>OY728123.1:749659478-751109478 GCA_963277665.1 Viscum album | reverse complement strand
TGTCTAATGGAACCCAAACACACCCATGGAAGTGTAAGGTCTCATCCTTATCCATGGTCCAAACAAAATATGTAGTGTCATATAATATAATTTCCCTTAGGATTATTCCATCGGGATCTAAAATTTTCCTCATTATCACCTATTCCATAATGATACAAGTCACTGTTAAGGATGTGAGGAAAGTCTAGCCATGATCCATCTGAACCACAATGTGAAACTATGAAAACAAGGTCATGAGTAGCCACTCACCACTGGACACTTAAACCACATTTTTTAGGGTCTTCTGTCTTAGAGAATCGGCTACAGAATTTCCCTTTCTAAGCATGTAGGAAAGATCAAAATAAAAGGATTGTAGGTACTCAACACATATGTGATGCTTAAGATTCACATCATGCTATGTAAATATGTACTTGATACTTTTGTGATCATAAATAACACAAAATGATATTTAAGTAAATAATGTCTCCAACGGCATAGAGCATGAACAATAGTATCTAGCTCGAGGTCATGAGTTGAGTAATTCTGATCATGAGGCCTCAACTGACGAGACTCATACACTAATACTCACTCATCCTGCATCAAAATTGATATCAACCCAATACATGATGCATCACAATAAACATTATAGATCCTGGCTAGCCTCGATAGGATCAGTATCAGCATTGAATTAAATATTCCCTTCAAATCATGAAATCTTGATTCACAAGCTTATGACCATATGAATTTCAAACCCTTCTTAGTCAGACTATTAAGAGGTGATGCTAGGTATGATAAATCCTAGATGAACCATCTGTAATATCTAAGTATCCCCAAGAAACTCCATATTTCAAAGACATTCCTGGGATACTCCCAAGAAATTATAGCTCTTGAAGGACCTCAGAACACATTGAGAGGGGAGGGGTGAATCAGGGTGTCAACTTTTTCTTTTAAAGTGAATGATATTTTTCCCACATTGGTAGAAACCTATTAAACCTGTCTAATGGGAATGTGTAGAAAACAAACAATCATATGCAAAGATACAACATAGAAATTTTACTTGGTTCAAAGCTAAGAGATAGTCCAAGGAGCATACGCCGATGGTGTTTTGGTCATACCTAAATCCAATAATCTTTACTAGTTGTAGAATACAGAAGTTTAGATGCATTCACTCTATTCTAGGCACACTGTATTTATAAGATTTTAGGGATAGAGAATTGTTTCCCTCAGAACAATTCCATCGACTCCCCCTAGCTCACTGCCTTGGGATAAGTATTACTCAGTTTATTAATTTAAAGTTCGCTTTAGTAGATTGGTATTATATTTTTTATCCCTGACTTAGCATGAGACTCTACTTTTACTATAGAACTAATTTGTTTCACTTTGAAAGCATAGTTCACTTAAATCTGATGTTCAGAACTATTATTCGTAGACATCCTTAACAAATCTCACAACCTTTATGAAGAAAAATGCCTTCATAGAATAAAATACCTTTGTAAAGCTCAGTGTCTCATTGTATAATACTTCATCATCACAAAAATCCCTTTTCCTATATACCAAAGAATTATTCAAGACTTGATAAGTCTTCTTATGATTCTCAAGCTCAATTTTCAAACATTATTCATGGATCTCTTTGACCTTCATGAAATCAAATTAATTCATCCTTTACTCCAAAACATTTCCTATTGAATGAATTGGGGTATCCTCATTTATATAGGCCCATCCCTTTGTGATACTCCACCACCTCTATCACATTTTTGGACCCTTCAAAAACATCTTCGCAAATATCCTCTTTTCTTGAAGCTCAAATGATATTTTTCATAGTCACATAGGTTTCCATCAATGAATCTTGCATCTGTGATGGACTACTTCTCCTAGTCATGGAGAACACTATCAACCCATTGCAAACTCATGAAACTCAGCTTTAAAAACTTAATCTCTACGAAACCCATGCCTTTAGCATATTTATGAAGATTTGATTCCAAAAAAAACCTTTGGAGATTCTATCCTTTTCCTTTAGATTTTGAGCCCAAAAAATTGGCAAATACTGGGAAATGACTCAACCTTTAACATTTTTGGTATCATGTACCATAAGATCACTTTTATTTTAAACTCCTTGATCAAACCAGTATGGATTGAAAAAAAAACACACAACCAAACTACATTTCTATCAAAGAACAGCCTTGGTTCCTACAATATCCCTATTTGGATTTATTGGAAATCTGTAAATAAATTCATTAAAGCACCATATGATATCAAAACCTAATATATAAGAAACAAATCATCCAAAACTCTAAGTACAAGTGAGAAAATATCAGTGTAGAAAATAGGGGGGAAGAATGAATTAGGTTCTCATGTTTTGGAATGCTTAATGATGTCCAAGCTAAGCTCTGTCTATTTTCTCATAACCCCGAATTATTAACGTGTCATAGAAGCATTGCGTGGTTTGTCAAAACCATACAACTAGTAGACCTTTATCAGATTTAATTTCTCCATTATTTATTGTCCTCCTTTTTAAATAAACCCAAAGAACATGTATGTGTACTTTTAGAACTCAAAACACACTCCCCCTAGATCGTATCTCCCCCATAAACCTGCATCACTTCCACAAATAGATTAAAATAGTTAACAAAACTATGGATATGGGATCATCTGTAGACTCCTCATGTGTAAGGAGGTGAATGAAAATTGAGCTTCAACTTATGTTTTTTAAACATGTGTGATGCCAATGTCTTAGTCATAATTTCATCCAAATGGTCATTAGTTCCCACATGCTCTATTTTAATCATACCTTGTTCAACTTATTCCTTGATAAAGTGATATATGATCTCATTATGTTTTGTATGATATTGTTGAACCAGATTCTTTGTAAGATCAATCACACTCTTGTTATCCCAATGAATCACCATTGGTTGTTTCACTTCATCATCTATATCATTCAGTTGTTGTTTCATCCATAATAGTAGTGTGCAAGTCTTTATAGAAGAGATATACTCTGCTTCAGTAGTACTAAGAGAAGTTCTTTCCTTTTTATTAATCAAAAATCCCACACATTTCTTACTAATAAATAATACTCCACCACTTTTGGAATTTCTATCCACCACATATCCAACCCAATCAGCATCAAAAAATGTTGATAGTGAATTATTTATTCCTATAGCAAAGTATAAGCCATAATTTTGAGTACCTTGAATGTACCTCATGATTATTTTAAGTGCCTCCATATTTTCTTCCTTTAGATTAGTTTGAAAGTGGGCCACTAAGAATGTTTCAAATACAATATATGTCCATGTTATAGTTAAGTGTAATAAGCATATAATGATTCTCTTATACATGGTGTCATCCATAGAAGTCTCATCCTCATGCTTTCCATGTTTTATCCCAAACACAATCGGAGTTGACATTGGATTGGATTCAGGCATATTTAATTTATTCAGTAACTCTCTTGAATACTTTTCCTGAGAAATGAAACTGTGATCATTTTTATGAATCACCTGCATCCCCAAGAAGTATGTGAGTTCACCAATCATAGACATTTCAAATTCTGATTTCATATGAGTAGAGAATTATTCCACCGGTTCCTACCTACTTCTGCCAAATATAATATCATCGACATACACAAGCACTATAAATTAATATTCCTTTTCATTTTTCACATAGATATTATGGTCAAAACCTCCTCTTTTAAATTTGAGCTTCTTTATATAAGAATCCAAATGATAATACCATGATCGTGGTTCCTACTTTAGACTATAGAGTTCCTTTTCAATTTACAAACCTTCATTTTATCATTACCAATTATAAAACCCACTATTTTTTAAATGTAGACTTATTTTTCAAGAAAACCATTTAAGAATTATATTTTGACATCCATATGAAAAACTTTATATCCTCTTTGAATTTCCATCACAAGGAAAATCCTGATTGACTCAAATCTCACTATTGGAGAAAATTTTTCTTCAATGTCAACTCCTTCAATCTACGCAAAACTTTACACACCAATCACACCTTATTTCTGATCACATTTCCATGATCATCAAATTTGTTTTTAAAAATACATTTTTTCCAATGACATTGTGATGTTTGGGTATCTTAATAAGATCCCATGTTTGGTTCTTATCAATCTGGTCCAATTCTTCATTCATGGACTTAATCCATGATTCATCCTTCATAGATTCTTCAAATGAGGTTCATTCTACAATTAAGAGGAAAGAAAATGTGTTTCACTTCTCATTATCCTTGTCTATGTGGGAGATTTCCAATCCCCAATGATGTTGGGTTGATCTATTTCTACTCTTCTATTTCTCCTATGAGGTTTAGATGAGGTTTCTTAAGTCACGGTTTCCTCTTTTTATTATTCTTCTGAATCATAATCATTTTATAACCCTTGAATGTTTTTCATGCCTTCCTCCACTTCTGTATTTGAATCAATTTCATGTCTGTTGTCTTCTTCATCTTCTATCATATCAGAATAAGATCTTCTCTAGGTATTTGTGGTCTTATCTCTAATGATCTTGAAACCACTACCTTCCATAATTCTTCCATAATGATTATTGAAAATTTTGTATTCTTTTCTCTTCATTAAATATCCATGGAATATACCCTCATCTGTAGCATTACCATACTTACCTTGATTCCCTTCTTTATTTTGGATGAAACATTTACTTCTGAAAAAATGAAAATACTTCAATGAGGGATTCCTCCCATGTCATAACTCATATAGTGTCTTTTTATCTTCCATATATAGCCTTGTTCAATTTTGATTTTACACTACTTCTTGAACAACCTCTTTCCAGTAATGATAAGAGATATGGCTCTAAATCAGCACAGTTCTAGCCATGTTTTTTACCTGTAGATTTATGTGTTCAACAACTCCATTTTGTTGTGGGATTTTTACTACAACCACCACAATCCTTACTCCATGTTTTTTCAGGTAATTTTCAAATTCAATGGATGTGTATTCCCCTCTATTTTCATATTGTAAAACGTTTATTGTGTGACTAGTATCATTCTCAACTATTCGATGATAACTTTTCATGAAATCAATCACTTGTTGTTTCCTATGTATAACCATTACACAATACATTGTACTATAATCATCAATTAAAATAATGAAGTACCTTTCTATATATGTCCCAGCAATATTTATTGGACCACATATGTCTGTGTGGATGAGATCAAGAAAATTTTATGCCCTTTTCTTCTTTGGGTGATATGTACTACAGACAAACTTTCCTCGTATGCAAGCATCACAAGTTCATTCCCATTTATGATTTAGATTGGGGATATCCATGACTATATTCAGTTTAGATATCTTTTCCATGACTTTTTTATTAATCTTATCCAAGCTTCAGTTCCATAAGTTGTTTTATTCCTCAACTATCAAGTAGAAAATGTTCTCTTTACTTCCATAAAAGTTGTCATATTTTCTACATCCTTACAAGAGATAATTCCATGTATTTACTTTAATAGTGCACCCATTTTGATTGAATTTTACTATCATTACTAAGTCACAAAGTTATGCATTCTTAGGATATTATGTCAAAAAACATCCTCATAAAGAACTTCAATTTTCCTCAGCTTGTTGTTTTCTAGTTCTATACTTCCACTGCCTTTGATCTTCAAAGCGCTATCATTGTCAAACCTTAATGTTCTTTCAACCCTTTTATTAAAATTCTTAAATAATTCTTTATTTCCTATCATATGAGATGAGTACCCGCTGTCAAGAATCTAGATTCTACTATTCTTGGTGGATTTGAGAGCGATTTCTATAAGGTTGGATTTCACAGTCTTCTTCTTTTTCGTCCATGGAATATTTGATTGAGTGGAGTATAATGAAGGCTTTCCCATTTCTTTTCCATGTTAATTTTTTATCATACTAATATTGTTCTTCCAAAGGATAAAACCTATTTTTAAGAGCTACTCTGTCTAGTTGGAGGGTATTGAGTTTTATATGAGTTCTATAGGTGACATTATCACCTTTCCTCTGCCTATAGTCAATAGCTTTATGTCCATAGTTAGATTAGTGAAAACAATATCCATAAAAAAATTCTTCTATAAGATGAAAGATAAGATTTTTTTCTTATTTTATGAATTCCTAACTTTTCCCCATTCAAATATCTCCTTGCCTCTTCACGGTATGACATGGTATGGCCTAGATAGCCACAGAATTGAAATTTCATAAGAGGAAATGTCTTCTCATTTCTATTCCACCTCATGTCCATTTCCATAGGAAAAGTATTTTACTGGAGATCATTTCTAGATACTTTTGGTTTGTTTTTATATCTCCTCTTAGTTTTATTTGAGGATTTATTTGTTAGGACTTCATGTGATTTTTTAATATGTCCAACTTTAAAATTTAAATTATTTTGTCTTTTCTTGTTTCTATCCTTTGATATTTTAGGATCACAACCAATTCCACTTTTTCCCATGCATGTAGATATTTGATCATTCAAAGACTTATATACTCCTTCAGAACCATGCTTATCTCTCTTTAACAGTTCAAAATTTAAGAATCTTCCAAACTGTATTTTCTTCTATATTTCCTTTGATTTTGATTCACTTTCCAGTTTACTCCTTAGAGAAACAACTTCTTATTCAAGACCCTTTATAGTATTGGACTTCTCCTCTAGTCTGGATATGAATTCATTGATGAACTTTTCCTATTCTCTAATTATGAGCTTCAGTTCTACTATATCCTCTGATCTTTCAAAAGTTTTTGAATGTTATTTTACTACTTCTTCCATTCAATCAATTTTATTTTCAAGATGATCAACATATTCTAATGACTCTTACTAAACTTCTCTGCACTTTTTGTTTCTATTTCTTTGATTCTCAAGATTTTCAAGAGCATCCTCAAGTTCCTACTTGAGATCGTCGTAAAAAATAAAATGATTATCTCTAGATTTATCTTTTGATGGTTCTGATTTTTCAAATATATCCATCATGGATGCTTGGTTACAAATTTAAACTCAGGTTCTTCTTCCTCAAAAAATTCATTATAATCATCTTATTATTTATTGAAAAAACTATTTATCAATAATTTGTTTTCAAATTTGAAGTATTCCTTTTGAGAAATATCTTTTTAAGGTTTCTGCATGTTTTCAGCTTCACTTTCTTCATCATCAAACTTTTTTAATCACCGATAGGAAATGTTCCCAACTCTAACATAATGAAAATAGACTAGGGGTATCTTTCCTTCCAATATCCCTTTTTCTATCTTGAATTTCTAGGTAAATAGAGAAAGTAGTTGGTCTTCCACATTATCATTATCAATACTATCTTCAGAAATCTCGAGTTTTTATATGGACTTAAATTCTATTTCCTTCCCAACTAGAGTTGTTGCATCATCTAGTTTAACTCTAAATTCATAATCCACCACACTACTCAGCGTATGATCAAGGTAAAGTTTAGATAGATCCATTTCCTCAAGGGATGACACTTTTGAATTGTAGAGAGGTGGAATCCTTCTCAAAATTTTCTTCACAATGTAAATGTATTTGATTTCTTCACCAAGTCCTCGTATTACTCTAACAAATTCATTAATTCTATTAAAAAGGTATCTATATTTTCTTCAGGATGAATTTTTAAATCATCAAACTTATTTTGAAAAACATGGAGTTTCTCCTCCTTCACTTTGTTGTTTCCTTCATATATTTTTTCTAGTTTTCCCCATATAAAATTGACTGAATTGAAACTCAACACCTTTAGATAGTTTTGATAATATAGAGATTTAGTAAGGGAATTTTATGCTTTGGAATCTACATTAAGTATTTTCTTATCTTTTTTATTCATATATAGTCATGTTGCATTAGTAACCAATATTCCTTGTACATTAGAAAAAATAACTTCCATTCCAAGAGATCTTAGATGAGATCTCATCTTGTTCTTCCAAATATGGAATTTTCTTCCATAAAATAGGGGGACTCCCCTGATATTTACTAAATTCTCCATGACAACAAAAAAGGATAGATTTAACTCCAGCAACATATAAGCTCTGATACCACTTGACGGACCCCGCAACACTCTAAGAGGGGAGGTCTGAATCAGGGTATCAAATTTTTCTTCTAAAGTGATAGATATTATTCCCATTTTGGTAAGAACCTGTTAAACCTGTCTAATGATAATGTGTATAAAAAACAATCACATGAAAAGAGATAGCATTACAATTTTACTTGGTTCACCGGTAAGGGCTAGTCCAAGGAGCATATGCTGATAGTGTTTTGGTTGTACCTAAATCCACTAATCTTCACAATTTGTGGAATAAATAAGTTAAGACATAGTCACTATATTCTAGGCACACTTCCTTTATAATATTTTAGGGATATAACTCTACTTCCATTGAAACACTTTCATCGACTCCCCCTAGCTCACTGCCTTGGGAGAAGTCATACTCAGTTTATTGACTTGTAGGTCACTTTTGTAGATTATCATTAAATTCTTTGTCTCTGAATTAGAACGAGATTGTGGTTTCATCATAGATATGATTTGATGAACTTTGAAATCATTATTCACTTAAACCTAATGTTCAGAACTTTTTTTCATAGAGCTCGTTCATGAAAATCAAAACCTTCACAAAGTAGACTGCCATCGTGGAACAAACTACCTTAATGAAGCTCAATGATTCATCAAAGAATACTCCATCATATCAAAACTCATTTTCTCTAGATACATAATAATTGGTAAATACTTGAGAAGTTTTTTTGTGATGCTCAAGCTCTCTTTTCAAACTTTATTCATGTATTTCTATGACCTTTGTGAAATCAGAGTAATTTAGACTTTAATCTAAAAAAAATCTTATCAAATAAAGTGGGGGTAGCCTCATATATATAAGCTCATCCCTTCGTGATGCTCCAATGCCTCTAGTTCATTTTTCAGATCCCTCAAAAACATCTTCAAAAAGATCCTCCTTTAATGAATCTCCAATGATATTTTCTGTAGTCACAGAGGTTACCGTCAATGCATCACACATTTGTGATGATCTACTTCCTGTAGTCATGGGTAACACCTTCAACCCATCACAAACACATGAAACTCACCTTTATGAAATCTAGTATCCATGAAACCCATGCCTTTACCATACTTATGAATATTTGATTACAAAAAAAAATTCTTTATTTTAGCCTCTTCCTCCATATTTTGAGCCCAAAAATTTGGTAAACACTTGGAAATGATGCTACCTTCAACACTGTTGTCACCCTGTATCATAAGATCACTTTCCTTTCAAACATTTTGATCAACCCAGTGTGTATTGATAACAAAAAAAATCCAAACTCCATTTCCTACAAAGAATATCCTTGGTTCCAATATCTCTCACCTTCTATGGGTCTACTGATACTCCAGATTCTAAGATGATATGACCTAGTAAGTGGACTTTATCGATCCAAAAATTGGCATTTATTGAGATTAGTGTAAATATAGTTCTCCCTCAGTATATTCAGCATGATATCAAGATGGTTATCATGTTCATGTCTGGTGTGATAATACCCTAATATATTTTATATAAACACTACCATGATTGAATCCAAGTACGAGTGGAAAACCAAATTCATTAGAGCCATGAAAACAGTAGGCACATTCATAGGACCGAATGACATTACCCGATATTCATAAATATGATACGTACTATGGAAATATATGCAATGTATGCCTAATGATCTGACATAAACCTCATAATAGCTTAACCTTAAATAAATCTTTGAAAACACCCTCAATCCTCAGATATGATCAAAGTGGTCATCAATTTGAGGAAGTGATACCAGTTCTTAATCATAAGTTGGTTCAACCAATGATAATCCACACATAGCCAAAGGGTATCATCCACCTTCTAGGAATAAAGGACCAGTGAACCCCATGGATATGTTTTGGGGAATATAAAAACTTTATCCTCTAGGTCCTTCAACTATTTCTTGAACTCCAGAAGCTCTATAGGTGCCACCCTATATGGATGAATAGAAACTAGCGTCACTCCTATAACTATCTCAATGGTGAATTCTATATATCTCACTGGAGGTTGCCTAGAAAATTCATCTAATAATACATCCCTAAAACAATCCACCAAAGGAGGGAATACAGTAGGTCGTAACACTTGATCATCCAATAAAAGATTGAAAATATGAGTTGTCACTCTACCAAACCCTTGATACTTAGGTCCAACTCAAGATGCATAGATATCTCATTATACCTTGTGTACATGTATACTATCATTTGATGATGTAAACATCACCCTCCAGTGATAGAAATCAATATGGGATCGATAGGGAACTAACCAATCCATCCTGATGATTACATCAAGCCCTGTCATTTTGAGGAAGAAAAGGTTTCATATGAAGAGATATATACCTATACCAATGGGACAATATTTACAATGGATAAAAATCACTTATTACATACCCAACATGGTATTGAGAGTCATTATTCCATAGTAATACTCTATCTTGAGGCCCAGACTCCCCATATTTTCCTCTCATATAAAAGAGTGTGATGTGTCTATGTTAAATAAAGAAAACACTAAAGTAGAGGCTACTAGAATAGTACCTTAAATAGTAGAAGGTATGGAACTCTAATAATTTATCATAGGTTTCACTTTATATAATTGGATCATATAGTGGCCTTGAGTCACAACCTGACTACCCTAGGCAAGCTCACTCTGGTGGCGCTTCATGCCCTGAATATGACTACCACTGCCTCGACCACTGACTAAGCCTGAATGGATGGTTATATTCCATATAACTGCCTAGAGAGATACTATTTTCCCCACTCTGTAATGTGGGGTAGGTGTAGATCATCACTTTCTATGAACTTATGGAAAAGTCTTGTAGAAGTTCTGGATATTCCCGATCTTTCCACAGCCTCTGTATTCCACTGGATCCCACATACATTGTGGTTTCCTATGACCTAGTTTCCTACATGGGTGAAAAATAAGGAATATGTCTGTATGAACTTTCTAACTACTTATAACTCATGATAAACCATGAAACATCGATTTTCAACCACTAGAAGAATAACTTCCAGGTCTAGGTTCTGAACTACCCTTGTTCCCACCATTAGATTCACTCAGATTCTACTCAATAATGAGGGCTTGGTTGACTATCTCAGAAATAGTCTTCAGTTGAAAGACATTGACCTGTGATTAGATGGTGTATAGCATTAAATCCTTTAATCAACTTGCATTCATGAGATCATAATTGTATAAGGTCAGTGAGAAATGGTTCATCTCTATATAATGAGTAGAATACTCCATGAAAGACATGGATACTTGCTTCAAGTTCATAAACTCTCTAGCCCGGTCTGCCCTTAGAGTCTATGGAAATAAGTAATCATATAAGATCATCTAGAAGTCTACCCAGATCATATCTCAATGTCGGTCTTCCAAGTTAATAACATCCCACCATTTCTTGGAAGAACCACGTATCATATAGGTAGTGATTTTGACCCTCCACTCCAGAGGCGTCTCCAGATGCTTGAAGATAGAATTCATAGCCTCAATCCATGACTCAGCATCATGTGGTCCACCATCCCCCAAAAAGGTGGGAGGATGCTACTGCTGAAACTCTAGATTCAACTCTTCCATAGTCAGGACAAGTCAATCGAAACCTTGAAAAGACTACATCAAATAGAAAAATCCTTCTCAAAATTGAGTGTTGTGCCCATATTTAGAACTAAAACTGGTGTTATGGGAGGTATCACTGGTAGTTCAGGGCCCACCACCTCTAGTGCATGGTCGTCACCATCTTTTGGGCATATAAATCAAGGTTTTCATGGTGGCATGATTCTATAATTCCAAACACATTCCTCTGGAGATAATTTAATGATTGAAATAATTATAGATAGATAATTAGGATAGGTACACATCCTTCCTATATAAAAGTTCAAACCTATCTGCTTGCTCCTAAAGCCATGTCTAGGTATTAGGAAAACCATAACAGGATATAAGAATATAAGAGACACTCTCAACCACCCACTACTAATCCCAAGTTCAGGTCTAACTCTCATATGATACAGTAGGGGTTCCAATATATGGAGTGTTAATTGTAAGTTATAGAGTAAAATTCCCTTTACTTTTCAATTGGAATCCTCATTTAGCGATAACCATTTTAATTTCAAAAAATTATTTAAATTTTGTTCATAGACTTTATGTATATATATATATCATGGTCTAGTTACATGTGTCTCTATTTCCAATTTATAAAAGTCATACTTCTTATAGATTGTAGTTAGAATGTAATTTAACTGTAACCTGACCTTTATATCTGGTAGCAGGATGTAACAGATCCATAGAACTCATAATTCAAAAAACCACAATATATTATAATTGTATAATTAAGGTTTCATCACCAAAATATGTAGGGAAACACTATTAATATTGATGTAGGAACTTCAATTAATCTAATTATATTTTCCTTGTAAGAAATGATGGCACATTTCAATATATAATAATCATGGCACTAACCATATGTAATAGACAAAGGCACACAAAAAGTAGATGTGTCATGGAGAAATTCATGGAATATCAATCCTAACGTGCCTATAATGGTGCATGAGATGATAATTTCTTGCCTTTGCAGGCCAAGGACCAAGTCCAAAATCAATAACATCAAAAACAATAATAATAATAATAATAATAATAATAATAATAATAATATCATGAATAATGTGCATCACCCAACAGTGAAATCATAACAACTATAATAGGTAGAGTCCAATAACAGTAATAACCCATCCCAGGTAATTTGGGTTTCCCTTGTATGTGGGTTAGCAACTCCTGGGCACAGGCTCATTACCAAATCCTATTAACTTCAAGTCTCATGTCTAATACCCAAACAGTAATGAAAAGGAAAAAAGAATGGCTCTAATACCACTTTTTAAAATCTAGACCAGGGATCCATGTAACTGGTGCCCCAAGCTGGTGGGTCACATGGCCTCCAGTGCACCTCCCCGTAATTCAGAGGCTCCCAACTAGCAGTGAGATTGTAAGTTGGTATAGTGGGGAGACTATACCCTCCTACCAAAGTGGCACAACAAATAAGATAATGAAACTAAAAATAGACGAAGCATATCATAATAGATGGAATAGTGGAAAGAAATACAATAATCAGCTACAGAAGCATAAATAACCAACAATAATAATAATAATCAAAATCCCAAAGGATGATTCATATACAATGATGTCATGGAATTATGATATAAAAAAGGGGGAACCAGGGGACTGGCATATAAATCATGTTATACAAAATTACAAAAAATGATAAAAGAATGATCCACTAGTTTCACAAGAATATGCTCGGTCCCCTGTTCCCAAGATCCATGCCATAAATAAAATGAATTCAGCATCTATAATACGGATCTTTCCCTTATCCATAATTTTAGAAATGAAGTCTAATTGGTTACCAAAGGTGACCTAAGTAAGGTGTGAGACAAACTTAGTAGGCCACCACCAACAATGTCTATAAATAATCTAGGACATTGTACATATAAATATTAATGTGAAGGTAAATGAATAATAAATAATTCTTAGTAATGAATACCAACCAAATTGAGTTCCTATGGGACACCTAGTAAGCTCTACCTGCTTCAGCATAGGCCCGAATATGTTTGATCAGTAACCATATATATATATAATAGTAATAATATATATATAGTTATATACTGTATACATGTATATGTACTAAGAATGTGTGGACATAAGTAGGTATATACATGGATAATAGATGCTAACAGGACCTGGGATGTAACCCAGGAATTTATAACTAGTCCAATGAGGCTATAGGCTCAAGAAAAGGGTGAAAGCCCTAAATCTCATAATGAATACAAGACTTCATGCTCATCACTCGAGATAGGTGGGGTGAGACATCGTGACCAACTCCTGAAGTAAGGGAATGTGGAGTATCATGTCCATTGTCAACATATAAGTATAATGGTGAGAGTCTTCATGCTCGACACCCAATGTAAGGAAGAGTGAAACATCATTCTCATCAAGTCCCTTATCCATCATCCAACGACCAATCTCTATGGTCTAGTAATAATAATAAAAATAATAATAATAATAATAATAATAATAATAATCATGAGGGGTTACCTCTAGTGTATTTACATCTATATATAATAAATATACAAAGGTTCTCAATTTACATAAGTCAAGTTCATAATTATAAAACATGAGGCATGTCCTTGCCACCCATTTCTATTAATTTAAGTCAATAAATTTAATTTATCAAGGAAATTCAATTCAATTTAGGGTTAATATGAACACTTAGAAGGTGTTTCAGTCTATTGATCAATTATATAAAAGAGGGAAATTAAGTCAGCATGCCCGAAGGGGTGGATATGATTAAGGTATGAATCCTTTAAACTCTTAACATGGTTCTATGGGAGTGTAACAACATGCCTATAATTAAATAAATATGAGGAACACGTTTTAAGGTGATGCGCAGAAATTTCTAGAATGCCATACAATGAATAAAGCTACAAAAACACTAAAACTTTTGGGAAATAATTCTATACCACTTACCTTAGGGTTGTATATGACTACTCATCTAATATCAACTTCAGATTTGAAGTAGAATGGAATAAATTAGAGAAATGGTCCAATTCCATAAAAATAGGGTGAATGAGCTCGCACTAAAATAGCATAAGATATGGGAAGAAGAACAATGGAAGGAAGTTAGAGGATTCTATAGCTTATTTTTGTATATCCAATGCTTTCGATAGTGATCCGTTTGGAGCCCAGATGGATGAGAAATGGAAATACCTAAGTTATGTAAGGCAGAGATCAATGTGAGAGGGAGAGGAGAGGTCCACTAGAAAATGGGAGAAATAAAGAAGAAGGGTGAGGTTTAAACTCATTAAGGGTAAAACTATAAAATCACCCATCCACACTAAGTCACATGGTTTGGCCACATGGATGGCCTAAATGTGTGAAAACTATGTGTTGGGATCTTTCTAAGGAGGGACCCCACATGGTATGGGCACACGGTTTTCCTATATATTCCCAATCTATGCAAAATCCTGCTATCATGGTGTCTAAAATTTTTATAAGATCATGCACCATGGCTCGCATAGTTTCATAAAACCATGGGGGCCCTTCTCCCCTCTGAAACATCCCTCATAGTTATAATGAACCATGCGGGAGGGGCTGCATAGCTTCTATTGACCGTGTTTCTCTAAATTTCAGGGCTCTGAACACCAAACAAGCCCTGGATACCCTCATGACCTTCGTGACTCTATTAAGTACCATTACTAGGGACAAACTAGGGAATTTAAACTAAAAAATGAATGATCTATACCTTCTTGAGAAAATTTGGGTCGTTAAATAGTTCATCCAAGCTAAATTTTTATTTTCTTGATTTATATTCAATTAAATTTAATCCTCATGTGCTGAGAATGGGTGACTCAATTATTTACATGTGAAATTTTCACTTTGAGTTTGATAGACAAGGTTTTCTCAAATATTTTTATTCATACAAAAAACACACTATATGTACTCCCTCCACACTTATTTTTTATTATATATACAATATCAACATCAATTCTCATATTCATCATGTTGGGACCCTTGTTTTAATGATCACAAAATCATGTTTAGTATGATATTAATAATTTTTATGTTTTATGATAGCATTTTATGTTATAAGAAAGTTTGGAAAGAAATTTGTTCAAGTCTGTAAAAGACTCACCACCAAGTATGAGACACCTCCAGTGAAGTCTCACTGCCAAGGATATCTCACCATTACCAAAGTCTCACCACTTATATCTAGAATTGTCTAAGTACTAGGATAACTCGTCATCATCACGAGTCACCTTTAGAACATAATTTTGAAAAAGTATGAGTCACCGCTAGCCTGACATACCACCAGATCCTGACTCACCGCCATAATTTCTCACCACTCAAAAGACTCATCGCCAAGTTGTCTCATCACAAGATCAAGACACCATTCTAATGTCTCACCACCAGACTCTGATTCACTTCCATACTTTGAGTCACCACCAGATTTAGACATTTCCAGTGTCACCATTCAAAAGACTCACTATCATTGCAATTTTACTTATCTTTTTGAATTAAATATTTTTATAGATAGTTTATCAAATTTAATATTGAAACATATTTTAATGATTGTGTATTAACTATTGCAGATAATGAATTAAAATTCATGTTAGACATGTAATATAATGTGAAAAAATAATCCGGATATTCTAACCCATTGTTGGTGTTAAAAAGTGAATCAAACTCCCTCATGTAGAAGAGAATTCTAATTCATAAGTGTATATATATAGAGATATTCATTTTAAAAAGAGTTATGGCCTATTGTAATAACTTGAAGAATTATTACACAGCTACGCTCGACTACGGAAGCTTCAACACAACTTACATCCAATGCCTTCCTGCAGTCATGGACAAGGAGTTTACAACACTCCATTCTACTTAGAATTTCAGAAACCTGACACAAGCTATATTTCAAGATATATTCAAGGAGTAATTATCTATAGAGGATATTATTCATAGAAACATGACCTTTCAAAATTCTTAATTTCTCTATTTTTTTATTTATATTTACATTACTAGCAATGTGGATTACTCCATTTATTTAGCCTAAATTGTATCCTTTTTAAACTAGAATATACTTAGATTTCTTCTCAAAATCTTTTACTCCTATTTCCCATGTGGTTTGGTAGAGGTCTTTTTGTGACCTGTTGTTTTTATTCACCCACAAAAACTATGTAAGATGTACCTATGTGTTTTGGAAAGTTTCCAAATAGTTGTAATACCTGATTCAAATTGTGGATCAAAATTTTATTTATATAAACTGTTTGGTAGTAGGTTATTTTTAAGTGGATAGGACTAAGTATCATCTTAAGATTGAACCTCTTGTATTAAAATTATACTGTGTTTTTTTTAATTCATTTCTTTTATTTACAACTATATTTGTTTTAAAATGGAAAACAAAACCATTACTTTGATAGTTTATCTTAATTAGTTTGTATATAAGTTTTTGTTTTAGAATATTGATTTCAAAATTTAAATTATTTTTTCATAATTTTTTTAACTAAGATCTAATCAATATTTTGATAAATATTTTTAAATATTAAAACTTATATCGATCATATGTTTTGCTAAACTGGGTTGTTTTAATTAATTAGGGTATTTTATTTAAATCAATTTTAAATAGAAATTTTTATTGGGTACTCAATTCACCCCCCTCTTGAGATACTCACTCTAAAAAATATTTAGTATCAAAGGTTTAAGATTTTGTATCAAAGTTTTTCAAAACTTTTTTAACTGTGATTTTAGTTATGCTTTCAAGATCTTAAATTTTTACTTGTTCTAAATTTAATTCTTTAAATGGATAATAGACAAGAAGGTTATACTACTAACAGACCTCATTTTTTCAATGTTAATAATTATGATCAATGGAAGATAAAAATGAAAATTCATATAGAGATTATGGGTTTTGATATTTTGACTATTTTAGAGGATAAATATGAATTACCTGCAATTACCAGAGCTAATTGGGATGAAGCTACCAAAACTGATTATAACAATAATTAAAAATCCATGAATCCCCTGTATTTTAACTTAAGAGATGAGGAATTCAATGGAATTTCTACTTTTAAAACTTCCTTTGAAATTTAGGAAACATTAGTTGTTTCTCATGAAGGAATAACCAATGTTAAAGAGGTGATATTAAATACATATACTATTAAGTATGATACATTTAAGATAAAGATTGATGAATTAATTTCTTACATGTATCTTAAGTTTAATGAAAATTTAGAAACCATGAGTTTTCCAAGAAATCTAGTATCTGATAAAGATTTGATTTGGAGAATGCTAAGATGCCTTCAAAAAATATGGAGAGTCACGTCTATTTCAATTAGATAGTTATGTGACATCAGAAAACTACAAATCAAGGATCTGATTGGGAAACTGATAATGTATGAAGAATAACTTAGATAAAGATGATGAGCTAAAAAGAAATTCAGTAGCTTTCAAGCCTACTCTATAAAAATAAAAGGAAAACGATGAAAGTTAAAGAGATAGTGAGTCACCTATGGATAGTGATGAGTAAATGGTCTATCTGGCCAAGAGATTTAAGAAGTTTTTTAGAAAGAAGATTTTTTTTTAGAAATCCAAACTATAAAGGAAAGTATGACACTAAAGGCAACTGGAAAGAGGATTAAAAGAAGGATGACAATGAAATTACCTATTATGAATTCAAAAGAAAAGGACATGTTAAGGTAGATTATCCAAAATTGAAATACAAGAAGAAATGTGATGAATATTACTAAAGGTATAAGAAATATATGAAATCAATATGGAGTTCATTTCAGGACAGCTCCATTAATTCTGAATCTACTCATTAAGAGAAGTCAGATCGAGCCAACATGTTCTTTATGACTAATTCCTCTTAGGTACTTGTTGTTTATACTATTTTACCTATAATTAATTATGATAATTTTTAGACTAAACATAATGATGAAGAATGACTGAATAAGAGATGTTTGAATATTATAAAATTCTATAAGACACTTTTAATTAACTTAAGGATGAGTAAAAGTTCTTAAAAGACAACATGCTTTATCTGCTAATATTATATTTAATTTATCTATTGAAAAAGAAAAGAATAATAAATTATTAAAATAGAATATGGAACTTAAATTGTCTAATGAGAAACTTATGAAGTATTTAGAAAGATTTACAACTAGTAGAGAGGATCTTACTCGGATTTTAGGAAAATTGGTCACTCCTAAGTATGTTACAGGTTTAGGATACCAACCTGGACAAACAATAACAGTAAAGTGCACTTTTGTACCTAACTCTAAATCTAACAGTGCTACTACTAGTTATTTTTATAAGGGTATAAACAAATTTTTTACTTCCAAAATCTTATAGTCTGCTTATAAGAGACTTTTTAAGAAAATTTGGGTTTCTAAAGCCCTGATAACTAACACATCTGGACCCAAACAAATCTGGGTGCCAAAACCATTTCTTGTATAAATTGTGTTTTGTAGGAAAACTACTTGAAGACCTCCTATAAAAGAATATGTCACTTAGATAGTGGATGTTCAAGTAATATGATATGATACTACTCAAGTTTCAATATTCTAATAAATTTTGAGGGTGGTAATGTCACCTTTGGTGACAATGCTAAAGGGAAAATCATCGGCCTTGGCCAAATTTTTAACATCAATTCAGTTTTAATTTCCAAAGTACTATTTGTTAATGGTTTGAAGTATAACTTTCTTAGCATACCACAATTATGTGATGATGGTTTTCATGTTAAATTTTAGAATAATGTATGTAATTTTTTTATTCTAAAGATGTTTAGTATTTATTGCTTTAAGGAATGAGATTGTTTGTGTCGTTGATATTAATTCTTTAATTTCCCAAAATGTTTCCTGATTGAGTGTTTTTCAAAAAAAATATTAGATTTGGCCTACAAGACTAGGAAAATGTAATATTTACTCACTTAGGAAGCTTACTAGGAAATATTTAGTCAAGGATCTACCCAAACTAGAATTACCAAATGACAAAGTCTATAATCCCTATAAAAAAGATAAACACCATAATATTTATTTTAAATAAAAGAAAGAAGTTTCAACTTCTTAAACTCTGGAGTTGGTTCATATATATTTATTTGAACCATATAGACCTTCTAGTCTAAATGGGAAGCACTATGTTTGTGTACTAGTAGATGCATTTTCTAGGTATACTTGGGTGTTCTTTTTATCTCACAAAAGTGAAGACTATTATTATTTTACCAAGTATGCTAGATCTGGAGAAAATTTAAGTGGACTTAGAATTAAGACCCTAAGAAGTGACCAAGGCTGTGAGTTTTAAAATCAAGACTATGAATCTTTTTTCTAAAAAAATGGCTATATACATAACTTATATTCTCCTAGGACTCCCCCAACAAAATGGAGTTTCCAAAAGAATCAATAGAATACTTCAAGAGATATCCCAGACTATGCTAAATGAATATGAATTACCTATTTACTTTTGGGAAGAGTATATGAACACAGCTTGTTATATAATCAATAGATTTTTAATTAGACCTATCTTGAAAAATACCCCTTATGAGATTTAAAATAATAGGAAGCCTAAGGTTAATTACTTTAGAGTTTTTGGTTGCAAAGTCTTTATTCTTAACACTAAGGATAATCTTAAAAAAATTCCTCCAAAAGTGATGAAGGGATTTTCCTAGGTTATTCAACCTCCAGTAAAGCCTATAGAGTTTTAAATAAAATAACCAAGATTGTGGGAAACTTTATTCATATAAAATTTGATGAGAAGGATCCACATGATCCTAATACATCTTTATAAAAACTTGAGTATGATTTATCAACTCTAAACTTATATTTCAAACCTACTGATTCTGCTGTGAAATAGTTATAAAAAACATAATATTTTGAGGAATTTCCAGAACTTCCAAAACCTGAATATGTAGAATAACCTAAAGTGATAGGTCCATATTTTTTTAAAGTTATTAGGACCATTATGTACCATACTTTAGATGTTGTAGTTGTATACCTAGATAGAGGTACACAGACTAGAGCTTCTCTAAGAAATTAGGTTAAACATTAAGCATTCTTGTCTCAGCTTGAACCAAAAAACATCGATGATTCAATTAATGATGAATTTTGGGTAATGGATATGAAAGAATAATTAAATCAATTGTAAAGAAATAAAGTGTGGGAACTTGTGGATATACCCAATGACACCTTGACTATAGGCACTAAATGGGTGTTTAGAAACAAGGTAGATGAATCAGGAACTATATTAAGGAACAAGGATAGACTAGTTGCATAAGGATATATTCAATAAGAATGAATAGACTATGAATATACCTTTTCACCAGTATCCGGACTTAAATCCATAAAAATATCTCTTTTCTATATAGCTCATCTAGATTTCAAACTTTATCAAATGGATGTCCATTATGCTTTCTTCAATGGGTATATAGTTGAGGATGTTTTCTTAACAACCCCCTCATTTTCAAAATCCTCATTTTCCAAATAGAGTTTTCAAATTAATAAAAGCTATATATTGTTTAAAACAAGCTCCTAGATCTTGGTATGGTGGGATCGACACTTTTCTTAAATCAAAAGGTATAGTTGATCCTATACATTTTTAAAATGAATTTCAAAATATTTTTTAGTTGTAAAATATATATATATATATGATATTATTTTTTGATCTTAAAAAATGCCTTATGTAATTATTTTTATAAAATAATGCAGAATGAATTTAAAATTATTTTAATGGTTGAACTCAAATTCTATCTTGGTTTTTAGATTTTTCAAAATAAGGAAGGAATTATTTTAAATCAAAGTAAATATACAAAGGATTTTTTAAAACATTTTAACATTGATAGCACTAAGAGTATTGATACTCCTATGAGTACCACCTATAAATTGGATCTTTAAGAAGTTGAGGAACCAGTGGATTAAACCAGTTACAAAGGTATGATTGGAGTACTTCTCTATATTACTATTAGAAGACCTGATATTATATTCAGTGTTTGTATGTGTGCTTGCTTTCAATAAAATTCAAAAGAGTTGCGCTTGGTTTCTATGAAAATAATTTTCAAATACCTCAAATGTACTACCAATTTAGGATTATTTTACTTAAGAAGACAATAATTTTATTTAGTTAATTATTTGGATGCTGATTTTGGTGGATGTAAGTCAGATAGAAAAAACACCTCTAGAACATGTCACTTTTTAGGTAAGTCTCTAGTTTCTTGGTGTAGTAAGAAGAAAAATTTTGTTGCATTTTCTACTACTGAAGCTGAATACATAGATCCAAGTAGCTACTATGTAAAAAAATTTGGATGAAACATACATTACTATACTATGGATATCAATTCTGATATGTACCTATAAATAATGAAAACACAAGTGATATAGATATTTCTAATAATCTTATGTCATATTTTATAACAAAACTTATTGATATAAGACATTACTTTTTGAGAGATCATTTTCGAAAGGGTGATATCACTTTTGAATAAATTGGTACAGAACATTAGCTTGTTGATATAATCACTAAGACTTTTAATTTTGAGATAATGAATTATATAAAACATGAATTATTTTTGATAAATTTTTGTTAAGTTCAATTTTTTGGGACTCACCATTGAAGGCTTCTCACAATTGTAAATGTTACACTATTGGGAATGTCTCTCCATTAGGTGTGTCTCACTGTTGATACTTCTATCCATTTAACTTCTCAGCATTGATACTTCTCATCATTGTAGACTTCTCAACATTGAAATTCTCATTTTTGGTTTGTTTCACTGTTTGAATGTTTCATGTCTTTGTCAATTTTTCTATTTCACACTGTAAGTTATAAATCACTAGTTTTTATTTCAGTTATGGTTTATTTTATAACTCAATTTGAATTTATGTCCCACTTTTCGAATTTGATTTTTAGAATCCCTAAATTCCCAAATGATAATAAATGTGATACTTTTTCTAATTTCAATGCACATATTTTATCACGCCTTTTTTCTTGATCCTTATACGATCTTTCTCTCCCAACCTTTTGAACTTCCTTTGGTCTTGCTTCTGGCATCGACTGAGGTAACTGAGTCAACCTTTATGGCTAGAGTTAAGTGTCCTTAATAATATTCACTGATCAAGTTGTATTATACAAATAAACATAAAGGGGAAATAATTTTTTCTATTGTAGTAAAACCAATGAATCATAACCTTTCAAAGAGAGTATTTGTTCCTTAGAAAGAAGTGAAAGTTGAATGGTTGTTATCCAGTAAGTATTTAGTGATTCAAATTATATAGAACCAAGGATGTATGGAACGGTTATCTTCAAATGAGATACCTTTTTTTCCTATGTTGGTATATCAGTTTTATCAGTATGTGGAATTCAATTTTGAAGAAGAAAAATAATACTGGGTGAGAACTAGGATTAATGGTCAAAGAATTTCCTTTTCTTTAAGGTAGTGGGATAGTTTTTTAAAAGTCCCACATGAAGGTGTGTTTAATTACTACTAAGGAATGATTATAGAATCTAGTAAAGATTTAATTTATGAAGAATATTTATCTAAGTTGATAGGTGATGGAATTTTAAGCTGACCAGTTGCATCTGAGTTAAATGGAGAATTCAAGTTTCTATTTAAATTCATTTAGCACATGTTGTTCCCAAGGAAGGTTGATTTTTCTACCTTAAGGTGTTAAGATTTTAAATTGTTGTATCTTAATAAAATAGGATAGAAGATAAATCTTTGTAGATATATCATTCTTCATATGATGGAAATAACCAAACCAACCTATAGATAAAATTATTTAATCTATCCAGAGTTCATTTCTGAAATGCTTAAATCCAAAGGTTTAATTTCTAATGATGAGGAGACAGTTGTAGATTTCAGTGGTTTTTGTTTCACTAGAATAATATCCATAATAATTAAAAATATTTGGAGCCCATGGAAGAAGAAATGTATACGTGATAATGAAAATTTTTATTATGAGTTTAATCTGGTTGACCACCCATCTTGTCTAATAAATCTTATAGACCTTAGTCTAGATACTGATGAGGTTATTGAGTACTTTGATAAGGATAAGGAAGAAGTGGCTACTTACTCTAGAGAAAAAGAGGAGAAGTAATTTTCTTTTGATTAGGGAATTGACCCTATCCTTCCTTCTAGATCTCCTACTATCATAAATGGAGCTCTTAGCCTACCTTGGACTCTCCCTAAAAGAGATAAATTGGTAAGAGTGATGAGGATAAGACCAAAGTCTCCAGAGAAGAACAATTCAAGATCAATTTGAAATCTTCTGAAAAAATGGAGATGGTGATGATGAAAAATATGAAGAGAAAGAAGAAGGAAATGATGATGATGATGATGATGTAGGATCAGATATCGATGGTTCCAATAGGAAAATTAGAAGAGAGGATGTTGATATTCCTCAAGATCTACTTACTTCTCCTAGTATTTCTATTTCTAGATCATAAGAGAGGCCCAAATTTTTTGTTGAAGTGGATCTACCTACTAGAAAAGAGAGAGGTGCATCTATTAAGGGGGATAAATCCATAATTCATGGAATTTATCAAGTGGTTGCTCCTATTGATGGATTTTATATTGTATTTTTTGATGATGGTCATACATTTTTAGATTCAGTTCTTATTGAGATGATGATAGTTATTACTGCTATTGAGAAGCATGTGTCTGAGCAGATGGAAGTTGATCATGTTGAGTAAGTTTTTGATGAGTAGAGAACCATTGATACCTCTTCTATTATACCATTTGTGATTGTGTATACAACTAAAAAACCTATTTTAGTTGTACCTATTTTTGATGAGTTTCCTTTTTCTAAGTCTTATGATAGTTGTATGTTTCTGATATATAACGAATGAGGTATGTTTCATGGGAGTCCACAAAATAATAGTTGACCTGATGTTAGAGATACAATATATCCTAAGGGATACCTAGTTGATGAGATTGATGTGGATGGTCTATTATATAGATTTTTTTCTATGAGATTTTATACATATGTTCTTGTTGTCTCACCTATTCTAGTTGATGTGGTCACCAAAACTGACTTAGATTCTTTCATTGAAAAACTTCTTTCAGAGTTTAATGTGAAGTTGAGAAATAGGTCACCTGTTATTGCTAGGTTGAGTGAACAAGATGCAAGATAATTTTTTGAATTTTTGGTTCATCATATTCAACCAAGGATGATGCATCATATTCAAGAAGTTGAAATTGAGAATATGAGGCTTTCCAGTGAGCTGAAGTATTTAAAATCTGTTTTGGAGGAGATGCAGACACCCTTTGCTGCCTCAATGGATTCTCTACTTGATATAATTGAGAATCTTACTTTTATGGAATCTAGTTCAACTCCTCCTCCTCCTCCTATTTTGATATTGATTTTCTCAAGTCAGTGGTCAAAGAAGAGATTAGATCTGCTTCAACTAGTACTTCATGTGATGATACTTCATAGACTAAAGAAAAATTAAGTAGAATAAGGTATAACAGTGATCATGTTCTCAAATTGATTACAGAATATTTTAAGTACATGATGTTTGATAGGGGGACTATAACAATATCCATTAAGTATTATCTCTCAAGGATATATACTAAGCATGTCATGGATTCCAATTTCAAGTGTCTGGCTGATAATTTTAGGATGCCTCCTATCACCTAACCCTTTAAAGAACAAGTTTATCAATTAAAGGTTATGAATCCTCTGTTGAATATTTTTATGGAAGAAAATAAATACTTCTTCGGTGAAATGGGGAGAGGTGAAAACATCATAATCGACTTTGTGAATATGATGAATCCATTTATACATGGTCATGGTACTGATGTTGTGCTCATGAAGCTATCCCTTTTACAGCACATCTGACTCCCCCTACTATAGATCTAGAGTTCTTCAGAGTTGGTGTAACCCGATATCCTCTTGCACCCTTACCATCTAAATTAGATCCTTTTTCTAGCTCTCTAAAAGAGGGAGTTCAGCACCTATAGACCATCATCATCAAAGAAACTCCTACTTTGAACGGTGTTCCTTCAGTTGTCCCTCGAGCTACCTTAGATCTTATTTGTCATTCTTCCTTGGACATGGATAAGGGAAAAGTTCCTATGTTTTCTTCTACCCAGCCTGAGAGGAGGCACTGATGAATATAATTTTTATTTTTGATGGGATTTTTTGTAACTTATTTTTTTGAACATTTTGGTTCTCCTATTCATATATTTTTCTCACCGTAAGACTCTGATTCACCGCTAGAATTTTAATCACCACTATATTTAGACATCGTTGGTGTCACAATTCAAAAGGATCACCACTACTATTATTTTACTTATCTTTTTTAATTAAATATTTCTAATGGCTAGTTTATCAAAGCTAATGCTACAATTTATTTTAATGATTATGTATTAACTATTTTAGATAATTAATTAAAATTTATGTCAAACAAGAATTATGAGGATAAAAAATAATTCGGATATTCGAACCTACTACTTCAGTTAAAAAGTGAAGAAAACTCCCTCGTGTAGAAGAGTGTGCTGATGCATAAGAAAACACATATAGAGATTTTCATTTGCACGAGTGATGTGACCTATTCCAATAACTTGTAGAAATATTACATGATTATTCTCTACTAAGGAATTTGTAACACAAGTTACATCCAGTGACTTTCTATAGTCAAGAACAAGAAGTTTACAACACTCTTTTCTACTAAATATTTTAGAAACCCGATTTCTGCTACATTTCAAAATACATTTAAGGGGTCACAAGCTATAAATAATGTCATTTAGAGCAACAAAACCTTTCTACATTATTACTTGATCTATTTGTTTATTTATATTTACATTATGAGTAATGTGTCATGCTCTGTTTTATTTATCCCACATTGTATCATACTTTAAACTAGAATATACTTAGATATCCTCTCAACACATTTTACTCTTATTTCCCACAAGATTTGGTAGAGGTCTAGTTATGTCCTGTTGTTCTTATTATCTCATGAAAACTATAGAAGAGGTCCATGTGTGGCCTGGATAGTTTTAAAACTGTTGTAATACCCAATCTAGGTTTTGGATCAAAAGTTTATTTATATAAATTTCTTGGTATCAGGTTATTTCCAAGTGGAGAGGAATAAATATCATCTTGAGAATAAATCACTTGTATTCAAATTTCACTATGTGTTTTGTCTTACTTAATTTCTTTTATTTACAATTGTATTTTTTTTAACTATAAAATGAAACCACTACTTTGATAGTTTATCTTAATTATTGTTTATATAAGTTTTTGATTTAGTATATGGATTTCAAAAGTTGAAGTAGTTTTTCATAATTGTTTTAGATAAGACCAAATCAATCTTTCAAGAAATATTTTGAAAGATTACAACCTATTATGATCGTCTATTTTAATAAAATGGGTTGTTTTAGCTAATTGGGGGATTTTTTTTAAATCCATTTCAAACAGAAATTTTTATTGGCCACTCAATTCACCCACCTCTTGAGATAATCACTCTAACCAAAACATCTCTTCACTAATTACCTCACTTATAAACATTAACTAATTTTTTGATAATTTTTTCATTCGATTATATCCAACAATACTCAGAACTATAAATAAGATTCAACCAATTTATGGTGATTTTTATCTTGTAGAGTGGAATCCAATATACTGAGTGACTCAAATTTGTGAACATCCCAAATTTTTCTAAATAGTATGCATATAGTTTCTCAAGTTTTTTATAGGATAAAATCATCAATTTTTTATAATTCTAATTTTTTATCTTTTTTAATTTTTTCCATTTCACATCCAATAATAAATGTTAAATAAAGAATGATTTTTAGTTGAATCAAACATATATTTTATCTAGCCAATCTATTATTTTAGTTATACTTTATTTAATTTCATATCCCGATGATGTTCCATATCTCACAAAAATTTCATCATGATTTATTATATGTTTCCATTTACATATTTTTCTCATGAATTTACTTTGTATTCATCATATTAATTATTCTCTCAATAAGAATTCATGCCTTATTGTATTGTTTGTATTAGAGGGTAACTTATCTTAGAGTGACCATGGCCTATTTTTTCTCACTGATATATATTTGATAAAAACTATTATTTCTTTCAAGCACCCTGGTAAAGAGACACACTACTATTAGTTGATGTGAGCACTACAAGTGTGAAGTATTGAATTATTTAAAATTGAATAAATGTATTAGGGAGGTGAGATATAATGGTTAGGTAGAATACACAAATTCCTTTATGGTATTTTCATGTTATGAGTGTCTTTATTTCATGTTTCCTTTGTTTTATTTTTTAATGAGATTAATTAATAAACAATGTAACACACTTAGTGAGATGAATGATCATTTTATTAAGAATAATCTCCCCTTAAGTATGTAAATTTTCCATTTATTTTGTATGATTTCAAAATCAATATCTTATTTTGATAAAAAAATCCATGTGTAATTTTTGTATCTTATACACAAATGTTTTCATGGATTAATATGTCAACCTCAAGTTAGTATTCTATTTTCCATTCATTTTTATCCTCTTGAAAAAAACATATATCCTTTAAATCTTATTCTATTTGAAATTTAAATTTCCAATTTTTCATATGAAATAGATATTTTCTTATAAGAATGATGTTACCTCGTTAGTTTATTTTCATTTCTCCCTTTTTGAATGGTATTGGATGTCCATATTTTTCTATCCCATCATCAATAAATGTTTCCAAATTTATTCTTCTTTTACTTTACTTCATGACTAGTTCTCTTCCTTAACTTATCTTCCCATAGAATTTTGTGTCATTTAATTAATTTCAATATAACTTATTTATCATTAATTAACTGATTTTTTAATTTTTTTTGGACCATATTCCTCTTATATAGTATATTATAGTGATTATATTTAATTTTTGGTAGTGAAAAGAATCATTCATAACTTTTTATTTCCTAGTGTTGAGAAACTCAACCATTATTAATTTCTCATTGTTGGTAAATAAAATTAATGGGTATTGGGTCTTTATCATTTCTAGGGGATTTCAAGGTTATGAAACAATGAAATATCTTAGCTTATCATAGAAATGTGTTTTGATCTATCCACTTCTTTATATTTGATGAAGTATGTGTGCAATAAATAAAAAGTACACGGGCCCTTTGTAGTTCACATTATATGGAACTATATTATTAAATGAATCATTTCCTTACTAATGCTTTATATGACTATAGGCATGTCAAGGGAACATACACCAAATCCACATCACTCTTCAGAGTCATCTGCGTCTATGAGTCGAGGTATATATGAATGTAAATGTGTTTTATTTTTTTTAATTAAACATTAAACATATATATGAAAATCTATCAAATTATGTATGAAATTTATTTCAATGGGATCAGATGTGACCACTTCTTCCTCTCATAGTAGAGGCTCTCATTGTGGTATTTCATCATGGAATTCTGACATGACCCTTGACATATCATTTGACAATACATACCGTCCCATGGAAGTGGGTGCCCCTTTATTTATTCTCTAGTTGGGTCATATAATACGTGACCCACATAGATTTTCATTGACTACGCATGGTTGGTATTCATTCTCCTATGATACATTAGATCGGCTATGGAAGGAAGTTCATGTAAGATAATCATCTTAGTTTCTTAGATATGTTTAAAAAATACATACATTTGTGATAATTTTTTTATTAAATAGAGAAATGTAAGAGTGTTCCCCAATGAGTTTTGGCCATTTTTTATGACCAAATTTCATAAAATATGGAAATATTAAGAAGTTAGATTCAATAGGGAGCACTGGGTACCGAATGTGGGTGCCCCATACATTTTGGACTAAGTCCCGAGAGGCGTTCTCCCATCTCAGTGGTGTGAGTTAGTTACATATTGGTCCATTGAGACTATAATGGTGAGTCTATTTATTTTGGTTTATATATTTCAAAGGATTTGTAGCATATTACATATTTAAATTTGAATTAATTAAATTTAGGAGGTGGAAGCACGTCGTTTTTAAAATCCTAAATTGTAGGGACCGCCTCATAGGACATGGGACTCATCATGTG
This sequence comes from Viscum album, assembly GCA_963277665.1. Taxonomy (NCBI): domain Eukaryota; kingdom Viridiplantae; phylum Streptophyta; class Magnoliopsida; order Santalales; family Viscaceae; genus Viscum; species Viscum album. Next base: position 751,079,945 of record OY728123.1, on the reverse strand, counting down.
TCCCAGATTCAAAATGATGTATTTATTATTCACTTATTAAATTTATTATTTAATATGGTTTTGTGTTCTATATTTATATCTTATTGGTATATAGTTATGGGAGAAAGGTGTGATGACTGATAAAATGTTAGTGTGGATGATGACTCTTGATCAGAATGATCCAGAGGTTGCAACTCTTATAGTAATATATTTTACTAATTATCAATACTGAAATAAATATATATATACATATATATTTATATATATATATATATATTAAATTAGATTAATTTTATGTTGAGTTATCACAGCTTCCAGAGAACCAACGACCAGTTTCCATGCGAAGGGATGAGATATTTCATCACATTATTGGTTGTGATGGACATAGATATAGATTGACATATGGAACAGGGATTAATCATCTTTTAGTGTCACTCTCTAAGGATTTGTATCCTGTTGTTTCTAGGATTAAATAGTTGGTGATAGATTTGGAGGCAAGGATGTGTGATTCTGATGAGGTAATTGTGTAGATGTTAGCTAAAGTCAGAGCATTGTGGGAGTATGTGCATTCGGGTGATGGTGCAGGGGATACTACGATGCAAGTTTATGATGAGCTTATTATTTATTTATTATTACATTCATTATTATTATATTCGTAATTTTTTTTAGACTCTACCACACCAGATGTAGATAGTAACCATGGTCCTATATGACGCATCAGATTCAGGAAGTGTGTGGTGTTTTATCTTTTTTTCTTCTAATTCAAATTGACTATATCATTTTGTTTTTTTATTTTTAGTAAACTTGAAAATTATATTTACATTTTCATTAAAAAAATTACCAAGTAGGGATTCAAAACAAACTAAATACATTTATACTAATGAGAAAACTTTGGAAAATAATCAGTAAGTTTAAATTAGCAATGAAAATAATTCTTTGACCCTTGTTTCCAAATTTTGAAGGTATCAGACCTCGATTGTTTTCTTTGTGAATTTTGAAAAATCCACCTAAATTATTCATGGTTAAACGAACTTTTATATCCATAATAGGGGATTATTATCCATCTATTTCTTTTTAGAATCTTCTTTTATGACTATATGTGGAATTTTATCTCAAATTTATGATCATAAAAGCATTCTCTTATTCCATTGGTTGATGGATCCAATTAAATAAATAGGACACAAGATGGATTCTACATGAGTTAATCTTCTAAGTTTACGAATCTCATTTCACAACACATCAATATTAGAGGATATCAGAGACTCCATTGGGAATTTCCTTTTCACTGATGCCGTAACACTCTCTATGGTATCCACTATTTTGGCTAGTATTTACATTGACATTGGATGATCATTAAACTTTTCTAACCATGACTTCATGTGGGTGAGGAATTCTATCTCATTTTATAGAAACTTAGTTTCAATAAATTTGATTCCTTTTATTTGATATGCCATGTTCATGGTCTTGTGATCTATGACTACAAGATATCTACTTGGGAAAGCCTCTATGTCAACTTGGTTGTACCTTTAAGGAATGATGCTCCATCATTGAAATCATTGATGAACCCAAATGTTCTTTTAGAGGGTTATATATTATAGACCATGTTTTGGATGTTAGGTCTTCTAGATTGAATTCTCATTAGAGAATTAAAGAGGTATTGGTTAATGTAGAAATTGAACCTCCTTCTGATAGATCTTTATAGGTTGAACATACTCAAGAAGATCTATTTTTTGTATTCATTTACTTTAACCTTTATCTTCCAGTAATCACAATTCCCATGCATTCATCATCTACACCGCACTATTCAACATGTATCATTTCACAATTTTTTTTACAAACCTAGCATGAATTGATATTGTGATATCAAAACTATAACATATTATTCCTTCATGATGATATTCTTCTTCAAATATAACAAATCATCTATGTGCCACATTTTTCATTCTAATCTTCCATAGTTTTGAATGATATTAAATCTTAAGACAATGATCTTTAAGTCATTTAAAATCTATAGGAATAAACGACATGTGGATCTGATACATGAATTACTCGGTATGATAGAAAGTGGAATTCATCCCTCAGATTTGAATTTAAGTGAAAAATCACATAAAAGAGTCCAATATAAAGAAAATACACTTAGATTAACATGAAATCATGATATAATGATCAATTTTAACATGTAGGAATCAATGCAGCATTAATCCTATGCTTGTTTCATACGGTATGATGGAAATGATGTATAACATTTCCTAGTATTATTAAAATGACATATCTCTTGTTATGGGATAAAAATTATCAAACAAATTATGATTGAGGTGAAAATATAAGAGAACATTCCTTGAATAATATGTGATTTATTGGAATCAAACGCATGTCAATCCAATGCATGTATTGGTCGGTACAATTAAAATTTTATTTTCACATTTATTATCATTTTTGTAATAATGGTAAATCATGTGGGGGGCTGAACAAATGAGCTCCAAATAACACAAAATCTTAGGAAAATGATCATCAATCCATTTAAAATCTATAGGAATCGTCAAAATATGTATAACAACCAAGTGTTAATGTAAATGGATATTGCATCATTTTTTAGGAATACTTAAAACATTACACAAATAGACACTCAAATACTGTATTAGTTTAGTTCCTTTAAAAACATGGAAACCTAAATATTGGTACATAATTGAGATAAATTATCTCCCACTAGGTTATTCATGACTATAAACTCTTCTTAGACACATGATACATAATACATATCTTCATAACCTGGGGAATGAAAACATAAAAAGGAGTGATCACGGATGCTCGGTAAGGGTAAATAAGGGAGATATGTAAGCACAGACATGGGAATAAGGCAATGAGAACGTGATCATTACATTACAAGATCATACCCTACATATCAATGATCACAAATATGAATCATGGAATAAGGATTTCTATTTCATAAGATATGAGTCATAAGGGAACCAAGATAATAATACATAAAAGAATAACATAGGAAAAAGACATGGAATTGTAGAATACACATAAAAATGTAATATCAATCCATATATGTCAAGATAAATTTCTATAACTTATTAGGGAACATCATCTGGAATACACCTACTGGTCAGGACACAGCACCATCCCTAGTCATGGTCCTTTCATTATAAGGGATTGGGTTTCCCCGTATTCTCATAGTGTATCAGTTTTACCCATCTTTCTATAGTGTATCAGGTTTCCCCATCTTAATATAGTGGATCAGGTTTCTCCATCATCCATCTTCATAGTGAATACACCTACTGGGAAGGACACACCACCATCCCTAGTCACATTCCATTCCTTATGAGGGATTGGGTTTCCCCATCTTCCCATAGTGAATCAAGCATGTCGACTTGATTCTCATCATTATCTCATGAGATATAAATCTTTACCCAATACATTGGAGGGAGATATAGTTCTCACCCTTCACGTAATAAAATCATTCATACATGTTCCACAAGATAATAAAACTTTCATCATATCATGACCCATAAAATAATATGGGTCTCAAAAACATCATATCATAACCCATGAAATGAAATGGGTATCATAAACATTTCATCACATCATAACCTATAGAAAAGAGACAGGTTTCGTGATCATTTCATCGAAGCATAACCTATAAAAAGAAGCGGGATTCAAAAGAATATAACATGTGGGAGAGAAACGGGTGTCATAAACATCATGCTACTAAGACATAAACCATTTAATAAAGAATATTAATGGTATTATTATATCATGTCCCCAATAAATCTTAAACTATAAAAAATGATGACATCATAGATAGAGAAGGATTTTGAAATATCACTTGAAACATTTCTTAGGGAGAATTATCCTTACTTTGAAAATCATTTTCATAAAACCATTTCAAAAATCCTTTTCTTATAGATAAATCTTTATAATTTCATTTACAACATTTCTTGAGAAAAATATTTTCCTCTTTGAAAAATTCTTTTTAAAACATAGATCATTTTGAAAACCTTTTTCTTTTAAAATTTCTTTGAAAACTTATAAGGGAATCTTGAAAATATTTTGAAAACCTTTCTCTTTGAAAACGCAATAAAAATTCACAATGAAATATTCAAAACCTTTTTCTTTGAAATTTCTTTGAAAACTTAAAAATAAGTCTTGAAATCATTTTGAAAACAATTTTCTTTTAAAACTTATAAAATAATCTTGAAAATATTTTGAAAACCTTCTTAAGCATAAAAAGTTTTTTGAAAACCCTTTTTCTATGAAAACCTTTTTAAAATAAAAATAATCAAGAATATTAAGAAAATGTTTTTTTTAAATAACCTTGTAAAATTACAAAGGAAGCATCAAAGAAATGATGTTCATGATGGCTGGTAAGTCTGTATATACCAACCATTCCTTTTTCACCTTAAAATTTTAGAAAAGTGTCTTAATTAGAAAATGAAAAGAATATTCCTTTTTAAAACCCTTTTTAAAAAAGTCAATACATGGGTAAAAAAATCCTTTAATAATAATAGGATAATATTAAAACATTTTTGAAAACAATTTTAGAAAACATGGTTTTGAATGAACATAGATTTCCGACCGAAAAGAGAAATAAAGTTTGATTTTCATTAAAAAAAATTAATTATATTAAGTACCAAAGGATGGGAAATGGTATCATTAATTTTATTTAAAATTAATAACCAAATTTTATGAAAATTCATGAGATTTATGGATATTTGGATCATAATATTTCATTAATGGAATCATAATCATAAAAAATCTCGATAAACAATGAGATTGAAGCTATAAATATTTACCACTTTGATAAATTTAAATCATAATAAAATGGAAATAATAACATTAAATGAAGGTTAAAATATCATTAAAAAATTATATTCATGATATAACATGTCAAAATTTATTATATACACCTCATAGAAAAATATATGTTCATAATATGGCCCATGTCTTAAAGAAGGCAAATTGAGACAAAATTATATTATCAATTTGGAAATTTTGGAAACATAATACCCATGAAATATAGATCATAAAATGGATATGTAAATACCAATAAATTTAATTATAATAATCATATAATACATCCATTTTCATTATATTCCCCACACAAATTAAATTATTGTTGAATAAGACATGTATCTCATGAAAATAAAAAGTGAGATGAAATTCCCTTACCTTATGTCTTGACTCTCTTAGTACTCATACAAACATCATGTACAATAAATATAAGTTTATTATAAATATTTTACATAACCATATTCTTATATATAAAACCATATATTATTTTATTATAACTTTATATTACCCACTTATTAACAATTCCAAGTTAAGGTTTTGCTTCGGGTAATATCTGCTTTGTTTCTCGCATGTGTCTTAATTTGTTATATTTTTTGTCCTTATACTTATATCATGATTTATATAATGTAAACCATGATATATATATATAATTTATATTAATTATATTTATTTATTTATAATAATATATATAATATTGAAATATGAAATGGAATACACCATTCATGGAGACGGTAGGACGTACGTATGCATGAACATTGTTTTTGTTTTTTTGTCATATTGAAAGAAAGAAAGTAAATGACATATATGTTTATATATTATATAATTATAGTATAATTATTATTTCATATATATCATATATTTACTCATCCTTAATACATTCCATGTAGTGTGTGAATGAATCAAATCGCTTTGAGGAGGTTGTAGTCCACACTTCCCCAAATGAAATTATCGAATTTACACAAAATGTAAAGCATAAAGGTATGTGTTATATAATAATTAAATTAGAATAAATAAATCATATATATCTTATATATCATATAAAAATATTTTTTTCCGTCATAATAACCAGCCATGATAGGTGGTAAAGGAAAAAATGAACAACATTGTTTTGTGTGGCGGTAGTTCGCCATACACAAAAACGGTAAGTTTGCTACCCATTAGAGAGAAGTGTGTGTAAGTGTTGGTCATAACCATATCATAAAAAATCTCAGTATATTTATTATATTTATTCTATAATTTATTCATATAATAATAATAATTTAGGTAGTGGAGAAAGAAAATAAAGGAAAGGATCTTGAGGAAGGATGTTGCCTCTTCTTTGGGTAACTCCTTTTGGTTTGCACCAAAGGGCTTCCTTGGTTGGATTTTTTCCTAAATTGAGGCTTCAAGGAGGAATTTATGGATATTGGGAAGTTAATTGGGAATATATTTTTTTCAATTAAGTGTTTTTATAGGTGTTAATAAGGGGGATAGGTGGTGGCCTTTTATAGGGGGAGGGGACACACTTGTTATTTTTGAAAACAATTTAGGTGTACCCACATTTGTACCTTCAAAAAGTCATAAAAAACCAAAAAATAATAATATTGGAAGTTTTAAGGATGAAATATGGACATAAAATGTGCGTTGGATAAGTGGATAGGTCATTTTGGTCCTTAAGTTTAATGTTAAGCCCCTCATTAATCTTAATTTTATCTTAATTGTTGTAATTAATTTTAATTACTTTCACTAATATTTGTGGTAAAAAAATTAATTTAATATTATTAGACTATAAATATTATAATAATTAAAACCATTTATGTCATATTTAAAAAAAATTAATTTGCATAAGTGGAAAAATTAAGTTTAATGCTAATCTCACAGACGTGGTGAGAAAGCAGGTTTTTAAAAGTGAGATTGTTCAAAAGTTCATTAAACTTTTATATCTAAATTCAAAAAATTATTATAATGAACTACATTGGATTAATAAATTTATAACTTATCTATTTTGACTTTAAAACCAACTTAAAATATAATTTAACTATATAAATAAATTATATTAAAAAATAGTTTTCAATTAAAATTCAGTATTTTTCACTATTCATCCAAAAATGAAGTTTCTCAGAAAAATCCAAAAAATTAAAACTAAGTTGATTTTTACATTATAAATTCATAAATTAAGTTTATTTTATCAAATTAAATATCTAATAGATTCTAAAATTAATTTTATTATCATTCACAGAAGGACATAAAAAGCAATTCATTTGAGAAAATAGTATTTTCAAACATATAAAGAGCTTACCAATATTAAAAAATTTATTATCAATATATTTTATTTATTTAAAAACATTATAAATAATATTTAAAAATTATTTATTTATATTCATATTACAAAGTTTAACATCTAGTTTATAACTATCTTGTTTAAATAATTATAACAATAAAAATGATGTTTCGTAGAAACTCAGTTTTGTGTGTAATGCCAGAAAAGGTAGTGTTGCATGTAGTGAGACCTAATATAAGTCTTGTGTGTTGTTAATTCAAGCCAAACATAGTGATTTAATATAAAAAATCTATATTCAGTGTTGTGTGAAATGAAAAATATCAAAAATATTAAATTAATTTGAAAAAAATATATTTCACAAAATCTCAGGGTGCTCCATTCTACCCCCCTTAAAATGAATTTCACCCTCAAAATTATTATGGGTTTTCAATGGTTTAATACTTTAAGGTTCCATTAATAGAAACCCTCATCATAAAAATGTGTACTAAAACTTCATTTAAAAGGGGGAAAATTGGAAACATTCCATTTACCCAGAGTAACTCATAATTAGGTTTCCACATGGGAGAACATTGGTGTCATGTGAAAATATAGATCTAAGGAAAAGTGTAAATATTTTTAGGGAGTGATTGAGGCCATAAATCACAAAAAAGTGAATTATTGGTGGAAATTTTAGGGTCTCGGATTCATAAATCTTTGATGATTTAAAAGGCCATCAGTTCAACAAAAATTATGGTATAAGGATAACATTTTTTGATCATTTTCCTAATGTTGAGTAATTATTTTATTGACCAAGAATATAAGGAAATATAATTACTTGATATATTTTTATAAACACAATTTCATTATTTGTTTTTTCTTTGATCAATTTCTTATTCATCTATTACTTCAAGAAATGGATATCCAGAAATTAACTTTGATGCCTGAAGCATTAAAATACACTTTTAATAGATCTTAAGGCCCATAGAAGAATAAAAAGTCTAAATATTTGTTTCTAACTACTATCAAAAATAAACATGGTTAATAAATTAATATTTAAACCTAAAAAGTAATATTATTAGTTAATCATTAATATTTATTCATCAAAAAAAATCATGCATTAACTAGGACATCGCATAGGCCAATGGTAGGCATGAAACTCTTATCATCCTTTGGTCATGGTTTTAAGACCCATAGTCTTTCTAGACTTTATGGTTTATCACCCAACATACATGTTTTCCTTTTTTAAAAACACATTTATATAACTTCCAAAATAAATATGATAGATATCCTTGAAATTAGGTTAATCACTAAATAGCCTTTTAACTAAGGTTTTTAATACAACCCCAAAATGTAAACACTTCCTCTAAAGTTTAACCTAAAATTTTCATAAATGTTTAACCTTATAACCCTTCTGAAAGATGAAAATCCAAAACATTAGAAAGAAATACATGAAATCATCTTAACATTGATCCCCCATATATCATAAAGTATCTCTTGGTTGCCACATTCCAAACATGTGAATACCCTTATCATATATTATCTTGAAACATGATAATAACATGAATTACTATAAATACTTTTGGAAAACATGCATTATTTCTTATTCCAAAGATTACTGGATATATTCCTTAAATCCAAGAAGTTTTAAACTTAATCTGTCATAACATAGACTACTTTTTCAACAAATCCTTTATTAGTTCTGAGGTAATCAATACCATCCAATTAACTTATTCATATCCAACATATCATTATCCAAACATCATTATATCAACATCAGGAATAAATTAGGGGTAGCCTTCCCTTAATCAAAATATCACCATTCCATGAAATCACCTTTCTACCTTACCAGCACTATTAAACATATCCTTTAAAATCCTTAATGAAAAACTTATACTGAAAATACTTACATATTTCATGATTCATATAACATAATATTTGAATTCTAAAACATATACACTTTAATTATCCAACATTATTCTTAAACCATTACTCAGGCTTCATCATTATATCCCTTAACACCCCTTTCCTAGAATATAAAATATCAATCATGTTTTAATGTTACTCAACCTAAATCCAATCATGCTTCTTATTTTTAATGTAAATAATACTTGAAGAACATAACATACCTTTCACATGTCGCTTGTAGTCTCTTTATCATTAGTATTATAACCAATACATGTGGACCTTCCTGGTTCTCTTCATGGGATTTCTACTTATAAAATTGATTTTCATCATGCCCATACTTTCTGCATCTAAAACATTCAATTTTGACCTAGTTTCTTATAGTTCAAGTTAGTGATTAAAACCATAAATTATTGGGTGATAAATACTTATCATAGTAGAAAACCACATAATCGTGAAAAACGACTTATAGGATGTCTAAATAATGACACCTACTTCTTTAATCTATGACATATTAGGTTTATCCTAGTTTATTCATAGTAATCTTCTATTTAAATTCATCATGACAGTTTGTAAATAGTTTTTGAATTCCCAAATCATATCCCATAGATGTTTCAAATCAGGTGCAAAATAAGGCTTGTTGTTGTGTACCAAATTATGCTCGAGTCAGGCTCAACGCACCTTGTCAGAGGTGTTACCCCTCAGTGTATTTTTTCTAGAACCACACCCACTTGTAGTATCCATACAAGGATGTATTTATAGGAAACCACTTACTCTATCCTTTACCAAACTTCCTAAACATTTTCCTAAACATTAACTCGTCCTTATATTTATCCTTAGAGACATGCCTAGACATATCTTTAGAAATATACCTAGGATCTCACAAAAGTTTTCTCAACCTAGTTTCCAAAGGTTAACTAAACCTTCACTCTAATACCAACTATAACAAACAAGTATTAACATACATGTACATTACATCATTTTTTGAAGAATACTCAAAACATTACAAAAAAAGACACCCAAAGACCATTTTAGTTTAGTGCCTTAGGAAACATGGAAACATAAACACCAGTACGAAAGTGAGCTATATTATCTCCCACTAGGTTTTTCATGACTATCACCTCTTTTTAGTGAAGTTCTCAGTCAGGATCCAAGTATCACTTAGAGGGGGAGGGTTGAATCAGTGATATCTTTTTCCTTTTATGTTTCCTTCTTTTTGAAACAACCTTTACCTCCTCTTAACGAGTTTTTTCCCTACTGAACACACACAACCATAGGAACATAAGATTTACAAGGTTCACTACTCAACAAGAGTAGCTACATACTTGGTATGGTATGAAAACAATCCAGTACCACACAATCCACTAGAAAAAAAATACTTTGATGTGGAATACAATAAGTAAGATATTCCCTTACACTTGTGTAGCACTTTGAAAACAATCCGATAGGGAATGCACTCCCTCTTAGAAAAAATAGGGTAAAACAATGTTTCTGTGCTTCTTGATGAACTTTCAAAAATCAAATATTTCAAAACAATTATTCACTTTCCTACCTAGAAGCTAGTAAGAACCTTCTGATGCAAATATCTTGCATGCCACACACTGCTTGTGTGCCTCCCTTCTTGCACGCCACATGCTTGTGCTCCACTCAGCTTGTGTGCTTACCTAATTGTGCACCACTAACTACTTGTGCACCACTATTATGAATAGATCACAAATTACATGCCACCTTTGGCTTATATTCATAACACTTCTTGAACACAACTCCGTGCTTGAATTCCTCTTACAACTTTCACACCACTTCTACTTGCGTAGCACTCTGCTTGCGTGCCTCACTGCTTGTGCACCTCCCTACTTGTGCGCCTTATAAATAACTCCTAACTTGCATGACACTTCGTCTTTTGCACCACTTTCTTCTAATTGCGTGATCAGAGCTCAAATTTTCTCTTAAGTGTTGATCATTAAAAAATGAGGAGGGTATCAATATATTTATAGGCATTTTGGTGACTTTTTCACCACATTCACTTGCGTGCCATTCCTACTTGTGTGCCACCTCATCACTTGTGCGCCGCTCTATCACTTGTATGCCACTCCATCACTTGTTCACTCCTCCATAACTAGCACACCAATTTCTTTTCTTTTTTATATTTTGATAATATTATATTGAAATATGACTTGCGCACAACATGCACTTGCTCGCCACTTATACTTGCGTGCCACTTTTTGACTTGTGTGCCAATATTTAACTTGTGCATCACATTATTTACTTTTTCGTATTTTTATGTGATGATCTTGAAATATGACTTGTGAACAACATACACTTTCATGCCACTTATACTTGTGTTCCACACTTGCACGCCACTTATACTTGTGCACCACACTTGCGCTCCAATCTTTAACTTGCGCGCCACTTTCTCTCCTTTTCCAAAAAACACTTCTTTACTCCCCCTATCCTTCATAAGGCTTGCATCACAAGTTATCCAAACTTATGATATTTATGAAATAAAAATCATCAAAGAATCATAATAGTTTTCCAAGGATTTTACAAATGGAATTGATTTATCCTTTTTTTGACAACAAAAGACAACACTCTTGTAAAAATGAACTCTTCAAACTTTCTTCTCCATCCAAATTGGTCCTAAAAATCTCCCCCTTTGGATTTTTTTGTCAACCAAGATTTCATAAATCACTGAACTTTGTAACCTCAATCAATGAATTACTTATTAACAATTTGAAGCCTATGTGAGCTAACTCATTGTAGGAAACAAGAATTATTGACATCCAAAACCATGTTGTCCAAAAGCAGTGACTATGAAATTTCATGATCATATCTCCACAACATTCTTTAGAACATCTTCCAAGATTCTACCTTAGGATTTTTCACTTATTCAACTTTCCTGGAATACAAAAACATTGTTTCCTACAACTACTATAATAAACAGTTAGAATAGTTCACACACATACATGATTGATTCAAAGCTTACCCACAACCTCTCCCTTTATGCATGCTTCCATAAGGATAGATTTATGAAACAATTATCCACCTTGAAAACACTATCCAAAGGTAAGATGAGAGTGGGGACAGACACACACGTACTTCAGCCTTGATGATAAGGATGATGGACACCCATGTTCAACCTCAATTTAGCAAATGGTTCCTTTAGTAATGGTTTTGTAAATATGTCGGCAACTTGTTTCGATGCTGGAATGTACTCCAACTTCAATTAATTATTCTCCACTTGATCTTTGATGAAACAAATGTGTTTTGAATGATAATGGTGTACTGGGTTCCTTGTCTAGGTTCTGGATGCAGAGGAATTGTGTTGGTAGGAGTGCCCATGTTTAATTTTAGTGTTAACAACGATCAATCTGAGATCCGTCATGATGTAAAATGCTAAATCTTCGAAATAGAACGAAGAACGAAAAACAAAAGAGGGAGTCCCGTAACTATAGAGATAGGATCATCATATATTGGTTATAATTAATTTAATTAATTGACAATAATTACCTTGATGGAATTCTTTCTTCATTGATGTCTCCAATCACGATCTTGTGATCCGTCGTTGTGTCGTAGAATCCAAGTGTAGGATTCCTCTAGCGGTGATCCTCATGTGTGCCACATATCTATGGATGTTGCCGAAGGGATCTCTAGGTGCTAGTGTGGAAGAACCTTCGCTTGCGATGTCCGCCTTCAATCGCCTTGATCCGATGGAGGAGGATCTCTCTCAGTCTTGAGAGTGTTCTTGGAGGAATTAGTTCTTTCGGTCTTGAAATAATTCTATAGAATTGTTGTGCACAACGATTGGGGAAAAGTGTTGGGGTTGTGAGTATATTTATAATCGGGTTTGAGGTTACATAGTTATGATAATAAATAAACACGTTACACATTTTATTTATTTCATTAACTCTTATTGAAAACCCCCATGTTAAATTATTAATTCCTTGACATGCATCCACGCTGATTATAATAAATATCATTTAATAAAACAATATTATATCCTCAAAATACCAACTGGAAAAACTACACGGCTCATAATCATTAATACCCGGCGTGTACTCATTTTCCATAAAACTACATGGCATGTATATTTAATATACACGATGTGTACTTTTATTTTCCATTTTTCTTTATTTCCTCCACCACATTTATTAGACCTTGAGTAATGGATATTTATTTCCTAAATAAATGTAACTGCATTACTCGCTAATAAACATATTATTTCACCCACAATATATTCTCTCGAATAACTAGTATTGAAATAAATGTGATCAGGCATCCTTAAATAATTATTAAACCACAATCGGGAATAATCTTTATTCAACTTGTTAAATTAATATTTAACTGAGATACATGGACACACTTAGTGTGTGACCCTCTAGGCCTCTTTCTCGTTGGCATTAGGCGGGCTTTCCTAAAGTCCAAGATTACAGTCTAGCAACGGGTCAAGGCACCCAAGAGAAAGAAGTTAACGCCACATTAACGTGTCGCCTCATACGAACGCTTACCGTATAATATAATCCCTTTTTCTTGATATCTCTAATCAAGGGGTTTCATGCTAGTACCATTAACCCATGTGCTCGATTATTCTTTCATTGACTTTCCGGAATTGAACTTGCCCATTTCGTACTATGGCCATGGATTTACTTAGGCTATATCAATTCCATTAAAGGGTCTGATATATCTACTTTCGTTATGAAACAGAAGGGACAAATCCTTTCTCACCTTATCTATTAATGTGGTATTTCTCGTGACGCACCCAACGTATCCTACCTCACTGCAAATAGTGTGTCGTCACAGTTTTTGTCAATACATCTAAGTACGCAAATTGTAATACTCATTAATAATAATCTTAAAGTCTAAGGACCAATACACACGTCCGCAGATAGGAACATCCAATGACACTATGAAATGTGGATTTCCTAATGGCGGGTCTTGTTATCATAATATCCTACTGAATATTACCAAGGGCGCACACCATGAGAAGGTGCCTCAAAGTTTTATGGGTCCTCACCCCTAATGGTCTGTATTATTTGTGTCCCTCAAATAACATCATCCGACCATAGAACATATATTCAAGAATAGTGTTATGGAACTTCCGGGTTCTCATCATAGCAGGGATCCTCTATGACCCTTTAATGAAAAAACTATCATTGGGACATTATCACATGAATTGTCACGCAGAAGAATAATCAAGATGTGATAAGATATTTATTTAATGAATTAAGTACAAAGTATTTGGTTCTAGGCCACCAACTCCAACAGACTCCCACTTGGAATAGAGCCAACTTCTAAAAACTTTTAAACCGCTAGCTCTCACATGATATTCATGCTTCTGCTGAGATAGGCCTTTATTCATGGGGTCTTCCATGTTCTCTTCTATGGACACTCTGCTCACTGCAACTTCACCCCTTTGATATAAATCCCTCAAGAGGTGATACTTTCGTAGTATGTGCTTTGTTCGTTGATGTGACCTTGGTTCTTTTGCAAGAGCCACCGCTGCAGTATTATCACAATACAATATAAAGGGATCTTTACTGCTAGGCACCACATCAAGATCCTGGAAAAAGTTCTGAATCTAGATGGATTCCTTGGATGCATCAGAAGCTACTGTATATTCAGACTCCGCTGTAGAATCGTCGAAAACTGGCTTCTTTGAACTCTTCCAGCTCACAGCTCATCCATTGAGATAGAAAACATATCCAGATTGCGACTTCATATCGTTCTGATCTATCTAAAAACATGCATCAGCATACCCTCTGATGACAAGCTACTCATCTCCTCCATACACCAAGAACATATCCTTTGTTCTTCTCAGATACTTAAGGATAGTCTTAACAGCATTCCAATGCTATTCTCCTGGATCTGATTGATATCTGCCTACCATGATCAGTGCATAGGAAACATCAAGCCTAGTACATAACATGGCATACATGATGGATCCTATAGACAAAGCGTATGAGATCTTACTCATTCTATCTTTCTCATGTTGTGTCTGTGGACACATTTTCTTAGAAAGATGTAGGCCATGTGACAATGAAACTAATCCCCTCTTGGATTGTTCCATACTAAATCTCTTTAGTATCTGGTCAATGTATGTACCCTGACTTAGTCCAAGCAGCCTCTTGGATCTATCATGAATGATCTTGATCCCTAAAATATAGGCTACTTCACCCAAGTCCTTCATGGAGAAACACTTTTTCAACTAGTCCTTAACTGACTGTAAGACTGGTACATCGTTTCCAATAAGAAATATGTCATCAACATATACTACTAGGATAACGATCGCATTCCCATTAAACCACTTATAAACACATGGCTCACATTCGTTCTTAATGAAACCAAATTCCTTTATGGATTCATCAAATCGAATTTTCCATAACCTGTATGCTTTCTTTAATCCATAAATAGATTTCTATAACTTGAAAACCTATTTGGCTTCACCCGGTGTCACAAACCCTTCTGGTTGTGTCATATAGACATATTCCTAAAGGTTCCCATTAAGGAATGTTGTTTTGACATCCATTTTCCAAATCTCATAATTATGGTAAGATGATATGGAAAGTATGATTCTTTTGGATTTAAACATGGAAACTGGCGAGAAGGTTTCATCATAGTCAATTCCTTGACGTTGTCTGAATCCTTTAGCCACTAGACTTGCTTTATAGGTGCTAACTTGACCTTCCATGTCCAGTTTTCTCTTAAATACCCATTTACATCCAACAGGCTTTACATCAACTGGATCATCGACCAGAACCTAGACTTGGTTCTGATACATGGAATCCATCTCAGAATTCATAGCTTCTATCCATCTTGCATCTTCTGAGCTTTCTACTACTTCCTTGTAGGAGAGAGGTTCATCAATGTCCAACAATAATGATTCATCATCCTCAGTGACTAGGAAACCAAATCTCTCAGATTCCTTTACCACTCTTGAGCTCCTACACAGTACTTGTATTTTTAGAACCTCTTCCACGGGGACCGGTGGAACTTGCTCCTGTACCAACTCCTGTGTATCTTGAGCATAAACTTAGTCGAAGTCAATCTTGCTCCCACTATCCTTTTTGAGGATGTGATCCCTCTCGAGAAAGACGGATTGTATGGTGACAGTCACTTTCTTTTCTGAAGGGTTATATAGGTAATATCTTTTTGTTTCCTTGGGATATCTTATAAAGATACACTTCGTGCCCCGGGGTGCTATTTTGTTGCCAGAGAAGGCCTTAACAAACACCTCGCATCCCCATACACGTATGTGTGACAAAATGGGTTTCTTTCCATTCCATAACTTAGATGGAATTACATTTTCCGCCTTATTTGGTACTCGGTTTAATGTGTATGATACAGTTTGCAATGCATCTCCCCAAAAGGAAAATGGAAGATCTGCATGACTCATCATCGACCTCACTTTGTCCAACAAGGTGCGGTTCCTCCTTTCACTAACACCATTCCACTTTGGTGTATAATGAGGAGTGAGATGAGATAGTGTAAGATCATGGTTTTTGGAAAGGTATGTTTTCATTATGTTTTGGTTGAATCCCTTGTTTAGGTCTTCAAGGGATGTTTCTTGAATGTGTGAGAGGCCTTGGGGTGTTCTGGGGGCTCGGGGCATGGAAGAAAGGAAATCTGGGCAATACAGGCCAAGGCACATGGCCTGCGCACGGCCAGGCAAACTGTGCGGCCTCCCCAGGCTAAGTCGTGTAACCCTTCTTCCTCCGGACAGAAGTATGCTCACGGTTTGCGCATGGTTTTCCAAACCGTGCGTCTAAATTGTGCGACCCCTCCTCCTCCGGGCAGTGGCATGCACACGGTTTGCGCACGGTTTTCCAAACAGTGCGGACAAACCGTGCGGCCACTTAAATTTGGGAAAAATTACAAGTTTGCCACTCCGGGCTTTTAAACCCCAACTCAGGATTTTCCTCATTTCATCCCCTCTCACCTCAGCGACAAACTTGGCCAACCCAAGATTCCCAAGGGTGGTTCTCCTTCGATTCTAAGGTGTTTTTTGTGTCGTTGGTTTCGGATCGAAGCTCCGGGTAAGGCTAATCCCATCCTTGCTTCTCTTTTTGGTTTAGGGTTAATATCTTCTCACCCTCCCATTCCGAATCTCTAAAACCCTAACTTTTGGGTGAGTTTTAGGTTGAAGCTCCAAAGTTTGGTCGGATCGAGGTCTAAGGACTCGATTGAGAGTGTGTTCAACCGCGGTTTCGAGGTAGGTGGTCTACAAGTTATATCCAATAGTTATTTGGGTATTTGTGCATGTTTAGTTGTGTTCTTACTTTCCTTTGGTTATGTTTTGGATAACCTTGGCATGTTTGGTACTAATGGTGTTTAAAATGGAAAATGGGAACCCTCACAATCCCTGTGGGATGTGTTGGGATAGACTTGACCTAATTGGGGCCATCCATGGGATGTGCCGGCTTTTCCCAGATTTAGGGTTTGATATTAAACAAGTGACCTTGTTGTAATGAATTGTAGATCCCTTGATAAAAATGTTGGAATGATTGGTTGACTTGGAATAGAAGTTAGGTGATGCACCTAGACTTGGAAATAACCTAAGGTTTAAAGTGGAATGGGTTAAATGGTGATTCATGGGAATGATGAACGGGTAAAATGGGTTAATGTGTAAACCGATTAAAGACCATAATGAGATAGATTATGGGTTTAATGTTGAATGCTTAGTGAGATATCCATAACACAAGGGAATTGGGTGACTATTTAAATGATGTGAAATGGTAATGTGTTAATGGGTTAAGGCATGATGTGGTTTCCCATGTGGGTTGTTGTGAATAGTGTTTGTCGAAGGGAAATGGTTTGGATGGTTGATGGTTACTTATATATAATCATGTGCACATGGATTCGTAGAGTGGGGTATGACTTGAGGATCTCCTCCCATGGGTCGAGTGAAGACTGAGGTTCTAAACTCCACCCTAAATGCACGGGTTAGGAAAGGGGATGAGGGTCTATTCTCCTAACGGTTGCATCCACCCAGACTGAGGCTCTGAGGTGAGGTTATAGTTTCTATGAGGGGTTAGTCCTAGTGAGATAGGATAACGATGTGTTTACCCTATTGCATGTGATTGCTGGCCTTAGACCCATGTAACATAGTGTATGTGATTAACCCATGGAAATGTGATGAAATGGTAAATGGTGATAATGGGTGTGTAATGAATGGTAATGGAAGTGGCAATGGATTAGCTCTAAACTGGATAATGGTACCTTAAATAATTACTTGGAAATTATCATTCATATTCCTTTGCATGTACTATCTGTTTAGATTGGATATTTTGTAGACACCGTTGGTGGTGGCCTACTGAGTTGTACTCACACCCTGCTCGGGCCGCCATTGGGTACCCGAGCAGACTTCATGTCTGCAGGTCGGGAGAAGGGCAATGGTCCTTTCTAGATAGTTGAGTGGACATGGGTATCACTTGGTGGAGGATCCGGACTTGGAGTCAGGACCATTTTGGGGATTTTAGTCGTTGTCTTTATTTTGGGGTTTTGTCCACTTTTTCACTTATAGTATGACATGACATATTTGATCATTGGAAATGGTTGTTATACATGTTCCTTGTTTGTTGATTATTGTTTCCGCTATTAGTTTATTTCAATTGTGAATTACTCTGATAAAAAGGGGGTATAGTCTCCCCACTTGACCACATAGACCCCCACTGCTAGTCGGTGGCCTTTGGCGTACGGGGAGGCACGCTTAAGGTCATGTAACCACCCGGCTCAAATCACCGGTTTAGTGGCTTCTGGGTCGGGTACTTTACAAAGTGGTATCAGAGTAGGTCTTTCTTCTCCTTCTCTGAGGTTTTGTTATTTGGGATTGGTAGCCAAGGGTTAAGATGTATCATGCCTTGTTAATGAGCTCATGCTTGGGAGTAGCTAACCCAGGTACGGGGGAAACCCAAGTCACCCTGGGTGGGAAATGATGTTCTTGGTTGTGTGATGTTACAGTTGATGATATTTCACCATTGGGTGATTCACATGTGGTTTGATGTGATTATTTTATAACGTTTGGCTCGTTTACTTAATGGCACGAGGATTTTCATTCATGCATCACTTTAGGAACCTAGGGAGATAGGTTACATGCATTGTGTTATGCACACGCACAGGGTGGGTGTGTGAGGCAGGAAAGTAGGGTGCATCATGCATTTCATGAAACCAAGAAATAATGAGAAGAATGAAATAAAACAAGTGGGTAAATGATGTTTAATGGGGTAATTGGGTTTGAAATAAGTTGGAAAATGTTGTTGGGTTAGCATATGAAAAGTGTGTTGTTGTATCTAGTAAAGATATTTTTGTGGATTCATGAAAGTTTATAGTATGCATGCTAAATCTCGTGCTTGGCATTGTAGAGAAATGCCACCACGACGTCGGTTACCAGTTGGGAAATGGGAGGGTGTTGCTGAGAACACTCCTCCATTAGAGAAGAAAGAAAATGTGGTGATCAATGAATGTAGATAAGACCAGTTCTGAGAGAACTTGACTCGCCTTATACAGATGATGGATCGGGACCCAGGGCGGGTTTCACCGAGTATGTTTGAGCTGACCAGGGAGTTCCAGCTGCAGCACCCTCCGACTTTCACCTGAGAGGGTGGGCCAGAGGCAGTGGAGTTCTAGTTAGAGTCTGTCCAGATGATACTAGATCATCTAGAGACCCTTGTTGAAAAGTGAGTGAAGTTGGCCACTTATATGTTGCAGGGATAGGCTAGGCGTTGGTGGGACATTCAGGCTCAAATTGAGCAGGTAGAGGGAATGTCATGGAAGGTTTTTCAGGAAAAGTTTTTGGAGCATTTATACCCAGAGACCTTGAGATAGGAGTGGGCTGCAGAGTTTATGAGCCTGACTCAGGGATCACTATCAGTGATGGACTATTCTAGTCGCTTCACTGATTTGAGACGCTTCTTCCTAGTGTTGGTAGGGGATGAGGCAGCAGTAGCAAGGCGTTTCCAGGATGGGCTGAGACATGAGATCAGGTCTCAAGTAAACATCTTCCGCTTGAAGTGGTTCGTAGAGGTAGTAGATCAGGCACTGATCTCAGAAGGAAACCTGAAGGGAGCTTCGGGTAATGGGCTTGTGGTGCCAGCGGGGCAGATGAGCGGTGCAGCTACCGAAGGTCGGAAGCGATGCCATGAGAGCTCACAGCATGGAGGAAGTGTGCAAAGTGGATGGAAGAGAGGTTCAGCCTCTCATAGTGGAAATCAGGTGTTCTTCTATCATTGTGGTAGGTCGGGGCGTATGCATGGTCAGTGTCCTTGACCTCCAGTCGAGTGTCGTTCATGTGGCCGGATGGGACATGTGCAGAATTTCTGCAGGAAACCTCAACAGGTGGGCGAGTATGATGGTGGAAGGCAGGTACCGGATACGGGAAGGGGATCAGTTGCCCCATATCAGGTAGGTAGTTGGAGCTCCATGGGCCGTACTAGCAGAGGCAATGGACGTGGAGCTCCAGGGTAGGATCGCTCACGCCAGCAGGGCAGTGCAGCGCAGGGCATTCAGGCTGGATCCCAGGGTAGAGGGGCAAGTCAGCTTCAGGAAGTTTAGTTTGCGCCTGGTGATGGCGAGGCTGGACCGTCGATTGTTCGAGGTATGATCCTTGTAGCTTCTACTTTTTCTAGTGCGTTGTTTGAAATAGGTTCCACACATTCTTTTATCTCTGCTCAACTTGTGGTAGCACTAGGTTTACCTATGGAGGGGGTGTATGGGGTGATGTCAATTGACACTCCGTTGGGGGTGTGGGTTGAGGATATCAATCAGTGCAAGGGATGTGCCTTGGAAGTTGGTGGGTATCGTTTTTTGTGGGACTTGTTTATTCTCGAGATGTCAGGGTTTGACCTAATCCTGAGAATGGATTGGTTGGTGTTGTATCAGGCGCACATAGACTGTTATCATCACAGATTATCATTCAGGTCGCTTGAGGGTGATGCTTATGCCCACCATGGCGAATGGGATATTCGAGCAGGGTTTGCGGGGTCGTTTTGTCAACAGATGAGGGGACTCACGGCTCAAGTCGCATGTCTCATGCTTGATGATAATGATTAAGGGGAACAAAATAATTTCCCTCTTGTGGAGGATCGGTTTCAGGATGTGTTTCCTGAGGATTTCTCGGGGTTACCCCCTAAGAGGGATGTTGAGTTCACGATCGAGTTGCTACCGGGAGCAGAGCCAGTTTCTATTCTGCCATACCGAATGGAACCGAAAGAACTCCAGGAACTGAAGGTTGGGCTTGAGGAATTTAATCGTAAGGGGTTTATCCATCCTAGTACGTCTCCTTGGGGATCTCCTGTTCTTTTTGCAAAGAAGGCTGATGGGTCGTTAGGGCTGTGTGTTGACTATTGAAAGTTGAATCAGATGACGATGAAAAATCGGTACCCTCTTCCTAGAATTGATGACCTGTTTGATCAGTTGAGGGGTGCATCGGTGTTTTCTAAGATTTATATGAGGTCGGGTAATCACCAGTTGAGGGTGAGGTCTTCCGACATACATCAGACAGCTTTCCGGAGTCGGTACGGGTTGTTTGAGTTTGTGTTAATGCCTTTAGGCTTGACCAATGTACCGACAGTGTTTATGGATTTGATGAACTGGATATTTTATCCCTATCTAGATCAGTTTGTGGTTGTCTTTGTAGATGATATCTTAGTGTACTCGAAAACTCATGACGATCATGCCCAACATCTTGACATCATCTTGGGTACGCTAAGAGAGCACCGGCTATACGCCAAGCTATCCAAGTGTCAATTCTTGATAGGTGAAGTAGATTTTTTGGGTCACATCATCTCGGAGGAAGGTGTGTTAGTGGATCCAAATAAAGTTCAGGCATTTGTATCTTGGGAGAATCCCAAGAGTGTTTCTGATGTTCGGAGTTTTTTGGGTTTGGTTGGGTATTACCGAAGGTTCATTCAGGATTTCTCTTGCTTGGCAGCACCACTTTCGGGATTGACCAAGAAGGGAATCAGGTTCGAATGGTCTGAGGATTGTGATAATGCCTTCCAAGAGTTGAAGAAGCGGTTGATGACCGCACTTATCTTGATCTTACCCGATCCAGGTAAGAAGTTCACCGTGTTTTGTGATGCATCTGGAATCGGACTTGGGGCGGTGCTGATGCAAGATGAGCGGGTGGTGGCTTACGGGTCAAGGTAGTTGAGACCCCATGAGCAGAATTATCCTACTCATGACCTTGAGTTGGCTACAGTAGTGTATTCCTTGAAGTTCTGGAGGCACTATCTCTTGGTAGAACGGTTTACTGTGTTTACCGACCATAAGAGTTTAAAGTACATCTTCTCACAGAGGGATCTGAATCTTTGGCAGCGAATATGGGTTGAATACCTCCAGTCTTTTGACTTTGAGTTGGTGTACATGTCGGGAAAGGGAAACAGTGTTGCTGATTCTCTAAGAAGGAAGGTTCAGAATCAGGTGGTTCAGGAATCCAGTACTGAGTGGAAGGTGATGGCTTTGTTTGAAGAGATGCACCTGGAGGTGCAGGAGGAGAATGGTCAGGTCACTCTTGCTTCCTTAGAGATGGATTTGATGCTTTTAAGTCAAGTTAAGGAAGGTCATCTTGATGATCCTGAGTGTTTGATCATGAAGGAAAATCTTAAAGGTGGGGATCTACCTTCTGGTTGGGTCGTCGGTGTGGACAGAGTTGTTTGTGTTCGTGATCGTGTGGTTGTTCCAGAGTGTATGTGGGAAGAACTGATGCATGAGTTCCATGCATAAAATTGGGAAGTGCATCCTGGTTTGACCAAGATGTACTGTGATCTTCGAAGGCAGTTTTGGTGGCTTGGGATGAAGAAGGAAGTTGCAGGATTTCTGGCACGGTGCCTTACCTATCAGCAGGTGAAAGCCGAGCATCAACGCCCAAGTGGTTTGTTGCATCCATTGCCCATTCCGGAATGGAAGTGGGATGATGTGACAATGGATTTTGTCATGGGCCTTCTGAGGATTCCATGGAAGAATGATGCAATATGGGTGGTTATGGATCGGTTAACGAAAGTGGCTCATTTCTCACCGATTTAGGATACCCTTACAGTCGCCAAGTTGGGTGAGCTGTATGTTCAGGAAATAGTGCGGTTGCATGGTGTGCCTCGGACCATAGTTTCGGACCGAGATCCACGTTTCACATCGCGTTTCTGGCAAGGGTTGCAGAAGTCACTTGGTACGCAGGTGTTTTTGAGTACGGCTTTCCACCCACAGATAGACGGGCAGTCAGAACGTACGATCCAAGTGTTGGAAGACATGTTAAGAGCTTGTGTCTTGGACTTTGGTGGTTCTTGGGAGAGGCACCTATCGTTAGTTGAGTTTTCCTACAACAACAGTTTTCAGGCTATGATTCAGATGGTACTGTTTGAGGCACTTTATGGGAGACCATGTAGATCTCCGTTTTGTTGTCTAGAGTCCGATGAATCCGATTTGTTGGGGCCAAGTCTCGTGCAGGAGACTTCAAAGCGAGTTAAGTTGATCAAGAAGCAGATGGCTACGGCTCAGAGTAGGCAGAATTCGTATGCAGATCGGAGGCGTTGACCACTTGAGTTTGGTGTGGGTGATAAAGTGATCTTTCGGGTGTCGCCAAGGTTGGGTCACCGAAGGATTTGAAAGCAGGGTAAGTTGGCACCCAGGTATGTGGGACCTTTTGAGATTGTGGAGAAGATCATACTAGTGGCATACCGATTGGATCTTCCACAGAGGTATGGTGGGATGCATGATGTGTTTCATGTGTCGCAGCTTCGACAGTATCACCCTGACCCATCTCACGTGGTTGATATTGAGGATGTGGAGCTTGAGGCTGATGCATCCTTTGAGGAGCATCCGGTTCATGTGGTGGATCGTAGTGAAAAGGTCTTGTGAGGCAAGGTTCTACCATTAGTGCGAGTACTATGGCATCATGGGAAAGTTCAGGAAGAAAATTCGGAGCGGGAATCGGATATGTAGGCTTAGTGGCCCAAACTCTTCTCTTCAGTGGATCAATGAGGCTTGGAAACTCAGCTCGAGGACGATCTGTTATAAGGTGGGGAGGTTGTAAGATCCCAGTTTTTGGAAAGGTATGTTTTCGTTATGTTTTGGTTGAATCCCTTGTTTCGGGCTTCAAGGGATGTTTCCTAAAAGTGTGAGAGGCATTGGGGGTGTTCTGGGGGCTCGGGGCATGGAAGAAAGGAAATCTGGGCAAGAAAGGCCAAGGCACACAGCCTGTGCACGGCCAGAAAAACCGTGCGGCCTGCCCAGGCTAAGTCGTGCAACCCTTCCTCCTCCATAAAGAAGCATGCGCACAGTTTTCCAAACAGTGTGGCTAAATTGTGTGACCCATCCTCCTCTGGGCAGTGGCATACGCACAGTTTGGGCATGGTTTTCCAAAACGTGCAGACAAATCGTGCGGCCACTTAAAGTTGGGAAAAATTAAAAGTTTTCCACTCCGGGATTTTAAACCCCAACTCAGGATTTTCCTCATTTCATCCCCTCTCACCCCAGCAATGAACTTGACCGACCCAAGCTTCCCAACGGTGGTTCTCCTTTGATTCTAAGGCGTTTTTGGTTCCGTTGGTTGCGGATTGAAGCTCCGGGTAAGGCTAATCCCATCCTTGCTTCTCTTTTTGGTTTAGGGTTTCTATCTTCTCTCCTTCTCGTTCTGAAGCTCTAAAACCCTGACTTTTGGGTGAGTTTTAGGTTGAAGCTCCAAAGGTTGGTTAGATCGAGGTCTAAGGACTCGATTGAGAGTGTGTTCAACTGCGGTTTCAAGGTAGGTGGTCTACAAGTGATATCCCATAGTTATTTGGGTATTTGTGCATGTTTAGTTGTGTTCTTGCTTTCCTTTGGTTATTTTTTGGATAAACTTGGCATGTTTGGTATTAATGGTGTTTAAAATGGCAAATGGGAACCCTCACAATCCCCGTGGGATGTGTTGGGATAGACTTGACCTAATTGGGGCCATCTATGGGATGTTTCGGCTTTTCCCGTATTTAGGGTTTGATATTAAACAAGTGACCTTATTGTAATTAATTGTAGAGCCCTTGATAAAAATGTTGGCATGATTGGTTGACTTGGAATAGAAGTTAGGTGATGCACCTATACTTGGCAATAACCTTAGGGTTAAAGTGGAATGGGTTAAATTTTGATTCATGGGAATGATGAACGGGTTAAATGGGTTAATGTGTAAACCGATTAAAGACCATAATGGGATAGATTATGGGTTTAATGTTGAATTCTTAGTGAGATAGGCATAACACATGGTAATTGGGTGAATGGTTAAATGATGTGAAATGGTAATGTGTTAATGGGTTAAGGCATGATGTGGTTTCCCGTGTGGGTTGTTGTGAATAGTGTTTATCGAAGGGTAATGGTTTGGATGGTTGATGGTTACTTATATATAAGCATGTGTACATGGCTTCATAGAGTGGGGTATGAATTGAGGATCTATGCCCACGGGTCGAGTGAAGACTGAGGTTCTAAACTCCACCCTAAATGCACGGGTTAGGAAAGGGGCTGAGGGTCTATTCTTCTAACGGTTGCATCCACCCGGACTGAGGCTCTGAGGTGAGTTTATGGTTGCTATGAGGGGTTAGTCCTAGTGAGATAGGATAAAGATGTGTTTACCCTCTTACAAGTGACTGTTGGCCTTAGACCCATGTAACATAGTGTATGTGATTAACCCATGGAAATGTGATGAAATGGTAAATGGTGATAATGGGTGTGTAATGAATGGTAATGGAAGTGGCAATGTATTGGCTCTAAACTGGATAATGGTACCTTAAATAATTACTTGGCAATTATCATTCATATTCCTTTGCATGCACTATCTGTTTAGACTGGATATTTTGTAGACACCGTTGGTGGTGGCCTACTGAGTTGTACTCACACCCTGCTCGGGCTGCCATTGGGTACCCGAGTAGACTTCATGTCTAAAGGTCAGAAGAAGGGAAAGGGTCTTTGCTAGATAGTTGAGTGGACATGGATAGCACTTGGTGTAGGATCCAGACTTGGAGTCAGGACCATTTTGGGTATTTTGGTCATTGTCTTTATTTTGGGGTTTTGTCCACTTTTGCACTTGTAGTATGACATGAAATATTTTATCGTTGGAAATTGTTGTTATACATGTTCCTTTTTTGTTGATTATTGTTTCCGCTATTAGTTTATTTTTGTTATGGCTTACTCTAATAAAAAGGGGTATAGTCTCCCCACTTGACCACATAGACCCTCGCTGCTAGTCGGGAGCCTTTGGCGTACGGGTAGGCGTGCTTAAGGTCATGTAACCACCCGGATCAGAGCACCGGTTTAGTGGATTCTGGGTCAGGGACGTTATAGATAGAATCCCAGACTCCAGTAGAAGATCGATGAACTCTTGGTTCAGATATTCTCCACCTCGATCTGATTGAAGTTTCTTTATCTTCTTACCAAACTGATTCTCCACTTCATTCTTGAATTCCTTAAATTTCTCTAAGGACTCTGACTTATACCTCATTAAGTAGACATATCCATATCTACTTAAATCATCAGTAAAAGTAATGAAGTAAGAAAATCCACCTCTAGCTTCTACTGGAAATGGTCCACATACATCCGTGTGCACCAATCCTAGAAGATATATGGCCCTTTCACCCTATCCACCAAAAGGAAGCTTGGTCATTTTACCTTGTAAACAATCGTGACATCTATCAAGTGGTTTTAGCTCAGTAGAGTCTAAATAGCTATCTTGGCAGAGCTTTGTCGAGTGCTTCTCATTTACATGACTGAGACGGTGATACCAAAACTGGGTGATGTATGAGTCATGTGAGTTTGTTTCATTATTGATTGCCAATACTTGGTTTTCATAATTTAATACATACAAACCATTATTTAAATGCGTCATACCATAACATGCGTTGTTCTTATAAAAGAGACAACCCTTATTTCTAAACTTGAAAATAAATCCATCCATATCCAAACAAGATACATAAATTATGTTCTTGGTAACACTAGGCACATAATAATAGTTTTGTAAAACCAAAATCATGCCAGTTGGCAATGAGAGGTGGTAATCGCTAATAGCCAACACAGTCAGCCTTGTGCCATTGGATGCTTAAAGATCCACCTCTCCTCTGGCAATATTTCTAAATCTACTTGGTTCCTGCATTTGAATGCAGATGTGAACCCCACAAGCTGTATCTAATTCCCAATGTGTAGAAATAGAAAGATTACACTCAATAACGAACGCACCTTTAGAATCCCCACACTTCTGGGTACAGTTCCTCTTCCAGTGGCCTTGCTTTCCACATGAAAAACACACCGCCTCCCATTCCTTGACCTGCCACTGGATCTTCCCCTTCTTGGAGGGAAGGCGCTCGGGGGCTTCAGACCGTTTATAAGTCTTTGGCCCCTTTGCCTTATCCTTCCTTTTCCTATTCACCATAAGGACTGCGGGTTTGTCTGGCCCCATGTCCTTATCAACCTGGAAAATCAAGGTCAGAAGTTCTGATAGACTCTTCTAATTTTTTCTCATGTTGTAGTTGACAATAAAGCTAGAGAAGGTCTTGGGCAGTGATGATAGGATGAGATCTGTACGCAACTCATCTAGGAATTTAATCCCTAAGATGTCCAGACATTCAATGTAGCCAAAAATCTTGACTACATGTGTCCCAGCTGACACAGACTCTCCAAGCTTAGTTGTAAACAAAGCATTGGAGATCTCATACCTCTCCTATCTCACCTTCTCTTGGTAGATATCCTTAAGGTGAGACATCATGATATATGCATCCATGTTTTCATATTGCTTCAAGAGCTCATTGGACATGGATGATAGCATGAAACACTGTACATCTGCGGCATAATCCATGTGTTTAGCATATAGAGATATTTCCTCATCACTAGCCTCTTTTCTAGGCACAACTAGAACAGGCTCTTCCAGAACATACAATTTCCTTTCATGGTGAAGGATGACGCGTAAACGCCTCTGCCACTCTTGGAAATTGGTGCCGGTGAAAAGGTTTTCCTTTTCAAGTATGGTTTGCAATGATATGTTTGAAGTCATTTTCTTGTTGTTTCTACAAATTAAGATGAGCAAAGATTTAGTAATTTATTAGAAAACTGAAACAAATAAATAAATTAATACTTATTAGTCTCCCACTATTTTATCGAAATCCAATATCCCTCACCATTGACTTTGTAATATTATGTTTCCTGAATATTCTAGTGGCAAGGATCCATATTGTCATTCGCATTATCCTAACTAGGGTTGGTTAAGAAACTTGAAGGGTTTAGGTAGGCATTCCAAATTCCAACTGCATTAACTCACAGCTCTTTGATCCACTAAGTGGACTCCCCAATCCTGAAATCCTTTTATTTTGGATTTCCTCAACCTTTGCCTCTTGGTCACACCAAGTCCTGATGTGGCAGTCAACCCTTTATGTGAACCAAGTTAATTCAACCCAAAACCTTGAATTAGAATTCCCCAATAATTGAAAGCACCCCAACTAGGGTTGGTCAAGCACTTTGAACTATGGTTCGATTCTAACCAATATTATGGAAGTCTATACCGACTTAATATTTCTTTTGAGGGATTTTATCCTTATACGTAAATTGCCATTTTATTATCTTTGATTACATTCTTATTAATATTAATTGGGATATACTTGAGTGATTAAACATGCCAAGATAATATTTACGCATAAGACGATCTTATTTTAGTCACATCTTGCATGCTTGTTTAATTAATTAATTGTGTGATTGTGACAACACACCCATAATAAATAAACCATGCAACTAACAGAAATAAAATAAATGGCATGATCATGAGCTTTGTTCTATTGGTTAGTTTATCTAGAGTTTGATAAACTAACCCAAGACCTAGGGGAGAAAAACCTTGAACCTTTCAAGTTCATGTTTACATCTTTCCACCTATCCACCTCTGTATCTCCTTGGATTGGTTTCACCTTGGCTCTTGACTTGAGCTGCCTCCACTAGCTTGGGAGCTTCATCCATTACATATGCATTTATCTCACACACAGGTGAGGGGTAAAAGGGGTTTTTACATAAAAGAAACCTTGGGCGCGCAGGCCCTACATATTAATAAGGAGAAGGCTCGCAGGCTAATAAATTTAATTTAAATAAATAAATTAAAAGAAACCATTCACATACAATGGTCTTGGTCTAGCTCATGATCATCCATACATGCAATGATATTTATGTGTAAATAAAACTATCATTCAATTATTTAATCGTTTTTGTTTAATATGAATCACGCTCGAATCAATTAATTATATTTAATTAATAAATCCTTTTATCTTAAACCCTTTTCTGAATTTCCTTGAGATTCTCATCCATCATAATTTTAAATAAATTAAAATTATCCTTGTACGTAACTTGTACCTTCGAGGCAACCCGATGAATTCTCATTCATTACGCATATG
The DNA here is from genome assembly GCA_963277665.1 of Viscum album. Classification (NCBI taxonomy): domain Eukaryota; kingdom Viridiplantae; phylum Streptophyta; class Magnoliopsida; order Santalales; family Viscaceae; genus Viscum; species Viscum album. The sequence continues at coordinate 751,050,659 of OY728123.1, read as the reverse complement.
TTAAATTAAACACATATATATAAAACACTTATAACGTGTTGTGCCTCAGCTTTATGCCTGCACCATGGTACACGTCTCAAGGGTTTGTATAATATAATAATAAATTTTAATAAATATGTGTAATTTGGGTGAGTACATGACGTGTAGTTCCGAATACATGGAGTGTACTTTTCTTCACCATCCATCTGAAGTACATGCCCGGGGACATGGCGTGTTGATGTACTTTAGAAATTTTCAGAGTACACAGCATGTTCAGTTGGACACACGCCATGTTGTATCTGCGTTACACGGTTTCCAGCCGGGCAAGCCGTGTACGGGGTACACGGTCCAATCCCAGCCCAAAGGGACTACATGTCATGTTTAGTGGACCACACAGCGTGTAATCCAGAAACCGTGTGCCACCTGTTCCTGGTCAACACATGGTTTCAAAAATTACTTAGATAGGATCCAATACATGGCCTAATTTGGTGAACCAGTCCAATACATTGAACCTAAACTACACGTCGTGTACTTCCAAATACACATCGTGTATTTTGGTGTTGTACGGCCAGGAACATTTGGAACCTCCGGATGAGTTCCTCTATTTTATTTTAATCAAAATTAAAAGAAAAATTTGTTTCTGTAAGGTGAACGAGAAAAAAGAGGGGAGGAACAGATCTCGAGATTCATATTTTAAAGAATGATTAACTTGAATTGAAACAACTAAATTATTAAATGCGTAAATCACCAATGAAAAACTAAATAATTATAATCAATGATATGACCCCTCTGATACCACTTGTAGGTTCCGAGCGTAGCGGAAGCACGTTGTTGGGAGTGCCCAACTTTAATTTTAGCGTTAACAATGATCAATCCAAGATCCTTCGTGATGTAAAACGCTGAATCTTCAGAATAGAACAAAGAACAAAAAACAAAAGAGGGAGTCCCAGAACCATAGAGATAGGATCATCATATGTTGGTTATAATTAATTTAATTAATTGACAATAATTACCTTGATGGAATTATTTCTTCGTTGATGTCTCTGGTCACGATCTTGTGATCCATCATTACGTCGTAGAATCCAAGTGTAGGATTTCTCTAGCGGCCACATGTGTTCCACGTATCTCTAAACATCGCCAATGGGATCTCCGGGTGCTAGCGCGGAAGAACCTTCGCTTGCGATGTTTTCCTTCTATCGCCATGATCCGCTGGAGGAGGATCTCTCTTGGTCTTGAGAGCATTCTTAGAGGAAGTAGTTCTTTTGGCCTTGAAATAATTCTCCAGAATTGTTGTGCACAACTATTGGGGAAAAGTGTTGGGGTTGTGAGGATATTTATAATCGAGTTTCAGGATACAGATTTATGACAATAAATAAATGTGTTACGCGTTTTATTTATTTCATTAACTCTTATTGAAAACCCTTATGTCAAATTATTAATTCCTTGACATGTGCCCACACTGATTATAATAAATATCATTTAATAAAACAATATTATATCCTCAAAATCCCGACTAGAAAAACTACACGGCTTGTAATCATTAATACACAGCATGTACTCATTTTCTATAAAACTACACAGCGTGTATATTTAATATACATGGCATGTACTTTTATTTTCCATTTTTCTTTATTTCCTCCACCACATTTATTAGACCTTGAGTAATGGCTATTTATTTCTTAAATAAATGTAATTGCATTACTCGCTAATAAACATATTATTTCACCCACAATATATTCTCTTGAATAACTAGTGTCGAAATAAATGCGATCAGGCATCCTTAAATAATTATTAAACCATAGTCGGGAATAATATTTATTAAACTTGTTAAATTAATATTTAACTGAGATACATGGATACACTTAGTGTGTGACCCTCTAGGCCTATTTCTTGTTGGCATTAGGTGGTCTTGCCTAAAGTCCAAGATTACTGTCTAGAAATGGGTCAAGGCACCCAAAAGAAAGAAGTTGAAACCACATTGACGTGTCACCTCATACAAACGCTTACCATGTAATATAATCCCTCTCTCTCGATATCTCTAATCAAGCAGGTTGCATTCTAGTGCCATCAACCCATGTGCTCGATTATTCTTTATTTGACTTTACGAAATTGAACTTTCTCATTCCTTACCATGGACATGGATTTACTTAGGCTATATCAATTCCATCAAAGGGCCTGAGATATCTACTTCCATTATGGAATAGAAGGGACAAATCCTTTCTCGTGTTATCTATTAATGCGGTATTACTCGTGACGCACCCAATGTATCCTACCTCGATGTGAACAATGTGTCGTCATAGTTTTCATCAATACATCTAAGTGCGCAAGTTGTAATACCCATTAATAATAATATTAAAGTCTAAGGACCAATACACACGTCTGCAGATAGGAACATCCAATGACACTATGAAATCTGGATTTCCTACTGGCGGGTCTTGTTCTTATAATATCTTCCTGGATATTACCAAGGGCGCACCCCATGAGAAGGTGCCTCAAAGTTTTATGAGTCCTCACCCCTAATGGCATGTATTATTTGTGTCTCTCAAATAACATCATCCGGCCATAGAACATATATTCAAGAATAGTGTTATGGCACTTCCGGGTTCTCATCATAGCAGGGATCCTCTATGACCCTTTAATGCAACAACTATCCTTGGGACATTATCACGTGAATTGTCACCCAGAAGAACAATCAATATGTGATAAGATGTTTATTTAATGAATAAAGTACAAAGTATTTGGTTCTAGGCCACCAACTCTAACACCTTGTAATATTGATTGCACTCTGATTATTGCATCCCTATAGTAAGGGTAGCTTAACTTCAACAAGTAGATCTTCCAACTGAGTCTTCATCCACATAAGTTGGGTAGCAGCTTGAGTGACAGCAACATACTCAGCTTCAGATGTGCTAAGAGTCACTGAATTCTATTTCTTTGTATGCTAACTACCACAACTTTTCCCTAGAAAGAAAACTCCACCAGATATTGATCTTCTATCATCAAAAATTTCATTCCCAATCAGCATCTGAATACCCGAACAAATCAATATTTTCTACACCATCATACCTGATTCCAAAAAAAATTGTGCCTTTGATGTATCTGAGAATCCTCTTTACATCAATTAAATGTTATTCTTTAGGAGCACTTTGAAACCTTGCACATAAGGTAACAAAATAGAAAATGTTGGGTCTTGAGGCAGTCAAATATAATAAACTTCCAATCAGCTTTCAAAACTCTTTTTGATCAACTTCCTTGAATTATATATCTTTATATAACTTGGTTCCCACTGAAATTGGTGTGGAAACTGGTTTCAAATTTTCTATGACAAACTTCTTCAGAAGTTCCTTAGCATACTTATCTTGAAAAATAAAAATGTGGTTCCTCTTCTGTAATATTTTTAACCCATGAAAGTATTTCATTTCTCCCAGCATGGACATCTCAAACAACTTCTTCATCTCTTCAGAAAATCTTTTACATGATCTTTCATCATTTCCAGAAAAGATAATGTCATAAAATAAACAATTATAATGAGAGAAGAATCCTGACATTTCTTGATGTAAAGATTTTTGTCAACTCTTCCTTTCTTGAAACTCATCTTCCTTAAGCAAGTAAACAGTTTGGAATACCATGCCCTTGGAGCTTTTTTTAGCCCATATAAGGATTTCTTCAGCTTACACACATAACTTTGTTCAATGTAAACTTATTCATCAATATTTCCATTAAGAAACACGGACTTTACATCTATTTGAAAAAATTTGTAACCTCTTTGTGCACCAATAGCAAGAAATATTCTAATTGTTTCCAATATATCCACTGGAGAAAAAGTCTCATTAAAGTCAACACCTTCAATTTGTGAGTAAATTTTTCACACTAATATTTCCTTGTTCCTTATCACTCCGCCTTCGTCATTTATCTTGTTCCGGAAAACCCATTTTGTACCAATCCGGCTTGGGTATGAGTTCCCAAGAATCATTCTTTTCTATCTGATAAAGATCTTCATTTATAGCCTAAATCCATTTTGGATGCTCAAAAGCTTCATTTACATCATTTGTCTCTACTTTTGAATACAAAGAATTATGGGTAACAACAATTTTTGTTCTTCTTGTTTGAATCCTATGATGTTGATCACCAATAATGTTCTGAGCCTCCACTTGCTTCCTCAACCTAGGATGAGTTGTTCGAATTTCATCCTCATCACTTGAAATTGTTGTGTCTAATTCTTCTTTTTGAGTAGGATTACCATTGTTGGTAGCATTATCAGGATCATTAACAAGACATTCCTTATCCTTCTCAACTTCTATATCAGCAAAAGTATGCTTTTATTTATCAATATTTTCAACAACTTTCACATCAGAAGAATTGACAATTCTTCTTATTTCTTTGTTAAAACATCTATATTCTATTTCTTATGGAGAATATCTAAGAAAAATTACATTATCTCTTCTTTGTTCAAACTTTCCAAGGTTTACACCCTTTTTCTTTATGAATCATGGACTCCAAAAAACTCTCAAGTGTTTCAAACTTGTAGTTTTTTCATAAAACATTTCATATGGATTCATATCTAAATGTGGCCTATAGAAACATCAGTTTTAAATATACACTGCAATATTCATGGATTTCCTCCAATAATAATTAGAGAGACCATGTTCAAGTAACATAGTTCGCCCCATTTCAACTAGACTTCTATTCTTCCTTTCAGCAACCCCATTTTTTTGAGGTGTGTATGGTGAACTAAACTCATGTTGAATTACATGCTTCTCAATGTAACTTTCAAACTCTTCATTCTTATACTCTCCACCATTATCATTTCTCAACTTCTTCACTGAATACTCACATTCCTTCTCTTCTTTCCTCCTGAGAGTCTTAAACATTTTCAGAGCATATAACTTATGTCTCATGTACATAAAACATGTAATGAGATTAAAGTCATCAATGAAAGTAATGAAGTAATTATCTCCATTTTTTTATTGCTTTCTCATCAGTCCATAGATATCAGAATGTATAAGTTCCAAGGGTTGTTTTGAACAAATGTCAACTCTCTTATGCATAGAGTTTGTAATATTCCCTTTTTCAAAAATAGTGTAACACCAATCTATTATTCTTGATAAATCATGCATATATTGGACACTTTCTTTCATTGATAACTTTCACATGTTTCTCTGACACATATGTCCTAGCCTGTTATGCCATAACTAATTTTAATCCACCATGCCCATGTAAAAAGAGTTTTGTACTTCACCAACTTGGAACATGTTCCCTTTTGTACGTTGGACTCTTGTAACTACCTTTCCATCATTTTCACTTTTCACAAAAAACCCCATTTTTTCAGAAGATAACTTTGTTGCCCTCATCATAGAGTTGTGAAACACTTAGCATACTGTGTTTCAATCCATCAATATATAATGTTTTCCTAGATTTCATTTTTTCTTTCTTGATGATGGATGATCCAACACCTTTGATCCTCAGAGATTCATCATTTCCAAATGTAACTATTCATTCTTTGAAATATTTCACATTGTACAGCAAATTTAAGTCTCTAGTCATGTGAGATGAACACCCAATATCAATAATCTATGGGCGTTCTCCTTTTGTAGCTTTTAGGGTAGTATCAACAATAAGAGATTTATGTTCTTCCTTTTCATTCTTCAACTCCAGCTTTTTAGATTTGTTAAGAACCTTTTGTTATGATGGAAACAAAAAAAAAGACATTCCTTAGGAAGATGTCCAGGCTGTTCACATCTTTCACAAATAGTTTCCAATGGTTGGAACCTATTTTCAACTTTCACACCAATTGTCTCAGATTTTTTCTGAACTTTCTTCTCGTACTTCCCTTTTTGAGAGAATTGACTCCCCCTAAAACCTTGTCTTCCATAACTTGTGGAATAGTAGTAATGTTATTGATTAAACCAACACATGTTTGTAGTGTGTCTGAATCCACCACAATACTAGCAGTAACCATAGAATGAATATTTCCCTCTGAAACTTCTATACTGACCGGAGTAGTGAACATGCTTCTCAACAACCTTCTTAATAGAACTTTGTTGACCATCAACCGTCCTATTTTCAATCATAACTTTTTGTCATATCAAATTTATGTTCAGACTTATCAATACCAGAAGTAGTAGAAATCTTTCTAAGCTCAGGATTTTTATATACTTCTGATTTTTCAGCATTACTGACTTTGGCCACATACATAGCCTTTCCAGCTTTGTTCTTATCAGAACTAGTTATGCATTTCCTCTCAACCTTTGAAGGTAACTTTTTTGGATCATTCTTTGGTTCATTCTTACTATAACTTTCACTAACTTATAAGATAGATTGTTTGAAATTGATATTCATTTCTTTAGCTTTAGAAAGGTTCTGTTGGACAAGTTCCAACTCTTTTTCTTTTTCCTTCAGCTTTACTTCAAGATAATCATTACGATTATTTGAATTCTCAAGAGAATTCTTCATATCATAAATCTCCTTTTCCATCTTGATTTTCACATCAGGAAAACCTTCTTGATTGTTTGATGCGGAATTTTCATTTATGAACTTCTTGTTTTCCTTCTCAAGCCTTCTGATCTTCCTCAAACATTCTTTCAACTCTTCTTTCAGATGATATTCAAGTTGAGTTTCTTCTTATTCAAAACTATTTTTCCTGTAATATTCATTATTCACTGTTTTAATAAAGGTATTCTCTCTAGATTTTTCAACAAAGGATTTCTCAGATTCATCTTTGCTATCTTCTTCTTCATCATCTTTAGATAAAAAGCTTCTTCTTTATAATTTGAAGAACTTTTTATCCTTCCCCCTTTAAAAATATTTATCTTTGTCATTTTGTTTCTTCCACGACCTTCTTGGCCTTATTCATCATCATCACTTTCTTCTTATTTATTCTTTTGAGGACAGTTAGCTACAAAGTGACCAATGGCTCCACACTCAAAACATTTCAAGGGAAGTTTCCCATTATATTTCCCTATACCTCTTTTCACATTTTTAGAAAACAAGGATAAAATTTCATCAAAATTTTTATATACCTTATCTTCATAATCAGATTCACCAGCATCATCTTTAATAAGAGTGTTCTTTTACTTCTCTCTCTTTTCAGCCTTGAATGACATTTCTCTATCAGATTTTTCTTTTCTCTTCATAGTCTTCTCCCTTCTAATTTCATAAGTAATGAGGGTGTTATGAAAATCATCCACATATAATGTTTTAGGGTCTCTGTCTTCTAATGAAGAAACTTTAGCATCAAACTTCTTGGGAAGAATTCTCAAGATCTTTTCCACAACTATAGAATCCTCCAAATTTTTATCAAGACATCTAATTGTATTGAAATTTTCATTAAACCTGGTAAATAATTCCCCAAAAAATTCAAATTCTACCATTTTCAAGTCTTTATACTTTAGCCTCCAGATTTTTAGTTTTTCCTTCTTCACTTTTGTACTTCTTTCATAGATGTTATTCAACTTATCCAAAATTCCTTTATCTGTATCAACACATTTCACTCTTAAAAACTCACTCTCAGAAAGATATGAGAGTAATCCATTTTTAGCACTTCCATAATTCTCAAGATTCTTCTTATCGGCAAGTGTAAGAGTAACCTTCTCATCAATAGGAGGAAATCCATTAGTTGTAGTTTCAAGAACATCATACCCAAGAGACATAAGATAAGGAACCATTATATCCTTCCAGATATGATAATTATTTCCATCAAATATCAGAATCCCCTTACTATTTACGCAATTCAAATTCTCCATCACAACTTCTCTTCAAAACTTTAGCAAATAACAAACAAAGGTAACTTGCCTCTGATTCTAATTGAAGTTCTCAGTCAGGATCCAAGTATCATTGAGAGGGGGAGGGGGTGAATCGGTGATATCTTTTTTCTTTTATGTTTCCTTCTTTTTGAAAAAAACTTCTCCTCCTATTAAATATTTTCTTCCCTTCTGAACACACACAATAATAGGAACACAATATTTACAAGGTTCGCTACTCAACAAGATTAGCTACATCCTTGGTATAGTACAAAAACAATCCAGTACCACACAATCCACTAGAAAAAAATCCTTTTATGTGGAATACAACGAGTAGGATATGCACTTACACTCGTGTAGCACTTTGAAAACAATCCAATAGTGCATGTGCTCCCTCATAGCACAAATAGGGTAAAATAATGTTTTTGTGCTTCTTGAAGAACTTTCAAAAATCAAATCTTTCAAAACAATTCTTCACTTTCTTACCCAGAAGCTGGTAAGAACCTCCTGGTGCAAACAACTTGTGTTCCTCACACTGCTTGATCGCCTCCCTACTTGCGCACCACTAACTACTTGTGTGCCACTATTGTGCACAGCTCACAACTTGTGCTCCACCTTTGGCTTATACATAGAACACTTCTTGAACACAACTCCCTACCTACGCACCTCTTACAACTTGCACTCTACTTCTACTTGCACGGCACTATGCTTGAGCGCCTCGTTGCTTGCGCGCCTCCCAACTTGAGCACCTTATAAATAACTCCTAACTTGAGTGAAACATTAGCTTGTGCGCCAATTTCTACTACTTGCGTGATCATAGCTCAAATTTTCTCTTAAGTGTTGAGAATTAAAAATGAGGAGGGTATCCATCTATTTATAGGCATCTTGGTGACTTGCGCGCCACATACACTTATGCACCATTCCTACTTGCACGCCACCCCATCACTTGTGCACCACTCCATCACTTTCATGCCACTCCATCACTTGTGCGCCCCTCCATCACTAGCGCGCCAATTTCTTTCCTTTGTCATATTTTGATAAAATGATGTTGAAATATGAATTGTGCCCAACATACACTAGTGTGCCACTTATACTTGCGCACCAATATTTAAATTGTGCACCAATTTATTTCCTTTTTCATATTTTGATGTGATAATATTGAAATATGACTTATGTGCAACATACACTTGTGCACCACTTGTACTTGTGCGCCACACTTGCGCTCAACTTATACTTGTGTGCCACACTTGCACGCTAATCTTTAACTTGCGCGCCACTTTCTCTCCTTTTCCAAAAAACTCTTCTTTACTCCCCCTATATTTCATAATCCTTGCATCACAAGTTTTCATATCTTATAATATTTGTGAAATACAAATCAGAAAATCATCGTCATAGTTTTCCAAGGCTTTTACAAAGTGAATTGATTTATCCTTTTTGACAACAAAAGACAACACTCTTGTAAAAACAAACTCTTCAAACTTTCTTCTCCATCCAACATGGTCCCAACAATCTCCCCCTTTGGATTTTGTTGTCAACCAAGATTTCATAAATCACTAAACTTTGTAACCTTAAGCAATGGATTACTTATCAACAATTCCAAGCCTACGTGAGCTAACTCATTGTAGGAAACAATATTTATTGACAGCCAAAACCATATTGTCCAAAAGTAATGACTATGAAATTTCATGATCATATCTCCTAAGCCTTCTTCAGAACATCTTTCAAGCTTCTACCTCAACATTATTCACTTCTTAAACTTTCCTAGAATAAAAAAAACATTATTTCCTACAACTACTCGAACAAATATTTAGAATAGTTCATACACATACATGCTAGATTCACAGCTTACCCATAACTCCCCTTTTATGCATGCTTCCATAAGGAAAGATTTATGAAACAATTCTCCCCCTTTACAACATTATCCAAAGGTAAGATGAGAGTGGGGACAGACACACACATACCTCAACCTTGATGAGAAAGAGGTTGGACAACCATTTTCAACCTCAATTTAGAAAATGGTTCCTTTGGTAATGGTTTTGTAAATATGTCAGCAACTTGTTCCAATGTAGGAATGTACTCCAGATTCAATTCATTATTCTCCACCTGATCTTTGATGAAGTGGTACTTTATATCAATGTTTTTTGAATGAGAATTTTGTACTGGGTTACTTGTAATATTGATTGCACTCTGATTATCACATCACAAAAGTAAGGGTAGCTTCACTTCAACAAGTAGATCTTCCAATTGAGTCTTCGTCCACATAAGTTGGGTAACAGCTTGAGTGGCAGCAACATACTCAACTTCAGCCCTGCTAAGAGCCACTGAATTCTGTTTCTTTGTATGCCAACTAACACAACTTTTCCCTAGAAAGAAAATGTCACCAAATGTGGATCTTCTATCATCAACATTTCCTGCCCAATCGGCATATGAATACCCAAACAAATCAATATTTTCCATGCCATCATACATGATTCCAAAATTTGTTGTGCCTTTGATATATATGAGAATCCTCTTTCCAGAAATTAAATGTGATTCTTTAGGAGCACTTTGAAACTATGCACATAAGGTAACAGCATAGACAATGTCAGTTCTTGAGGCAGTCAAATATAATAAACTTCCAATCAGGTTTCAAAACTCTTTCTGATCAACTTCATTGCATTCTTAATCTTTATACAACTTGGTTCCCACTGAAATTTGTGTGGAAACTGGTTTCGAATTTTCCATGCCAAACTTCTTCATAAGTTCCTTAGCATAATTCTCTTGAGAAATAAAAATGTGGTTCCTCTTCTGTAAGATTTTTAACCTAAGAAAGTATTTTATTTCTCCCAGCATAGACATCTCAAACAAATTCTTCATCTCTTCATCAAATAATTCACAAGATCTTTCATCATTTCCAACAAAGATAATGTCATCAACATAAACAATTACAATGAGAGAATACTCCTGACATTCCTTTATGTAAAGATTGTTGTCTACTCTTCCTTTCTTGAAACCCATCTTCCTTAAGCAAGTATCCAGTTTGGAATACCATGCCCTTAGAGATTGTTTTAGCCCATACAAGGCTTTCTTCAGCTTACATACATAACTTTCATCTTTCCCAACAACAAAGACACAAGTTTGTTCAATGTAAACTTCTTCATCAAGATTTCCATTAAGAAATTCATACTTCACGTCCATTTGAAAAAAAAATAACCTCATTGTGCAGCAATAGCAAGAAATATTCTGATTGTTTCTAATCTAGCCACTGGAGAAAAAGTCTCATCAAAATAAACACCTTAAATTTGTGAGTAACCTTTTCACACTAATCTCTCCTTGTTGTGATGCCCCAAAACTAATCTCTCGTGTAATATTAATATTATGGTTTTATTTGCATGTTATCTAAACAAATTTGAAAACTATAAATACCAAACATTTCATTTAAATAAAACACTGAAGTGTTTACATTACAACAAGGTCAAAGGAAAACCATACTAACCAAAAAAACCTATTAAAAGACCTATTAGAATTACAGGGAGACCACCCAAAACAATGAGAACCCCAAGAAGATAATAAGGGACTTTTGGATTCGTCACAACGAACATTAGTATGGCTAGAGCCACTATAATAGCACTGAGCATCAGTGGAATGATGTGCACCATCTTCTTCAATTGTATTGAATTTAGGACACTTTAATATATGGTTTTATAAGTCCCCAATTCGACCGTTGCTCTTTGGGTAACCGTTGAGTTTCTAATGACTATAATTATAGTTGTTTCTCTTTTGTGGATTAATTTAAAATACCTAGGAATAGTTGGTTTTCTAAAATAATTAAAGAATGCATTACAATTATAATTTTAAACATATGAACTATTTTTATAAACTTTCAAAGGACAATGGTTTAATATTTTAAAGCTACACTAAGTGTGATTTAAAAATGAGGTGAGGATTTCAAACACCTTTCAAATATTTCAAATATCTTGTAGATGTTTTCATTTTTAATGCTTAAACAAGGTTTTAACTAAACTATGTCTTTGATTTTTATAATACTAGTATAAAGTTTTCATAGAGATGTATTAAATTTTAATTTATTACTTTTTGTTTTAAAACAATAGTGTTTATAAAAACTAAGGGAAATTTTGGTTTTAAAAACACCTATATATGTAAGGAAACCTAATATTGTAGTTAACAAAAAAATAAACCCCACATGGGCCATCCCTCTAATCAGGTCGAAGGAGGAAGCACGTGCTAGGTGGCCGAGCCTAGCCTCTAGCATTAGCACAGGTCGGCCTATGGACGTAGTGTAAGCATGCATGAAGCACACATGGGGATCAAATCGCACCACCATGTAGGGCGGCACGGTGGCGTGGGTGGGTGCAGGAGCGCGCTCGTAGAACCTGGTATGGGGCGGTATCGGGAGGGGGGAGGGAGAATTCTGAGTCGTTGCTCGAAGCTCCTAGATTATAAAGAAACTACGAGAGTCCCTCCATTTCGATGTGGTATGAGGATAATTTGTCAGGATCGAATCTAGGTCGTTGGATCGTGTTGCGTGTGATCTGGGCCGTTTATTTCAATCCAGTGCTCGACTCCTATCAGCCACGGAATCCTTTATGTTTTTTGTGCGTCGTCCAATCCAACATGGATCTAATCTCGGTCGTCCAATATTTTTAAAATACCACATTGAATCTAAGCCATTCGATCTATCTCGGATCTGATCGCGACCATCCATCTCCTTTTATAATCGCTGCATCACCATGGTCATTTGATCTTCTCTCCCTTTAATCCTATTTGTTTGTCCTTTCTTCAGTTTTTCTCCCCCACATTGCCTTCTTCTTCCTCCCACCTGAACTGGACTAGTAACCCCTACCCCCCTTTCTCTTTTTTCCACACCCGTGACTCCTTCCATCACCATCTGAGCCTCCTTGCTTCCATATTCCACCAGACCAACTCACCTCAGTCATTTAAAATACCGAGTGGGCCTCGGTTTTCCAACGAGTGGCCTTAAAATATTTTATATTTTTTTATAATATAGTTTTCACCCCATTCCCTTAGTTTTTCTTCCTCTTCTCAAGCCTCCAGCAAACTTTCACGAGCCTTTCCCGAGCCTCTCCTCCTCCTCAAACCAAGGTAAGGGATATGTTGTCTTGTTTTGTTGCTTTGAGGGTATATATGTATATATGTATACTCATAAAAATATATATATAACCCTACGGTTTAGTTAAAATCTTCCCTTATACCGATCCTAAGTCTTCTGGAATTGGAGTTCAAGAAGTATTATGAAAATAAGAGTTTACATTATACATACAAAACTTATTTTATGTACTTTATATATATATGCGGTTATTTTTATACTTTTTTTATGAATATATAAATATATACATGTATGACCATATGGTTTTGGGTAAAACTCTTTTATACTCAATTTCAAGAATTCTAAACCTTGAGTTTCAAACTTAAGTAGAGTTTAAAAATGTAAGGAATTATGTGTTGGAAAAAACTTTTATATATATATATATATTTGTATACGGTCATATATAATTATATAGTTCGTATAACTCACCCTCTGGACCAGTTTTAAGTCTCTGAACTTTGAACATCAATGATTTATTGAAATTTTTTATAAACATGTAAGCATCAATTAGTTTTGGTGTAAGACCCTTATTTATAACCGGTTATGAATATAAGTTGTATATGTTCACACAAACATATATGTAAGTTGTTTAATAAATAAATCTTTTAAAATTTATATTATGATTTTTATGGACTCTTGTTAATTAATGTGACTAATATATTAGAGTCATATGGGTGTCAATGGATATTTGATTTGGTTTAAACCCTTTAATACATAGTGTATATTCGGATATGAGAATATATGTGTATACACATAAACTTTGATCCTCAATTTTATTTATAATTTTCCAAGGGTTGCTAAGAAAGAATAAAACATGTGTTTTCAAAATATGAATGTCTTTATTTAAAAATAATACTTTTTATATACACCCTTGTGTATGAACATATTTACACAACACTAAACCCTGATTTTGGATATTCCAAATATTATACTTCTGATACATTTAGTAATTATGGAGAATTAATGAGTATAATATTCGGGGTTCTCTAATCTTAGGTACATATGTGGGAGTCACTTATTTTCAATATATATTTAGTGGTATTAGTTATGGTTGAATTTCATGCTTTTCATGTTTAAAATTATGTGTACCTTGTGTTATGTTAAACATAAGCATACCAGAAATGAAAGTTTGGGAATTTATGTGTTTAATACCCCTTTTGAAATACTTGGTTTATCCTTCAATTAATTAAGCACCCAATCCATGAAGAAATTCCAATGTGTAATTTATCAGTAAATATTTTAGCATTTAGGGTTATCATTTTATGTAATAAAACTTGTATTTCTTTTAGTGCATTAGTTGTCATCACATATGCCATAATCTGCTTATCATACTCACCATTCAATGACATAACCATGCGGTTGATAATTTTGTAATTAATACTTATATGCATGATTCACTATATATATGTAAATGATAATGAATGTAATTAAAACTCGTATGACCTTTTATGGAATTATGAATTAAATTATTCAATGTGGTATGGGACACCTTGAATAATATGAAATGAGAAATTAAATATTCAAAGTGGTATGAGACATTTTGAATATACGACCCTATTTGGCATATGAGGAATGTTATAGACTCAGTATAATGGGTTGGGGACCAATTAATGAAAGCCCCTCAATGCATCGATAGTTCTCATGAGACAATCAGGTCATGGCACGAGGCCGTTGACATTTCAGGTCTTGACACGAGGTCTTGATAGGGTCTAATATCATACGTTCCCTCATTATGTTTATGATAATTAATTAACTAATTTGATATTCGACTAGTAGAATATCCATGGTTAAGAGCCAGTACTTATGAGTATCAGAAGAAGTAAATGCTTATGGCATGATGTTTATTTTTCACTCAATGATTTATTAACTAGTGTGTGTTTCACAGTAGTAGAGAATAAAATTGATGGTATTACCTTTATGTGCAAATCTGATTATGTATTACTCTTAGTTATTAAATTTTTACTTGCATTTTATATGTCATAATTATTTATAATGTCTTTTAATTATTATTCTAAGTGAACATGCTTATAATTGAATCATGATTCCTCATAACTCTGTCAGAATTCCATGAAATGTGCCCTTATGATTCTTAGACTAAATGCTATGTTGTGGTGTTTATGTTTCAGTATTCCTTATGAAAATGTTTTGTGGGAAATTTTAAAAAATAATGTTTTCAAATGTTATATTGGTATATTATGTTATTTTAAAACCCCTTACTAGGCATTTGTATGCTTACCCTACATTTTTAAATAAAAATTTGTAGGTATTAGTTTTAGCCGAAGAAGCATGTCAGAAGTAGTTGGTTTCCCAAAACCTGAACCGAATCGATCCTCTGTATGAGACATGATGTGTAAAATATCAATGCATGTTTTTGTTAAAAATTACACATCATGTTTTAAGGCGCCAGATCTGGGTATTCTGGGGTCGAGCTGTGACACTTGTTCCTTATCACTTCTCCTTCTTCATTCACCTTGTTCCAGAAAACCCATTTTTTACCAATAAAATTTTTTTCATCTAGCTTGGGTATGAGTTCCCAAGTATCATTCTTTTCTATCTGATCAAGATCTTCATTCATATCCTAAATCCATTTTGGATGCTCAAAATCTTCATTTACATCATTTGGATCCACTTTTGAATACAAAGAAGCATGGGTAACAACATTTGTTGTTGCTCTTGTTTGAACCTTATGATGTTGATCACCAATAATGTTATGAGCCTCCACTTGCTTCCTCATCCTAGGATGAGTTGTCTGAATTTCATCCTCATCAATTGAAATTTTTGAGTCTGATTCTTCTTCTTAAGAAGGATTACCACTGTCGGTATCATTATTAGAATCATTAACAAGACTTTCCTTATCCTTCTCAACTTCTATATCAGCAAAAGTATGATTTTCTTTCTCAATATTTTCAACAACTTTTACATCAGCAGAATAGACAATTCTTCCTATTTATTTGTTAAAACATCTTTATCCTCTTCCTTCTAGAACATAGCCAAGAAAAATTCCATCATCTCCTCTTTGTTCAAACTTTCCAAGGTTTACACCCTTTTATTTATGATGCATGGACTCCCAAAAACTCTTAAGTGTTTCAAACTTGGAGTTTTTTCATAAAACATTTAATATAGAGTCATATATGAATGTAGCCTATAGAAACATTGGTTTTGAATATACACTACAATACTCATGGCTTGCCTCCAATAATAATGACAGAGACCATGTTCAAGTAACATAGTTCACCCCATTTCAACCAGACTTCAATTCTTCCTTTCAGCAACCCCATTTTGTTGAGGTGTGTATGGTGAATTGAACTCATGTTGAATTCCATGCTTCTCAAGGTAACTTTAAAAATATTCATTCTTATACTCTCCACCATTATCAGTTCTCAACTTCTTCACTGAATACTCACATTTCTTCTCTTCTTTCCTCCTAAAAGTTTTAAACATTTTCAGAGCATCTAACTTATGTCTCATGTACATAACACACGTAATGTGAGTAAAGTCATAAATGAAAGTAATGAAGTAATTATCTCCATTTTTGATTTCTTGATCATTGGTCCACAGATATCATAATGTATAAGTTCCAAGGGATTTTTTTAATAAATGTCAACTCTTTTATGAATAGAGTTTGTAATCTTCCCTTTTTCATAAATAATGCAACACCAATCTCTTCTTCTTGATAAATCAGGCATATCTCAAACACTTTCTCATATTGATAACTTGCACATGTTTCTATAACACATATGTCCCAGCCTTATATGCTATAACTGGTTTTCATCCACCATTCCCATGTAACAAGAGTTCTGTACTTCACCAACTTGGAACAGGTTCCCTTTTGTACATTGGACTCTTGTAACTACCTTTCCATCATTTTCACTTTTCATAACAAACCCATATTTTCTAAAGATAACTTTGTTTCCCTCATCATAGAGTTGTGAAACACTCAACAGATTATGTTTCAATCCATCAATATATAATTTTTTTTCTAGATTTAATTTTTTCTTTCCCGATAATGGATGATCCTACACCTTTGATCCTCAGAGATTAATCATTTCCAAATTTAATTGTTCCTTCTTTGAAGTCTTTTACATTGTTCGGAAACTTTAAGTCTCCTATCATATGAGATGAACACCCACTATCAAGAATCCATGGAAGTTCTCCTTTGGTATCTTTCAAGGTGGTTTCAACAACAAGAGATTTCTGTTCCACCTTTTCATTATTCAACTACAACTTTTGAGATTTGTTAAGAACCTTTTGTTGTGCTGGCAAAAAAGCACGACATCCCTTAGCAAGATATCCAGGATGTTCACATCTTTCACAAATAGTTCCCAATGGTTGGAACCTATTTTCAACTTTCACACAAACCTTATCATATTTGTTCTGAACTTCCTTCTCATACTTCCACTTTTTAGAGGATTGAATCCCCCTCAAACCTTGTCTTCCATAACTTGTGTAATAGTAGTAATGTTGTTGATTAAACCAACACATGTTTGTAGTGTGTCCAAATCCACCAAAATACCAGTAGTAACCATAGAATGAATATTTCCCTTTGAAACTTTTATACTGACCGGAGTTGTGAACATGCTTCTCAACAACCTTCTTAATAGAACTTTTCTAACCATCAACCTTCCTGTTTTCAATCGTAACTTTCTTTTTCAGCTCAGATTTTTGTTCAGACTTATCAGTACCAGAAGTAGAATAAATCTTTCTAGACTCAGGATTTTTATGTACTTATAATTTTTCATCATTACAGACTTTTCTCACATACATAGCCTTTCCATCTTTGATCTTATCTGCACCAGTTTTGTCTTTCCTCTCAACCTTTGAAGGTATCTTTTTTGGATCATTATTTGGTTCATTCTTACTATAACTTTCACCAACTTCTAAGATAGATTGTTTGAAAGTGATATTCATTTCTTTAGATTTAGAAAGTTTCTGTTGGAAAAGTTCTAACTCTTCTTCTTTTGCCTTCAACTTTACTTCAAAATGATCATTACGATTCTTTGCATGCTCAAGAGAATTCTTCAGATCATCAATCACCTTTTCCATCTTGATTTTCAAATCAAGAAAACCTAATTGATTGTTTGATGTAGAATTTTCATTTATCAACTTCTTTTTTTCCTTCTCAAGCCTTCTGATCTTACTCAAACATTCTTTCAACTCTTCTTTAGGATGATATTCAAGTTGAGTTTCTTCTTCTTCAGAACCGTTGCTCCTGTAATCTTCATTATTCACTACTGCAATAAAGGTATTCTCTCTAGATTTTTAAAAAAGTGATTTCTCGGAATCAGCTTCGTTATCTTCTTCTTCATCATCTTTAGATAAAAAGCTTCTTATTTTTTATTTGAAGAACTTTTTATCCTTCCCCTTTGAAAAATATTTATCTTTGTCAGTTTGTTTCTTCCATGACCTTCTTGGCCTTTTTTCATCATCATCATTGTCTTATTCTTTATTCTTTTGAGGACAGTTTGCTGCAAAGTGACCAACAACTTCACACTCAAAACATTTCAAGGGAATTTTCCCCTTGTATTTACCTGTACCTATTTTCACATTTTTAGAAAACAAGGATAAAATTTCATCAAAATTTTTACATACCACATCTTCAGAATCGGATTCACCAGCATCATATTTAATAAGAGTCTTCTTTTACTTCTCTCTCTTTGAAGCCTTGAATGACATTTCTCTATCATATTTTGTTTTGATCTTAATATTCTTCTCCCTTCTCATTTCATAAGTAATGAGAGTGTTATGCAAATCATCCACAAATAATGTTTCAGGGTCTCTTTCTTCTAATGAAGAAACTTTAGCATCAAACTTGTCGGGCAGAATTCTAAATATCTTTTCAACAACTGTATAATCCTCCAAATTTTCACCAAGAAATATGATTGTATTGACAATGTCATTAACACTGGTAAAGAAGACCCCAATAGATTCAAATTCTCCCATTTTCAAGTCTTCATACTTCAGCCTCCAGATTTGTAGTTTTTCCTTCTTCACTTTTGTATTTCCTTCATAGATGTTCTTGAACTTATCCCAGATTCCTTTAGCTTTAGTAACACCTTTCACTCTTAAAAACTCACTATCATAAAGAGATGAGAGTAACGCATTTTTAGCTCTTCCATCATTCTCAAGATTCTTCTTATCGGAAGGTGTAAGAGGAACCTTGTCATCAATAGGAGGAAATCCATCAGTTGTAGTTTCAATAACTTTATAACCAAGATACATAAGATAAGGCATCATTATATCCTTCCAGATATGATAATTCTTTCCATAAAATATGGGAATCACCTTACTATTTATGCAATTCAGATTCTCCATCACAACTTCTCTTAAAAACTTCAGCAAAGAAGAAATGAAGGTAACCTGCCTTTGATACCAATTGAAGTTCTCAGTCAGGATCCAAGTATCATTGAGAGGGGGAGGGGTGAATCAGTGATATCTTTTTCCTTTTATGTTTCCTTCTTTTTGAAAAAACATTCGCCTCCTGTTAAAGATTTTCTTCCCCGCTGAACACACACAACCACAGGAACACAAGATTTACAAGGTTCACTACTCAACAAGAGTAGCTACATCCTTAGTATGGTACAGAAACAATCCAGTACCACACAGTCCACTAGAAAACAATCCTTTGATGTGGAATACAATGAGTAAGATATGCCCTAACACTCATGTAGCACTTTGGAAACAATCCAATAGTGCATGTGCTCTCTCTTAGCACAAATAGGGTAAAACAATGTTTCTATGCTTCTTGATGAACTTTCACAAATCAAATCTTTCAAAAAAATTCTTTACTTTCTTACCTAGAATCCGGTAAGAACCTCCTGGTGCAAACAGCTTGCGCGCCACACACTGCTTGCGTGCCTCCTTGCTTGCGCGCCACCTGCTTGCGTGCCACCTGCTTGCGTGCCACTCAGCTTGCACGCCTACCTATTTGTGTGCCACTAACTACTTGTGTGCCACTATTGTTCATAGCTCACAACTTGCGTTCCACCTTTGTTTTATACACATAACACTTCTTGAACACAACTCCCTGCTTGCACGCCTCTTACAACTTGCGCGTCACTTCTGCTTGCACGGCACTCTGCTTGCACGCCTCGCTGCTTGCACGCCTCTCTACTTGCACGCCTTATAAATAACTCCTAACTTTCATGTCACTTCATCTTGTACGCCACTTTATACTACTTGCGCGATCAGAGCTCAAATTTTCTCTTAAGTGTTGAGCATTAAAAAATGAGGAGGGTTGCTGTCTATTTATAGGCACTTTGGTGAATTACACGCCACATACACTTGCACGACATTCCTACTTGCGCGACACTTCAGCTTGTACGCCACTTTCTACTACTTGCGCGATCAGAGCTCAAATTTTCTCTTAAGTGTTGAGCATTAAAAAATGAGGAGGGTAGTCATCTATTTATAGGCACTTTGGTGACTTGCGCGCCACATACACTTGCACGTCATTCCTACTTGCACGCCACCTCGTCACTTGTGTGCCGCTCTCTCACTTGCATGCCACTCCATAACTTGTGTGCCCCTCTATCTCTAGCACACCACTTTCTTTCCTTTTTCATATTTTGATAAGATGATGTTGAAATATGACTTGCACGCAACATACACTTGCACGCCACTTATACTTGCGTGCCACTTTTTGACTTGCACGCCAATCTTTAACTTGCATGCCACTTTATTTCCTTTGTCATATTTTAATGTGATGATCTTGAAATATGACTTGTGCGTAACATAAACTTGTGTTCCACTTATAATTGCGTGCCACACTTGTGCGCCACTTATACTTGCATGCCACACTTGCGCACCAATCTTTAACATGCGCGCCACTTTCTCTCTTTTTCCAAAAAAACACTTCTTTACTCCCCCTATCCTTCATAAGGCTTGCATCACAAGTTCTCCAAACTTATGATATTTGTGAAATACAAATCAGAAAAGCATCTTCATATTTTTCCAAGGCTTTTACAAAGTGAATTGATTTGTCATTTTTGACAACAAAAGACAACACTCTTGTAAAATTGAACTCTTCAAACTTTCTTCTCCATCCAACTTGGTCCCAACATTTAGAAACATCATATATAATAAATATATTAATATCCTGGGAAATGGAAACATAAAAATGGGTGAGCTCAGATACTCAGTAAGGGTAAACAAAGAAGATATGTAAGCATAAACATGAGAATAAGAGTGTGATAATGTGATCATGACATTAGAAGATCATACCCTATATATCAAAGATCATAAACATGAATCATGGAATAAATATTGGTAGTTCATGAGACATGATTCATAAGAGAACCATGAACATAATCCATGAAATCCTAACATAGGAATAAGACATGGAATTATGACATACTCATAAACATGTAATATCATTCCCTATATGTCAAGATGCATTGTTAAAACTTATCAGGCCACTTCATGGGGACTACACCTATTGGGAGGGTCACACCACCATCCCCAATTGTAATCCTTTCTTTATAAGGGATCGGGTTCCCCCATCTTCCATCTCCATGGTGACTACACCTATTGGGTGGGACACACTACCATCCATAGTCGTAGTCATTTCCCTATGAGGGGTCGGGTTTCCCTATCTTCCCATAGTGGATTAAGCCCATCGAATTTATTCCCATCATTATCTCATGAGATATAAATCTTTACCCAATTCATTTGAGGGAGATATAGGTCCCACCTATCACATAATAAAATCATTCATACATGTGCCACAAGAAAATAAAACATTCATCATATCATTGCCCATAAAAAGTGATGGGTCTCAAAAACAATGTATCATAACCCGTGAAATGAAATGGGTATCATAAAAATTTCATCACATCAAACCCTATAGAAAAGAGATAGGTTTCATAATCATTTTAACAAATCATAACCCATGAAAAGAAGTGGGTTTCAAAAGGATATAACCTGTGGGAGAGAAATGGGTGTCATAAACATCATGCTACTAAGACATAAATCATTCAATAAAGAATATGAATGGTATTCTCAGATCATGTCTCCAATAAATTTTAAACTATAACAAAGTATTTCATCATATATGGAAAAGGATTTTGAAATATCACTTGAAACATTTCTTATGGAAAGTATCCTTTCTTTTGAAAATACTTTTCAAAAAACCATTTCGAAAATCCTTTTCTTATAAAGAAATTTTTACAATTTCATTTAAAAAATTTCTTGAGGAAAATATTTTTTCCTCTTTGAAAATTTCTTTTTAAAACATAAATAATTTTGAAAACTTTTTTCTTTTAAAATGTCTTTGAAAACTTATATGGGAAGCCTGAAAATATTTTGAAAACCTTTTTCTTTGAAAACACCTTGAAAATTCATAATGAAGTCTTGAAATGATTTTGAAAACATTTTTCTTTTAAAATACTTTGAAAACCTAAAAATAAGGATTGAAATCATTTTGAAAACAATTTTCCTTAAAAACTTATAAAAAAAGATTGAAAATATTTTGAAAATATTCTTAAGCATAATTTTTTTTTTAAAACCCTTTTTCTTTGAAAACCAATTTAAAATCAACACATTTCCAAAATATTATGAAAAAATATATTTTAAAAAAATAACATTATAAACTTACAAAGTAAGCATCAAGGAAATGATGGTCATAATAGCGGGTAAGTCTATACAAACCTCATGTATAATAAATATAAGTTTATTATACATATTTTACAGAACCATTTTCTTATATCTAATACCATATATGGTTTGATTATGACTTTATATTACCCTCTTATTAACAATTCCAATTTAAGGTTTTGCTTCGGGTAATATCCGCTTTGTTTCTCGCATGTGTCTTAATTTGTTATATTTTTGGTCCTCATACTTATATCATGATTTCTAGAATGTAAACCATGATATAAGTATCATGTATATTCAGTATATATGTATTTATAATAATCTATAGAATATATAAATATTAAATGGAATACACTGTTCATGGAGATGGTAGGTCATACGTACGCATGAACGTTGTTTCCGTTTTTTTATCATATTGAAAGTAAGTAAATGACATATATGAGTATATATATATATAATATCATTACAGTAGCATTATTATGTCATATATATCATATAATTTTACTAAACTCATCCTTAATACATTTCATGTAGTGTGTGAATGAATCACATCGCTTTGAGAAGGCGATAGTCCACACTTCCCCAAACGAAATTATCATATTTACAAAAAATAGAAAGCATGAAGGTATGTGTTATATAATAATTATTAAAGCATAAATAAATCATATATATCATATAAAAATAGAGTGTCTATCATAATTCCCAACTATGAGAGTTCGTAAAGGAAAAAACGAACAATATCATTTCGTGAAGCGGTAGTTCGTCGTACACAAGAATGGTAAGTTCGTTACCCATTAGATGGAATTATGTGTAAGTATAGGTAGAACCCTTATCATAACAACATCTTAGTATATTGAGGATATTGAGACTATTATTTATTCATGGAATAAGAATA
This sequence comes from Viscum album, assembly GCA_963277665.1. NCBI lineage: Eukaryota > Viridiplantae > Streptophyta > Magnoliopsida > Santalales > Viscaceae > Viscum > Viscum album. The sequence continues at coordinate 751,027,348 of OY728123.1, read as the reverse complement.
ATTGAGGTAGTAGATAAAGAAAATAAAGTAAATGAGCTTGAGGAAAGATGTTACATCTTCTTTGGGTAACTCCTTTTGGTTTGCACCAAAGGGCTTCCTTGGTTGGCTTTCTGCCCAATGGAAGGATTCAAGGAGGAAGGGAGGGATTTGGGGAAGTGAATTGGGTAGAGCTTGGACAAACATAAGTGATTTGAGAGGTGTGAAAAAGGGGAAGAGCTGGTGGACTTTTATAAGGGAGGGAGGGGACACACTTGGCATTTTTGAAAACAAATTCGGTGTACCCACATTTTTACCTAACAAAAATCATCAAAAACCAACCAAACTCAATGGAAGGTGTATGGCCAAAATATGGCCAGCCAAAAATTAAGTTTATATTATTAGATTATAAATATTATCCTGATTACAACAGTGTATGTCTGTTTTTCAAAATTTAGTTCACAGAAGTGGCAAAATTAAGTTTAATGCTAATCCCGCAAACGTGGCGAGAAAGCAGGTTTTTAAAGTGAGAATGTTCAAAAGTTCATTAAGCTTTTATATCTAAATTTAAAAAATTATTTCAATGACCTACATTGGATTAATAAATGTATAATTGGTCTATTGTGACTTTAAAACCAACTTAAAATATAATTTACTATACAAATAAATCAGACGAAAAGGCGGTTTTGAATTAAAATTCAGTACTTTTCACTATTCATTCAAAAATGAAGTTTCTTAGAAAAATCCCAAAAATTCACCCTAAGATATTTTTGACATTTTCAATTCAAAAATGAAGTTTATTTTATCAAATTAAATCTCTAATAGTGTCTAAAATTAATTTTATTATCATTCAGAGAAGGACATAAAAAGCAGTTCATTTGAGAAAATAGTATTTTGAAACACATAAAAACTCTACCAATATTACATGTTTTATTATCAATATGTTTTATTTATATAAAATCATTATAAATAATATTTAAAAATTAGTTATTTCAATTCATGTTACTAAGTTTAACGGATATGTTATAACTATCTCGTTTAAATAATTATAATAATAAAAATGATGTTTCGTAGAAACTCAGTGTTGCGTGTAACACAAGCCAAGTCGGTGTTGTGTGTAGCGCAAGCTAATCTAAGTCTTTTGTGTAGTGCATGCAAGACAAACATAGTGCTTTAATATAAAAAATATATATTTAGTGTTGCATGAAATGAAAAATATCAAAAAGATTAAATAATTTGGAAAAAAATATTTCCCAAAATATCGGGGTGTTACAACATGGATCAGATACCTGAATTGCTTGGTATGTTTGAAAGTGGCGTATGTCCCTTAGATTTGGAATTAAGTGATAACTCACGTAAAAGGGTCCAATACCAAGCAAACACACTTAGATTAACATGAAATTGTGGGAGAATGATCACTGAGCCATTTTTAATCTGTAGTAATCAATGTTGCATCCATTGAAAGCTCGTGTCGCCTGATATGATGGAAAACGATGGATAACATTATCTAGTGTTATTAAAACGGCATATCTCCCGCCAGGGGGTCAAAACGAGAAAACAACTTATGGTTTGCATGAAAATCTAGGAGAACATTTCTCTAATCATTTTTTGATCTATTGGAATCAACTGCAGGTCAATCGGATGCTTGGATTGGTGAGTATAATTAAAATTTCATTTTCACATCTATTATCAGTTTTGTGATAATGGGAAAATCATGTGTCTAGGAGTCAAAATCGGACAAACGAGATCTGATTGACATGAAATCATAGGGAAAAAAATTTAATTCATTTAAAATATGTAGGAAGCATTGGGCATGTGGATTGGATACCTGAATTGCTCGATATGACTAAAAGTGACGTTTTTTCCTCAGATTTGGAGTTAAGTGACAAATCTCATAAAAAGGACCAATACCAAGAAAACACAATTGGATTGACATGAAATCATGGTAGAATGATCCCTGGTCCATTTTTTGATTTGTAGGAATTAGCGCCGCATCCATTGGATACTCATGTCACCCAGTATGATGGAAAATGATAGATAATGTTGTTTAGTGTTACTAAAATGACATGTCTCCCGTCAGGGGGTCAAAATGAGAAAACAACTTCTTATTGACATGAAAATCTAGGAGAACATTACTTGAATCATATGTGATCTATTAAAATCAATCACACGTCAATCTGATGCCTGGATTGGTCGGTACAATTAAAATTTCATTTTCACATTTATTATCATTTTTTGTAATGGTGGGAAAATCATGTGTGTAGGGGTCAAAACTGACCAAACGAGCTCTGATTGACATGAAATATTAGTACAATGATCTTTAAGTCATTTAAAATATGTATGAAGCATCGCCACATGGATCAGATACATGAATTGCTCGGCATGATCGAAAGTGAAGTTTTTCCCTTAAAGTTGGTGTTCAGTGACAAATCATGTAAAAGGGGTCAATACCAAGAAAACACGCTTGTATTGACATGAAATCACAGGAGAACGATCACCAAGCTGGTTTGATCTATATAAATCAACGCCACATCCATCAGATGCTTGTGTCGCCCAGTATAATGGAAAATGATGTATAACGTTGTCTAGTGTTATTAAAATGATATATCTCTCGTCATGGAGTCAAAAACAAGAAAACGACTTCTGATTAATGTGAAAAGTTAGGAGAATGTTTCTCGAATCATATGTGATCAATTGGAATCAACTATGTGTCAATTTGATGTTTAGATTGGTCGGTACAATTAAAAGTTCATTTTCACATTTATTATAATTTTTTTAATAATGGGGAAATCATGTGTGTAGGGGTCAAAACCGACCAAACAAGCTCTGATTGACATGAAATCTTAGGACAGTGATATTTAAGTCAATTAAAATATGTAAGAACCATCGGCACGTGGATCAGATATCTGAATTGCTCCGTATGATCGAAAGTGGTGTTTGTCCCTCATATTTGGAGTTAAGTGGCAAATCACGTAAAAGAGACTAATACTAAGAAAATGTACTTGGATTGATAAGTAGGAATCAATGTTGCATCCATCGGATGCTTTGTGTCACTTGATATGATAGAAAATGACCGATAACATTATTTAGTGTTATTAAAATGACATATCTCATGTTAGGGGGTCAAAACAAGCAAACAACTTCTGATTGACATGCAAAACTAAGAGAACGTTCATCGAATCATGTGTAATCTATTGGAATCAACCATGCGTCAATCAGATCCTCGGATTGCTCAGTACAATTATAAGTTCATTTTCACATTTATTATGATTTTTGTAATAATGTTCGAATCATGTGTGTATTCATCAACACCGACCAAACGAGTCTTGATTAACATGAAATCTTAGGACAACGATATTTAAGTCATTTAAAATCTGTAGGAAGCATCGACGGATGGATCAGATAACTGAATTGCTTAATATAATCAAAAGTGACGTTCGTCGCTCAGATTTGAAGTTAAGTGACAAATCACATAAAATGGGTCAATGTCAAGAAAACTCACTTGGATTGACACGAAATCATAGGAGAACAATCATCAAGCTATTTTTTGATATGTATGAACCAATGTTGCATCCATCAGATAGTCGCATTGCTCGGTATTATAGAAAACGACGTGTAACGTTGTCTAGTGTTATTAAAATGACACATCTCCTGTCATGGGGTAAAAAATGAGCAACTGATTTCTGATTGATGTGCAAAGTTAGGAGAACATTCCCCAAATCATTTGAGATATATTAGAATCAATTGTGCGTCAATCTGGTGCCTAGATTGGTTAGTATACGATAAACTTGATTTTCATCTTTTAATAGTCGTTGCTTAATTGGTAAATACTGTAAACAAACATTTTAGATTAGATTTGCATCATTTCTGTATCTATGATGCTTTCTGTACGTAACACTGTATAAACTGTTTTGATTATTATATATATATATATATATTAACTGAATAAATCTTATTAATGTTAAATATATTAATTTGTATTTGTTTTGTTTAATTGTTTTTCGTATCTTCTCAATAGGTTGATTGAGACGGAAGATTGGAAGGATATGTAGGTGTTTGGATCGTTGTTTTTGTTGGATTTATGTCTTTTATTTGCTATTTTTGTTCTTTGATGACTGTTTTTTTTTTGTTTTTGTTATTTGATAGCTGTGAAAATATATTTTTTTTTTAAAAAAAATCTTTAGGTTAGCGATCGCCATAGGCGATCGCTAATACTTTTATTTTCATGAAGCATTAGCGATTGCCTCTGATTGTTGCTAATGCTCTTCCCAGCGACCACTGCTGCGATCGTTTGGGGAGTGCCTATAGCGAGCGTCGTTGGCGGTCGCTATTGCCCTTTAGCGACGGGTCAACCGTGACCGCCAAAAGCAGTTGGATGACGGACGCTAAAAGTAAAATTTCTAGTTGTGTGCATACAAGATTGAATTTGATGATGATAACATGTATGTTTTTTAATACAAAACATTATTCTTTAGTCAATTATCTATAACACACGGTTGAGTCTCATCAAATAATCTGTAAACGTTGGTGGACTTTCTTTGTACTTGTTCCTCTTCTTGAAACAATGTAAATATATCATGTAAATGATCATGGTAAGAAAAAGATTAACATTGTAGCACGTGAAAGATATTAAATTATTTGAAGAACGGAGTAAACATGAAAAGTAACAAATGTAAGAAATTTGGCAATCTAAAATTTTAAATTAAAATATAGAGACAAATAATCAACACCCCCACCCCCAAATTAAGTTAATACAAAATATATTAAATTAAACGTGAATGGCGCAAAAAATAATGGGTGGGAACACCACATGGATAGCTTCTGTCCCCCTTGTAAATGAAGGCGGCGCGGGGTCAACGTTTCCCCATACTCGAGGTCAAATGTAATTTAATTGTTTTTTTAACTCTAATAAAACCTATTTGAAATGTTAAAAAAAACTAACAAAAAAACATTTTTCGAGAGTTGAAATAGAAAATGTATAAAAGAAATATTTTATTAAAAAAATTAATATATGAACAATTATAAAATCTTAAAAAAGAAATCATATATATATATATATATCGACGCCACTATTGGTTAAGATATAGTGAGTGGGTAAGCATCCAAAAGTCTTTCTAATCGTTTTTTTATATAATTTTTATCTATATTACTAATGCTATCATAACAAATATATTTTAATCTGGGCATTAAAAGATTATCACCAGAATGATATAATTATATATTTTATAATTAATTTTTCACAAGCAAAAATCTTACGTATATATGAATCCTGTAATATCAAAATTTGTTAAATGCTATATATAGAAAAAATTCCACATAATTATTATAATTGATTATGATTATAAGTTATATAGACCACTATTTTTCACTTTAAATTTATAAAAAAAAAAATCATTTGTATATGGGAAGACAATAAAAGGGTATCCACGAAAATATTGGTTGTCAACCCAAACCCGTATAATAATTTGAAACGTGAACCCAACTAACATCAGTTTAATTTTACATTCCATTACTCAAACCACCCTAATAAAATTGGACCCATTTAATAACCCAAAATATGAATCTATTTAATAATAATTTAAGTATTTATTTGGGATTAGAAATCATAGAAAATATTGACCCCCGCCCGGAAGGCAATTTGACCGGATCCCCACCCCCCCAAGGATTGACCCTCCACAAATTATCCCATTTTATTACACTGAGCTTGAACGCACACACTATATTTATTTTTATATAAATAATATAATTTTATGAAATCATAATTAATTTTTCGGAGTAAAAAATTTGATTGTGTGGTAAAAACTAGTAGCTTTCAATAAACAAAGATTTTATTTAGAAATTAAATTTCTTATATTTAAAAAATTATTTTGATAAAATGGATATCATTTTTGGATTCAACACGTTGACTTTAGCTTAGAATGAATTTTTTATATTTTTTCAGAAAAAAATGAATTTTTGGTGAATAGTGAAATATTTTATAAATACTGTACAAGTACCATATTTTGTAATTGTGTGTGAATGAATTTTTAAAGTTTTTAGAAGTTAGATAAATATTTTATTGGGCCATTTACTTTTGAGCCACAAACCCCTTACTATTGAATCATATGTTGATTCACTATTTAAATATATAATATTTCATTCCAGCATATTATTCTAAAACACCACTCTTGTAACGACCCAAAGTTTTTCAATGAAAATTCCCTTCTTATAATTATGTCATCAAATAACATGAAAACACAACATAATGAACTAATAAATGATAAGTGACCTTTAAACATAAATTTGTCACTTCTGTGTTTGGAATTTTGAAAATCTGACATACATGGTTGTGTTCAAGATGATTTTTGGAGTCTAATAAAACAAAAATAATTTTTGGTGAATAGTAACCTACCCTTATGAATAGTAACATACCCTTATGAATAGTGATATACCCTAATTAATAGTAACCTTAACTATGATAGTATAAAAATAATATTCAAGTAAAAGTATGATGTACCTATATTTTAGAATAAGTAAATGAATGTTTTAAAACTGTTTTTTAGAAATAAACCATGATTTTAATTAAATATTAAATTAATCATAATTAGAAAATTATTTTTGAAAAATAGACTTCATTTTTGGATTCTACACGTTGAAAAATGGTTGGGGTAAATTTTTGGGATTTTTCTGAAATACTTGAATTTTTGAGAAATAGTGAAATACCATAATTTACAAAAATAAGCTAAATAAGCTAATTATAAAGTCATGTGTGATGTTCTGCTGATGTAATCCCATTTGGTTCGGGATCACATGATAAAATTACTATTCTTGTTCATTCAAGACTCGTTATTCCTTGTCTTAGGGGAAATTAATAAACTAATGAATTTTATATTAAGGAAACCCCTCTCCCCTCCACTATAAAAACCACCATTCACACCCTCATTTCCTCACACCTCTCAAGCTCAAAGCCTTCTCTAAAATCTGCTCAAACATCTTCCCTAGCCCCTCTCCCATGTTCAAGAGCTACTGGCCACATCAAAAGACCAAGCCTAGCTTCCTTAAAGAGAATCTCAAGAGGAGGATTTAAGAGGTAATTTCTCTCCCTCTTCTCCTTTAATTTCCTTTCAAGTTCAAGTTCATTTCTTGATCTCTCCCCACCTATATTCATCCAAATGGTATTGTAACTCCAGTATTATACATAGAATGTAATTTTATAATGCTAATGAGATATTATATCATCCAACCCCCATTCCCTATTCCTTTTATTTTATTAAAGAGAACGTTGTTCGTGAGGTGTTAATTTATCACCTTCAAGAACGACATGCTTTCTTCTTCCATTTCTACCTTCAGATCTGGTCATGAAACCATTTTTATGGTTGAAACAAAATTTTTTATATGTATTATTTCCTATTTAAAGTTCTGGAAATAACTTATGGCCATATTAATAAGTGATAAATTAAAACAAGTTCGTTGTGATCGAAAAACCACCCAAATTAACTCAAATAATCATCATTTAATTCTTATCTAATGGTTCATCCACATGGATATAATATGATTCATTATAAGATCATTCAATATCCTATAATATCATTAACAACATGTAATATCAGTTCTGGATGTTTACCCATGTTCTACCCAAACTTCAATTTAAGAATACAAGTGAACCACTCAAGAAAACCATAAAAAAAACATTCCCGAATAATGTTTTTAAACTCTATAACTCATCCAAAGGCACATAAAATCACTTAATGAAACCATAATGAACCATATTAATGTACACAAGGTTCTGGATTTCTAATTAATGAATATAATGTCATTACACAGGACATTAAAGAGAAGGAAACATTCAAATACAAGGTAAGGGGAAAATCTTGAACCCAATTTTCTTTCTTCGGGTTCTCCCTCTTTCACTCCAATTTGGTATGGTCACTTCTTAAAAATCATTTGTTCATCATTATCTTACCTTTTCTGGGATATACATGTTTTCTAATGAATTTTATGTCAATCCAAATGTTTTCCAAAAGAACTTTTCTTTTAATAACTCAACTTTTACCTCTCATTCATGGTTGATGGTTCTTGTATCAAGTATGTTGTTCCCTCTTTCTTTTGGGAACCCAAAGCTTATGAATGTATTCTTATGAGATGAAACTCATTCCTTACCATGGGTTAGTTATGTTCATTATTGATATATGTTCTATGTGGAATGCATGATAATGATAATATTATGAGGTGACGGGTGCGCCCGAAATTATATAGCGCAATATGAATGTTTGAATTTGACAGGTGCGCCCGGAATTATACAGCACTCCAATGCATTGGGTAAAGTGATGAATCTTATGAGTGAATCTGAAATGATGTGTGAACAAGATTCTAGCTTGGTTCACAAGTATGTGTGGTAGTTAACCACTAAGACATGATGTTTCATTTTTATGCATTGCCACATTTCAAGTCTTTTATTTATGCTCCTCTCATGTTCATGATCTTTTGCCTATGTCATGATTATGCTCACCCCATGCTATATTCTACTTATCTATCCTCTTACTGGGCTTTTAGCTCACCCCTTTTTATGTATATCCTCAGGTGGCTACATGTACTAAGGAGAGGACAAGTGCCAATAAGAAGCCAGAGAAGAAGAAATTAAATAAATGTTTATGCTTGATGTTGTAATTGTTATGTACGGTCATAGTTTACCCAAGACACCAAACCTTTGGATCCTCGATGTGTAATACTATTATGTTGTTTATCTTTAAAATGATGTAATAGTAATGTAAGAAAAGGCCGGGACACTATAATTGGTATCAGAGGAAAGGTTTAGTTAATTTGGGAATTAGGATTAGTGAACCATAGAGAAAACCTATAGCATGAGACTAAGTACAAATATGCACACAAGAATATTTACATAGGGATCCCATACGTTATGTTTTTGGTATAAATTGTTTAAATGAATAAGTTATTAATGACTTGTTTACTTATGTTTTGTTCTAACCTTTTATATTTTAGAAAATGGTGGGAACCAGGAGAAATCAGGCCAACAACTCATGCGAGGGCCAATGCAACGATTGCCCGAACGACATCCCCAATGATTTGGGAGGTGGAGTTCAAAACTTCACGGCGATGCTTACCCAATTATCTCAGGTTATGAACAATAACCATAATAATGGGGAACATCCTCCTTCACCAAAGAGGGAGCAACTGGCTATCGAATGTTTTATGCGGCAACGACCACTGACGTTTAGTGGATCTTCCGATCCACTAGTTGCGGAATAGTGGGTCAACTCCATGGAGAAGATATTTTATGTACTTCACTGTTTTGAGATGGAGAAGGTGACTCTAGCCATTTATCGTCTATATGGAGAGGTCGATCAATGGTGGGCTTTGATTAAGAACACTAAGCCAAAAGAGGAAATTGAAGAGATGGAATGGGAAGACTTTAAGATAATGTTTCTTAATAAGTATTTCCCACAAACTCTTCGTACGAAGATGGAGAGAGAATTCATAGAGATCAAGAAAAAAGAAGGAGAATCTGTCACAACCTATGAAGTGAATTTCACAAGGCTTGCAAGGTATGCTTCGGGTTTTGTTATCAACAATGATAGAAAAATTGATAGATTATTTAGTGGATTAAAACCACACCTTCGAAAGGATCTTGCAATTCGAGACTTTGGGAGTTACAAAGAAGTTGTTCGATGTTCCCTCAAAGTGGAGATGGAGTTTGGAGAATGGTCCCATGGCTATGGGGATAAGAAACGAAAGATGCAGTTTCAAGCTGGAGGATCTAATGACAAAAGTGGGAAGAAAACTGAAATACCCACATACCAAAAATGTGGGAAGTTGCACCATGGGAACTGCCTCAAAGGGACGTGGAAGTGCTTCAAGTGTGGGAAAGAAGGACACCATGCTCAAGAGTGTCGAAAAAACACGAAAAGGAAGGAGAATGTGGCAGAAGAAAGGAGAGAACCACTCATGGTTCAATGCTACAACTACAGGGAGCTAGGGCACTATGCAAGTCAGTGCACTAAACCTCGAGTTCTCGAGGGTAATCAATGTCAGCAACCACGAAAGCCAAAGGAACAAGGGAAGGCTTATGCCATCACTACAGTGGAGGTGGATCATGATAATGAAGTCGCACAAGGTACACTTCCTATTCACTCAAGAATGGAAAAATTCTTATTTGATTTTGGTTCTATGAATTCCTTTATATCTTGCAAGTTTGCTAGAACTATAGAATCAAAGCCCCGAAACCTTGAAGTAGAGATATCTGTAAAAACACCAAGTGGTGCGATCATTGCAACCCAGGTGTTTGACTCTTCTTCTGTTGGCGTATGTGGGATGATTCTTCCAGAAAATCTCGTAATACTTCCCTTGGCGGAATTCAATGCTATAATGGGAATGGATCAGCCCTCGTTATATAGAGCACATATCAATTATCGGGAAAATGAAATATCTTTTTATATTTCGAACCATCCCATGCTCCTCTACAAATGCAAGGAAGATCATGAATCTCCTTTGAAAAATCCTTCAATGGCATGGGTGTTGATCCCTATGAAGAAGCATACCTCTCCCAAATGGTTGAGTTGAAGGAAAGTTCCAACCTTGAGAAAATTCCCATCGTGAGGGAATACATCGATGTATTTCCCGAAGAGTTACCCGAAATTCCCCCGGATCGTGAGGTAGAGTTATCAATTGAACTCATGCCTGAAGCTACTCCTATCTCAAAGTGTCCCTATAGGATGGATCCTATTGAACTGGATGAGTTAAAGAAGCAGCTGCAAGAGCATCTGGGCAAAGGGTTCATACGCCCTAGTACATCACCTTGGGGTGCACCAGTGCTCTTTGTGAAGAAGAAGGATGGAACAATGCGGCTGTGTATCGATTATCGGGAACTCAACAAGATCACCATAAAGAACAAGTATCCTCTCCCAAGGATTGATGACTTGTTCGACCAGTTAAGAGGAGTTCAATACTTCTCAAAGGTGGATCTTTGTTCTGGATATCATCAGGTAAAGGTGAAGAAGGAAGATATTCAGAAGACTGCCTTCCGTACAAGGTATGGGCACTATGAGTTTTTGGTGATGCCCTTCGGACTTACTAATGCCCCTGAAATCATTATGGATTTTATGAATAGAGTCTTTAGACATTACCTTGACAAATCTGTGGTAGTTTTTATTTATGATATTATCATCTAATCCAAGATCAAGGAGGAACATGAAGAACATCTAAGATTGTGTTGGCGACTTCGAGAAATGAGAAGTTGTATGCCAAGTTCAGCAAGTGTGACTTTTGGATGAAACAAGTCACGTTCTTGGGACATGTGATCACAAGTGAGGGAATTTCTGTGGATCCTTAAAAAACAAAGGTGATTGAGGAATGCCCTAGGCCCTCTAATGTCACAGAAATACATAGTTTTCTTGGATTAGCTGGGTACTATCGACGTTTTGTGAGAAACTTCTCACGATTGTCAAGACCGCTAACTAAGTTAACAAGGAAAGGGGTAAAGTATGTCTGGACGGAAGAATGTGAGGGAAGCTTCAAGGAGCAAAAGAGAAGGCTGATCACTGCACCTGTACTCACACTACCGAAAAGTGGAGAAAGTTTTGTGATATACAGTGATGCTTCAAAGAAAGGATTGGGTTTCGTACTCATGAAAAATGATAATGTGATAGCCTACACCTCACGACAGTTGAAGATCCATGAGCAGAACTACCTGACACATGATCTAGAGCTGGAAGCCATGTTTTTTCCATGAAAATCTGGCGGCACTACCTTTATGGTGAGAAGTGTGACATATACACCGACCAAAAGAGCCTAAAGTATATATTCACACAAAAAGAGCTCAACATGCGTCAAAGGAGATGGTTAGATCTAATCAAGGATTACAATTGCTCTATTCACTACCATACTGGAAAGGAGAACAAGGTAGCTGATGATCTAAGCAGAAAAGAACCCGCTACTCTATCCATGTTACAGATTGAGAAAGACGCTATATTCTTAGATATGGAAAGAATGGATTTGGAAATCATAAGGGAAGGGGATACATCCTACCTTGCCCAAATGATTGCGCAACCATCCATACAGGAGAAGATTAAGGAAGCACAAAGGGATGATGTAGAGATATAAAAGAGGGTGAATGCAGTAAAGGAAGGGAAGCTGCAAGAGTTCCATATCGATGATGATGGTGTGATTCGGATTGGAATGCAGCTTTGTGTGCCTTCATCACCTAGGATAAAGAAGGAGCTATTGGATAATGCACATAGCTCAACATTCTCTATCCATCCTGGGAGTACCAAAATGTACCGTGATCTCCAAGAACACTTCTGGTGGGATAACATGAAGAAGGATATTGAGAAATATATATCAAGGTGCTTGGTATGTCAGCAAGTTAAAGCTAAGCAACAAAAGTCCAAATTTATGATGCAGCCATTGCCTATACCCATGTGGAAATGAGAAAATGTTACTATGGACTTTGTCATGGGTCTCCCAAAGTCGTTGAAGGGAAATAACGTGATATGGGTTGTGGTTGACCGACTCACCAAGACTGCCCATTTTATCTCTATTCAAGAAGATCTCTCACTTGAACAACTTGCAAAGATATATGTGAATGAAGTGGTGAGACTGCACGATGTTCCACTCTCAATTGTCTCTGACCGTGATCCAAGGTTCACATCTAAATTATAGAGGAGCCTTCAACATTCTTTGAGTACTGAATTAAATTTCAGCACGGCCTATCACACCCAAACTGATGTCCAGTCTGAAATAACTATTTAGACGCTTGAAGATATGCTTAGAGCCTGCTCTCTAGAATTCAAAGTTGGATTGGATTAGCATCTCCCATTGGTTGAGTTCTCATATAAAAATAGCTTCCACTCGAGTATTCAGATGGCTCCATATGAAGCTCTATATGGAAAGTGATGTAGAACTTCAACCTGTTGAGATGAAGTTGGACAAAGAAAGCTACTTGGACCCGATCTTGTTCAAGAGATGAAAGAGAAGGTTTAAGTCATCCAGAAACACATCAAAGCTGCTCAAATTTGGAAACAAAGCTATGCTGACAACTGTCAAAGGGACTTGGAGTTCGACGTTGGAGATAAAGTCTTCCTTCGAATATCTTAATGGAAGAGAGTCATGCGATTCGGGAAGAAAGGGAATCTAAGCCCAAGGTATATTGGCCCCTTTGAGATCCTTGACCGCATAGGAGTCGTGGCCTATAGGCTTACACTTCCACAGAATATGGCTCGATTTCATGATGTTTTTCACGTATCACTCTTGAGGAAGTACATACCCGATCCCTCACATGTACTAAACTCAGAGGTGGTGCAATTGGAAGATGATCTCTCCTATGAGGAGCAGCCAGTAAAGATTCTGGATCAGAGAGATAAGGTTCTACACAACAATACAACCCATATTTTCAAAGTGTTGTTGAGGAACCATAAGTTTGAGGAAGCAACTTGGGAACAGAAGAGGCAATGAAGGAGAAACACCCTCACCTGTTTGTGTAAAGTGAAATTTCGGGGGTGAAATTTCTTAAGGGGGGAAGAATGTAACGACCCAAAGTTTTTCAATGGAAATTCCCTTATTATAATTATGTCATAAAATAACATGAAAACACAACATAATGAACTACTAAGTGATAAGTTACCTTTAAACATAAGTTTGTCACTTTTGTGTTTGGAATTTTGAAAATCTGACATACACAGTTGTGTTCAAGATGATTTTTGGAGTCTAATAAAACAAAAATAATTTTTGGTGAATAGTAACCTAACATTATGAATAGTAACATACCCTTATGAATAGTGATATACCTTAATTAATAGTAACCTTACCTATGATAGTATAAAAATAATATTCAAGTGAAAGTATGATGTACCTATATTTTAGAATAAGTAAATGAATGTTTTAAAAATGTTTTTTAGTAATAAACCATGATTTTAATTAAATATTAAATTAATCATATTTAGATTTTTTTTTTGAAAAATGGACTTCATTTTTATATTCTACACGTTGAAAAATGGTTCGGGTAAATTTTTGGGATTTTTCTGAAATACTTGAATTTTTGAGGAATAGTGAAATACCGTAATTTACAAAAATAAGATAAATACGCTAATTATAAAGTCATGTGTGATGTTCTGCTGATGTAAGCCCACTTGGTTCGGAATCACATGATAAAATTAATATTCTTTTTCATTCAAGACTCACTATTCCTTGTCTTAGGGGAAATTAATAAACTAATGAATTTTATATTAAGGAAACCCCTCTCCCCTCCACTATAAAAACCACCCTTCACACCATCATTTCCTCACACCTCTCAAGCTCCAAGACTTCTCTAAAATATGCCCAAACATCTTCCCTAGACCCTATCCCATGTTCAAGAGCTACTAGCCTCATCAAAAGACCAAGCCTAGCTTTCTTAAGGAGAATCTCAAGAGGAGGATTTAAGAGGTAATTTCTCTCCCTCTTCTCCTTTAATTTCCTTTCAAGTTCAAGTTCATTTCTTGATCTCTAACCACCCATATTCATCCAAATGGTATTGTAACTCTAGTATTATACATATACTGAAATTTTATGATGCTAATGGGATATTATATCATCCAACCCCCATTCCCTCTTCCTTTTATTTTATTAAAGAGAACGTTGTTCGTGAGGTGTTAATTTATCACCTTCAAGAACAACATGCTTTCTTCTTCCATTTCTACCTTCAGATCTGGTCATGAAACCATTTTTATGGTTGAATTTTTTTATATGTATTATTTCCTTTTTAAAGTTCTGTAAATAACTTATGGCCATATTACTAAGTGATAAATTAAAAAAAGTTCGCTGTGATCGAAAAACCGCCCAAATTAACTCAAATAATCATCATTTAATTCTTATCTAATGATTCATCAACATGGATATAATATGATTCATTATAAGATAATTAAATATCCTGTAATATCATTAATAACATGTAATATCAGTTCTGGATGTTTACCCATGTTCTACCCAAACTTCAATTTAAGAATACAAGTGAACCACTCAAGAAAACCATAAAAACAAACATTCCCAAACAATGTTTTTAAACTCTATAACTCATCCAAAGGAACATAAAATCACTTAATGAAACCATAATGAACCATATTAATGTAAAAAAGGTTCTGAATTTCTAATTAATGAATATAATGTCATTATACAGGACATTAAAGAGAAGGAAGCATTCAGATACAAGGTAAGGGGAAAATCTTGAACCCAATTTTCTTTCTTCGGGTTCTCTCTCTTTCACTCCAATTTGGTATGGTCACTTATTAAAAATCAGTTTTTCATTATTATATTACCTTTTATAGGATATAAATGTTTTCTAATTAAGTTTATGTCAATCCAAATGTTTTCCAAAAGAACTATTCTTTTAATAACTCAACTTTTACCTCTCATTCAGGGTTGATGGTTCTTGTATCAAGTATGTTGTTCCCTCTTTATTTTGGGAAACCAAAGCTTATGAATGTATTCTTTGATATTAAAACCATTCATTACCATGGGTTAGTTATGTTCATTATTGATATATGTTCTATGTGGCATGTATGATAATGATAATATTATGAGGTGATGGGTGCGCCCGGAATTATATAGCGCAATATGAATGTTTGAATGTGATGAGTGTGCCCGAAATTATACAGTGCTCCAATGCATTGTGTAAAGAGATGAATCTCATGAGTAAATGTGAAATGAAATGTTAACAAGATTCTAGATTGGTTCACAAGTATGTGTGGTATTTAGCCATTAAGACATGATGTTTCATTTTTATGCATTGCCACATTTCAAGTCTTTTATTTATGCTCCTCTCATGTTCATGATATTTTGCCTATGTCATGATTATGCTCACCCCATGATATATTCTTCTTATCTATCCTATTATTGGGCTTTTAGATCACCCCTTTTTATGTATATCCTTAGGTGGCTACATGTACTAAGGAGAGGACAAGTGCTAATAAGAAGCTAGAGAAGAAGAAATTAAATAAATGTTTATGCTTGATGTTGTAATTGTTATGTACGGTCCTAGTTTACCCAATACACTAAACCTTTGGATCCTCTATGTATAACAATATTATGTTTTTTATCTTTAAAATTATGTAATAGTAATGTAAGAAAAGGCCGGGATTCTATAAAACTCATCCCCTTATAAACACTATCCTTCACCTCCTCATTTATCCACACATTATAAGCCCCTTAGCTCACACAAATACTGCCCAAATCTCTCATCAACTCTTTCTACCACATGGTGTTGGTATTCCAAAAATACCAATCAAAGAATTATTAACATGTGATTTAAATGAGGATATTCAAGGAAGGGGTAACTATCGTTAGGGCCGGCTTGAGAAACTTCGTTTCCCAATATTGGTTATCAAAGTGTTGCCCATTCATGTCATTGAAAAATAAGCATGTTCAATTAAAGTCATGATATTTCAGAAACAAAACATTTAGAATCTTGATAATCCAATAATAAGTAGTGGTTCCCCTTCAATGATGGAAATTTCCTTAACCCAATCCAAAACTTTACAGTCATCCAAAAAATCAATTACAGTATGATGATTCCACTAATGGCTGCAATTCCCCTTAAATGGTAGTGACATCCTCCACAAGCAGGAGAAACAACAATTGATATCATATCCCACTTTAATCTCCTTCACAAACTACAAATTTTCTTCAATAGTGGCATCCACAGTTAGCACCGATCCCCTTCAATGATGAATTCCAAACGTTGCGGTGATGCCCTTCAATGACGATACCCTTTAGCGAAGTTCATTCCCGGCTATCCCCATATAATATCGTGTGTTCCATCCTCAGTAATTAGTATCTGGAACCAAAAATCCTAAATAAAAGATACATAAATCAGATGAGAAGACTTGAGCAAGGATGATGTGGGGGAAACGACAACAAACATGATGTAGATGACTGTCAAAGTGAGGAAGACGAGTGATATGAAGGTGAGGTAGGGGCCAAACATATTGTAGGAGATGACGACCTGGGTGAACACCATATTTATCGCATACATGATCCCGATGCTGAGGATTTATATGGCAGTGAGGTCACGGTTGTCGAGATCACGGGTAGGGGTGGCTCATCAAAGCTGAAGGAACGGCTGGTTGCCCCCAGCCCACTTGTTGCCCTAGCCCATGGGCTTGTGGGGCTTGCCCTAGGGCTGACCCGGATTGTCATTAACCGAGTTCATTCATTTTCTTTCTTCTTATAACTCCTATAAATCTCTCCAGGCCATAATAATATAATGAAATTAGTATCATATGTATACTAAAATGTTATAAAGTCAATGAATATCAACTATCTTAGTCTCTCTCTCTATCTCTCTCTCTAAAATGAAATCATCGTCTATATTATGGTTGGTTCACTGCCTCTATGGAAAATGTGTTCTATTTTTTATCAACGCCTTACATGGATGATTTTAAAAATATATTCAATGAATAAATAAAATATTTATAACATGATAATGATTTGAAAAGACAAATTGGGTAGTATAATAATGATAATAAAAAATAATGGTCATAGTAAATTTAACTGTCCAAAACGAGCATACTGAGATACCTTTATTAGTTTGAATCTATTTTATAAAACCCATTGGAATATATAACTCTTGTGTTTATGGAATGATAAAGGATAAATACATATACAATTTTTGAGATTATGAAACTATTTGACCATACCTTTGACCATGATTACTATACTGAAATAGTTTAGAAGAAATTAACCGAACAAGCTCAAGTAGTGGATGTAAGCAAAAGACTATGTATTAAACGAATGACATAAAATAATAAATGAACCTTAAAAAATTAAATATAATTGAAATAGGTTTTGAAGTAAGTATTTAATAAACTTAATTTTATTATTTTGGAATTTAGATGCACGTACCAAGAAAATTAAGACCCGAGGTAAGAGATCTCTCTAAATCCCCCTCTTTTCTCTAGGTCATGATTTCTCTATCTAATTAACATCCTCTATTTATTAATCTAATGAAAACCTATATATTCTGTATATACGTACCTTACATATATACCTATATTTTTCTCACTTTTTTGGGGTTATACATGTTTTTATGTCCCCTTATCAATCTTCTCTCTGTAACAAATCTGATTAATGGGAACTTTCCTATTCACTGTTCCTTTTCATGTGGCAATCATTTCAAGTTTGTTCCCTTCCACAATTTATTAAAATGATAAATATTTTATGGAAAACCATTTTGTTTTAATTTTTTTAATGAAACCGCTATGTTCTTTCTTTCTTTAAAGGTTCTTTAACAATTTCTTGAAGCATCGTTTAAGTGGTTCATTTCTATGCCTACTTCTCCACTCATTTATTATGAATTTTCTTTAGTAGAACAACTTAATCATGATTTGTACTTAATTAATCAATCATGAATGTCCAAATTTATTCAACCCCTTATCTTATTAGGGATCATTATGATATTCTATTTGGCCATGCTTTGAGATCATATTATGTAATCCATTTCCTACCCATGGGTTTTATCATGCTTCTCCATTATGTGTGGTTCATTTTCCTTATGTGGAACACATATTCATGTGCATATTATGACGCAACAGGTGGGCCTAGAATTATCTATCCCCAAATGTGTTGGATAATGTTTTCATCTCATGAGATACCATGTATGGTGTACTGGCAGTTATTCCAGCACACTTTGTTATGCTGTCTTCAAAGTAGGCCTTTACTTATGCTTATAATGTCATGTTTTATATTATTTACACATTCCTATGATTTTATGATCTTATGATATTGTATTCTTATGCTATGATTCCATGTGATTATATATGATATGTATCTTTTATGATATCATGATATACCTCTTGTGTTATATGTGTTAATTTATAATCATGATTTACTCTGATTATTCACTTACTAGGCTTTATAGCTCACCCATTTCCTTTATGTATTTCCCTAGGGTATCCTATGTAGTTATAAAAGATCAATAGAATTTAAGAGAACATTATGGAGATCGAAATCAAGATGATGTATCTTATGTTTAAGTTAGTTTAATATGTATCTAATATCCCAAATACTCTAGGGCTCATGATTTACGGGTTTTGTTTTATGGAATTTTATGTTAAAAATCATGAAATAAAATGTGTATGTGGATCGGGTTGTGATGCACCCAGAAGGCGTTGATGATTCCTCTAGTCATGTTCAGATTAGAAATTTATTGTTTCCAAACTAAATTTACTACTAAGGAGTAGTAAAGCAACAATGTAGGGTCGAACCCACAGGGACAACTGACAGACAAGAAACCTAGCAACTCAAACCCTATAGAAGGACATGTTCACTCTATAAATTTTGGTTTCACTAGAACTAAGTAGTTTGGATTTATATCATATAACAAATAAGGGATCAGGGCCAATTTCAGGGCTTTTGGAAAAATATAATCCTAAATATAGCTTGGGATAGTCCTATGGATTAGGCTGTGAAGCGGTGCAAGGATCAACAATTGGTCATGGTCAAACCAAATGGATCTACCTATGCTGCAACTATCCCTTTTTCTAAGTATATACAACAACCTAGATGCATTATTCTTAGATTTTATGATAGAAAGAATCACAGGCTAATGGTCATAGCCTGCTCAACTCTAATGAGGTCATGTTCGTTCAATTGCACCTCCCATAGTCAGGGTTGTACAAGAGAACACGATAAACAATTGTTTTTATCCTAATTAATAGCCATAGGGTTACCAAGGTCCAATTAAAAATTCATTAGGCTCAAAAATACCCTTACCCTCGACCCTTAACCCTAATAGGATTAGCCACACATGATAGTGTTGATCAAACACAAAGGAATAATAAACATGCTTAACATAATCATCAAACAATTTAGAAATAAGAAATACACAATTGAAATAAGTATAACTAAATAAAAAACTTATTGTGAATGGATAACCAATGAAGAAAAGTGCAAGCGTGAAGAAGAATGGAAATCAGAGTCGAAACAAGCATCGAAATGGAAACAGAATTGAAACGATCAAAGAACGGATGTAGAACATAAAACAACATAAAAGGATTTGATAAAATGAGTAAAGTATTGAATCAAAACTGAGTTTAGAAGGAAAATAGAGAAGAAACAGAGGATAAAATGAGAGAAAATGTAGGTATCAGAGATCTTTGTTAGTAGCAGGCATCACCAAAATATTTATAGGCATGAATGTTACATGACGTGTAAAGCATTCACATCATGTATTTGCTTTAAGTGGCTTCTGTATCAACTTTTACACAACATGAAAGCTTTACACTATGTGTACTTGAGATCCAAAATCTCCTACAATAATCTTGAATCATGTGGAATCCTTGGGTTGTATCTTTGACTGGATGAGATCTCAAACTTTTTCACGTCGTGTAAATTCTGCATGCCATGTATGTGATTCACTCTTTTACTTTCTACACATTGTGAAATTTCAGCGGGAATTGAGCTTTGAAAATCTCATGATGTTTAATTTATTTACACGTCATGTCATTGCATTACATCATGTAATTTCTCATGGGCTGGCCTTTAGTATGCAGGGATGATGTGAATGAGGAATACATGTCATGAACTCCTTTCACGATGTGTAAAACCTATTTTTTCCATTTTCATCATTTATTTATTTGAGTCAAAAATTCATAATTCCCACAAAAACAAACCAAAACCTAGTGCATTATGAATTAAAGAATGATTAAACCATAAATAAATGTATCCAAAATGTGTATATAAATTTAGCTTATCAAATTTCCCCACATTTGAATAATTGCTTATCCTCAAGAAAAAAACATCTCAATAAGGATTCCAAATGAAACAATTTTTAAATCAAGAAACATGTATTTAAACCAAGTAAATAAAACTAAGTGTTAGTGGAGAAAGGTGGTCCTCCAAAATCACTCTTGTAAAGAAAGCCATTCATGCCTCATAGTCCAGTTATTTATTCAGATTCTTTCTTCCTTTAATTAAAATTTCATAACTATTCTTCAAAACTATACCCATTTTACAATTTACCTCACAATAAATTTTCTCTCATCACTCAAGGTAAAATAAAATTGAAGTTATGATAATATTCTAAATACATGCTGTAACACACTAAGGATTTACAAATAAATTTAATAAAATGCATGAAATACTAAGTCACTGCGAAAAAACACTTTAATTTAAGGAGATAGTTATAACCTAGCTATTAAACTAAAATTTTCCACTTCTATGATTTGAATTTTGAAAAAATTGACATACATGGTTGTAATTAGTAAGATATTTAGGTTCCGTTGGGATCAACTTAATTTTTAGTGAATAATAACTTACCCTTATTAATAGTAATGTTACCCTTATGAATAGTAATATGACCCTTATGAATAGTAAATCATCCAAATGAATAGTAACCTCACCCATGTATGTATAAATAAAATTTAGGCATATTCTAAGTGAAAATATGATATAATTAAATCATATTATAAGTAAGTAAATATTTTAAAAATTATTAATTAAGAGTTCGTATTTTTATAAGTCATAAATATTTAATTACAATTTTATGATTAATTTAATAATTTAAATGAAAAATATTTTCATAAAATGTATTCATAAATTAATATTTTTATTTCTTAAAATTATAAGATAATTTTATGAGAACTTAATTAATTTTTTCAAAGTGTTAGAAAAACAGTTTTAATTTTAAAATTTGTATTTTTCAAGTAAATTATGATTTTAACTAAAAATTAAATTTCTCATATTTAGAAAATTATTTTCATAAAATGTATTTCATTTTTTGATTCTAAATTTTGAAAAATGGTTTGGGTGAATTTTTGGGATTTTTCGGAAATACTTGAATTTTTGGTGAATAGTAAAATACGGTAATTTACTGTATATATACATTAAAAGTTAAATATACTATTTATTGAGTCATGAATGATGTCAGAACCATTGGTTCTAACTCACATTCTCTAGTTACTATTTTTAGTCTCAAGAATCAACACTATTGTTTGTCTTGAGAAAAATAATAAACTAATGAATTAAATATTGGGAAAACTCCCCTCTCCCCCACTAAAAAAACCACCCCACACCACCTATTCTCCTCACACCTCTAAATCATTGAGACTTATCCAAATTATGCTAAAATATATTCCCAAGCCTCTCCCCCAAATCCAGGAGCTCTTCATCTCATCAAAATACCAAAACATATTTCCTAAAGAGGCTCTCAAGGAAGATAAATTCAAGAGGTAAATTTCTCTTTTCGTTTCTTTTATTTTCTTTTTAAGTTCCTTTATTTTATTATATATACTCACCTACCCTCATACAAATGGTACATTAACTAAAATAATTTAAATATAATATAATTTTTTTATTCTAATAGAATAATTCACCATCTTACCTACTCCCCCTCCTTTTATACTAAAAATGAAAACATCGTCTGAAATGTGTTAATTTATCACATTCAAGGACAACGAGTTTTCAATTTCATTTACCATCTTCATGGACGGTCATGAAACAATTTTTATGGTTGAACCATATCATAATATATGTATTTCATCTTATTTAATGTTATGTAATCATCATACACACATACCGTAAAATAATAAATCAAAACAAGCTCGTTGTGAGCGAAACCGCTCAAAATAATCCAAGCGATTATCATGAAAATTTTATCTAATGATTCATCCTCATCCAATTTAATCAAATGAATTATATAAACTTTATATATTATGTAAGTTTATAAATATAATATAATTACACTTTTATAAAACCATTCCCATTATACATGAACTTCCATACTCTTATACAAGCGAACTGATCATAAAAATTAAGAAAACGAGCACTCCCGAACGATAAAATTGAACACTATAACTCATCAAAAAGACCATGAATGAACTTAATAAAATTATGAAAAATAAATTACATATATAATAGGTTCTATAATTATTAATTAATTAATCTAATTTTATTATCCAAGACATTAAAATCAAGTGAAGAACACCTTCAAACTTATGGTAAGGGATTCTACTCGAATCTTCATTATTCCTTCGGGTTATTCCTCCTCTATCTTTAACCAAGTGAAATTCTATGTTATTTTTATGTAAATATTCTAAATTTTTTGTATATATTCCAAAATCATTTATAAATATCCACTACTGCTTTTTTGGGGATATACTTGTTTTTTAAATGTTCCCTACTCAATTATTTCTGATAAGAAAGCCTGATTTAAGGGAACTTCCCGAATTCTTACCCATTTTAAGTGAACTCTATAATCTGTTTTGAGCCACTATATATTTTATAAAATCACTATTTTTATTATGAAAACATTCTTGGTTTACTTCTGGTTTTATATAAAAGATTATGCCATTTTATGTTCTAAAATCTCTTTAATATGTTCCTTAAAATGCACCAAAATGTTTTAATTCTAAAGTTTTGTAAAAACTATTTCTATATATTATCACTTGAATTTAAAATATCTTATCATGATCTATGCCTATTTTAACTTATGAATGTACATGAATGATTTAAATCCTTTATTTCATGGACACCATTGTGATATTCCCTTATGTTATGCCTTTTGACAAGATTATGATAACCGATTCTTACCATGGGTAACCCTTATGTTTATCATTAAATACTTATATATGAATCTTCATGAGACACACATATTCATGAAAATTTTATGATGGGTGCACCCAGATATAACTCCAATTCATTGGGTAAAGTTTAGTCTCATGAGACATTATGCGCAATAGTCTTGGCAGTTAGCCTTGACTCGTGCTCCATATGCAACGGTCTTGGCAGTTAGCCTTGACTCGTGATCCATGTGCAATGATCTTGGTGGTTAGCCTTGACTTGTGATTATCTATGTACAATTAACCTTGAATCATGCTAAATTAATGCTTAAATTTTTTCCCTCATTACTATGATTTCATGTTTATATGATCCCATGTTTTATATGTTATGATCCCATATGTTCAATCGTGTTCCATGCCTTTTTATATCATTATGTCATACATTATAACCCATGTGATAAAGATTTATTCTTATGTTTATTCCCTTACTGGTATTTTTAGATCATCCCTTTTTTCATGTTATTCTGAGGTTATTCTATGCAGATGTGTGAGCACAATGGAAGTTAGGAGCTCAATGTGGATATTAAATAATTTTTTTATGATGTTTAATTATGTACCTAATCTTCAAAGACACTAGAATTTATGATCCTTGGATTTCAATATGATATATAAATATGCCTAAAATCATGTAATGATATGTGTTAAGGTTAGGGTTGCTATAGTTGGTATTAGAGGCAAGTCTAGTTACTTTTGGAGATTAGGAATAGAGTACTTTAGTAAGAACCTTAGGGATAAGACTATGTATAATAAAACATCCCTAAATTTTGGTTAGTATAGAGTAAGTGGTTTATCATGAAAATACATCACTATTTGGATACTACAAGTGGACATGGTTCTAACACAGATGTACCTAGGAGTAACAACTTCGACAAGGTGTTCCGGGCTTGACTCGGGGTAACCTGGTACATAACAATGGGCCTTACTGCGCACCTGGTTTGACTATCCCGGTGGGTATTCTTTGGTAAATTCATAATATCATTATGAAACATTATTAAGGGGATAAAAAATCCCATAAGAATATATGTTAGGAAAAAAATCATGGATAACCTACATTGAATCCTTGGGAATCACAATTTAGGATATACTTTTACTTTACAAGTTTATCCTTTTATGTTTAAAGTTTCATTTTTTAAATTCTTATTAGCTAAATATTAAAACCATCACATGTTTTCACCTTAGTAAGTAAAATGAAATTTTGAGGGCGAAATTTCATAAGGGGGGAAGAATGTAACACCACAAGGATTTACAAATAAATTTAATGAAATGCATGAAACACTAAGTCAATGCGAAAAAAATACTTTGATTTAAGAAGATAGTTATAATCTAACTGTTAAACTAAAATTTTCCGCTTCTGTGATTTGAATTTTGAAAAATGGACTTACACAGTTGTAATCAGTAATATATTTAGGTTTTGTTGGGATTAACTTATGTTTTTTGTGAATAGTAACTTACCCTTAATGTTACCCTTATGAATAGTAATATGACACTTATGAATAGTAAATCATCCAAATAAATAGTAACCTCACCCATGTATGTATAAATAAAATTTAGGCATCTTATAAGTGACAATATGATATAATTATATCATAGTATAAGTAAGTACATATTTTAAAAATTATTAATTAAGAGTTGATATTTTTGTAAGTCATAAATATTTAATTAAAATTTTATGATTAAATTAATAATTTAAAAGAAAATATATTTTCATAAAATGTATTCATAAATTAATATTTTTATGTATTATTATTATAAAATAATTTTATGAGACCTTAATTAATTTTTTCAAAGTGTTAGAAAAGTAGTTTTAATTTTAAAATTTGTATTTCTCAAGTAAATTATGATTTTAATTAAAAATTAAATTTCTCAAAATTATTTTCATAAAATGTTTTTTATTTTTGTATTTTATACGTTGAAAAATGATTAGGGTGAATTTTTGGGATTTTTTTGAAATATTTGAATTTTTGGTGAATAGTAAAATATAGTAATTTACTGTATATATAAATTATAAGTTAAATACACTATTTATTGAGTCATGGATGATGCAAGAGCCATTGGATCAAACTCACATGCTCTAGTTACTATTTTTAGTCTCAAGAATCAGCACTATTTCTTGTCTTGAGTAAAATAATAAACTAATGAATTAAATATTGAGAAAACTCCCCTCTCATCCACTATAAAAACCACCCTCACCGCCTCTTCCCCTCACACCTCTCAAACCTCGTGTCTTGTCCAAATTATGCTCAAATATCTTCCCAAGACTCCCCCCATGTCCAAGAGCTCTTGGCCTCATCAAAAGACGAAAACCTCTTCCCTAAAGAGCCACTCAAGAAAGATAAATTCAAGAGGTAAATTCCACTTTTCATTTCTTTTATTTTCTTTTCAAGTTCCTTTATTTTCTTTTCTCTCCCCACCCCTCATCCAAATGGTATGATAAATTCAATACTTTAAATATACTAGAATTTTTCTATTCTAATGGAATAATTCATCATCTTACCTACATCTCCCTCCTTTTATACTAAAAATGAAAACACCATCCGAGATGTGTTAATTTATCACATTCAAGGATGAAAGGTTTTCAATTTCATTTACCACCTTCATGGCTGGTCATGAAACAATTTTTATGGTTGAACCAAACCATAATATATTTATTTAATCATATTTAATGTTCTGTAATCATCATACACACATGATCTAAAATAATAAATCAAAAAAAGCTCGTTGTGAGTGAAACCATTCAAAATAATCCAAATGATTATCATTAAAATTTTATCTAATGATTCATCCTCATCCCATTTAATAAAATGAATGATATAAATTTTTTATCTTCTGAAAGTTCATTAATATAATATAATTACACTTATGTAAAACCATTTCCATTTTACATGAACTTCCATACTCTTATACAAGCGAACTGATCATGAAAATTAAGAAAATGAGCACTCCTGAATGATAAAATTGAACACTAACTCATCAAAAAGACCATGAATGAACTTAATAAAATTATGCTAAATCAATCAAATGTATAAGAGGTTCTGGAATTATTATTTAATGAATCTAATTTAAAATTATCTATTATTTATATGAAAATCTTCTGAATTTTGTTTATATGTTACAAAATCATGTATAAAGATCCATTACTCCTTATTTTTAGGGATATACATGTTTTTAAAATGTTCCCTACTCAATTATTTATGATAAGAAAACATGATTTAAGGGAACTTCCCAAATTCTTAACCATTTTAAAGTGCACTCTATAATATATTTTGAGCCACCAAATCTTTTCTAAAATCACTATTTTTATTATGAAAACCTTCTTGGTTTACTTATGGTTTCATATAAAAGATTATGCCATTTTCTATTCTAAAATCTCTTTAATATGTTCCTTAAACCACACTAAAATATTTTAATTCTAAAGTTTCTTAAATACTCCTTCAACATGTTATCACTTCAATTTGACATATCATATCATGATCTATGCCTATTTCCCCTTTTGAATATACATGAATGATTTAAATCCTTTATTTCATGAACACCATTGTGATATTACCTTATGTTATGTTTTTTCACAAGATTATGATACCCAATTATTACCATGGGAACACTACTAAAAATATGGCCTTTATCAGTACTAGAAAAAGTCCATTTATAGGACTAAAAAATCCCTGTTAATCTTAGTGAAGATAAGGGGGGGGGGGGGTCCCTTTTATCAGTGCTAAAAAAAGCGTTGATAAAGAACCCTTTTATCAGTGCTAAAAAACACTGATAAAAGGGGTCTTTTATCAGTGCTAAAAAAGCGCTGATAAATGGGTCCTTTATTAGAGCTTTTTTTAGGGATGATAAAAGTTAAAAAACATTAAAAAAAAAAATATTTCTTCAATTCAGGGAGGGGCTTAAACTACACTTGAAGCCCCCTTCAACAATGCCCCCACCCTAGCCCTCATACCCTAGCCACCCCCAGCCTTTAACAACACCCCCACCCTTTTACAGCACCCCACCCTTTAACAACACTCCACCCTTTAACAGTGCTATCCCTTATTCCACCCGTGCGCACGCGACCTACCTCCCCCTAAATTCGAACTCAGGAACTGTTTTATGCGCACCTAAACCTTTACCACTCCACCATATTACTTTGCTCTTCATTTATTAATATATCTATTTATTTATATATAAATTTACTTATATTTACTTGTATATTAATATATATTTATATTAACATATATATATTTATATTAATATATATATATATATTTAGTTATATATATATATATCCGTATATTAATATATATATTTATATTTATATATTAATATATTTATTCATATATTAATATATATTTATAAGATCAGTTTTAAATACATTTATAAAATATGATTTTTTGTGTGTGTTTATAAATAAATAAATACATATATACAACACACACACACACACAAATATTATATGTGTATATGTAAGTATAATAATACATATTTATATAAATTTACAAATATTATATATTAATATGTATATACATATGTTTAGAATATATAGATAATATATACCAGTTTGTCAATACAGACGCACACACACACACATATATACAAGTACACATTATATAGGTATATAAATATTCATATATATGTATTTTAAATAAAATGGATATTAGTTTTTTATTTAGATAAGGATTATATATTGAGAAATATATTTTATATGTAAATATGTTTAATTATTTATTTATAAAATTAAATTTTTATGTGTGAATATATAAAAAATATGTATATATTCTTATATATTTATTAAAAATAATAGTACATTATAAAAAATGATAAAAAGTCCTGAAAACCTAAAAAATAGGTAAAAAATGGAGAAACCCTCAAAACTCGTAAATACAGTCTGAAAGTCAAATAAACCCTAAACTCAGTATAAAGATGAAAACTTTTGATCTGAGAGTCTGTTCCAGCTCTGTGACTAGTCAAATCAAATATCATCAAACAATCTTTGATATGATAGGTTGTGGAGGCCAAACGAACATGCATATCATAAGTTATAGCTGTTTGAAAAAACATCATACAGGTCAAAAGTGCTAGAAATGGGGGCTTGAAAAACCTAAAAAACCATAGAGTCACTGAAACAAGCATAACTTCTGATCTTAGTGTCTGTTTCAACTCCTTGACCAGTCAAACCGAAGATCATGGAATGAACTACGATATAATAGGTGGTAGAGGCCAAATAGACACATGGATCGGGAATTATTACTATAACACCCCAAAATGATAAAGGGTTAAATGACTAAATGATATGACTCATGTCAACAAGGTGGACCTTTATTTTAGGAATCCTACATGATTAGAACTCTACAGTTAAGAATGCTTGACCTGGAGTAGTGATCAGGATGGGTGACCTTATGGGAATTTTCCCAGGGTGTGTGTGAGTGAGGACAAAACACACTGGAAAGGACATGTGTTGGCTTGTGGGGCAGTCATTAGTCAGATGACCCATTCCGGCATGTGGGTGGACCCTTGGGTGGGGACCATGTGTCTGCGGGGCAACTGGTGGTACCTGGCGGGCCAGGACTCGATGACTATGTTAAGGCGGGGTGTCTGTGCTGTCACTGGGGCTCAGTAGTCACATTTGGTATCAGAGCTGGTACCCAGCCTTAAGTGCGGTGCACTGCCTGGGTTGAAATGTAGGGCCCACAACGAGGATGTTGTGCTCTAAGGGGGGGGGGGGGGGGGGTGATTGTAACACCCCAAAATGATAAAGGGTTAAATGACTAAATGATATGAATCATGTTAACAAGGTGAACCTTTATTTTTGGAAGCCTATGTGATTAGAACTCTACAATTAAGCATGCTTGGCCTGGAGTAGTGATCAGGATGGGTGACCATCTGAGAAGTTTCCCAGGGTGTGCGTAAGTGGGGACAAAGCACACTGGAAAGGACATGTGTTGGCCTGTGGGGTCAATCATTAGTCAGATGAACCGTTCGAGCATGTGGGTGGGCCCCAGGGTGGGGACCATGTGTCTGCGGGGCAATTGGTGGTACCTAGCGGGCCAAGACCTGACGGCCATGTTAAGGCGGGGTGTTTGTGTTGTCACTGGGTCTCAGTTGTCACAATTACCGTTTTAAGAAAAATTTGACAGGGCACCGGACACAAAAACGGAGTTTTGGAGGCCTTATGATGTTTTTTATGGTTTTAGGGTCTAATATGTAACTAGAGATTTTTTCTAGTCATCCTTCTACGTAGATATATTCTCTGCCTTCAATTTGATATGTGGTAGATCCCAAAAAGACACCAGGAGCGAAAGTTATGGCCGTTTGAAGTTGGAGTTTTCAGTGGTATAACTGATACATCTTCCATTTCTTTGATCTTCTCCCAGTTTATATTGGACTTGGTCCTCAATCGTCTCACAAAATTTTATTTTACTATTCGTAGTGCTCAAACGGACACCCGAAGTAGAAGTTATGGCTATTTTAGTGAGTTAAGGATTTCTTAGGTTTTTTAGGCGCTAGGAGGGTTTCTCAATTTCAAACAATCATAACTTATGTTCCAGGTGTCCGTTTGAGCGCTGAAACCTATAAAATAGAATCTTGAGAAAATATCTACACTCTGGTGACCACTGGAATCCCTTTTCATGTTCTTCAAGTCCAAAAAGGCCCATAATTCCTCCCAACGGTCATAAGTTCTGCTCCAGGTGTCTGTTTTGCCATAGCTTCGGCTCCGGGTGTCCGTTTTACCTCCATAATGAATCAAATCAAAGCTTGAAAATAAAACTACACTCCAGTGACCACTTGAACACCTTTTCATATTCTTCAAGGCCCAAAAGGCCCTTAATCCCTTCAAACGACTATAACTTCTTCTTCGGGTGTCCGTTTTGCGTCTACCACATATCAAATCGATCTAAAACATATTTAAAAAATATATATTAAATTTAAATCAATATAAATATAATTATATATCAATATATTATTTTTTTATGAAATATACTTTTTTTTTGAAATATACACTTTATCAGTGCTAGGAAAAAAAGCATTGATAAAGCCCCCCCTTTATCAGCGCTACTAAAAAGCATTGATAAAGGGGGACCCTTTAACAATGCTAAAAGAAGCACTGATAAAGGGGGTACCTTTATTAGCGCTAAAAAAAGTTCTAATAAAGGCACCCCCTTTATTAGGGCTGTTTTTAGAGCTATTAAAGGGTGGCGCTACGAAAACCCAGTTTTGTGGTAGTGGAAACCCTTATGTTTATGATTGACTCCTTATGTATGACTCTTCATGTGGAACAAATATTCATGAACATTTTATGATGGGTGCACCCAGATATCACTCTAATTTATTAGGTAAATTTTAGTCTCATGAGATGTTATGTGCAATGGTCTTGGCGGTTAGCCTTGACTCGTGCTCCATGTGAAACGATATTGGTGGTTAGCCTTGACTCGTGATACTCTATATGCAATGAGTCTTGAATCATGCTAAAGTCATGTTTAATGTTATTTCTACATTATTACGATTCTATTTTTATATGATCCCATGTTTTATATGTTATGATCCCATATGTTCAATTGTGTTCGATGCCTTTTAATATCATTATGTCATGCCTTCTAACCAATGTGATAAATATTTATTCTTATGTTTATTATCTTTCTAGGATTTTTAGCTCATCCCTTTGTTCATGTTATACCTATGTTATCCTATGTATATGTATGAGCACAATATAAGTTAGGAACTCAATGTGGAGATTAAATAAAAGTTGTTTTTATGATGTTTAATTATGTACCTAATCTTTCAAGACACTAGACCTAATGATCATTAGATTGAAATATGATGTATAAATATGCCTAAAATCATGTAATGATATGTGTGAAGGTCAGGGTCACTATACATGTTCCAAACCATAGAATTTCATCTCTAAGGCTTGAATTTTCTCTTCCTGATCCTTAATAATGTCTGCCCGAGCTTTCAACAGTTCTTCTTGATTAACAAGATTCTCTTCAATATCCATTCTAAAATATCTTTCCCTCTTCTAATTCATTGCCACAGAGTTAAGCTCTCCATTCAGATCCTTAACTTCTTGCTTCCAAGTAGTCTGTTCTAGGATTAACTTTTCATCAAAACTATTTGTAAGATCCTTGATCTTACCATCTTCGGTATCAAAAGAATCCTTGAAATTATCATGGAATTCATCAAAGATTCTCATTTCTTCAATTATATTCTTTGACCAGCTTTTCATCTTCTTGCACAATATTTTATGGGCCTCATAACCAATGAGGAAGGTTTTGAAATCTTCCTCTAGTGCAACACATTTGTCCATCACCATGGAAACTGAATGTGACTTTTGATTTATTGTATGCTGAAGCATTTGACATCTTGAATATATGCTTGGAAATAAAGGAATAGTACCAACCAGATTTTTCAAAGACTGAACAAAAAAATCATGTCCGAGGGAAGATGATTCTGAATCCGAGTGTTTGGTTGGTGAGGATTCTTTTACTATGTCTTTATCTTTCCTCTTTGATGAAGCACCAACATCTTTCTTCTTCACAATAGATTTACTAGGTGTATCTACTACCACATGATTTCCCTTGTCAGCTCTCAGAATGATGTCTTATTCTTTGGGAGATTCATGTTCACTGTCAGATAGCTGAACAATTTTATCTTCCTCAACTTCCTCTTTCTTTGCATCAACCACTAGATCTTTTGGATGAATAAAATCATGATTACTGATTTCATCATCTGTTGGCTTATTTACTTCTTATTCACATTTATCATCTTTTCCTGGTGTATAAATTTTTGAGAATTTGTCTCGGGAAGTCCGGATCGATAATTTTACAGATGGACTTTCTTTCTCATGGTACTCTTCGACTTGCTTTATGATATCATCAGTTTCATTCCCTTCTTCTTCCACCTCTTCTTCTTCTTCTATTTCATCTTCCACTTATTCTTATTCAACTATTTATTTTTCATGATGTGATTCCAGAATCACCACTTTATTTCCCAGAGTCTCTAGTAATAATTCTTGTAGAAAGGATTCTGGTACCAGAATTTTCCTAGAGGCATTTTCAATAGCCTTAAGAAGAGATTGTACTATCTTAGCATCATACATCTTATTCTTTTGCTTCTTTTATTTCTGTTCCTTTTCAAGATTTTAAACATCCTTTTCCTTCAAATCTTTTTCCTTAGAAGGGTCTAATCCAAACTTAGGCTCCCTTTCCTTCCAGTTTTTCTTATCCTCTCTCCACTTAGCCACTACTTCATTAGGATACGCTTTTCAATTCTTTGTCTTTGGAGGCGATGACTCAGTTTTCTTGGCCACAAGAGTTTTTGTTTTCTCTTTCGGATCCTTAGCCTTTCTCTTCCTTCCACCTCTCTAAGAGGTTTCAGCCACTTCTGGATTCTTTGACAAATCTTCTATTTCTTCTTCAAAAAGATCATATAATTGTCTGGATTAACTAGAAAAACCAATTTTCATTCTTCTTAAGGTGTCATCACTCAGCGACATCACTTTGTAATTTCTCGGCTTGGAACTGCATGAGATTTTGAATGACTAAAGGCAAAGAACAATAATTTTTGAAAGAATAGCCAAATACATTATAATCTGAGACTTTAGATTTCCATTCTTGATATTCTCAATTGTTACCAA
Source organism: Viscum album (assembly GCA_963277665.1). NCBI lineage: Eukaryota > Viridiplantae > Streptophyta > Magnoliopsida > Santalales > Viscaceae > Viscum > Viscum album. The sequence continues at coordinate 750,994,177 of OY728123.1, read as the reverse complement.
GATATACATAACCAAGTTTATCTTTCTGAGGTTCAGTAAGAAATACAATATATATATATCACTCTTCTTCAGAGTATCCTTATCCCCTTTCCTTATAATTATAAAGCCTTGAACCCACAATTCAAGAATCCAAAAATTCGTAGAGAGATGAATGATCTTCTGAGTCTTCACTCATTTCAATCCAAGACACTCTATTGCCTTTTCCTTATCAAAAGATTAGGATTCTTTAGGTAGTTTGTGAGTACAAAACTCTACTTATCCTTTGTAATGAATTCCAATAAGACTTGCTGCCTTATTGTATGAAAGAGAGTAGGTCTTTCCATAACCATTGAAAGAAAATTTATCTCTTCCTCCTTCATTGAAAAAACTAACTATTTCATAGAACTATACCATCAACTCCGGATACACCGGATCCTTGAAATGCAAAGGATCTCCCAACCATTCAACTTAATATTCTTAGAAATGATAGAATCATATTTGTTGAATAATCCCGGATCAACCAACCTCTCTCAGTATATCTACCACTCAGAAATTTCCTTAATGGTTGACATTTTTTTTGATGAGAGGCTTCAGTAGACATCTAGAACTGAGGAAACTTTTGAAGATTCATAACGACCTTAAAATATAGAGGCAGAGCTTCAACATGTAAGATCTTGAAAAACCGATGTGGGAAAACCATCAGGGGGCTTTATATAGGTGATTAAAGCGACGGTTCAACTTCCATGGTTGATCCAACGATTTAAAAACTTCTGATCAAATCTGATGGTTGAGATGATAACCAAAGAAGGATTTTTATAGGTTCCGATCTTTTCAGGTTTTTAAGATAGACATTCATATTTAAGAAAAAGTGAATCCGAAAAAGTTTCTTAAACAAGATAAAAATACCAACAAGTAAAAAGATGATTACGAAAACTTAGGAAAGAAATCATACCTTTCGGATTACTAGGAAAATTATTTATAATGAGGAAAATTTTTCTTGGATAACTTTAGATTCTGAAAAAATTTAAAAACAAATTTAAAGGAAAAAATTGATTTTAAAAATCCTATTACGAAAAAAAAACTTGATTAAGAAAATTTTTTATTACAAATTTCTTTTACTAATAAGAAAATGTACCCCCTATGAAAAGAAGTTTCTTACTGTAAGGAGATAGGTTTCAACAAGAAGTTAATATGGAATATTACCTTATGATTATCATTCCTAACTTATGTTTAATATATTCAAATCTATCGGAGGGTAAATATTTTGTGAAAATATCAGCAAGTTGATCTTGGATTTCGATAAATTGAATAATGATATCTCTTTTTTGTGTGTCATCCCTAAGAAAGTGATTCCAAATATCTATGTGTTTTGCACGAGAGTGATGTGCAGGGTTTTACTTAAGGAAATGCCACTAGTATTATCACAAATTATTTGTGTTTTGGTAAAAATCATACCATAGTCTATGAGTGTGTGTACATTCTCTTGCCTATGGGTAGAATGAATAAACTCTTGGAATTGTGTAATAAAAACTTATCATTCCTAAAATTCACAAGGCAACCTTCATCACATAACTGACTTATACTAATAAGGTTGTGCCTAATATCCTTAACAAATAAAATATTTGAAATCAAAGTTTTTTCAAGAAGAATAATGTTACCTATACCAATAATTTCTCATTGAGCATTATCTACGAAAGTTACTTTTCCTCCAATAATCTTGTTAATCTTTTCAAAGAAGTTTTTGTTACCAGTCATGTTCTAGGAACATCCACTATCCATGTACCATGTATTTCTATTGACACTATCTTTACTTTCCAAAAAATAAGAGTGTTAGACTTTCGGAACCAAAAATTTCTTGGATCTGGAAAATTCAGAAAGCAAAATTTTAGGAATCCACATTTTTTTGGAAAAATAAGATTTATGAAAACCTAAATATTGAGTATTGTTTAAGGAATTTTTTCCCAATGCCCACAACACTGACACTTAGTGTAGAATGGAGCACTTTGAGGAACAAAATAATTATTACTAAAAAATAGTTTTGAATGAGTATAACCAAATCCATAATTATTCCTTAGAGGTTGTATTTGGGAATACATCTTGTCAAAGTTTTCCTTACCCAAGGTAAAGTTTGAAAAACACTTCCTCAGGGAAAATATTTTTGACTTTAGTCTAATAACTAAGTTTTTTATCTTCAAAAACATTATTTTTGACTATAAATTTAGTCTCTAAAACATTTTTCTTAGAAATTAATTTTTCTAGATCCTTAGAAAGTTTATCCTTCTCATAATTAACTTCCTTAAGGGTTTTTGAAACACTTTCAAAATCATAAATTTTCTTATCAAGATCTTTATAAAGATCTGATACTTCTTTAGTAAGAATAGAAATTCTAGAATTTTCTTTATCAATCTTTTTCTTGAATTTAGAATTTTCATTATCAAGGAGCTTAGCAAACGTAGAAACTTATTCATAAGTAGGTAAAGTATTATATTAATTAGAGGAATATTCTTCATCTAAAGATTCATAATATTTACTATCACTATAATTAGAATTCAAGGATACATTGGTTACAGATTCAATATTGTGTACCTCGTCCATTGAACAATGATTTTCAATAGGTAACTTGGTAATTAAACCAAGATTCTTTTGACCAGAAGAGTCATACTTTGAGGATTAATCAGAAGAGTCTCCACCACTAGAACTCCAGGTGTCACTAGCTTTAAAAACTTTCTTAGTTTTATCTTTGTAGTACTTCTTTTTATTCCTATAATAATTCTTTTCCTTTCTATCCTTTCTCCTAAGTATAGGACAATCTGGCCTAATATTCCCTTCTCTTTTGCATTTATAACAAGTAACTTTAGAGTCTTTCTTGTCCTTTCTCTCTTTCTTCTTATACCTATACTAAAAGTCTTTCTTCCAAACTATCTTGTTCATACTTTGAGAAATATTAGCTAGTTGATTCTCAGATTGTTCACTTTCACTTGATTTAGATAAAACAGTAACCTTCTTCGACTTGGATCTAGTAGCTCTTTTAGGAGTCTTGGATTTTGTATATGTAAAGGCTACACTTCAATTGACACTATTATTCTAATTCAAATCATTATATCTTTTCATTATTGTCTCATGTTGAAGAAGTGTCCCAAAAAGCTCATCAAGAGTAATCTGAGATACTTTCCTATTCTCATCAATAGCCATTCTCTTAGATTCCCACTCATTAGGCATGGTATCTATAATCTTGTCCACAAGTGCCACATAATATAAACCTTTATCACCCATGGATTGTAAACTGTTAACAATAATCATAAACTTCTGTTGTACCTTACACACTGGTTCTCTATAAGGAAATAAAAAACCATGATATTCTGCTCTAAGCACAACTCTTTTAGTTTCTATAACTTTGGATGTACTAAAATGAGTAACCTCTAATTTATTCCAAATACAATTTACAGCCTCACAAGAATACATCTGGCTATATATATTCCTGGTCATGGAACACAACAAAGTATTGCGTACCCTGTAGTTTAGTTGATATTCTGACTTTTCTTGATTAGTAAAAGTTATGACTTCCTTATCAGGAATCTTGTAATCTCCAGTAAGCATAAAAAAGTTTTCCACTCCAGTATTAATAACAAAAGTCTTCATATAATCTCTCCAATATTCATAATAATTCCCATAAAATATAGGTGGTCTATTAGGATTAAGATTTTCAATCGAACCAACATTCATTCCTACCATATATTAGAAAATATCTTTCCACAAAAGCTTGTTAATAATAAAAGTTTGTAAACAAGGATAAAAATACCAAGCAAGGAAAATATAGAACAATGAAAACTTGAGTAAGAAAAATTATATGTGAATATAATTATTTCAGATACCTCCTCTGATACCAATTGTAGGATCGAAATAATGATGTAGATTCTCAATATACAAGAGAGGTGTGAACTGTATACTTTAAAAATTCCTTTTTAACTTTTAAATTTGGTTATAAAACTTTCATTTTAACCTTGAGGAAAACTACGTTTAACAAATTTAAACAAGATAAATTTAAAAAACCTCTTAGTTCTAAAAACATGCTAGATTCCGGATATATGATTTCGAAAATGAAACTTAAGAAAAGTTTACAAGGAAAATGATTCCACCTTAAAGCATATAGAATCTTACGAATCAGAGTATACAAGTACAATAAAGTATAATATAGTTATACTTTCCTTATTAATCAAAATGAAGTGAAAAAAAAACTTGAAACAATACAAGTAACAAGTATAGAATCTTTTAACCCAAAGAGTAGGGTATCCAACAACCTTGGATAAAGGTCCCTTGATTTATACTTTCAAGAAAGTATGTATTACCTACACCAGGGTAAGCCCTCGATAGGAATAGTAGAGTCTATCTTGCTATCCCCGCAATCCCTAGAACTTCAAGTTAGTCGGAACCTCTGTCTTCCTTATCAAGGAAGTCCTCAAACTTTAAGGTAGTCAGAACCTCTGTCTTCCTATCCCCAGAAGTCCTTGATTGTACACAATAATAATCAGAGTCACACAAAGTAGGCTGAACATGATGTTCAGTACGCACAAGGCATGAGAGTCTCTCTCTCTAGAAATCACTTCAGCCGCATGTAATCTCTAGAGTTCTAGAACTGTATTGAGCTCGTTCAAATGAGCTCCTATTTATAGGAATTTCTCAAACGGTCGACTCCCTCCTTTAATGGTCATATTTTTCCTTGAATTTTGGAGGGACATGTACACATGTCACTCAAACAATGGTTAGTTAGAAACCGAATGCACGACGTTGCTTCATAACTATAACAAGGGTAAGTAAAATATGGTTTCTCAACCAATTCATTTTTTTGGAGTCTAAGGAAAAATAAAATTTGGAGTCTAAGAGAAAATCATTCGGAGTCTATATTACATGAATATTCGGATTCTATTTTTCAAGGAATTCGGAATCAGAATTCAATAAACTTAGGAGTCTGAATTCTAAGGAATTCAGAACCTGAATTCTAAGGAATTCAGAACCTGAATTCTAAGGAATTTGGAGTCTGAATTATAAAGAACTCGAAACCTGAATTCTGAGGAATTCAGAGTCTGAATTCGAAGGAATTCAGAACCTGAATTCTAAGGAATTCAGAGTCGAAATTCTAAGGAATTCAGAACCTGAATTCTGAGGAATTCGGAACCTGAATTTCAGAGAATTCAGAATCTGAATTTCAGAGAATTCAGAATCTTAATTTTAGAGAATTCAGAATCTGAATTTTAGAGAATTCGGAATCTGAATTTCAGAGAATCCGAAGTCTGAGTTTTAGAGAATTCAGAATATGAATTTTAGAGAATTCAGAATCAAAATTTCAGAGATTTCAGAATCTAAATTTTAAAGAATTCAAAATATGAATTCAGAACCTGAAAACAGAATACTTTATATCTAAGTATTTATAGGATTCTGAGGTTTTATAAATGAATCCAAATTTTACACTTAGAAACAAAAAGAGTTAGGTTTAGTGAAACTAAATCATGAATAATGAAAAAAGAGATAGGTAGAAAATTTCCTTGGGAAGGAAAATTTTCCTTAATAAGATAAATCTTATGGGAAATGAAATTTTCCTTGAGATAGAGTGTTTTTGATTTTCAAAACATAAAGGAATGGAAAATTCATAAGGAAAACTTATTGACTCAACAATATTGGAAGCATTGTGGATGCAAGGTTTCCTTTTCCCAAGGAAGGGTGAAAAATATTCACTCAAGATTTGTGATATCTTTTTCTTGGATTTCCTGGTGAACCTGAGGAAGATAAATCTGGTGTAGTACATCCTTCTGACAATCAGTAACATTAAGAATGGAAATATCAAGTCTCATATATTGATGTATCTAACGATCATATTGAAGATTATAGTCTTGTGTTTATAATCTTTCAAGATCCCCTGCAACTCAAAGGCTAAGAATTTCAAGATTATTTTACTCAATGTTGATACACTAAGAAGGATGAAAATAGCATTCAGTGTTAATATTGGAGAGTTTTATGATCTTCCTGATAAGGATGATCATCTTGAAGCTAAGAAAGGTGAAGTTGCTGAACCTTCTAGGAAAAGAAAAGCTAAGGAGCCGGAAGCCCAGCCAGCTGGACCCATTCTAGAAATCAAACTAGCACCACCTAAGCCAAATAAGAAAAAGACTTATGATGATGAAGTTTTTACTAAATGGAGGGAGAATAAGAAGAAGATAAAAAAAGGTGATCCTATCTTTGGGATTGATCCTGCGGTGGCTAAGGCCTTAAAGATTGTTGAAGCTTAAAATATTGAAAGACAAGAAAGGGAGAAAATGTATAAAGAAAAAGAATCAGAGGATCTGGTAGTTCAGTATTTATTAAAAGATGTTGAGAAATCTTTAGAATAGATTTAGGTACCAAAATCCTTCTTTAAAGAAGCTTCACTTCCAGAACATATAGTTGAAGAAAAATAAGTTCATTAGGAAGAACAAGGACAAGAAGAAGAGGAAGAAAGTGGTGATGTAATAAGAATTTTTGAAGAGTATCATGAGAAGGAGAGCCCTTCTGATAAACTTTGAATAAGATCATTGCAAGAATCATCCTATAAAATAGATTTAGATAAGCAGAAAGAAAATTATGAATAAGAGGAAGTTAAAAAAATCCATTTCATTAAAGAAAGTGAGGATCATGATGATATTTTCCAGGATGATGATGAGGAAGTTAATGTTGGTGAATGAGAACTTAAGGTGTCTAATGTTGTTGAAAAGGTTGTTTCTCAAAGAAATTTAGTCATTCTTGATACACCTCAGAAATATGTAGCTGGAATATCTAAGTCAAATATTCCTGAAGAAGTTAAGGATACTCCTTCAGGAAAAGGTTCTTCAGACTCTCAATCGTCCTCCTCCATGGGACATGACTTTGTGGAACAATCTTTAAAAAAACTTGTAAATTCAATTCCATTATTCCCAAATATTGAATCAAGGTGCCAGCTGATTCAATAGTCAATCAATTCAAAAATAGAATCTAAAAATCTTTCGATGTAGAAGATCATCAAGGTAGAAGTTGAATTCAAAACTTTCTTGATCAATTATAAAGCCCACATAAGTCTTTCAAGAAGATAAAAAACTAGTCGAAGTCAGTTATTGATGATCTTAAGATAGTTGATGATTATATAGATTGAGTTAAAGAATCATTTAACAAATCTGATGAAAGTATCAAGAATATTTCTTATAAGATGAATCAAGAGCAAGTTTCTCGGATCTAAGATGATAGAGATGTTAATGGAAAACTCAATTCTGTTTCTCTTAGTCTAAAGAGATAAAGTGAAGCTAGAGTGAAGTGCATTGTGTTGCATTTGTTGTCAATGAGGCATGAAGTTGTCTTGGAATGAATGGAAGTCAGGGAATGTCAAGATGTGAATGACAAAGGTTGTGATGGTGATGGTGATGAAAGAGAATGGCCATGATACTAAGAGTCATGTCACTTAGGAGATTCACTAAGTGACATAGGAGATGTGGTTGAAACATTCTCTAGACACATCAGACGATTGTAGAGCTGTTCTTTAAGTTCAAAGAACTTGTATCATGATGATACAAAGTCACAACATGATTAGAAGACCATGCATTGTAGTGACAATGCATGAGGAGTTGAAAGGAGTTCCATCCACAACTACTAAGTGGATGATGTGCATTAATGAAGTCCATGCACTATCACTTAGTGCATGTGAATTTTAAGTTGATCCAATTGATCTCTGATTAGATCAATGAAGCACTTTGAATAATTTAAGTGATTCAGGAATTTCCATTCCTAAGTGATGAACATTTGTTTAAGAAGTATGGAGGAATTCTAAGAAGAAGAAGAATAGAGATGGGAAGAAGATGGCTTGGAATGTGGCATTTGGCTTGAACTTATGGAAGAACTTTGTATTTGACAAAGTATTATTCTTTGCCTTAGCAAAAAAAATTGGCCACCAAGGAGGCCAGCCGAGGGTCATCACCCAAGGCACTTGTGGGACTCAAGGTCACCACGCCCATGGGGAACCCTCAAGGCCAGGGCAGCAACCTTGAGGCATGGGGCGCACCCAAGGACACCGCATGGGCGCCTGGGGCACGCCCGGAGGAGCGCAGGGGGCCGTGTATAAGCCCCCGAGGGCACGCGGTGGTGAAATCCGCGCGCCGGAGGAGCATGGTGGGCGCTAGAAGCGTGCCCGCAGGGAGCATAGTGGGCGCAGGAGCACGCCCGCAGGGAGAACACGGTGCGGGGCGACACCGTGGAGGGAGAAGTTTCAACTGGCAGGTTGAGGCAGCGGCAGGGTAATAAGCCGCGGATAAACCGGGCCTCGTTTCGATGTGGGACGCGGATTTTTCCCGCGGAAGCGATCCTGGCTGTCCGAGCGATCTCGCGGCAGATCACGGCCGCCCGATGCATCGCGCCGCTCGCGATCTAATCCTGGCCGTCGCGCATCACGATCCGACGGCCGAGAGCTCGTCCTCAACCTCGAGCTCGAGCCGAAGCCTCCCGCGTACCTCCTTCGAACCAGAGGCCTCCCGAAGATGGATTTCGAGTTCCCGACCACCATTTTCGAAACCGAGACCTCCATTCGGCTCGTATGGCCATAAAGAACCGAACCATGCTTAAAAATAGACTTGCATGCTATGTTTGGAAGAATTCGAAGAAGGCCGAGGCAAGAGAATCTGCCGAGGCGTTGAAGGGTTTATGGTTTGCATGGATCAGCCTAAACCGAAGGCTGTGCATGCGTTATGAGTCGCATGCACGTAGAGAAAAAATAAATGGGAACCCGCGTGGAAACAGAGGAAAGAAATTAAGATTTGGAAAATCTTGATAACCCGAAACTTTCGGGAGTTCATAGATTTATCACGCAGAAGTTTTGAGGATTCTCTGCCTATAAAAGGAGAGGCCGAGACCTCATTGTGGTTTGCTGAATATTTTGTTGAAGATCCGGAGTCCCGCGGAGCACTCTCTGCCTCGCGAAGCCGAAGCCCCGCGCATCCCACTTGCGCGGCTATTGTTCTCGGTGCCATCTGAGGCCCGAAGGAGTCCCTTTTGCGCATCCCTTGCGCGAAAGAAGTGAAGGGGAGACCCCTGCGCGCTAATCCTTGCGCGGCAGGAAGAACCCAGGGCCGCGGCACTCTGCGCGCCCACGGTTGAAGCCCGAGGTGCTTTGCACCCGAGGTCTTGCACGCCCCTGTGCCGTGCTCCTTGTGCGCTCGAAGGCTTGCACACCCGTGGCTTGTGCCTTGCACGTGTGCTCCTTGTGGCTTAAGCCCACCACACCTTGCGCGGCTGCTCCTTGTACCAAGACACCTTGCGCGCCTCCTTTGAGATCAAGGCAGTATACCACACTCATTTTGTGTGTGTGTGAAGTGAAGGAGTTCGGGTTGTGTTTTACACACATTGTGTGTGCCAAAGAAGGCCGAAGCCTTGCGCGGCAGTGGAGAAGAGGAGAAGCACATGGGCAGTGTGTGTGCAAAGTGGACATGAACACACCTTGGCCGAGACTTGCACTCTGTGTGTGCATTTGAAGAAAAGGCAGTAGCCTTGTGTGTGTGCTAAGTGAACAAGAAGACCACAACTAAATCTAAGTTAGTGTGTGTCAAAGAAAGAAGAGGTCATAGCCAAGATTGTGTGTGCAAAAGTGCAAATACACCCTACGGGCATTTTTGTGTGCAAGATAAAGTGAAAGGCCAAGTGTGTGCCAAGTGGTTAGAAGACCACACTCATTAAGCGTGTGTATAAAGTGAGCAAGAAGTTGGCCGAAGCCTAGGTGTGTGCACAAGAAGGGAAGAAGGCCATAGGCATTTGTGTATGCAAAAGAACTAAAAGGCCGAACCTAGTGTGTGCACTAAAAGTGTAAACACCTAGAAGTAAAATAAGGAGTGACCCACACTAAAGTAGAACACACTCTAAGTGTGTAAACAAATTGGTTAAAGTGTGTGAAGGAGAAAGAAGGTGTGTGTGCTATATTTGATTACACCCTTTGTGGGTTTATTGCACCAAGAGAAAGAGGAGAGTGCATGCATGCATGCATGCACGTGCACACGTGAAGAAAGCCAAATCAGTGGTGTGCATCTGAGACTGGACCAGACTGAAGTTAAAGACATCATTTGTCTGAGTATTCAGTAGTTGGAGAGAAGCCAGGTCATCCTCAGAAGAAGGAGATAAATCCTGAGCAAGACGAGAAGACCTGATCAACTGAAGTGATCAGAGGTACCGAGCAAGGCCAGCAGCCTTTATCCCAGGCTGTTGAAGTTACTTGAAGAACTTAAAGTGAAGAAGAGCTACTCGTGCGACTCGAGGAGCCAAGAGAAGACCCTGTGGGACTCAGGGAGAAGAAGTCTTCAGTGGGATTCTGGAGCAGGCCAGTGGGACTCTGGTAACACTGTGTGAAGCAGTATAAAGACCCTCCTGTGGGACTCAGGAGAGATACAGTGGGACTCTGTATCGACCATTGTAATTTTAACAGGTTATAATGGAGAATCCATGCTGGGAGAGCATGGCAAGGATGTAGGCCTTTGGTGCCGAACCTTGTAAATCCTTGTGTCCAGTGCCTTTACATTTACTGCATCATTCGTGGAAAGGTAAGAGATACAAGAAGAGTGGATCGAGGCTTTAACCAGCCATAGAGGTTTAATTGATAAGAATCAATTAGTAAAAAGTTTTAAGGGATCACTGATTCACCCCCTCCCCCTCTCAGTGATTCACACTGATCTGGGCACTTCAATTGGTATCAAAGGTAGGTTACCTCTAAAAGATCCAAGAGAGTCTATATGGAGTGCAGATTTGAGGAAATGAAAAAACAGCCTCAAATGGAGATATCTGCCAAGACTCTGAAAAACAGAATGAAGAAACAGGCAAAGAAGATGAAGAAGAAGGTTGCTGCAATCAGAGAAACTCCTTCTATGGAAAGAAGTGTGAAAGTCACATCAGATGACAATTCCTTTTATCATTCTTCTGATGAAGCCTGCTCTAGCTGTGATGAAGATGGAAGAAACAATGATCTTCTAAATGCAATCAAATATCTTCAGAAGAGAGTCCCCAAGGAAATTGCAATGTGTATAGCTACAGGCCTCCTTGATCTTCAAGAAGAAAAATTACAGCTAGAAGATGAAGCCAATTCTCTAGAAGTCCAATTGGCAAAAAGGGTTGGCATAACCAACACTCTCAGAAAGCTGGTAAATGCTAAAGATGAAACAGTATCTCTTTGCAATGAAAGATATGAAGACACCGCTGAAGAATTGCAAAGAAGCCTTTCTGAGAAAGAATTCTTTATGATAATAGTCAAAGATGTTTTCCATGCACTGGAAAAGAGGCACAGAGTTTCAATGGTTGTCAAAGATGCTCAACTTGAAGACAAAGCAAAAAGGGTGAAGGAGCTTGATAATTCATTGCTTGAATTGAAGACAGTGCATGATGACCAGATGAATCAGCTGAAAGAAAGTTGGGAAGGAAAGCTAAGAACTGTTGAGGATGAGAAGAACTCCCTTAACATGAAATGCTTAGAATTGGAGGTGATATTGACAAATCAGCAATCACCCAAAGCCAAAGCCTCCCAGTCAACTGGAAGAAGACATGTTGCTACTCAAGTATGCCTTGAGAAGGATGATTCTAAAAGAAAGACATCCTCTAGTGAAAGTGCAACAACTTCTAACAAGAAGGTACCATCCATACCATCTTGTACTCATGTTTCTAAATGTGTTTCCACAAAAAGTGCAGGATGGAAGAATGATTCCAAACAAGTATGGATGAAGACAATGAAGAAAGAAAGCTCTCCTGAAGCAGCACAACAATTCAAGACAGGTACCCTACAATCAGAAGGAATCAAGAGGTCAAGATTTGTGGGTCAATGTTGGTGTTGTAACAAGTATGGGCATTGTGCAAAGGATTGTTGGTACAATCCGCTGAATGCCAAAGCACAGAGGAAGCCCATGCCTAGGGGGAGCAAGCCAGAGGAAAAGAAGAAACATCCACAGGTCCAGAGACATCTGTTTACTGCTAACAGATTTGGATTACTTGACAACATCTGGGATGATTGCAAAAGTGGTCAAAAAGATACATGTCAATCTCCAACTGTATCCAGAGCTCAAAAGATGAAAAGATCACAGAACCTGGCTCAAAAAGATTCCTTGGGAAGCAAGAAGAAAGTAGAGAATGCTCCCAAGAAGTGTTTGAGAAATGAAGAGAAGTCCTTGGAATTCAAATCCAAGAAGGGTGAGTCATCCAGTAGGACCACCAAGAAGACATGCTTCTACTGTGGAAAGAAAGGCCATACCATGGATCTTTGTAAAGAAGCCATGAAATGCAATAGAAGCCAACTGGACTCAAAAAGACAATCAATCCAGAAGAAGAAGAAGGGATTGATTGAAAACAAGTTGCCTAAGAAAGGTAGCTTGACAGCATCTAAGGAACCATGTGGAACTTCCAGAACTGGGGCCACTCTTCCAAATGACTTACTTGTCATATGGCCACATCAGTTTCAACTTGCCAGAGAACTACAAAGAGTTGAAGATGAAGCTCTGGCAATTGCTAAAGCAAAGGGGAAGAAGAAGGTTTCACATGAAGATGTTTTGAGAACCACACCAGCACAATCATCAATGAAGATCAAATGTGCAAGTGTGAAGACTGGTGAAAATGGGACATCTCGGTTGAGAGAATCTTCTCAACCTTGTTGTTCACATTGATGAACCAAGGAGGTTCCATCTTATTCCCTTATACTATTGGTATTTACATGTGCTGACATTGCAGGGAATTGAAGATGATGATCATTCTCAACTGGAGGATGGTTTGGATTGAATGGAGTGCACCCCTTGAGGGGGAGCCAATCTGTAGAAGATGGGATTCTGAGATTTAATACCATCTTGAGAAAAGTGAAGGTATTCCAATCATACTTTCATCCCTTGTTTCTTAATTGTATTCATCATAACAATTAAGGGGGAGTGTTGATTGAAGACAAATGGATGAAAGGGGGAGCTTTATCTTTGCATCTGAACTTTCTAATGAGTTTTGTGAAGTTGTGCAGAATTTAGCAAATTCATTGTTATATCTGAAAAATTTCAAACCCCGAAGCATGATCTCACATGTGTAGAGAGTTATGGACAGAATTAAGTGCCTTGGTTACATCACTCTTGTTTTCTACACCGGGTTAGCCCAAGTAGACTTAGAGCTGATTTACTAAAGGTTCTTTGCTAAAGAGAACATGTGACATCATCCCTCTCCTAGTGTTTTTCAAGAAGATACATTTCAATGGGAGGAAGATATTTCTGGAAGAGAACCACACCACACCTTTGCATTTGATTGCCAATAAGGGGGAGAAAATATTGGCACACATATTGACCCATTCATATGTGCTGAAGTGGTGTATTGACAACAAATACAAAGGGGGAGATTGAAGTGCATTGTGTTGCATTTGTTGTCAATGAGGCATGAAGTTGTCTTGGAATGAATGGAAGTCAGGGAATGTCAAGATGTGAATGAAAAAGGTTGTGATGGTGATGGTGATGAAAGAGAATGGCCATGATACTAAGAGGCATGTCACTTAGGAGATTCACTAAGTGACATAGGAGATGTGGTTGAAACATTCTCTAGACACATCAGACGATTGTAGAGCTGTTCTTTAAGTTCAAAGAACTTGTATCATGATGATACAAAGTCACAACATGATTAGAAGACCATGCATTGTAGTGACAATGCATGGGGAGTTGAAAGGAGTTCCATCCACAACTACTAAGTGGATGATGTGCATTAATGAAGTCCATGCACTATCACTTAGTGCATGTGAATTTGAAGTTGATCCAATTGATCTCTGATTAGATCAATGAAGCACTTTGAATAATTTAAGTGATTCAGGAATTTCCATTCCTAAGTTATGAACATTTGTTTAAGAAGTATGGAGGAATTCTAAGAAGAAGAAGAATAGAGATGGGAAGAAGATGGCTTGGAATGTGGCATTTGGCTTGAACTTATGGAAGAACTTTGTATTTGACAAAGTATTATTCTTTGCCTTAGCCAAAAAAATTGGCCACCAAGGAGGCCAGCCGAGGGTCATCACCCAAGGCACTTGTGGGACTCAAGGTCACCACGCCCATGGGGAACCCTCAAGGCCAGGGCAGCAACCTTGAGGCATGGGGCGCACCCAAGGACACCGCATGGGCGCCTGGGGAACGCCCGGAGGAGCGCAAGGGGCCGTGTATAAGCCCCCGAGGGCACGCGGTGGTGAAATCCACGCGCCGGAGGAGCATGGTGGGCGCTAGAAGCGCGCCCGCAGGGAGCATAGTGGGCGCAGGAGCACGCCCGCAGGGAGAACACGGTGCGGGGCGGCACCGTGGAGGGAGAAGTTTCAACTGGCGGGTTGAGGCAGCGGCAGGGTAATAAGCCGCGGATAAACCGGGCCTCGTTTCGATGTGGGACGCGGATTTTTCCCGCGGAAGCGATCCTGGCCGTCCGAGCGATCTCGCGGCAGATCACGGCCGCCCGATGCATCGCGCCGCTCGCGATCTAATCCTGGCCGTCGCGCATCACGATCCGACGGCCGAGAGCTCGTCCTCAACCTCGAGCTCGAGCCGAAGCCTCCCGCGTACCTCCTTCGAACCAGAGGCCTCCCGAAGATGGATTTCGAGTTCCCGGCCACCATTTTCGAAACCGAGACCTCCATTCGGCTCGTCTGGCCTTATTGAACTGAACCATGCTTAAAAATAGACTTGCATGCTATGTTTGGAAGAATTCGAAGAAGGCCGAGGCAAGAGAATCTGCCGAGGCGTTGAAGGGTTTATGGTTTGCATGGATCAGCCTAAACCGAAGGCTGTGCATGCGTTATGAGTCGCATGCACGTAGAGAAAAAATAAATGGGAACCTGCGTGGAAACAGAGGAAAGAAATTAAGATTTGGAAAATCTTGATAACCCGAAACTTTCGGGAGTTCATAGATTTATCACGCGGAAGTTTTGAGGATTCTCTGCCTATAAAAGGAGAGGCCGAGACCTCATTGTGGTTTGCTGAATATTTTGTTGAAGATCCAGAGTCCCGCGGAGCACTCTCTGCCTCGCGAAGCTGAAGCCCCGCGCATCCCACTTGCGCGGCTATTGTTCTCGGTGCCATCTGAGGCCCGAAGGAGTCCCTTTTGCGCATCCCTTGCGCGAAAGAAGTGAAGGGGAGACCCCTGCGCGCTAATCCTTGCGCGGCAGGAAGAACCCAGGGCCGCGGCACTCTGCGCGCCCACAGTTGAAGCCCGAGGTGCTTTGCACCCGAGGTCTTGCACGCCCCTGTGCCGTGCTCCTTGCGCGCTCGAAGGCTTGCACACCCGTGGCTTGTGCCTTGCACGTGTGCGCCTTGTGGCTTAAGCCCACCACACCTTGCGCGGATGCTCCTTGTACCAAGACACCTTGCGCGCCTCCTTTGAGATCAAGGCAGTATACCACACTCATTTTGTGTGTGTGTGAAGTGAAGGAGTTCGGGTTGTGTTTTACACACATTGTGTGTGCCAAAGAAGGCCGAAGCCTTGCGCGGCAGTGGAGAAGAGGAGAAGCACATGGGCAGTGTGTGTGCAAAGTGGACATGAACACACCTTGGCCGAGACTTGCACTCTGTGTGTGCATTTGAAGAAAAGGCAGTAGCCTTGTGTGTGTGCTAAGTGAACAAGAAGACCACAACTAAATCTAAGTTAGTGTGTGTCAAAGAAAGAAGAGGTCATAGCCAAGATTGTGTGTGCAAAAGTGCAAATACACCCTACGGGCATTTTTGTGTGCAAGATAAAGTGAAAGGACAAGTGTGTGCCAAGTGGTTAGAAGACCACACTCATTAAGTGTGTGTATAAAGTGAGCAAGAAGTTGGCCGAAGCCTAGGTGTGTGCACAATAAGGGAAGAAGGCCATAGGCATTTGTGTATGCAAAAGAACTAAAAGGCCGAACCTAGTGTGTGCACTAAAAGTGTAAACACCTAGAAGTAAAATAAGGAGTGACCCACACTAAAGTAGAACACACTCTAAGTGTGTATACAAATTGGTTAAAGTGTGTGAAGGAGAAAGAAGGTGTGTGTGCTATATTTGATTACACCCTTTGTGGGTTTATTGCACCAAGAGAAAGAGGAGAGTGCATGCATGCATGCATGCACGTGCACACGTGAAGAAAGCCAAATCAGTGGTGTGCATCTGAGACTGGACCAGACTGAAGTTAAAGACATCATTTGTCTGAGTATTCAGTAGTTGGAGAGAAGCCAGGTCATCCTCAAAAGAAGGAGATAAATCCTGAGCAAGACGAGAAGACCTGATCAACTGAAGTGATCAGAGGTACCGAGCAAGGCCAGCAGCCTTTATCCCAGGCTGTTGAAGTTACTTGAAGAACTTAAAGTGAAGAAGAGCTACTCGTGCGACTCGAGGAGCCAAGAGAAGACCCTGTGGGACTCAGGGAGAAGAAGTCTTCAGTGGGATTCTGGAGCAGGCCAGTGGGACTCTGGTAACACTGTGTGAAGCAGTATAAAGACCCTCCTGTGGGACTCAGGAGAGATACAATGGGACTCTGTATCGACCATTGTAATTTTAACAGGTTATAATGGAGAATCCATGCTGGGAGAGCATGGAAAGGATGTAGGCCTTTGGTGCCGAACCTTGTAAATCCTTGTGTCCAGTGCCTTTACATTTACTGCATCATTCGTGGAAAGGTAAGAGATACAAGAAGAGTGGATCGAGGCTTTAACCAGCCATAGAGGTTTAATTGATAAGAATCAATTAGTAAAAAGTTTTAAGGGATCACTGATTCACCCCCTCCCCCTCTCAGTGATTCACACTGATCTGGGCACTTCATAGAGAACAGTTGGAAGAAAAAGTTAAGTCTCTAGAAGAAGTGATCAAGACATAAGAGAAGAGGATTCAAACTATTGAAAATAATAATCAAGATTAAGAAGACTTACTCAATAATTACTAAGAAGATTATAAGGAGGTAAAGAAGATGAAGGCCATCCTTAAAAATCTTTTGCCAAAGAAGAATAAGGATGATTGATTATCTTAAAACTCGGATCTTTTTTTGTACAAAACTTTTTATTCATAGTCAATGAAATTTTACTTACATCTATGTGTATCATATGCATATTTACTAACATTTTAGGTACTAAAATATATTCCTCCATTCCTTTTTGAAAATCACAAAGGGTGAGAAAGGATTTTTTCAAAAGCATATCATATTAAGGGGGAGATTATCCAAAAAAGAAATTGATTATGAAAGGGGGATATTAACTTAAAGAAGACTTTCTTAAAGAAATATTTTTCAAGACAACTTATTAAACCAAAGAATATGATCCTTAAGGTGACATCACCTAAGGGGTAGTTAATCATATTCACCATAAGCCAAATATAAGGGAGATAAGTATTTCTTTCTAATATTTCTGAACGTCATATTCCTTTTTGAAAAACTGGCTTTGCTTTCCAAAAAGGGGTAGATTTTTAAGACAATAAGTCTCTTATGAATTTTCCATTCCTTTTGTTTTTAAAATGACAAACACTTTTTCCTTAAATATTAATTTCTTTCTCTAAGGAAATTTACATACTTAACCTTTATATTTCTTTACATGTTTTGATTAAAGTTCCTTACCCTAGCTTAATCATATTTCCTTAAAAATAGTTTTTTTAAGTATAATTAAATTCTAATCTAAAACTTAGAACCTTAAAGTTCCTCATATATTGAGTCTCACTGTTTTTAGACTCCATTTCTATCCAAAATCAGACTCCGTTTCTATCTAAAACCAGATTCCATTTCTATCCAAAATCAGACTCTGTTTCTATCCAAAATTAGGCTCTGTTTCTATCCAAAATCAGACTCTGTTTCTATTCAAAATCAGACTCTGTTTCTATCCAAAATCAGACTTAATTTCTATCCAAAATCAGACTTTGTTTCTATCCAAAAACAGACTCCGTTTCTATCCAAATTCAGACTATTCTTATATCCAAAATCAAACTCCATTTCTATCAAAAACCAGAATCCAAATTTTTATTTTTCCAACTCCATTTGTATACATATTTTTACTTTGTTTCCCATTATATTTAGAATCTAATTATTTATACTTGTTAATGTTACATACGTTTCTTTAAGATGTTATTCCAACTTTATCAGATCCTAGTTTTCTTAAGTTTCTTAAATATAAGAATGTTTTTCTAAGATGTTATTATTTATCATGTTTTATTACATGAAACAATGTCGTACAATCTGTTTCTAACTAATAGTTGGTTGAGTGACATGTGTACAGGTCCCTCCTAGATTTAAGGAAAAATATGACTCTTGGAGGAGGGAGGTGATTGTTGGAATCTTTGCTGATAAATACCCCAGAAATTTGAAGATTTAAAAACATACGTTGAGAAGTGCTGGATGTAATGAATTCTAGAGACAGAATTTGTGCTATAAAGAGATCAGCTCAAACATGCCTTGTATGAATTCTATGAACAACTTGTTCAAGCTATGAACAACTTGTTTAGCCTGACCAGTGTGAATTTGATTGTTACTGATCAATCAAGGGCTTCTGATGATAGGAAGACAGAGGTTCTGATTACCTTAGAGATTGAGGTCTTGTGGTGATAGCAAGAAAGATTCAGATATTCTTAACCAGGGCTTACCCTAGTGTGGGTAATACAGAATTTCTTGAAAGTATAAATCAAGGGACCTTTATCCAAAGTTGTTAGATACCCTTCTCTTTGGGTTAAAATATTTCTTATACTTGTTTATCTATTTTTATTACAAGTTTTAATTCCTCTATATTTTTTTTAAAATAAAGAAAGTGTAACTTTCTTATACTTTCTTATATTTTTATA
Organism: Viscum album; assembly: GCA_963277665.1. Classification (NCBI taxonomy): domain Eukaryota; kingdom Viridiplantae; phylum Streptophyta; class Magnoliopsida; order Santalales; family Viscaceae; genus Viscum; species Viscum album. Next base: position 750,975,418 of record OY728123.1, on the reverse strand, counting down.
CTATGATAAATAAGATTCTATACACTTTCAGTTAGAATGTTTCTCTAAGTAAACTTGTCTTAAGTTTTCTTATCATATAAATATTATCAAATCCTAAGCAAGTTAGTTTCTTATTTAGGAACTAAAGAGGGATTGTGAATCCATCTTGCTTAACTTTCTTAAACATAGATTTTCTTAATAATAAAAATGAAAGTTTTTAAACCTAAAATTCACCCCCTCTTGTAATTGAGCATCTTCATCAATATTTTGATCCTACAATTGGTATCAGAGAAGTTCTATGAAATACTTATACCTACATATAGGTTTTCTTACTCAACTTTTATTACTTATCTTTACTTTCTCAAGTTTTTCATAAATATTTTCTTTGTTTATAAAACTTTTACTACTAACATGTTTTGTGGAAAAGATCTTTTGTATTTTATTATAGAATGGCAGGAATGAACATTGGGTTAATATATAATCTAAATCCCACCAGACCACAAATCTTTGATGGTAAGGATTATGAGCACTAGAGAGATATAATGAAGACCTTTTTTATTAACACTGGAGTAGAAAACTTTGTAATGCTCATTGATGATTAAAAGATACCAGAAAAGTAAGTTAGAACCTTCAAAAATCAAGAGAAACAAGAATATCAACTAAACTAAAAGGTACACAATACTCTTTTATGTTCCATGACCAGGAATATCTACTGGAAAATATCCTCTTGTGAAGATTCCAATAGTATCTAGAAGAAACTTGAAGTTACACACTTTGGAAATTCAAAAGTGATTGAAATAAGAAGAGCTATGTTAAGAGCTGAATATCATGGGTTTGTATTTCTTTATGGAGAACTAGTTTTCAAAGTGAAATAAAGATTTATGACTATCGTCAATAGTCTTTAATCTATGGGAAAAAAGGACTTGATGGTGAAATACTTGTAGATAAGATAATTGATATCATACCCAATGAGTGGGAATCTAAAAGGATAGTTATCTATGAAAATAGGGAAGTTTCAAACATTACTCTTGATGAGTTATTTGGGACTCTTCTTCAGCATTAAACCAGAATGAAGAGAGATGCCGAGATCAATAAGAAAAAGAATGATAATAGAAGCACTGATTTCACCACTGCATCTAAATCTAGGACTCCAAAAGGGTAACTAGATCTAAAGATAAGAGAGCTATTGTAATATCTGAATCAAGTGATAGTGATCATTCTAATAATGAACTTTACAATCTTTCTATAAGAATGAAAAAAATTGTGGGAAAGAAATATTTTTAGTACAGATACATGAATAAAGAAAGAAAGGATAAGAAAGATTCAGAAGTAACATGTTATGAATGAAAAAGGGATAGACATATCAGACCAGATTATTCTATGATCAAGATAAAATACAAAAAGGATAAGCATTCTGAAAGGAACAAAAAGAATTACTACAAGTCTAAGTCTAAGAAAGTACTAAAAGATAATGACACCTGGAGTGCCAGTGGTGTTGATTCTTTAGATGAATCCTCTAAATACGAATCTTCTAGTCAAAATAATATTGGTCTTATAGCCATAATTCCTACTAAAAATTGATGTTTAATGGATAAGGTGCACACGACTGAATCCTTAACCAATATTTCATTAAATGAAAATCTTCCTCATTAATAATATTATGAATCTTCAGATGAAGAATATTCCTCATTAGAAGATAATAATTTACCATAATTTAAATAAGTATCTAGGTTTTCCAAGTTGGTTGAGAATGAAAATAGTAAGATCAAAAAGAAACCTGATAAGGAAAATTCTAGAATTTCTATTTTAACAAAAGAAGTATTAGATCTTTCAAAAGATCTTGATAAAAAATTCTTTATTTTGAAAATGTTTCCAAAAACCTTAAGGAATTTAATTCTAAGAAGGATAAACTTTCTAAGGATCTTGAAAATGTTATTTCTAAGAAAAATGTTTTAGAGACTAACTCAAATTCTAGGAATAACGACTAAAAGGATAAGAATTTAGTCATCAAAATAAAATCTAAAATATTTTCCTTAAAAAAACTTTTTTTAAATTTCACTTATAGAAGGAAATAATTTGACAAAATATATTCACAACTTATTCCTCTTTGTAATAGTTCTGGATTTGGTTATACTTGTTCAAAACTAGTTTTTAGTCATAACTATTTTGAACCCCAAAGTGCTTCTTTTTGTACTAAGTGTCAAAGTGGTGGACATTGGGAGAAATTTTTTTCTTTGAATAAAACCCAATCCTTAGGTTTTAATAAAGCTTAATTTTCTAAGAAAATGTGGATACCTAAGATTTTACTTTCTAACAATTCCGGATCCAAACATGTTTGGATTCTGAAAGTATAACTATTTTATTTTCAGGAAAACAAAGGAAGTGCCAACAAAAATACATGGTACATTGATAGTGGATGTTTCTGACACATGACTGGTAACAAAAACTTCTTTGAAAAGATTATTAAGAAAAATTGTGGAAAAGTAACTTTCAGAGATAATGATCAGGGAGAAATTGTTGGTATAGGTAACATTGTTCTTCTTGGAAAAGCTTTAATTTAAAATGTTTTATTTGTTAAAGGCCTTAAGAATAATCTTATAAGCGTAATCCAATTATGTGATGGAGGTTACCTTGTGAATTTTAAGAATGAAAAATGCTTAGCACACAATTCCAAGGTAGAGTTTATTCTCTCTTCCCATAGGTATGAGAATGTTTATACACTTAACATAGAAGACCTTAGGATCCAAGACCTACCTTGCCTTAGTGAAATGGAAGGTCAAGATTGGTTATGGAATAGAAGAATAAGACACTGTAATCTTATAAATTTATACAAACTCTCAAAGATAAGACTTGTTAAGGATCTAACAGAGCTTATATCTGATTCTTCAAAAGTTTGTGATCCTTATCAATATGGAAATCAACATAAGTCAAGATTTAAATCAATTAATGAAGTCTCAAATTCTGATGCAGTACATCTAGTGCATATGGATCTTTTCAGTCCAACACAAACTGGAAGTATTGGAGGAAAATACTTTGTATTTGTTTTAGTTGATGATTACACTAGATTTACATGGGCCTATTTTCTAGCAAAGAAATCTAAAGCCTTTTCTTATTTTAAATATTTTTTAGCCAAAGTTAAAAATTAGAAAAACCTTTCATTAATAAATATTCATTGTGATCATGGGGGAGAATTTGAAAATTCATATTTTGAAACTTTTTGTAGTAAGAAAGGTATTACTCATAACTTCTGAGCTCCAAGAACTCCTCAACAAAATGGTGTTGTTGAAAGAAGAAATTGAATTATTCAAGATATCACTAGAACCATGTTGAGTAAATATTCTATTTCTAAACACTTTTGTGATGAATTTTTTATTACTACTTGTTATACTATAAATTGTGTTTTGATCAGACCTTTTCTTAATAAAACACCTTATGAGTTATAGACTAGTCTAAAACCTAAAGTTTCTTACTTCAAAGCATTTGGATGAAAAGTTTTCATCTTGAATACTAAATATAACTTACATAAATTAATATCCAAATATAATGAAGGAATTTTCTTAGGATATTCCACTACTTCTAAGGCATATAGAGTTTTTAAGAAAAAATCTCGCACTGTTGAAGAAACAGTACATGTTAAATTTGATGAAACTGATCCTTTTGTTTTTAAACAACCCCAACCTAAATCTTCAAATGTTTTTTCAAAAACTGATTATCAACCTTTGATAAATGTTTTTTCTAATAAAGAAAATACTCAATAAATTTTTTCAGAATTATTTATCCCAGAATATTTTTTTACCTTATGTTGATGAGTAGGTTTTACAAAACCCAAATGAGTTGTTTCTTAAGAATCATCCCAGTGATAGTATAATTGGTGATGTAAATCAACCTATAAAGACTAGAAGTTCTTTGAGAAATGAAGTAGAACATATATAATTTCTTTCCCAATTAAAACTTAAAAGCACTGATGAAGTTCTAGGTTATAATGATTGGATTAAAGCTATGCAAGATGAACTAAATGAATTCGAAAGGAACAAAGTCTGGACCTTGGTTGAAAGACCTGGATAAACTTTTGTAATTGGAGTAAAATGGGCATTCTAAAATAAATGTGATGAAAATGGAATCATTGTAAGAAATAAAGAAAGATTAGTTGCTAAAGGATATAATCAACAAGAAGGAATAGAATATGAAGAAACCTACACTCTAGTAGCTAGACTTGAATCTATTCGTACTCTACCAGCCTTTGTAGTATTATTTAATTTCAAACTTTTTCAAATGGACATGAAATGTGTTTTAATTAATGAATATGTTCAAGAGGAAATTTATGGTGAAAAAACTCTTGGGTTTGATGAAAAAAACATCATGAACATGTTTTTAAACTTACCAAAGATTTATATGGACTTAAACAAGCCCCTAGAGCCTGGTATGACAGACTTACAAGATTTTTGTTATAAAAAAATTATGTTAAGGGAATTGCTGATCCAACCCTTTTTATAAGGAAATATAAGAAAAATGTTTTTATTGTTCAAATTTATTTTGATGACATTATATTTGGATCAACTCAGTAATCCTTAACCGATTATTTTGTGAATCTTATGAAATATGAGTTTGAAATGAGTATGATGGGTGAGTCAACATTTTTCCTTGGTTTTAAAATTTCTCAAAAACTAGAAGGAACTTATATATCTCAATATAAGTATATTAAATATCTTCTTAAGAAGTATGGATATGACAACACTAAAAGTATAAGTACTCCAATCGATACCTCAAACAATCTTGATCTTGATGAAGCTGGGAAACTAGTAGATCAAACATCTTTTAGAGGTATGATAGGAAGTTTATTATACTTAACAACTAGTCATCTAGACTTAATGTTTTCAGTATTCTTATGTGCAAGATATCAATATAATCTAAATGAATATCATTTAAAAGCAGTGAAAATATTTTTTTTTCTATTTAAAGGGAACCATGGATCTACGACTTTTTTATTCTTCTGGAAATGATTTTGTGTTAAAAAGATTTTCGGATGCTGAATTTGGTGTATGTAGAATGAATAAGAAAAGTAAATCAGGAACTTTTCATTTTTTATGAGATTCATTAGTTTCTTGGACAGGCAAGAAACAACACTCAGTAGCACTTTCCACTACTAAATTTGAATATATAGTAGTTTTAAGTTGTTTTGATCAAGTGTTGTGGATGAAACACACACTCACAGACTATGGCATGAATTTTAACAAAACAAAAATAATGTTTGATATTAATAATTCAATTTCCATAAGAAAAAACCCTACACATCACTCTCGTGTAAAGCACATAAACATTAGGCATCACTTTCTTAGGTATCACACACTTAAAGGAGATATTATTCTTCAATTTATCGGAATGCAAGATTGACTTGATGATATATTTACAAAATCATTACCCTATGATAGATTTGAATATATTAAACAAAAGTTAGTAATGATAATCTCAAGGTAATAATCCATATTAACTTCTTGTTCAAACAATCTACTTACATTAAGATACTTATTTTCATAAAGGGTGTACACATGGTTATTCTTTTTATATTTATTTTTTCAATTTTTTATCCAAAACTTAAAATTTTTAGAACTTAAAATGTTTTTATTTCCCTAATAAATATTTCTTAAACCTAATTTCTTCAAGAAGAACCGTATCAATATAGACAATTCTTTTTGAGCAATCTAGAAGGTATGTTTCATTACTTAAATCTTTGTAATTACATTCTTTACTTATTGGTATTTATATCTTGTTTTAAGAAAACTTTATCAAATTCACTTTCCTTAAATCTGACATTTCCTTAAAACGAGAAAAGATCAGAACCCAAAAAAACCTTCTCTGAAATTTATCTCAACCATCCAATCAGTTTAAAGCTAATCTCGACAGTTAGATTGATTCAAGAATCTAAACCATCATCATGAAGCCTATTTAAAGGGACCCCTTGTTATCATCCCACATCAGTTATCTCAACCTTTTGTGTCAAATATCTAACCTTCTTTAAGTGTTCCGTTCCATTTTTCTAGTTTCCTTACATTCCAAATTTATCTTGAAGCTTCTCCTCAGACTCCAATGCAGTCTCAGTCCAGCAAGGAACCAAAGTATTGGTTGATGTTTTGAGAAAGGTTAGTGGATTAGTATTTATTTTCCAAGTATGACTCTTTGATTGAAAATATTATCAAGATGAATGGACGGGGAATCTTATGTGTTGCTAAGGAAAATAATCAAGACCCATTGTATGTAGACCATATAGTGGAATTTTATGATTTAGTTCATTTATATGAGCAAGGTGGAAAAGATATGTTCATGTTTAGAGCCTATGGGAAATTGTATTCATTATCTTTCAACAAGGTCTCTAGTATCCTTGACATTCCATACAAAGGTGAGGCAATTCTCTACTCACACCATTTGCCTGATAAGGAAGAATCTTTCAAGAAGATAAAGGCTATAGAGTGCCTTGGGCTAAATAATTTCAAGAAACCCAAAATTTCCCATCTCTCAACAAATCAAATATTTGTAGGATCTAAATAATGATGTAGATGCTCAATATACAAGAGGGGGGTGAATTGTATACTTTAAAAATTCCTTTGGAACTTTTAAAGTTGGTTATAAAACTTTCGTTTTAACCTTGAGGAAAACTATGTTTAACAAAGTTAAACAAGGTAAATTCACAAAACCTATTAGTTCTACAAACTTTCTAGATTCTGGATATATGGTTTCAAAAATGAAACTTAAGAAAAGTTTACAAGGAAAAAGATTTTACCTTAAAGAGTATAGAATCTTACTAATCAGAATATACAAGTACAAGAAAGTATAAGATAGTTATACTTTCCTTATTAATCAAAATTTAGCGTAAAAAAAACTTGAAACAATACAAGTAAAAAGTATAGGATCTTTTAACCCAAAGAGTAGGGTATCCAATAAACTTGGATAAAGGTCCCTTGATTTATACTTTCAAGAAAGTATATCTTACCCACACCAGGGTAATCCCTCGATAAGAATATCAAAGTCTGTCTTGCTATCACCATAAGACCTCGAACTTAAAGGTAGTCAGCACCTTTGTCTTCCCTATTAAGGAAGTCCTTGAACTTAAAGGTAGTCGACACCTCTATCTTCCTATCCCCGGAAGCCCTCAATTGTACACAACAACAATTAGAGTCACACGAAGCAGGCTAAAAAAGATGTTTAGTATGCACAATGCATGATAGTCTCTCTCTCTCTAGAAATCACTTTAGCAGGATGTAATTCTAGAGTTCTAGAACATTATTGAGCTCATTAAAATGAGCTCCTATTTATAGTCATTTATCCAATGGTCGGCTCCCTCCTCCAATGGTCATATTTTTCCTTGAATTTCAGAGGGACCTGTATATGTGTCACTCAAACAATGGTTAGTTAGAAACAGAATGCATGAAATCATTTCATAACTATAACAAGGGTAAGTAAACTATGGTTGCTCAACCAATTCTATTTTTCGGAGTCTAAGGAAAAATAAAATTTGGAGTCTAAGAGAAAATCATTCAGAGTCAATATTACATGAATATTCAGATTATATTTTTCAAGTAATTTAGAATCATAATTCTATGGACTATAGAGTCTAAATTCTAAGGAATTTGGAACCTGAATTCTAAGGAATTCGGAGTCTGAATTCTAAGGAATTCGGAGTCCGAATTATAAGGAATTGGGAACATGAATTATGAAGAATTCAGAGTCTGAATTATTCGGAATTCGAAACCTGAATTCTGAGGAATTCAGAGTCTAAATTCTAAGGAATTAGGAACCTAAATTCTAAGGAACTCGGAGTCTGAATTCTAATGAATTCGGAACCTGAATTCTGAGGAATTCAGAACCTGAATTTCAGATAATTCAGAATCTGAATTTCAGAGAATTCAGAATCTGAATTTCAAAGAATTTAGAATATGAATTTGAGAGAATTTGGAATTTTAATTTCAGAGAATTTGGAGTCTGAATTTCAGAGAATTTGGAGTCTAAATTTCAGAGAATTTGGAGTTTTAATTTCAAAGAATTTGGAATCTGAATTTCAGATAATTCAAAATCTGAATTTCATAGAATTCAGAATCTGAATTCAGAACCTAAAAACAGAATACTTTATATCTAAGTATTTATAGGATTCTGAGGTTTTAGAAATGAAACTGAATTTTACACTTAGAAACAAAAAGAGTCAGGTTTAGTGAAACTAAATCATGAACAATGAAAATAAATATAGGGAGAAATTTTCATTGGGAATGAAAATTTTCATTAATAAGATAAATCTTATGGGAAATAAAATTTTCCTTGAGATAGAGTGTTTGTGATATTCAAAACATAAAGGAATGGAAAATTCATAAGGAAGCCTTATTGAATCAACAATCTCCCCCATTTTGGAAAGCACAAACATCCTTACTAAAAAGAATCTAAGGACTTAGAAATTTTATGGACTTGAAAATAAAAACTTATCTCCCTTTACTTATGGATCATAGTGAATACAACTAACTCCCCCGTAGGCTTTGAAATCACTAAGGATCATATTCTTGATTTCCTGAATGAGATTTTTCATTTTATTGTATTCGAAAAACATCATTAATAAGAACATTCCTCTAGATGAACTCCCCCTTACTTAGGGAAATCTATTATTTACTTTGTATTCTTTTTATCATTCCTTTCTCCCCCTTTGTAATTTTCCAAAAGGAATAAAAGAGAATGGAAAAAAATTGTTACCTGAAACATTAGCACTAAACAACCAAATATATGAAGAACAACCAAAATTTCATTAATGTTGAAAGAATTTGTACAATGAAGAAAATTCAACAAAAGATCAGAATGTAATGAAATTATCCTTCTTTCTCTTTCGGCATCAGTTTCTTCACAATGGTTTTTAGCTTATTGATATACTTGTGATCCTCTTCTGCTCGCTTAAACAACTAATCCTAGTCTTTAATTTTCTTTTTTAAGGCTTGAATTTTCTCTTCCTGATCCTTAAGAATGTCTTCCTGAGCTTTCAAAAGTTATTCTTTCTTAACAAGATTCTATTAAATATCCATTCTAAAATCTCTTTCCCTCTAAAAATTCATTTCCACAGAGTTAAGCTTTCCATTCAGATCCTTAACTTCTTGCTTCCAATTAGTATGTTCTAGGATTAACTTTTACTCAAAACTATTTATAAGATCCTTGATCTTCCCATCTTCAGTATCAAAAAAATCCTTGAAATTATCATGGAATTCATCAAAGATTATCATTTTTTCAATTATATTCTTTGACCATCTTGTCATCTTCTTGCACGATATTTTATGAGCCTCATAACCAATGAGGAATCTTTTGAAATCTTCATCTAGTGAAACAAATTTTTCCATCACCATGGAAACTGAATGTGACTTTTGATTTATTGTATGCTGAAGCATCTGACATCTTGAATATATGCTTGGAAATAAAGGAATAGTACCAACCAGATTTTTCAAAGACTGAACAACAAAATCATGTCTCAGGGAAGATGATTCTGAATTCGAGTGTTTGGTTGGTGACGATTCTTTTACTAAGTCTTTATATTTCCTCTTTGATGAAGTACCAACATATTTCTTCTTCACAACAGATTTAATAGGTGTATCTACTACCACCTGCTTTCTGTTTTCAGCTCTCAGAATGATGTCTTTTTCTTTGGGAGATTCATGTTCACTGTCAGATAGCTGAACAATTTTATCTTCCTCAACTTCCTCTTTCTTTGCATCAGCCACTAGATATTTTGGATGAATAAAATCATGATTAATGCTTTCATCATCTGTTGGCTCATTCAATTCTTCTTCACCTTTATTATCTTTTCCTGGTGTATAAATTTTTGAGGATTCATCTTGGGAAGTCCGGATCGATAATTTTACAGATGGAATTTCCTTCTCATGGTACTCTTTGACTTGATTTATGATATCATCAGTTTCATTCCCTTCTTCTTCCACCTCTTCTTCTTCTTCTATTTCCTCTTCCACTTCTTCTTATTAAAATATTTCTTTTTCATGATGTGATTCTAGAATCACCACTTTCTTTCCCGGAGTCTCTGGTAATAATTCTTTTAGAAAGGATTCTGGTACTAGAATTTTCTTAGAGGCTTTTTCAACAGCCTTAAGAAGAGATTGTACTATCTCAGCCTCATACATCTTCTTCTTTTGCTTCTTTTATTTCTGTTCCTTTTGAAGATTCTCAGCAGCCCTTTCCTTCAAATATTTTTCCTTAGAAGGGTCTAAGACAAACTTAGGCTCCTTTTCCTTCCAGTTTTTCTTATCCTCTCTCCACTTAGCCACTACTTCATCAGGATACGCTTTTCAATTCTTTGTCTTTGGAGGTGCTGACTAAGTTTGCTTGGCCACAAGAGTTTTTGTTTTCTATTTCGGATCCTTAGCCTTTCTCTTCCTTCCACCTCTCTTAGAGGTTTCATCCAATTCTAGATTCTTTGAAAAATATTCTATTTCTTCTTTAGAAAGACCATAAAATTGTCTGGATTAACTAGAAAAACCAATTTTCATTCTTCTTAAGGTGTCATCACTCAGAAACATCACTTTGTAATTTCTCATCTTGGAACTACATGGTATTTTGAATGACTGAAGGAAAAGAACAATAATTTTTGACAGAATAGCTGGATACATAATAATATGAGACTTTAGATTTCCATTCTTTATATTCCCAATTGTTAAAAAAATATTCTTAACCAAGTTTATCTTTATGAGGTTTAGGAAGAAATACAATATATATATATATAACTATTCTTCAGAGTATCCATATCCCCTTTCCTTAGAATTATAAATCCTTGAACCCACAATTCAAGAATCCACAAATCCGTAGAGAGATGAATGATCTTCTAAGTATTCACTCCTTTCAATCCAAGACACTCTATTTCCTTTTCCTTATCAAAAGATCCATATTCTTTAGGTAGTTTGTGAGTACAAAACTCTACTTCTCCTTTGTAATGAATTCAAATAAGACTTGCTTTCTTGTTGTATGAAAGAGAGTAGGTCTTTCCATAACTATTGAAAGAAAATTTATCTCTTCCTCCTTCATTGAAAAAACTAACTATTTCATAGAACTCTACCATCAAATCTGGAAACACCAGATCCTATGCCTTTGGTTTTGAAATGCAAAGGCTCCCCCATCCATTCAACTTAATATTCTTAGAAATGATAGAATCAATTTTTTTGAATAATCTCAGATCAACTAACCTCTCTCAGTATATCTGCCACTCGGAAATTTCCTTAATAGTTGACATTTCTTTTTGAGGAGAGGCTTCAGTAGAAATCTGGAACTGAGGAAACTTTTCAAGATTCAGAACGACCTTAAAATATAGTGGCAGAGTTTCAACACACAAGAGCTTGAAAAACCGATGTGGGAAAACCATCAGGGGGATTTATATAGGCGATTAAAGCGACGGTTCAACTTCCATGGTTGATCCAACAGTTGAAAAACTTATGATCAAATCTGATGTTTGAGATGATAACCAAAGAAGGATTTTGATAGGTTCCGATATTTTGAGGATTTTAAGATAGACATTCATATTTGAGAAAAAGTGAATCCAAAAATGTTTCCTAAACAAGATAAAAATACCAAAAAGTAAAAAGATGATTACAAAAACTTAGGAAATAAATCATACATTCTGGATTACTAGGAAAATTATTTATAATGAGGAAAATTTTTCTTGGAGAACTTTAGATTCTGAAAAAATTTAAAAACAAATTTAAAGGAAAAAATTGGTTCTGAAAATCCTATTAAGAAAAAAAAACTTGATTACGAAATTTTTTGATTATGAATTTTTTTTACTAATAAGAAAATGTACCCCCTATGAAAAGGAGTTTCTTATTGTAAGGATATAGGTTTCAACAAAAGTTAATATGGAAGATTACCTTACGATTATTATTCCTAACTTTTGTTTAATATACTCAAATCTATCGGTGGGTAAGGATTTTGTGAAAATATCAGCAAGTTGATCTTGCATTTCGATAAATTGAAGAATGATATCTCCTTTTTGTGTGTGATACCTAAGAAAGTGATGCCTAATATCTATGTGTTTTGCACGAGAGTGATGTGCAAGGATTTAATTAAGGAAATGAAACTAGTATTATAACACATTATTTTTGTTTTGGTAAAACTCATACCATAGTCTATGAGTCTATGTACATTCTTTTGCCTATGGGTAGAAAGAATAAAATCTTCCCTGGAATTGTTTACTAAACACTTATCATTCCTAAAATTCACAAGGGAACCTTCATCACATAACTGACTTATGCTAATAAGGTTGTGCCTAATACCCTTAACAAATAAAACATTTGAAATTAAAGTTTTTTCAAGAAGAATAATGTTACCCATACCAATAATTTCTCATTGAGAATTATCTTCGAAAGTTAATTTTCCTCCTTTCATCTTGATAATCTTTTCAAAGAAGTTTTGTTACGAGTCATGTGCTGGGAACATCCACTATCCATGTACCATGTATTGCTATTGGCACTATCTTTACTTTTCAAAAAATAAGAGTGTTAGACTTTCGGAACCCAAACATTCTTAGATCTGGAAACTTCAGAAAGAAAAATTTTAGGAATCCACATTTGTTTGGAAAAATAAACTTTATAAAAACGTAAAGATTGAGTTTTGTTTAAGGAATTATTTTTTCCAAATGCCCACAACACTAACAATTAGTGCAGAATAGAGAACTTTGAGGAACAAAATAATTATTACTAAAAAATGGTTTTGAATGAGTATAACCAAATCCAGAATTATTCCTTAGAGGTCGTATTTGGGAATACATCTTGTCAAAGTTTTCCTTAACCAAGGTAAAGTTTGACAAACACTTCCTCAGGGAAAATATTTCTGACATCACTATAATAACTAAGTTTTTTATCTTAAAAAACATTAGTTTTAGCACTAGAGTTAGTCTCTAAAACATTTTTCTTAGAAATTACTTTTTCTAGATCCTTATAAAGTTTCTCCTTCTCTGAATTTACTTCCTAAAGGGTTTTTGAAATACTTTCAAAATCATAAATTATCTTATCAAGATCTTTGGAAAGATTTGATACTTCTTTAGTAAGAATAGAAATTCTAGAATTTTCTTTATCAATCTTTTTCTTGAATTTAGAATTTTCATTCTCAAGGAGCTTAGAAAATGTAGAAACTTCTTCATAAGTTGGTAAAGTATTATCTTCATCATAAGAATATTATTCACTTGAAGATTCATAATATTTACTATCACTATAATTAGAATTCAAGGATACATTAGTTACAGATTCAACATTGTGTACCTCGGCCATTGAATAATGATTCTCAATAGGTAACTTGGAAAGTAAACAAAGATTCTTCTGACCAGAAGATTCATACTCTGAGGATTAATCAGAAGAGTCTCCACCACTAGCACTCTAGGTGTCACTAGATTTCAAAACTTTCTTAGATTTATCTTTGTAGTACTTATTTCTATTCCTCTAATAATTATTTTCCTTTCTATCCTTTCTCTTAAGTATAGGACAATCTGGCCTAATATGTCCTTCTCTTTTTCATTCATAACAAGTAACTTCAGAGTCTTTCTTGTCCTTTCTCTCTTTCTTCTTATACCTATACTGAAATTCTTTCTTCCCAACTATCTTGTTCATACTTCAAGAAAGATTATCTAGTTCATTCTCAGATTTTTCACTTTCACTTATTTCAGATAAAATAATAACCTTCTTCAACTTGGATCTAGTAACTATTTCAGGAGTCTTGGATTTTTTAGATGTAAAGGCTACACTTCTATTAACATTATTCTTCTTATTCAAATCATTATCTCTTTTCATTCTTGTCTCATGTTGAAGAAGAGTCCCAAAAAGCTCATCAAGAGTAATCTGAGATACTTTCCTATTCTCATCAATAGCCATTCTCTTAGATTCCCACTCATTAGGCATGATATCTATAATCTTGTACACAAGTTCCTCATCATCTAAACCTTTCTCAACCATGGATTGTAAATTGTTAACAATAGTCATAAACCTCTGTTGTACCTTACACACTGGTTCTCTATAAGGAAATAAAAAACCATGATATTTTTCTCTAAGCGTAGCTCTTCTAGTTTCTATAACTTTGGATGTACCAAAATGAGTAACCTCCAATTTCTTCCAAATAAAATTTACAGCCTCACAAGAAGACATCTGGATATATATATTCCTGGTCATGGAACACAACAAATTATTGCGTACCTTGTAGTTTAGTTGATATTCTGACTTTTCTTGATTAGTAAAAGTTATGACTTCCGTATCAGGAATCTTGTAATCTCCAGTAAGAATAAAAAAGTTTTCCACTCCAATATTAATAAAAAAAGTCTTCATATAATCTCTCCAATATTCATAATCATTCCCATCAAATATAATTGGTCTAGTTGGATTAAGATTGTCAATCGAACCAACATTCGTTCCTACCATCTATTAGAAAATATCTTTCCACAGAAGCTTGTTAATAATAAAAGTTTGTAAATAAGGATAAAAATCCTAACAAAGGAAAATATAGAACAATGAAAACTTGAGCAAGAAAACTTATATGTGAATATAAGTATTTCATATACCTCTTATGATACCAATTGTAGGATCTAAATAATGATGTAGATGCTCAATATACAAGAGGGGTGTGAATTGTATACTTTAAAAATTCCTTTGTAACTTTTAAAGATGGTTATAAAAATTTCATTTTAACCTTGAGGAAAACTATGTTTAACAAAGTTAAACAAGGTAAATTCACAAAACCTCTTTGTTCTAAAAACTTGCTAGATTCCAGATATATGATTTTGGAAATGAAACTTAAGAAAATTTTACAAGGATAAAGATTCCACCTTAAAGCATATAGAATCTTACCAATCAGAGTATACAAGTACACAAAAGTATAAGATAGTTATACTTTCCTTATTAATAAAAATGAAGTAGAAAACAAACTTGAAACAATACAAGTAACAAGTATAGAATCTTTTAACCCAAAGAGTAGTGTATCCAACAACCTTGGATAAAGGTCCCTTGATTTATATTTTCAAGAAAGTATGTCTTACCTACACCAGGGTAATCCCTTTATAGGAATATCAGAGTCTGTCTTGATATCCCCGCAAGCCCTAGAACTTCAAGGTAGTCGACACCTCTGTCTTACTTATCAAGGAATTCCTCAAACTTTAAGGTAGTCAGCACCTCTGTCTTCCTATCCCCGGAATCCCTCGATTGTACACACCAATAATCGGAGTCGCACGAAGAAGGCTGAACAAGATGTTCAGTATGCACAAGGCATGCAAGTCTCTCTCTCTAGAAATCACTTCAGACGCATGTAATCTCTAGAGTTCTAGAACAGTATTGAGCTCGTTCAAATGAGATCCTATTTATAGGCATTTCTCCAGTGGTCGACTCCCTCATCTAATGGTCATATTTTTCCTTGAATTTTGGAGGGACCTGTACACATGTCACTCAAACAACAGTTAGTTAGAAACGGAATGCACGACATCATTTCATAACTATAACAAGGGTAAGTAAAATATGGTTGCTCAACCAATTCTATTTTTCGGAGTCTAAGGAAAAATAAAATTCAAACTCTAAGAGAAAATCATTCAGATTCTATATTACATGAATATTCAGATTCTGTTTTTCAAGGGATTCGGAATCAGAATTCTATAAAATTCGGAGTCTGAATTCTAAGGAATTCAGAACCTGAATTATAAGGAATTCGAAGTCTGAATTCTAAGGAATTCAGAACCTGAATTCTAAAGAATTTAGAGTCTGAATTATGAAGAACTTGGAACCTGAATTCTAAGGAATTCAGAGTCTGAATTTTAAGGAATTCGGAACCTGAATTATAAGGAATTCAGATTTAGAATTCTAAGGAATTAAGAACCTAAATTCTGAGGAATTCGGAACCTGAATTTCTGAGAATTCAGAATCTGAATTTCAAAGAATTCAGAATCTGAATTTCAGAGAATTAGGAATATGAATTTCAGAGAATTTGGAATCTGAATTTCAAAGAATTCAGAGTCTGAATTTCAGAGAATTCAGAATCTGAAAATTAGAGAATTCAGAATCTACATTTCAGAGAATTTAGAATCAGAATTTTAGAGAATTCAAAATCTGAATTCAGAACCTGAAAATAGAATACTTTATATCTAAGTATTTATAGGATTCCGAGGTTTTAGAAATGAATCCAAATTTTACACTTAGAAACAAAAAGAGTTAGGTTTATGAAAATAAATCATGAATAATGAAAATAGGGATAGGTAGAAAATTTCCCTGGGAAGGAAAATTTTACTTTATAAGATAAATCTTATGGGAAATGAAATTTTCTTTGAGATAGAGTGTTTGTGATTTTCAAAACATAAAGGAATGGAAAAGTCATAAGGAAACCTTATTGACTCAACAATATTGGAAGCATTGTGGATGCAAGGTTTCCTTATCCCAAGGAAGGGTGAAAAATATTCACTCAAGATTTGTGATATCTTTTTCTTGGATTTCCTGGTGAACCTAGGGAAGATAAATCTAGTGTAGTACATCCTTATGACAATTAGTAACATTAAGAATGGAAATATCAAGTCCCAGATATTGATGTATCTAACGATCATATTGAAGATTATAGTCTTGTGTTTAGAATCTATCAAGATCTCCTACAACTCAAAGGATAAGAATTTCAATATTATGTTACTCAACGATGATACACTAAGAAGGATGAAAATAGTATTCAGTGTTAAGATTGGAGAGTTTTATGATCTTCCTGATAAGGATGATCATTCTGAAGCTAATAAAGGTGAAGTTTCTGAACCTTCTAGGAAAAGAAAAGATAAGGATCCGGAAGCCCAGCCAGCTGGACCCATTCTATAAATCAAACCAGTACCCCCTAAGCCAAATAAGAAAAAGACTTATGATGATGAAGTGGTTGCTAAATGGAGGGAGAAGAAGAAGAAGAGAAAAAAAGGTGATCCTATCTTTGGGATTTATCCTATGGTGGATAAGGCCTTAAAGATTGTTGAAGCTGAAAATATTGAAAGACAAGCAAAGGAGAAAATTTATAAAGAAAAAGAATCAGAGGATTCAGTAGTTCAGTCTTTATTAAAAGATGTTGAGAAAGGTTTAAAATAGATTCAGGTACCAAAATCTTTCTTAAAACAAGCTTCAATTCCAGAACAGATAGTTTAAGAAAAAGAAGTTCATTAGGAAGAACAAGAACAAGAATAAGAGGAAGAAAGTGGTGATGTAATAAGAATGGTTGAAGAGTATCATGAGAAGGATAGCCCTTCTGATAAATTTTGAATAATATCTTCACAAGTATCATCCTATAAAATAGATTTAGATAAGAAAAAATAAAATTATGAATAAGAGGAAGTTAACAAAATCCATTTTGTTAAAAAAAGTGTGGATCATGATGATATTGTCTAGGATGACGATGAGGAAGTTAATGTTGGTGAATGAGAACTTGAGGTGGCCAATGTTATTGAAAAGGTTTTTGCTAAAAGAAATTTTGTCATTCTTGATACACCTTAGAAAGATGTAGCTGGAACATCTAAGTCAAAGATTCCTAAAGAAGTTAAGGATACTCCTCTAGGAAAAGGTTCTTTAGACTCTCAATCCTCCTCCTCCAAGGGACATGACTGTGTAGAACAATCTTTAAAAAATATTGTAGATTCAATTCCATTATTCCCAAATATTGAATCAAGGTGCCAGCTGATTCAATAGTCAATCAATTAAAAAATAGAATCTAAAAATCTTTTGATGTAGGAGATCATCAAGGTAGAATTTGACTTCAAAACTTTCTTGATCAATTAGGAAGACCAGATAAGTCTTTCAAGAAGATAAATAACTAGTCTAAGTCAGTTATTGACGATCTTAAGATAGTTGATGATTATATAGATTCAGTTAAAGAAACATTTAACAAATCTGATGAAAGTATCAAGAATCATTCTTATAAGATGAATCAAGAGAAAGTTTCTCAGATCTAAGAGGATAGAGATGTTAATGGAAAACTCAATTTTGTTTATCTTAGTCTAAAGAGAGAAAACGAAGCTAGAGAACAGTTGGAAGAAAAAGTTAAGTCTCAAGAAGAAGTGATCAAGATATAAGAGGAGAGGATTCAAACTCTTGAAAAGAAGAATCAGGATCAAGAAGACTTACTCAAGAATTACTAAGAAGATTATAAGGAGGTAAAGAAGATGAAGGACATCCTTAAGAAGCTTTTTCCAAAGAATAATAAGTATGATTGATTATCTTAAAACTCGGATCTTTTTTTGTACAAAACTTTTTATTCATAATCAATTAAATTTTCCTTACATATATGTGTATCGTATGCATATTTCCTAACATTTTAGTTACTAAAATATATTCCTCCATTACTTTTTGAAAATCACAAAGGGTGAGAAAGGATTTTTTCAAAAGAATATCATATTAAGGAGGATATTATCCAAAAAAGAAATTGATTATGAAAGGGGGAGATTAACTTAAAGAAGAATTTCTTAAAGAAATATTTTTCAAGACAACTTATTAAGCCAAAGAATACGATCCTTAAGGTGACATCACCTAAGGGGTATTTAATCATATTCACCATAAGCCAAATATAAGGGATATAAATATTTCTTTCTAATATTTATAAACTTAATATTCATTTTTGAAAAACAGGATTTGCTTTCCAAAAAGGGGGAGATTGTAAAGACAATAAGTCTCTTATGAATTTTCCGTTCCTTTTGTTTTTAAAATCAAAAACACCTTTTCCTTAAAGACTACTTTCTTTCTCTAAGGAAATTTACATGTTTAACCTTTATATTTCTTTACATTTTTTGATTAAAGTTCCTTACCCTAGATTAATCATATTTCCTTAAAACTACTTTTTTTAAGTATAATAAAATTCTAATCTAAAACTTGGAACTTTAAAGTTCCTCAGATACTAAGTCTCACTGTTTTTAGACTCCATTTCTATCCAAAATCAGACTCCGTTTCTATCTAAAACCAGATTCTGTTTCTATCCAAAATCAGACTCTGTTTCTATCCAAAATTAGTCTCTGTTTCTATCCAAAACCGGACTCCGTTTCTATCCAAAATAAGACTTCATTTATATCCAAAATCAGACTCCGTTTCTATCCAAAATCAGACTCCGTTTCTATCCAAATTCAGACTCTGTTTATATCCAAAATCAAAATCCGTTTCTATTAAAAACCAGACTCCGAATTTTTATTTTTCCAACTCTGTTTGTATACATATTTTTACTCTGTTTCCCATTATATTTAGAATCTAATTATTTATACTTGTTAATGTTACATATCTTTCTTTAAGATATTGTTCTAAATTTATCATATCCTTGTTTTCTTAAGTTTCTTAAACATAAGAGTGTTTTTATAAGATTTTATTATTTCTCTTGTTTTATTACATGAAACTATTTTGTACAATCTGTTTCTAACTAACAGTTGGCTGAGTGACATGAGTACAGGTCCCTCCTAGATTTAAGGAAAAATATGACCGTTGGAGGAGGGAGGCGATTTTTGGAATCTTTGCTGATAAATACCCCAGAAATTTGAATATTTAAAAACATATGTTGAGAAGTGCTGGATGTGATGAATTCTAGAGATAGAATTTGCGCTATAAAGAGATCAGCTCAAACATTCCTTGTGCGAATTCTATGAACAACTTGTTCAATCTATGAACAACTTGTTCAGCCTGACCAGTGCGAATTCGATTGTTTCTGATCAATTGAGGGATTCCTATGATAGGAAGACAGAGGTTCCGATTACCTTAGAGATCGAGGGCTTGTGGGGATAGCAAGAAATATTCAGATATTCTTAACCAAGGCTTACCCTAGTGTGGGTAATACATAATTTTTTGAAAGTATAAATCAAGGGACCTTTATCCAAGGTTGTTGGATACCCTTCTCTTTGGGTTAAAATATTTCTTATACTTGTTTATCTGTTTTTATTACAAGTTTTAATTCCTCTATATATTTTTTAAAGTAAAGAAAGTGTAACTTTCGTATACTTTCTTATATTGGTATACTATGATAAATAAGATTCTATACACTTTCATGTAGAATGTTTCCCTAAGTAAACTTGTATTAAGTTTTCTTATCGGATCCATATTATCAGATCCTAAGAAATTTAGTTTCTTAGTTATGAACTAAATAGGGATTGTGAATCCATATTGCTTAACTTTATTAAACATATATTTTCTTAAGAATAAAAATGAAAGTTTTTAAACCTAAAATTCACCCCCTCTTGTAATTAAGCATCTTCATAAATATTTAAATCCTACAATTTTTAGGTCCACTTGGTTAAATACTCTAAGAGGGGGGGGGGGGGGTGAATCAGGGTATGACAGATTAAAAATATTGCCCCTTTGGATCTTGTTTCATCATTAAACAAAACAAACTTCTATTTTCCCCTATAGCAATGTATGGACAGAAATTAAATCATGCACATGACATAGAAAGTTTACTTGGTTCGCCCTCACTGGGCTATGTCCAAGGAGCATACGAAGAAAATCTTCCAATGTACCAAATCCACTAATGATAACTACCAATTACAAGGTTCAAGCTAGATTACTTCTATACCAAGGATCACTACCTTTATAAGGTTTAGGGTCTGATTACTGCATTCCCAAGGGTCACTCGCTATGTCTTTTTCTCTGGATCACTATCGGTGGAAAGGATCACTGTTTTCCTATTCCTTCTCTAACTGCTCTTAGAAGGGATTCACCCATAGTTTACAGACTTTTAGATCCTTTCATTGTCTCTAATGAATACATCCTCAGTTGTATATGGATGATTTGTTGAAGTTCCACTTTTATCCAATATATGAATACCACTTTACTATAGATGCATTGGGAAATGCCTTCTGAACCACTTTCACGATGCTCACTACCTTTGCGAAGCTCCTCTTTCACGAAGCTCAAAAAACCTTCATAAAGAATGCCTTCATTTAATAAATCTCACTTAGACTTCATGAAACACACCCCTTTCTCAAAGCTCAAATATCCTTCATAAATCACCTTCCTTTCGTGAAGCTTACTTGTCCTTCACGAATTCCCTTACTTTCATGATGCTCAGAACATTCGGTTGGCATTTACAGCCTTCATGAACTTCTTTGCATATCATCTTCATGAACCATCCTCCGTGAACCAACCTTTGGAAACCAACCTTTGTGAACCATGTTCATGATTCTGGATCCTTAAGATTTTCATTAAGTCTCACTACTTTTCTAAAGGGGGTAGAGTCCTATTTATAGGTGTTTCCTCAAATTATAGAAGCTTCCCTGCCACATAATCACCATTTTGAAAATCTCATTGATTTCCTTCATAATTCTCCCTTTTCAAGAAGATCTATTGAATTTATTTGTTCGTGATGCTTTCTCTAATCATGGAGATCACCTTCGAACTCTTTGCGCCACCACGATGCTCCACTCATGATACTCCTCACCTTTTCCGTTTGCAATGCTCGTCACTGTTTGTATAGATCATTGTCAACATTATTTGATCCTTTATGAATCACACTTTGTAAATCCCATATTAATGAAACTCATGCCTTTCCCATATTTTAATGAGATCCTCATGGAAATCCATATCTCGCGATGCTAGACAAAATCCAAATTTTGGACCCCAAAAATTTGGTAAACATTGGGAAACGACATCACCTTGTGTACGCCATTTTCTGTACCATTTCCATGGAATCCATTCCTTTTTTCTTAGATCTTTTTCATCATACCATGTCAAAAATCTCTATGGATTTCACATCATACCTTGTAAACCTGCTTTGTCAACAAACAAAAACAACCAAAAAATGATTCAATGTTACCTTAAGGGATTTTTTCCCAACAATCTTCCCCTTTGGGTTTGTTGTAAGATCTTTCATAATTTGGTACCTCATTAAAGTTTCTTCTACCATCTATCAAAATTCACTTCTTGTGATTCCAATAGAAATAAAATTTTTACTCAACACATACTCTAATCCCACATGATCCATGCTCAGTGTGATAAACAAGAGTAGCATACAAAGTTCATCAATGAATCACTTCATTAAAAAACCTATCAATAGCCTTCATCACGAACTCCATATATCATGATATATATCCTTTGATCGATCACCTTTAGCATTGTCAGATTTAAAACCCCCCCTATCTCACTGCTCCCCCTATCTTACTACTCCACCTGTCACAACTTCTCCCCGTGTCTTGACTAAGAAATTTTCTCCCTTTTAATAGTACAATTTCTCCCCCTTTGTCAACAAACCCAAAGTCCATCCATTTTAGGTATAAAATAGGTTAAAGATCACATATTAGCATATTAGGAAAAAAATACCATACCTCAAGGAGAGGGGTTCCCACATCCACACTTTTCTAAGTGCAGGGAGTCGAATGGACTCCCAGAGCCAGTCAATGCCTCTCAAATGATTTTTTGGTAAGGTATTTTGTTAGAATGTCCACAACTTGTTATTATGTATGAACATACTCCAACTTCACAAGCCCTTGATCCACCTTCTCCTTGATAAAATGATACTTGATTTCAATGTACATTGTCCTCGCGTGATGTACTTAATTTTTTCTTAGATTTATAGAACTTATAACGTTGGATTTCAATTGGAGACTTCACTTCAAATCCCATATCATCAAGATGTTGCTTCATCCACAATAGTCGTGTGCAAGCTTGAGTAGCCACAATATATTCAGCTTATGCAGTTCTCAATGAAATGCAATCTTGTTTATTACTTAACTAAGAAATACATAATCTACCTAGATAAAATGCACCTCCTAACACTGATTTCATGTCATATACTGATCCAACTGAATCTGCATATATATATATATATCCCAATAACTCTTTTCAATATTTATCATTGTACATTAAACCAAAATCCACTATTCCCTTGATATACTGAAGTATTATTTTCACTACAGGCATGTGGATTTATTTGGGATTACTTTGATACCATGATACTTGGGATGTGGAAAAAAAAATATTAAGCCTCACCACTATCAAGTATAATAGACTACCAATTATTTTCATATATTCTGTAACATTAATTGCATTACCTTCATCATCCCTTGACAATTTCATCCAGGTAGCCACCAGAGTCATCATATCCTCAGAATTATCCATTCCAAATCTTCTTAAAACCTCCTTGGAATATTTATATTGAGAAATGAATGTTCCATTCCATTCTTGTGTTACCTATAAAACAAGAAAAAATGTCAGTTCAATAATCATTGACATTTTGAACTCATTTTTCATGAATTTAGAAAACTGTCTGCAGTGTACTTCATCTGATCCACTGAAGATTATGCCATCGACATATACCATCACCATCATCCTTTGATTTCAGTCCTTGTTCACATATAGATTGTAATCAACTCCACCATATTGGAAATTGATATTTTTTAGAAACTGATATATCCTTGAATACCATGCTATTGGTTCTTGATTAAAACCATATAAATCCTTCTTTAGCCAACAAAATCTGTTATCATCTTCATGGATGAGAAAAATATCTGGATACTCAATATAAACTTTTCTTCCAGAACCCCATTTAGGAATGCTGACTTGACATCCATTTGGAAAACTTCAAACTTTATTTTCACTGCTATGGCCAAGAATAATCAGATTTTCTCTAGCCTTTCAATAGGTGCAAAAGTTTCATCAACATCAATACCCTTGATCTGGGATTACCCTTTGCACACTATTCGTTCTTTGTTTCGAATAAATGCACCATCTTCATTTATCGTTTTATGAAATACCCATTTAGTCCTGATTAAATTATTATCTTTTGCCCTCGAAATAGTCTCCCATATCCGATTCTTCTCAATTTGGCCAAGCTCTTCATTCATAGATTGAACCCAATTCTCATCTCCAACTACTTAACTAAAACATTTGGGCTCTACCTGTGATAAATATGATACTTTGGTAGATTATTCATCCCCCTTTTCTATAATGGATATTTTTTATCACCAATTATGTTCTTTCTATCAAATTCAGATATTCCCTTCTATCTTTGTGCAGATCCTGAATTTTTCTCATCCTTTTCATCATCTGAATCTTATTCTAAATCAACCTCTGGAACTAGAATATCCCCTTATATTATTATATTTTCATAACTATCCTTCTGATACTGATCATGAATTTGCTTAATATTCTTCTCATTTTACACTATAGTTACATTTATACTTTCAACTACCTTTCTTAGCTACATATTGAATCATTTATATGCTTTTCTTTTCTTTTAGTAGCTAAGAAATATCCCTTAATCTCCACAGGACTCAAAATTACCGTGTTTATCCTTATTGAGAATATAACACTTACTTACAAAGACTCAAAAGAACTTCAATGATGACTTCTTTCAATACCATAGTTCATATAAATTTTTCTCTTCTTTCATACAGAGTAATGCTCTATTTGATGTGTAGACTGGTGTCATCACTGCTTCTTTCCAAAATTTCTCTAGAAGGTCTTTCTCAATGAACATTGTTCTATCCATGTTTTTGATAACCTGATTTATTATCTCAACTACTCCATTATAATGTGGATTTTTTATTTCTAAAACTTGGTGCCTTATCCCATATTACTCGAGATAATCCTCCACTTGGAAATTTGTGAAATCGGTTCCATTATCTGTTCCGATCATCTGAATTTTTTGACCTAGCATATTTTCAAATTCCCTTCGATATCTTGTAATGAAACTAAACACCTCAGACTTGTGGGTGATGATTGGTACCCATTAAATTCTTCTAAAATCATCAATGAATAGAACATAGTATCTCCTTCCATCAATAGATCTTGGGAAAATCGATCCACACACATCAATATGCACCAACTCAAGCAATTTTGTTGACCTTTTATCTTTTTTCTTATATGTATTCCAAATGATCTTACCTTGTTGATAGGTATCACATGTATGAGTATGATCACATGATAATCTAGGGAGGTTACGAGCAACATCATATTTCACCATATCTTCCAAGTATATTTGGATCAAATGACCAAGAACTTTATTCCATAGATTGTTTTCTTCTTCCTTGAAAAAAAGCACATATCTTCTTCTACACTCACAAGGTAGAGATTCCATTTCATACATTTTCCCTCAAAAAAAACTATACCATCCTTTTCCTTGATGACACATAACTTAGAAAATCTTATAGCATGTCCCGAGTCACACAGTTGGCTGACACTCTACATGTTATGACTGAGACCTTAAAAAACTAATACATTTTCACATCTCATGTCTTTTCCCCCAAACATTGATTTTCCAGAGACAATAATTTTTAAGCCTTCATCATCACCAAACCTTATGATACCTTCTTTATCGTACCTGATTCTGGTCACTAGATCCTTATTTCTTGTCACATGTGAGGTACATAAACCATCAATGATCCATATTCTAGTGTGATCTTATGATTTAAAAAAAATCTCTACAACCACCACTTGTACTTATATTTTCTTCTTGATACATGATTTTGACTTCATAACCATTATGAATTTATGATCTTTATCTTCCTTAGTGTATTATGGACCAACTTCATCTTGCGATACTGTAAATCGATAATGCATTTTCAGCTCACTTGATGGTTCATTGAATTAATATTTGTGACTTGTTTGATTCTTCTTAGGCACATTACTCTGCATGGTTTTTTTATAGTATCTAGCCATGTGTCCAAATCATCCACACCAAAAACAATAACCCTAGAATTATGTTCTTGATTATTGTTCTCTATTTGGATAACATTGTTGTTCTTTTTCCCTTTGATATCTCTTGGATATAGAACACACATTTTGTGAGTGTAACATTTTTCCACAGCAATAAAAACTAATGTGAGGTGAATTCATGCTTGTCACTTCTACACCACTAGTAGTCCATCAAGTTCTCATTCTAACTCTTCTTCATACCCAAATAAATCTTCAATTTCGGAGATGGTGCTTACAATTTGACATTAATAATCACATCCTTTTGTTTTTGATAAACCCTCTTACTAGCCTTATTATTTGGATTTGACTGTTTCTTTTGTTCTGTAGACCTCTATGCTCCACCTACATATTCTCTGTTTCCTGAATGATCTTATTCCTCGATTTCTTACTGAGAGTTAAGCATCTTTCTTGATCCTTAACACTTTGTCATAGGCTGAAAACTTCATCTTCAAGTTCTTTAATGTGCTTACTTTGATCTTTTCTAGTGTTAATCAGACTATCAATTTCCATTTTCTATTCCTCAATCTTGATTTTGTAACCAACAACCTTTTCTGAGCTCTCTGGAATTGATGGCCTCAATTTTTCAATTTCTTCAGTCAACTCAGACTTCTCTACTTCCTGCTACTGTATATAGCATTTAGAATCATGAACCACTATGTTGGATTTCTTTGTTTTGTCTCTCCAAACATCTATCTATTCAAGAGAAGCTTCTAATTCAATATGAAGGTCAACTCTTCCTTGGAATTATTATTCTTAATTTCCACTCTCTTCCCTTATTTGGGAATTTATGAAAACTACCACTATAGCATCTGCATTATGATCCTTTCAGTCCTCCAGCTTTTCTGCTTCAGATTCTTCTGAACTCTCATCTTCTTTTAAAAAAAGACTCTTCTTTTTGAAGAAATTTCTCTTAAAGTTTTTCTTTCCTTTCATATAGGCTGAATAATTATTCATGGGAATTTAAAATCCATACTCTTCATCTTCTTGAAACTTTTTAGGCACCTTGCTGCAAGATGTCCATCCTTTCCACATCGAAAGCATTCAAGTGGAAGTTTCCCTATGAAATTTCCTTTTCCTATTTAGAGATTTGAGGAAAGGAATGACATCAACTCATCTATCTCTTCATCTTTCTGTCCATCTTTAATGAAGATATTCTTCATGGACTTAAATTATACCTCTATGGATTTCCCCTTTTCTACAACATCAATAACATCATTTTCCATTTTATATGCTACAAGGGTACTATGCAAGTTATCCAATGTTATCTCTTTTGGATCTTTATCTTCTAATACTAAAATTTTCAGATTGAGACAAGGTGGAAGTTTCCTCAAGACATGCTTCACAATATTTATATCTTCAATGACTTCTCCAAGACCATGCATGTATTCTACAAACACATTTACCTAGTCAGAGAATGTGTCAACCGAATTAGGGTGCATTATGATATCCTCGTATTTATTCCATAGAACATATATTTTTATTTATTGGAATTTTGATTTACCCTCATAAATATTCAGAAACTTATTCCACATAACATGTGATGACTTACATGAAATTACCTTTATATAAATTTCATTTTATAGGGACCCCCCTAAAGCATTGATCCCTTTATAATTAACATCCAATTCCATTCTTTCAGCTTATGATAAAACACCACTGTCCATACTAGATGAAATACTATTCATTGATGCTGTAAAGACATCCATTAATAAAGATCAAAAGTAGTTTTGCATTTGATTCTTCCATAGTTGAAAATTATTTCCATCAAAGATCAGAATACCTTTGTGATTGATCACCCCCATTTCTTCTACTGAGAGAGATTCATTGACTTTTAACCTATATCTAATACCAATTTTTAGGACCACTAGGTAAAATACCCTGAGGGGGGGGGGGGGTGAATCAGGGTATGACAGATTAAAACTACTACCCCTTTGGATCTTGTTTCATCATTAATCAAAACACACTTCTCTCTTTCTCCCATAGCAATGTATGGATAGAAATTAAATCATGCATATGACACAACAATTTTACTTGGTTCACCCTCATTGGGCTACATCTAAGGAGTATAAAATGATGATGTTTTTATCTACTAAATCCACTAAAGATCACTACCAATTACAAGGTTAAGGCTAGATCACTTCTATACCCAGGCTCACTATCTTTACAAGGTTTAGGGTCTCGTTACTACATTCCCAAGGGTCACTCCCTATGACTCTTTCTTTGGATCACTACTGGTGGAAAGGATCATTTTTTTCCTCTTCCTTCACTCATTTCTCTTGGGAGGGATTCACCCATAGTTTATAGACTTGTATGTCATTTAATTATCTCTAATGAACACATCCTCAGTTGTATATGTATTCTATGTTGAAGTTCCACTTTCATCCAATAGATGAATACCACTTTACCATAGATGTACTCAATAATTTAATTTTAAACCACTTTCATGATGCTCACTGCCTTCTTAAAGCTCCTATCTCATAAAGCTCAAATAGCCTTTGCAAAGAACACCTTCCTTTCACAGAGCTAACTTAGCCTTCACAAAGAAAACCTCTTTTGCGAAGCCCAACTAGCCTTTGAAAATCTCCTTACTTTCATGAAGCTTACTTAGCCTTCACTAATTCCCTTACTTTTGTGTTGCTCATAACATTCAGTTGGAATTTACTACCTTCGTGAACTTCTTTTCATATCACCTTTGCGAACTACCCTTCGTGAACCACCTTCACGATTCTGGAGCCTTAATATTTTCATTAAGTCTTGATACTTTTCTAAAGGGGGTAGAGGCCTATTTATATGTATTTCTACTGATTCCAAAATATTCCCCACCACATCATTACCATTTTGTGAATCTCCCTGATTTCCTTCACGATGCTCCCATTTTTTTGAAGCTCCATGGAAATTTTCCATTCAAACCGCTTATTGTAATCACAGAGATCACCATTAAAATATTCACATCGCCATGATGATCCACTCACAATGCTCCTCACCTTCTCCATTCATGATGCTCATCACTGTTCACATATATCACCATCAACATTCTTTGATCCTTCATGAAACACACTTCGTGATTCCCATATTTGTAAAACTCATGCCTTTTCCATATTTTTATGATATATTCAAGGAAATCCATATATCTCAATGCTATCCAAAATCCAAATTTTGGACTCCAAAAATTTGGCAAACACTAGGAAATGACATCACATCGTGTACTCAATTTTCTATACCACTTCCATGGAATCCATTCATTTTTCTTGGATATTTTTCAACATACCATGTCAACAACATCTATATACTCCACATCATACCTTGGAAAATGGGGGTTCAAAAACCCATGGGGCGCAGGTTACTGTAGCAGTACTGTAGTAGCGGTGGCACTGTTCATCAGCGGGTACTGTAGCGGTGGTAGGGAACTGTAGCGACGGCGATACTGTGCGGTACTATAGCAGCAGGTTACTATTCACAGAATGTGAATTGGCCTTTGAATTTGGGCCTACGGGCTATGTAATGGGCTACAAGCCCACTGGGCCTTCGGGCCATGTAATGGGTGTCCCTCTACCCAGTTAAAAAGAGGACTTTGCTTTGATTTAATAATAAAAATGAGGCTTCGCCCCCAACCTTTAAAAAAAAAAAAATCCAAAAATGATTCAATGCTACCTTGAGGGATTTTTCCCAATAGAAATGAAGAAAATTCTCTCAGAAAAAATGTTTCCATGCTCCAACAACTCAAAGTGGGTCCATGAATATGTCAAGATAACATCAAAAATGTACCATGTTCCTTTCTTTTTATTTTAATTTATTTTTCAAAAATCATGAATAGGTCAGGTATCACATCCACCACCTAACCACAAATGATCCATCATAAGATTCATCGGTTAGGTAATGGGAATTTTTGACCTTATTATTACACAAACCATTTTTTAATATTTCTTTTTTCAAAGGAGCAGGGTATGCATATAAAATTACAAAAGTAATCATGAACCACATTATATCAATTTGGTGAAAGTGTCACCATATATCTCCTCAGTATCAACTTTCCATGTCCTTCAATAGTAAAAATTCCCCCACATTTTTTCAAAGGAAAATCATGCATCATACCAAGAGTTGGGTAGGAAGGAAAAATAGGCTTGAAATGACTCTATACTAATAATGTTGTTCATGGATGCTAAGGAAAAAATAACGAACAATGTACATGTGAGTCACATGAAAAATTGGCTTAAAAATATTGTCTCAATTATTTTAAAAGTGCATTTGTTCAATCATAGACTTAATAAGATATCAATGTATATTTTAATAGGTTTACATGTCCTAATTATCTCTTAAGAAAATATGTTTTGAAAAGAATATGATAATGTAAGTCAAGAATACTCTGGGAATGGGAGTATACAAAAAATAACTGGTAATTACTCAGGGTATAATATCTAGTAATAAGTTAAAAAAAATCAATTTCAATAATTTATAATTATAATTAAATTAATCAAATCAGAAATCATGCTAAAAATTCTAAATAGGAATAAAACATGGATTTAAACTATTTCCAACCTAACCTTTTATTTTATTTAAATGGGTGTAATGATATTCCAAGTTTAAATCATAATTTCAATGAAAAATGTCTCATAGAAAAATTAAAATAAGAAATAATCCAAGTGTATCGATAAAAAGTTGAAAAAAATACCCCCACACTTAAAATGAGAAAGTAGCCACACTATTCAGTTAAGTGCTATGGGAGAGATATCAATAGAAGCATAAAAAAAATATGAAATGACAATTGAGGTTTTAAAATTAGGGAATTGAGAGTTCCTTTTAGTGAATTTCATGCCATGGGGAAACATGTTGGATGTTGATTTTAAAATTGGGCTACCTGAAAAAATTATTATAAACAAAATACCTTCACTAGATAAACCATTAGTCTATAGGGGTTAACTGATATGGAATAAGAAAAAAGAGTAGGTGAAAACAATCTAAAACAAGAGAACATAACTCATATAAATAGAGGAAGTGAGTAGAGTTAATTTTGGTATGATCTACGAACAAAAATGTAATAAAAAGGAAAATGATCATAATAACTCAATTGAAACAAGGGAAACAAAAATATAGGTTTCCTCCCATAAAGCACTAATAATGTAATAATCATCCATATAGATGGACAAAGGAATAAGTCAGTGCTATCCATCAGCTCAGAAATCCTCTATCTCTTACAAGAACTAGTGGTAGTGTCATTGAGCTCATAGGGATTCTTGGAAGGTTTAACCAACTCAGGAAGGTATTGACCATGAAACTCATGTGGTAGTGGAAGCTTATATGCTCTTCATGGAGGAGGCTCCTACTGAGGAAGGATATAGAGCTATAGATCCTCAAGTTATCTCTAGATGTTATCCAAA
This sequence comes from Viscum album, assembly GCA_963277665.1. Taxonomy (NCBI): domain Eukaryota; kingdom Viridiplantae; phylum Streptophyta; class Magnoliopsida; order Santalales; family Viscaceae; genus Viscum; species Viscum album. The sequence continues at coordinate 750,944,406 of OY728123.1, read as the reverse complement.
TTCTAATATATCACATGTGGTAGGTCAGATGATGGTCTGATAGGAACTTCAATATGTCATCCTACCTTTTTTATTACATAACTTTTCATTAAATGGTAAAAAATAGAGGATCTTTTAAAGTTTAGTTTCTTAGAAAAAAGGTTCATAATACATGAAAATAATAAAACATCCTTCTAAAATCTACTTGAAATACATCTTCATGGGTTCAACCTAAGTTAATTTTACTTTATGTCATATCATGGGGACATAAATCAAAGTAAAGAGTTGAGCATAATGCCCGGTAAGGGAATAATCAAGGGATACAAAATCATGTGACCATGAGACATATCAATAAGAACACGAGTCATGACAATAAAAAATGAACAAGATACATAAAATAATAATAATAATATGAATCATAACATGGAAATGCAGCTAAAAAATTTAAATGAGACATTTATAATCATATCACTAGGTTTATCACCAAGGTTTCATAAATATAAATTACCAAGGTTATTCACCAAGGATCCTAAAACATGTCATCTCTAGAGATTAAATTATTTTCCCAATGCATTTGAGTGCTATCAGGGAGAACCATTCATATGTTTTAATTTAATGTGAGTCACATAGATCATAATAAATCATTTCATTAATAACCCTTGGAGAAAAAATAATGGGTTTCTTATCAAAATATTGTCATACAAAAGAGCTTAAATACATGATCATTACATCATTTTTAACCACTAAAAGGAAATATAGCTTCCAAATATGTAAATACCCAAATAAAAAATAAATTATTAAATCTATTTGAATACCCATTGAAAAGAAAATAGTTTTTGGTATTTAAATAAAAAGTAAAAGATAATTTCTCATATAAAAGAGGGAAAATTGAGAAGTAATTTCAGTAGCATGATGGGTATAAAAAATGGTTTTAGAAAAGGGTAAAATGAGAGGGGAAAATGGTGTCTCATTTATAAAATAATATTCTAAAATTAATGATATAATATAAAGTGTAAATAATAAACTAGTTTGGAAATTAGAAGACACACCACATGAAAAGGGAACTTGAATAGAAAAGAGAAGTGAAGATTTCCCTTACCTTGAAGAGTTGTTCCTAGAAATTGAGGAAGGAACCTTGGGGGATTGAGGAAACCTTATAGGGACTAATTAGAAGGAAAAATCACTAGAAATTCCTGTAATATGGATTGAGAGTGAATTGAAATAGATAAATGGTTGGGTATTTATAGGACAGGTGGAGGATTTGTTTAATAATTTTCAAATATAGGCCTTGGAAATCTAGTTTGTGGAAAATAAAAAACCATTAGATTAACTGTGGTTTTAAAAATTTGGGACACATTTTATGTTATTTTAACCCACCAGAACCAAACATCTTTTTTATTACTTCTTTTCTAATATAAAATTAAATATTACACAAAGTAATGTTTTTTAAAAATCAAAATTTCCTTTTTAGACTTTGGAAAGTCACTTATATTTTTGAAAATTGATTAAAATATATTAAAATACATAATATTAATAAAATAACATATTTTAGGTCACGAATTGTGTTTAATTAATTATTAAAACATTATAAAATAAATATGATGTTATAAAATAAACCGAAACCCTAAAACAATATTTTTTACTATTCAGTAAAAATAAAATATTTAAGAAAATTATCATAAATTAACCCTATCCTAATTTCAATATTATGATTTTAAAAATTATGTTTATTTTATCATAAAAATTATATAAATTTTAGAATCTTAACTTTTAAATATAAAAAACCTTATTTATTTAAAATAGTAGTTTTTAAGGCATAATCAAATTCTCGACAATCATAAGAAATTTCCTTGGTCATTATAAAATTATTTTATCATTTATTATTTAAATAAAAGTGTTTTAAAATAATATTTCATTAAAAAAATACAACTTAGAATAACTTGGTTTACTATAAACATCGTATATATTTTCTATAAAAATATAACTATGTTTTATTTACGTCCAAAAATCAAATTATCAAATTCATACCAATTAAACATATTTTTTATTAAGAAAAAAATATTAATAAGAGGAATAAATGGAATAAAAATTTTATTTATTCAATTTAATTTACACTTTATGTAACTAGGGTCTAGACATGTAATCCCTTATTACACTCGCATAAGCCCTAAGGGTGAGGTGTCCACTGGTTATAGTTTCATGGGGTGACTCGGATAATATCAATTGAGTGGTAATATCTACTAATTTGAACTTATATTATAGGATATTTCATTCAAGATTAATTTGTTAAATCTTATATTGGTATTGGTCAATGGAAAACCTTGTGACAATACCTCCCTCCCAATTTCTGACAAATGGGATTCAAATGGCACGATTCTACTGGTTGAAGCCATCTATTATCCTTTTAGTATCAATTATAGATTGCCATTACTAATTATAAACCCTAATTATAATGGTAAAATTATCAACTAAGGTTATAGTTTCCAACATTCATATTTTCCAATGATCATATAATGGTCAAATCCAAATGGTCATATTTCCCTTTCTACCCTATTAATACCACTTCATTATTTCACTCAAAATTCACTACATTTTCCCTTAAGGTTATATTTTCATTTTCATAAGATGTTGATTGGTTTAATAATATTTTATTTTATTTCTATATAATTTTCTATTGGAGCGATTATTCTAAAAGATTGTGGTGATCCATACATTCCCATTTTAGCTTTATAATTTTATTTTTTTGTCTAGTTATAATGTTTGGCATTTTAATTGGTTTCATAACTGACTAATTTAATGATCATTGTTAAAGAGGTAATTTTTTTTATGTGTATGATATTATATAATATGTAAAAAATATTTAATCAGGAAACAAATATCATTTTAAAAAGTATGGGTTGTTACATTCTTCCCCCTTAAGAATTTTTCCCCCAAAATTTCTACTCATTCTCTTGATTGAGAAAAGGTGAGGGTACTTCTATCTCATTGAATAATTTGGTTCCCATTTCTATTCTTAATATTTATGGTTCCTCAATAACACTTTGACAAGGTGGGTAGTCTTATTGCATGAAACCTTGTTTCTATAGTCCAAGATCTCTATCAGCTGCTCCTCATAAGAGAAGTCATGTTCCATTTGTATCACCTATAGATTTAGTACACATGAGGGAACATGTATGTACTTCCTCAAGAGAGATATATAGAATAAATCATGAAATTTAGCTATATTTTTTAGAAGTTCTAGATAATAGGATACTAATCCTATGTGATAAAGGATTTTATAGGGGCTAATGTACTGGGGATAAGCTTCCCTTTCTTCCCAAACTGCATGATTCTCTTCCATGGTGATATCCGAATGAATTTTTTTTCTCCAACATCAAACTCAAAATCCATTTGATGGTTTTCATCATAGATATTCGTCCAAATATGAGTATCCTTTATATGTTTTTGGATGACATGAACCTTTTTGTCATCTCTTACACATGATCGGTCCCAAGAAATGTTCTCTCACAAACTCTATACCAACAAGTAGGAGTTTCACATCAATCTCCATATATAGCTTAATATGGTGCCATTTGAATACTCGAGTGGAAGATTTTGTTGTATTATAAATCAATTAATGATATGTGTTGATCCTATCCACCTTTAAATTCCCTAGATCATGTTGTCAACATGTCCTCAAGTGTCTGAATAGTCCTTTCATATTGACCATCAGTTTTGGGGTGATAGGCTATACTGAAATTCAATTCAGTATTAATAACATGTTGAAGAATTATCCATAATTTAGATGTGAACATTGGATCATGATAAGAAATGATAGAAAGTTGAAACCCATATAACCTCACCAATTCCTCTTTGTATATCTTGGAAAGTTGGTCAAGAGAGAAATCTTCCCGAATAGTGATGAAATGAGAAGTCTTGTTGAGTCGATCCATTATAACCCATATCGCATTAATTCATTTTTATGTTCTTGTAATAGTAGTGATAATGTCCATAGTGATATTGTCCCACTTCTATGTTGGTATGGGCAGTTGTTGCAATACCCCTTTAGGAATTCATCACTCCACCTTCACTTATTAACATACCAAGCACCTTGCAGTGTAGTCGACAATATACCTATTCATATTATCCCACCAATAGTGATCATGAAGGTCCCTATACATTTTAGTGCTTATAGGATGTATAGAGAATGTAGATATTTGAGCTTCATCCATTATCTCATTCTTTATATCTGAAATAGATAGAACACATAGCCTTGTATGAAATTTCAGTACACCTTATTATTCAATATTAAACTCACGAAACTTCCCATTCTTTAAAGCCTCTATCTTCCTTTGTAATTAAGTATATTCTCTTTGAGATCTCTTGATCTTCTCTAGTAACGATGATTGAGAAATTATTTGGGATAGGGTTGATGATGTCCCTTCACTTACAATTTCCATGTCCAACTTTACAAGGTCCTTGATCAATGGATCTCATTAAATCCTCATCATTTCTAGTGTGACAGGGTCTTTCCTACTTAATCACAACTGAACTTAATTTTTATTATATTCAATAAAGTACATGCAAGAAAAGAAAAAAAGGCATTACAATCAAGGTGTTCTAAAAAATTGAAGCCCCAGAGAATCTGATCTCACCAGACTAGCCCCCTCTAAAGGAAAGGATCCAAGGATAGAAAATTATACAATTCGCTCACTTTTTTTGACTTAAAATTAATTTTTTATTTCAAAAACACTTTTGAGGAAAAGTGAGAAACCAGAGTGACATCAAAGACGTAATACACAACCATGCATCCATGGGCCAAGTTCATCAAGACAAAAGACAATCCAATTCAAAAGTAAGAAAAAGCCCCACCCTAGAAAAAAGTCAATACGATCAGCATCCACCTTCCCATAGCTGCACGACTAGCTGTCCCGTGCAAAGATGCACAGACCCGATACCGATGGAAAACACCATACCCTCTCAAAACTTCCAATTATGAGTAGCAATGATATGGAGAACGCTCCCTACTTTAAACCTCATCTGGGAATTTCCTTATAAGAAAACTGGATTTAGTGTCTCATGGACCAAACCCACAATTCCACAAGAAACTTCACAGCATTCAAACTGAAAAGCCTCCATAATGCACATCAACACAGAACAACCCAACCTTCACCAAGTCATAAGAAATTAGAGATGAATCTCCATAGTCCAGAATACATTTCATCTGCATTTGCACCTTCACTAAATTCAGATTATACCAAACTCTCAAGCTACAAAATAGTAACACAGAAAGCCGCAAGCAATACCAATGTCATGAGGAGATCCCAGTGCAAATATTCCACTCTACTACCGCAAAACCAACGATTCCACCGCACCCAAACCAGAACAACCTCAAAGGCCTCTATGATTACCACATCCAGAAAAAAATCACATATGAGCTTCATAGATCCAACAAAGACAACATAAAAAGATCTAAAAATGTAGAATATCCTAAGAAAAAAAACCCCAACAGCAAAACAGGAATGGGAAAACAAGGAGAAACAAACCAAACCTTGAAGGTAGCCGCTTAGCCTTGACAAGATCCTATCGCTACCTTCACATTCTCACCTAGAGACCACCTAGAATTGCCATGCACACTCCCATTAGGTACAGAACTGCATGCCGACCCACATTAGGAGAAGCAGAACACCAACCACATGCTTCACCGCGCCGCCATATGAAACCCTACCCTGAGAAGAGGGGGTAGAGCATGGAGAGGCCATAAAATGATGAGAAGGCTAATACGGATGTGCCCACAAAGAACAACATTTCCCTTGGAAAGGAATCCGTTATCGTGAGAGCACTGCGAAGGATTAGGGAGGTGATCCGATGCGACCCGAAGCGGAGTAGATCTTGGTGGCGATAGGGGAAACCCTATCGATTCAGCACCCCTTACGGGCTCATCCTCCTTCGATTTCCATTCGCTCACTTTGAGTCCCCTTATATTTCATATTTCATACTTAATGCATCAAAAACTTTGTTTTCTCATCTGAGATAATAATGAATTGAATAGTCACAGTCTTTAAGAAGTTCCAACCATCTTCTTTGTCTCTTGTCCAATTCCTTTTCCATGAAAATATAATTCAAACTTTGGTGGTCTGTGTATATATCTCATTTCTCTCCATAAAGATATTACCTCCATATTCTCATAGAAAAAATTACTGCAACTAGATCTAGGTCACACATAGGATAATCCTACTTATGATGCTTTAAATATCAAGATGCATAATCAATCACCATGTGATTTTTCATGAAGAGGCACCCAATCCCTTTTATAGATGAATAAATATAAGTAACAAATCCTTCTCTTATAGAGGGTAAAGTTAACATAGGTGTAGTAAACAATCTCTTCTTCTGTTCTTGGAAAATTTCTTCACACTCCTTTATCTAGATGAACTTATTACCTTTTCAAGTTAACTTGGTTAGTGGATTATAAAATCATGAAAAGTTTTTGAAAAATCTCCTATAATATCTTACTAAACCAAGGAAACTACAAATATCAATTACTATTGTAGAATGAGGCCACTAATTTACAACCTTTTTCTTTACAAGGTCAACTGAGATTCCTTCATTGGTTATAATGTTCCCTAAGAATGCATCTTTTTGTAACCAAAATTCACATTTTCTGAATTTTCCAAAAAGATTCTCATTCCTCAGAGTTCCCAAAATAACCCTTAGATGATCCTCATGCTCCTCATGAATTTTGGAATATATCATAATACCATCAATAAAAACTACCAAAAATTTATCAATGTAGTCCTTAAATACTATATTCATAAAATCCATAAATATAACATGAGAATTAGTTAAGTCAAAGTGCATAAAAAAAACTCATAATTCCCATATATTTGTTATAAGGTAGTCTCTAGAATATATTATTTCTTCACCCTCAATTGATGATAACCAGATCAAAGATCAATATTGGAGGAGAATTGAGCCCCATGAATCTGGTCAAATAAATAATCAATCCTTAGGATAAGGTACTTATTCCTCACTGTGATTTCATTTGGTTCTCTATAATCAGTGCTTAACCCCATTGATTCACCCTTATGTAGGTTCCAGGCATAGCAGAAGCGCGTAGGTGGGTGTACCCAACTTAATTTTCCCGTTAACAACGATCAATTCGAGATCCGTCATGATAATAAAATGCCGGATCTTCAGAATAGAACGAAGAAAGAAAGAAAGAAAGGGAGTCCCAGAACCAGAGAGAGAATCATCATATGTTAGTTATAATTAAATTAATTAAAAGACAAGAATTACCTTGATGTAATTCTATCTCCGTTGATGTTTTCAATCACGATCTGATGTGATCCGTCATTTTATCGTAGAATCCAAGTGTAGGATTCCTCTAATAGTGATCAAAATGTGATCTACATATCTCTGGATGTCGCCTAAGGGAACTATGGGTGCTAGCGTGGAAGAGCCTTCACTTGCGATGTCCACCTTCGATCGCCTTGAGAGCCGCTTGCAAAGTGCTCCCTTTGATTCGGTGGAGGAGGATCTCCATCATACCTTGAGATCATTCTTGGAAGAAAATAATTCTCTCTTGGCTTGAGATATTTCTCTAGATCCATTGTACACAAACTCTAAAAATAGCTAGGCTAAATGAGAATTATATAATTGGGATTTTATTTACTAAGAATAATAAAATGAATTAATTACTTGAAAGCATTTATTCATTTCATTTAATTCTTTGTAAGACCCCATGTTTAATAATATAAGTTTACTATTATTATTACTTGACATACACCCAGTGAATTAAACCTAATATTATTTAATTAAATAAATAATATTATTTCTCACAAATCCCTAGAAAAATTACAGAGTTTGTATATTAATATACACGACATGTACTTTTCTTTTTCCATTTTCTTTATTTCTCCCACAAAATTTATTAGACCTTGAATAATGGATATTTATTTCTCAAATAAATATCACTATATTACTCAATAATAAATATATTATTTCACCCAAAATATATTCTCTTGAATAACTAGTGTTGGAATAAATGTGACTAGACATCCTTGAATAATTATTAAACCACAATTAGGAATAATACTTATTCAACTTGTTAAATTAATATTTAACTGTGATACTTGGACACACCATGTGTGTTACCCTCTAGGCCTCTTTCTTAGTGGCATTAGGCAGAGCCTGCCTAATGTCCAAGGTTAGAATCTAGAAACATGCTAAGGCACCCATATAGAAAGAAGTTAATGCCGAAATGACATGTCACCTCCTACAAACACTTACCATGTAATGTAATCCCTTTGTCTAAATATCTCAAATCAAGTGGGTAGCATGCTGGTGCCATCAACCCATGTGCTCAATTATTCTTTATTTGAATTTCTAGAATTGAACTTTCCCATTACTTACCATATCCATGGATTTATTTAGGCTATATAAATTCCATCAAAGGGAATGAGACATTTATTTTTGTTATGGAACAGAAGGGACAAATCCTTTCTCATATGATCTATTAATGCATTATTACTCGGGACTCACTCAACATATCCTACCTCACTGCGAACAACATGTCATCCTAGTTTTCTTCAATACATCTAAGTGTGCGAGTTGTAATACCCATTAATAATAATCTTAAAGTATAAGGACCAATACACATGTCCGTAGATAAGAACATCCAATGACACTATGAAATGTGGATTTCCTACTAGAAGGTCTCGTTCTCATAATATTCTCCTAGATATTACCAAGGGTGAATGCTATGAAAATACACCTCATAGTTTTATGATTCCTAACACCAAATGGTCTATATTATTTGTGTCCCTAAAATAACATCATCTGTCCATAGAACATATCTCCAAGAACAATGTTATGGAACTTCTGAGTTCTCATCAAAGTAGGGATCTTCTATGACCTTTTAGTGAAATAGCTATCCTTAGAACATTATCACATGCATTGTCATGCATAAGAACAATAAAGATGTGATAAGGTATTTATTAATGAATAAAGTAAAAAGTAGTCAGTTCTAGGACACCAACTCCAATAGACTCCCAATTAGACTAGAGCCAACTGCTAACAACATTTAATCCACTATCTCTCACATGATATTCATGCTTCTACTGAGATATACCTTTAGTCATGGGGTCTGACAAGTTCTCTTCCGTGGACACTATACTCCCTTCAAATTCACCCCTTTGATACATTGATGTGACCTTGGTTATTTTGCAAGAGCCATTGCTGTAGTATTATCACAATACAATGTGATAGGATATTTACTACTTGGCACCACATCAAGATCCTGTAAAAAGTTCTGAATCGAGATGGATTCCTTGGTTGCATCATAAGATACTATATATTTGGACTCTACTGTAGAATCAGTGACAAATGGTTTCTTTGAACTCTTCCATCTCATAGCTCCTCCATTGAGATAGAAAACATATCCAGATTGCGAATTCAGATCATTCAGATCTGTCTGAAAACCAGAATCAACATACCCTCTGATGAAAAGATCCTCATCTCCTCCATACACCAGAAACATATCCTTAGTTCTTCTTAGATACTTAAGTATAGTCTTAACAATAGTCCAATACTGTTCTCTTTGATATTCTTGATATCTTCCTACCATTCTCAGTTCATAGGAAACATCAAGCCTGGTACATAACATGGTATACATGATGGATCCTATAGCCGAATCATATGTGATATTACTCATTCTATCTTTCTCCTGTTGTGTCTGAGGACACATTTCCTTAGAAAGATGTAGGCCATGTGACCCTGGAACTAATCCTCTATTGGATTGTTCCATACTAAATATCTTTACTATCTGGTCAATGTATATACCCTAACTTAGTCCAAGAAGCCTCTTGGATCTATCACAAATGATCTTGATCCCTAGAATGTAGGTTTCTTCACCCAAATCCTTCATGGAGAAACACTTGTTAAACCAATCCTTAACTGACTGTAAGACTGGTACATCATTTTCAATAAGCAATATGTTGTCAACATATACTACTAGGATAACGACCACATTCCCATTAAACAGCTTATAAACACATGGATCACATTCATTCTTAATGAAACCAAATTATTTTATGGATTCATCAAATCGAATGTTCCATGACCTGGATGCTTGCTTTAATCCATAAATGGATTTCTGAAACTTGAAAACCTGTTTGGCCTCATCTCGTGTCACAAAACCTTTTGGTTGTATCATATAGACATCTTCCTAAAGATTCTCATTAAGGAATGCTGTTTTGACATCCATCTTCCAAATAACATAGTTATGGTAAGCTGCTATGGAAAGAATGATTCTTATGGACTTAAACATGACAAATAAAGATAAGATTTCATCATAGTCAATTACTTGAAGCTGTCTGAATCCTTTAGCCACTATCCTTGTTTTATAGTAGCTAAATTGACCTTCCATGTCCAACTTTCTCTAGAATAACCATTTTCATCCAACAGGATTTACATCAATTGGCTCATCGACTAGAACCTAGACTTGGTTCTGATACATGGAATCCATCTCAGAATTCATAGATTCTAGCCATATTGCAGCTTCTGAGCTTTCTACTTCTTCCTTGTAGGAGAGAGGTTCATCATTGTCCAATAATATTGATTCACCATCCTTGTTGACTAGGAAACCAAATCTCTCTGGTTCCCTTACCTCTCTTGAGATCCTACGCAGTACTTGTGTTTTTGGAACCTCTTCCATAGGGACCTGTGTCACTTGTTCTTGTACCAACTCCTGTGTATCTTGAGCATCAACTTCATCAAAGTCAATCTTTCTACCACTATACCTTTTGAGGATGTGATCCCTTCAAGAAAGACGGATTTTCTGGTGATAATCACTTTCTTCTCTGAAGGGTTATATAGGTAATATCCTTTCGTTTCCTTAGGATATACTATAAAGATACACCTCGTGCCTTGGGGTGCTAGTTTGTTGCCTGAGAAGTCATTAACAAACTCCTCGCATCCCCATACACATGTGTGTGAAAAAATGGATTTCTTTCCATTCTATAACTCAGAGGGAATTCCATTTTTTGACTTAGTTGGTACTCGATTTAATGTGTATGATGTAGTTTGTAATGCATGTCCCCAAAAGGATAATGGAAGATCTGCATGACTCATCATCGACCGCATTATGTCCAAAAAGGTGTGGTTCCTCCTTTCACTAACACCATTCCACTATGGTGTATAAGGATGAGTGAGCTGAGATAGAATCCCAGACTCCAGTAGAAGATTGATGAATTCTAGGTTCAAATATTCTCCACCTCGATCTAATCGAAGTTTCTTTATCTTCTTACCAAGATGATTCTCTACTTCATTATTGAATTTCTTAAATTCATATAAGGACTCTAACTTATACCTCATTAAGTAGACATATCCATATATACTCAAATAATCAATAAAAGTAATGAAGTAAGAATATCCACCTCTAGCTTATACTGTAAATGGTCCACACACTTCCGCGTGCACCAATCCTAGAAGCTCTGTGGCCCTTTCACCTTGTCCACCGAAAGGCGGCTTGGTCATTTTACCTTGTAAACTAGCGTGATATCTGTCAAGTGGTTTTATCTTAGTAGATTCTAAATAACCATCTTGGTAGATCTTTGTCAAGCGCTTCTCATTTACATGACCGAGATGGTGATGCCACAACTGGGTGATGTATGAGTCATGTGAGTTTGTTTCTTTATCAATTGAAAACACTTGATTTTAGTAATTTAATACATAAAAACTGTTATTTAAATTCACCATACCATAACATAAATTGTTCTTATAAAAGAAACAACCCTTATTTCCAAACATGAAAATAAATCCATCCATATCCAAACATGATACAAAAATTATGTTCTTGGTAACACTATATACATAATAATAATTATGTAAAACCAAAAAGAATCCCAGTTGGCAATGAGAGATAGTAATTGACAATGGCCAATGTAGCCAGCCTCGTGCCATTGGCAGCTCAAAGATCCACCTCTCCTATGGAAATATTTCTAAATCTACTTGGTTCCTACATTTGAATACAGATGTGAGCCCCAAAAGCTATATCTAATACCCAATGTATAGAAATGGAAAGATTACACTTGATAACGAATGCACCTTTAGCATCCCCATGCTTCTGGGTGCAGTTCCTCTTCCAATGGCATGGATTGCCACATGAAAAACATACCGCCTCCCATTCCTTGCCCAGCCTCTGGATCTTCTCCTTCTTGGAGGGATGGTTCTCAGGGGATTCCGATCATTTATGAATACTTGGTCCCTTTGTATTGTCTTTCATTTTCTTATTCACCATAAGGACTGTGAGGTTGTCATGCCCCATGTCCTTATCTACTTGGTGAATTAAGTTCAAAGGTTCCAATAGACTCTTCTCACTGTTTCTCATTTTTTAGTTGATAATAAAGCTAGAAAAGGTTTTGGGAAGTGATGATAGGATGAGATATATACACAACTCATCTAGGAACTTAATCCCTAAGATGTTTGGGCATTCAATGTAGCCAATAATTTTGATTACATGAGGCCCATCTGGTCCAGACTCTCCAATATTAGTTGTAAACAAAGCGTTGGAGATCTCATATCTCTCCTACCTTGACTTCTCTTGATAGAGATCCTTAAGGTGAGACATCATTCTATATGTGTCCATGTTTTCATGTTGCTTAAAGAGATAATTATAAATGTCCGATAGCATGAAAAATTTGACATCTATAGAATCATCCGTATGTTTTATATAGAGAGATAGTTCCTCATCACTGGCCTCTTTTCCATGCGCAATTGGAATAGGCTCTTCCAGTACATACAATTTCCTCTTTTGGCGAAGGATGACGCGTAAATGCCTCTACCATTACAGAAAATCGGTGCTGGTGAGAAGGTTTTCCTTCTCGAGTATGGTTCACAATGATACGTTTGAAGTCATTTTTCTTTCCATTTCTAAAAATTAAGATTATAAAAGGTTTAGTACTTTATTATGATAAAACTGAGACAAATAAATAAATTAATACTTATTAGTCTCCCACTAAATTATTAAATACATAAACCACCAACTAAAAACTAAAAAATTATAATCAATGATATGATCCCTCTGATACCACTTTTAGGTTTTGGGTGCAGCAGAAGCGCATGGGCGGGTGTAACCAACTTAATTTTTCTGTTAACAACGATCAATCCGAGATTCGTCATGATAATAAAATGCCAGATCTTCAAAATAGAATGAAGAAGAAAATAAATGAATGGAGTCCTACAACTATAGAGAGGAACATCATATGTTGGTTATAATTAATTTAATTAAAAGACAAGAATTACATTTATGGAATTCTCTCCGTTGATGTTTTTGGTCACAATCCGATGTGATCCGTCATTGGGTTATAGAATCCAAGTGTAGGATTCTTCTAGTAGCGATCCACTCATACTCCACGTATCTATGGATATCACTGAAGGGATCTCAGGGTTCTAGCATGGAAGTGCCTTCGCTTGCGATGTCCGCCTTTGATCGCCTTGAGAGTTGCTTGCAAAGCTCTCTCCTTGATCTGGTGGAGGATGATCTCTCTCGTACCTTGAGAGCGTTCTTGGAAGAAAATAATTATCTCTTGGCTTGAGAGATTTATCTAGATCCATTATACACAACCTCTAAAAATGTCTAGGAAAAATGAGAATTATATAATTGGGATTTTAATTACTTATAATAATAAAATTAATTAATTACCTGAAATAATTTATTCATTTCATTTATTTCTTAGTAAGACCCCATGTATAATAATAACAGTTGACTATTATTATTACTTGACATGAAAGAGATGAATTAAACCTAATATTATTTAATTAAATAAACAATATTATTTCTCAAAAATCCCTAGAAAAATTACACAACGTGTACTTTTGTTTTTACATTTTCTTTATTTCCTCCACCACATTTATTAGACCTTAAATAATGGCTATTTATTTCTCAAATAAATATCACTACGTTACTCACTAATAAATATATTATTTTCCCACAATATATTCTCTTGAATAAATAGTGTCAAAATAAATTTTATCATACATCCTTGAATAATTATTAAATCACAATTGGGAATAATCATTATTTAACTTGTTAAATTAATATTAACTGAGATACTTGGACACACTTAGTGTGTGATCCTCTAGGCCTATTTCTTAGTGGCATTAAGTAGAGCCTGCCTAAAGTCCAAGGTTAGCATCTAGAAATATGCCAAGGCACCCATAGATAAAGAAGTTAATACTGCAATGATGTGTCACCACCTATGAACACTTACCGTGTAATGTAATCCCTTTGTCTCTATATCTCGAGTCAAGCAGGTTGCATGCTGGTGCCATCAACCCATGTGCTCGATTATTCTTTCTTTGACTTCCTGGAATTGAAATTTACCATTCCTTACCATGGACATGGATTTATTTAGGCTATATCAATTCCATAAAAGGGCCTGATATATCTATTTCTGTTATAGAACAGAAGGGACAAATCCTTTCTCGCATTATCTATTAATGCAGTATTACTCGTGACACACCCAAAATATCCTACCTTGCTGGGAACAGTGTGTCATCACAATTTTTGTCAATACATCTAAGTGCGTGAGTTTTAATACCCATTAATAATAATCTTAAAGTCTAAGGACCAATACACATGTCCACAGATAGGAACATCCAATGACACTATGAAATGTGGATTTCCTACTGGCGGGTCTCATTCTCATAATATTCTCCTGGATATTACTAAGGGCGCACACCATGAGAAGGTGCCTCAAATTTTTATGAGTCCTCACCCCTAATGGCCTTTATTATTTATGTCCCTCAAATAACATCATCCGGCCATAGAACATATATTCAAGAACTGTGTTATGGCACTTACGAGTTCTCATCATTGTAGGGATTCTCTATGACCTTTTAGTACAACAACTATCCTTAGGACATTATCACATGCATTTTCATGCAAGGGAACAATCAAGATGTGATAAGGTATTTATTAATAAATAAAGTACAAATTAGTTGGTTCTAGGCCACCAAATCCAACACCTTCTTATTCAAAAAGGGAACAGGTGATCTCGAAGGAGACACATTTGGTCAATTAAATCCCTTTTCCAGAAGATATTGAAGTTGTTTCTTTAATTCCACTAACTCTATATTTTCCATTCTATATGGGGTCTTTGATATCAGCTGAGATCTATGTATGATTTTAATTGAGAAATCTACCTCTCTTTCTGGGGGAGGTTAAAGTATACCATTAGGAAATATTTCAATTTATTGACATTCTCTATATTTATACTTTCATTTTCTTCCCCCTCTTCATAGATCATCTCTATAAATAAGGCTATGGGAGGTGCTTCTAGATAAATATTTAGCCAGGATATATCTATTTTGAAATTTGACTATAGGTTGTGTATTCAAGACTACTAAAATCTACTTTATTATATAGTTGATCTTATAATTATACTTTGAGAGATAGTCTATCCCTAGTATAGTGTCAAATTACATCATGGGAATGACTATTATATTTTCATTAAGATTGTACTCTCCAAAGTTAATACTGGAGTTTATATGCACTGTTGATGCTAGGATAATTTCTCTAGGAGTCTTGACTAATAACTATACATCTATAAGTTCAGGGATTGATTCTTTATTCTTTTAAAACTTTGATGAAATAAAGGAATGCATAGAAATAGGATCAATCAAAGTACTTTCTATATTTGAGAGAACAAAAAGTGTACCTACCACCACATCATTTAGAGTCTCCACTTTAGCTATGGTGATAGAAAATTCCCAACCTTACTTCCTTGGACTATGTTGTAGTTGATGGTGGTTCCCCTCTTTTATATTCTAATTTGGACATTGATTGTCAAATTTCATAAGCTATCCACACTTGAAGCATTGAACTTTTGGCTGGGCCTACACCATCTTCCCTTTTTTTCGTTAGTGTTAAAAAGTTAAGGCTTTACCTCAACATGATAGTTTCGTCCTATATGGATATATCCACCACAATTTTAGCACTTTACACTCTCATGTAAAAATTTCCCTACATGATTATTCCCATATTTTTTTCACATGATAAGTTTCATTTTATTTCTTTCTCTACCATGATCAAAGTTCTCCCCTAAGTTTGGATCCATTTCTCTCTTCTTCTCATTCAACCTATGTGGCCACTAAATCTCTCAAAAATAAAATTCAAAATTCATAGTACTCCTCAATATATCATCATAGATTTCATAGTCTCAATTTTCTATATTACTCCACATATGGGGTCTTAGTCCACCAAAGAATCTATCAACCTTTCCATTAGGATCCATAAAAAAAGATAGAGGTGTATCGAGAAATTATTGTAATGTTCATCTCATAGTTTCCCACCAATTAATTTTACTCCTATTTTAGTTCAAGGAATTCCTTCTCTATTTTCATTCACACCGAACATGTGAAATATTTATTGAAAAATATTACCTTGAAGTCACTCCATAGCATCGATCACCCTTCTTGGATTGGTGTTTTTAATTATGCCCACCACTGATAATATTCTCATTCCAAGTGGTATACTTCTAGGGTTAATTTATTTTTCTCCAAAAAATAAAGTACACAAAATATCTTTTCTATAGAGATTATCCATTGTTCCATAATCAATAGGCTGATAGATCCACTGAAAAAAGGCGTTCGTTGATGCATGAAAGACTGAAAGGAATTTTTTCCCTTCGAGGTGAATTCAATATATCGACTTGATTCAAGTTATTATTCAAAATTTGAGTTAGTTGATTCATCTTCCTCATGAATGTTTTTATTCAATATTTCATTGTAAAACCATAAGTGCATCATTTATTTCACTCATAATTTACACGATTCCTCCTATTTCCCTCCATTTTTCTAAAATAAGAAAACCTTAGTGAGAAAAATGTTATTTTTTTAAAATATTATAATTCTAAAGGGACTTTCTATCTTGAAACATCACACTTAAATATGTTACTAATATCTTCTAATAATAATTACATTTTCTATATATCCTTCATAAAAATTCATAAAAATATTGTGATTAACCAAATATATCCCCCAGGACCATCAAACTAGGTGTACAATAAGGCCCGTTGTCATGCACCAGTTTCAGTTTGAGTCTAGATCAAAGTAGTGTTTTTGGATGTTAGCCTTAGGTATATCTATTCAAAACCCACATTCACTTTTAGTATCCAGATAGGGATGTATTTTTTTGGAAACCACTTACTTAATACTTACCAAAATACCAGGATGTTTTCCTATATCTCAGCTTGTCCCTATAATTATTCCAAAAAATTTCAAGTCATAATCTCCACAAATAACTAAAACACCCTTTGATACCAACTATGGAATACCTCCTTTTTATTACATAACTTTTCACTACATGGAACAAAATAAAGGATCTTTTAAAGTTTACTTTCTTGAAAATAAAGGTATATAATACCTGAAAACATAAAAATCCTTCTAAAATACACTTGAAATTCATATTCATGGGTTCAACATAATTTAATTTTACTCAATCTAATATCCCGGGGACATACATCAAAGGAAAAGGGTGAGCATAAAACTCAGTAAGGGAATAAGTAAGGGAGAAAAAAGCATGCGATCATGAGACATGCCAATTAGAACATAAGGCATAATAATAAGGCATGGACAATATATGTAACATAACAATAAGAATATGAATCATAAAATAAAATTTTGGATATAAAATTAAATGAAAAATTCATAATCATATCACCATGGTTTATCACCAAGGTGTTATAAATAAAAAATTCCAAGGTTATTCACTAAGGTATCATAAATCATGTCATCTTTAGAATATGAATTCTTTATCTAATTCATTGGAGAACTATCAGGTCACACACTTAATATGTATTAATTTCACATGTTATACATAGATCATTATAAATCATTCCATTAATAACCCTTATAGAATAATGAATGAGTTTCTTATCAAAATCTTGGTATACAAAAGAGCTTAAAGACCTGATCATTATGTCATTTTTAACCCATGAAAGGAAATGTGGGTTTCATATAAATAAATACCTGAAAAAAAATTAATTTTTAAATATATTTGAATTCAAATTGAAAATAAATAAGGTTTTGGTATTAAAATAAAAAGTAAAAAAAATTTCTCATGTAAAAGAAGGAAATTTGAGAAGTAAATTCGACATCATGATAGGTATAAAACATGGTTTTAGAAAAGGGTAAAATGAGAGGGGAAAAGAGTTTATAATTAATAAAATTATCTTATTACAGTAATGGGATAATATTAATTAGAAAAAATAACTTATTTTTTAAATTAGAATACATACCACAAGAAAAGGAAATTTGAATGGAAATGAGAAGCGAAGATTTCCCTTACCTTGAAGAGTTGTTCATAAAACTTGAGGATGGAAACTTGGGGGATTGAGGAAACCTTGTGGGAATAATTGGGAGGAAAAATAACTATAACTTCATGGAGGATATATTAGTAGTGAATGAAAATGGATAAATGGGTGGATATTTATAGGAGAAGTGGAGGATTTTATTAATAATTTCCAAATATAGCCCTTAGAAATCTAGGTTGTGGAAAATGAAAAACCATTTTCTTACCCATGGTTTTGGAAATTTGGGACACATTCTATATTATTTTAATCTACCAGAACCGAACATATTTTTTATTACTTATTTTGGCATGGAGAAGTAAATATTCCACAAAGTAATGTTTTAAAAAAAATAAATCAAAATTTCCTTTTTAGACTTTGGAAAGTCACTTATAGTTTTGAAAATTGATTAAAATATATTAAAATAAATAATATTAATAAAATAATTTTTTTAGGTCATGTATTGAGTTTAATTAATTATTAAATTCTTATCAAATAAATATGATGTCATAAAATATACAGAAACTATAAAACTATATTGTTTACTATTTACAGAAAAATAAATTATTTTAGAAAATTCTCATAAATTCACCCTAACCTAATTTCGATACTATGATTTAAGAAATTATGTTTATTTTAGCAGAAAAATTCTCTAAATATGATAAATTTATCTTTTAAATATAAAAATCCTTATTTATTTAAAAATAACAGTTTTTATGTCTTAGTCAAATTTATTACACTTATAAAAAATTTCATAGGAAAGTATAAAATTATTTTATCATTTATTATTTAAATAAAACTGTTTAAAATAATATTTCTCAAAAAATACTATTCATAATATGTTGGTTTATTATAAAAATTGTGTATATTTTCTAGAAAAATTCAATTATGTTTTATTTGCATCAAAATATAAAATTATTAAATTAATATCAATTAAACATATGTTTTATTAAGAAAACTATTAATAAGAGGAATTAATGGGATGCAATTTTTATTTATATAAAGAAATTTACACTTTAAGTAACTAAGTTCTAGACACGTAACCCCTTATTACACCCGCATATTCCCTAGGGGTGAGGTGTGCGATGGTCGTTGTTTCATGGGGTGACTTGGATAACATAGACTGAGTGGTAATCTCCACTAATTTGAACTTCTCCCATAGAAAATTTAATTCAATCTTCACTTTTTAAAGTTCAACTTGGTCTTAGTCAAGGGAAAACCCAATGATGATACCTACCCCCCAAGTTCTGACAAATGGGCTTCAAAAGACATAACTCTACTAGTTGAGGCCATCGATTCTCCTTTCATTATCAATAATCCATTTTCATCACTACCCATAAAAACTAATTATAATTGTAAAATTATCAACTAAGGGTATAGTTTCTAATGGTCATATTGACCAAATGTCATATAACGATCGAATCCTAATGATCATATTTACCTTTATACCCTATAAATACCACTTCATTATTTCAATCCAAATTCACTACAATTTATCTTAAGGTTATATTTTCATTTTCATAAGATGTTGTTGGGTTTACTAATATTTTGTTTTATTTAAATAGTGTTCGCTGTGGGAGTGATGATTCTAGTAGATTGGTACAATCCATACTTTCCTAGTTTAGTTGTTCTATTTTATATTTTTTTCTAGTTGTAATGTTTTATTTTTTAATTGGTTTTATAGCTGACTAATGTAATGATCATTGTTAAAGAGATAATTTTTTTGGTTTCTATTTATTTTGTATGTGTATTATTTTATATAATTTTAATCAAATATTTAATCTGGAAATAAATATCATTTAAAAATAATATGTGTCATTACATTCAAGGAATGTATAGGATGGAGAAGAGTTAGACATGGGAAAAGAAATGTAGTAATAAAAAGGAAAATAATCTAGAAAAAAGTATATAAAAAACAAGATATATCTCATATATATATATGAGGAATGATACATCTATTAATAATGGAATACACATAGTACAAGAAAAGACCAAATATAGTGTACATCAAGTGATGGGATAAGGAAAAGACTAAATAGTAGGGTCATACTTTCTAATCTCTGTACCAGAAGTACCCTCCCAAATAGTAGGAGTTTGAATCAACTCTACCAAATATCTCTTTGATGGAGGCATGTGATTGATGAGAGACCACCATAACAGATTCTACAGTGTTAGTAGATGGATCTGTCAAGAGTAGAGGAGGTGAGGTACCAATCCATACTGTGACCGTACATATGGTATCTGGATGAATCAAGGGAACCTATGAGGAATATGGGAGGGTGGGTTCATTTCCTTATGGGGCCTATTCCACAATATAGTTCTGATGGGAAGCAAGGTCAGTGAGCTCGAAAGGCAGATTAGATGGGGTGGGTGGTGGTGCGGGGAAAGGTGTAAAATTGAGTGTAGTAGGTGGGGGTGGGTGGGAAGTTAGAGGGGCAGATGGAGGGGGGTGGGTGGTTGTCACACCTCGACTTTTAAATTTATTTTTATTTTATTATTTCTTGTATTTGGGTTCTCTTGTTGAGGTTCGGGTTGAATGTGGGGTTAAAATTTTTGACGTTTGATAATTTTGGTGGGTTTCAGACCAGTGCACGGGCATCGCATGGTTAGATGTAACCATGCGGTTTCCCCAGGTGCTTGTGTGGGTACCCAAGTGGTCTGGGATGAGGCACACAACTTGTGCGCGGTTTATTAAGCCGTGCAATGACTGTGTGATTACCCAGTTTTTAAAATATGTAAAATGATTTTGTGAAAAATAAATTGAAATAGAATATAAAATAAAATAAAATGGTAATAAGATAAATAAAATTAAATAAAAATTTAAAAATAATGTTTAAT
This sequence comes from Viscum album, assembly GCA_963277665.1. Classification (NCBI taxonomy): domain Eukaryota; kingdom Viridiplantae; phylum Streptophyta; class Magnoliopsida; order Santalales; family Viscaceae; genus Viscum; species Viscum album. The sequence goes on along the minus strand of OY728123.1, from coordinate 750,923,257 downwards.
AATAATAATAATAATATCATATTGTTATTATTATTATTATTATTGATATTATTATTATTGTCATTGTTTTTAAGAAAATGGATTATAATCATTATTAAATTTTATTATTATTATATTAACGATATTAATAATAATAATAATAATAATAATAAGAATGATATTACTATTGATATTATTATTATTTTTATTATTATTATAAAATAAAAAGGGGAAAACCTAGCGCTACCTGCACCCACATCCCCTGTGCACACAACAACACCCCCTACTGGTCCGACTTCCTCCTCGCCGCATCTCCCACCAGTTGGGCACTCTCCCAACGTCGGCATCCTAGTGGTCCAACCTCCTTGCCACACCTCCTCCCAGTGCCACACCAGTACTCCGCCCCTACTCCCTCTTGATACCCACACCAGAAAAACCCCTCCCTCTCATTTATTCCAACAAACCGACCCCTCCCTCTCCTTTTATCTAGCCAGCGTGACCAACCCCAGTGGCCTCCCTCTCCCTCCAGCGCAGCGCATGAGCCCGCCCTCCTACCCTCCCCTTACCGGTGCCCTCTATCTCGCCAACGCGAGTTCTCTGGCCAAAAAACCTCACCTTCAGTATATTTTTCTTTTTTATATTTGATGTTTTTATTTAAGTTGGATAAATCCTAACTCATTGGTGCTGTGTTTTATGTATTTTTTCATTGTCTAGGGTGTGCATTTGGTCTATGGAGCATTTTTCCTCCTTCTGTTGGGGTTCTGTCACGTCCACTCTTAGTTTGTGGTAGGAGAATCCGTGTTTTCCTTCCCAATTAATCCCATTTAATGCTTGAGTGTTTTTATTTAAATATTTGACTTGATTCACACCTTCACAAAATATTTGGTTAATCTGCTATAGTGTTTTCAAGTTAATAGGTTTTGTTAAAAAATAGTTTTGAAGTATTTTCCCTAGTTATGTTTTTATGTGCTTATGGAAATTGTGTTATTTAGATGTCAAAAGTTGTATTGATAATTTTTTAAACATGACACGCACCTTCGTGATACTCTTCAATAGTTTATCATGGTGTTTTATAGTTTGTACAATTTTTTTGAGCTATTTGTGGAATTGTTTAAAAATTATTTGATTTGTTTATAGAATTTCTAGTAAAATTTTTGGGTTGATTTTAAAATTAATTATGATTTGTTTGGTATGATTTTAATTTTTTTCATAAACTTGTTAGCTTGTTTATAAAATTGCTTTATAAACTAGTTGGGTTGTTTATATAATTGTTTATAAATTGTTTATTTTGGTTGTATAATTGTTGATAAATTGTTTGGTTTATTTTATAAATGTTTCATCATTTTAGAGTTTTGAAGGAATTTTATGAAAATTATTTGGTTTGAGTTTGGAAAGGATAAATTCCCACTTGGAAAATGTGAGGTATTTGGGTGTGTTCTTGGTTATATCTAGTTAAGGGGTTGTTTGGTATGTTTTACTAGTTTCTTGTTTTTTGGAAAAAGGGGAATTTGGAAGTATTCTTGGAAAATTTATTTTTGGTGGTGTAAAGGTTTAAGGACTGTTTGTATCTTCCAACTCATGGGTGAAGTTATGCTAACTTTTATAATGGTTTGTGTTTGGATGTTGTGTGTGCCCGGTTAGAGTTTTAAATGTTTTTAGAAAATGGTTTCGATATGGAAATGATGTGATGGCCCAGTTGGCACCTTGGATGTTAAGAAAAATACATGTATGTTATATATATATATATGTATATATATATGTATATATATATGTATATATATATATATATCTAGTGGGAACCTCTATAGGAGGGATATTGCCTTTATGGGTTATCGTATATGGTGTCCATGTTTGGGGTAGGCAAGTGCGATGATGACAGGTAAGATGAATCACGCATGCGAGGGCCTCCTACTTACATAGTATTTTTACCACTATGGGTTCTTGGATGAATTTTTTATGATTGAGTGACGGTTACTAATCAACCCCGATTAGACGGGTTGGTGCCCCCTAGATTTGCTGTTAGGCCAGGTGGATTTTACCACTAGATTTGGTCAGTTTTGGGTGGTAGTTATTTATAGAATTAGGGTCTTCACCATAAAATGACAGGTGGTTCCAAACCAAGTACATCCAGGGATTTTCTAGGGATGTTTAGGCTCACTCATGGTTATTATCTATATTTCTTATTTATTTTATTCTGAATTAGTTTCCAACCTATACTGCTCACCTGTTTCTTTTAGCACTGCCCTGTTTTCATTGTTTTGCTTCTATTTTCAAAATGGTAATTTGTTTCAAAAATGGTACATGGTGTTCATTGGTTTTTGAAATGGGTAAATGATGTTGATTTTTAAAATTTAAAAAACCTAATTTTATAATTGTATTTCAAACTGGCATTAATGGATTATTTTGGGAAAAGAAACACTTGGATTATGTGGTTCACTTTTAGAATCCCTACTGAGAAATTTAATGCTCACACCTATTTTATCATTTCAGTTGATGGTTACCTTTGCTCAGGTCCTCCTGGATGAGTTGCTCATTATTAGGGTAAGGTTGGTCTTTGGTTGGGTGGTGACCTGGAAGGTCACATGGAGGTATGTGCAGTTTTATATTCTTTTTGCTGCTAGTTTTTATTTTTATCATCAGTCTTTATTTATTTGGTTATCTTTTGTTCATGGGATAAATCATTCCCAATGGTTAAATTTTGATGCCCAACACTAGTTTCCACCTCAAGGGGATCATTAATGCCCTTAGGGCCTTGCCACAGACCGACTCAAGTGATCAGTTTAGGGTCGACCCGAGTTAGTTCATAACAAAATGCTATAAGAGGAGACCTTATTATTTGGGGTGTCTGGTAGATGGATATTAGGACTATCAGTACTCGGGAGGTAGGTACATGAAGGGTGTCATGAACCCTCACTCGTTCCAAACCTCGAGTCTCCAGGGGTAGGCTGGGAATCGAGTCCTTGTCTGGTTCTGGTTTATTTTAGATCGAAGGATGAAAATAGAGGTGAGACGGTGTCATGTTGTGATTGCACATGGAGTAGTGACCCATGTGATAACCAAGTGCCCAGTTCAAGTTCCTCTTAGTGTTATTGCCTACCTGGGGCATGGATCACTACCATGTCACCAAGTTGGGCATAGACACTAGTCCCTCTCTATGGTAGTTTGGTGTAAGTGGTGTTTTGTCTTGGTTCTGGTTGGTGTAAGTGTGTTTTTGAAAATGAAAAAGGATTTTGGAAATGATGATGATTCTTTTTAAATGGTTTTGGGATTGGTAAAATTGGTTTTAAAGGAAAATTTTTTTGGCTTGAAAATTCGGTAATTGTTTGAAATTGGTAATGAAATGGAATGTATGGACACACACATGACTGTTCATATGATTCCATGGGTGTTTATTTGAAATTAAAGGCTCGAACTTGTTTTCTAAAGGCGGTTTTTGAAAGGGATGTTTTTGGATGTGTTCATATTTGTTTGTTTTTTGAGATGATTGTTTTTTGATGAAGGTTCTTTCATTAATGTTGCTTCGGGTTGATATCAGTTATGGATTTTTGTTTTATATGTTGTTTAGAAAATGCAACCTAGAAAGGTCCCCAAGGCTTCTGATAAGTCATGCCCAGTTTTTGGTCCTTCTTAGACACTGTCTATCATTCATGGTGATCGAGGTCTGTTAGAGGCAGCATAGTGGATTGAAGAGGTCAAGCATGTATTTAGGGTATTGGGAACTCCCAAAGCTGTTAGAGTGCATGCCATTTTAGGTCTGTTAAAAGGTCTAGCTCTGGAATAATGGGATTTGTTCACCCCATCATCAATGCAAGTTTGGATGATGTGGGATGTCTTTAAATCCTTCTTCGTCTAATGGTTCATACCTGAAGAGGTGAAGATGATGAAAAGGGAAGAACTTGTGTGCATTCAACATGGAAAACAGACGATGACGACATATATTGATCATTTCAAGGAACCTGTGTTCTTTTCTCTAAAGGTAGCATCACAGGATTTGATGAAGACTTCTCTCTTCATCCGGGGTCTTCATTCAAAGATCAAGGAGTGGGTCCTCCCTTCTAAGGAACTTCATTTCAAGAAGCTGGTGGATGAGGAGTTCTTAGCTGAGTTGGTCTCTAGAGCGCAGATGGTTGGAAATCCAATGTATCCGGTTGCTCATGAAGGTTCCCCATCTGGTTGGTAGGGTGTGCTAGAGGGACATATTTCTAAAGAGTCTTATATAGAGGTTATGGATTCCAGTTTGTCGGACCATTCAATGGTGTTCCATCAGTGTGGATGTTTAGGGAACATGAAGCCATCATGTCGCATCCCTCTGAAGATGTGCCACCATTGTGGTTTTCTGGGTCATTTGGAGAAGTTTTGTAGGAATTGTCTCTTGAAGAAGAAACTATGATCAGAGGATTCTAGTTCCTAACTATGAGTCATGAGATGCTTTAGCACTTAGAGCCCTAGCCACTGGTTATGGGGTGAAGCTAGCGCATAGTCAGGAGTTGCCGGGGGTGTGAAGACTTGGTTCAGGTTTTATGTTCCTTGTTGGGATTAGAACATTTAAAGACCTTTTGTTCTTGTTTATCTATTGTTAAAGTTTTAATGTTATTGTAAATTCATCATTTCAATTGGGGAATGTGATGAACTTGTTCTATTGTAATTCAATAGTTCTGTTTGTCTGATTATGGTTTTCTGAATCATGAATTTTTCTTAAAGTGTGTTTGTCCCTTGTATAGGTTGATCTTGGTTTAGATGTGTTTTTTTGGAGATGTAAGTACGTATGGAAGAATCAATTTTTGTAGTTATGCTCAGGTTCACTGATTGAGTTAATTTCTTCTCAGAGGTTTATCTCTAGTGCTGGGGGGTTTTGGTCTAGGTTGAGAGTTCCAAGTTTCAATGGAGGTGTTGTTTCTCTCGCGCTATAGAAGTTAGTTTAGGTCGGTTTGGAGTTCCCATTTCAGTCGCCCCCCCTTCTCGGGGTGGTATGTTTGGGTGTTAAATTTCCACGCTAGTTGAGTTCTTGTGGTGGGGAGAACCCTATCATGTTCTCCCATTCTCTTGTGTTGTGGTTTCTTTTGGTTTCAATCAGGCATGGATTCAAGTTCTGTTTATCGTTCGGTTGGGTAACTTTATCGGGGTAGAAAGTGTCTGTGGTGGGGAGATTTTTCACACCCTGACTTTTAAATTTAAATTTATTTTATTATTTCTTGGCCCTGGGTTCTCTTATTGAGGTTTGGTTTGAATGTGGGGTTATAATTTCTGACGTTTGATAATTTTGTTGTGTTTCAGACCGGTGCACAAGAACCGCATAGTTAGTGGTAATCGTGCAGTCTCCCTAGGTGCTTGTGCGGGTACCCAAGTATCTGGTTTGAGGCACGCAACTTGTGCGCAGTTTATTAAGCTATACGATGAGTGTACGGTTACCCAGTTTTTAAAATAAGTAATACGATTGCATGGAAAATAAAATGAAATGGAAAATTAAATAAAATAAAATGAGAATAAGATAAATAAAATGGAATAAAAATTTAAAAAGAATGTTTGATAATAATAATAATATTACATTGTTGTTGTTATTATTATTATTATTAAGATTATTATTATTATTATTGTTATTCTTTTTAATAAAAATGATTATAATCATTATTAATTATTATTATTATTATATTAATGGTATAATTATTAACATTATTATTAAAATTATTAAAATTATTATTTATTTTATTATTATTATTAAGATTATTATTATTATTATTGATATTATTATTATTATTATTATTATTATTATTTTATTATAATAAAATGAAAAAGGGGAAAACCTAGTGCTACCCGCACCCCCATCCCCTGTGCGCACAACAATGCCCCCTCCTGGTCCAAACTCCACCTTACCATGCCTCCCACTAGTAGCTCACCCTCCCAACACATGAATCCTGGTGGTACAACCTCCTCACTATGCCTCCTCCCAACGACACACCAGTGCTCCGCCCCTACTACCTCTTGCAACCTGCACCTCCCGAAACCCCTCCCTCTCCTTTGTTCTAGAAAGCCAACCCCCTCCCTCTTCTTTTCTCTAAACAGCATGACTAACCCCGATGGCCTCCCTCTCCCTCCGACACAATGCGTGAACCTGCCTCCCCTGCTCTCCCCTTCCCGGCGCCCTCTAGCTCAGCGGTGAAAGTTCTCTAGTTCGACAAACTCACCTCTAGTATATTTTTATTTTTTATCTTTGGTGTTTTTATTTAGTTTGGCTACACCATAACTCACTGGGGTTGTGTTTAGCATGTTTTCCTCATTATCTAGGGTGTGCGTTTGGTCTGTGGGGTGTTATTCCTCCTTTCATTGGGGTTCTGTCGCATCCATTCTTAGTTTGAGGTTGGTGAACCTGTTTTTTTTCCTTCCCGATTAAGTCCATTTAATGCTTGAGTGTTTTTAATTAAATCTTTGACTTGATTCACACCTTTAAAACATATTTGGTTAATATTCTATAGTGTTTTCAAGTTAATTGGTTTTGCTAAAAATTGTTTTGAAGTATTTTCCCTGGTTATGTTTTTATGTGCTTGTGGAAATTGTGTTTTCTGGATGTCAAAAGTTATATTGATAATGTTTTAAATATGACACACACCTTCATGATACTCTTCAATATTTTATCATGGTGTTTTCTATTTTGTACAATTTGTTTGAGCTGTTTATGGAATTGTTTATAATTTTTTTCATTTGTTTATAGAATTGCTAGTAAACTGTTTGGGTTGCTTATAAAATTATTTATGCTTTGTTTGGACTGCTTATTTTTTTTTTCATAAACTGGTTTACTTGTTTATAAAATTTTTTTATAAACTGGTTGGGTTGTTTATATAATTGTTTATAAATTGTTTGGTTTGGTTGTATAATTTTTTGATAAATTGTGTGGTTTGTTTTATAAATGCGTCATCATTTTAGTTTTTTGAAGGACTTTTATGAAAATTATTTTGTGTGAGTTTGGAAAAGATAAATACTGATTTAGAGAATGTGAGGTATTTAGGTGTGTACTTGGTTAAATCTAGTTAAAGGGACGTTTGGTATGTTTTACTAGTTGCTTATTTTTCGAAAAAAGGGGAATTTGGAAATATTCTTAGAAAATGTATTTTTGGTGGTGTAAATGTTAAAGGCCTATTTGGATCTTCCAACTCATGGGTGACGTTGTGTTAACTTTTAGAATGGTTTGTTTTTGGAAATTGTGTCTGCCCGGTTAGTGTTTTAAATGTTTTTATAAAATGGTTTCGATATAGACATGACGTGATGGCCCGATTGGCACCTTGGATGTTACGACAAATACATGTGTTATATATATATATATATATATCAAGTGGGTAGCTCTATAGGGGGGATATACCCTTTAAGGGTTATCGTATAAGGTGTCTGTGTTTGGGGTAGGCAAGTGCGGCGATGATAGGTAAGGTGAGTTTCACATGCGAGGGCCTCCAACTTACATAGTAGTACTACCACCACAAGTTCCTGGGCATATTTTAGATGATTGAGTGATGTTTTCTGATCAAACCTGATTAGATAGGTTAGTACCCCCTAGATTTTCTGTTAGGATATGTGGGATTTTCCAGTGGATTTGGTCAGTTTTGGGTGGCCTGTTAGTTATAGGCTTATGATATTCACTATACGTCAGTAAGTGGCTCCGAATCGAGTATGTCCAGGGGTATTATAGGGATGTTTCGTCTTTCCTATGGTTATTATCTACAATTCTTGTTTATTTTCTTAAGAATTAGTTTCCAGCCTATACTTCTCACCTGTTTCTTTTAGCACTTCCATGTTTTCCTTGTTTGGATTCTGTTTGCAAAATGATAATTTGTTTCAGAAATGGTATGTGGTGTGTGATGGGTTTTGAAATGGGTAAATGATGTTGATTTATTAATATGTGAAAAACCTAATTTTATAATTTTTTTTCAAACTAGCGTTAATTGATTGATTTGGGAAAGGAAATACTTGGATTCCATGGTTCACTTTTGGCATCCCTACTGAGCAATTTAATGCTCACACCTATTTTATCATTTTAGTTGTAGGTTCCCTTTGCTCAGGTTCTCTTTGCTCAGGTTCTCCTCACAGAGTTACTCATTATTGAAGCAAGGTTGGTCTTTGGTTGGGTGGTGACCTGGAAGGTCACATAGAGGTATATGCAGTTTAATATTCTATTTTTCTGTTAATATTTATTTTTATCATAAGTATTTATTTATCTGGTTATCTATTTTTTCATGGGACAAATCATTCCTAATGGTTAAATTTTGATGCCTGACACTGGTTTCCAACCCATGGGGATTGGGAACGCCCTTCGGGCCTTGCCATGGATCGGCTTGGGTGATCAGTTCAAGGTCAACCCGGGTTGGTTCATGACAGTGGTGAAGTGATATGGGTCTTTGAATGGGATATGAAGACAAAAAAATATACCTATGGTTATCCAGGATGGATTGGAGAAATGGAAAGATGCTACTGGTAAGTGGAGGGTTAGGAGAATATGTGGATGGGGGTGGTGGTGTGGTTGAAGAATAAGGGGGATGCACAACAGTGGTAGTAGGGACAAAGGATGTGGTGGTGAAGGTGGTGTTAGGGGTAGCAGTGGTGGATGTAGGGATATGGGAAGGTGAGGTTGGGTCGATTGCATACTGGGTAGGTGCTTCATCATCACCCTCAACACTCTCATGAGCATCACCTCAAGCAAGTGGGGTGTGAGCTAGGGCCTAGTGAAGGATTCTAAGGGAAGCACTCAAAGTAGGGTACTCTTTTTCATACAAGGATTGGAAATTATCTACAGATCTTTGGCTATCCTCACTAAAAGTCATGCAATATCCACCTTGTTCGGATCAAGTTGCAACGTTATAAAAATTGGGGATGCGACGAATTATTTGGAGTAAATACTGAGGCCAACACCAAATTCACCAAGGGTGAGCTCCCATGGCCTGTCTTCAAGTCTGAAGGTGAAACAGTCAATGGACAGCTCGAAGGTGGACAAGAACTCAAGTAAGAGATCCCTGAAGGTTTCCTCATGCACCTAAGTAATGGGGGATAGGCGCAGCTGGACGATGAGGTCAAGGAACTCCTGGTGAATATGGATCTTCTCAAGAATTATAGGGTACAAGTTCTTGTTGGTCCTCATAGGCTTCTCCTAGAGATGTACCAAATTGACCTAGTGATCAGGTGTCGATAAGTGAAGGTAGGGATAGAGGTGTGGGTGGTTAACACCCTGTGACTCACTAGAGGTTGACTTTGAGTCCTCATAAATGGAATCGAAGATAGAGGTGGAGGCATAAGAAGAGGTATAAGGCTCCACGAGTAGTGAATGAGGAGTAGCGATCCATTGCTTGGGTGGTGGAGGCATCCCATATCACTCCAAAAAACGTTTTATGGGTGAAGAGTGCATGGTTTTTGTGCGGACCACTACAGATGGAGAGTAACATAGAGGATATGGAGAGGATGGGAGGAGGAAAAAGGAGGGGAGGAGGAGGTGATGTCTGATAGTGAGGGGAGGAGGAAAGGTGGATGGGGGTAGAGGGGTCGGGTGTAGGAGGATAAGGAAGCGGCGACGGGGGGGGGGGGGGGGGTCATGAACCTAGGGTTCAAAACATTTTAAATCTTCCCTGAGAGTTTCACATCATGTATATTATACGTAACTTATAAATATCAATTTTTTATTAAATTTAGGCCTTCTACATTTACACACCATGTAATGGTTACACAATGTTTATTTGGAAGTTTTTTCTTATTTTAAGCTAGGTCCTCTTAACAATAATCTAGAAATGATACCTTCCAAAGATCTAAACTACCCAATTGTTCATACCTTGAGTTGTGTCCCAGTTATCACTTCATTTAACATTGAGATCTATAATATATTTAGTTTATGTGAATTTAAAAGTAACAACACACCCCTCTTGGAATGGATCTTGGTATATCTTTAACCTTTTCCCATAACCTTGATGGGCGGTTCTCTACATTTATGAATTTCAATTACTTCATATGGGAAAACCTTTATGATTTGGTAAGGACCTGACCATTAGGATTTTAGATTTCCAAGGAATAATTTCAATTGATAATTGAATAACATAACTTTATCTCCCAGTGTAAGGATTTGATGTGCAATGCACTGGTCATGCCACTCATTTATCTTTTCTCTATAAATTATGGCATTATCATAGGCATATTTTCAAATTTCTTTTATCTCATATATTTGGATCATTCTGAATTGTATTGATTTTTGAGAATTCATGGTTAAATTTTTTATTTACCGATAATAGAGGTTCTCTAATTCAACTGATATATGGAATGGATTTCCATACACAAGTCAAAATGGATTAGTGCCAATGGGAATCTTGTATTCTATGCGATATTCCCAAAGTTCATCATCTATTTTTATACTCCATTCTTTTCTACTTGTGTTCACTATCTTCTCTATGATTTATTTAATTTTTCTATCTGACAATTTGACTTACCTGCTTGTTTGTGGGTGGTAATGGGTTCTTATGTTATAATGAATACCATAAATTTTGAGTAATACCTTGATTGAATTATTTTTAAAATGCATTCCATGATCACTAATGATTAATAGGAGGAATCTGAATCTTGATAATTTATTTTTCATTAGAAAATCCATGACCACTTTTTTGTGCCATGAGTTGTCACCTCATATTGTTCCCATTTTGAGACATAATCAACTCTGAATAGGATATAAAAATTCTCACAAGAAATTTGGAATAGTCCCATAAATTCAATCCCCCATATGTCTAAGAGTTTAACTTCCAAGATGAGATTTTGGGGCATTTCATTTCTTTTCCCTATGGTGCCTGTCCATTGGCACCGATTATAGATTTCACAAAATTTCACTAAATCTTGATGAATCATGGGATAGAATAATCCACATTGAAGGATTTTATTCACTGTACATTCATTTATAGGATTCGTTTTAGTTGGTGATGTGTGACACATGCCAATTATGCTTTGTATTTCGTCTTTTGAGACGCAACACCACATTAATACATCAACACAGTGCTTAAATGTAGTGTCTCATACCAATAGTAATGTGAATATTCATTTAATAATATCATCCTATATTTATAGGAGAGTTATAGGTAGAGTGATCCCATGTAAATATAATTTTCAATATCCAAAACACAATCGATATTGTGTATTTATTATGAATAGGGTTTCATGAGGGAAGCCATCCTCGATATCAAGATTACTATCATCCTTAATGATGGGTGATGGAAGTTTGGATAAATGATAAAAAATAATGTTCTCATTCCCTTTAGTATCTTTTAGGATGATATAAAACTCATACAATAGTAGGATCCATGATATCAGTTGCAGCTTGACATCCTTTTTACTTAGTAGATATTTAAGTGCTGTATGATCAGTGTAGACCACTACTTTGGAGAGTAAGAGGTGTGAGGGAAACTTTTCAAATTCATATAATAATTCCATAATTTAATTTTATATAGTTTTATAATTTTCCTAAGAATCATTCATTGTGTGACTGACATAGTTAATGCGGAAAAAGATATGTCCGATTCGCTGTCTTAAGACAACACTAATAGAGAAGTCGTTGGCGCCACACATCTTCTCAAAGTCCTTATCCCATTATAGTGAAATGATAATAGGAGTGGCCACCAAGATATTATTTTGGGTATTTATTTCCCTTTAACACTCTTTTGTGAACTTGAAAAGAGTTTCTTTTGACAATAAGTGTGTCAAGGGGTGGGATAATTTTGAAAAGTCTTTTAAAAAGTGGTGGTATAATCATGCATGACCTAAAAATATCCTTAAGACTTTTACTATTATAGGATTAGTTAAGTTTTTTATTTCATTGATATTCACTAGATCCACATCCACACCTTACTTTGAGATTTTATGTCTGAGGAAAATGCATCCCTATACCATGAAGTGACATTTTTCCCAGTTTAATACTAGGAATTGTTCTTCACAATGTTGTAATACTAGGTCCTCATTACTCAAGAAAACCTCTAAGGATCTTCCATATGCTGAGAAATCATCCATAAAGATCTCAAGTAAATCCTCCCCCATATCATGGAATATATGTGCCATGAAATATTAAAAATATCTAGTTCATTACACATACAAAATGACATACATCTATAGGTGAAGGTTATGAAGATACAAGTGAATTTAGTTTTGGAGTAGTCATTTGGATCAACAACAATTTGAACGTATACTGAATATCTATCCAGGAAACAATATAATTATTTATCTTCTAGTATTTCTGGCATTTTATCCATAATAGGTAATGAGAAATTATCTTTTAAGGTTTTTTTTGCGGTTTCAATAATAAACACATACTTTCTATCCAATGACGGTTAGAGTTGAGATTAGATCATCTTCATTGTTTTTCACAATGGTTAGGACATCCTTATTTGGGGAGACTTGTTGTGGAATCACCCATTAGATTCCAAATATTGAAAATATTATCCCAACATCGAGAAGTTTAAAAAATTATTTCTTAACCACCTATTTCATTGGTGGGGTGAGTCACGTCAGGGGTTGGCATTTGGGTTTAACACCTTCTTCCAATAATATCTTGTGGGGATGATCCCTTTAGTTTCCACCACTCTACATGAAATTGAGTTCTTGTTCCTTTTTAGGACTCTAGTCAACTTTTCCTCTTGTATTTGGGTGATATTTGAGTTGATTATGACTGGAAATGCAATTACAGTCTCTAGGAATGAGTACTTGAGTGTGATTGGAAAAGGTTTTAGTTCATATATTGGTGGCTTCATGACTGAGGGTATTAATGGTGGGATAATGTCCCTTGTCAATGGTTTAATGTAATTTACATCCTCAAGATCACTACCTTCATCTTAATTATGGTACAATATCTCTCTATCATCCTCTTTGGTTATTAAACCATCTCTCTAATTAGTAAGAAAGATGGATTGATAGTCAAATGTTTCATTTTTTTCATAACATACTTCACTAAGTCAAACACTACTTGTTCATATACTACTCTGAGTATTAGTTTCCCTTTATTTACACCAATCATTTCTTTACCACTGGTGATAAGTGGATTTCATAGAATAATTGGAACATATAATTCTTATTCCATGTCTAATATGAGGGAATCCATATGAAAGATTTATTTTAAAACTTTGACTAAGACATCCTTGAGAAGTCTGTGAGGATATTTTACTGATTGGTCAACCATTTATAGTGACACTCTTATTGTATTTAGTTCTTAGAACCCTATTTTTTTAAAGGTTCTCATAGTCATGATATTTATGATTGTGGATATATCACACAATGATCTTTCAAATTAGAATTCCCTTATAATTCATAGAATCAAGAAACTTCCAGGGTATCACATATGAGGGGGAATATTTTACTGAATGATAAAATACCATTATTCATTGAAAGAAATGACTCCCAAGTCTTCCATATTGATTTTTTGGAAAGAAATTCCTTTAAAAATTTATCAAAGGTAGGAATTTGAGTGATTTATTAGGTGAAGGGGATGTTGATGTGTAGTTTCTTGAACATCATTAAAAATTTATTATGCTTCCCTTCAATCTTAAATTGCCTCATTCTTTCTGGGAAGGGAAGAGGTGGATTTTAAGATAGAAGTGACACATATACTTATTAATTTTTAGGATGAAATTTTATTAGATCTTTTTTATTTGTTTCTAACACTAGATTTGTTTCTAGACTATCTTACTTTGTGATATCATCCTCACTGATGACTATTTCACATTTCTTAGGTTCTTCAGGCCTCTTTTCCTCACCGTTGGATGGTTTCTATAATTCTATCACTTTACCATCCTAATAACCACTACCTTTACCTCTTCTCTTGGATACAACTTAGTGCTATTGAATAACATACATAGTAGTCAGTCTGATAAGGTCTTTGAGATTTGACACATTAGATGCTCAAGATTGCATAGGGTAGATCTTTGGTTATGCATCTTTGTCTCTTGGGTGGTCATCCTCTAATCCATTTTTCGCACAAATGTGGTGATCAAGCTTTCTAAATTAAAATTTAGAGGTGGGGAATGTTGTAGTGGTATCTATGAAGCTGGTGAGAATTTTTTCTGAGCTATGGAGGGAAAAGGTTGCTGAGATATTTTCTATTGGGGTAGAGGAGCTAGATTTTGAAGTGGGAACCCAAGTGGTCCCTAATTTATTAGTGGCTCTTGGACACTCCCCTATTAGAAATTGTCTTTATTATTTTGTTGTGTCTATTTATGATACAGACTCTTCTTGTAATATTCATGTTGGTACTACCATGGTTGCTGGAATTTTTGGTTTGTTTATTTTAATTGACATAATCAAAATATTAGCATTTATTTTATTTTAAGCCTTCACTATAACCCTAATATAGGTGAGAGAATCCACAGATTTCACATGATTAAATCTACATAAATGGGGAAGGTGGTGGAAGTGTTGAAGAAGGTAACTGAAATGACTCAAGATTATTTATAATGGATTTTACTTATACTACTAGGAGGGTGTTCTCTTCCACTTGATAGATTCCATACTAAAGCGGTCCTTGATTTCTCTGCCACATACTAACATTGTGGGAAGTTCTTGACCAAATTCACCTATCTTAAGAATGAGTCCTCCTTTGGTAGAGGCATCCACTACATTTCATGTATTAGTTTGGAGTCCCTGATAGAACATTTGGAGATGAAGACGCACATCAAGTCCATGATGTGTGAAATTTTGAGTGAGACCCTTAAAATGATCCCTATATTATCAGGATAACTATCCATCTATCTGGGAAATTTTTTGGATGTCATTATGGAGTTTCCAAGTCTGTATTAGTGGGAAGTACTTATCTAGTAACTTCTTGTATAGGACTTCTCAAGTCATGATTAACTCAGGATCTTTGATTTTGAGCTAATCCTTGGCTTGGTCTCACATGTACAATAGGAAAAAACATAAACTAGTAGCATTTGATGATATTCCTTGGTTGTGAAAGGTGCCATAAACTTCTATTTTTTTTAAATGTACTTATGGGTGTCTTCGCTCTGAAGTCCACTGAACTGACCTATGCTTTGGATCATGTGGATAAGCCTAGGTTTGATCTTGAAATTATGTTCCTAGAAAAGAGGGTAGAAAATTCTAGGCACAACACTACTTATGGAAAATAATCCATACTGTATAATGGTGCACTCATATATCACTATCCACTCTCCCTAATTAATAGGTGACATATATTGAAGAATCTGGGGGTGTAGAGGTTCAAGATCATTGTGCTCAGCCATTGTGAAGTGGCGACATGCAACTAAGGATATATTGATCTTAGGATCAAACAAAAATAGTTATTGAACATCAAGTCCACTTTATTTAGTCAAAGGTATCCATCACATGCACTATCTAGAAAAATAAGTAAGACCCAGGTGCATCTATAATAGAGAATAATGTAACAGGGTGGGGGGTGGGGGTGGGGGAGGTGAGGTAATCCTAGGTTCGATCTGAAGGCTACTATGACTGGGAAACAATGTCCCTGAAAACAACATCGAAATTTGATACACCCATAAGGAATCATTGATTCCTTTAGGAATTAATAGATTATAAATTAATTGTTCCCAAAATAAACTTTCTACTAAGGCATAGTAAAGCGATAGTGCAGGGTTGAACCCATAAGGAAAACTGGCAGACAAGAAACCTCACGATTTAGACCTTAAAGAAGGATTCTTCACATCCAATCTATAGATTTTGGTTTCACTAAAACTATGTAGTTTAGATTTAGGTTAGATAAAAAAGAAGGGATAAGTTTCAATTTCAAGGATTTAGGAAAAAGATAATCCTAAATCTACCTTGGGATAGTCCTATGACTTAGGTTGAAAAGCGGTGATAGGGTCACCAAGTGGTTATGGTAAAAACAATTGGATCCACCTATGCTACAACTATCCCTTGGTCTGGGTATAACTAATAACCTAGATACTTTACACTTATATTATATGGTAGAAAGCATCACAGACTAATGGTTATAGCATTCTTGAAGAACCTTTGTGATAAATTGTTTTTAAAAAAGTTTTTTTTATTTTTTTAAAACTAACCTTTTTATTGAAAAAAGTTTTTGTTTTTCAGGAATCATAACTAGTCCTTTATAATGTGGTTGTTTTATGGGAATAATTTTCTAGACCCAGGTTTTCATATTGAGATGCACCAAACATAGAAGAAGTTAAGAAGATGAATTTGTTGATCAAACACTTTATCATATTTAGATCCATCAACATGAAATTTAAAATCATCAGATTCAAAAGTATCAGAGGTAGAGTTTATTATTTTCTAGAAGTTTGTCTTTTCCATAATTATAGAAATAATAAAGTTTATGAGATAGAAGTTGTGGGTTGAAGAATTCGTATTGTTGCTGAAGAGTTTTGAAAGAAGAATGTGAAGTTAGAAGTTAGAAAGTTTTCATACTTTCTAAAACCAAATCAAAAAAATCTTTTCAGATCAATAATTTCTCAAAATCATGAATACTTTCATGATTAAGGATTTTGAAGAAATAGTGGAGAGATTTGAATAAATTTAAATTTTTAGAGTGAATAATTCCACCGTGATAGGAAAATCTATCGTAATGGTATTTCCATAGTAATGGGATTTCCATCATAATGGGAAGATCCATTGTAATGGGATTTCCATCGTAATTGGAAAATCCATCGTAACGGGATTTCCATCCTAATGGGAAAATCTGTCATTATGGGATTTATATCATAATGGGGTTTCCATCATAATGGGAAAATCTATCGTAATGGAAAAATCCATTATAATTGGAAAATCCATCATAATGGAAATTCCATCATAATGATTTGAGAAGGAAATATATCGTAATGACATGAGAAGAAAACTGATTGTAATGATATGAGAAAGAAATATATTGTAATGAACT
This sequence comes from Viscum album, assembly GCA_963277665.1. Taxonomy (NCBI): domain Eukaryota; kingdom Viridiplantae; phylum Streptophyta; class Magnoliopsida; order Santalales; family Viscaceae; genus Viscum; species Viscum album. Next base: position 750,906,417 of record OY728123.1, on the reverse strand, counting down.
AAGAAAGAAATAGATCGTAATGAGCTGAGGAAGATTCCCCAATGACCTTTTCTGATAAGAGAAATATAGAATTGTATAGAAAGGCTATAAATGCTATTCTCATGTCCTTAATATAATTTTTTTATTAGAAGGTGATGAGTCTCAAAACTTTAAAAAGTATGTTGGACAAGCTAGAAAGTGTTTTCAAAGGGACTAAAAAATTTAAGGAAGCAAAGATACAAATATGGAATAATAAGTATGAAGACACCATAATAAGGGATGAATACATGATTGATGAATAATTCACCAAAGTAATTGAATTTTTTTTAACATCAAAGGATTCAGAGATGTCCTGTAAGATTCTATAATTATGAAGACATTTATGAGAAATTTTTTGGATAGGATTGATTCTAAAACTTGTTCTTTACAAGATAAGGATGATTTATCTCTTGATGAATTGCATAACTTTATTATTTCTAATTAATTGAGGAAAGATCCAATGTTTAAAAATAATATAAAAGATGAAATGGATTTTGAAGATATGAGAAAGATGAAAATTCAAGATGTTTAAGATGTCAATCCTTGTGACTTTGAAGATAAATAGGATGATGAGTTGAATGGAAAAAATCATGTCTCTTATATCTAAGTACTATCGAATAGGAAGAGGAAATTATGGAGGTAAAATTCCTCTCATATGTTTTGAGTGTGGTGGAATTAGAAACGTTTCTATGAATTTTCCAAATAAGAATGTTTGAGAATATAAAGATGATTCTGATGGAAAACATTTATGGAAGAAGTGAAACAAAAATGATGATGAATAAAATTCTTATAATAGATACAAAAATAAGTTTACTATAAAAAAATATGTATGTTGAGTAAGAAAGTTGAATCTAACTCAACTAACAATAATTATTTTGAAGATTAAAGTTTAGAAAAATTTAGAACCTTTATTAAAAAATTTGATAAAATAAAAGATTCCTTAGGGAGTGCAGAAGGTGGTGAAGAATCTTATTTAGAGTATCAACTCCGAATAGAACTTTTTGCATGTATTGAGAAAAAAATGTAATGGTCCACTCATTCCCATTGGCTTGAGAGTACAATGAATCATTACTAGGCCTTAAGAAACATCCCCAAGATGCTAAAGGGTAGAAATAAATACTTAAGGGTTTTAAATACAAGAAGGGAACAATTTACCCTTTAAGAAATAAAACCATTAACCAACACCCATAACCAACCAAACACCATATGATGCATGAACTAAGAAAGAAAAAACAATAACTTCTTTTATAACCAAGACCAAACCAAGGGTATCACAAAATAAGACAAAGAAACTATCAAAGTAAGTAGTGTAAGATAACTACAATAAATCCAAGACAACCAAAATACTTCATTCTCTACAGGCTACATGCTCTAACATCACCAAATAGCCCAAGTATCCTGAGGTGGTGCTAAATATGCGTGATACTTTACCTTTTCCCATGTCCCAGAAGATAACATCTACAAAAGCACCAAAGTTCCAAAGCAGGGGTGGGTATAAAACTTAGTAGGACTTTCCCCAATTACTACCCTACTCATACAACTAGGATAGAAAGCTTATCAACATTTATATAAAAGAGTTTACATAAAACAATTTCCCAAAATAGTTTATAACTAAATATAAAGAAGATTCAAAACCATTTAAAACCAAAAGTGAAAAAGTGCTATTTAAACAATTTTACAACAAGTCGTACTTCCATAAAAACAACCAAACAAGGCTTTCAAAACCACTTCTCAATAACATTCTTTCATAACCATTCCATTCCACTTATTCAGACATCCAACTACGCATGCTTCATTATGATAATTCCATACTCATGAGAAGTCTCTCATCGATCTACCATGTAGTCACATGATAATTATACCCCATGTGACATTACACATTTGGTACCATGAACTAGGTCATATTCTAACCAAGCCTCGTAAATATGATCCATACACACACCACTACTATGCCAAAACCATTTCAAATAACTATTTCAAACCATTTCAATAAAACTATTCGTTTATTGAAACCCATTTAAACAAGACAATTCCAAATACCCATTCCATTTCAATAAAACCATTCCTTTTATTGACAACACTTTAATAAAATAAAAATACCATAATTATAGAAAAAAATACCATTTTAAAATCCATATTTTAAAATCAAAGATCAAAGCACCTTTCAAGAACACTAATTTTCCAGATTTCCACAATTTTTCAAACCATCACTAAATAGGTTTTTTAAAAATTCTCAAATAACCAATTCATAATCAATTTTACAAAATAATATCTATTTTAAATCATTCCAAATAGTTCTACTATTAGGATTTGAGATTGAATCCACCTACCTCAACTGTTTTGATGAAAACTGAAAACATACGAAGAATGCTCAAGAAAACCTGGTTGATTCTCCCTGAAACTGCCTTAGATCTCTTCTCATACCAACAAAAAGACAAAATATTAACATATTTTTCATCTAAAATCTTATATATACCCATAATGGACATAGATCTAAGAAATCAAGAATAGAGGGGAAGTAGATCTAAGTAGATCTAAGACAATGATCAAGAATGATGAAGAACGATCACATACCTCAAGAATCTCTTTTCGAATCACCAAGGGATGTCTTTGGATTTCCTCCCAATTGATGGGAGAACCTTATTTGTCTTTAAGAGAAGAAAAATATTGAGTTAGAGCTAGTTTGGGATAAAAAAAACGGGGATTAAAGGCAAGGACGACCTAGATCCACTTTTTAAGGAGGTGGTTTTTAACCCACACATAGTTAGTCCACAGGGTTAGGAAAAATGTGCACTAATCATGAGTTATATAATACCTTAAAGATCACCCTACATGGACTCTTCTCATGGTATCCCAAACTATGCACACACCGTGTTGAAGCTACTATCCAAAATCTACAAATTTTCATGGCATCTGTTAGGCTTTCTGCACAGTTTGGAAAAATCGTGCACAGACTGTGTGCCTCTGCTTTGGACCCAAAAACTTCTTGAAAGTTTTCCAACTATCCCATATTTCACCTTTACACTTTATAAACATAAAAAGAACAATTTAAGGGTTAAATACTATAAACTAATTGTACTGTAATAAAAATCTCAAGAAATAAATTAGATTAATGAATAAATATTGTACTGAATTTGTTGATGGAAGAAACAATGTCATCAAATAAGAGGATGAATACATTCAGAATATTTTAAGTTACAAAAATAGAATTTATGAATAGGGAAAAATGATTAAAGATCTTAGTAAGAAGATGGAATCTAAGAAAGAATAGGTTAGAAACTTTTAATATAAAATTCTTGAGTCTGAAATTACCTTGAGGAATATGAATGAAAACTTCAAAAAAGATTTAGAAGTTAAAGTTGAGACTTCTAAAGATACTGTGAAGGCTCAATATGAGAATCTGGTGAAATCTTTTCATACCAAAAATAACGTTTCATCTGATTCATTTAACATTTCAAGTTCTATAAAAAGTATTGGGAACCCTTGGGTAGAGAAAGGATTTGAGAAAACTATCAAATCTATAAAATTAGATAACTCACTCAAAATAAATGATGGTCCACATCCTATGTATGTTATAAGTGAAAGAAGTTACCAACCTCAACAATGTTTCAATAGAGAATGATCTTATTTTAATATAAAATCGATATTTTATTGTTATTTTTGGTATTGTGGAATCTATGGGAACAAGGATTATAATTCTTTTCACAACTTATCCATACCTAGAAAAAAGGTTTGAGAAAAGTGAAAGAAATAGTGAAATTAGAATGAGCAACTTTCCTAACTTACAGAAATTTAAAAAAGTGAATTCTCAAGATGTTAGAAACATTCCAAAAAGAAATAAATTTTAATGATCAGAAGAAGTTTGTGAAAGAAGTTATCAGACTGGTCATCATGCTGAAATATGTATGACACTCCTTCCAGAACAAGTTTCTTATAATAGAAAAGAAAAGAAAGATGAAAGGAAGAAATTTGAGGAAATATATTTTGTTTTTGATATAGATTTGAAGGAAAGTAAAAGAAACAAACCATGGATACTTTATAGTGGTTGTTCTTTACATATGATAAGTGATATAAAAATCTTCAAACATGTTGAAAGTCATGATGGAGGAGTTGTTACCTTTGGTAATGATTGTTCATTAAAAATTAGAGGAATCAATACAGCTGATATTGAATCTGAAAAGTTGAAATATAAGGAATTTTTATATGTTGATAGGCTAAAACATAACTTTCTTAGTGTAAATAAACTTTGTGATGATGGAAAATAAGTTTTTTTTAGAAATGATTTTTGTATCATAAAAAGTGTGAAAGATGGAAAAGTTATTACAAAAGGATAGAGAACTAGTGGGAATCTCTTTCAAATAGGTTAATTCAAAAACTAATGTTACTTGAGTTCTGAAGATTAAAAAAAATTATGGCACTAAAGACTTGGCCACCTTGGGCATAAAAACATTAATAAAATTTATAAATTTGATTCTATTTGAAACTTTCTAGAATTGAAAAGAAGAGAAGAAAATGTTTGTGTAACTTTTGAAAAGGGAATATGACTAACAAAAGTTGTGAAAGAGTTAAGATTAAATCTACCAGAACACTTGAGATTATTCATTCCAATTTATGTATTCCAATGATATATCAATCGAAAAAAATGATATTTACACTTTATCAATTTTATTGATTATTTCATTCATATGAATAACATCATGTTTATGAAGCACAAGTCATAGGCTATTGAAATGTTGAAATTCATCAAAAAAGGATATTTAGAAATAAATGAGGGTTTTTATAAAGAATTTGAGAATATATAATGGTACAAAATTCACAAACAATACTTTTGAAATTTATCTAAGAAAGCATGTTGTCAAAAATCAGTATAGTAATCCCTATACTCCATAAAAAAATGGATTAGTAGAAAGAAATAAAAGAAGTTTGGTGGAAATGAGAAAAAGTATGTTAGAAGAATACAAACTTTCAAAATTCTATTGGAGAGAAGCTATTAGCACTTCTATATATGTTCCAAATAGATTATTATTGAGACCAGAAGCTATCATGACTCCTTATGAAATGTGGTATAAAAAAACCTTCTTTGAAATACTTTAAAGTTTTTTTAGTCCATGTTTTCTCAAAATAAAAAATACGGATTTGGGAAAGTTTAATGAGAAATCTGAGGAGGGAACATTTATAGATTATTCACAAAATAGAAGAAGTTAAAACTTTGGGACAAACATTTACAAAATTTGGTAGACTCATATGATGTGAAGGTAATTGAAAATAAAATTTCCTTAAAAAGGTTATTGATAATGATGATGAGGATAAACAGGATAATTCCAACAATAGTGAAAGTAATTCAAAACATCCTTATCAAGATTAAGAAGAATAATGTGATGAGTAAATTTTCGGTGGGAAAAAAACTTTGAAATTTCTTACATTGAGAAAATATATTGAATCTGAAAACAATATTGGGAATCATAAGGTTATAATCTAGATAAGAATAAAGTTGAGATTAGATAATCAGACTTCACTTATCGAAAAAGTTAAACTAAAATCAGTTTCAGAATCTATTCAACAAAAATAATGGGTGAATGATATGAATGAAGAGTTGGATCAGATTTAAAAGAATGAAACATGGGAAATTGTTTCACAACCAACAAATAAAAATGTTATTGGAACTATGTGGGTTTATAGAAACAAGTTAGATGAACATGGGGAAGTTTCAAGAAATATTGCTTGATTTTTTTTAAAGGATATGCACATGTAGAAGGTGCTGATTTTGAAGAAACATTTTCCATGGTTGCAAGATTAGAAACTATTAGAATGTTTCTTTCAGTGGTCACACATAGGAATAATTTTTTTTTTCAAATGGATGTAAATTCATCCTTCTTAAATGGTGAGATTCAGGAAGAAGTTTACGTTGAACAACCTGATGAGTTTCTACTTGATGAAGATGAAGAAAAGGTTTATAAATTGAATAAATATTTGAATGGGATGAAAGGAGCTCCATGTGATTGGTATTTTAAACTTGATTTTTTTTGAGAATGTAGAACTTTTCTAAAGGAAATGTTGATAGAAAATTATATGTGAAAGACGTTGACTCAAGAGATATAATTGTAATTGTTTATAAGGATGATATAATTTTTTCTAAGGATATAAAAAATATATGTAAAACATTTCCTGAGGAAATGAAGAAGAATTTTGAAATGTCTATGTTAGGAGAATTAACTTTCTTCCTTGGATTGCAAGTTCAATAAAAGGAAAAATACATTTTCTTATCTAAAGAAAAGTATGATAGGGAATTATTAAATAATTTTGGGATAAAAGAATCCCAATATGTTTCATCTCCAATTTTAGTGATCACAAATTTGAGTAAAGATGAATCCATAATAAGTGTGAATCAGAAAGACTTTCAGAAACTGATAGGAATTATTATTTACCTTACAAACTCAAGGTCTTATATTTTTTATGCTATGAATTTGTGTTCTAGGTATCAAATTAATTCAAAATAATCATATATGTTAGCAACAAATAGGATTATGAGATATGTTAACGGAACAAATTCACATGGGTTATTATACAGAAGAAATTGTGAGATAAAGTTTCATGGTTATACTGATGCCAATTGGGCTAGAGATTTAAATGATATAAAATCAACCTTAGGAGGAACATTTTTCTTGGGTAAATGATGTGTGAGTTGGTATAATAATAAACAAAGTTTACTAACTTTGAGAATATCTAAATCTAAATATATTTTAGCAACTTAAGATTGTACTCAAATGTTATGGATGAAAGTTCAGTTGAAAGATTTTAAAGTAAAAGTTTCTAAACCATTAAAGATACTTTATGATAATCATAGTGAAAATTATCTTTCTAAGAATTCTATCCAACATTCTAGATCAAAACACATTGATATAAAGTTTCAATTTATAAAAGAGAAAGTTTCTGCTAGAGATGTTTTTCTAGAATACATTTCAACAAAGTATCAAATTAATAATATATTTTCAAAAGAAAGGATGAAAGAAAGGTTTGTGGAATTAAGGCTATAAATTCATGTTCATCGTTCTACCATGTATTGTTAAAACTCATAAGGAATAACCCCCACCATGCTTTGGATTATGTTGAAAAATGGGGAAAGTGATTAACAACTTTCTTCTTTGTAAGAAGTTTTTACTTATCTTTCTTAAATGAATATGAAGCTGTGATTATCATAAAATGGGGTAGATAAAAATAAAAGTGAGAGGAAAAGATAAAAGTGAGGGGGAGTTTATCTTTGCATGGACTCACTTTTTTATTTCCATTGGGGATGTAATTCCTTAAAAAATATTACTTTATCCAGTAGTGTGGTGTTAAAACACCCTCTTTTAAGAAAAGATATGTTTTGATAAAAGTCAAAAAACTTGAGTTATTTATGAAAGTTGTGTTGTGAAAAATTCTAAGATTTGGGAAATTTTCTAACAAGGGTTTCCAAAAAATCCAAAAAGGGATATTGAAGAACCTTTGTGATAAATTGTTTTAACAAATGTTTTTTTATTTTTCATAAAATAACATTTTTTTTGAAAAAAAGTTTATATTTTCAAGAATTGGAACTATTCCATCATAATGAGGTTGTTTTCTGGACACAATTTTTCCAACACATATTTTTTTATTGAGCTACATAGGACACAAAATAAGTTAGGAAGATGAAGTTTTTGATCAGAAACTTTATCGTATTCAGGTCCATTAATGTGTCATTGAAAATCATCAGATTCAAAAAATTTAAGGCAGAATTTATTGTTTGCTGGAAGTCTGTATTTTTTATAATCTGAGAAAGAATAAAGTTTTTGTGATAGAAGTTGAAGGTTGATAAATTCATATTATTGCAGAAGATTTTTGGAAGAAGAATGTGAATTTAGTAGTTAGAATGTTTTCATACTTTCTAAAATTGAATCAAATGTTGCTTTTTTGATCAAGAAGTTCTAACAAGTCATAAAGATTTCCATGATAAAAGATTTTGAATAAATGGTGGAGAGGTTTGAAGAAATTAAAAATTTTAGAGTAGATAATTCCATTATAGCGGGAAAATCTATTATAATTGTATTTCCATCGTAATGGGATTTCCATCGTAATGGGAAAATTCATCGTAATTGGATTTCCATCATCATGGGAAAATCCATCATAATGGGATTTCTATCATAATGGGATTTCTATCATAGTGGGAAAATATATCGTAATGGGATTTCCATCATAATAGGGATTCCATCAGAATGGGAAAATTTATCATAATGGGGAAATCCGTCGTAATGGGAAAATATATCATAATGGGAATTCCATCATATTGACCTAAAAAGGAAACAAATCATAATTATTTGAGAAGGAAATAGATCATAATGAGATGAGAAATAAACAGATCATACTGAACTGAGAAAGAAATATATTGTAATGAGATGAGGAAGAAACAAATCGTAACGAGCTGAGAAAGAAACAGATTCATTGAGAAAGAAATAGAAATTATATTGAGCTTATTAAAAAAAGACTCAAAAAGAAAATTTTATAAGTTTTGTGAAGAGTTAAAGAGGTAAAAATTAAAATTCAATGTTTTTTTCATAAATCTGAGTGAAATTTAAGGAGGTTTGAATAAGTCAAAGTTGAAGTTTAAATGTGAGAGATTTTATGAGATTTTGAAATTTGAGGAAGTGGGGAAAGTTTTCATGTTTCTTATTTTTTTATTCTAAGTCACCTATAAATACTTTCTCAGGTCATTCATTAATTTTTGATTTTTGTATGCAAGTAGAAAAGGTGGAGCACTGAAGAAATAAAGTGTGAGTCATTACCGACCAGAGATCTCATAAGGAGGATCAGATAACTGAATGTTTGTTTATCAGTTTGAGAAGATCGTATTCAGTCGATCAGATTGATAAGATCATATTCAGTCAACCAGATTGAGTCAATAAGACTAAATAATATCGTATTGAGAATTTTAGTGGAGATTGAGTTTTGAAAATTGAGAATTAGTTTATCTTATTGAGTCCATCATTTCAGAGAATTAGATCTAGGATCATCCTTTCAGAAAATAGGATCCAACATCATCGTATTGAGAAAAATAGATCTAGCATTATATTATTGAGAAAATCGGATCCAACCAAATTAGAATGAGAATTTATACTGAGAAATTGTGGAGAATTTTCACCAAAGTATTTATTCTTTTGTTTTTCACAATTGTTTTATAAGAAAACATTGTAAACTTACGGGGGTTGGTATAATCATTTCTATAGAACCCCCAGTTTGAGTTATGTGACATTTTTTATTTCTTTTTATGTGTTTAAAGTGTTTCTAAAGAGTTTGGGAGAGTTTAGAAGGGTTTTAAATAATTTTGGTGGCTTTTCTAAGGGCGGACGTTTTGAGCACGGTTGGGGGAAACCATATGGGTTCTTCCGGAAACCATGAAGGGAGGGACAATGGGATTTACATGGCCTGATTACAGTTTTCCAAACCGTGAAAAAAAATTGTGTAGAACCCTTCTCTTGAGGTAGTGGCATGCGTAAGGTTAGTGCATGGTTTTCTAAACTATGCAGGCTGACTGTGCGACCACTTAAAAATGGGGTTTTTAATTCCAGGCTCCCTCAGGGTTTCCTCATTTCAATCCAAACTTCCTCCCACTCGAGCCTCACTTCGGATTTTGGGTTCTAAAAGGATTTAGGTTCTCTCCCACACATTTTGGAAGCATATAGAAGGGGTTTCTTGGTGTATTGAAGGCAGTTCTTCTCAAGTAAGTCTCCTCTCATGGTTCTTTGTGGTTTCCTCTAGATCTACATATCTCTCTCTCTATCAGTTTTCTATATCTACACCCATTGTGTGTAGATATAGGGTTTTTGTTGCCTTGTATTTTGATTTTATCGATTGTGGATGTTAGGGAAGGGTATCTAGAGCGGTTTCGATGGTGCTTTCTCCGGATTTGAGGTGTTGTTGCTTGTGAGTCGATTTCACCGAAACCCTAAAGGTTGGTGGCTTCTATCTTGACTCCACTTTGCTGGAACTTGAAGCTTGGTTACAATTAATTTATTGTTCTTGAAATTAATTGTGTTTTGATGTGTGAAATTGGTTGGAATTTATTTTGGTTATGTTTTGTGGATTTTTGGGAAAAAGGGGGCTTTGGGGTGAAAAGTTCTTATTGCTGATTTTAAAATGGAGATTTTAAATTGGGTTGCCTGAAATGATTTGTGAAAAGTATTGATGAATGGATTACAATAAATATTTTTTTATTGAAGTGTGGTTTGGCATGTAAAAATAATTAAAGGGTGATTTCAATTAATTGGATACTTATTGAAGTGGTTTGGCATGTGATCAAAATAGTTATGTGTATATTGTTGTGGCCTTGGTGAGTTATTCTTGGTTATTTCTTATTTAATTGTGTGTAAAGTGGGTGGGAATTACCACTATAAAAAGAAGATGGATAGTGGGAAGAAGGGCCACCATCAAGGATAAGTGGATGAGAATTGCTACAAAATTGGGAAAGGAAGGAACATGTTGGACGGAAGTGCCAATGTGATTGCTATACCAGTTTTGGGTTTTTGAAACACTGTGTTGTTCTTTGATTGTGTTGTGGATATTAAAAGTGGAAATTGGTTGTGCTAAGGCATGGAAGTGATATAACTTATGACATGTTTGTGGCTTTCTCGTGTGTTATATGGCTTGATAAGGGTAGGTTTGGCTTGTGGTAATGGTTACACTATTTAATGTTTTATATAAACTACTTATTATAAACGTGCTAACGCTTTTATCCTAGTGACATGTGTAGGGAAGTCATTTGGGGAAAACCTACTGAGTTTTAGTACTCACCTTCTGCTTTGGCACTTAGGTGCTTCTGTAGATGTTGTATTCCAGGACACAGGTAAGAGTAAAGAATCTCATTTTGCTAGCAGTTTGGCATGATGACTTAGTGATGTTGTGGTGAATGAAGCATGAAGCTTGGTGTGGAGCTATTGATGACGTCCTAGTTCTGTTGGAGTCTTGTTATAGTCTTCCTCTTGGTACTCTGATTTTGGCTTGGTTGTATTTGGCATGTGGGATTGTTACGGAGTAGTTTTTTATCGTTTGGTATTGTATGGGTTTGGTTGTTTTGTATACATGAATCATATAGTTTGTTGTTAGTGGATTGTTTGGTTGGTTGGTTGTATCTCTAGGGAAAATCATTCATCAATTTATTCTCGAAGCATTCGACATTTATTTCCAACCTTTGGCACATTGGGAACGTCGCTTAAGGACAAGTGGCATTTCTCTTCCCTCTTAAGCCCATGATATGGGGAGGGATGTTACAATTCCTATCGGGAGATAAAAGGTGTCTAATTAGAGTTGTCACAAGTTGTATTCACTTCTTCAAAGTAGTGGATTTTCATAGACCCATGGGAGTGGCTATCATAAGGATATAGGTTTTTACACTGAGGATGAACCTTTTAAAGATTGTGTGATTTGATTTCTTTACTATTATTTCATGCATGAGTTTTTACTAAAGGTTGATAAGGAAACAAATCTTAACAGGTTGTAGGGGTTAAGTTTCTAAAAGTTTTGAAACTTATAAAAAGTGAAGAACTAATTCACCCCCCCTTCTTAGTTTTATTAGTTCATTTGTAACTTCACTTATCAACTCCAATTAGGCCATGTTTATTCGATTACACCTCCCATAGTTAGGGATATACAAGATAATGTGATCAAAAATTATTTTTAACCTAATTAGTAGACATAGGGAAACCAAGGTTCAATTATAGATTCATTATGCTCAGAAAAACCTTAATCTTGACCCCTAACCCTAAGAGTATTAATGTCACATGGTGATGTTGATCAAAAGAAAAGGAATAATAAACATGCATAAAATAATCATAAAACAATTTAGAAATAATAAATCCAAAATTAAAACAAGTAAGAATCAATCAAAAACTTACTGTGAATGAAGAAACAATGAAGAATAGTGAAAGCATTGAAGTCGAATGATAATCAGTTTAGAAACGGGCCTTAAAACCGAAATGGAATTGAAACAATTTAAGAATAGATGTAGAATAACAAAGAATGTAAAGGGATTTGATAAAATGATTAAAGTATTGAATTGAAACTGAGTTTGAAAGGAAAATAAAGAAGAAAAATAGGACAAAATGAGAAAAAATGTAGGTCATAGAGATCTATTTCCACGGTGGACATCACCAAAATATTTATATGCATAAAATTTACATGACATGTAAAACATTCATGTCATGTATTTTTGTTAAGTGTCTTATATATTGAATTTATATGACATGAAATCCTTATATGTTATGTACTTTAGATCAACAATATCCTCTAAGAATCTTGAATCTTATAGAATCCTTGGGCTATATCTTTAATTAGATGAGATCTCCGAATTTTTAACATCATGTAAATTCTACACATTGTGTATGTGATTCACATCATGTACTTTTTAAACATTGAGTAATTTAAGCAGGAATTGAACTTTCAAAATATCATGAAATGTAATGTATTTACACATCGTTTAATTGATTCACATTATGTAATTTATCATAGGATGGAATTTGTTCTACAATGATGTTATTAAAGAGGAATACACATTGTGAAATCATTTCATGACGTGTAAAACCTGTTTTTTCCATTTTCAACACTTCTTTCTTTGAGTCCAAAATTCCAAATTCTTATGAAAATAAATCAAAATCCAGTTCATTATCAAGTAAAACATGATTACACCTTAAATAAATATATCCCAAATGTTTATATAAATTTGGGTAATCACATTTCTATATATGTAATCAGAGAAAGGTATAAGTATTTTTGGGAATAAGGATGAGAAAACATTAGATAAATACCTAGGGATAAGGTTAAGGAAAAAATTATAAGATTTTGATATAGTATAGAGAATGTGGTTTCCTGAAAATGTTATCCCCCTCTTGATACAAGAAAGTGAATGTAGGCTCCGACTCATATAAATATAGGGGTAATAACCTTGGAAAGGTTGATTGAGTAATAAATTGATCTTCACTTTGTGCATAAAAAATTGACATAACTACAAACCTGGTTGGACACTCCTAGGGTGTAGAACACTGGGTCTTTTTGAGTTATGAATTTTAGGGGAATTTTTTTATCTTTGATTTTTTTGTGATAGGTTAATTTTGAGAATCAAGGATTGGTTAAGAAATTTAGGTGTTAGTACATCTATAGAAGATGTTTTTAGATATGAAACAATCCCCGTGAGTTATTATTGAGGTGTCCCAATAATTTCATAATTAAATATTACATCTTATTTGATGAATATTCCTTATATATCATTATTATCCAGGAAAAACCATAAAGTTTTGGTGTCTTTGGAAACTTGGATACATAAAAAAATTGTACATAATAAATATACATCATCTCCCATAAACTTCTTTACAAATGGAACCCTTCTTAGACATATCATACTTAAAACATTTCTTCATAAACTGGAGAAAAGAAAACATAATAAAGGGTGAGATCATATTCTCAGTAAGGGAAATACTAGACATATCAATGATAATTTAAGAATAAAATGAACATAATTTTATGATAACATGAGTATAACATTTGAAAATCCTACCCAACACTTCATAGATCATACTCATGAGTCATGAAGTAAAGCTTGGCAGTTTATAAGACACGAATCATAAAGAATTAAAAGATCACGAGCCATGAGAGAATAACATTGACATAAGATCATGTCTTAAAAAATGGAATAAATGAAGAATAATTATAATTATAGAAACCTTTTGTCATGGATACCCACTAAGACATTCATCACATATTAGGCTTAAGCTATCCACCCTCATACCTGCTTCAGGCTTGGGATAACCTTTCATGTACCCTCTTTTGGGCATGGGATAACCTCCCATGTACCATTTGAGTTTATAAAATATTAATATTTACCCAATTAATTATAGGGATATAACATACCAACCCATAAAATAATCTATTTATATGTATTTCACAAGATCATGAAAACATTTATCATTTCATCATAACTTAACCTATAAAAAAGTAAATGGGTTTCATTAATATTTTATAATCATAATAATATTAAAATATCTAGAGAAATAATAAAGATGGTATTGTAGTATCAAATCTCTAGTAAAGTATAAGTAACATAATATGATGTTATCAAAGATGAAAAATTCCTTTAAAATATAACTGGAACATTTATTAATGAAAATACAGTTTTTATTTTGAAATCACTTATTCAAAATCTAAAAATATATAAAATATTAAGGAAAATAATTTCTTTGAAAATAAACATGGAAAAATTTAAATTAATATTCCAAGTAAAAATTATTCATGATGGTAGGAAAATATTTTGTTTGATTTACATTAAAAAATGATTTTTCTCAAAGCTTTGGTAAAAGTGTCTAATTCGGAAAAGAACAAGAAGTTTATTTTAAAACAATTTTATGTAAAGTAAAAAATGGTTAAAAATGAAATTAATAAATCATGTAATAATAGTGAAAATATTTTTGAAAATATTTTAAATAAAATTCGATATGGAAGAAAATTATTCCTGAACAAAGAGAGAAATAAAGTTGATTTTTATTAAAAACATGATTTTGGTTTCTTGAGTACTTAAAGAGAGGAAAATTAATGGAAAAAATGTGATATATAGAAATAAACATAGGATATTAAAATCTATGATATTTTTTAGAGATATATATTATAATTTCACCATAAAAAACTTATGAATAAACAACCCTGATAAAATTGTGGTTGTAACATAAAACCTTTACCTCAAGTTTGTCTTACTTTGTAAGAGAAATAAACTCCTATATAATAAATTTAAATTTATTATAATTCTATACCAAAACTATATTCATACTTATAATACCATAAAATACTTAATTATGACATCTTATTACCAGTTCATTAATAGTTTTTTATTAAAATCACTATTCTGGAGGATAATTGTTTCATTTTTTATGAAAGATTTAGTTCATTAGTTCAAATCCTTATCCTTTGATCATGGTTCTACCATATAAATAATTTTAATAATTATATAAATATCATATATATTCATTATATATATATATATTTATACCCATCTATAACAGGTAGTGAGAAAAAAATGAACTACACAGTTCATGGAGATGACTATCCATACCTTCACATAAATACGTTTTTTATTTTCTAAAAGAAAGAAAGAAAAGATGATAAATAATATTTTATCATTAAATGATCATAATTTTAACATAAATATCATTTATATTTATTAAATCCACCATTATCTCCATCAATGTGAGGTAGTGATGAAAACTGAATCATATCATTATGCAGAGGTGGTTGTCCACACATACACACGAGTGATAATTTCAGTTCCAGTTGATATAAAAGAGGTTGAAAAAGGTTGTTCCATCATATTAAAATCTAATTATATTGATTATAATGGAATAATCATGTTATTAGTGATATAATAAGTTTAGAGAAGGTTGAAGAAGAAAAATAATTAAAAGAGGTTGGTTAAGATTTATACCTCTTATTTGAGAGACCTCCTTTGGATTATACCTTAAGGAAAGATATAAGTAAGATATAAAGGTTTTGGGGTTGGGAATGGATATTATATAAGGCTCAAAATTTCTGAATAAAGTTGGAGAGGAGGTTCCCTTTTATAAGCGAGGTAGAGGACACACTTAGAATTTCTAAAAGACTTATATATAATTAATGTATTTATCAAGTATAATGATTAAAAATGTCCAAAGAATCAAATTCATGCTAATATAGGGTATAAATATATTAAAATAATAATCATTATACAATTTTATATGACATTCATACCTTTATCTCTTATTTTAACTCCATTGGTAAACCATTTTTGACCTTAATCATGGTAACCCATTTTTTCTATTTTTACTATTGATTATAACTAAAAATGAAAGTGTCCTCATTTAAAAATATATACATGCAGATTAAAAATATGAAATAAATTTTATTAAATAAATTTTTTATAAGTTCATGAATTAATTTTAAAATATGCACACAAAAAGCAATGAAAACCCATTTTTATAAAAATACATTTTTAAGCATATAAAAAATTAAAATTCATTCCTTGCTAATTAAAAACTATAAAATGAATGTTAAAATAATTTATTGAATGTATAATATATAAAATTCATTAAAAAAATTAATCAATAATTATTTACTTAATTTTTTATTATAAAAACTCATTACATAAAAAATAGTTTAAAAAAGCTCCTTTTATCTTTAAAATATTTTACCTTCATTCCAAACCTTAAGATAAACAACAGGTAGATGAATATTAATTTATTCATATAAATTATAAATATATTTCATTGAAATCGTTTTTCTATAGTTATAAATAAACTTTTTTAAATAAAAATACATAACATGTAGAAAAATACATTTCTTAGAAATATAGGTCTTCTAATCATTAAATGATTAAAAATACAATGATAATTTATTTGGAATCAATGAATATATTTGAATTTAGGAACACACACACACATTTAATAATGTGGTTAATCCAATTCATACCCTCAAATAAAAAATCTAGGTTATAAGGGTATACTACATGATGTTTTATTTAGACTTAGGATTGCGTATAAGAAAATATATCGAATACCTCAAGTTTATTTCGAAGGAAATACTTATAAAATCTTTTTATGTTTCATTATAACCCCCTTAAAATGAATTTCACCCTTTAAATTTCATCACTCAGGTACAAAAATATGATGATATATTTATTTAATCACATTCTTAGGTTCACATTTAGCTTCCTCAAATTTCTAATCTCTCCGGTGAACTTTAACCAGGTGAGTAGTCTTTTTCCATATCACTTTATCTCCATGATCCAATATTTATACAAGTTTTTCTCCATAGGAATGATCATAATATATTGGTATAACCTCTAATTTTAGTATATGATAAGGATAATATATTTAATTACTCATAAGAGATATGCGGAACACATCATGAACTTGAGATAGGTTTCGGTGGAAGCACCAAGTGATAAGCTAAAATCCCCACTCAATCAATAATTTCAAAGGGAAGAATATAACTTGGGATTAAATTTCCATATCTTTTTGAATCTCATAATCTTTTTTCATAGATAAATTCATATAAATACCTTCTCACTAACTTCAAATTCCATATCTCACCAAAAATTTTCAGCATAAAATTTTTGTTAACTCTATGATGACATGATGTGATGCTAAATGTCTCTAACCATATCTTTTATTTCCTAATATATTTCTAGTCCCAATTTCTTTCTTTCTATAACTTCATCCCATCATATCAGAGTTATGAACTTATTTTTATAAAGGGTTTCTTAAGGCTCCATATGAGTCCTCATGTGAAAGATATTGTTATAATATAATTCAATAAGATGAAGGCATTGATCCCAGACACCTTAGAAATTTAGAGAACACTGTCTTAGAATATCCTATAGAGTTTGAATGGTTCTCTTAAACTAAACATCTTTCTATGGATGATATACAGTACTAAAACACAACTATATATCGAAATCTTTATGAATACTTCACTATAACCTCAAGGTAAACATTAGTTCTCAATAAGATAAAATATAACATGGAACTCAATTCAACATTAGTACTTCATTAATTTATATTTTGAAATGTTGGTCATGAGGGAAATCATATCCAATAACAATGAAGTGTGTTGAATTCTAAAGTCAGTCATTTATAACCCAAATAGAATTATGAACTCTAGATGTTTTGGGGATTCCAATGACAAAATCCATAGTGATGTTTTCCTATTTTTATTTTGGTTTGGGTAATGGTTGTAACATCCCCTTATTCTTCTGTCTCTTAGCCTTAACTTTCTGACATACCAAGCACTATGATACATACTTTTCAATATATCACTTCATGTTCCCCCAGAAATAATATTTTAGATCAATAAACATCTTCTTAATTCCATGATGAATAGAGAATTATGAGAACTGAGATTCTTTCAGTAGCTCCTTGTTCAAGTCTAGTATTGAAGGGACACATACTCTATTCCTAAACCTTATCATTCTATCACAATCAAGGTTGATATTAGGAAAATTTATCACATTATTTTACATCTCTACACCTTAATTTTTTACCTCTTTAACATTCACATGGATAGATGGTTGAACACTCAATTATGTCAGATAATTTTTCTCCCCTTACATCAATATTTCAAGTTCCATTCTTTGAAAATCCATAAATAATAGATCATTTGTTATCCAAGACAAAAATAAGCTATCATGATTATTTGATCCAAAGCATCAACCACCTTTTTCACTTTACCAGGGTGGTAATTAAAAGAGCAGTCATAATATTCAATCAAACACAACCATATTAACTAGTTCATATTCAACACTTTCTGGTTGAAAATACACTTTAAACTTTTATGATTAGTATACATGTCACAACTTTCTCTATAAAGATAATTCCTCCATATCATTAATTCAAATATTACCGATGATAAATTCAGGTAATGGGTTGGGTAATTCTTTTTATGAAGCTTTAATTTATGAGAGGAATAATCCATAACCATGTAATTATATACAAGAACACATCACGACACCTTCTTTGATGCATCACTATAAATCACAAACTCTTCTCTACTGCAGGGTTGTGTAAGAATAGTTGGACTGATCAACCTTCTATTCAACACCTCAAAATCTTATCCAAAATCATCAATACTATGGTACTTGACTCACTTCAGAGCTAACCTTATGAGTGTATTATATTTCCATGAGAAATTATTCAAAAATTATCAATAATATCTGTCAATCCAAGAAAACTAAAAATATCAGTCATGATGGTTGGTATAGTCCATTTCTAAAAAACTTACAACTTTTACAGATCTACCAATATACCCTCACTTTAGATTATAATACCAAAAAATGAATATTTATGTAACTAATATCTAGACATTATAAATTTAGTATACAACTTCTCATTCCTTAGGGTATTTAATATAATCTTCAAATTATCTTCATGCTCTTCCTTTTTCTTAGAATATAGAAGAATATCATCTATAAAGAATACTAAAAACTATTTGAGGTAGTATATAAATACTCTATTCATTAGATAAATTAAGATAATAGTGGAATTGGTAAGTCCAAATAGAATCACTATAAATTCATAATGATCATACCTCACACATATGGTTTTCTTGGGTATATTCTTCTTCTTGAACCTCATTTGATGACATCCATATCGAAGGTCAATCTAGTATATGTATCTAGATTTGTATGGTTGATCGAAAAAGTCATAAATATGATGTAGATGATAATTTTTCATGATATTGATCTTTTTAAGTCTTACATAATCAATGTAAAGGTGTATTGACCTATCATCCTTCTTAAAAAAAAATGAACAAGTGCACCCTATGGTGATGCACTTAGATGAATGAATCCCATATCAAGATTCTCCTAGGGTTTCTTATTTAATTCCTAAAAATAAATAAATGATATTTTATATGTAGTTAATAAAATTTTTGTAGCACCAGAAATGATTTATATTGAAAAATCATCTTCATGATTTAGAATAATAATAGGAAAATATTCTGGAAATACATTAAAATAATCTCATAAAATAGGCATATATTTATGATATAATTTCTATTTGAAGATTATATTTATCCTAAAACTGATAAAAAATCATAGGTTGGTTGATTATATCAAATTTTAATTACCTTCTTCAAAAATTAATATGAATAAATCCAATCCATTCCCAAAATGAAATCAAATTCAACTAGATAGAGAATAATGAGATTATAGGAAGCGCTTTCCCAAAAAATTTAATTAGAGAGGAATCTTAGACTTGAGATACGATCATTGTACCATTAATAATTTTCACTACTAATTTAAGATTGAATAACTAAGGCGGTAATGTGATAAACTTAGAAAATAATTCAGATATAAAATAGTGGGTAGATCCAGAATCAAATAAGTCGTTATTAGTTCTATAGTGGTAGGTAGTAAACCTTTCACCACTTCATTAAGATACCCAACATCAATAATATTGATCGGATGAGATTTCCATTTTTCTATGGGATTAAAGGTTTTTTAATTCAATAATTATCATTAACCATTTTATTTAATAACTAGTTAACATAATTCCCATGCTCCTTACATTTGAAACACTGGAGTGTGGGTGGTGCATTTTTTGGATATTTCTCTATATTTTCATTATTATTTAACATCTTCCAATCTCTTCACCATTCAATTTCTCAATGACCTTAATTTACACACATAAATAATTTACTAGATCCCTTAATATAATTTCCTCTATGTTTCTTTCCAAACTTATGGAATAAAGGAATACTTATATTCTTCCCTCCATGATTTTTATTATTATAATCTCCTTTAAATTACATTGTTCTTTTCTTATCAAAACCATGAGATTGTTGGGTTACTCCAATATCCATTTCTACCTTGATAGAAGATCAAACAATTTATTCATATATAATGAAGCATCTTATGGATAACACCCTTTAGAGGCTTTTTTAAGCCACTGAATAATTGATCATTCTTACTTTTAAGTTGGATGATAATACTAGAAGCGTACCTCATAAGTCTTTTAAAATTCTCCTCATAGGTAATAATGGATTCCTCATCCTTCTGATTTTACTCAAGAAATTACTTCTTCATTTTTGTGTGAATAATACAAGGAAAGTGCATATTAAAAAAATATCTCTCTAAAATCATCTAATTCTATAGATTCAATTTCTTCATGTTGAATTGTATTATTGATAAGAGTTCACCATTTATTTTGTTTCCCTTCTAAATGATAAACAACCATTTTTTTCATGATACAAATACTAGAGAATGAAAAATATATTTTTAGTGGTACTGATCCATTTCTCATCAATTATTAGATCATTATACCCACTGAAATAAGGAGAATATTTCCTCATATTGGACTAAATATAATTTTGTTTTCTACTTTTCATTTTTAGATGTTTATAATGATTTATGTATTGAAAAAATTGTGTATGCATAACAAAAAGATTTTGCAGTCTCACTACCATAAAATTCATTTTCTCAAGAGGATAATAATTTAATTTTACATCACATATAGTGTTAACATGATTTATTATGGTTCCATCCATTGACTATAACCAAAAATAATAATTTAAGAAACAATAATCATAGTGAGAAACCACACAATCATGAAAAACATTTATAGGATTTCTAAATCATGACACCTTATTTTCAATCTATGATACCTTAGGTTTAACCTAATCCATACATGGTTATAATTTATTCAAATCCTTTATAATGGTTCATAAAGAATATGTGAATTAACCTAATAATTTTAACCAAGAGTATCTATCATGGTGTGTAGTATTAGGATCCCTCATCATGCACTAGTGACAATCAAGTTAATACCAAATCCACCTCATTATAAGTTTTCACCCTTAGGTTCATCTATTCCACATCCACACCAAATTTCTAGTATATGTACATAGATTTATTTTCTATTAAAACCACACCCATTTCTTTACAATACCTTAGGTTGTTCGCCTATTTATAGGCTTATCCTAAGGGTTACCACAGAAGTTTTTTCACCATAGTTTCCAAAAATAACTAAACCTTACTATGAAACCAGCCATGATGACCCAAAAATTTCATAATTAAATATTAAATATTATTAGATAAATATTCATCACATATAATTACATTCTATTATATACCCATAATGGTTTAGTGTATTTGGAAATTTGGATAAATAAACAACTGATATATAAAATATCAACATCATTGACACGCTTGTTTTATGGTGGTACAAAAGTTGCTATATTTTTTCTAGTGTATCATAGTGGAAGACCAGAGTTTTCTCATTTGAGGAACTTCATAATTGATCAGTCACATATTTTCGAATCACTTATTGTATTTTTAGTGTTTTTAATTTAATGAAAGTAAATAAAAATATTGGTGGAATGAGAATTCAATGAAAAAATAGCCTATCATGAACATGACATGTAAAATATAATGAATACAGTTAGAAAATAAATAAATATCCATCTCAAGAGTTTTCTTGGGAATAAATCCATTTCCCTATTCAATATTTACTTATTGAATACACTGTATCATTTGTGTGAACACCATATTCTACCCAGCTGTGAATATATAGCATAATCAACAATCATCAAGCACACCATAAATACACCTTCTCAATCGAGGGAGAATAGTTTTATAATAATAATTTTAACCTTATACAACCACAATTAGGATTACACCCACTTTATATCATCCTAATATTAACATAAAGTAAAAATTAAACTTGGACTTTGGAGTAACACCAAATTACACTCCCAAGATATTCCCTAGTTTAGTTTGTCATTATCTTGAGTAAAAGAGATCACAATGAAGAGAGATAAAGAGAGATAATGGAGAGAGATAATGGAAGAGACACTTTTATTGAAAGTATTCATATGAGTTACATGAAAAATAAATAAAACTAATCTATATCATAAAACTAAAATGAAACAACCTAATTCCTCAGTGAAGGGGTTGATAGATCTATAGTAGTATTGATTCCCAATTTATAGGCATTTTAAGCCCAAGATTTAGTATTTGAGTCTAAAAAATATCCTTTTTAAATATTCTAATATTTCTTTATTTGAATCAATCAATTTTTTCTATTTTAATTCCACGCAATGACCTCCTTTAAATTATCCTTTAATTATCTACGGGAGAGATAACATGAAATTGACTAGAATTATATTCACTCTCAACTATATAATGATTTAATTTTTCTTCATCCATTTTTTGATAAATTCCTTTTACACATGTAATCATGCATGGAAATGGGATTCTCGACACTATCATTCCTCTATTGTCATACCCTATCCCATTTGTGCAACATGGGATTCAACAAAACATATAAAGTCATATCAGAAGGTGTTTTGAGATTAGGATTCAATTTTTAACCAAGGAAGATCCCACTATGGTGAAGAGAAGTTCATGAAGATACTTTATCTTAAATTTTTTATTTTCATGGATTCAAAATGGTCGTTTCCTCAATAGAGATATCTTGAAAACCATGACATGCAACATGGGATTCAATCCCTTTTCAGTAGATGCTTAGAGCTTAAATCTATCTCCTCAATGTTGAGGGATTAAGTGGCATAAAACCTTCTTCTAAAATGTGAGTTCATCAACCTCTACTTGATGAATATATAATCAAGAAAGTAGGAGCAAAAAATAGGCTATTGTGGTAATTTGGGTTTAGTTGACATAGAAGTAGGACTAGTAGTGGTGGAGTAATGGTGGCGAGCAATGGTGGAATCTCACAGTATAAGTATAAACATTGGTAGTGGCATTAGTTTTTAGAGGTGATGGTATCTCATATAGGTAAGAAGGAATTTTTGTAGGACTAGTAGCAAATAGTGGTGGTATCTTGATAGTAGGATATAGAGGTAGCATGTGGCAGTAACAACATTGCCATGGTGGTCTAATAACCCTAACAAAACCTTGGTTTTACCCTTATATAGACATTTTTAACATTAAATAACATTAAGAAAATAAAGTTTCCTTTATATAGAATTTTAAAACCCTAAGTTACCCTCACACAGTGCCAACCTTACCTTTACACAACTTTAAAATCCTATGGTTACCTTTACACATTAGTGTTTTACCCTTATACAGTTCTATATTTCTCTAACATAGTGGTTTATTACCTTTAAATAGTGGTTGGAATATCTTTACAAAGTTCCTTTACACCTTTTAAAAACTGTTATAAATTTTTAATTACCCTTATGTAGTGCTCCTCTTACCTTTACATAGTGTTCCTGTTACCTTTACGAAGCAACAACCTTACCTTTGAAATTTTGGGTTACCCTTATATAGGAGATAAAAAACATGGAATAACTTTATATAGCACCTAAAATTACTCTTATTTAAAGGTCAAGAACATTTGAACCTTATATAGCTCCTATACCATGCATAAGAGTAAGCAAAAACCTCTTAATTTTCACAATCAAAATTAAACTTTTAAATTCATAATTTTCATCACCTTTTCTCTAGGTTAATTATTTAAATGAAAATCACCCAAATTTTAATAAAAAAATTAATTAAATTGTATTTTTTTTAAAAAAAATTTAAATTAATTATTCAAATGTCAAAAATTTTGAATGTGAAATAATGGAATTAAATACCCTCACACTTTAACTATGCTTTTCCCCATGCTTTGAATATCAACAAATAATCCTAGAGGGAACCAATGCGACTGATATTGAAATTTCAAAGAAATTAAATCAAAAAATTATCAATGGTAAACTAAACTTTTAATTTCAAAATAAAACATCAATTCAAATTTACATTTTTTAAATAAATAAACAACCCAATTATTTTACTTTTTCCCACTTGAAAAAATAATGTGTTTTCTCCTCTCATCCATTCAAATAGACACTTTTTGGAAAAGTGAAAACCATAAAAACCTATTCCCACATACCCCACTTCCACATAAACCACACACAAAACATTCAAAATTAAAAAGTTCCAACATTAAAATTTCAAAAGACAAGATTCAGAATAACCTCCATTATCCACCTCAAGCCACAAGCTTACCCAACTCAATCTCACCCATCATGAGGAGGGGCCTCGAACCAAGAGGTTGGTCAGGTTACTATCATCATCCATCTTCTGGTCCATCATTATCACTATCCTCACCTCTGGAGAAGATAACTGGAAACCTTCAATGATTTCCACTTCATCGAGATCCATCACCACAACTATAGAGCCTATAAACTTAAACATCATTGCCGTCACCGGCCGACGGGCAATCACAATACCGTCGTGAAAAAAATGAACTGTATCCATAATAACCAGGAATGAATACAACCAAAAACCAAATACGAACAATTTATTGCTACTAACATTGAGAAAGAAAAACTGGACAAAATTCCTAGAACAAGAAACAAGCCCCGATTTCTAGTGATTGCCACCACTGAAAAAAAACCATCTACAAAGAGAGAGAACCAAATCCATCATCATAGAAGAAAACCACAAGGATAAATAAATTGGATAAATGCACCGCCATCTACACCAATTTTATACTCATAACTCTCCCCATAAATATCCAAAAATCTCCATGGAATCCCTCACACCTGACTAACCTGGAAGGAAGCAAAGGACTATAAGGCCAGGGAAGGAAGGAATGACAGAGAAGGGGTAAGGGGGAAACAAAGCCATCGAGGGATAGGAGGAACAATGGGACTGAAACCCTAAGGGAAATCAAAACATAGGTATTGAAGTGGAACCTATTAAAGAACCATCGATAAATGAGAAAAAAGAGTCTGGGGCTGAAACCCTAGAATAATGAACCGAGTAAGACAAAACAAAGAAGACCGAAGGAGCATCGTTGCGAGCATCCACCGACACCTCCCAATCGGTCATTCTTCCCATCGTTTTGGACTAGGAATGGGTTCAAGAGTGATGGGGAAGATCAAAAGAGCAGTGGAAGAAGCCAATAAAATCAAGGTCGGAGCGAACAAAAGATGCAACAATAGAAAGAAGAGCATAAGAAAAAATAATGCATGACTATGAGGCTTCGGTAGGTATGTATTGATTTTAAAAATGTTAAGGATCAAAGAGGAGGTTTATCTCTAAAAAATAATGCATGATATAAAAATTAATATATCAATTATAACAACCCCTTAAAGTCGTGACAACACCCTCTTCCCAAGATCAAAATAAAGGTCATGATGAAATCAAAGCATAAAAAAATATTCACACCCTCTTGAATTTTCTTGATTTTTTTTTATTTTTTTCCTTTTCAAACTAATTTTTTGGATTTTTTTACTTTTTTTGAAATCTATGATGGAAACTATTCCCACATCCTTAATCTAACCCCATATAAAAAAAATCCTCAGCCTGCCAATGGTGATTTATGATTCTTCCAAGTCACAAACCATTATTTTTCTTATTCTTCTTTTTTCCATTTTTTTCAATATGGGTAGAAATGAAATACATTTAATTAGTCATAAACTTTTACTAATACCCAATAATATCACCCCAAACTTATTACTTACAATTTATTTCATCCCTTCCACTATAAATTCCCTCACCCCCAGAAATCAACCTTAAAATATCATGCATAATGCCAAGATGAGGGTAGGAATGTATATTATTGGATTGTAATGTGGATCATTTCCAAAATTTCCATTAATGGATTCTATAGGTGAAATAAGGATTAATATAAAATTTGGTGTTAAGGAAAAGTGATAAATCAAAAAATGTCTCAGCCATATTAAATATGACTTTGCACAGTCGTAGCTTTGACAAGTTCTAATGAAAGTTCTTGTGGGTGGCATGCCCCAAGATCACCCAAGAAATTTGATCAAGATAGAATGGAAAGTATTAAGTATATAAATAATCTTAGGAATGGAACATATAAATTTTTAAAACCACTCACATAAAGTATAATAATAAAAAACAAATCCATATGAATTTTAGAAATTCAAATTATGAAAAATGGTGGTGAAATTTTACTTGAATCAAACAATTACCTCAAATCATGATTAACCAAATTAACACTTATGATTTATTATAATCATTAAATTATACATCATACTCATTAAATATCATTAAAATTGAAATATAAAACATGGATTCATGTTATTATTAAGAATCGCATGTATCCTAGATATGTCAAGTAAAAAAAAGTTTAAGTATGGGAATGAAAATTCTATTTTAAAACACAAAATATATTTTCAAACATTATAGGGAGTAAAAAGTTAAATAATGTATAAGTGAAAACAATTTTCAATGAAGCTCCTGTAATCCTACTTTTTTTTGTTTGGGGGCTTCATCATGCTATCATCATGGACCTATAAAAGTAAAATAAATCATTAAATCAGAAGGACTATGTCATTAAAGCACACAAAAATGAGGGGGATTAGATTAAATCCTAATATATTCCTAAAAAAAATTCCTAATAAATTGAAATATAATGCCCTAGATAGTAAAAATAAACAAAATAAATATAATACTTTTCTTGATCCCTTAACTAGGCCATGGGGTTTGAATACCACCAGAAGTGCAGTACTAGATTTCATCCAAAGTCTAATGGTGTTTAGAGTTTCTTTAATTTAAACCTGTGACACTAATTCCTTATATCATGTAATTATTATTACTTAATATCAAGGAATCCATGGATAATTAGAAAAAATAAACCCCCTTGTAAATAAGATACAAATTTTATGGTGAGGTTTGGATGATGTATGTGTACTCATCCTTCTCAATTTCTTCTTACACAACCTCCCTAACACTATCCAGTTCCAACTTATGGTATGCCATATCTATGGAACAATCAAAGGGTAAGTTATAATTTAATTTTATTTGAACAAAATTTAAACACGAAGAATAAATATCAAAATATTCCCTTTTAATATAAACATCTTGTGTTTTGGTTTCCTTAGGAAGATCCACCTGGATCTCATAATGCACTCCCTCCAATAAGTGTTCAACATATTTAGGGAACTTCATGTTTTCCTCATCTAGTGCACCTTCATTTTCTTCAACTTCCTAAAAGGAAAAAAATAATGATCCAAATGTAAAAATTAGATGAGATTTAGTGTAACATACCTATTCCGGAAGCCACACAACGGGTTCCCCAAAATCAGTTGGTCACATGATTTGGAGAGAATTTCCCCAAATGCCAGAGGCTGCTGACTAGTAGCGTGGGCCTATGTATGATAGTGTGAAAACTATTCTCTCATTTGTCAAAGTGTAGCACAACCGAAAAAATATAAATATACCAAAAGCAGAAGTAGTAACAATACAATGTTGAAAGGACAATGGTACTGAAGAAAAAGATAACCAATAGTCAAATATATATGATGATGCAATATGTCCTATTTTTAAGAAAGCAATCAAAATAGGATACACTGCAATCAAATACAAGATAGTAAAAAGTTCCAAGTACAACAAAGAAAACTAAACCTGTGTAACATGAACTCAGCAACATCTCAAGCCTAAGCTCAGTCCCATGATCTCCTACTCCTCTGAAACAATCATGTAGAGGGACCCTTTCACTTATCGACACCTATAGAAATATAATTTGTTTTGGCCCAATACATGACCCAAACAGGGTGTGAGAAATAAATCCCAGTAGGCAACCACCAAAGGCCCGTGCCCAACTGTCAGTGAAAATGTGCAACAACAGTGTGCAATAATAAAATGCAGTAACTAGGAAGTACTCAAAAGTAACTATCTTTACCAGTTACATTTCCATTTTAATCATTATTTATCAATTCCAAGATTTTGATTTAGCTTGGAAGGTATAACATAAGAAATCACCATAGTGAATATTCAAAGTAAACATTGTCCTCAGACATGAAAATAATTACCCTCAGGCAATCAGAATCTAAACCCGTAGGTGACTAACCACATGCATAATGAATATCACCCATAGGAATACAAGATGTCGCCCTTAGGCACAGAAGCTACTGCCCACATGCATGAGAAGAGTTTCCCTCAGGCTAAACGAAACACTGCCCTCCGGCTAAACAAAACACTACCCTCAGGCAAAGAAAAACACTACCCTCAGGATAAGTAAGTAACCGGGCTGAGCCCAATGCATAAGAAAGTAATAAATATGTTTCCTAACAAGAAAACCTAAAACATGCTATCATTATGGAATACCCACGGGTATCCTGTCCAAACGGCTAAACAAGGGAAACGCACCCACGGGGTGGCCCTGGATCCAAGCAACGATCCCAAACAGTAGTTTATATTTATCATTAGATTATCTATGCAATTCTAGATATCTTATCAGTTAAGGAATCAACCATACGACACCCCAAACATGGGCGCGTAGGAAAACGGTACACAAAACAACTCAATAGTTAGAAATTAACACCAGACCACCTACCTCGATCTCCTCTGATCGATATATGTGAACGACGTCTCCCGAATCAACCGAGAACAACATAGATCTAGGATAAATGTTCACCCATTAAAACTCAAATAACTTCCCCTCTGGAAATAATTTGAAGGAGAGACATAAGGAGAGATAAGAACTCACCCGCATGGTTCAAACGAGATCGACGACGAAGGAATCGGAGTCCCTGTGTGCGGTTGGGAGCTCTTCCAAGATCCGACCTTCTCTCCTGCGACTCTCGGGATTTCTAAGCTTCCTCTGTCAAAAGAGGAGACTACTGACTATTTTTAACAAAAAAACATAACTACATGGCGTGTACTCTCAAGTACACAGCGTGTAATTTCCATTTTTAGCTGTTCCTCTGGCAGGCACTTTCCACCGCCTCACTGTTCATCTGTCAACTTGATTACATGACGTGTATTTCTAAGTACATGGTGTGTACTATTGTTCTGCTGGCGGCTACTCCCACCACCTTACTGTTCACCTGCTGACTGATTACATGGTGTGTATATACTAAGTACACGGTGTGTAGTCCGTTTTTACACCCTTCATCGCCGACATGCCTACACGCCCTGTATTCTCATCCCACACTTCCAAAGTACACGACATGTAGAAAAGTACATGGCCTGTACCCATAAAATTTGGGATTTTCCCCATTTTCTTTATTTTTCTCAAAAACAATTAAGGAAAAAGGAAAAGAAGAAACCCATACCTCAAGAATAAGAACCGAGTTATTACAAACTTCCCCCTTAAAGAAATTCAGCCCCAAATTTCCCTTCCAAGTGTGGTGAAGATAAAGATGAGAACAAATCTGGCCACTGAGCACATACGTCGATCTCCCACTCCCAGGTTTCATCCTGCGGCCATGCTGCCATAACACCCGTACTAGAGGACCTGATCGGCCTCAGAGAACCTTCATGCTCCTATCAACAACACGAATCGGATGATCCTCAAAGGATGCATCGACCTGAAGTTCAACCTCCACAGGTTGAAAAACGTGAGACAAGTCTGAGTGATAACGGTGTTGTTGAGATACATGGAAGATGTCGTGCATGTCCTGGTACCTCTATGGTAACTGCAACCGATAGGCAACTAGCCTGACTCTCTCCAGAATCTCAAACGGACCCACATACATAGGTGAAAGTTTACCTGGTTTGTAACACCCCGAGATTTTATGAAAAATATTCCTTTTAATTTCATTAATGTCTTGTGTTATACGCTACACCAAAAGGAGCTTGCACAACACGCATCCCTGACTTGGCTTGCATTACACGCAATCACGACCTTCCACGATAGCGTGTGTTGTACGAAATACCGAGTTTCGCTAAACAATGATATGTTATATGAACTACTCGTTATGAATAGTATCAACTAAATTTTGAATTTTATAACATTATTATTCATCTTACACATTTTCTAGAACATGGAATGAGAAAAAAATCAATTTTTCGAGTAAAATAAGTAATTTTCAAAAAATGTAGTTTTTCCACCTTTTGATGGCGCACCCACTTTAAATCTTGTTTCTGACTTTTCTATAAGTTTAATTTGACAAAATAAAATTCTTCTTTGGAATCAGGATATAAAAATTTACTTTGGATAAATTTTTCATATTATTCTGATAACTTTCATATTTTAATGAATAGTAAAAACACGCTATATTTTAATTAAAACAACTTTTTTCATCGCAATAATTTATATTGTTATATTATCTTTTTAATTGGGTTTATAGTGTAATTAGAATATATTTTTACCATTTAATCCAATGGTGTTCATTGGAATTAATTTCACTTTGAAATTGGATATAAACAAGTATCAATCTTTTGATTGTTTTTGTTTCTTAAAAACACGCTATTTGTTTTGATAACGGGAATTAAATTTAAAATTAATTAATGCCACTTATATGTTATGAATTTGGAAAAAATAGACATCAATTTTGAATTTTGAATATCAAATAATTCTTAGGCTTATTTTTTGGTATTTTTCTGAAAAACTTCAATTTTCGATGAATAGTGAAACCACTTAGTGGTAGTTAAAAAACTGAATTTTTTTAATTTAAATTAAATTTTACCACTTCTGTGAATTGAATTTCAAAAATCCGAGAGACATGGTTAATATCAAGGACTAAAATGTGGTTCAATAAGATGAAAATATTTTTTGGTGAATAGTAACTTTTTACTTTTATTTACCACGGTTAAAAGTAAATAGGATAATTAATGGTAAACATGATATTATTATTACCCTAACACATGTCCTAATTATATTGGATAAGTGAAATTCGACCAAAAACAACCTTAAGAATAAAATATGACCATTTTTTCCCACTTGTATTAGATTAGGACATTTATTTTTAATTTATTTAAAGAAGGGTTAAAATAGTTAAAATCAAAGTTTAATAACTAAATCATTTTTAATATAGGGTTATACATAATATAAATTCGACTATAAATATTAATTAGAAATATAAAAAGATTTAATACATAATGGTATTTTATTTATATTTTTTAGACATTAAATAATTTAATTTATTTATGACACAAAGATGATGCAGTAATTATCTTATTAATAAAATATTGACATAATTGATGTTATAAAAACCCAAATAAATGTAATTTGAGGCTTTTTATGAATTCCACTAATTTTATAGGTTAATATGACATGTTATTATTGATTTAAGTAACTATTTTCGAACTAATCATGCTGTTATGATTTTCACAAAAATCAAGTACCAAATAGTGTCAAAATTGACATAAAATAGTTTTTAAAACAAATATTATATTATTAATTGTTATTTTATTCCTAAAAATATAATGTTCAGAAAAATGACTTAGATAAGGATATATATATTAATAATGAACCACTTGGGGTTCGTTTGGCTTGTTATAGTAAGTTTATTAACCTTATAGTGTAAGAAAACAAGAAGACACGGTAAAAGTAAAATTATTTAACTTAAAGTTAAATATAAATGATAAGGTTAAAATAGGAACATAAACTTGTCTAAATTCTATTGGATGAGAGGATTTCGACCCATACCCACCTTATCTTCAAAATAACTCAATTTGGAGCTATTAAAAACCGAATATGACTTTATAATAAAATAATATTTTTAGTTATTCCAAAGGTGCCCCTCTCCTCCCTTATAAAAGGGAACCTCCTCCCTCTCTTCCTCACACCACTTTGATCCTTCAAGCTCAGACAACCCCTGACAAATTATCTTCTCCACTTCCCTAGAAACATCCTAGAGGTCCTGATATTCTTCAAAGACCAATTTTAGTTCTCTAAGGGGAGGTCTCAAAGAGGCGCTTCAAAGAAGAGGTAATGTCTGTTACCGATTCTTTCAACTTTATTTATTCTTCCACTTATTATTCATTAGTTGTTTCATTATCAAGTAATAACATCAGTATCAATAATATACTTATATGTTATTATATGTATTAAACAACCATATTTCACCATCTATCCATCCTATGGAAAATGAAATCCCCGCGAGTGCGTACGTACGGAATACCGTCTCCACGCCGTGGTGTAATATATTTTCCACCACCACCTTACTTGGATGGGTATAATGGTGAAAGTAATGAATATATATGATTATTGTAAAGTTATATTGATTATTTAATATTATACATACACTTTAATACAATTCCATGATCATGGGAATGATATCATCGCTCGTGCGTACGTACGGAATACCGTCTCCACAACGCGATGAGATTCACTTTCCATGATAACCATTCAAGAATGATTATAAAGTATATATAATAAGAAATCATGAAATATATGACATAATAATGATACTGGATTTATGTATATATATATTTATGTCATCTACTTAATTCCATTCAATTCAATAATGAAACGAAAACAACGTTCATGCGTACGTACGACCTACCGTCTCCATGAATGGTGTATTTCTTTCCATTTACCGATCCATTATATATATGTATATTCTAAATATATATTATATATAAATCATGTTTTACATTCTAGATGTAAGTAATCATGATCTAAGTAATCATATGAATAATTACAAGTTAAAACACGAACGACAAGTGAAACGATTTTACCCAAAACGCTACTTTAACATGAATTTACAACAGAACGGGTAATATAAAGTGATAAGTGAACCATATATGATATAATAACAATTAATATGATTCAGTAATAAGTCAATGAAATTATTTAAATCATTATACAGGAGGTTTGGATACGTACAAAGCATATCAGACCTAAGGTAAGGGAAAATATCACAATCTCATTTTTATCTGGGATTGTTTATAATTTGGTATTTACAAGGGTGTATTTTATCATCCACATCCATGTTTCTAAAATATTTAATATTATTTCCAACCACCTACAATTGTTTAAATCAAATTTTACCCTTCAGTGAGTTTTTAGTAAAAGATATGAAAGGAATCTTTTGTCGTTTTTCGTACGAGGTACTTTTTGACTTTTTCGACAAAAGTACGAGAAGAATGTTTTTTTAACTTATACGACATGAATTGATTTTTAAAACATTATTTCCAAGAATATTCCTTTACAAGTTTTCAAGTTTATTTTTAATCAACTTCTTTTAGTTTAAAATTGTATGACATGTTTAAGAAAGGAAAATGTTTTTGAAGTAGAAAGGATATTTTCCTCAAGAATGGAGTTTAAGTGTTTTATCAAAATTATTTTCCATCTAAGATAATATAGGGTTATGTTTCTATACCTATTATTACATTGATTTGATTATGTTTTTATGGAATTATTTTTTTATGAATTCCTTTATCTTATATGAATTTTTTTTTGATGTCATGATGTTTAAGAATCCTATTTTTATTACATGGGTTATGCTATGATGTATGATTTATGATATTATGAAACACATAAGAATGTTATCATTATGAGATGGGTGGGACCTATATATCCCTCCAATGTATTGGGTAAAGATTTATATCTCATGAGATAGACATGGCTGGAATGACAAGTTAAACCGGTTCAGTAATACAGGACTAGAACGAGGAGTGAACTCGATTCAGAAAGGGACTTTGTCCACTAAGATGGTCTTGGCAGCAATGCCTTGGCTACTATTGAAATCATATCATGTGATTAATGGTTTTTCACAATTACATGTTTAATTCCCATGCTATTTTATCATGATTAATGTTTCTTTATGATCTATTCCTTACGTACTTCCATGATTTATGTCATTGCTCAAGATTCTGATGTTTAAACATTATGTTCATGTTTTTAAGTTCAAATGTATATGGTATGTTTTATTTTATCCATGCTTACCCTTACTGAGCATTTGAGATCACCATTTTTATGTTTTATTTTCCCCTAGGATTAAAAGAAAGGTTTTAGGTAAGGAAACAAAAAGGGGAAGATCTTATGGGAGATGTTGAAGATCTTTCACCACGATTAGAAGATTAAATTACAAGTTTCCAAAGACACTAAACTATTAAGATCCTTGTGTGTCTATTTTTGTTATGTATTAAGTATTCTGCTAAAGTAATGTAATATCCATGTACATCAAGCTTCGGGTCTCTATAGTTGGTATCAGAGAAAAGGTTTAGTCAACCTTTGGAAACTAGGATGTGAAAACTTTAGTGAGATCCCTAGAGATATTTATAAGGTATGTCTAGAGATTTCCCTAAGGATAAGTATACGTATAGGATATAGTCCTAGAACTACGGTAATGATATTAGAATTTAACTTAAGATGTTAGATATTGAGGGTGATCCCCCTTTACTATGTTGTTTTCCCTAGCATGATTTTTGCCTCTCACACTATTATTTTTGGGTTTTATAAAATGGCTGGAAACAGGAAGATTCATGATAATGGAGGATATGAAGGACAATTGAATGATATTCTTCCTGAGAAACCAAATGAAATGGGATTTGGAAGTCCAAACATCGTTATTATTCATAATTAGAAATCTCATAATATGATCAATAATCTCAAATTTGGTATGTTTCCCGACTCAGATAATAAGAGAAAGATGGAGTTTCATGATGATAATAGAAGAAAGAAAGTTCAATTTCCCTCATGTGAATCATGTGGGAAGAGGCATCGAGGAGATTGTTTCAAAGGAACTGGAAGATTCTTTGGGTGTGGAAAATAAGGACACAAAGCTAGTAAGTGCAAAGGAAAAGGTTCAGTTAACACCATGTATGAGGATAATGGTATTGATACGACATCAACAATGGTTAAATGTTTTAAATGTGGAATGTACATGCATTATGCAAACCAATTCCCTAAGGGAAAGTCTCATGAAGAGAATCAGTATGGTCATATGGGTAGTATTTATGTTGATGACGATGAAGAGACTACAAATGATATGTGAGATGAAAGAATTGTTGAAGCTCAGTCAATGGTTTAAGAAGGTAGTGGAATGATTACATGTTTATCAAGTGTAATGTTTTATAACTAATCTCATGGTACTATGGAATAAAGAGACATCTAAGGATTGTTACATTGTTGTCTTTCCTTAAGTTTTGAAAGTGTATGATTAATGGTACTAG
Organism: Viscum album; assembly: GCA_963277665.1. NCBI lineage: Eukaryota > Viridiplantae > Streptophyta > Magnoliopsida > Santalales > Viscaceae > Viscum > Viscum album. Next base: position 750,871,052 of record OY728123.1, on the reverse strand, counting down.
TAACCATGAAAGGTTATTCAGATATTCTTGGAAAGTAGATGATATGTGCATAATGAAGGGATAAGGAGAAAATTAAATGTTTGATAGTATTCATGAACTCATGACTGATATAAGGAGAAGGTTATATCATGGTTTGAGTATATAGAAATTTTGGATTTTGGTATGTGTAAAGAGTTAACTTTTGACAGCATTCATGTTTTCACTAAGGTTTATTGGGTATTCATTTTCAAGAGAATACACGATTAAGGTATTCACATGATTGGAATGTGACCAACAAGATATATGGGGGATAAATGATGGTATTCACATGCTTGGTTGATGACATTTCAAGTAATCGTTTTCTTTATACTATGAGCTTGGACCGAAGTATTTTAGATAAGCCTAAAGATTGGAATGGATTATGTTGGACATAAGTTAGTATTGTTTAAGGATAGAACTTTTTTCGATATTATTGATGGGATGTTATAGTAATGTAGTTTTAGAAAAAAGACAACCTGCAGGATGGGCGACAACCCATCGCGTTGGACAAGGCTGTGGGAATCAAACCCACAACTGAAGTGCGACTGGCCTTTATCCCCTACCACTGACCTATAGGAAGTCCCTGTTTAGTAGAAACTAGATTTATTATATTAAGAAGTATGATATATGAAGTATAAGTCCATTTTAGGAACCATATATGATTAATCTCACTATAGATGGACTTATGTATTTTTGATAACTTTTATAACATTTTGTTTGAGACAGATGGAATGACCCATCATTCTATCACATGATCTTCTAACACTTCACAAATGACAAATTCAACTTCATTTCTTTAAGAGATGAAGTGGAAATTGTCCAAAGAACGACCAACAGTGAGACTGTACCAAAATCACAAAAGTATTTCTTCTAATTCCAATTTCATCAACTTTAGGGAAATGATCTTGAAAACAAAAAATGTTGTCCTAGTGCCCTTATATCCGATGAATCAGATGGTACCTTAGATCATCACAAATCTATGGCTTTGCGATTGATGGATTTTTCATAGCCATGTTCTCTACCACTCTCCATCAGAACTTGATGGTTAGATTTTTCTTCCATATCCATATTTTCACCTATGTTCTCCTATGTGGAAACCTAGTGATGAGTTAATTTGGGTAACCATTAAATTTCATACTTTAGTTTTTAAAGCCAAGTTTTGGTATTTCTTTTTACGATGTGGGTTTTTATTAAACAAACTTTCGAGTAGTAAACCATTTATAACCCCGACGAATTTCGAGGGCGAAATTAATTTTAAGGGGGGTAGAATGTAACACCCCAAGATTTTATAAAAAATATTCTTTTTAATTTCATTAATGTCTTGTGTTGTAAGCTACACCAAAAGGAGCTTGCATAACACACATCCCTGACTTGGCTTGCATTACACACAATCACGACCTTCCATGATAGCATGTGTTGTACGCAATATTGAGTTTCGCTAAACAACGATATGTTATATGAACTACCCGTTATGAATAGTATCAACTAAAATTTTAATTTTATAACATTATTATTCATCTTACACATTTTCTAGAACATGGTATGAGAATAAAATCAATTTTTCGAGTAAAATAAGTAATTTTAAAAAAATGTAGTTTTTCCGCCTTTTGATGGCGCACCCACTTTAAATCTTGTTTTTGACTTGTCTATAAGTTCAATTTGACAAAATAAAATTCTTCTTTGGAATAAGGATATAAAAATTTACTTTGGATAAAATTTTCATATTATTCTGATAACTTTCATATTTTAATGAATAGTAAAAACACGCTATATTTTAATTAAAAACAACTTTTTTCATCGCAATAATTTATATTGTTAGATTATATTTTTAATTGGGTTTAAATTGTAATTAGAATATATTTTTACCATTAAATCCAATGTTGTTCATTGGAATTATTTTCACTTTGAAATTGGATATAAACAAGTATCAATCTTTTGATTTTTTTTTTGTTTCTTAAAAACACGCTATTTGTTTTGATAACAGGAATTAAATTTAAAATTAATTAATGCCACTTATATGTTATGAATTTGTAAAAAATAGACATCAATTTTGAATTTGGAATATCAAAAAATTCTTAGGCTGAATTTTTGGTATTTTTCTGAAAAACTTCAATTTTCGATGAATAGTGAAACCACTTAGTGGTAGTTAAAAAACTGACTTTTTTTAATTTAAATTAAATTTTACCACTTCTGTGAATTGAATTTCGAAAATATGAGAGACACGATTAATATCAAGGACTAAAATGTGGTTCAATAAGTTGAAAATATTTTTTGGTGAATAGTAATGTTTTTCTTTTATTTACCACGATTAAAAGTAAATAGGATAATTATGGGTAAATATGATATTAGTATTACCCTAAAACATGTCCTAATTCTATTGGATAAGTGAAATTAGACCAAAAACAACCTTAGGAATAAAATATGACCATTTAGGACCTCTTGGATTAGATTAGGACATTTATTATTAATTTATTTAAAGAAGGGTTAAAATAGTTAAAATCAAAGTTTAATAACTAAATTATTTTTAATATAGGGTTATACATAAGATAAATTAGACTATTAATATTAATTAGAAAGATAAAAATATTGACTACATAATGGTATTTTATTTATATTTTTTAGACATTAAATAATTTAATTTATTTATGACACAAAGATGATGCAGTAATTATCTTATTAATAAAATATTGACATAATCGATGTTATAAATACCCAAATAAATGTAATTTGAGAGTTTTGATGAATTCCACTAATTTTATAGGTTAATATTACATGTTATTATTGATTTAAGTAACTTTTTGCGAACTAATCATGCTGTTATGAGTTTCAAAAAAATAAAGTACCAAATAGTGTCAAAATTGACATAAAATAGTTTTTAAAACAAATATTATATTATTAATTGTTATTTTATTCCTAAAAATCTAAGGTTAGGAAAAATTACTTAGATAAGGATATATATATTAATAATTAACCACTTGGGGTTCGTTTTACTTGTTATAGTAAGTTTATTAACCTTATAGTGTAAGAAAACAAGAAGATGCGGTAAAAGTAAAATTATTTAACTTAAAGTTAAATCTAAATGATAAGGTTAAAATAGGAACCTAAACTTGTATAAATTCTATTGGATGAGAGGATTTCGACCCATACCCACCTTAGCTTCCAAATAACTCAATTTGAAGCTATTAAAAATCGAATATGACTTTATAATAAAATAATATTTTTAGTTATTCCAAAGGTGCCCCTCTCCTCCCTTATAAAAGGGAACCTCCTCCCTCTCTTCCTCACACCAATTTGAGCCTTAAAGATTGGCCAAACCCTGAAAAAGTATATTCTCCACTTCCCTAGAAACATACTAGAGGTCCTGGTCTTCTTCAAAGACCGATTTTAGTGCCCTAAGAGGAGCTCTCAATGAGGCGCTTCAAAGAAGAGGTAATGTCCGTTACCGATTCTTTCAACTTTATTTCTTCTTCCACTTTTTATTATTTAGTTGTTTCATTATCAAGTAATAACATAAGTATCAATAATATACTGATATGTTATTATAAGTATGAAACAACCATATTTCCCCATCTATCCATCCTACGGAAAACGAAATCACCGCGCGTGCGTACGTACGGAATACCGTCTCCACGTCGTGGTGTAATCTATTTTCCACCACCACCTTACTTGGATGGGTATAATGGTGAAAGTAATGAATATATATGATTATTGTAAAGTGATATTGATTATGTAATATTATACATACACTTTAATACAATTCCATGATCATGGGAATGATATCATCGCTCGTGCGTACGTACGGAATACCATCTCCACGACGCGATGAGATTCACTTTCCATGATAACCATTCAAGAATGATTATAAAGTATATATAATAAGTAATCAGGAAATATATGACATAATAATGCTACTGGATTTATGTATATATATATATTTATGTCATCTACTTAATTCCATTCAATTCAATAAGGAAACGAAAACAACGTTCATGCGTACGTACGACCTACCGTCTCCATGAACGGTGTATTTCTTTCCATTTACCGATCCATTATATATATATATATTCGGAATATATATTATATATAAATCATGTTTTAAATTTTGGATGTAAGTAATCATGATCTAAGTAATCATATGAATAATTACAAGTTAAAACACGAACGATAAATGAAATGATTTTACCCAAAACGCTACTTTAACATGAATTTACAAAAGAACGGGTAATATAAAGTCATAAGTGAACCATATATGATATAATAACAATGAATATGATTCTATAATAAGTCAATGAAATTATTTAAATCATTATACAGGAGGTTTGGATACGTACGAAGCATATCGGATCTAAGGTAAGGGAAAATATCACAATCTCATTTTTATCCGGGATTGTTTATACTTTTATATTTACTAGGTTGTATTTTATCATCCACATCCATGTTTCCTCAATATGTAATATTATTTCCATCCACCTACAATTTTTTAAATCCAATTTTACCCTTCAGTGAGTTTTTAGTAAAATATATGAAAGGAATCTTTTGTCATTTTTCGTACGAGGTACTTTTTGACTTTTCCGACAAAAGTAAGAGAAGAATGTTTTTTTAACTTATACAACATGAATGGATTTTTAAAACATTATTTCAAAGAATCTTCCTTTATAAGTTTTCAAGTTTATTTTTAATCAACTTCTTTTAGTTTAAAATTGTATGACATGTTAATGAAAGGAAATGTTTTTGAAGTAGAAAGGATATTTTCCTCAAGAATGGAGTTCAAGTGTTTTATCAAAATTAATTTCCATCTAAGATAATATAGGGTTATATTTCTATCCCTATTATTACATTGATTTGATTATATTGTGATGGAATTATTTTTTTATGAATTCCTTTATCTTATATGAATTGTTTTATGATGTCACGATGTTTAAGAATCCCATTTTTATTACATGGGTTATGCTATGATGTATGATTTATGATTTTGTGGCAAACATAAGAATGATATCATTATGAGATGGGTGTGACCTATATATACCTCCAATGCATTGGGTAAAGATTTATATCTCATGAGATAGACATGGCTGTAACAGCAAGTTAAACTGGTTCAGTAATACAGGACTGGAATGAGGAGTTAACTCGATTAAAAAAGGGACTTTGTCCACTAAGATGGTCTTGGCAGCAATGCCTTGGCTACTATGGAATTCATATCATGTGCTTAATGGTTTTCCACAATTACATGTTTAATTCCCATGCTATTTTATCATGATTAATGTTTCTTTATGATCTATTCCTTACGTAATTCAATGATTTATGTCATTTCTCAAGATTCTGATGTTTAAACATTATGTTCTTGTTTTTAAGTTCAAATGTATATGGTATGTTTTATTTTATCCATGCTTACCCTTATTGAGCATTTGAGCTCACCCTTTTTATGTTTTATTTTCCCCCAGGATTAAAAGAAAGATTTTAGGTAAGGAAACAAAAAGGGGAAGATCTTATGGGAGATGTTGAATATCTTTCTCCAAGATTAGAAGATTAAATTCCGAGTTTCCAAAGACACTAAACTATTACGATCCTTGTGTGTCTGTTTTTGTTATGTATTAAGTATTCCGTTAAAGTAATCTAATGTCCATGTACATCAAGCTTCGGGTCTTTACATGGTCTCCTGATCCTCCTGTGTCCCAACCTCAGTGAAACACGCAAGAAAACCTGATCCCCAACCACAAACTCCAAGGGTCGTCTACGACGATCAGCATAAGATTTATGATGAGACTGTGTAGTTTCCATCTGCTTCTGTATCAACTAGACCTACTCTGAAGTCTCCTTCACGAGACATGGTCCTAGTAAAGCTGCTTCACTTGCCTCTAGCTAGCACAAGGGTGATCTACATGGCCTACCATATAAAGCATTATAAGGTTCCATTTCTATAGTTTCCTAAAAACTATTGTTGTAGGAAAACTCGACCAGGGGTATGTGATTCTACCAAGAGCCCCCAAAGTCGAGGACGCATGCATGAAGCATGTGCTATAGCACCGATATCATACGATCTGACTGGCCATCGGTCTGAGGGTGGTAAGATATGCTCAGAAGCACATGTGTACCTAGTTCCCTCTAAAAACCCAGCCAGAAACGAGATGTAAAACATGAATCCCTATATGAAATGATAGAACAAGGGATCCCATGAAGACACACTACCTCTTGGATATAAAACCTACAGAGATAATCAAAACCGAAGGTCTCTTTGATCAGCAAAAAGTTAGCTACCTTCGTAAGTCTTTCCAAAACAACCCATACAGAATCATTGCCTCGAGGTGACCTGGGTAACCCAGTCACGAAGTCCATCGCGACATCATCCCATTTCCACTCCGAAATGGGTAACTTTTGTAACAATACGACTGGCCTCTGATGCTCCACCTTTACATGCTGACAGGTGGAACATCTCGTAACAAAACCAGCTACCACTCTTTTCATACCTGGCCACCAATACTGACGTCTCAAGTTACGATACATTTTGGTAACTCCATGATGCACTGCCCAAGATAAAGCATGAAATTCCCGCATCAACTCCTGATGTATATCCCATGGAACCCACACTCGTCCATGGATACACAGTACCTTGTCATCACCTATCATCCAACCCGGAGGAGGGTCCTCACTTTCCACCGAATCCCGTAGAACTAGGCCTTCTAAATCTGATAGCTATCTCATCCTCACTCTATCCAGGAGGGTCGAAGTCACAACTAAGGATGAAAGATAGGTTCACCCCTGACTTCCATGAATCTCCAAATGCATCTCAGAGAACAAGTCCATAAGCTTCCACTCACCACTGGCCTCTTGCACTGCCTGTATCTGAGTCCTCCTACTTAGTGAATCAGCCACTGCGTTACCCTTAACAGGTGTATAAGAAAGATCAAAGTCGAAAGACTGAAGGTATTCAACCCACCTTCGCTATCTCAAATTCCGGTCAAGCTGGGTAAAGTTGTATTTAAGACTTTTGTGGTTCATAAACACCATAAAATGTTCTCCCAAGAGATAATGTCTCTGAAAACATATCATATGAACAACTGCAGCCAACTCGAGATCATGCGTCGGGTAATTCCTCTCATGTGGCCTCAACTGTCGAGACCCATATGCAACTACTCGATCACCCTGCATCAACACTGCTCCCAGACTAATACCTATTGCATTATAGTAAACTTTATAGCTCTTCCCTTGCTATGGAAGTATCAGGACTGGTGCTGATGTTAACCTTCCCTTCATCTCTTGGAAGGCTGTCTCGCAAGCTTCTGACCAAACGAACTTCATACCCTTCTTAGTCAAACCCATCAATGGTGTTGCTAAGCGGGATAAGTCCTGTATAAAGTGCCTATAGTAACAAGCCAGCCCCAATAAACTCCATATTTCAAACATGTTCTTAGGCTTCTCCCAGGAAACTACTACTCTCACTTTCTCTGGATCTTCCGCAACTCCTGCCTCTGAGATAATATGACCCATGAAGTGAATCCGGTCCATCTAAAACTGGCACTTTAAGAGCTTAAAATATAACCGATACTCTCTTAGTGTACTTAGTATGATCTCAAGATGGGTGGCATGATCGTGTCGAGTGTGAGAGTACACCAAGATATCGTCCATGAAGACTACCAAAAAAGAATCCAGATATGGGTGGAACACACGATTCATCATAGCCATGAAAACTGCTGGCATGTTTGTGAGTCCAAACGACATGACCAAGTACTCATATAGACCACACCTGCTCCGAAAGGTTGTAAGCGGTATGTCCGATGGTATAACGAGCAACTGATGATAACCGGATCTCAAGTCAATCTTTGAGAACACTTGTGCTCCTCGAAGTTGATCAAAAAGGTAATCAATACTTGTAAAGGGATTTCATTTCTTGACCTTCAACTGGTTATGCTTCTGATAATCCACACAGAGTCTGAGGGTACCGTCCGACTTCTTCGCAAACAAGACAATCGAACCCCAAGGATAAGTACTAGGTCGAATAAAACCCTTGGCTTGTAACTCCTCTAACTACCTCTTGAGCTCCTTCAATTCTGGTGTGGCCATCCTATAAGGAGTAATAGACACCGGTGCTGCTCCTGGAATAAGACCAATACAGAAATCTACCTCTCACTCTGGAGGTAGACCTAAAAAGTTTTCCAGGAAGACATCCCTGAAATGATCAACCACTAGAGGGAAATACTTCTGACAAATACCCTATTCATCCAGATATAGACTCGCAATCTTGGTTGTCACTCCACCTCACCCACGATGCTTGGGTCCAGCTCGGCTCTCCTGGACATCCCATTAGAACTTGTATAGAAACTCTCCACCCTCTAGTAATGTGAAACTCACCCTGTGACGATAGGAATCCACAATGGCTCAAAAGGGTACCAACCTGTCCATCTCGAGAATGACATCATAGGTCATCATCTCTAAGACATAGAGGTCCCATAAAAAGTGACACCCACTAACCTCTAGGGGGAACTCCTTGTACTAACGTACACCTTCCCTTCTAGTTCCCAACAGAGTGTCTAATGTCATGATATCAGAGGAAGAAGAAACACAGAGCCCAAGGTTCTCCACAACGGGAACATATATAAAGCTATGTGTAGCACCAGTATCGAAAAGTGCAAAAGATAAAACAGAAGCAAATAGAATAATACCTCTGATAGTGGAAGGTCTGAGATCCTTCTCCTATTGGGTCTGCTGTACTGCAGATGCCTGCCCAGAGCCACGGCCCTACGACACAGCCTGACTACCCAGAGCTGACCCGCTCTGCTGTCTCTAAGATTCTGGTGTCTAGATACCACGACCACGACCACCACCTCAGCCTGAACGTCTTGACGTATTCCAATTCCCTAACTGGTAAGAAGCTTCTGGCCCTGCTCCCGCATGCAGAGTCTGCACATAACCCCTAACACTAGTCACTAATGGAAACACCCTACAAAAACGCTGGAGATGGACCACCACACCGCAAGCTCGACACTCCACTAGGTCACGTGGACACTGAGGTCTCTTGTGCCCCTCTTTACCACACTGGTAGCACATGACCTACCCACCTGAAGAATTTATCTGGCTAGTACTGCCCCCGTGAGAGAAATCCATTTGCCTCTTCCTCTTACCAGTATAAATAGTACCAGAAATTGGTGCCGAACTTCCCTACACTACACCACTAGCTTCTCGTAGGTTCTGCTCAGTAATCAACTCCTGGTTCATAATAGCATGCACTGTAGGCAACCTGAAAACATTCACCAGTGCTCAGATGTCATATTGAAGACAATCCTCAAAGCGTCTAGCCCTCAACATCTCATCACCCACTAGAACATGTGAAAAATGCTGTAGCTCGGTGAAACAGGTAAAATAATCCATCACTGACATGGCGCCCTACTGCAGATTCATGAACTCTTGAGCTCAATCTTCCCTTAGAATCTTTGAAAAGAAAAATTCATAGAAGGCGGCCTGAAAATATTCCCAGGCCATGTCTCGGTGATGCTCGGTCTGGGTGGTAACTGTAAGGACCCAGCCCCCGAGTTCCTGGAGCCAGTGCCCATGATACATGATGTACCATAATTATGACATTACATTCATTTAAAAATATCACATCATGTCCCATGCTACAGAGGATTGTGAGGTTCAGGTTCTAGGAAACCAGATGCATTCTGAAACTTTATTGAAGATATGACTGATGCCTGAAAATTTTTCATTTAAACCATAGGGTGAGCATATGAATTCCCAGTAAGGTGGTTTTAAAATAAAACTAAACAAAATTTGGAAACCTTCTTTAAAACCATTTCATAAATAATAATTTTAAATAAAATTTAAAACACATGTACACATCATAAAGGTGATCAATTTAAAACATTCTAATAGAATCACAAGGATACACGATTCGAATATAGGCATGTTGAACAAAAGAAATTATAAACATGCATGCCATAAGAATATGTAAGCACAAATAAATCAGCTAAGTGTAATGAATATTCAGAGTTGCGCATAACGGTAATCACTACAATTTCATACATCAAATACTAAAATCACTGATTGATATACATATTCCAGGCCATAAGATTTTACTTTTCTAATAATCATAAGTAATGGCTCTTAACCATGGATATTATACCACTCAAATATTTTTCTGGTTAATTAAATTACATAGTCATAATGAGGGAAGTGCATATGTCGGACCGTGTAAAGGACTCATGCCAAGACCTAGGAGATAACTGTAACCGGACCCCAACCCAGAGAGCCTCTGTAACCAAACTCCAACCCGAAGTACCTCTAATAACCAGACACCAACTCGGAGGGTCTGCTGTAACCAAACCCCAACCCAGAGGGCTTACTTTTACCAGTCCCCAACCCAAAACATACTAGGTCCAATGCATTCCACATATCTCTAAATCAAAGTTCATATACCACTTTGATTTATTAATTACTTATCATTCCCAGGACACATATTACTTGGATTTATAATTCACATTATTCAAAGTGTCCCATACCACCTTGAATAATTAAATGCTTATCTCATAAATTATTAATAATAAATTGTTTGATTATCACATAATATAATAACTTTACAACTTTTACATAGTAATAAAATTTTAATTTCATTCTCAATTCATGTTCAGATAGATGGAAATGACGTTGGACTAAATTATAATGTGTCAGTTATCATTTAGGTAATAAATTTTTCAACGACATGCACAATATAGTAAACGTTATTTTCACATGTGATATTGATTTAAAACACACAAGTAATGAATGGATGGGGTTACCACATAAAATGATAGATCCTTAATTTTCATAATCCTTGATTTATGGAAATAAATATTGGTAGTTTTAAATGACTAATTTTGAAATAAGACAGATGACATTTGTACACAAAACATGCACTGATAAATAGTCATGTCTTATTAAATGGCCTTGCCTTATGTTTCATAGCATATAAGGCCAATTGTTTTGTAGCGCATCATTTGTTTTCTGTAATGCATATGTTAAATTAAACATATCAAAAACATACTTTAACCACCGAAGTTTATTTAGGCCAAGTTAATTCGGATTACGATTATAACTTATAGGTTCATACACATAACTATATATATATATATACACATATACATATATATACATACATAAAATATGTACATGTCACACCCTTACTTTATTTAAAGACTGTAAATCATATTTAATATCATAAAGTTGAATTAGATTGAATTATGTATGTATGTCTAATTATACCCTAAGTGTACAATGGAAAAAATAATTATAAATTAAAATAACCCTTAACTCATGTACACATAATAAGATATATTTGTGTATATATAAATATATACACACACATATAACAACGGTAATGTGTCCAAATTATACCCTTATGTATACATATACTGAAAAATAAGGTTATTTATATAATATATATACATATTTAAGAGCATACATAATCAAGTATTAAAGTTTCTTTACAAAATGACTCCATGCATTTTGGCTTTTCATTAACTCAACCTTGTAAAATATTTATCCCTGGCATATGATGTTTATTCAAATATGAGGGTTTTGTATATTACACTTATATATTTTCATATATATACGTATATGTACATAACCGTATATGTGTTTAAGGAAAAATAAACAAAATAAATAAATTTTCACAGGATGTCCATGCTCAGGGTTATTAATACATTGTAATTCAAGATCCTGTAACTTTAAATAATTAATTTCTAACCATATGATTATGTATATTGGTTTACAAGTATATGTATATATATTTTCATACAACTTAAAAAAAAGAAAGCAAGACAAAGGCTAATCCCTTACAAATCATATGATTTAGAAATAAATTTTTAGTACAAGAACATAGTTCATATATGGGTTTTGAAATAGAGATATATGAACTTAAATAAATATATATATTTATATGTATACATATTTTCCACAAAGTATATAATAAAAAATAAATAGAATCTTTATAATAAATGTTAGAAAAATTATAATAAACCCTTATTGAAGGAATTAATCTCAAACCGTGATGTGATGTATCTTATATCACAAATGTATATACATATATATACAAAACCTAAAACCACACAAGCAAGACAAAATAACCCTTGAAAATAAATAATCATAAACATAAATTGATAAGTAGAAAACAATCCCTTACCTTAACTTGCGGAGAAGGAGGAGGTGGAGATGCTGGATAGCTAGGAGGAGGAGTCGAGGTCCGTTGGAGGCTCGAGTGCAAGGAAACATGAGGGTTCTTCAAATGCCTCAGTGGAGTTTTATATAACCAAACCTATAAACTATATATATATATATATATATATATATATATATAACAACTTTCATTGGATCCGAGGCCGACCTGACTTATAAAAAATATATCGGGGAAAGGACCTATGTGGAAACAGGGTGAAGGAGAGTGTCACGAGAGAAGAAAAACGATGGCCTAAATGGTATAGGGTTACTGGTGCATGGAATGCTGTGGAAGAGGAAGAAAACGATATGAGTAGAAAACTGGGAGGAAAATCAACGGCCCGAATGAAATATGGTTTGAAAATAAGGGTTGGGATGTGACAGTGGTTCAAAAGTGGAGTGGACAACTCAGATTTTGTCCGAGTCCGATCAAACGGTCTACCTAAATGCAATGGTATGTTGTGGTTGCTGAAAGTCGGACATGAGGTCGATTTCGATGGCCCAGATCACGTGATGGAGGATCCGACTGTGATTTCATTTCACCTGAAAAATCGCTTCCCACATCGAAACAGGAAGCTAATTTCACCTCCCATATATGCCCGAGCCTCCCAAACCTTAAACAGAAAACACACAACACACAGAAAGGGGGCCTTATACAAGGCCCCCCAATCCCCCACATACCTCGGCCTACTCATGCTCGCCGTGGCCTTCAGCCCATGCTGCGCGCTCCTGCGTTGGCTCTTGAAACTCCTGCTCGCCTCCCATGTGACCTAAGCCTAAACTCGGGCTGGCCCATGCATGGACTGAGGGCTAGGATCAGCCGCCCTGTGTGAGCCGTCTCCATTGGCCTGGCCCTAAGGGCTGTCCCTAGCGGGCCCAAATTTTTACAAAAAACTTATTCTTAAGAGAATATATATATACGATGTTTTAAGGTAAATTATACACTATAGAAATTTCCTTTTTATACATGGATTTTATTAAGCATTATTAGGTTAATGTTTAGAAATTAAATTTTTTCCTAAAAGTATTTTCTAAGGTCATCTATGAAAATAATAATCCTTTAAAATAAAAGGTTATGAATTAGATGATAATTCTTATTCTAGTGTTATGGTGGTCAAAACATAGCTTAATTAAAATATAATTCAATTAGAAAGAATTTAAACATAATTGAAGATGCTGAAAATATCTACAATACATTTGATTTAATTGCAACATGTTTTGAATTACCTTTAAAAATCACCAATGTATTTTTCAAAACATTTCATTATGCCCTTCTAAAGTTCATGTTTAGGAATAGTTTCATAATTTTCAATTCCATAACCTAATTACTTGGAGGTCTAAAATATACCCATATGTTTTCAATTAATTAACTGACATGGCCAATGAATATATTTATAGTAGTTAGATTTACATAGTTTCCCAAGGAAAAGGTCACATTAGTGTCTTATAAATCCAAGACTTAGGGTGTCTTAACACTCAAGTTGATTGAAGAAGATGGTTCGCATCATACCTTTGGTGCTTAGTGTGGATGCAGTGGATTGGGCTGTTCTTATGTTCGTTAAGGCGGATGCTAATGACCCCTATTATCTTCTCAGGGTTATCGTTGTTTTGGGAGGTCTCCCTGTAATCCTGATATGGTTTTTAATAGGTATATTTGGTTAGTCTAATTTACCTCTTAATATTTGTTTATTATAACCACTACTGTGTTCTTATTTGAATAAAACTCCTTGCATCCATTTCATGTGCTTATTCCGTTGCGTCATATTATTATTTTTCTATAAGAGATAATTTTTGTTCAGGTAAAATATAATAATAAAACATAGAAATTACCATTATCTGAAACACAAGTTCTTGGGGTGTTACATAATTCCCACCTACAAAGAATTGCGTCCTCGCAATTCTATTCACAAACTAGAAAAGAAATTCCCAGACGATTATCATCACCAAAATGGGAGATTCGGCTCAGTCCACAGAATAGTCAGGTTGGTATTCAATTCCTCTGCTTCTCTATCCTAGATACACCTCGAGCAGTACGTTTTGAACTCCAACTCATGCATTCTACACTTAGGATTCCACAAGGAGGCTCAAGTGGTATAAAGTTCAGAGATTTCCGAATGGACATATTCTCTGATGCCCCGCCGGAATACATCTTGCTTGAGATACTCGATTGGAATGATGCAGTTAAACAGACTGAGGTTTAGGATCTGAAACATAAAGGCTGCTATGAGGTTACCATATTGGGCAGCCACTAGGAAACATTCTCTGGTAGAAAAATTATGTGCCAGAGTGAAACACTGAAAAAGACCCTCAAAGTATCTCCCCCTTCACCTATAACAAGGGAGTTGGGTAATAGATATGAAGTGGAAGACATGGTAATTCCCTTGATAGGAACGAAGGATCTCAGAGCTGTTAGACAAGCCAAACATGCATTGACATGGTCCTCATAGGTTGAGGAAAGAAGGATAGTCCCCAATGCAAGTTCTGATTAAGATGTCCTCCAATATCTCATCAGGTAGAGATGAGACATTTGTTCATCTATCCTTCTGAAAACATATTCGTAAGAATTCACTTTGAAAGTTCAGATAAAGTAATTACAGAAATGGGAAAGATAATATTTCAATAAAACAAAAGTTTATTACTAAACATCAGTGCCTGAGTTCCCCTAATGACCTACTGCACGAACTCCACACAGAGAAGAAAAACTCCCTATCTCCTCAAACCAAACACAGGATAAGCATTCAGGGTTAAACTCATGGGGGCACCTGTGACGTATCTTGAGTGTAGCATGAGGGGTATGAAGTTGGGAGATTTCAAAATACACTTTTTTCATGCAGGACAGTCAGGTGGACTCATCTTCTAACATTCTGAAGTCCAACAACTGGCCCGAGAAGCCGTAGTTCAAGATTTGACAAAGATAGGCCGCATAGAGGTCACCGACAGCAAAAACTTCTTGAAAAGTGTCGAGGGCCATAAATCCAAAGTCCTCGCCGACCGTGAAAACTCGGAAAATTCTTTCATGGTACCTTCCCCGACGTACATAGAAGGGGAATTGGGTCATCATCATAAGAAGGTAATCCAATCCTAACCCCCAGTGTAGCCAAAGCACCCGAGGTGATTTTGACACATCGTACATGTGTTTGCAAGTCATGCGGATATGGGCATAGTTAAGAAAATTATCTCAGCTAGCTAAAGACACAATAGTCTCTAGGGACTTAGTGTGGAGTGATAGTAGATTGGTAGGCACATTTTCATCTACCATCTGAAAGTTATAACAAAATCACTTAGTAAGGTTCAGTCATAGCTATATATTTCTATTACCTGGTTTTCCAGAATTTTCTGAACCTATCCTTTGATACCAACTGTAAGGACCTCTCCCCTGAGTGCCCGGAGCCGGTTCCCATGAGACATGATGTACCATAATTATTACATTACATTCATTTAAAAATATCACATCATGTCCCATTCTAGAGAGGATCTTGAGGTTTAGGTTCTGGGAAACTAGCTGCATTTTGAAACTTCATTGAAGATATGACCGATGCCTAAATTTTTTTCATTTATAACGTAGGGTGAGCATATGAATTCCCAGTAAGGGAGTTTTAAAATAAAACTAAACAACTTTTGGAAACCTTCTTTAAAACCATTTCATAAATAATAATTTTAAATAAAAGCTGAAACACATGTACACATCATAAAGGTGATCAATTTAAAACATGCTAACAGAATCATAAGGATACACGATTCGAATATAGGCATGCTGAATAAAAGAAATTCTAAACATGCATGACATAAGAATATATAAGCACAAACAAAGCAGCTAAGTGAAATGAATATTCAGAGTTGCGCATAATGGTAATCACTTCAATTTCATACATCAAATACTAAAATCACTGAGTGCAATACATATTTCAGGCCATAAGATTTTACTTTTCTAATACTCATAATTAATGGATCTTAACCATGTATATTCTACAAATCAAATATTTTTCTGGTTAATTAAATTACATAGTCAAAATGAGGGAAGTGCATATGTCGGACCGTGTCAAGGCCTCGTGCCAAGACCCAGGGGATAACTGTAACCAGACCCCAACCTGGAGAGCCTCTGTAACTAGAATCCAACTCCGAGTGCCTCTAATAACCGGACACCAACCTGGAGGGTCTTCTGTAACTGGAACCCAACCCGAAGGCCTTACTTTTACCAGTCCCCAACCCAGAACATACTAGGTCCAATGCATTCCTCATATCTCTAAATCAAAGTGCATATACCACTTTGATTTATTAATTACTTATCATTCCCAGTACACATATTACTTGGCTTCATAATTAACATTATTCAAAGTGTCCCATACCACCTTGAATAATAAAATTCTTATCTCATAAATTATTAATAATAAATTGTTTGATTATCACATAAGATAATAACTTTAAAAATGTTATATAGTAATAAACATTTAATTTCATGCTCTATTCATGTGATGATAGATGGAAATGATGTTGGACTAAATTATAATGTGTCAGTTATCATTTAGGTAATAAAATTCTCAGCAACATGCACAATATAGTAAACGTTATTTTCACATGTGATATTGATTTAAAACACACATTTAATGAATGGATGGGGTTATCACATTAAATGATAGATCCTTAATTTTTATAATCCTTAATTTGTGGAAATAAATATTGGTAGTTTTAAATGAATAATTTTGAAATAAGACAGATGACATTTGTACACAAAGCATGCACTGATAAATAGTCATGTCTTATTAAATGGCCTGGCCTTATGTTTCATAGCATATAAGGCCAATTATTTTGTAGCACATAATTTGTTTTCCGTAATGCATATGTAAAATTAAACATATCAAAAACATACTTCAACCACTGAATTTTTTTTAGGCCAAGTTAATTCGGATTATGATTATAACTTATAGGTGCATACACATAACTATATATATACATATACATATATATACATACATAAAATATGTACATGTCGCACCCTTACTTTCTTTAAAGATTGTAAATCATATTTAATATCATAAAATGGAATTAGATTGAATTATATATGTATGTCTGATTATAACCTAAGTGTACAACGGACAAAAATAATTATAAATTAAAATAACCCTTAACTCATGTACACATAATAAGACATATTTGTGTATATATAAATATATACACACACATATAACAACCGTAATGTGGACAAATTATACCCTTATGTATAATTATACTGAAAGATAAGGTGATTTATATAATATATATACATATTTAAGAACATACATAATCAAGTATTAAAGTTTCTTTACAAAATGACTCCATGCATTTTGGATTTTCATTAACTCTACCTTGGAAAATATTTATCCCGGGCATATGATGTTTATTCAAATCCAAGGGTTGTGTATATTACACTTATATATTTTCATATATATACATATATGTATATAACCGTATATGTGTTTATGGAAAAAGAAACAAAATAAATAAATTTGCATGGGATGCCCATTCTTAGGGTTATTAATACATTATAATTCAATATCCTCCAACTTTAAAGAATTAATTTCTAACCATATGATGATGTCTATTGGTTTACAAGTATATGTATATATATTTTCGTACATCTTAAAAAAACAAAATCAATACAAAGGCTAATCCATTACAAATCATATTATTTAGAAATAAATTTTTTGTACAAGAACATAGTTCATATATGCGTTTTAAAATAGAGATATATGAACTTACAAAAATATTTATATTTATATGTATACATATTTTCTGCAAAGTATATAATCAAAAATAAATAGAATCCTTATAACAAAAGTTAGACAAATTATAATAAACCCTTATTGAATGAATTAACCTCAAACCGTGAGGTGATGTATCTTATATCACAAATTTATATACATATATATAAAAAACATAAAACCACACAAGAAAGACAAAATAACTTTTAAAAATAAATAATCATAAACATAAATTGATAAGCAGAAAACAATCCCTTACCTTAACTTGCGGAGGAGGAGGTGGAGACGCTGGAAAGCTAGGAGGAGGAGTCGAGGTCCGCTGGAGGCTCGGGTGCAAGGAACCTGGAGGGTTCTTCAAATTCCTTGGTGGGGTTTTATATAACCAAACCAATAAACTATATATATATATATATAAACTTGCATCGGATCCGATGCCGACCTAACTTATAAAAAAAATACCGGGGAAAGTACCTATGTGGAAACTGGGTGAAGAAGAGTGTCACAAGAGAAGAAAATTGATGGCCTAAAGGGTATTGGGTTACAGGTGCATGGCACGCTACAGAAGAGGAAGACAATGATTTGAGTAGAAAACTGGGAGGAAAATCAACGGCCCGAATCAAATCTGGTTTGAAAACAAGGGCTGAGATGTGACCATGGTTCAAAAGGGGAGTGGACGGCTCAGATTATGTCTGAGTCTGATTGAACGGTCTACCTAAACATGATGGTATGCCACGGTTGGTGAAAGTTAGATGCAGGGTTGATTTAAATGGCCCAGAGCAGGCAATGAGGGATCCAACGGCCGCGATTCCATTTTCGCCTGAAATATTGCTTCCCACATCGAAACGAGAAGCTGATTTCACCTCCCATATAAGCCCAAGCCTCCCAATCCTTAATCAAAAAACACAGAAAACACACAAAGGGGGCCTTATACATGGGCCCCCTCTCCCTCACAGGCCTCGACCTACCCACTCTCTCCGCGACCTTGCGCCCGCGTTGCGCACTCCTGCGCTAGCTCCCTAAACTCCTGCTCGCCTCTCGGGTGACCTAAGCTGGAACTCGGGCTGGCCCAGGCATGGGCTGAGGGCTAGGCTCAGCCACCCTATGTGAGCCACCTCCCTTGGCCCAGCCATAAGGGCTGGCCCTAGAGGTCCCAAATATTTACAAAAAACTTATTCTTAAGAGAATATATATATACGAAATTTTAAGGTAAATTATACACTATATAAATTTCCTTTTTATACATGGATTTTATTATACATTATAAGGTTAATGTTTACAAATTAAATTTTGTCCTAAAAGTATTTTCTAAGGCCGTCTATGAAAATAATAATCCTTTAACATAAAAGGTTATGAATTAAATGATAATTATTATTCTAGTGTTATGGTGGTCAAAACATAGCTTAATTAAAATATAATTCAATTAGCAAGAATTTAAACATAGTTGAAGATACTAAAAATATCTACAATACATTTGATTTAATTGCAACATGTTTTGAATTACATTTCAAAATCACCAATGTATTTTTCAAAACATTTCATTATGCCCTTCTAAATTTCATGTTTAGGAATAGTTTCATAATTTTCAATTCCATAACCTAATTACTTGGAGGTCTAAAATATACCCATATGTTTTCAATTAATTAACCGACATGGAAAACAACTATATTTATAGCCGTTAGAGTTCCATAGTTTCCCAAGGCAATGGTCACATTAGTGTCTTATAAATCCAAGACTTAGGGTGTCTTAACACTCAAGTTGATTGAAGTAGATGGTTCGCATCATACCTTTGGTGCTTAGTGTGGCTGAAGTGGCTTTGTCCATTCTTATGTTTGTTATGGCGGATGCTAAGGACCCCTATTATCTTCTCGGGGTTCTCTTTGTTTTGGGAGGTCTCCCTGTAATCTTGATAGGGTTTTTAATAGATATATTTGGTTAGTTTGATTTCCCTCTTAATCTTAGTTTATTGTAACCACTACTGTGTTCTTATTTGAATAAAACTCCTTGCGTCCATTTTGTGTTCTTATTCCGTTGCATCATATTATTATTTTTCTATAATAGATAAGTTTTTTTCGGGTAAAAGATAACAATAAAACATAGAAATTACCATTATATGAAACACAAGTTCTTGGGGTGTTACAGTAACATCCCACCATCTCTTGGTGGAATCACGCAGCATATATGTAGCGAGTTTGACCCTCCTCCCTGGAGGCATCTCAAGATGCTCGAAGATAGTCTACAATGATTCCAGCCATGACTCCGCAGTCTGTGGTCTGCCATCATTTGAAAATGTAGGTGGATGCTGCTACTGGAATATACGTGTCAGATCAGCCATAGATGTGGCAACCAACGGTGCTCCCTGGAAGGTCTGCATGAACCACATGAATCGTTCATAGAACTGCGCATCCGCACCTATGTCCGGTATAACGGCTAGTGCTGCATCTTGCACTGCTGGAGGATCCATAGGTAGCCCGTGACCTACCATCTCTAGAGTATAATCGTTGATTCTCTCTTGGAAAACAACTCATGGTCATCTTGGCAGAATGAATCTACAAGGTCAAACACATGCCTTAGATTAAGATCATTAAGGACTAAGAACATGAAACGTAAGAAGGGAATAGGGAACAAAAAACATTCAAGTTTTACAAAACAAGACTACACGGCATGTATAATAACTACATGGAGTGTTCCCTTAAGTCTTTCACATGGGCATGTACTTCTGCCAGAACTGGTCGTGTAACACCCCAGACACACGATGTGAGGTCCACACACGTGGCGTGTACTTGAATTTTCTTCCGCTACCCAAGTCCTTCTACACGGCTAAGACACACAACTCTCTTTAGAATGAGACTACACGACATGTATAAGTCCTACACAACATGTACAAGATGAGGTTTACCAACCCGTGTTGTTCGTGACATGACCGGGTACACAGCTCACACTACACGGCGTGTTCCAGAGAGACATGACATGTATGGCTTAGATTCCAACTACCCGTGTTGTTAGTGACATGACCGGCTACTCGGCTGACACTACTTGGCGTGTTACACCTGCACACAGTGTGTACACCACCCTATTTCCCCAACCACATGGACAAGTCCACAAGGTCTCTCATCGTTCAATACCACACGTCATGTCCCACAGGTACACAATGTGCATAAGAAGAGGTAAAAACGTCCCGTGTTGTTAGTGACATGGCTGGATCCCCAGATTAAACTACACGGCGTGTTCAGAATTGACACAACGTGTTTAAGAAAATTTTTCTCCGTCCGTGTTTTTAGTCTCACGGTGGACACAGGGTCAACATGACATTGCGTGTACAATCAGTACACGACGTGTTACCTCAAGAGTTTCCCTATCCTGTGTCTCTACCTACATGTCCTATGACACGTTTAAAAACTACACATCTTGTGCGTATGGTACACGAAGTGTACATAATTTTTTTTTCATTTCTTCTTGAACAGAAGAGTACATGGCATGTGTTCATAGAACTACACACTGTGTTGTCTGGTTTTCCGGACAATAGACCTCAGAAACTACTCCGGAGCCCCTTTTTCCTTAACTTTCAAGCATCAATATGCCAAATTCTGATCCGTGGGGGCCCATACTCCCCGCGAACCAAAGTTTAGCACCCAACCCTTCACATTATAGTACAAAACATAACAAAAATATGGATCATGATCCGCTAAATTCCGATTCAAGAGAGCCCGTACTTCTCAGGAACGAAAGTTTAGCATCCATAAACCAAACCATAATATGAACCAATACCCTATAAATAGTAGGCGTATCTAACAAGGTACTTATCACAACAACATGTATT
This sequence comes from Viscum album, assembly GCA_963277665.1. NCBI lineage: Eukaryota > Viridiplantae > Streptophyta > Magnoliopsida > Santalales > Viscaceae > Viscum > Viscum album. The sequence continues at coordinate 750,849,299 of OY728123.1, read as the reverse complement.
TTCTATCACATCATCTATCATAGCAACTTGCAATTTCTAATGCACCTAAATGGCATGGAAACTATGCATGACATGTGATTCTCACATGTGCCTAAATGATTCATGTGATGGCATACCCTCATCTCATCAGGTTGCAACTAAATAGAACCCAATATAAAAATATAAACAGCACATCACAAGTGTGTCACCCAATGGTGAAAATTAGATTAACTGTAAAGTGACAAATCAGTAAAATTGCAACACGAGGTAAATTGGATTTTCCCGATACACGGGTTAGCTACTCCCGGGCACAACTTAGTACCGAATACCAATTTTGTCCTATCCCGGACTATAGGCTCCAAATAGAAAGTCAAGAAGAAAAGAAACCTACCTCTGATACCACTTTGTAACGTCCCGATTCTGGAAGCCACACAACGGGTGCCCCGAACCCGGTTGGTCACATGACCTCAAGCACATTTCCCCAAATTCCATAGGCTACCAAATAGAAATGAGGGCCTAGGTTTGATAGTGGTGAGACTATGCCCTCATTTTTCAAAGTGTAGTGCAACAGAAAAAAAATAAACATACTAAAAGTGGAATCAGTAACAATACAAAGCTGAAAGGACAATGATACTGAAGCAAAAGATTACCAACAGTCATATATACATGATGACTCAATATGTTATATTTATAAGAAATTATTCAAAAAAAGATACACTGCAATCAAATACAAGATAGTATAAAGTACCATGTACAACAAAGAAAACTAAATCATTGCAACAGGAACTTAGCAGCCTTGCAAGCCTAAGCACAGTCCCATGCTCTCCTACTCCTCTGCAACAATCATCTACCTGTATAGGGAACGTTTAACTTATCGAAACCTGAAGAAATATAATCTATTTGGGCCCAAGACACGACCCAAATAGGGTGTGAGAAATAAATCCCAGTAGGAAACCACCAAAGGCCCGTGCCCAACTGTCAGTGAAAATGTGCAACAACAGTGTGCAATAATAAAATGCAGTAACTAGGAAGTAATCAAAAGTAACTATCTCTACCAGTTACATTGTCATTTTAATAATTATTTAACAATTCCAAGTTTGTTCTTCAGCTTGGAAAGAACAACATAAGAAATCACCATTGTGAATATTCAAAGTAAACATTGTCCTCAGACTTTCAAATCCTTACCCTCAGGAAATCAGAATCGAAAACTGTAGGTGACTTCCCACAGGCATAACTAATATTGCCCTCATTAATATGATATGTCTTCCTTAGGTATAGAATCTACTTCCCACAGGCATGAGAAGATTTTCCCTTTGTCTAAACGAAACACTACCCTCAGGATAAACAAAACACTACCCTCAGGCTAAGCAAAACACTGCCCTCAGGCTAAGAAAGTAATCAGGACAAGCCCAATGCATAAGAAAGTAATAAATATGTTTCCTCCCAAGAAAACCCAAAACATGCTATCATTATGGCATACCCATGGGTATCCTGGCCAAACGACTAAACAAGGGAAACACACCCACGAGGTGGCCCTAGATCTAAGAAATGATCCCAAACATCATCTTATATTTATCATTAGATTATCTATGAAATTATAGATATATTATTAGCTAAGGCCTTAACCATACTACACCCCAAACATGGGAACCTAGCACAACGATACACAAAACAACTCAAAAGTTGGAAATTAACACCAGACCACCTACCTCGATCTCCTATGATCGATATATGTGAATGATGCCTCCTGAATCAACCGAGAACGACGTAGATATAGGATAAACATTCACTCGTTAAAACTCAAATAACTTCTCCTTGGGAAAAATTTTGAAGGAGAGACATAAAGAGAGATAATAACTCACCCGCGCGGTTCAAACGAGATCAACGACGAAGGAATCAGAGTCCCTATGTGCGGTCGGAAGCTCTTCCAATATCCGAACTTCTCTCCTGTGCCTCTCGGGCATTCTAACCTTCCTCTTTCAAAAGAGGAGGCTACTTCCTATTTTTAACAAAAAAACATAACTAAACGATGTGTACTTTCCATTTTTTAACTCTTCCTCTGGTGGCCACTTTCCACCACCTCACTGTTCATCAGTCGACTTGATTACACAACGTGTATTTCTAAGTACACGGTGTGTACTGTCATTCCGCTGGTGGCTACTCCCACTAACCTACTATTCACCTACCGAATGATTACACGGTGTGTATATACTAAGTACATGACGTGTAGTTCATTTTTATACCCTTCATCACCGAAAGGCCTACACGCCCTATATTCTCATCCAACACGGACAATGTACATGACATGTAGAAAAGTACACAACATGTACCCCTAAAATTTGGGATTTTCCCCCCTTTTCCTTATTTTCTCGAAAAAACTTAAGGAAAAATGAAAAGAAGAAAACTGTACCTCAAGAATAAGAACCGAGTTCTTATATTTAGTTCAAGAAAATATTATCTCATTGAGCTTGTTCATTTTTAATTTATTCTTCAGTGTAAATTACATCTCAAAATTATGTGGCTGTATATAGAGGTAGGTAGTTAGGCTCCTCCACCCTTTGTTGAAATTTCACCACATGGGTGGTTTCTTCTTTTTCTAAGGTTAGGTATAGGTATATAGGTGTTGAATATTTTAATTTTTTAAGGATTGGTAAATCATATTTCACTTTATATTCATTCCATAAGTCATCCAAATATTATTGATATCCTATGCATACACCAATAGGAAAATATTCATCATAAATTCCCTATATTTCTTCATGATAGGTTTGGATTGGCATCTTGAGATAGTTAGCCCGATGATATTCTTCATGTAAGGCCTTGACCTCTTGAACTTCTTTAGAAAAATAGGGAGGACCCAATGGTACTTTACCATTTTACTTCAACCTTTAAATATCTTATTTTACTTTATTAAACATTTCCATTAGTTATTGAAGAGATAAATCTATAACATGGCCATTCAATATTTTCTTAGCCAAAACAGTAGGATTATCCAACCTTTGTAAGAGGTCCTCCTCATCATTATTAAACAATTGACATTGCACCTGAGAGTAATCCATCCTTGTTTGATAATTTAATTTTGAATAAATCATGATATATATATATATATATTAGATTTTTTTATAAAACAATTAAAACTATTTACAAAATTTGAAAGAAAGAGTGAATGATAAACTCCTTGGCTTCATGAAAATGGTACTAAGTTTTAACATGCATGTCGTAGACCGGTACAATTGCTATTATATTTTCCTAGTGCAACAAAATGTCTGACTAGGGTCTTCCCACTTGATGATATTCATAGTCAATCACTCACCAATTATTAATTAACTTACAATATTTTTTTATTGATTAAATTTAATAAAAGGAAATAAAAATATGGGTGGAATGATAATGTAATGAAAAACCTAACCTATAATTCACATGCCATAAAAAATATAATAAATATAGTTATCAAATAAATAAATTTCTCCAAAGAGAGTATTCCAGGGAGAACATTTATTTTCATATTCCATATTTACATAATAAACACACTTCATCCTATGTGTGAACATATTTTTCTACCCTAGTTATGAATATGAAGTATAGTCAACAATCACCAAGAACACCATACATCCACCTCATCTTTAGAGGTAGAATGGTGGTAGAATAAGAAGCATACCATTATATAACCACATAGAGGATTACGCCCACCATAGACCATCCTTAGATTAAACCAAAGTATAAATTAAAATTAGACTCTATCTCAACACCAAATTACTCCCCCATTATATTCCTTAGGTTAGTTACTCATTACTGTGAGTAAAAAAGATCATGATGAATAAATAGAGAGAATATAGAGAGAGAATAGAAGATATACTTTTATTAAAAATACAGATATGATTTACATGAAAAGAAATAAAACCAAGCTACAATAGAAAACTAAATTTAACTAACCCAATCCCTCAGGGAAGTGGATGATATATCTATAATAATATAGACTTCATATTTATAGGCATTGAAAACATAAGGACTAGACTTTGATTATCAAAAATATTCTCTTTAAATATTTGAATATTTATTTATTTTAATTGGTCAATGTTTCCTCTTTTAATACCATACCAATATATCGTTTAAATTATCCTTTAATTGTCCATGAGAGAGATATCATTTCTTTAAATTGCCTATAACTCCTTATATTTACCCTCAAACATACCAATATTTAATTAGTATTCATCCTTCTTTTTAGATAAATTTATTTTCCACATGACATCTTGCATGGGATAAATTGTCTCATCCTTATCATTCCTTTATTTTAAAACCCTATCCCATGTGTGAAACATGGGATTCAATACAGTATAGAAAGCTATTTCAGTGGGTGTTTTGATATTGGGCTTCCACTGTCAACCTCAAGTGAGACCACTTTGGTGAAGTGATGTTCTCAGACATAATTTATCCTAAAAATGGCATTATCATGGCCTATGTATGGCTTTTTTCTCTCCAGAGAGATTCTTATAACCATGGCATGAACCATGGTCTTAAATCCATTTTTATAATACACTTTGAGCTCGAACCTCTCTCTTCAATTTCAAGGGCACATGTGGTATATAAAATTATTTTAAAATGGGAATTCCTTAGTCTAATTTCAACATATATTTCATCAATAACAGAGGATCCTGATTGTAGGCTATTGTGGTACATCAAGTTCAGTTGGCATAGAAGAAGGTTTGGCTGTGGAAGAGTGATGGTGGTGAGAAATGGTGAAATATCATAGTAAAAGGAAAAATGATGTTAGTGTTAGTAGTGGATGTAGGTGAAGATAAGTCCTAGAAGTAGGTTGAAATTTTCAAAGGGCTGGTATCAGGCATCATTATCATCTTGATAGTAGGATCTATGAGTAGCACACAACGATAGCAGTGTAGTAGTAATGGTTCGATGACACTCAAAAAATATTGGTTTTACCATTATGTAACCTTGTATTACCCTTATTTAACCTTAAGAAAAATAATATCACCTTTATGCATCATTTTTAAAACCTGAGGTTTCCCTTAACAACACTGTCTTACCCTTATGAAGTAATGTCTTACCTTTACGTAGTGGTTGGAGTACCTTTACGCAGTGATAACATTACCTTTATTAAGTGCTTGAAATATGTTTATTAACCTCATAAATTAATTTAAAACCATGTTATACCTTTATTTAGAGCCTAAAATTTCTCCTTCATAAATTTAGGGAACATTTTACCCCAACACATTTCCTAGGACATGCGTAAGGGTAAACAAAAACCTCTAAATTTTCATAATCAAAATAAAATTTTAAATTCATCATTTTCACATATTTTTCTATAAATTAATTAGATAATTTAAAATAACACACAAACTAATAAAATAATTAATTAAATGGGGGAAATAATAAAAAATTGAAATTCTTTACTAAAATTTCCAAAAAATTGAATGAAGAATAAGGGAATCAATAATATCCTATAAAGTTCTTAATAACTATTACCCTTCATAGAAATATCATACATAAAACCATTATTAATATCCTATAGAAATGAAATCATGATAAATGGTGAGCTCAGATTCTCAGTAAATTTAAACAAAGGAGATTTCCATGATCATTTAAGCATAATATGAGCACAAGGGTATGTGAGCATGAGCTTAACATTTAAAATCAAACATAGTAATTCATAGATCATAATCATGAGTCATGAAATAATTCTTGATAGTTTGTAAGACATGAATCCAAAATAATTCAAAGAACAAGATCCATGAGAGCATAAAATTGGTATAATATCATTTTATAAAAGAGTATAATAATCATAATCATAGAAATATTATGTCAAGGACACCCCCCAATACATTCGACAGATATTAGGCTTCAGATAACCACCCATGTAAAAACATCAAGCTTGGGATAAAATCCTATATACCCTTTGATCTCACAAAACATTAATCCTTACCCAATTCATTGGTGGGATATAATGGACTCACCTGTCATATAATCCATTCTTATCCATTCCATAAGATCAAGAAACATTTATCATTTCATCATAATTTGGGCTATGGAATTTAAATGGATTTCATCAATATTTCACCATAATAATCTCAAAAAATATAGTGAAATAATACATATGGTATAATTGGATCATATCCTGAATGAATCATAAGTAACATCAAAGGATGTTATTATAGATGAAAATTTACCTTTAAAAGATCACTAGAACATTTCATGAGGAAAATACCCTTTTCATTTTAAATTCACTTATTTAAAATCTAATTTTTTTTAAAATATTAAGGAAATAATTTTATTAAAAAATAAACATAAAATTTTTTAAATTAATATTTAAAGTAAATATTATTCATGATGGTGGAAAAATCTGTTCATGCCGTATATGTTAAAAAAATATTTTGTTCACAACTTTGGTAAAAGTACCTCGTTCAGAAAATGAGAAGAATTTTCCATTTAAATTTTTTTATAGAAATTAAAACATGGGTAAATATGAATTTATTCAACAATTTTATAATATTAATTTTTTTTAAATTCTTTTAATGAAAATATGGGCATAGAAGAAAAATATTCTTGGCCAAAGAGAGAAATAATGTCGGGTTTTTCTTAAAAACACTCTTTCGGTCTCTTGAGTAATTATATAGAGGAATAGGAATGAAAAATATATAATATCCAAAAAATAAATATTTAGAATAAAATACATGATATTTTTGAGATATTGATCATATATTTTAATCATTATAAATTTAAGCATAAACAACCCCAATAAAAATGAGATTGTAACATTAAACCCTTACCTCACTATTTATTTTCTTCATAAGCAATCTAAAATACTATATAATAAATTTATATTTACTATAATTATATACCATAACCCTATTAATACTTATAATACCATACATGGTTTAATTATAACATCTTATCACTCATTCATTAATGATTCTTTATTAAAATCGCTGTTCTGAATGATAACTATTTCATTTTTTATGAAAGTTTCATTTTGGTAGTTATGATCCTTGTACTTTTTTCATGGATAAATCATATCCAAAATGTTAATGATGATATAAATATAATATATATTCATTATATAAATATTTATAACTACCCATAAAAGGTATATATATATAAATGAATTGCACCATTCATAGAGACAGTAGTCTGTATGTAAACATGAACATTGTTTTCATTTTCTAATGAAAAGAAGCAAAAAAAGTTAAATAATATTATATCAATAAAAAACTATAATTATATAATAAATATAATATATATTTATTAAATAAATAATTATATACATCAGTGTGATATGGTGATGCAAAATGAATCATATCCCTACGTGGAGGCGATAATCTACATATACGACGTGCGATACTTTCATTTCCCATTAGATATAAAAGAGATAGAAAAATATTTTTACATCATAAGAAAATCTCAATATATTGAATATACCTATATCATAATTTTATTATTCATACAAAAAGTTTAGATAAGGTTAATTAATAAATATAATTGATAGAACTCATAAAGATTGATGACTCTTATTTGAGAGATGTCCTTCATCTTACACCTTAATCCATGAAATATTTGTTTGAGGAGATGATTGAGTGATATAGGAAAAATTTAAGGATTAAAGGAATGTTTTTTGGTAGGTATTTGATGATATAAAAGGCTCAAAATTCCTGAATAATGGTGGATAAGAGGCACCTTTTTATAAGTGAGGGAGGGGACACACTTGTAATCACTTAAAACATTTAAATATTATTAATTTCCTTCTCATGTATAAGGATTAAAAATGGACAAATAATAAAATTTAAGATAATATGGGGTAAAAATAACTTAAAACAATAAGAATTATACAAGTTTATGTGGCATTATTACCCTTATATCTTAATTTAACTCCCCTTGTTAACCCGTTTTAACCTTACCCATGGTAAATCTTTTTTTGTTTTTTACTATTTATTTTGATCATAAATTAAAGAGGCATAATTAATTTTTTTTACAAGGTGATTTAAAATATTTAATCCATTTCTTCAATTTTAACTTGTATAAGTGACAGAAATTAATTTTAAATTAAGCATGCAAAATATAACAAAATCCTGTTTTCTAAAAAATACATTTTTAAGAATAAAACTGAAATTACATTAATTAATTTCATAGTAAAAACTATCAAATGAATGTTAAAATATTTTATTGAATATATAATATATAATTTAAATTAAAAACATTAATCAACAATTATCTATTTAAATTTTTATAATAAAACATGTTACACACAAAACCAGTTTTATGAAAAATAAATTCTTTTACCTTGAAATGATTTTGTCTTCATTCAAAAAATTTAGATAACTAATTTATGGATTAATGTTAATTTATTAATATAAAATATGAATAGATTTAATTTAAATAATTTTTCAATATTGATCAATATAATTTGTTTATATAAAAATTCATAACATGTAGAAGAATACATTTCTTCAAAAAAAAAGTCTTTAAATTATTAAATATTAAAAATTTATGGATTATTTATTAGGTATTAATCAATAAAATTTAATTTAAGAAAAATTATATATATATATTTTATAATATATTTAATTCTATTCATACCCTCCAATCTAATAGATAGGTTATAAAGGCATACTATATCATAGTTCATTTAGACTTTGGGTTACGTGTAAGGAAAACTATGTAATACCTCAAGTTTATTTCAATGGAACTACATTTAAAATCATGGGGTGTTATATTTATATGTTCTATAGTGAGCCTAGAAGTGGGTTTGGGAGGCTTGGGAGTAGCATGGAGCTTCTAGAGTATCACCACATCCTCACCTACACCTTAGTCCCCTTGGTTTGTATGTTTTGGTTAACCGTAGGGAGCTCAACACTGTAGAGGTTCTCATTGTATTATGGGGTGGAACCTATATAAAAGGGTGTGAATTAACCTTAAATTGGTTCCCCTTTATTCATTTTTTGGGTATGGTGGTGTATTGGGGCGTCTGAAACGTTACCTATCATGTCATATGGGGGTTAGGGTGCCCGTTTTGAGGCACCATGGGAAGCATCAGACCATAGTGAAAGGCGTGGTGTGTTGGGACCCTCAGTGGTGAACATATTAAAAATAGAAAAGGATAATGGGATCATGTAATGGTCCTTGATGTTTCAGGATCCTTTAGGGATACCGGGCCATGCGGCCTCACATAGTGTATGCCACGATGCATGTTGGTTTGGCCTATGGAGGTGTGATTTTAGGGTGGTTTTACATTTTTTACCCCATCAATTTTAAGAAAACATCATTCCTATATTATTATCCCTCATTTGGGGAAGAGAAAATGGGTGATCCTACTTTTCTTCTTTGATTCCCCATAGATTTGGGGTGACTTTAAGTGTATTTTTATGGATAATCCAAGTGAGTTCTTCATTCACATTCCATCCATTTTCCATCCATTATTTTTAATTTTGATGTGAATTGAAAAGTTTCTTGTGAAAATTATACCAAATCATGGTGAAATATTCTTTTTATGATAGGGATTTGGAATTTATTGGATAAAGGACACATGAGTGGCTGATCACATTCCATTTCATACCATTTCGATGTAGGTACATTTCACTAAATATTTTCCAAGGTTTTAATTGAATTAAATTTAATTGGTTATTGAACAACTGTTTCATGTTAAGGATTTATTTTGGGATAATTTCCAGAATGTGTCATAGACCTTAAATAAAGGTTTGGTTTCTATTTTGATATTATGAGGTCATCAGGTGAGTTATTAGGAAATTATTCCTAATTATTATGAATTGAATAGTTAATTATACTTTGTTATAAATAATTAAATAGGAAGAAAATTAATTATAAAATGTTAGAATTAATTTATTTAAAAATTATGGATTGAATAAGTATATTTAATGGTATGAAATAGGTTAATTGGAATTGAAAAATATTGGGTAGGAGCTACTAAACTATGGTTAAAAGGAAAATGCCCCATTTGAGGTAGGTGTCCTCAACTTTTCTAAGTCTATTGGTGTTTTTTGTCTGTGTTCCACCATTATTATTATTTTTTATGATTAATTACTTATGTGAATCCATTGTAAAGTTGATATGGTATCACATCATACTAATAGTCAACATAGACAACATATTTTGTTTAATGGTCTGACAGTGGTGCTTTGGTAGAATGAGTTCCTTAGAGTGGTGAATAGAGGGAATACATTTCTTGTATAGGTTGGTTTGATTGACTTTCAATGGTTGAATAGGAGTAAACCGAGTAGTTTATTCACATGTTGGGAAGGTGTGTCATGGTTGGTTTGGAAGAGCCACCGTGAAAGGGTCATGGATCGATATAGATGATTTTTTTGTCTTGGGTAGCTAGATATTAATTAGTGGTTTCATGGATTGGACCCCTTAATATGTTTCTTGATAATTTCATGGGTTTAACTGATTAGTTTGTGTTTTATTTAGGTGATTCCTATGGTGAGGGTATTATTTAATAGAATTATACTCACATTGTGTATTCTTAGGGTGGGGAGCACCATAATCTTGATATGAACTAGTTATTGAAACTTTGGTGTTTTGAGATCGACAGGTGTGGTTGGGAACCATATTTAAACATGGTGAAAGGTGTTTCATGGTAGTTCTCATGTATGATTAGAGTGATCAAAACTAGTTTTTATACCCATGATTGGATAATATGTTTTTGGTAGAGATAATGTGTTTCATTTTAGTGACTTATTGATAAAGATTCTTCATGGTGGGGAGCATCTTATCAGTTTCAGATAGGTGAAACTTGTGTCGTAAGGTCCATGAGCATAATAAATATGGTTGATGTATTGTTTTGAAGATAGTGGGATACTATTGATCAGTTATACCTTATTGTAAAATTTAAATGTGGTATAAAAGGACATTTGTACTTTGAAAATGCATATGGGATGGGTGAAGAGTGATATGAGAGTGATTCAAATTAATGAAGCATTGGTGCTCATGGATTAATTATTATGGATGGGTAGGTTGGGGATATAATGATGTAAATTTAAAATATGGTTCAGGTTTAGAATTTGGTGTGGGTGTTCATATTGTTTTGTGATTTCTTCAAGTGTAAATGCTTGATAGTTGGATGATTCTATGATGTGTTATCAGGAGAGGCTGAGAGGTTTTTAGAAAAGTAATCCATTGGATGAATTATTTGAATTGTGTGGAAATATATATAGTGGGGTGGATTTTTTTAGGATAATAATCTTGGATGTTGTTGAGTTGAATCAAGGGTTGGACCAAGATTATGGGAGAAATCTGATGTATCTGAGTGTAGTTGTTGGAGCTGTGCTGTAGAATCACATTCGGTGTTTGGAGAAGGAACTCAAAATTTTGAGCATGAATTGATTACTAAGAGAGGTGAAAGATTATTATTGAGGGACATTGGGGATTATTGTGAATGATAATTACTATATAAGGTAGGCTATAAAACCTTAGTTCTATTCATGTTATGAATTTCAGGGGAACTTTGAATTTATGAATTTGGGTGAGATCTTTGGTCTAAGAATTGGGGATCCGATTTGAATTTCAGGTGTATGTACACCTATCAAAGATATTTTGGATGTGTATCAAGCCAAAGGATTTGTTCAGGGTGCTAGAGGAATCCTGGGATTAGGTTCGGGAGGCTTGGGAGGATCCTGGATATCCTGGATACACACTATGCCTTCCTATCCCCCATGGTGCGCCAAGTTTGGCAATTTAAGTTGACAGTATGGAGATATATGTAGTAGAGGTTTTCATGGTTCTTGGTGGGTTTCACCTATGTTAAATAATGAAGAGGAACATATCCAAGGTTCCCATTTGGTTGTTTTTTTGAGAAATTTTGGTATTATAGGTCATTTGAAAAAACATCCACTACAAAATAGGGGACCCTAAGTTCCGATTTTTAGGTACCACAAGGACCACCATGCTATAGTTAATGGAGTGGCGTGATATGGTCTTCAATGATTCACCTATCTGAAAAGATATGGTAAAATTTTCTATAATTTGGTACTTGATGTTTAGGGCACCACTAGGGATACTGAGGAATGCACCATGACATAGTACATTCCATGGTGCAAGCCATTTGTCCCACATGGGTGTGGGTTTGTGGTGGTTTTACATTTCCACCACATATATTTTAAACACACATTGTCCTTATTTTCTTCTCTCTCATGCGAGGCCAAGTCAATGAGAGATCTTTATTTTCTTCTTCATCCCTATATAGGTTTTGGGGTTATTTTGGTTGGGATTTCATAGAGAATCAAGGTGAGTTCCTCAATCCCCTTCCTTTGATTTTTTTCTTTCTATCATTTCTGATTGTAGTGTGAAATGGATAAGGGTATTGAGAAATTCCATCATAGTATGGTCCAATCATCCCGTTATGATGGGGAATTTATGTGTCTTGGATAAATCATGTATGAGAAGTTAATTTCATGTTTTTATGTACCATTTCAATAAAGATACATTTCCCTATAGATTTTTTAGGATTTTCATTTTAAATAAAAATAAATTTATTGACAGCGTGTTTCTTGTTAGGTATTTTTATTGGTTTGATTTTTGGAGAACAAAATAGACCATCCATAAATGTTTTTTTATATATTTCAATGCGATGAGGTCACCCGGTGAGTTGCTAAGAAATTATGACTAATTGTTTTTAATTTAATAATTAATTATAGTATATTATAATAAATTAAACTGGATAAAAATTAATTATAAAATGTTAAAATTAATTTATTCAAGAATTATGACATGATTTAGGACCTCACGTTATAAGACAGAGGTTTATTGGACTTGTACAAGCTTGTGAAGGAGTTACCAAACTATGATTAAAAGGAAAAAGGACATGTTTGAGGTAGGTGTACTTGACTTTTCGAAGTTTCTTTCTCATTTGGTAATTTTGTTTCCATGTTCCACCATTATTATTATTTTATTAAAAATAAATGACCTGTGTGACTCCACTATAAATCTGAAATTAGATCACATTGTATTGATAATAAAAATGGACCCCGTAGCTTACTAAACGGTTTGATGGTGTCACCTTAGTCGGATGAATTTTAGTGGAATACTTTGAGGATTTATTAGGGGTGTCCATTTTATTATAAAATAAAAAAATTATTTCATTTTTAAAATGTGTTTTAAAAATGGGATGATTGGAATAGTAATTTCAAGGGAAAAAAATTATCGTTCAAGAGTGGTTTGGAAATATAATTTTAAACAAGTATTGGTTATTTAATAATTTTTTATGTGATTTTGTCTAAGGACCTAATGTGAGTAAAATATGAAAATTGATACATATTATAAATGAATGTAAAAGGTATTTGAATTGATTTTAAAATGGGAATCCTGAAGATATAAGTTGAATTGTTTTATTCAATTTCAACTTATGAGGGAAATACCCTGTTTTCTAAAGCATGAGTGCTTTTGTATAGACCCTTTATTTTATTTCCTTCTGTGATACTTATTTCGTAATGATGTATGTTTTTCATGTTTTTTGATGATGATTTATTTTAGTATCAATGTGGAGGGTTGATATAGGTTGATGTGACAGACCCATTATAAGGTATAGATAGGTCTAAAAGACCCTAACTAATAATGAGGGACTTTATGTCTTAAAATATGGAATGAGGATGAGAAAATAAAAATTTGATCAAGGAAACCATGTAGGTTTTCTATGTTATGGTTTGACATACTTGAAACATGGTGAGTTCCTTGATAGTGCGTTGAACCTTGGGAGGGTTCATGTGAGACATGGTTGTTGAAGGTTGTGGACATCATTTTAGAACCTGATTCATATTTGTGTGCCTATATTACTATCATAGAAGTGAATGGTAATGATATTGAGTGACCTAACTCCATTATATATTATGGTTAGTGTGGGATAAACTTTCCCCCAAGATGTATTTAGATACATGATATTCCTTGGATGCTCTCCCTAGATCCAACATTGCGCCTACTATAGGTTTGGAATTCCATTGACATACTCCTTGGATCTAGATATTCTATTGTTTTGGAATGCCTTGTAAATGATATTTATATTTAGATGTTATATCAATTTTTAATTCCTTAGACCTGATCTTGATATTATTATGTGCTAAATTTGTTATTTCCTTGGAATTATTCCTTGGAATTGATATAGGTGATGTGACCCCACAAATGGATATGGTGGTTCCAAGTAGGGGATATGAACCCTCTGGTGGATGTATATAATGGTTCTAGGGATGGACATAGGTTCCACCATAGGACATGTACCATGTTTAAAAACAATAAATCCCTTGATAAAGTAGGTATGATATCGAGTTATGGGTACCAGGGTAGGACTTGGTCACATTGAGTGGTTGGTGTGAAATGTTTAGAAACTCTAGAACTTGATAAAGTAGGAATGGTTAGGGTTCTGAGCGGTATGGTTGATACTTGAAGAGCTAACATATATGTTTAATGTGAATTAAAAGTTATTTTTTTGGGTGGGTGAGTTTAATGATCATGAAAAAACTTTATATTTATATATTTCATGCATATACACTTGATCAAAATAACACCTAGTATGGTTTAAGAATTGGATATTTGATACTCAGTCATTAGACTCACCCCTTACCCATATAAATGACATTAGTTTCACTGTATATGGGTATACCTTAATGTTTTATCTCAGTGAATTATTTTTTCTTGGAGATGGACACATGGTATAGGTCTAGAAAGTTGTGGAGGATGACGATTCGACATGAAGATTTAAGTGAGTTTGGTAGAAGGCTTGTTTATATTTTTCGTTATCATTTAGCATGTGAACAAGCCATTGTGATATTGTTTATTTACATATTATTTCATGTTTATCTTTTTCTATTGATATAGTTTTTTTCTTCATCATATAAATATATTTATTTCTTTATATGGTGGACTGTGAGGAACTTTTTGGGTCCTTGTTTCATGTTTACATGTTTTTTGGATGTCTGTTGTATGAATGAGTCATGAAAAATCTTTATTAGAGTGGGAATGACCCTGGAGCTTTATATTAGAGGTAATAGTCTCCCCATGAACATCTTTGTCTCTTTACATTAGTTTATTGCCTCTAATGTGTGGGTAAGAACTCTTGAGTTTATTTAATTTTCCTACACGTGTTTATTTGCGAAGTACGAGCCGGGGTATTACACAAGGGGATATGATTTGGTTTATTCCCATGATATATACAAACTATTATAATGGATTTGAATATATATTATTATGGTGATTTAATATATAAAAATTTAGTTTAGAAAATTAATAATAAAATGACCATAGATAACCTAGATAGAGGACTAGAGATTCATATGTTAGGGTATACACATTATTTATGAGTTATTACTTCTAAATTCATAGTTTTCCTTTTATATGATTAATAATTTAAGTATTTTGATCATTTATTTTCATTAATTTTTATTAAAGGATATAAATAGTAGGAATCATGCAAACAATCTATGTGATGGTAAACGTAATTATTTCCCTCATGAAATGCCTAATATAATGGGAGTGGGAGTTGAGAACTTCATGTTGGTACTTTCCTAATTAACTTAAGTAATGAATAATACCTTGAATCATTTAGAATTACCTCTTTCTCACAATATAGATAAGGTTATGGTTGAGTCCTTTATGAGAAAAATTCCACCTAATTTTAGGGGACCTTTTATTATGCTAATCAGAGAATAATTGATTAATTCCATTGAAAATATATTCCCTATCCTCCAATTTTCTAAGAAAAAAACTGACACTAACCTTCTGTCACATACAGAGAGAATCCAATCAGTAGTGGAAATTGATCAAGAATATGAATCCTAATAAAGAAATTTAATCAATGGAGTTTGAAAGATTCATGAAAATATGTTCCAACAAATATTCTCCTCACACTCTCTATATTAAAATGGTAATTTTGTTCCTTGGAATCAATCAAAAAGAGGAAAAATCAATCATGTCTTATGAGGATATTATAAAATGTTCCCTTAAAGTTGAGATGGAGATTGGTGGTTCTCAATGTTATCATGGGTTTAGAGATAAAAAGAGAAGAATAAAGTTTAATTCTATAGGATCAATGGATAAATATCACGGTGGGAAGAAAATCTAAATTCCCGCTAGTTATAAGTGCAGGAAGAATTATCCTAGAAACTACTTCAAGGGAACAAGGAGATGTTTTAAGTGTATAAAATAGGGGTATAAATATTATAAATTTAAAAGGGATGTGGAGAAGCTAAATAATATGATTGAAGAAAACATGGTTTTTATCAATATTCACTATATGGTCTAATAATTCAACTATAAGGAACATTGAAAATATGAAAGTGAATTATTTAATCCAAGGTTCATTGAGGATATCAAATGATAAAAACCTCCATTTCTATGAGTGGAAGGATTATATTATGCTATCACTACTCCAAATGTGGATTCAGACAATTAAATAGTTGTAGTTACACTTATCATTCATTCAAGAATATAAAATGACTTATTTTATTCTGGTTCTATGCATTCTTTCATATAATTATAGTTTAGTAGAACCATTGAAACACCACCTCAAGACATGGAGGCTGTATTATCAGTGAGGAATCTAGGTGGTTAAATCATTGAATCTTTAGTATATAACTCCTCCCTAGTCAATATTTTTGGAATATATATCCCATAAAACATTATCATACTCCATTTAGTGGAATTTGATGCTATACTAGGTAGGGATTGAATATCTTTACATAGAGACAACATAAATTTATTAAATAATGAAATCAATTTCCATATCCCAAATCATCTTCCAATTCTATAAAAGTGTAAGGAGGATGATTAATATCCTTTTTTAAACATCTTCTCAAGAATGAATATTATTTCCTTGTGACAATGAATATCTATCCCAAATTATTGAGATAAATAAAATTATCATTCTTGAAGACAAGCCCATTGTATGGGAATATGTTGATGTATTATTAGAAGAGTTTCTTGGTCTTACTTTTGATTGATAAGTTGATTTATCAATTGAAATTATACATATAGATTTTCCCATATCCAATAATCCCTATAGAGTTGAACCTATTTAATAAGAATAATTAAATAATGAACTACTAGAGAATCTGTAAAATGGATTTATATTCACAAGTACTTCACCATGGGGTTAACTAGTCTTCATTTTCAGGAATTAGGATGGGTCAATGAATCTCTATAATAATTATCATGAACACAACAAGATCAAAATAAAGAACAATTACCCCTACCACATATTCATTACTTGTTTGAACAGATATATGGGGCATAATACTTCTCTAAAGTATATATTTAGCCAGGATACCACTAACCAGAGGTGAAGGAGGAGGATATTCTATAGACTTATTTTTGTACAAGGTTAAAACAATACGAGTTCATATTAATTCCCTTTATACTAACAAATTTTCTAAAAATATTCATGGACTTTATGAATAAAGACTTTAGATATTACCTATATTTTTTTGGTAGTCTATATAAATGATATTCTTATATACTCTAAAATTAAGGAGGAAAATTAGGTTCATTTTAGTATTATGATGAATACTTTGAGAAATAAAAATTTATATGAATATTATAGTAAATACAAGTTTTGGATAAAGAAAGTAAAACCTTATGCCATTTTATCAAAAGAAAGGAGATATATGTATATTATTGAAAGAGAAATATGATTGATGAATGGCCCATAGAAATATATATAATATAAATATATTGTTTCCGTAGATTTTTTGGGCACTATAAATTATTTGTGAGAAACTTATCATGAATGTAATACCCAATAACCCAGTTAAATTTGAAGGGAGTAAGTTTTTTTTGGATTGTAGAACATGAAGAGAGCTTAAGGGATATGGAGAAGAGGAAAATCACCAGACCTATACTTTCACTACCCACAAGTGGGGAAGGATTTGTGATCTATAATGACACTTAAATGAAGAGATTTGTTTGTATACTCATGAAAATTTATAATGTGATATCCCATGCCTTATTATAGTTGAATGTGAATTGGAATTATTATCCAATGCATGACCATGAATTGGCTAAATTAATCTTAGCATTGAATATTTAGAGGCATTATCTATATTGTGAGAAATGTAACATATATAAATATCATAAGAGATTGAAGCATATATTCACTTAGAAGGATATCAATATGAACCAATGAATATAGTTAGAGCTTATCAAGGACTATAAATTCTCAATCCACTACCATCCTAGGAAGGAGAATAAAGTGTCTGATGATGTAAGTATAAATGTCACTATAACCTTATCGATGATGAGGATTGATATGGGTAAAATACTCTTAGACACACAAAGTATTTACATGATAATCATAATGTAATTAACACCATCCTACCTTGGTCAAATTATTACTTAACCATCCATTCAATATAAGATCAAGGATACTCAATGGAATATTATAGAGATGAAAAATAAAGTTCTTTTAGTGACATAGGTTTTGACCAATAATACTTTGGAATATTTCTAGGAATATTTACGAAGCCAGGTGCTAAGTCAGTGTGGGATTCTAGGGCTTAGATAGCCTTAGTGTGGTGATATTAAAAATATTAAAAATATTTTATCACACATGTGTAGTTTCTCTTGAAACATGTAATAACTCTTGATAAGAGTCTCAAATTATAATTATAAGACTGTGGTTGAGTTTAGAATGTTTTGTTTACCCTATTCATGACATAAAAGTAGTTCACATTGAGATTTTTCTCTGAGAAAAGTTAGTGGGGCATCGAGTTGTTAAATTGTTAATTAAATGAGAATTTAATTAATAAACCTAACCTAAATCATCCCCTCTATCATTGGTGTGCATGAAAAATTGGATCCATCCCTCCTCTCCCCCTTTGCCGACAGGTGGAAACCGAGCTAAATCTAAGTGATGAGGTGATACTAATCTCCATTATTTATGCTGATCATCACCAGATTAAGGAGTATCATGATCTAATCATCATTCTACACTTGAAAATTTGGCTTTTCACCATCAAGGTAGAAATATTTATTTTTGGTCTTGATCCCCTTTGTTTTTCATTTTTTATGGTTGTAGAGCCCTTTTTCAAATGCTAGAGATCACTCATAGGTCAATCTGTAGGTTTTGGGGAAAACTAGACCAAATCAAGTGAATATTATGGTAATTCCCATATTGAATTTCCATGTACAAGGAATTTAGTATAGTAGAAACACATTTTATCCTTTCTATTCAAGAAAGAATATGAATTTTGGGGACTACATGCCGTGTACCGATGTTACATGCTGTGTAGTAACCCCATGTTGTGAAGACATAGGACATATCCTGGGATTACCGGGTAACAGTACATGGCCATGTAAAAGTACAAGTCCAATGTACATGTACATGGGGTTCCAAACATGGGAATGGTTATAAGACACAACCATGTTTCTAATTTACTTGAACATGCTGTGTAGTATGAGATGCATGACGTGTGAGGGATTTGGCTAGTCGAGCCATGTGAAGGAAAAACACAACCCAGATCTAGGTGAAGTGGGGAATTTCATGTATGGTCTATACATGTCATTCACCCCTACATGGATAAGCTAGGAAATGTGATTGAGAGACATGATTAGGTGCATTGGTGATTCCACATTTCGTGTGGGCTCTAGTGAACGCTTTTTTACTTTCATGTGGATCTTCTTGAGATCTTACTCCTTCTGTATCTCCTTATTTGGAGCTCAGATTCAGGCTTGTGAGTAGCCTATCCTATGTAGGTTTACACATAGAAATCAATTATGGCCTTTATTTTAGCCTATAAGATACTGTGTGGCATGTTTTTAATTGAATTCTTGTGTAGCGGTGGCTAACCTTGGGTAGTGATTAGGGTGGATCACTGAGTTGGTGTCGAGGTTGATACCCTTACCTTTCACCTTAGGATATGGGTCCTCTGGAATCTTTAGTCTTGTAGAGTAATTCTCCCCTATTTTATCAGGGAGAGGGTTACCTACATATGGAATTGTTGTGATATGAGGTATGATAATACTGATGCTCCTTTTAATGGATCTTGACTGATGCTTTAGATCAATGTAGTTTGTAAATAGATGCTAGGACTGGTACTTCCCTGTGGAATCTAGATGTTGGTTTCCCTTACCTCTCTACTTTGGTAGAGGTGATAATCCCCACATCATGGGAACATGTTCTATACCTATGTGGTAGTTCTTATGAGGTTGGTACTCCCCTTTTGGGTTAGGTAATGGGTTCCCTGCATCATTTTTGTAGTTAGAGATAGCGCTCTCCTGTCGTGATAGGGTGTGGGTTTTCCATACTCATTGGTCAGATAGATTAGTTTCTCCCCTATTGGACTAGGGTACAAGTCCTCTATCTATGGAGTTGATTCCCCCCTATTATGTCAGGGAGCGGGTCCTCTAGACATGACGTATATATAAAGTGGGTACTCCCCTATCGTGTTATGGTGAAGGTCCTGTATCCTTGGAGTCATAATTCCCCCGTCGTTCCAGGGCAGGGGTCCTCCACATGTATTGTGTTCCAACAGAGTCGATAATCCCCTTTTATACCATGGAGTTAGTCCTCTATCTCGGGCTATTTACTCCCCTATTGTGTTAGGGTGTGGGTCCCCCATAGTGATCGTGATGATAGATTTATACTCCCATGTCATACCAGGGTGTGGGTAGTCACCTATGGAGTAGTACTCCCCTGTATCTAAGTAGAAGAAGGGAGTAAGTCCTCTAATGGAGTTTTTTCTCCCTGTAATATTGAGTACAATTACAAGGAGCATTGCCCTCCTCTAGATACATGCGACACCTGGTTAGGTTTTAGTTCTCCCTTGATGGATTTTGGTATGAGACACTCAATTCAGGAGTGATTGAGGTTTTGCAGGATGGTTTGGAGATAGTACTCTATCAAATATAGGGGTAGTGGTGTGGTGTGGGTCCCTATATTCTCTCTATCTAGAGAGGGTTCATGTGGTTCATAGTTTGGAGTAGTAATCCTTCAACCGTGTGTAGTGGTGAGGGCTGGGACTCTCCATTTGGGTTCTTATAGCCTCGCGTAGGCTTTATATAGCAATGGAAGGACCTCTGGTGCTGGGAACTAGAGTTGGACCTAATGAGTTGTTCCTGATGGAGCATGTACTCTCAGACATATCATTAGGAATGGTAGAGTTGTTCCAGATGGAGTGTATCTCTTAAATAGGCCCCATCTGGTATGACTAAGCTCATGAAGTGTGTTCTTTTGGTTTTGTCTCACTATTAGTGCCCTGAGTAGAATCATGAAATTGGATATGAGGTCATAACCTCATGATACTGGGAGTATAAGATAAGTATATATGGGGTTTTCATGGATTCCTTGTGGTTTTTTCATATGTATGGGTTGAAACCCCTTTTAGACTGATATGATTAATCATGTATAATTGAGGATGGTTCGAGATGAAGTTTATCTCTTGACTGTGTTCCCCCTGGCTAGGTCAAGAAGACTGTTTCCTTTTAGTTACTCCCTTTTCTTTTGGGTTTTTGGGGCACCTATTGAGTATTTTTATACTCACCCCTGCACAAGATTTTACCACATGTGATGTGTCTTGTGCAGACCATATGCCTTTCAACGGAGTCCCCGGAGGACCCAGGGTAGGTAGAGATTAGTGATCTAGACTGACTATGGTGTTTAATGGATCTAGGAAAAGGATCTTTCAAATAGTTTTATTTGATATCAATCCCCTCCTTCTAAGAATGTTAGACACTTTTACAGTTTTTTGGTGGGTTTGTATTTTTCTATTTTTACATTTATTTATTTATTTTTGTTGTACCCTAGTTTGGGATAGATGTATTCATTCTTTTTAGTTTCTTGATTTTTATATCTCTACACTGTTTCATGGAGGTATTTTTGGGTGCGTGTGTATTGATACTTTTGGGAAAGGCCTCCCATACGTGTTATATACCTACTCGGTCCTAGTCGCTAGCCCCTGACCTATTAGAGGTGAGCTTAGGGGGTTTCGGCCTAGACCCTGTTGGGTTAGGTCATTACAAAGTGGTATGAGAGTGGGTTTCACATTGGGACCATAGTTATATGATCTTGGTTTGGTTTTCATAGAGATAATGTTAGGATGTTTCTAGTTCATATATTTGGAAAGAGGTTCCAGTGTTGGTGCGGCGATCGATGTTTCCATTCACCAGAACTATGATAAATTTCTTTTTAACTTGGTACATTAGAAAACTGTTCACAGGGAAATAATGGTACATGCATTATATAGGACTGGGTTTTTATTTTTTATTGTCCTTCTTGAGTCATCTCCCTAGATATACTCTTTGACCATGGTGTGTCTTGATTCTATTTCATGATTCCACTATGACAATATCTAGACAGGGTTCCATGTTGGGATTGTGGTGATGATCTGACCCATAACGAGGCTTCAGTGTGGGGAACTGGTTTTGAGGATTTACCTCCAGGTGGTCTACCAGTTGATCCACCACCCATTTAGTAGCTGGTTGTGTCGGAATTTTAGTCTGAGGAAGCATGCAGGATGAGTGCACTGTATGAGTTCTAGAGGTAGTGACCTCTGAGGTATCAGGGTGATCTAGAAAACTAGGAATTTGATGAATAGATTGAGGTAGTCCCATGTGTTTTATGCCTAGTGAGAACTCCTACTGATCAGAAGGCAGTCCTAGTGTCAAGACTTCTTCAGGGTTTGGCTGGGAGATGGTGGAGTTTAAATAAGTAGTCCCATGATTAGGTGACACTCACTTGGGTGAAGTTCGAGTGAATCTTCATCGAAGAGTTTTACCTATGAACATTGAGGTTAGGGAATATCCAAGAGCTTCTGTAGCTTCTATAGGGTAGCATGATGGTGGTGGAGTACTCAGAGAGGTTCAA
Organism: Viscum album; assembly: GCA_963277665.1. Taxonomy (NCBI): domain Eukaryota; kingdom Viridiplantae; phylum Streptophyta; class Magnoliopsida; order Santalales; family Viscaceae; genus Viscum; species Viscum album. Next base: position 750,826,513 of record OY728123.1, on the reverse strand, counting down.
AAACCTATATAGACACTCCATGGATATTGTTTGAGATCCGTTCTTCAGAGATGAGAACTTTGAATAGGGCCTCCACAGTGACTTCCAAGATAATATGGTCTCCTTGTGCCGTCCCTCGTATGCAGGGGTACTGAAGTGATATCTAGTAGTAGAGAGCTTTCTGGGAGAGGGATAGGAAGATGTGGCCTAAAATAGTGGTTATGAGGCTGAGGTGTCTGCAATAACTATTAGATGGAAGATGATAGGATTGAGACATAAGAGGCATAACCATGCCCAGACATAAGCATCCAGGATTATAGAGCTTGATTCGTGTTGAGGATATGGTTATCCATAGAAGAGGTATTGTTTTGGTTGCAATGACCAGGGATATATTTCTAGAGATTGGCGTACCCTCCGTGCTGCTGAGAGGGATCTGGTTGATGGGATTCCTTAGTAGAGGTAGTGTTTGGAGTAGGGAGTTCCAAAATATGGGGGATGTGGAAGAAGAGTAGGGAGGGAATCATTTGGTGGAAGTCAGTTAAAGGTGTTTCCATCACCACCCCTTGGTGGTCCACACTAGGCTTAGGGAGTTGAAGGATGAAGGCAAGGAAAATTGCAGCCCATAGATCCCTTTGACACAAAATCTCTGAGGTTGAGTAGAGGTACACTCTATGTCCTTTATACTTCTGGTAGTAGTAATTATTAGACACTATTATGAGGCAATATTTTATTTTGTCTTCTTTCTTGATGTTTAACCAAGGTGATGTGGGGAATCGGTAGAACCCTATGTTGGTGTTGTTTGATGTAGCTTTGAATGCATGAGAAAGAGGGGTCCTTACCCCACTAAGTCAGGTTTTTGTAATGTGAGTAAAACTCTCTGGGTGAGTCAACGACACCCAAAGTAGAAAGTATCAAGGTGTGGTGGATGAGTCTCTCTGAATTGTGTGTTCAGGGCATGGTGACATATTGGTGTTTTTCCAACCAAGTTCTTGGTAAAACCTAGTGTGATCATTAGGGAATCTTGTGTTTCTTATTATTTCCCTAGTGTTCTTGGAATCATCTTTGTATATGATCCACTCGAGGAGGGTGTGCTGTAGTTTGGAATAGTTTTAAACTCATGAGGAAGAGGGATGCTTTCCCCACCGAGATGTGTTTTTACAATGCGATCAAAAATATTTTGGAGAGTTAGTGCCTCCCAAAGAGGATAGTGATGAGGTGTGGTGGTAGAGTTCCTTATACTAGTGTGTTTAGGGAGAGGTGTTTGATGGAGAGATGGATTAGGTCCTGGCATTTCCAGTGGAGTTTTTATGCTTAACCTTTTTTCTTGGCATCCTTGTTGGTGGGAGATACTTACTTAAAACCATTACATAGAAGGAGAGTTACACCCTAAAATATTTCCCCAGTGTGGATTGGTTTCTTACCATCCATACTTAGTGGGTATTCCACTAGTGGGTGTGGCATTTTTTCTATTTTGGAAAGCTGTGTTACAATTAGAGGTTCACAGATGAAGGGTCTATAAGACCCAATGTTTACACTTTTTAAGCCCTATATAGTTCGTTAGTCCCCTCGCATGCTTGATTCCAACCTTGAATATAAGACTCTTGATGAGGTTTAGGTGTAGTTTATCTAGGGGTGTATATAAACTGTGGGGTTATGTTGGTATCTATGTCAGGTTTTCAAGGTGGTGTACTGCTAGACCCTACGACTATAGATGGACCATGTTGATTAGTGATTTTCTTCCTATCACAGCTAAGGAGATATTTGTCACTTATTTCATGATGTTGACCAGTTTGGAGTGGTATTTGAGAGTGGTTTTTCCTTGGTGGTTCCCCTAAGTGCATGCTTGTAAGTAGTACGATAACCCTTAGTGAGATCACTGGCATGGGAGTTCCTGTGGAGAGATTATTTTCTTTCCCTTATTACCATGATTTCAATTTTTTGGGGATGAAAAACCTTAATATAGGGAGGATTCAATGATTTCAGTTTTGACTTATAAAACTTTTGAATATATATAGGAATATTTCTAAAGCTAGGTGTTAAGTCAGCACAAGATTCTAAGGCCTAGAGAGCCTCAGTGTGAGGATATTAAAAATATTTTTTCACGTAGAAATATTTTCTATTGAAACATTGAATAACTATCAATTGGAGTCTCAGATCAGAATTCTGGGACTGTGGTTGAGTTCATAATGTTGTTTTACCCTAGGCACAACATAAATTTGTCTGTTCTAGGATTTTGGTCGAAGGTGAGTTGGTGGGGAGTCGAGTAGTTAAATTGTTAATTGAATGGGAATTTAATTAATAAAACTAACCTAAATACCTTCACACCCTCTATCATTGGTGTAAAAAACAAAAAATATGATCCAATGATCCTTTACCCCTTTAACGATAGATGGAAACCAAGCCGAATCAAAGTGACGAGCTGATGCTGATCTCTATTCTTGGAGTCGATCATCATCAGATCAAGGAGAAGAACAATGTATGCATCGTTATACACCTAAATATTTGTATTTTCTCCATCAAGGTAAGAGTAATTTAGTTTTTTTCATGATACCCATACTTTTTCATTGTTTTAAGGTTGTAGATCCCTTTTTCAAATGCTAGAGATCCCTCCTAGGTTGATTTGTAGGTTTTGGGGAAAATCGGGGTGAATATGGAGAATCTCAAGGTAATTCCTATCTATACCCGAATGGCCCAAAGTCCTTATTTTTTATTGATTTTTCATAACCACCCTTTAAAGGGATGAGGGGGAACCCTTACAAGGCCCGTAGGCTCAGAGATTACATGGACTATAGGCTAGGAGATTACATGACCCAAAGGTCTTAGGGAATTAAACCAGACTATCTATAAGGAACTGCCCCTCCACAGCATCTGCATCATGATAGTTTCTCTCTACCTTCTCATGACCGTCTGGCTAGGCTTCCTGTGAAAGCATAGGCTGGTCTCGATGGCATATCCATTCTCTCTAATGCTGAAAATCCATTTGGCTATACTCTGGTGAGTGCACCTGCTCTGAATCCTCTTCTGGGGATGCTCCTTTTTTGTAAAGTCTATCTCGGGTAGCTGCATGTGGCCCAAAGGCCTTGAGGTTGCCCGAAAGCCTTAAGGAATCTATGCCCAAACCGATGGCCCAAGGTTAAACACTATGTAGTGGCCCCATGTCGTCTGGACAGAGGACTTGACATGGGATAACCATGTAATAATGCATGGCCGTGTAAAAGTACCTTGAAAAAGTACATGGACATGAGGTTCCAGAAATGGGAATGGGTAGATGACATAGCTAGGTGGCCATTTATCATGAACATTCCTTGTATTATGGGATGAAAGACATGTGAGGAACACAAATAGGTGATCCATGTGAAGGAAGAACATGGCTCGAGGCTGGGTGAAGTGAGAAATTACATGTGTAGGATGTACACACCATGTAAACCTACATGTACCATCCAATCCATGTGAATGGAAGACATTACTAGGTGCACAACCGAGTCCACACATCATGCGGGCTCTAGTGCACACCATGTACTTTCTTGGGGAACTTGTTAAGACCTTCCTCCTTGCGTATCTCTTTCTATGGAACTCAAATTTAGGCTTGTGAGTATCCTATACTAAGTATTTTCCCACATAGAGCACAATAGTGACCTCTATTTTGGACTATGAGATATGATGTGACATGTTTCAATAATTACGCTCCTTGTAGCAGTGTTTAACCTTGGGTAATGATCAAGGTGGATCATTGGGTTGACATAGGGGTCAGTAACCTTCCATTTCTTCTTAGGATGTGGCCCCCTATACTTTTTAGGTAGGTAGATTAGTGGTCCCCTATTATATTAGGGAATGGGTCCCCTACCCATGGAAGCTTTGGGATGTGAGGTATGATAAGCACATCACTCATTTTAGTGGTGCTTAACTAATGATATAGATTGGTGTAGTTCATATAGAGAGATATTGAGACTGGTACTCCCCAATGGAATCTGGGAGCGTGTTTCCCTTACCTATTTGTTTTAGTAGATATGGGACTCCCAACATCATGGGTGTGGGTTCTATACCTATGGGGTTGTTACTCCCTTATCATACTAGGGAGTGGGTTTCCCATATTGTTCATGTAGTTTAAGATAGTTCGCCCCTACCATGGAAGGGTGTGGGTTATCTATAACTTTTGGTCAAATAGAGTAGTTACTCTCCTGTAAGACTAGGGTTAAGGTCCTCTATCCATGGATTTGGTACTTCCCTACCATGTCAGGGAATGGTTCATCCAGATGTGATGTATAGATAGAGTGGATACTCCCCTATTATGTTAGGGTGTGCCCCCTATCATTGGAGTCGTAACTACTCTATTGTTCTAGGGAGTGGGTCCTCCATAAATGTTTTGTTTCGGCATAGTTGCTACTCCAATGTCTTACTAGGGAGCATATCCTCTATCCTGGGGTAGGTAATCCCCTTTCATGTCAGGGTGAAGGTCCCCCATAGTGATCGTGCTAGTAGAGTTGTACTCTTCTATATCATACCAGGGTGCAGGTGCTCACCTATAGATTAGTACTCCCCTATCTCTAAGTATCAGTGGGGATGGGGTCCTCTATTGGATTTAGTGATCCCTTGATTTTTGATTATATTTATAAGTAGCATTCCCCTATAATAGTTACGTGTAACATCTAGTTATGAGTTAGTGTTACCTTGATGGATTGGGGTACAAGTCACTTCATTCAGGAGTGACATAGGTTTCATGGGTTTGTTAGGAGATAGTACTCCCTTGATTGCAGGGTAGTTGAAAGGTGAGGGTCCCTCCATTCTCCCTCACTTGAGAGGATACACATGGTTTATAGTATAAAGTAGTGATACCTAAAATGTAGGCGATATTACTCCCTAAACTATAGGGAAGTGGCAAGGTGTGGTTCCCCCCGTTCTACCTTGTATAAGGCACTAGAAGTGATGGAAAGATATCTCGTGCTGGGAACTAGAGATGAACCTAGAGAGGTGTTCCTGATAGATAAAATTCTCTTAGACGTACGATCAGTAATGGTAGAGTTGTTCCTGATTGAGTGTATCTATATGACTGGTTCCATTTTGGATGTCTGAGCTTGTGAAGTGTGTTCTCCTAGTTTTGTATTACTGTTAGATCCTCATGTTGAATCCTATCATTGGATATGAGGTTAAAGCCTCTTGATAATTTGATTATAAGACAAGTATATCGGGGATTCCTTATGCTGTTGTCATGTGTTTGGGTTGACACCCCTTGTGGGCTAAACTGAAAAGTCATGTATAGACGATGATGGGTCAAGATGGAGTTTGTCTCTTGATAGGATTCCCTTTGGCTAGGTCGAGCGGACTATTGCCTTTCAGTTACTGCCTTTTCTTATGGTTTTTTGGGGCACCTACAGGGTATTGTTATACTAATCCCTATATGAGCTTTTCTTACACATTTTGTGTCTTGTACAGACCAATAACCTTTTTATGGATTCCCCGAAGGACCTGAGGTAGGAAGATCTTAGTGAATTGGACCGACTAAGATGCTTATCAGAGTTGGCCCAATGATCTTTTCAAAAGATACATTTGACAATAATTCCATCCTTTTGAGTAGGTTGGATGATTTTAAAATTTTTATTGGGTGTTTGATTTTCCCTTTTTATGCTTTCTGTACTTTTTTTGAAATCTGGTTTGGGATAGATGTTTGCATTCCTTTTAGTTTCCATATTTTTATATATCTTCACTGTTGTGTGGAGGTATTTTTGGGTGTGTGTATATAAGTTATTTAGGAAAATTCCTCCCATATGTGTGATATACCTACTCCGACCTCGTTTCCATCCTCTGTCCTATTGGACGTGGCCTTGGGGAGTTGCGGCCCGGGCCCTGTTGGGTCGATTCATTACAGTGCAATCTATAATAAAGGGTAAATATCTGGATTTCAACATGGATAATGATGGATTTTTAGATTTTGGATCAATTATCCATACCAATAGATCTTAAGATAATCAATGATCCATTTAAATATGATCATAGATTAATTTTATTTATCCAACCTAGAAGAAAGAAGTTGTATAGATACCTCTAAGAGTACTAATAGTGATATAATATAAAGAAGGAGATTGCTGAATATACATCAATGTGATTGGTATGTAAACATGTAAAGTAAGAAAGGTAAAATTATAAAGAGATGATGTAAGTATTAACCATATCTTGTTGGAAATTGGAGAACATCACCATGGACTTTGTTACATGTCTGCCAAATACACCCAAAGGAGATAATGACATATTGGTTGTTGTAGAACATCTTATAAAGATTTATCTTTTCATCACCATTTTATAAGACTTGTCACTCATTATAATTGGAAATATATACATTATAGAAGTGGATATCCTACACAGAACACTATTTTCTGTTGTATCCGATTGAGATATGAAGTTCACCTCAAAGTTATGATAAATTATTCAACATTCCTTGAAAAAAGTTTTGAACTTTAGTATGAACTATCCCACAAACATTATGGTTAATATGAATGGACTATCCATATACTAGACGATATTTTAATAGCATACTATATAGATTTTACAGGAGGATAAAATTGAAATATTTCTCTGGATGAGTTATTATATAAAAACAACTTAAAAATTGAGTATTAAGATGGATCCTTATATATCCCAATGTGGGAATAAATGTAAAACACTATTTTACTGGGATGAAGATGGTGGACACAATCTAGTGGGACCTAATTTGTTTAAAAAATAACATAAAAGTTCAATATTTTTTAGTAACATGTTAGAGCATCACACGGATGAAAAAAGAGCTATGATGATAACCATCTACAATATCTATAATTTTAGGTTATATATAAAGTTTTCCTTCATATTTCTTAATGGAATAGAGTTTTTAGGTTTACAAATAAGGGATAACAAGATCCCAGATACATTATACCCTACAAGATTCTTGATCACATTGGAGATATTAAAAATTAACTATTACTCTCCCCAAACATATCTTAAGGGCATGAAATGTTCCAAATTACAAAATTGAGATAGTACATAAACGATCTATCACATCTAATAAACCCATAAGTGGTAAAATTGGAGAATTATCTCTCTTATGAGGATCATCTAATGAAGTTCTTGGACCATAGGGAATATTTTTTATTCAATAAGAAAACTAATATTGTCAAAGTACTTTGGAGAAACCATAAGTATGAAGAAAAAACATGGGAACTTGAAGAATCAATGAAAAATAAGTAACCTAAACCATTTTCATCTTATTTTGTGAAATGAAACTTCAAGGTAGAAATTTATGATGCAAGGAATAATGTAATGACCTAGGCTTGGAAATTTATTTCTAAATAAACATGTGTGTGTCATATTTATTAATATAGAATAATATAAAATACATGAACCAAAGAAACAAGAATTATTTAATTTTTTTGGATATATATAGTAAAATAATATTTTGTTATTAAAATATAAAATAATTGCTATTAAATTATAGTGTTAAATGCGTAAAAGTAAATTGTAGTTGAGGTCTGGCTTAGTGGTAAGCACACTCTAATCCTACATGAAAAATGGGGGTTCAAAACCCATTAGCTGTAGGTACTGTAGCATAATGTAGCAGTGGCAGAACTGTAGCAACGACGGGAACTATAGCGGTGGAAAGTCACTATAGTAGGTGGAGTACTGTAGCAGTACTATTCATAGAATGGGCCTTAGACCAAAAATTTGGGCCTACGGGCCATGTAATGGGCTAAATTCCCACTGGGCGTTCGGGCCATGTAATGGGTCTCCCTCTACCTAGTTAAAAGAGCTCTTTGATTTTCTTTAAATAATAAATGAGGCTTCGGCCCCGACCTTTAAAAAAACATAAAAATAAATGTTTGAAATAAAGAAATCTTACAGTTATTTTTGATAAATTATATATGGTTTATTTTTATTAGAATTAATTTTTTTGATAAATGAAAGAAAAATTATTCAAATAAAATGGTTTTAAAAAACAATTTTTATTTTTATATAAATGATATAATTTCATGTATTCATAATTAATTTTTTGAGAGTCAGAAATTTGATTGATTTATAGAAAACTAGTAAAATTCAATAAAAATGATTTTATTTAGATATTAAATTTATAAAATATTGAAATTTGTTTTTATAAAATGATTTTATTTTTTTTCAATCAAAAAATTAAATTTAGATTAAAGTTTGTTTTTGTAATTTTTCTAAAAAAATAGATTTTTTTGGGTGAATAGTGAAATACCGTAGAAGTACCTTTTTAGTACAGTATTTTGTAATTGTTTGTATGAATTAATTTTTGAGGTTTATAGAAGTTATATGAATATTTTAATGCCCCATTTACTATATATTCACAATATCCTACCATCTAATAGCATTTCATCCATTATATCTTGATATAATATTTTATTCTAAAATACCCCTCTCCTCCCCTTATAAATACCAACCTACACAACCCCATTTCTCTACAAATTATAAGACTATTATATCACCAAACTTATGCTGAATTATTTCTCAACACTCTCCCCCACATCCTAAATTCCCCATTCCCCCTAAAAGAGTTACTTAAGAAGGCTTAAGCTGTTATTTAAATGAGGATATCCAAGGAAGTGATAATTTTCTTAACCAAGTTAATTCAATTTCTTTCTTCTTAGAACCACTCTAAATATATTTAAACTGTATTTATACAATTAAATTTTTATCATATGTATACTGAAATGTTATTATTTACATTTAATATCAGTTATCCTACTCTCTATATCTTTAATTCTAAAATGAATTCATCACCCATATTATGGTATGTTCACCACCGCCATGCATGATGGGTTTCATTTTTCATCACCTCATTACATGGACGGTTTTTAAAAAGTATTAAATGAATAAATAAAATATTTATAAAAACAATATTATTATATAAATAAAAATTGGGTATTACACTAATGGAAATAATAAATAATGGTTATAGTAATTTTAACCATCCAAAATGAGCATATTGAGATACCTTTCTTAGTTTGAATCTATTTCCCCAAACCAATTTAACTATATAAATATCATGTTAAAATAATAATAATGGATAAAAAATGTATAATTATAGATATTATGTAACTATTTGATCAATGGTTTTACCATGGTAAAAATATAGAAATAATTTTCAAAAAATTAACGGAACAACCTACGGTATCCAATGTAAGAAAAATAATATGTAATATAAAATTAAATATAATAATAAAAAATACTCAAAAAATTAAATATATATGAAATAGGTTCTAATTAAATTATTTAATAGTACTAATTGTATTATTCAAAAGTTTAGACACACATACCAAGCATGTCCGGGCATGAGGTTAGGGATCTCTCCAAAACCCCCTCTTTTCTTTGAGTTTCACTTTCTCTATCTAACTCACATTATTTCATTATTATTAAATTTAGATTATATATATTCTGAATATATTTACACTATATATGTATATACCTATCATTTTCTCTATTTATTTTTTTGATATAGAACATGTTTTAAAGTTCCCTTCTCAATCTTCTCTTTAAAGTAAACCCAATTAATGGGAAATTTCCTATTCATTATTCATTTTAAAGTTTCAATCATTGGAAATTTGTTCCATTCCATGGTATATTAAAACTATAATTATTTTATTGAAAACAATTTTGGTTTAATTCCATTTTAATGAAAAAACCATGTGTTCCCCTTCTTTAAAGGTTCTTTATCCATTTCTTAAATAACTGCTTTAGAGGTTCATTTCTATACCTACTTATCCACTCTATTATTATGAATTTTTTAATAGAAGTAATTAATATTGAAATATGATTAATTAATCAGTTATGAACTTCTAAAACTATTTAATCCCATATTTTATAAGATATTATTATGATATTTCACTAGGTTTTGTTTTGAGATAAGATTATTTAACCCATTTCCCTCTCATGTGTTTTATTATGCTTCTGATTTATATGTAGTTCTGTTTCCTTATGTGGAAAACATATTGATGTATATATTATGAATTTATGGGTTATCCTTGAATTATACCTCCAACTACTTTATTGGGTAATGTTTTCATATCATGAGATACCATGTGTGGTGCACGGGAAGTTAGCCCAACATACAATGCTACACTGTCTTAGAAGTTAAACTCAATATTTGATTATGATTTCATGTTTGATATTGTTTCCAAATTAATATGATGACATGATATTATTATATTATACTATTATTATATTATTCTATGTGATTATATATGATCCACATGTTTTATGGTATTGTAATTTTCCTTTATTCACTTATGTATTACCTCATCGCCATTATTTAAATTGATTATTCCCTTAATAGGATTTTTAGCTCACCCTATCCTTTTTTCATTTCCATTGTGTTTTCTTTACAATAATAGGGGTTTAATGGGATTTAATATAAAATTACAGAGATAAAAATAAATATGATGTAACTTATGTTCATGTTGGTGAAATATGTATCTAATTACTAAAATACCATAGGCCTCTAGATTTCTTGGTTGTTTTTTTATAGAATTATATGTTAAAAATCATGAAATCAAATGTTCATGAGGCTTGGGTTAATATAACCCAAGTGTGTAGAATATGAACCCCCTCATCCTTACCACTCATCCATGAATAATACCATAAAATTTCAGGATCTGGGCAAGCTTGGTTCAATGAAATTATTACAAAATAAAAAAGAGTGGAATTATAAGGGGGTTTACAAATACATGTATAAATATCACCATGCACATCTATAACAAAAAAATATGAGAATAACTCAAGGATCGCTTATCTAATTTCCCTTTTAGAAACGACATAAACTACTTGGTTAGCCTCCCTATAAGCATGTATAAAATTGAAGCTAAGTTGAATTAAAGCTTAAGGACATTCAATACAGGGTGGAAGATGTCTCAAATGAATATTTCTATAATGTTCCTTCAATACATCCAAAATAAGTGTTGATTTAGATTTAATACATATGATATTCTAGCCATGAATAAAAACATATTTATTATCCTAAATTATGTCCCATAATTTATCTCTAAAGGTAGCTCCACTTCCATGGTAATGGTAGAAGTAGTCTTTGATGAAACCATGATGGGTAAAAAAAACACCACCACAGCCTGAGGCCCCTGGTGCACCAAAATCTTCCCTTTAATCTATTATATAGTTGGAGGGATCCAATATATTGATTTAATAACCGTAGTTTTTTTATCCTTCTAGGAACACTAAAAAATATAAAATGATAAGATGAGAGAAATCATTTTTCATACAACCTACTTAAACATTGGAGGTTGAAATCACATATATAAGAATGTTAGTGATTCCTATACATAATGAGGTAAAACTATTGTCAAATTTTAGTCTATTTCTTGCACTCCATGTATAAAAAATGATATAGGTAACTATTATAATGAGCTAATTGGAGACCTTCTCTCTATGAGTTGACCCTATCTGGTTTTTCTTGAAACTCACAAGGATGTCCAGGATAATATTGATGATGAACTTGACCTGAATAAAGTACCATAATTTTGATATATTATTTCGTGTAATGAATATATGATCAATACTTTCAGCATCCTCTAAATAGATGTAATAGGCCGGAGTGAACTGCAACCCATATTTCTGAAGCCTGTACTTCATTAACGTCCACCCTCTCCATCTCCTCCATATGACTAGGGATCTTGATTATGGGATTAATGGTATTCTGAAATATGAAAACAATAGAGTCATATTGATATTTCTATAACATTTTTATCAGTAACACTCTCAGGTTTTGAGAAGGTCTAGGCTACTCAGTGTCTAGACAAGGATATCCCTGTCAAAATCGGTGTATCTCTATAGATTCAAAAGAATTAATTAAGGATAAAAATCATGTAATGAAGAAACATTGGATTCCATATCTATAATGGACATGTAATTAATTTCATGGGGAACATCCATATCCTCATTCATTGGATGGTAAGGAAAATGGGAATTCAAGTAGTCTATATTTGAATGCCTATAAACAATCTATTTGGAATAGTTCATGATACCATTATAAGAGTGTTTGATGGAAGGAAAAACTGATGGTGAAAGTTAATGGATATTCCCATTGAATATCTTAGAGGGGAACCTATTTGAGAGAAATTTTAGGGATATATCATTTTATGTTATAAGATTCCTAATTAATTAATTTAGAAGAGTATTATTAAAGATCATGATATCCTTGATGAACAAACCCACCATATCAATGGGTTTGATGCATTATTTACAGGAAACTAAAATGAGTTTCCTATTGTAAATAGATACAATTTAAATAATTTTTTTTATCAAGATTTTAACATTATTTATGAGGGTTCTAGTCCATCTAGACAAATCAAAGAAATATAAAAACTTGTAGGTGACCACTGAGTTGAGCATGAAAATTATTCTATCATGGTACATATTTTACCTTTCCAAGATTCCATTTGTGAAATTAATCCTAGAGTAGATGTTTTCTAGGTGGAATAATTTCACCTTACCCAAAAATAGGCACACCAAGTTAGATAAAAGGTAAATCTTCTCTCTTTAACCTAAGGTTTCTGGAGACCCTATTTTTTTTGGAGACTAGTACCCCACCTCCAAATAAAACCAATTATTTATTCTATATTATATTTTTTATAGACACTTCATCATAATGGAAACAAATCTCTTTGATGCAAGATATATTCCTTTTGGAGGTCTATACAAAGATAAGAATTTCCACGCCATAAAGAAGGTGTGAGGGAGTGAACAAACTTCTTCAGTCTTTTATATGCATATAGGTACTATCTTGAACAATATTATTATGGAATATTCTTAAATAATCATCCATGATAGATAAGTGGAGGCTGAAAAAAGGATCACCCTACCTAAAGCCTTTGGAGTATTATAAGAATCCTTTGGGTGATACATTGATGAGGGCTAATAGGATGAAACTTTTGAGAATGTTATTAATCAAATTGATGAAGTCATTGAAGAAACCATTTCCTCTAAGTATGGAAATAATGATTCTATATTTCATCGAATCAAAATATTTGGATAAATCACTCTTAAGGGAAAAGTTCACATATCTCACTTTAATTTTCATGATGTTGAAACATTCCAAGGAAGTAAAGATTTAGTTCCTAAATCTCATTTTAGGGATGAATCCAATATAATTTTTGGTGATAATTTCACTAGGAAATTTTCCCAACTCGAGAGTAAAATTCCATTGATGATATTGGGAACAATGTTCCCAATAGAAACCAGCCAAAAGTCCCTAATGTCAAAACCATTTTACTTATTATTAATAAAGTAAATGAAGTTGTAATTAACCCATTAAGGAAAAAAATGATGGTTTAATAATTCCCTCACAACATTAGTGACATAATCATTCACAATTTCTTAGTAAAACATAAAGAATTTGTTAGTGAAACCATCCATACTAGAAACACTATCAATATTGAGTGATAAAAGTGATGATTTAGTAACCTATTATACAAGGGGACTCTATGATAATTAATTTTTGATGATCATAAATACTGGAGGAAGTATTTCCAATCAACATAGAGGTGTTATCACCCCCATAATACGAGCAATTTCCTTGAATGTATTCTATAAAAAAAATTAGATACTTAATTTTTTGATGTAAAGAGGCAACCGTTAATGTTGAGGGTAGTAACCCATCACTTAACCCTTTTTTCTTTGTATAGTTAGTGAAAGAGCTTATAATTATAGTCAACATCTTAAAACCACCTAACATTGTAATTATTTCAAGTTTTCCTCTCTTTGAGGGATAATAAGTCATCAATATTGTAGAGGGATTAGGTTTCATCTATAGAAAGAACATCCTTGTCTTGGTTAAAAATATGAATGTGGGAAAGATGATCCTCCATATATTTAATGTCATAATCCATTTTTGAAAATGGTGCTTCAATCCACTCTCTTAAGAGGATTTTACTGTATTTTATCTTACTAGTAAGATTCTATAGAGGACCACCATAGGGATACCTTTTCCAAGTAGTCACAATCCCCTCCGTACATCAGGAGTGAAAATATAGACATTATTAAAATCAAAAGAAAGTGGGGTTGAACTTATCCATCTAGTGAAAATATCATCCATAATAGGATTGTATCTAGAGTGGATTTTGGGAGGGGTGAAACTATAAACCTTAACAACATCACTCCTATCATCAACTTGGACAAGGAACCTATCCAATTTTATTACCTACCTTCCATATTTAGTGTCTCTACTCTAGGTGTAATTATATATTGAAATAGGAAATTTAAATAGATTTAATTGTTCAATATAGAAGGATCATTTAGCAAAAACCATCCTTTTTAAATTAGAACTAGTTTTCTCATCTTGCTTCAAAATTGTGTTAAAGTCACCAATTTAAATCCATTTTGGGAAATATGATCAGAGGCCATATGCAGATCCATCTAAGGGAACCTACTATTAAAATAAGTGGTGTAGACATAAATAAAGGATATATTTAGAGCAATGTTATTTATTTCAACTGATATAAAGATATCTGGGGTACTTTTTTTATAAGATAGGATTTTTACACTATCATGTTTTTGCACCCATAGATTCTCCACATCACTTTATTGAGGGTTATGGGAAATAAGAGAATCCAAGGGATAACCACTCGAAAGATTTTTAATTTATAAATTTCATTTTGTGTTTAGGTAAGCCAATAATAAAAGGTTTACTGGTCAATATAAAGTGTCTAAGGGATGCAACCATGGCAGAGTTCCAATGCCCTTGATAGTTCCAATTTAAAATCTTCATTAGTTGAGAGTTGATCTTCCCCTAGTTTGAGGTCCACTCTCATATGACAACTCTAAGTTGGGATTATTACCTTTATCATTAGGATTTTTTTCTTGAATTTATTATCCTCTATAATGGAACCATTCTTTATAGTGTGAATGCACAAATAAGTATATCTAGTAGGTTATTGGGAATCCAAAACCTTGTCTACCTAAAATTTTTGATCTATAGGGAAAACTTGTTAGAGTAGAGGTAAATGAATAGATGTGTTCCATCATGGGACCACCTTATAGTAGCATTGTAGAAGTTCACTTGTGTAAAGGGATCCGCCAGCTTATCTTGAGAGGTTAGATCCTCAAATTGGGAGCATTTTGGAGTGGTAACCTATTCCAAAAGTATCTCATCTTCTTCTTGTGTTTTATGAACATGGATAACATCCATTGAATTAGAACCAATTTTTTTCATAAGAGTCTTAATTAGGTCCCAAAAATGGGTTGGGTGTGGAGGCATAGTTATACCACCATCCTCATGGTCTAAATCCTTCAAAAAGTAGTCAACCTATAGAGTAACATCCAAAGATTAAACACAGAGTTAATGAAATAAAAAAGTCTTAGACACCTCCTCCACCTCTACTATATCAGAAATTTCAATAAAAATAATGATCTAAATCCCTATCCACATCTAGGATTAATAATAATTGGAACAATAGAAATCATACACTCAAAAAACATTTATTAAAAAAATAAGAATAGCGAGAGAAGGGAGGTTATAAAGAGATAAAAATAAGGAAAGTCAAAACCCGTAATCATAAATATATATAACGTACCATAACCCCTCCATTTTAAATCAAAACTGAAAAATATATGCGTGAAAAATGGATAAGACACCGAAAATTAACAAGATAATCTCCTTACATACAACCACCAGTATACCATAATATATTGATTTTTCTCAAAAACAATCAAGATACATTTTTCTCAAAACCCTTAAGATATTGAGATGCTTATTGAAAAAGTCTTGGATGGTTTTTTGTTGCATTAATGTTATGTAATGTAGTTTTATTTAAATAATATTTGTTAGGATGGCATATTATCACTACTATAAATTTGTGAAATAACTACACCAAACTTTATCAACAATAAAAAAATCACCGAAAAGGGTATCCTTTATCTGTGTTTTTTTAACGCTGATAAAAGGTAACCATTATAAATGTTTTTTAGTGATAATGAGTACCTTTTCTATTTATGTAAATATAATATATTTAAATATCTTTTAAAATATGATTTTTATAACAATACACACCCACATTGACACACACACACTTATTTATAATTACATATGTGTAATTTAAAATATAGAAATTTGAAGTATATATAAATAAATATATAAATACCTTAAATATATTTCATCTTTAAATTAATATATTTATTTTCAAATTATTTAATCTGTAATATACATATATTAATATAATTATATGTGAGTGTCAGTGTGTTTCTATTAACGTGCATATATACATATTTTAATTATATATCAATATTATATGAAGTATATATATATATATATGTCTATAAATATGTAAATATATTTAAATTTATTTAAAATAAATTTTATATTTAAATATATAAATATTATTATAATTTTAATTATTTTCAATTTTATTTATTAAATTTAGGAAAAAATGTCAATAAATTTATATTAATAAATAAGTATATTTTATAAAGTATTTGAATAAATTATAAAATTATATATCTAAATATTATAAATGTATTTAAATACATTATATAAATATGAATGATTAAATACATAAATATGGTATAAAAATATATATAAATATACTAATTAAAATATTTTAAAAAGTATATAAATATATATGATGCTTACATATATAAAATCATATATGTATTTATGTAAATTACTATTTATATATTCAACTAATAAAATATATTATAAATTCATTTAGATAAATTATATAAATATATATGCATAAATATATAAATATAATATATAAATATGTTATAAAAATGTGTTTAAATAAACATATAAAAATGTACATTAAAATATATAAATCTGTGTAATTATTGTATATATATATATTTATCATTATACAAAAAATGATTAACTTGGGAATGTGGTAAGTTTTCTCCTTCAAAAAGTGTGTGGTGGGGGTTCAAATATTGCGGTATTTGAATTAATTGGGAATTTGGACCAATCGATGCTTTGAAAAGATCCTCTATTGGAGTAGGAATGTGGGGTTTCCTTAGGCTATCACTTAGGGGTGTTTCTCATCCCAAAATAATTTATAATATTTTTAAAATATTTTATCAATTTGGGAAATTTTTTCTGATAAAATGTAGCTATTTTCATCACTAAAAAGTGCACTAATAAATCTTAACCTTTGTTAGTTTTATGCTAGAATTTGATAAAAGAAACCTTTTATCTATGCTATTTTAAAGTTGATAAAATATCCCTACCTTTATCATTTTTGGAAATGTCAATTCTTTTAATGTGATAATAAAACCCATTTTAAACATTTATAAAGGCTAAATAAGTAGTACTCAGTATTTACTATTTTGTTTTATTTGAGGTTCTATGAAACCATATTTGAATTGTTTTCTCAGGGGTGATACAAGATGATTTTGGATAGTTAAATACTTATGGTGGTAACTTTTATAAAACATGATGATTAAGAATAAATTATGGTTAGAGTTAAGTTCTTGGCAGTTTCAG
This sequence comes from Viscum album, assembly GCA_963277665.1. Lineage (NCBI taxonomy): Eukaryota > Viridiplantae > Streptophyta > Magnoliopsida > Santalales > Viscaceae > Viscum > Viscum album. The sequence goes on along the minus strand of OY728123.1, from coordinate 750,809,073 downwards.
TAACATCCTCAAAATAGAACCAACTTGTAAACTCTGAACTAGTGTGTCACAAACCTAAAGTTCACCTTGATGTGCAATAAATGGTACTGAATAGTGGTGATGGTAAGATAATATGTTATGACATGATTATACCCTATATATGAAAATCATGTAGTAATTGATAAAAAATACAATATACATAAACCATAAAAAATTATATATGTATATAAAATCACAATTAAAGACCAACTATAATAAAAATAACACCATGTTATAGAATAAAGAAATTATATTGTGCTATATGATTCATACACCACAATGATCACATGATGGGATGATTACATAGAGTAAAAATACATAAATTATAAAACTAAATAAAGGATATTCAACTATAGGTGCTAGATGGAATATGGAGAAAGGGAAGAAGTCTCTCTCAACAATCCATGGAGATTTATTTTCTCTAGAGCACCCTCAGAGTATAATTCTCTATTCATATACTTCACTTCATCAGGTTTCTTGACAGAAAATATCCTCATCAAAGAGGATCAAGATGCTTGATAAGGAATCTATGAATGTATTTTCAAATTTATCTAGTTTTTGGGAGGGTCATTTTCCTTTCCCATGAATTGCTCTGTAAAACAGATTGTCAAGAAAGGTTCGACCACCCATGTATCAGATTCAGACGTTGTAATGTTAGAAATTCTCAATTTATGTAAGTTTTCATTCATTAATAGTATTTTAATAATGAAATAATTAAAAGCCTATAAATTTTTAGACCTGGTCACCCTATTAGCATCTATTTGGGGATTCAAAGACTTCTAATGTGTTTCACTTGGCCATATATTTCTCCACATATTATTTCCTTTTTCTAAACATAAAGGTCATTCTTGGAGTCCAGATTCACTTAACCTAAGTCCTTGTACATTATGTATTTATGATTGGATGTTAAATTTTAATTTAAAATATTTTAAGGAAAACTATTCATTGGTTTGGTTTATAATTCACGATATTAATTAGGTATTATGGAACCCTAAAATTCTATATGAGATTGCATAAGTGATTGGTATTCCAATTACGATGGAAAATTCCACTAAAATGATGATTTTTTTCATTACATGTGAGTCGTAGTGGAAGTGGACTTAAGTGATACATTTATTAATAGGGTTCTTATTTCTACTCCATAAGATTAAATCACTCTGAGGATCGAATTTTAGAAAACAACTCTATTTTTTGATTCTTGCAGAAATATTGGTCATTCAAAATCTATGCGTAGAGGTGATTTAGTGTACTCTAATTTTCATATTAGAGGACATGAATTGAAGGATTATAGAAAGGATGGAAATTAGGAGACTGATCAGATCATTGTTGATTAGACTCAAAATCAAGAGATAGAAAAGGTTGGCCCTATTCCTTCTCTCAACCCCTAGGTGAACAAGCTTCAGTTAATTATGGTCTTTTATGATATCAAGAAATAATCTTCCTATCATTTCTTTGAGTGATGAATGTTTTGAATATCTAATAATTGGATATATTTCCTCTCCTCAAGATGAATGTTATGTTATTGTTCCTAATCATGTGAATGAGAAGAGCCCCTTAACTTGGGATAAAATTGTAGAGGAGTCACAACCTACCATTAAAGGATTTTCTTTTAAAGATACCTTATTAAGAGGAATTATTTAAGACCGTGCTAGGTAACAATATGATGATAGTCAAGATTCTATGGAACTTGATTCTCATGTTGATGTAGATTTTGATTTCTGGAAAATGGAAAAAATGATTTCTTTAAAAAATCAAAAAGGAAAAATTGAAGATTGTTACTTCATCCTTAGTGAAATCAAAAAGTAAAATGACATGCACTTCAAGTTCCCAAGTGAAATATTTTTCTAACCTTGTTTTATGGAAATTTTCCTCTGTTAAAACACTATTATTCAATGAATATTTTTTGAAGAAACTTAATATAGCAGATGATGATACTCAGACTCTTGTGGCTGTTTTTCTCAATAAACCAATGGTTCAAACAGAACCTATGCTGCCATTTACACAAGAAATTTCTTCCAATTTTTCTATTACTCTACCTTTCTCAAGCACTCTTAAAGGTCCAATTTGTCTGGATAGTGAGTATCCCCACACTAATTTTGTATGATGTGACTTAGTTGATGTTTTTGGAAATAAAACATTAATATAAAGTGTGGTAATATCAGCTACATTGAAGATTTATATGGGGATTGATACATCCAAGCCCACTGTGAGTATAATTCCTCATATCCAGGAAAATTATTCTCCTCCAACTATTTCTTGGATTCTTTCTCATATTATATTATGGGAATACTTCATAAGGGGAATAAAAATTCATCCTAAGTTCTGATCAATGAAAAAGGAGTTGAGAATGAGGTAGTTTTGTCCTGCAAGCCTTATGCTGGTGATTTTGCTTAAAAAATAGATGGAAATGCGGTTTCAAATATTGAGACTCCCATAATGGACAAGAAAAAGAATACTTATTCTACTCTGATATCTGACATGGTCCAACATGTAAAAAATAAAGCAAACTCAAAGGTTATTACTCATAATTTATTTGAGATGATTGTAATAGGTAGTGGTGAGGAGGATGGGAATCACCTATATAGGATTCAAGAGTTAAATAAACATTGTAAATTATTGATATTGGAATTACATATGATAGAAGACGGCCTTGGTTTTAGGTCAAAACATGGATAAGATGTTGAAATCCATGTGGTTGAGGAAGGAATTCCTCTCACCGCAGCATGCATACTCATTCATGTGTTGCTTGATTGCTCTTTAATTTTGAATGTACTTCTTGTTCCTCTATTGTACTCTTGTTTTTAAATTTAATAAAGGGGATACTTTCCTCACTATTAAGAAAAAAGAGACGACACAACAAAACTTTGGTCTCACCTTTGTGTTATCACCATATTCACATTAAGCTACTCCAACTCTCTTCTTTTCCATGAACTACATTCCAAACACATGATCACACATCTGATGCGGTATACCTGTATAGTGTGAGTATAATATTCAGTTGGACACCACCAATGCACCACTAACATAATTTATACAAATATGAGTTCATGTATAATAATATTAAATTTAGTAACACACATCACATATCAACCATGGTATGTTAGTGTAAGCTTACCAAGATACCATGAAGCATGATTCTACATAATTCATCTTGTGCTAATAAATTGAATTTTTCATATTTTAATAAATTTGTTGGGATATATTTTCTGAAGGTTTAATAACATGAATAATGGTAGAACCACCACACAATGAATGATACCCCATTGACAAGATTTTTTTAACCTATATAAATTTGGATTCATCAAGTATCCAACATCCATCCAGATAAAACTGAGAGTCATTAGGGGGCCCATATTCAGGTTAAGAAAATTTGAGTCATCCAACAACCTATATTTATCTTGAGTATAGTGTAAGGCAATGAGTGGTTGATGTACATCCTAATAAAAATAAGACCCCTTTTTTATAGCCATATTTAATATAAAAAATCCTCATAATATTGGAAAAAAATACTTTTGTATCCTCTTGGTAGTGAATTGTGTATAACATCATCAAACAAATCCCAGGATAGACTACAAAATCAAGGGAAATGCACTGTATGAACCCTAGTTATCATATAATAACTTATCTCTCAAAACATGTATCTTATCTTGATGTATTGATAAATTATCACCAGACTAACATCCAATGTCATTCTATATGTTTCAAGTATCTAAACACACATAACATGAGGCTTTTCCATCCCGAGCACTTGTTGTTTTGATTCTTGATCATCCCTAAAATGACATAACCCTAATGTAAACTTCTTGTTTATTGTAAACTAACTATTCAACCCTTGAAAAAACCTGTAAATTTTTTATTAGGCCTTAGAAATACTTTTACAATAATCTATGCCCAAATTCATAGGTTACCCCTCAAATTTCTAGATGAAAACCCTAGAGAATCAATTTCTCAAACCACACATATCCCATCACTCTTGACAAAGCATCTTATATCATAACGAGTGTCCTACCAAAGTGTAATGATCAAAAATTTTGAATAATAGTTGTTTCCTAAATTTTTGTGTTATTTTTTACTCAACAAAACTATATCCTTTAATTAATGAAGTGAGTATAATTAAATGAGACCGTTGGGTTTCGACTATTATATGACTGTTGGTCAATATGACCATTGGAAACTAACTCTTAATGTTACAATTATTGTCTATAAATACAAGTGATATTGGTTAATTAATACAAAAAGAAGAGTCGAGGGCTTCATCTAGTAGACAAAGGCCGTACGAAGACCATCTGTTAGAGCTTGGGAAGGAGGTAGCATCACTGGGCTTTGCTCTGGAGCAAGTCCAATCCGAACTTCAATATGTGAAGCTTGAATGAAATTTCCTAATGGAGAAGTTCAAGCTGATTAAAATCACCACCCGGGAAATGTTGTCTGAACCACCCCAGGATTCTATCACCATAACACACCTTACACTTAGGTTCTATGTAGGTATTATAAGGGGCTATGTAACAAGGCCTTAGTTACTTTGTGTAATCCTTTTGCATAAATAAAATTGTTATTTATTCTTATAGTGAAATTTTTGTATTTCAAATGTTCAAATAAATATAGGATGAATTTATAGAGGTTCCATATTATGGATGAGTTTTTGAAAAAGGGTATTTTAAAATATTCATGTACACTTTAAATAATTAATAATCTGAAATGATTTTCAAAAAATGGTCTTCTATAGTTGTGATCAGTAATAAATTTAGAGTCTAATAAGATCAAATTTATTTTTAGTGAATAGTAAAGTATGAATAGTAACATAACCTTATGAATAGTAATGAATAGTAAATCAACCAAAAAATAGAAACTTCACCCATGAATGTATAAATACTATTTAGACATCTTAAAATTGAAAAAACAATCATAGTATAAGTTTTGGTATTTTTGTATGTCATAAATATTTTATTTACTATTTTATAATTAATTTAATAATTTAAAATAAAAATAATTTTCATAAAATGTAATAAATAAATTTTTAATTTATTGTCTTATGGTTATATGATAATTTTATGGGACTTTGATTACATTTTCAAGGTGTTAAAAAACAAGTTATAGTTTTAGAGTTGTTTTTTGAGTATATAATGATTTTATTTAAAAATTAAATTAAAAATATTTAAAAAATTATTTTCATAAAATGGAGTTTATTTTTGAGTTCATAACATCAATATTAGGTTAGGGTGAATTTATGAGTTTTTATAAAATGTTTTGTATTTCAGTGAATAGTCAAAATACAGTTTTGAGTTTCGGTGTGATTAATGACATCATTAATGATATAATAAATCTGGTAGAATTTTTAATAGTAATATATGTTATTAGGTGTCCCAATTGTCCAATACCATAGGAAAATACCATGGGAAATCCCATTGTTTTTCAAATACGACTGATGAGGTGTCCCTTGGAAATTAATTAAATATTCCCACATTTTTACTATAAATACCAAGTCATTTCCCCATTACTTTGATTCCAAAATCCTCCTAAACGAATCTATTTCCTTTTTTACCTCCCAAGTAGTTGTCTCAAGGATCCCTCAAGCCCCCCAATGTCCCAACCATCAAAATATCAAAGTTACTCTTCATCGTAAGGGAACCTTTCACCCTCCTCTTTTTAGTCATGACTTCCTTTCTGTTATGTCTTCTAGTTTCCATTTTATTATTTTGGGGGTTGTTATTCTATATAAATACTACTTTCCATTTCATTTTCAATTGATGAGATACCTGTTCCTCTCTCATCAAATTAATTTTCTGAATTTTAAGTGACGCCGTTAGGCTGCTGAATTTTTCGTAAAAGAAATCACATCTTCTCTTTTCATTCATGTTTCCTTTTCATGTGGTATGTCATTAAAATATCCATACCATGTTATTATTTCTTTTTATTCTATACCCATACTGTATTATGAGTTATTTTTGAGGGGGTGATCCTTGTCCCCTCTCTTTTCAATATTTTCTAAAACCATGTTATATAGTTGTTATGCTGCAGATTTTTCATCTCAAAATATCTCTCTTTCTCAAGAAATTATCTTGTTTTATTTATGTGAATACCCAAATATATTTTCATTTCAAGAGTATTAATCAAGAAATAATATTGATCTATTTTATTCTGGAATTGACATTCAGATAACCCTTACTCCCTTTCCATGGGTTATACATGACATAATGATCTTATTTTTAAGCACTTTTAAAACGTCACGATTTTGAAGTGAACCCTGTTTTTTTATTCTATTTGGGTTATTTATGAAATTTTTTATTATGATATTTTTTATCACATTAAAATAAAGTCATATTAAGGGTGTTCCCTGATAGTGCTCCAATGAATTGGGTAAATAATTAATCTCTAGAGATGAAAAGTTTCACAATACCTTGGTGAATAACCTTGGTAATTTTTTGACACCTTGGGGATAAAACTTAGTGATATGTTCGTGAATGTATAAATTAAATGTTGTAGTCACATATTCATGTTATGATTCATATTATTTTCAGTATTATATGCCTCTACTTACATTTATCATGTCTTTATGTTTTTCAACAGGTTCTTATTGATATCACAAGTAAACTAATTCCCTTGTTTTCCTTACTGGGCCTTCTGCTCACCCTTTCCTTTGATGGGTGTCTCCAGGTTATGAGATGTAGTAGTTTTACATAGGATCAAATTTTCAAGAGGATTTTCAATGGGATTTAAAAGTTTTTTTTTAAGTTTTCATATATTTTGTTCCTGATTTCCAAGACACTTGAATTTAAAGGTCCTCTATTTTTAAAATGTAATGAAAAGATATGTAATAAAAAGGCGAGATTCCATAGTTGGTATGAAAGGATAGTTTAGTTATTTTTTGAAATTAGGCTATCAACTAACCCAAGTTATGGGAAATAACTTGAATCAAGATGATAGACCGATCTCACCATGAAGGGAAAAACTTTTTGTTGAATCCTTTATGTGTCAATGACCACCAACCTTCAGTGGGTCGACCAACCCATTGATAGATGAATAGTGGATCAGCTCAATCGAGAAGATATTTTCTATGCTTTGCTGTTCGGAACAAGAGAAGGTCACCCTGACTATTTACGGATTGGAGGGAGAAGCCGATCAGTTGTGGGAACTGATTAAAAACCTGAGGCCAAGAGTGGAGGTTGAAGATATAGAGTGGGAAGAGTTTAGAGGGGTCTTCTTCAGTAAGTATTTCCCTCATTCCTTGAGAACAAGAATGGAGAAGGAGTTTCTCGAGCTGAAGAAAAAGGAAAATGAATATGTGGGAAGATACAAGATGAACTTCACTAGACTTTCCTGTTATACCTCAAGATTTGTCATGGATCATAGTGGGAAGGTTGAAAGATTCTTTTGTGGACTAAGACCTCATCTGTAGAAGAATCTAGCCAACCGAGACTATGACATCTATGAGGAGGTCGTACGGAGTGCGATGAAAGTCAAAATAGAGTTTGGTGAGACGTAGTGGTCTCATAAATCCAATGACAAGAAGATATTGATGGATCTAAGCTTAGGGAAGATATTTGATCTAGGAAGAAGTGGAAAGAAAGTACAACATCTCACATGTAGTAATTATGGGAAGAAGCATTTGGGAGAACTACCTGCTAGGGAGTGGGAAGTTATACAAGTGTGGAAGAGATGACTATATTGCACAAAATTATCGTAGTGAGGTGAAGCCTCAACTTCCCAACACTAACGACAAGGGGAAGATAGTTCAAGCCATACCAGATGTTCAATATATAAGTGTGGACAACTTGGGCACTTTTCCAATCACTATACAAATGTAAGGGTAGTGGAGGGTAATCACCATCATCCTTAGCAACATCCAAAGAAACAAAGTCGTACTTTTTCAATCACTATGGATGAAGTTGAAGTGGAAAATGATGTGGTGGAAGGTACTTCTATTTTTCTCTCAAATATAGCATGAACTTTGTTTGAATATGGTTCTACGAATTCCTTTATTTCCTCTAAGTTTGAAAAGAATTTAGAATCAACCCTAGATTTTCTAAAAGTAGAGTTATCAGTCAAGACTCTTGGTGGTATTATCCAAACATCATCTGTGTTTAGAAACTCTAGTATTTACTTTAGTGAGAAAAATCTTATCACAAATCTAGTAGTCATTCCCATGATAGAATTCGACATTATACTAGGGATGGACTGTCTCTCAACGTATAATGATAAGATCAAGTGCAGAAGTAAGGAAATCTCAATAGTCTTGAATGGACAACCAAAAGTTATCTTCCAAGGAGAGATATCTCAACCTGATCTTTATCTAGAATAACCTCTTATATCCTTATTTATGGAGTTGATCGGTGAATAAGAAGAAGGAAATGAGAGTTTAAGGATATAAAATGTCTTCATTATCTAGGAATATGTTAATCTATTTCCTGAGGAGTTACCCGGAACTCCCCCAGAAAGAGAGGTAGAGTTATCTATTGAACTCGTACCTAAATCTCATCCGATATCAAAGACCCCCTATAGGATAGAAAATGTGGATCTAGAGGAACTAAATAAATAACTCCGAGATCTTTTGGAGAAGGGGATTATTTGACCGAGTGTGTCTCCTTGGGGAGCACCAGTTCTCTTTGTGAAGAAGAAGGATTTATCAATGCGGCTATGCATTGATTATAGCGAACTGAGCATGATCATAGTGAAGGAAAAATACCATCTTCCTAGAATTGATGAATTATTTGACCAACTTCGCGGGCTTCAATTATTCTCTAAGATTGATCTTTGATCTAGTTATCATAAATTGAGGTTGAAGAAAGAAGATATTCCAAAAACTTCCTTCCGATCAAGATATGGGCATTATGAGTTTGTTGTTACGCCCTTTGGACTAACTAATGCACAATCTATTTTTATAGATTTGATGAATAGAGTCTTTAAGGACTACCTTAATAAATTTGTGGTAGTTTTTATTGATTATATTATGATATATTCCAAAAGTCGCAAGGAGCATGAGGATCATCTAAGGGTTATTTGGAAAACTCTACAGAAGTAGAGGCATTTTGGGATGTTCAGAAAATGTGAATTCTGGTTACAACAAGTTGCTTTCTTGGGGCACATTGTAACCAATGAGGGAATCACAATTGAACCTATAAAGACAAAAATTTTAGAGGGGTGGCCTCAAACAACAATAATAATTGAGATTCGTAGTTTCCCTGGTTTAGTGGGATATTATAAGAGGTTTGTGAAAAAAATTTCATGACTTTATAATCCATTAACCAAGTTAACTCAAAAAGGGGTCAAGTTCATCTGGACAAAGAAGTGGGAGGAAAGTTTCCAAGAGCTGAAAAAGAGATTGGTTACTGCACCTGTGTTAACTGTACCCTCAAGTGGAGAAGGATTCATTATTTTTAGCGATGAATCTCTGAAAGGGATTGGGTCCAACCTCATGAAAAACTAAAAATTCATTGCTTATGCATATTAAGAGTTGAAGAATCATGACCAGAACTATCCTACACATGATATGGAGATGGATGTGGTCGTTTTTGCTTTAAAGATATGGATGCACTATCTTTTTGGAGAGAAATGTGATATATACATAAACCATCAAAGTTTGAAGTATATTTTCACTCAAAAGGAATTTAACATGAGGTAGAGAAGATGGTTGGGACTTCTCAAAGTATATGATTAGTCAATTAATTATCATCTCAGAAGATCAAAAAAGTCACTGATGCATTAAGAAGGAAAGACCCAGCTATTCTGTCCATGATGAGGATTCAAATAGATCCTTTGATCAATGACCTAGTAAAGCTGGACATGGGAATTATAAGGAAAGGTACATCATCAACCCTAACCCAAATTATTTCTCAACCGTCATTACTAGAGAAGATCAAGAAAGGTCCGAAAGAATATCCTTTGTTACAGAAGAAGTTTGAGGCTATGAAGGATGGGAAGCTTCCTAAGTTAAATATTGATCAAGAAGGTGTACTGAAATTTCATACAAGACTATGTGTTCCATCTATTTCGGAAATAAAGGAGTGGATCGATGAAGCTCATAGCTCTACTTTATCTATACATCCAGAAAGCACGAAAATGTATAGAGGCCTTCGTGATCATTATTAGTGGGATAATATAAAAAGGGAGATTACTGACTACACTTCAAGGTGCCTAGTATGTCAGAAATTTAAGGTAGAGTGACAACTTCATAACGGGGTATTGCAACCACTACCTATACCAGCATGGAAGTGGGATAATATCACTATGGACTTTGTCACTGGTCTTCTGAGAACTTCCAAAGGAAACAATGTGATATGAGTTATTGTGGACAGTCTCACCAAGACTGCCCATTTTATCTGCATTCAGAAAGATTTCTATCTTGATCAACTTTCCAGGATTTATGTGAAGGAAGTTTTAAGGATACATGGAGTTACAATTTCTATTATATCTGATCATGACCCTAGGTTCACATCAAAATTATGAAGAAGTCTTCAATACACTTGAAGCACTAAATTGAATTTTAGTACGAACTATCCCCCCAAAATGATGGCCAATCTGAAAGGACTATTCAAACACTCGAGGAATTTCTAAGAACATGCTCAATGGAATTTAAAGGTGGATGGGATCAACATCCCTCTTTAGCTGAGTTCTATTAAAATAATATCTTCCAATCGATCATTCAAATGGCGCCCTATAAATCTTTATATGGGAAGCGATGCAGAACTTCTACTTGTTAAGATGAATCTGGTGAGAGAAAGATTCTTGGGCCCGATATTGTGCAAGAGATGACAGAAAAATTCCATTCCATCCAGCAACACATTAAGGCTGCTCAGAGTTGGAAAAAGAGCTATGCCTAAAAACATTGAAGGGACTTGTAGTTTGATGTTGGTGTCAAAGTCTTTCTTTGAATTTCACCTTGTAAGAGATTCATGAGGTTTGGGATGAAATGGAAGCTCATCCCTAGGTACATTGGACCCTATGAAATCCTTGATCGCATAGGAGAAGTGGCCTATCAGCTTGAACTTCCTCCAAATCTAGCACAACTTGACGATGTCTTCCACGAATCCCTCTTGAGGAAGTACATACATGACCCTTCACTTGTACTAAATCCAAAGGTGGTACAACTGGAACATGAACTCTCTTATGAGTAGAAGTCAGTGGAGATCTTAGATCGTAGAGAAAAGGTTCTATGCAACAAGACTACCCAACTTGTTAAGGTGTTATGGAGGAACCACAAATGTGAAGAAGCCATGTGGTAACTAGAAGAGTCTATGAGGCAGAAGTAACCACATATTTTCTCTTCTAAGGGTACGAGTTAAAATTTCTAAGATGAAATTTCTTAAGGGGGGAAAATGTAACGACCTGAACTTTTGAATAATATTTGTTTCCTAAATTTGGGTGTTATTTTATACTCAATAAAAATATATCCTTTAATTAATGAAGTGAGTATAATTAAATGAGATCATTGGGTTCTGATTGTTATATGACTATTTTTTAAAATGACCGTTGGAAACTAACTCTTAATGTTACAATTATTGTTTATAAATACAAGTGATCTTGGTTAATTAATACATAAAGAAGAGTTGATGGATTCATATAATAGACTCAGGTCATATAGATCCCATCTATCAGAGCTTGGGAAGGAGGTAGCATCACTGGGCTTTGCTCTAAACCAAGCCCAAGATGAACTTCAACATGTAAATCTTGAACGAAATCACCTAAGGGAGAAGTTCGAGCTTCTTTAAATCACCACTCGGTCAATGTTGTCTGAGCCACCCCATGATTCTATCACCATATCACACCTTACAATTAGGTCCAATGTAGGTTTTATAAGGGGATATATAACAAGGCCTTAGTTACTTTTTGTAATCCTTTTGTATAAATAAAATTGTTATTTATTCTTATAGTAAAATTTGGGTATTTCAAATGCCTGGATAAATATTGAATGAATTTATAGGAGGTCCATATCATTGATGAATTTTGGAAAAAGGGTATTTTAAAATATTCATGTAAGATTTAAGTAATTAATAATGTGAAATGATTTTCAAAAAATGTTATTCTATAGTTGTGATCAGTATGAACTTTATAGTCTCATAAGATCAACTTGATTTTTAGAGAATAGTAAAGTATGAATAGTAACATACCCTTATGAGTAGTAATGAATAGTAAATGGGTCAAAAAATAGAAACTGTACCCATGAATGTATAAATAAAATTTAGACATATTAAAAGTGAAAAAACGATCATAGTATAAGTTTTGGTATTTTTCGTATGTTATAAATATTTAATTTGAAATTTTATAATTAATTTAGTAATTTAAAATTAAAATTTATTTTCATAAAATGTAATAAAAAATTGTTACTTTATTGTATTATGGTTATACGACAATTTTATGGGACCTTGATTACTTTTCCGAGGTGTTACAAAATAAGTTATGGGTTTAGAGTTGTTTTTTTGAGTATATAATGATTTTATTTAAAAATTAAATTAAAAATATTTATAAAAATATTTTCATAAAATGGAGTTCCTTTTTGAATTCAGATCATTGATATTATTTTAGGGTGAATTTGTGAGATTTTTTTCAAGTGTTTTGTTTTTCAGTGAATCTTAAAAATACAGTTTTGAGTTTCAGTGTGATTAATGACATCATTAATGGTGTAATAAATCAGGTAGACTTATGAATAGTAATATATGTTATGAGGTGTCCCAAGTGGCCAATACCATGGTCAAGCCCATGGTTTTTCAAATACCACCGATGAGGTGTCCCTTGGAAATTAATTAAATATTCCCTCACTTTTTCTATAAATACCAAGACACTCCCTCATTCCTTTGTTTCCAAAATCCTCCGCAACTAAGATATGGTAGTTTTACCTCCCAAGGATCCCTCCAAAGGTTTCCTCAAGCCCTCCAAAGTCCCAACCATCAAGATTTTGAAGTTACTCTTTAAGATAAGGGAACCTTTCACCCTCCTCTATTAAGTCATGACTTACTTTATGTTATGTCTTCTAGTTTCCATTTTATTATATGGGGGTTTGTTCTTATATATAAATAATACTTTCCATCTCATTTTAAATTGATGATAAACCCTTTCCACTCTCATCAACATATTTTTATGATTTTTAAGCAACACCGTTAGGCTGCCGAATTTTGCATAAAAGCAATCACATATTCTCTTTTCAGTCATGTTTATTTTTCACATGGTATGTCATACAAATATCCATTCCATGTTCTTATTTCTTTTTATTCTATACCCATACTATATTATGAGTTATTTTTGAGTGGGTGACCCTTTTCCCCTCTATTTTAAATATTTTATAAAACCATGTTATATAGCCGTTATGCTGCATAATTTTCATCTCAAAATCACTCTCTTTCTCAAGAAATTATCTTATTTTATTTATGTGAATACACGTATCTATTTTCATTTATAAAGTATTCATCATGATATAATATTTATCTATTTGATTCTATAATTTACATATATATAACCCTTACTCCCTTTCCATGATTTATAAATGACATAATGATCTTATTTTTAACCACTTTTAAAACGTCACGATTTTGAAGTGAAAACCATTTCTTTTATTCTATTTGGGTTATTTATGAAATGTTTTATTATGATATATGTGAATCACATGAAAATAAATAAAAATTAAGGGTGTTCCCTGATAGCTCTCCAATGAATTGGGTAAGGAATGAATCTCTAGAGATGACAAGTTTCACGATACCTTGGTGAATAACCTTGGTAGACACCGTGGGGATGAACCTTGGTGATATGTTTATAAATGTATAAATTAAATGTTGTAGCCACCTATTCAAGTTATGATTCAATTTAATTTCATTATGATATTCCTCTACTTCCATTTATCATGTATTTATGTTTTTCAGCAAGTTCTTATTGATATCAGAAGCAAACTAATTCCATTGCTTTCCTTACTGGGCCTTCCGCTCACCCTTTCCTTTGATGCATGTATCCTGGTTATGAGATTTAGTAGTTTTACATAGGATGAAATTTTCAAGAAGGTTTTCAAGGGTATTTAAAAGAGTGTTTTAAGTTTTCATGTATTTTGTTCCTGATTTCCAAGACACTAGACTTTAAAGGTCCTCTGTTTGTAAAATGTAATAAAAAGTTATGTAATAAAAATGCGGGATGCCATAGTTATAATCAAAGGATAATATAGTTATTTATGAAAATTATGATATAAAAAACATTAGGAATAACCCTATAGAAAAGTTTAAATATAGGAAAACTTCTTGGTATTTTTTTGAAATATTAAGTAAGTGGTTTCCGATCAAATAAATCCCTGTCTGGATACAAACAAGTGGATGTGGCTCTGGAACAGATGTACCTAAGAGTGAAAACTCCGACAAGGAGTTTTGGACTTGATTTGGGGTATCCTGGTACACAACAATGGGCCTTGCTGCACTCCTAGTTTGACACTCCTGGGGGATATGTTTGGTTAATCATAAGCTTTTTATGAATCATTATGAAGGATTTATAGAGAAATGTAATTGTTTAAGCATGAAGTGTTAAGACATGAAATAATTTATAGTTAAAATTTTATTAAATGAAATAATAGTCAAAATAAGGTTTTATACTTTTAGTAAATGACATGAAATAGGAGGAACCATTAAAATGGTGACAACAATGGACCATGCGTTGAAGGCCCTCTGATGGAAGATGGAATGAAAAATTTCATGAGAATGATGAACCAACTGTCTCAAGTAATGGGAAATAACTTTAATAAAGTTGAGAGACCTATCTCAACATGAAGGGAACAACTATCTATTGAATCCTTTATGCATCAATGAACACCAAACTTCAGTGGATTGACCGACCCATTGATTGTTGGACAGTGGATCAGCTCTATCAAGAAGATCTTTCCTGTGCTCCGCTATTCATAATAAGAGAATGTCACCCTGGCTGTTTACCACTTTGAGGGAGAAGCTGATAAGTGTTGGGAAATAATTAAAAACAAGAGGCCAAGATTTGAGGTTGAAGCTATGGAGTGGGAAGTGTTTAGAGGGATCTTCTTCAGTAAGTATTTCCCTCGTTCCATGATAACAAGAATGTAGAAAGAGTTTCTCAAGATAAAGTAGAAGGAAAATGAATCTGTGGAAAGATACGAGATGAAATTCACTAGAATTTCCCTTTATACCTCAATATTTTTCGTGGATCCTAGTGGTAAGGTTGATAGATTCTGTCGTGGACTAAGACCTCATATGCCGAAGAATCTAGCCAATTGAGACTATAATAGCTATGAGGAGATCGTGGAGAGTGGGATGAAAGTTGAATTGGAGTTTTGTGAGATACAGTGGTCTTATAAATCCAATGAAAAGTAGTGATCAATGGATCCAATCTTAGGGAGGATCTTCGATTATGTAAAAGGAGGCAAGAAAGTACAACGTCCCTTGTGTAATAAATGTGGGAAGAAGCATTTGGGGAACTTCTTGCTCGGGAGCGGGAATTGCTACAAGTGTGGAAGAGATGTCCATATTGCACATAATTTTCATAGTGAGGTGAAGCCTCAACTTCCCAACACTAACAACAAGGGGAATATGGTTCAGGCCCTACCTGATGTCCAATGCTATAAGTTTGGGCAACTTGGGCACTTTGCCAATCACTATCCAAATCTGAGGGTAGTGGAGGGGAATCACCATCATCCTCACCAACGACCAAGGGAACAAGGCCGTACTTTTTCAATCACTATTTCTAAAGTTGAAGCACCAAATTATGTGGTGGTAGGTACTCTTGTTGTTCTCTCAAAGATAGCAATTACATTGTTTGATTCTGGTTCGACGCATTCCTTTATTTCCACCAAGTCTGCAAAGAATTTATAATCAACCCTCCATTTTCTAAAAGTAGAGTTATCAGTCAAGACTCCTAGTGGGATTATACAAGAATCTTCAGTGTTTAGAAACTCCAGTATTTGATTTAGTGAGCACAATCTTATCACAAATCTAGTAGTCATTCCCATGCTGGAATTCGATATTATACTAGGGATGAACTAGCTGTCAAAGTATAATGCTATGATCAAATTTAGAAGAAAGGAAATCTCAGTAGTATTGAATGGAAAATCTACAGTTATCTTCCAAGGAGAGATATCTCAACCTGATCTTTGTCTAGAAGAAACTCCTATATCCTTATTTATGGAGTATATCAGTGATGAAGAATAAGGAAGTGAGTGTTTACGGATAGAAAATGTCCCCATCATCTAGGAATATATTGATGTATTTCCTGAGGAGTTACCCGGACCTCCTCCAGAAATAGAGGTAGAGTTCTACATTGAATTAGTACCTAGATATCATTCGAGATCAAAGACCCCCTATTGGATGGAAAATGTGGAGCTAGAGTAATTAAAGAAAAAAATACAAGATCTTTTGGATAAGGGGTTTATCTGACCGAGTGTGCCTCCATGGGGAGAAATAGCTCTCTTTGTGAAGATGAAGGATGGGTCTATATAGTTATGTATTTATTATTGAGAACTTAACAGGATCACAATGAAGAACAAATACGCTCTTCCAAGAATTGATGACTTATTTGACCAACTTCATGGGGATCAATTGTTCTATAAGATTGATCTTTGGTCTGGTTATCATAAATTGAAGTTAAATAAAAAAGATATTCCAAAAACTTCATTCTAATCAAGAAATGGGCATTATGAGTTTATTGTTATGACCTTCGGACTGACTAATTCACTTGATATTTTTATGGATTTGATGAATAGAGACTTTAAGGACTACTTTGATAGTTTTGTGATAGTTTTTAGTGATGATATTACGATATATTCCAAAAGTCATGGGGAGCATGAGGATTATCTAAGGGTTATTTTATAAACTCTACGGAAGGAGTGGCTTTTTTGGGAAGTTCAACAAATGTGAATTCTAGTTACAACAAGTTGCTTTCTTGGGGCACATTATAACCAATGAAGGAATCAAAATTGACCTTACAAAGACAAAAGTTGTAGAGTAGTGGCTTAAAACTACAAAAATAACTAAGATTTATAGTTTCCTTAGTTTAACGGTATATTATAGGAGTTTTTTGAAAAACTTTTCATGACTTTCTAATCCATTAACCAAGTTAACTCGAAAAGGGGTAAAGTTTATCTGGACATTGGATTGTGAGGAAAGTTTCCAAGAGCTGAAGAATATATTGGTTACTTCTCCCATGTTAACTCTGCCCTCAAGTGGAGAAGGATTTATCATTTTTAGCGATGCATATCTGAAAGGGATCGGGTGCATCTTCATGTAAAATGAAAAAGTCATTGCTTATGCATATCGACAGTTGAAGAATCATGAGAAAAACTATCCTACGCATGATCTGGAGCTAGCTGCGGTCGTTTTTTGATCTGAAGATATGGAGGTACTCTTTTTATTGGGAGAAATGTGATATATACAAAGACAATGAAAGTTTGAAGTATATTTTCACATAAAAGGAATTTAACATGAGGTAGTGGAGATGGTTGTAACTTCTCAAAGACTATGATTGTTTAATTCATTATCATATTGGAAGAGAAAAAAAAGTTGCTAATGCATTAAGAAGGAAAGACCTAGCTGTTCTATCCATGATGAGGATTCAAAGAGATCCTCTGATCAATGACCTAGTAAAGCTAGACATGGGAATTATAAGGGAAGGGACATCATCAACCCTAACCCAAATGATTTCTCAACCATCATTACTAGATAAGATCAGGAAATCTCAGAAAGAAGATTCTTTGTTACAGAAAAATCTTGAGGCTGTGAAGGATGAGAAGTTTACTGAGTTCAATATTGATCAAGAAGGATTACTGAAATTTCGTACAAGATTATGTGTTCCATCTATTCTGGAAATAAAGAAGGAGATAAAGGATGAAGCTCATAACTCTACTTTCTCTATACATCCAGGAAGAAAAAAATGTATAGAGACCTTAGTGATCATTATTGGTGGGATAATATGAAAAGGGAGATTGCTGAATACACTTAAAGGTGCCTAGTATGTCAGCAAGTGAAGGCAGAGCAACAACATCCAAAAGGGGTATTATAACCACTACCCATACCAGCATGGAAGTGAGACAATATCACTATGGACTTCGTCACTGGTCTTCCGAGAAATTCCAAAGGGAACAATGCGATATGGGTTATTATGGATCCTCTCACCAATAATGATCATTTTATCTCCATTCAGGAAGATTTATCTCTTGACCAACTTTCAATGATTTACGTGAAGGAAGTGGTAAGGCTGTAGGGAGTTCCACTTTCTATCCTATCTGATCGTTACCCAAGGTTCACATCAAAATTATGGAGAAGTCTTCAACATGCTCTGAGCACTAAATTTAATTTCAATACAACCTATCACCCCAAAACCGATGGCCAATTTTAAAGGACTATTAAATCACTCTAGGACATGATGAGAACATGCTCAATGGAATTTAAAGGTGGATGGGATCAACATCTCCCTTTAGTTGAGTTCTCTTACAACAATAGCTTCCACTCGAGCATTCAAATGGAACCCTATAAAGCTCTATATAGGAAGCGATGTAGAACTACTACTGGTTGGGTTGAATCTATTGAGAGAAATCTTCTTGGGCCCATATTTTTCAAGAGATGACATAAAAAGACCACGCGATCCAGCAACCCATTAGGGCTGCTCAGAGTTGGAAAATGAGCTTTGCCGACAGCCATCAAAGGGACTTGGAATTTAACGTTGGTGAAAAATTATTTCTTCGAATTTCACCTTGGAAGTGAGTCATGAGGTTTGGGAAGAAAGGGAAGCTCAACCCTAGGTATATTGGCCCCTATGAAATCCTTGACCGCATAGTATCAGTGGCCTATCCTCTTGCACTTCCTCCAAATATAGAACAAGTTCACGATGTCTTGCACGTATCCCTCTTGAGGAAGTACATAGCTAACCCATCACGTGTACTAAATCCAGAGGTTGTAAAACTAAAACATTACCTCTCTTATGAGGAGAAGCCTATAGAGATCTTGGATCATAGAGACAAGGTTCTACTCAACTATACTACACACCTTGTTAAGGTGTTATGGAGGAACCAAAAATGCGAAGAAGCCACTTAGGAACCAGAGGAGTCTATGAGGCAGAAGTACCCACACCTTTTCCCTTCTGAGGGTATGATTTAAAATTTTGGGGATTAAATTTCTTAAGGGGGGAAGAATGTAACTACCTGAAGTTTTGAATAATATTTGTTTCCTAAATTTGTGTGATATTTTATACTCAACAAAACTATATCCTTTAATTAATGAAGTGAGTATAATTAAATGAGACCATTGGGTTTCGACTGTTATATGACTATTGGTCAATATGACCGTAGGAAACTAACTCTTAATGTTACAATTATTGTTTATAAATAAAAGTGATCTTGGTTAATTAATATAGAAATAAGAGTCGATGGATTCATCCAGTAGACTCGAGCCGTACGATGCCCATCTGTTAGAGCTTGGGAAGGAGGTAGCATCACTGGCCTTTGCTCTGGACCAAGCCCAAGCCAAACTTCAACATGTGAATCTTGAACAAAATCTCCTAAGGGAGAAGTTCAAGTTGATTGAAATCACCACTTAGGCAATGTTGTCTGATCCACCTTAGGATTCTATCACCATAGCACACCTTACACTTAGGTCCTATGCAGGTGTTATAAGGGGCTACGTAACAAGGCCTTAGTTACTTTGTGTAATCCTTTTGTATAAATAAAATTTTTATTTATTATTATGGTAAAATTTGTGTATTTGAAATTTTTGGATAAATATAGGGTGAATTTATAGAAGTTCCATATTGTTGATGAATTTTGGAAAAAGGGTACTTTAAAATATTCATGTAAACTTTAAATAATTAATAATGTGAAATGATTTTCAAAAAATGGTCTTCTACAGTTGTGATAAGTAATAAATTTAGGGTCTAATAAGATCAAATTTATTTTTAGTGAATAATAAATTATGAATAGTAACATACCCTTAAGAATAGTAATGAATAGTAAATCGACCGAAAAAATAGAAACTTCACCCATGAATGTATAAATACAATATAGACATCTTAAAAGTGAAAAACGACCATAGTATAAGTTTTTTGTATTTCTGTATGTCATAAATAGTTTTTTACAATTTTATAATTAATTTACTAATTTAAAATTAAAATTTATTTTCATAAATTGTAATCTTAAATTGTTACTTTATGGTATTATGTTTATATAATAATTTTATGTGACCTTGATTACTCTTTTAAGGTGTTACAAAACAAGTTATAGTTTTAGAGTTGTTTTTTTGAGTATATAATGATTTTATTTAAAAATTAAGTGAAAAAATTTAGAAAATTATTTTCATAAAATGGAGTTCATTTTTTAATTCATAGTATCGTTATTTGGTTAGGGTGAATTTATGATATTTTTGTAAAATGTTTTGTTTTTTAGTGAATAGTAAAAATACAGTTTTGAGTTTTAGTGTGATTAATGACATCATTAATGATGTAATAATGATGTAATAAATCTGGTCAAATTTTTAATAGTAATATTTGTTATGAGGTTTCCCAAGTGTCTAATACCATGGGAAAATACCATGGTCAAGCCCATGGTTTTGAAAATACCAACGATGAGGTGTCCTTTGGAAATTTATTAAATATTCTCTCACTTTTCCTATAAATACCAAGCCATTCCCTCATTCATTTGATTCCAAAATCCTCTTCAATGATGATCTGGTCTATTTACCTCCAAAAGAGTCTTCCCAAGGTTCCCTCAAGTCCCCCAAGGTCCCAACCTTCAAGCTTTCAAAGTTACTCTTCAAGGTAAGGGGACCTTTCACCTTAAGTCATGACTTCCTTTATGTTATGTCTTCTAGTTTCCATTTTATTATGTGGGGGTTTTATCTTCTATATACCTACTACTTTCCATTTCATGTTCAATTTATGAGAGACCCATTTCACTCTCATAAACTTATTTTTCTGAATTTTAAGGGACACCGTTAGGCTGCCGATTTTTTTGTAAAAGAAATCACATCTTCTCTTTTCATTCATGTTTTCTTTTCATGTGGCATTTCATTAAAATATCTATACCATGTTATTATTTATTTTTATTTTGTACCCATACTTTATTATGAGTTATTTATTAGTGGGTGACCCTTGGACCTTCTATTTTCAATATTTTCTAAAACCATGTTATATAGCAGTTATGCTGCAAAATTTTCGTCTCAAAATCTCTCACTTTCTCAAGAAATTCTCTTGTTTTATTTATGTGAATACCCAAATATATTTTCATTTCTAGAGTATTAGTCAGAAAATAATATTTATCTATTTTATTATGTAATTTACATGCATATAACCCTCACTCTCTTTCCTTAGGTTATAAATGACATAATGATCTTAGTTTTAAGCACTTTTAAAACGTCACGATTTTGAAATGAAACCCATTTATTTTATTCTATTTGGGTTATTTATGAAATTTTTTATTATGATATATGTGGATCACATGAAAATAAAGACATATTAAGGTTGCACCCTGATAGCGCTCTAATGCATTGGGTAAAGAATTAATCTCTAGAGATGACAATTTTCATGAAACCTTAGTGAATAACCTTGGTAATTTTTATGACACTTTGGGGATGGACCTTAGTGATATATTCATGAATGTATAAATTAGATTTTGTAGAAAAATATTCAAGTTATGATTCAAGTTGTTTTCACTACGATATGACTCTACTTCCATTGCTCATGTCTTTATATTTTTCATGATGTTCTCATTGATACCACAAGTAAACTAATTCCCTTACTTTCCTTGCTGGGCATTCTGCTCACCCTTTCCTTTGATTGATGTCTCCAAGTTATGGGATGTAGTAGTTATACATAGGATGAAATTTTCAAGAGGCTTTTCAAGGGGATTTAAAAGAGTGTTTTATGTGTTCATGTATTTTTTTTTCTGATTTCTAGGACACTAGATTTTAAAGGTCCTCTGTTTGTAAAATGTAATGAAAAGTTATGTAATAAAAAGGTGGGATGCCATACAAAGTTACTTAAGGAATCACCCAAGGATGGGAACCAGACATGGTTTTATTTTCCAAAATTATTCCAATTATTTTAATTTAAAATATCTCTATAATGTCTCCTAAACATAAGGAAATGAAAATATGATAGTCATGATGACCCTCATTGGTCAAAACCATCTCCTTACTAAAGGAGATATAGCATAATGTATAATATGTATATGATAAATGTTAGCCTATAGTATAAGTTAAAATATAGATATATCACATATTAAAATATACAAACTCATATTCCATGAATGGTAACATTTTTTTTATGATATGATAATATCATAAGTTATGATTGAAGAGAAATCATACGACTTCCTGCATATATCATTTTGTATGATATAATTTTATCACAAGTGTTGTGATATTGGATAATTATATTTTATGATCAATAAAGAAATAAAATTATATTTTTTAATTTTTTTATTCCTTTTCCATACAATTTTTCATGAATATTTTTTATAATATGTATAACACCCCAAGATTTTATTAAGTTTTATTATTTAAATAAATACTAAATTGAAAATCTTATTGCACACCCAACACCAGAAAAAAATGAGCTGTGATATATTTGGTTTAAATTATTAGTAAAATTATAAGAATAAAAAACATATAGTTTGTAAAAATATATTAATAAATTAAAAAATCATTACATTTAGATGAAAAATAAATAATATAATTTAACGATAAAAATGATTTTTTCCAAAGAACTATCTTTTAAAGTGTTGTATATTTTATCCTAAAAAATGAATTGATCTATTTTGGAATTTATAATGATACTCTATAATATTTAAATGTATGATCTCATATATTAAAATTAATTTAATTATTAATTGATATGAATGAATATTAAGTATACTTAATGTTTGAAAGGCCCCATTTCTAAAAATGCAGTTTTTATTTATATTTTGAATGTTCATTTAAAAGATAAATTTATGAATTTTAGAATTTTAATTTGATGAAATGAAAAAAAAATTGGATTCAAATAAATTTCAATATTATCCTTGGGTGAGTTTTTTGGATTTTACTAAAAAGGTTGTTTTTTAGAAGAATATTACAAAATACTGTTTTTTACAAATATGATGATTTTTATTAAATTATTGGATATAATCATGACTTAAAATTTTATTAAATTTTTTTATTATTCTAATATTTATTTAATAAGTTAAGTTACACCTTCAAAATATTATGTTTTAATTATAAATCCTATAATTGACATTTTGGAATCAAAGTAACATTTTATGTAAAACTATTTTTATGCATCATACATTTATTACTTTAGATTTTTTTATCACTTATATAATTATAATATTTCAAAATGGTTTTAATATTTTGAATAACCATATCCAAATATGGTAATATTAGTAATTTTGTTTCTGAGCATTGTAATGGTCTGGAATTTTCTTCCCATTAAATAGTGTAAATTTAAGTGACAGAGGTTCCTGAGGGATGTTCTAATGGAGTTGAGGAGTGTATTGTGGAGTGGTAGATGAAATATTAGATGGGGATGGATTTTATGGAATGGAAAATTGTTCTTTACTATATAGGTTTGTTAGAGGTTTGTATAGTGGAATATAGTGGTCGACTGTGACATGGAGTACTAGGATGTAATGTTATAGAGGTTCTTCCTATTTTAGCATAGCAACGACATGGATTCATGTTTGGGGCTTGGATTACTTGAGATGTAAAGATCCAGAATTTCCATGTAATGTTTTTTAATATATTGGAATTTTACAAGTCTGTGAAAATTGAAGGCGCGTGATTCCGAGGCCTGGGGTGCCCAGAATTAATTTCTGAACTTTTTTTCAGGTATGTTCAGTAAGAGTGCGAGCGGGTTTTTGTAACTTTTTAACCGGTGCTCGGAATTGAAATTCGAGGGCACCATTGAAATTGCAGCACTGATATTCCCTTAATAATACTTTCACCTCGATGACATTTGTTCGAGGGTGAAAGTTAATTTTTTGGTTTTTTGTGAAAGAATAAAATAAAATAAAATTGTGTAACATTTTATTTTATTTTTTTCTTTGGAAAACCCATGTGGATGTTGAGAGGTGTGGACCAACTGAACTAAAACCTCTCAGCATAGGTTATGGTGGTGGGGGACACCCAAGCCTAACCTCCCATGTGGGTTATGTTGGTGGGGACCACTCGAGACTTAAACCCCCTTGAACTCCCCTCATAATGGGGAGAAACCTCTTGAGCTTCCCCACTTTAATGGTGCCACCCCCTTTAATTAATTTTGTCAACTCAATTAATTAATTAAACCAATTTAAAAATTATTCCAACAACTTAATAGATAACATAATCTATTATTTGGGCTACCACTTCATTTTGGTGGAATTGGGAGGAAGGAGCCCTGGGAGAAATCTCTCCAATGAACAATGCTGACTTCGACTTCGACTTCTTCCTCAGGACATTCGTTGATGAGGAACGTATTTAATGTCAAAAAACCAACAATTGAGGAAATGCTGACATCACTGAAGTCCGTCTATTCCCAACGACATCGTCTCCTTCCCCGCAGACAATCTTTAACGAATCAAACGAATGAGGTAGGGGTTATTATTGAATTCTTGTAATTTCTAGATTAAATTCCTCATTCTTGGAAAGCATGGTGAATATAGATCAACCAAAATGAGTTGATCCACAATTCATATTAAATTTTTGAATTTAATGTTCTTGATTCAAGGTTTTTGTTGAGCCTCTTACTACCGCTCTAACGTGGAGGGTGCGAGCCAAAAAAACAGGGCCCAAACCCTCTGCTGTTTTTCTTTTGGTGTGTTCTTCGCGATGGTGATAGTGACTGGTGTCGACATTTGGAAATGGTGGAACTCGAGAACAGCGGCCAACACCACCGCCGACCGTGATAAATGTGATGGCACAACGACGCAGCCCCGTGGCCACCACTGCCCCACAACCTCCGCCATCCGCGGCCCCCCGCAGCCACCGCCACCCTGCGACCTTACCGCCCCGCCGCCAGCACCCCCCTCCCGCGACCTCTCCACGACGCCTAGTGGTATCGCTGCACCGCCCTGCGGCCTCGCCACCTCTGTGGCCCTCCTCGTCACCTCACAGCCCTCTGTGCTTCCCATGACCCTCTATGCCGCCCAGAGGCCCTCTGCGGCCCCCTCACGGCCTCCACGCCCCTTGCGGTATCCTCGGCCCTTCACGGCCCTCGTGACCACCGCACCACTGCCAGTCGAGGTCACCCAACGCGGGCCGGGCTAGACCCAGTGGATCAGGCTAGGTGACCCGAACAAGGTCAGCCTAGGCCGGGTCAGGCTGGGTCAGTCCGACCAGGTGGGACCGGACCCAGACCAGTTTCGACCCCCATACGCACTTCGAACCATATCTTTGGCACCAGACATCCATTTGACGAAGCATCTACGGTGCCTGAATCCTTGGAGTGAGATAGTCCCTTTAATATACCCCACTAAATTTTTGTATTATGTTGGGGATTGGTCAGGTTGGATCGAGCACGAATCCAACCGGGCCCTTGGGACGAAAAGGCTAATAACTCACAGACCGGGCGTCCGATTGACGTACCGTCTGTTGCGTTGAGACACCTATGATGTGGTGGTCCTTTGAGATAATTATTCATGAGACTTCATGGAAGTTAGAGTATTGACTAGTCACTTGTGGAGCAGACCCTCCCGGAGACAAGTGAGCCTAGTGCAGGAAACCAGTAGCCGGCTGTGGTGAGAAGAATGAAGAGCGATCCTGTGTGGGTCAGAAGCTTGGGATTCTGTGTGGGTCAGCACCTAGAGATCTAGTGTGGGTCAGCACCGATCGATCCTGTGTGGGTCAGCACCTAGTGATTATGTGTGGGTCAGCACCTATCGATCCTATGTGGGTCAGTACCGAGTGATCCTGTGTGGGTCAGCACTGAGCGATCCTGTGTGGGTCAGCACCGAGCGATCCTGTGTGGGTCAGCAACAAAGACTCTTGACAGAGTAAGATGAATTAGTAGTTACATATAATCATCTATACTACTTTACTTTAGTTATACCTAGTGTGAGATGAGTTTGTACTTGTGTGGTACTTTTCTTCATGGTAATACCTTATTGGTATTCTTCTGTGTGGTGTAACTGTGTGGTACATTCCTTCATGGTTTTCCTTCATTTGTGGAGTAGTTGAGCTTTGGGATTTGAGTTGGAATCTGTGTTTTACTCATGATTAAGATGGGTATACTTAATAACTTAGGTATATGTATTGGCATATACCTAAGTAGGGTTGTCAGTTGATTTCATGTTGTGTGATTTATCCTTGGTGGACTTTGTGAGACCTAGAGGTTTTCGGGGTCACTACTAAGTATAGTTATACTCACCCCTGCATGTTCTATGCTTGTAAACTGTTGTGTCTAGTGTATACAATGGACAAAGTTGACTGAGGATGAGAATACCAAGACTAGAGGTGGATCAGAGGTGGACGTCAAATGAGGAAAACTGCAGAGACAACCGTTCATGAGCTGTACCTACCCATCAGGTAGGATTCATGGTGGAAAATCCAAGAGATTATTTTCACCTATCAGCCATCTTATACTTTCTATTTTTCCTTGTACTTTCTAGTTGGGCTTGTATTTTGGCCCCTTTTTACTCACTGTACTCACTCATTTAACTATTCAGTTTACTTGAGTTCGTATCTTGTTGTGTGCTTGGTTGTGTGTGTTATAGGTTATAATGGCAATGCCTTCCCAGTTTTAGTGAATACGCCTTCAGTGCTAGTTTTCAGCCCCTGGCCTATGGAAGGTGGGCTTGGGGTAGTCATGGAATGGGCCCCGAGGGATGGTTCATGACATGAGAGTTGAGTTTTGATGGTTCAGTTGATTTTGGAGTTTCTATACTATGGAGATAAACTATGGTGTGGTCCCTTGTGTATGGATGATCTGCTTATGGAACATGGATTCCCTTGTTCTGTGGTTATTCTACAAGTTTATATAATCCAAGGTGTGTACCACACTATGTTTCTTAGGCACAGTTTTGACCACCCCCTTTGTGGTGTTTAACCTTTCTTTATTCTGTATTTTTGACTTGTGTCAACATCTTTGAATTATGGTTTTGGTTGTTATACCATGCTCTGTTAATTTTATCCATGGTGATAAATTTATGAACCCCCATAAAATAATTAATTCTTCCAACATCTCTCTCGATCCTTAGGGATCTTAGGTGTTTTTTTGGGGGGATTTCCTCCTCTAATGGGCTTTGATCCTTGGGATCTAGAAATTAAGCATCAGTGATTCTAAGCAAGTTTCCTTCTTTATCCCCTTGTTTCCTTCAATGGTTTTTGTTCTAAGGAGGTTGTGTATGTGGTGATGGACGTTTTGGGTAGTGTTATGAAGGGAGATTGATGGGTTTATATGTTCCAGGTTGATCAGGGTGTTTCCTTGCATTGTGGTTCTTAGTGGTTGTCTTCCTCTTTCTTTTCCCTTGTATAGCTAATTAGAAATATTTGTTTGAGGTTGGGGATCCTTATTTTTTTTTCTTTTTTATGTGAACATGTTGGAATTGAATGCTCTTTTCATTCATTGGGTAAATATTATGGGTAGACTTAAGAAGATAAATTATTGGAATAAATTTAAATTGAATGGGGATAATAGTATTCACATGTGATTTTTTAGGGTATTACTTATGAGATTTTTCTTGCTTGCTGTTATTTCAAAAAACTATGATCATTAGGGACCTTGTATGTGGTATACCCATGGTGGTTTGTGAAACCCTTATTGTGTTCCTTTCTTGGAAACATAATTAATTAAAAAGGATAATCACTTATATACTACTAATGAAATAGTTACCCTTGAATTTTTTTTGAGAATACCCATGAATGTTGATAAGTAATACGATTAAATATGTTTATTTCATTTGAATTTGGAATGGATGTGTAAGTTTAATCATGATAATATATGTTAATGTACTCATTGTTTTTTCTTGTATTTTATGTGGGAATTTTTTGGGGATTTTTATAGATGATGGTGGTGACATGGTTTGATACACAATGTGGGGGGGGGAATGAGGCTATGGATAGTTGACATTGGTTGTGATGAGGGAAGACATAAGATAAATTTTATGAGGTTATTATTGTGATCTTATTATTATGTGGTTATGGAGATGCGATGGTTGGTTTGTGGTGATGACTTAGATTATGTTGTGTTGTGATGTTTGTTGATGTTGTATGGATGAGATGTTGTGTGATGTGGCTATTATTTTTTCTTGATTATCCATAGAGTGGATTGTAATGATGAAACTAAATAAATGTGTGTTAGTATAAATATATATTTAGTAATTGAATAAATGGACTAAATGATTAAACAGGTTCTAGAAAATAATAATTATGGGATGAAATGCTCATGTGATAATTGGTTTACAAATTGAATGATGACTAATGTTATGTAATTTAATGTGAAATGAAATGGTTAGTAAATGAAGATGGTTGGTAACTCAATAAACATTGAAATGGTGTAATTGGTGACTGAAGGAGTAATTGTGTGGTTATGTGTGATGTATGTGTGGTGTGATTAATTTAGTGTTGTAATGGATTTGTAGTGTATGTCATGTGAAGTGGTGGTGGTGTGAGATGAACTTGAACTATTTGATGATTAACACATGGGTTGGGTTTTTGTGAGACTATCTATCATGTATTTTTATGTTATTTCATTATGTACCCAACCTGAGTTGGATAACCTTACCAACGTCCAAATGTATTATGTTATGGGTGTTTTAATCCACATCTGGGATAGTGGAAGACCAGATGTATAACTGCCCCTCTTCCCCACTCTTCCCTCAACAGTGATGAGAGGTTGGTTTTGGAGACTGCATAGTGATGACTGGTTGGTATTAGAGATTTCCTAGTGATGATGATTATGTGATATGTGGTGGGGTCATGCATGGTTAGACGAGGGAACAAGGTCGATGTTTTTAATGTTCATAATACCCCTCTACTATGGTTATGTGGATGATTTTGTGATGATATGATGAATTATGCTAGTATTGGATACAAGACCTTGTGAGGGTGGGGTAGGTAGGGATGAGTCTCAACCTAAATCAGAAATAGTTTGATGTTTATATACTCAGAAGGGATGGAAGCACATGATGTTTGGTGTTGGGGAGTGAGAGAGTAAAATTAGCAATGAAGTGGCTTCCAAGAACCTTTGATTATATTTTTTATGATTATGTTGTTATACTTTGATATGTTTTTTAATGAGAATACCATGGTGAGATTGGGATTGGTTTGTTAACTAGTTTAGGTGCTTGTTGGTTTTTATATTTGTTATGTGGTGTAGTAGTATGCTCTTTCCATATGTGTCTGAGAGACCTTGGGTATGATCCTAGAGAGTATACATGTTATTCTCACCCTACATATGCATAAAATATTTTCTAGGTTTAAGGGAGGATTTCAAGGATGAGGCTGAACATTACTAGATTTGGCATTTGAGCTTCTATTTAGTCCCTTTCATAGGACATGTCCTTTGGTTTTATTTTGAGACTCTTTTTTATTTGTTGATATTTCACATACATACTAGGATGGTTTGGTTTTCTTTATTTTATTATTGTGACCGATATAATTTTTTATTGACATCTTTTCTCACGATCCTATATTTATTATTGAGGATAATTCCTTCCATACGTGCGTTTTTATACCCTCAGTGCTAGTCACAAAGGATTAATGAATAAATTTTTTAGGATTAATTATTTATCTCTATTTATTTTTTGATAGGGAGGATCCTCTATGGTGAGGGAGTCATGAGAGTTATAAAAATAAGTTACTGACATAAAAAATTTAGTTACCATGGTAAATGTAAATTATACTAAAAAGTTAAATTAAGGAAAAAATGCCTAAATATATCAAAAAAATAATCACTTATTTGTGTATATGAGATATGGATCATACAATAATCAATAAATTTTTATTATTTTCCTCTTTATGAGACATATTACCTTGAAAATGATAAACAATAAATATTTAGTTTTGAATATATACCAAAGTTCCAACCCTATCACTTATAAAAGGATCATCACACCACCCATTCAAAGATACACAAAAAATTATAATTATACCTCGTAATATACTAAATTTACTTCCTAAATAATCCAATATCATGTTATTGAGATTTAGGTCCATATATATTTTCCAAACCCCTTCTAAATCAATAATATTTACAAGAAGAAGTATGATTCTTCTACATAAGTATTTTCTCACCTGTAATCATTCATCCAATTATAATTGTTATAATAATTTATAAAATTTATTTTAATCATTATAATATTATTAAACAAGTATAATTAATATACTCAAATTTTCTTATAAGTATATAATAACTATTATCTACCATTCATTATTCATTAGAAAAATATAAATGACATTCATGTTACATGCATTATTCTGCCTCCGTGAACAAAATATGTTATTTTTCATAACCAAATTACATGGATGGTTAAAAAGTTTTATTTGATCAATAAATATGGTAATTATAACTTGATTAATATTCTTAAAAGATAAATCAATTTCTACCTTCTTTTCATTCCATGGAAAATAAAAATGACGACCTTGTTTATGTGGGAACTACTACCTTTATAGAATGATATATTTCATTTTTATTTACAATTATACATGGATGATCATAATAATTTATTTAATTAATTTAAATTATGTTTATTACATGATTAAATTCACTTAACAAATATATTAACATTTAAATCATTGTTAATATTCCAATTTTTGTGTAACAAAAAGTTCCGAAACGAGCTCGTCGTCGATTTTTCCTTCATGAATTATGACTAAAATTCTCATGGAGTGAAATTAGAACTTTATAAAATATTATGAATGATCTATTTAATTAATTTTATAATCTATTAATGATGTTATTTTTATAAAAAATGGGGATTGACATTGATATTTTAAAGCATGTGTGAAATAATAAAAATATCCAAGAATATGGAATTTAAAGAAAAATATAACTTTTATTTGTGTAGATAATGAATATAAAATGAGTATATAAAAGTTATTATATTTGAATAAATATATAATATAATTTATTAATATGTTTATGTTTATTTTACAAGGGGTTAAAACACATTCATGATAATTGATAGTTAATATAAGTGGTTTTCATCATAAACCTCCTTCATTGAGACATGTTTTATATTATGATATTATTTTGTTTATATAGTTCCTGTACTACCTTTTTGGAGTAATTTATCAGGATTCTATTTTATTTATGATAATTAATGTTCTATTTCATGTTTTACCATTCAATATGTTTTTATTCAAATGTTATCAAAGTTATAAGGGGCTTTATTAACTCAACTTATTTTCTCAAGTCATAATTATTAATCTTTGACCACAATATTATAATATTGTTTTATACAATACTATGATGATATTATATTACCTCTACCTTAAGTTCTAGTGAAATTACATTATCACATGAAATACCTCTCCTTTTATGGATTTTTTTATCATAAACATTGATATTTTCAATAAAAAACTCATCCACCCCAAATAAGCATTTTTCTTCCATATCTATATTTACTCCTCCTAAAACTCTTACCCTTTAGTATTTTGAATTCAAAATATATATCATTTCTAGGATATTTATATGTATCACAACCACTTTTCAAAATGAATATTTATTGTTCTTTTAAATTATGCGAGTTTTAATAAATGTATTTTAAAAACCTAAAGTTGTTTTATTTTCACATTTGAGTATTTTATCTTCTACCAAAATTTCTAATGGAAAAACATGATGTATTTTTGACGGATAAATTACTGAAATTTCCTTAAAATTGTATTTTAAAAAATTATTTCATTTTAATTTCTCAAAAATTATTTTTAAAGGTGACTCATATCTTTGTCTTTTTAAAATTATATTAAAAATATGTTATGAATTTTATTTTAACGATTTAAAATATACTTTTATTTTTTATCTCAAAACTATCCATCTATTTTAGAGTAATGTTTAATAAATCACCCTTTAAATTCCCTTTAGAAATACCTCTTTGGGTGATTGAATTTTGGGTATCAATTGATCTAAATATTGAGATCATTTTATATGATATCATTTGAAAATGAAATGAAACCAATTTTCTTCCCATGGATATTTATGAAATGATGAATGATTTAATCTATAACATGTATATGGATGATTACTATGTGAAGTGTCAGGTCCTATATATCCCTCTAATTTATTGGTTATGGCTCTATATCTTGAGTTATAATTTTTTACAAAATTTATGATACTCGGGTCGCTAATGTTCCATGAGTAATGATACTCAAGTAACTAATGGGACATGAGTTATGATTTTTAAGTAACTAATATTTTATCAAAAGTAATGACTAATCCACCATGTAATGTGTCAGAAGATTTTGATACTCAAACCACTATAAAATGTTTTCCTATGATTATGTTTGTGTTATGGTTCCTTGTTATTAAATATTTACATGACATGCCACATATTTATTTCATATATATATTATTATAGTCCGTGGTTTAGGTTTATTATCACACAATATTATGCAACATGTTTTCTCATTTGAGATTACATATCCTACTATCCAGACTTATCAGAAAATATGATTTTTTAATGTTTTTTAATAAGATATTTCTCCCATGCCTATGTTTTCTCATATTCTTATGATTAAACCATTGAGGACCTGTTGATGAGTTTTTCCCATACTAAGCATTAAGATCATCCATTTCTTATGCTTCCATCATCTGAGTTATAAATATTAGTATAATATATGAGATTCCAATAAGGGGATCTATAATTGTGAAATTATAGATAAAATTTCACAGTAAAAATTTTATACAGCTAATCTCAAAAGATACTAAAACTTTGGGTTAATATATTGTGTGATTATTTTTGTATTTAATGTTTATATTCAATAAATATATGTAGTTTTACTTTGATTAATCTCACTTGGTTTCAAATATGGTATGTAAATGATATTTTTAGCACCTTATCTTGGAGTCTGGTATTGGGGAGCCTTAGTTGGTATCAGAAAAGAGTTTAGTTATTTTTAGGGAATCAGATTAGTTAATTTTGGACATTAAGATTATTTAAAATTAGTGAAAACACTAAGGGATAATACTAAATATAGGAAAACATCAGAAAAAATTGGTAAAGAATAGACCGTGTGGCTTCCTAGTAATTACATCCCTATTTAGAAACAAACAAGAAGATGCAGGATAAAGAATTTATTCACCTATGGGTAATAAACATAAAAAAGGATGGTTGAGTATTAACTCGATCATTTCTCAATAAATGAAAAGTGGGCACAACTGTACACCCATTTTGACACTCTAGGGAGAAATTATTTGGTTGAATCACATGGTATTTATGAACTGCTGTAAAAGATTTAAAATTATTATTGATAATTTAATATATAACTATTTAGTTTAGATAACTTAATAAGAAAATGAATATGTACAACCTAGGTTTAATTGAAGGAGCTATAGGTCAATCCAATTATATCATTGTTGAATAAAAAACATCATAGGTTAAAATGAAGGTATTAGTATAGAAGGCATATTAGATTGAGTTTTCATATTCTTATGATCATTTAGTTTGATTTTGTTGGATATTACCACAACCATTTTAGTTTCAGTATTTGGTTGGAAATAGGGTCATGAAAGAGAATTTGTGAATGGTATGTCTCTAGAAGATAATAATATATATAGGTAGTTAAGGAGGCATATTTGGAAAAAATGGTTTAGAATCTCAATATAAATGAAAATATTATTTCAATTATATTTCCCACTATTTTGAGTTGGAAATTAGATCCTGGGTATTTCCTATATTATAGACACCCTCAAATATTTTCATTAGTGAATGATTGTAATGGTCCATGACTTTCCAACCCATTACTTTACTAGTTTCATGGTTGGAGGGTTCTTGGAGGAGGATAAAGGTGGATTGATGGGGGTTGGGGCTATAAGAGTGCTGCAACAGGTAGTTCATGACATGAATTTTTAGTTTACGACTTGTGTAGCCAGAAGTTTACATGGATTTTATGTGGTATAAATATGTGTCTAGGAAATATATTCATGTTGTAAAAGGGGAATTCATGGTTTCTATTAAATCAAATCTAAGTATACTGAATTTTCATAGGGAACCATAAATATGGGGGTTTTCATGCCTTATGGTAGATTCATAGATTTTAAACTACAGGTCCCATGAAATTAAAATTGTAAAAGTAATACACAATGTAAAACCCATGTAATCCAAGTTTTCATATATCATGTTCAGATTATCCTCAATAATTCATCCACCCTCCATTACACTCATTTTTTACAGATCTCTAGGAGTCCTGAGAGGTCTTCCAGCCCCAACTTCCATCACCTTTATGTATTGGTTCTAGTGTATTCTCATTGATGATTGGTGGTAATACCTTATATCCTTCTTAGTTTTTTCTCTATCATTATTCTCCCAAATATCCACTATGGTGTTGCAGTTTTCATTTGGGGAGATTCTCGGGATGTGTTTTTGATAACCCTTGATGCGGTGTAGGTTGATCTATGATTTCGTGTGTGGTTTTGGATTGTGGATGTTTCTTCTTAATCCAATGGTGAATAATGAGATCATAAATATTTGTTTGAGGTACAAAATCCATCATTTCTCTTTATTATATATCACATGGGAGGGTTTTTATATTGTTTATCATTGAAAAAATATATTTCCCCAGCCTAATGAAGATAAATAATTGGTTAATTTAAATTAAAATGGAAAGGGTAATGATCCCATGCTTTTATAGATTTGATATTGTTATGATATTTTTATTATAAGGGACACAATCCCTACTGAAAATTATGGCCATTGGGGGATTTTTTATACTGGTTTGACAAGTGTTGTGGTGCTTTTTGTTGAGCGATTATTGTGAAATCACCTTAAAATGGAATTTTCTAATCACTTATATTTTGAAAATAAAAAGGTTTCCCTTAGATTATGGCTTGTGTGATAATAACCTGAAAATAAAAGAGATGAATTGATAAAAATACCTTAACAAATATGTAAAATGAGTTATTGTGAGACAATGATTTGGGGTGGTGATATGTGATGTTAGCATGATGTGGTGTGGTGAGAAGTTTTGTGACAATTTTGTGGTATGGCTTATGGTGGGGGACATGCATGGTAGGAGGTGGGTATGAGGTTGATGTCCTTCAGGTCATGATACCATACTATTTTGGTTATGGTTGTGATGTGATGGACTAGGTGTCTATGGGAGAAATTGATGCGATGACCAAGAATCTGTAGGCAAGATTTGGTATGATAATACTATGGGGAATTTGTTACATGTATACAAAAGAGATGGAAGTTACATGAAATATGATGTTGGGGTTTGAGATTGGAACCACAGTGGGAAAGTGGTGAGATGTACCCTTTTTATTGATATGATTCATATTATATCATTATTCTTGGCTTGTATTATTTGGTGAGCGTAACATGGTGAAGATGTGATTGGTTAGTTAACCTTTTTAGGTGTTTTATGGTTTTTCTATTTTCTCATAGGTGAATGAGTATGCACTTTTCACATATTCACAAGAATTTGGTTTTCTTACTGAGTATACTTGTATGATCACTAAATATATATAAAATATTTTCAGGTTTCCATGAGGACTACATGGAACATTTTTTACACTACTTTCTCAATCCTTTGGGCTATTTCTATGTTTCCAATTTAGGTTTACTTTTGGGTATTTACTTTGGAGACTTTTACGTATATCTATTTTATTTATATATTCATTGTGGGTTGGTTTTTCCTTTATTTTTTTATATTATTTCATATATTTTCTTGTGATTGATTATCATATCTCTTTATCCTATATTATTATAGAGGGTAATTCCTCCCATTTATGAGATTTTTATATGCTCAATACTAGTCATCAACTTGGGGCCCAATGGAGGTGGGACTTAGGGGTCATTATCTATATCCATTTATTACAATATATTTGTTGGGAGGGGTTGTGATAGAGTATTATCAAAGGTGATGGTTGAGGTATACTATTTTTTTAGAGTTATGAATTGTGAGGATCTCATGGGTTGGTATGGGAGACGTTCCAATTGATATTTATGTATAAAATAGGCCTAAAATACTAGCCATAAGACATGATTTTACGTCCCCTATAATCTGGTACACGAACTCTGAGCTTATTGAATGAGTAAGTGAGATGTACCTGTTTATTTGGTAGAGTCCTTGGATAGGTACATGAATCATGATGAGCTGTGTTTTTTTTGAATTAGGCTATTTTGGGTTGGTTAAAATTAATTTAAAATGAATTAAATCAGTATTTATAAAATTCAATACTACTGGTATTAAGATATCCTATTTTAAATTTTAGCTATGGATCCTGGTAGTCATCAATGTGTGGTTCATATAGTGGAGTTTTATCAGGATGATCTGGTAGATCACTAGAGGGTTGATCCGGTTGAGAAGGATGATTAGTGGTAGTGGAATTTTTTCTCTTTCTAATGTCAAGATTTAGGGAAGTATGAGGGAAGTGTTTTAGATGTGAAGATAGAGTTATGATGGTGGATTTGGAGATCACATTTAGTTTGATCTTGTATTTAATGGATTACTAGGTCCCACTAGTATTTATTCAGATGCAAGAATCTATACATTACTGGTTGATGTTTTACCTTGTTGAGGAGAAGGAACTAGATGTTTTTTTGTTTGAATTTATAATGGAGTTCTGGGAAGAGTTCCTTTCATTGACCATGAATGAAGTGAAGTGATAGGATATTATCTCCCTTTATCAAGGGATTATTTTAGTTTGGGAGATTGGGATTATGTTTAAGGACCATTTCCATTTTCCCCAAACCTTTTTCCAGAGGAGGAGTCTTGTGTGAGATGTCTTGAGGAGGCACTCCATCCTTTTATCCATTATATAGTTACTCTTATGTTTCCAACATATATGGAGGTTCAAAAGAAGTAGGAGGTGATCAAGTAGATTCACGTATGGGGAGGTTTACCATGAGAGGGGGTACTATAGGTTTCCTCAAGGATCATAGTTGTTAGTGGTATGTCTCAGGAATCAGAACCTCAGAGGTTATGACCAACATTGATAAAAATTCAACAACTTCACTTTGAACCTTATAGGGATAATAGTTTTTATGATTGTCCTGCGGGACTTGGGAAAGAATGTTTTTCTTGTGGGGTTTATGGAAATCGCTAGAACTAGTGCCTAGAAGTTGTTTAGGATTATATCAGTAGAGGAAGTCAGGTTGAATATCATTAATAGTAGAAGTTTCCTGTGATACTGTTTCAGTAGCAGTGAAAGTAGGATTATACTTCATTGTGTGGAGGTCGAGTAGGTCGAGTCCAACGTAAAGATATTAATCATGTTTAGGGACCTCAAATTGATTGTGGATGTGGAGGTGAACATCAGTATAGAGGAATAGGAGCTGGGATTGGGTAGTTTCATAGAGTGGAGGTAGCTACACTAGAGGGTCTAGAGGTAATCATAGGTATGGTCAACTTGTCTTCCACCCTAATTTGTTTTTTTCTTAATTCAATAGCTTGAGACACCTTTGTTTCACCCACTCTAGTATACACTCTGGGACTGTAATTAGAGATTATTCACATTACCCTAGTGTTGACTATACCAGTAGGAGGATAGACCATCTTATTTGATGTGTTCTGAGGTTGTAGACTGATGATGGGGCCACATCTGTCTAGTGGGGATATTTTCTTCTTCATATGTATCCGTAAGATGTCATCCTCAACTGGTTATTTTCTATGCATGATATTTTTGAATGATTCTGAGGGAGAGTCATATATTTTTGAAGTGGATGGCCAATGTGTAGTCTTCATTGGTGAGTGGGGTTGTCATTTGGGCAGTAAGCATGTGGATCCCCTTATTTCATTGAGGGATGAGTTGTCTATGGATTCAATATATTCTTGGATATTTGAGGTTCCCAAGGTATTTTGGGGTATTTTTGATGTTTTCTATAGGTGTTTTTGATGCTACCCATTACCATGATGTTGAGTTTTAGATAGACTTAACGATGAATGCTTCTCCAATTTTGGTGGCTCTTTATTAGATGAAACATTCTGAGTTTCGAGAGCTGAAGATTCATATAGATGAATACATGTAGAATAGTTTTATCATGCCCATTGTATCACCAGGTGGTGCTCTCATATTATTTTTCAAGAAGGTGGATGGTAGTTTGAGGTTGTGTATATACTACCAGAGGATGAATTAGGTAGAAGTCAAGATCTGTTACCCTCTTTTGAGGATAGATTACCTTTTTGAGTAGTTGAGAGGGACTAGTTGGTTTTCTAAGATAGATACATGGTGTAGATATCATCAGTTGAGGGTGAAGAAGGGGTATATCCTGAATAATTATAAGGACCCGACCTTATTACATTAAATAATCTTGATTTTAGTCAAGAAAACACTTCCTTTTACATTTAGGATCTTTTCAATTTTAGAGCTTTAGAGGATTGGGACATAATACATTCATAACCTTACACATTGTTATAAAGTGGATACCATAAAAATAGTTTCTATTTTTTTTTCAAAATATAAAACATTAAAGATTAAAACATGATTTATTTGACAATTGATAAAAAATTTAACATGGATTACTTCATTTTACAACACATCCTTATAACCTATAAAAACATTTAAAAACTTGGGATGAGCATAAAATCTCAGTAAGGGATATAAAAATAAGGAAAGAACACATTAGTCCATGAATACTTGTAATGTGTGAAATCATTTTCAAAAGACATAATTATCACCTATATATATATATATATACATACTTTGTGATACATGAGATTTCCACAATACATAATAACATATGTAGAACCATAAAGGTATCTTAGGTCATTACTTATATAATCTTGTAACCCTCACAACTACCTTATAATTTGTAACCCTCACAGATACCTTACAATTTGTGTAACCATCGCAGTTACACTTGGATTAACCATATGACCGACCTCCAACATAAACATACCCAATGCATTGGAGGGAGATATAGGTCCCAAAATTCACTATAAACCAGAACCTAATCATACAACATGAATAATTTCATAAAAACATTGCTTTAGAATTTTGTAAAATAGATTTGTAAAAGAGGATTTTCAAAGGATAACCCCTTATAAATATCATACAAATGAAGAGAGACTTAATAGAGTGAATAGAATATGTATGTAAAATTTAAATATAAACAATTCAATATAATATAAGAAAAAACCATCTCACAATAAATTTTAATATCACATAAATAATGAAGTAGAAGGTTAACCCAAAGAATTGAAATCCGGTTAAGAATTCCCTTACCTCGGGTTTGTCTTAATTCAAAATTTTTTAAACCTTCTATATAATGGTTAAAATAGTGTCATTAGTATTTTACAGAAACATTTTCATGTTTATAACATATTTTATGATCATTTAATAACCTCATTTCACCCTTTAATTTTTAGTATTTTGTTCCTTGCAATGTTTAGGGATCGTTCTTTACATGATTTCCATGATTGGTTCATGATGGATGTTCTTGTCGATTGGAAGTGAAAACACAGAATTGGAATGGAAAGGTATTTAAATATTTCACATAACATAATTTATATTATTTATCATTTTGATGTTTTATATGAGGATGATTCATAAGTTAAAACATTAATGATGTTCGTTTAGATCGTTTTAATGGTTCTTTGATAATAACAACCTCATTTTATCTTTTCAATTAAAACCATGATTAAAAAGAATTCCAGAACCATGGATGAGAAATAATACATACATTTTAACTTAGTTCAACCATAAAAATGGTTACATGGCTATACTTGAAATAATTAATGAAAATTGAAATCACATCGTCCACGATGTTGGTAATTTGACACATCACAAACAATGTTTTTATTCCTTGAATAAGCAGAAGAGGAGAATAAGAATGATGATTAATTTTCCATGAACATGAGAAAATCTAGAATATAAATGATTTCTGGAGGTTTCATGCCTCTTGGGTAAGATGTGATGAGGAAATAATAAGAAAATAAAGGAACTCAAAATAAAAGAATAATTGAAAAATCCCTTACAAAAATTCGACAGCCTAACGACTATGCAAAATGGTTTTAGAAAATATTAAAAAGAGAAGGGAAAATGGTCAATTATATAGAAATGAATAATAATATATATAATAGATCAAGAATAATAAGTTAATAAGAATATGGTATGGAAACTTTAAAGTTATACCACAAAAAATAGAACTTGAATAAAAAAGGAAAGAAATTGAGAATTTTCTTACCTTGTAGAGTAACTCCTAGAACTTGAAGGTTCGGACCTTGGGGGATTGAGGAAACCTTGGGAGGACTACTAGGGAGGTAAGGAGGCCAGATAATAGTTTATGAGGAATTTTTAATTAAGTTAATGAATTAATGGGTTTGTATTTTTAGCAAAAGTGGGGGAATATTTTAATAATTTCCAAGGGACACCTCATTTGTGGTATTTGAAAAACCATGGGCTTTCCCATGGTATTTGCCCAATGTATTAGCCACTTGGGAGACCTAAAATATTATTGTACTATAACCAAGTCTACCAGATTCATAACATAATTATTACATCATTAATGATGTCATTAATACACTGAAACTCAAAACTGTAATTTTACTATTCACC
This sequence comes from Viscum album, assembly GCA_963277665.1. Classification (NCBI taxonomy): domain Eukaryota; kingdom Viridiplantae; phylum Streptophyta; class Magnoliopsida; order Santalales; family Viscaceae; genus Viscum; species Viscum album. Next base: position 750,768,477 of record OY728123.1, on the reverse strand, counting down.
GAAAAATCAACTATATCCGAAAAATCCCAAAAATTTACCCTCACCATTTTTTGATGTGTATAATTAAAAAATGAACTCCATTTTTTGAAAATATTTTTTAAAATATTATTAATTTCATTTTTAAATAAAATCATACTTAATTCAAAAATAAACAATTTTAAAACTATAACTGCTTTTATATCACATTGAAAAATTAACCAAGATGTTATTATCTTAAAACCCTAAGGAAATAAAATATTAATACAATTTACTATTCATTAGGGTTATATTACTATTCATATTACTATTCATAAGGATATGTTACTATTCACAAAAAAACAAGTTGGTTCAATCAGTATCCAAATAACTTACTGAACATAATTGTAGATGATTGTTTTTCAAAATTCAAAACCTAAATGCTTCAAAATTATGTTTAAAGGATAGTTATAAATATCTACATAAAACAAAGTTTCAAGAATTCAATTTATTTTTAAAACCTTTTGGTGTTACAATAATACCTTTAGATATAGGTATGGGAACTTTTTGTTCATGGTTATGATGTTCAAAGTCACAAATTCACCAGCCATGTTCATGGGAATCACAAAATCCATGTTCCATTTATTCATGGAATAGTTTTTAATCATGTTCATTGATGAAATAATAAATCCACTCTAATCCATAGGAGGATCATTCCAATCGTCTTAGATATTCCTTTTAGGTTCTTCAACACTACCATCTCTACAGAAAGTTTTCCAAGTGTAAGTACTGGACATGATAGGTGCATTTACTTGGGTATGTGATGCATCAGTAGGCTGTGGTAGTGGATCCATCAATGGTTAAGGTAGTTGTTTCATGAGAAACACCCAATAACATGGTTAAGTTTATATTTTCCTTATTAACATAGGATATTATTTGAGGTTTTATCCTATTTTATCTTAAGTTATAGCCTTGGTTATATTTTTGACCATGACTGACTAGGAATTTATGTGGATAGATCAGTTTCAAGTAGTGTTCAGTTATATGAAAGTAAAGTTTATCAGTTCTCTAGTTCTTTGAATGTTAGAGGAGTGTGTGTTGTTTGATGTTTTTTATGATGCTTACTATTTTGGATTAGAGTTCATGATGATATAATAGAGATAAATTATCTCTTATGGTTCCAAGTAGTTATGTACCCATGAGAGTAACAATTCCACCCATGACCTAGAGCTAGTATCAATGGCATTTGCACTTAATTTTTGGAAGAATTACCTCATTAGTGACCATATTTTCTTTTCAAGGACCAAAATATTCTGAGCGATATATTTTACTAGTGAGACTTTAATATACGCAAGTGGAGGTGGATGAAGTTTTTTAGGATTATGATTTTTAGATCTCTTGAACCCCATAAAAAGGGAATGTGGTTACCAATGTTCTTTATCAGAAGTCTCAAGGAGATGTGGCTCAAGAGTATTCAGATGTTTGTAAAGGGATTGGGGATCTTGTAGTGATGTATCTCGAAATTGGAGAGAGTAGTGGGTAAGGTTTTATTTCCCATATAAATATTTAGTCATGTTTGATGTGACATATGGAGGAGTCTCAATGGGGCGACTCAAAGGTAGAGGTGATGCGCGATCATGTTGGACATGGTGATGCTTCAGAGGGATGGATAAAGGATGGTCAAAACCAGATGTTGTTTTACGGGAGGTGGTTTATTTTGGTAGTGATGCACGAGGGGGTACTTTGTGAGTTTAATAACTTATCTTGGCCAATACACCCTAGAGTTTCCAAGACATACCATGAATTAAGGATGTAGTTTTGGTGTCATAGGATTAAATAGTAAATGGTAGAGTTTATGGCTCAATGTATGGTTTTACAGTAGGTTGAGGATAAGAACCATGTTCCTTGTTTTTAGTTAAATCATTTTCTTGTTCTCGAGTGGAATTTGGATGAATATTTTATGGATTTCATCATAGAGATACCCTGATCTCAGGCAGGCTGTGATGCTATCTGGGTATTCATGGATCAATTGATGAGACCATCCCAATTTCTAGCAATCAGGAAGTCTAGCACCATGGATGTTTTGATGAGGAGGTATGTGTATGGGTTTGTGTGGTTACAAAAACTTCCTTGGTCTATTGTCTCATATCAGGATACACATTTAACATCAGTGGTTTGTAGGGTATTGAAACATTCTTTTAGAACTTAGTTATACCTCAACACTATTTTCCATCCTAAAAAGAATGGAATGATGGAGTATACTATACATGAACATGAGGATATTTTGGGGGCGTGCATCTAGGCCTTTGGTAGATTTTGGTAAAATCACATTCCTTTGGTTGAGATTGCTTATAAAAATATCTATCACCCATCCATTTGAAATGGAAATTTTGAATCTTTGTATGGGTGGCTGTGTTGTTCTCTATTATGTTGGATAGAGTTTGGAGAGTTATAAATTCTTGGTCCTAATGTGGTGCAAAGAATGACAGAATTTTTTTAACTTTTTAATTAGGGGATGAAATAAGTACGGGACTAGAAAAATTCTTAAGATGATCACAATAGTAGGCCCTTAAAGTTTGAGGTTAGAGACCATGTGTTATTAAGGGTCTTCCCTCAACAACGACATCATTATTTTGAAAGGGGGAGTAATATTTCCTCTAGTTTTGTTGAGAATTTTGTGGTTATGGGGTGAGTTGAAGAGGTGGTATATCAGTTAGCATTGTCATCATAGCTAGAGAATATCCATGACATATTCCACATGTATAAACTCTATTGGTATCTTCATGATGACTCCCACGTCATTGATTGAGGATATTTGGATATCAAGTATAATTCAAGGTTCATAGAGAAACCAATATATACTAGGATCATCAAGATAAGATTCTATGTGGACAAACCATTCATTTGGTTTGTGTGTCGTAGAGGCATGATGACCTAGGGGAGAGTTCTTGGGGGTGAGATATGGAGATTCCTTCACAATACCTAGGGCTATTCTGATTTTTTATATTATTTGTTTGGTTTTATGATATTATGTTTGGACCTTGTAATTTTATCATATGATCTATTTTACTTTATGTGTGATGTGTGATTAAGCTTTTGGAATATGAAAAAGGAGAACCTAATTCCTAATCAAGATGCGTTATTCATTGATGTGATTGAAACCGTGCAGATGAGTCAGTGATGGACAAAATAGATAGCATATTAACATGGAAAATGAGATACCCTAATTTATGTGTTCGATTAATGTATTGCTTACATGGTTATATGGTTATGTGAGGTTTTTTGTGGGTGTTTTGGTTTGGATTGTTCTTGTTGGGGGTATTTTTTGAGGTGTAATGAGAACCTTGAGAGGTATATAATGGGGTGGTTGTTTTGACCCTTTATTTTCTTGGGTTTGGTTTGGATTCTCAAGGATGAGAAGTATTTGATGGGTATATGTTATAAAAGTATGTTCCTTCTTGAACTATTTCTTTACCAGTTTCATGGTTAGAGGGTGCTTAGAGGAGGTTAAAGGAGGATAAGTTGATGTTGGTACTATAAGAGTGTTGCAGTAGTTAGTTCACGATGTGAACCTAATTCATGATGTAAAATGGTGGTTCACAGCTTGTGTAACCAGATGGTTTCATGAGTCTTATGTGGTAAAAGGAATTTTCAAAATAGATTCATGTCATAAAAGATGAAAACATGACATGTATTAAATCAAAGTTGAGGAAACTACATTTTTGGAATAAAAAAAATATGGGGGTTTTTATACCTTACACCAGATTCATGGCTTGTAAATTGTGGGTCACATTAAACGCACATCATGAAAATAATACAAGAAATAAAACCCAAAGAATGTAGGTTTTTATATCATATTTTAGGATGATCCTTATTCATTCAACCATACTCCCTTCCTCTCTTTTTTTGGCAGAGTGCTAGGCATCTTCAGAGGTCTTCCAACCCACCATCCCTAACCTTGATCCATTGATTCTATGGACTACTCTTTGGTGATTGGTGGTAATACCTTCTCTCCTTCTCAGGTTTTTCTCTCTCATTATTCTCTCAAAGATCCATTTCAGTGGTGAAATTTTTCTTTGGGGATAGTTTGGTCCGGAATTTTTGATAACCCTTGATGCAGTGTAGGTTGATACATGGAGTATAGATTATTTTGTAGTTTGAGGGAATTTATTCTTCCCCCTATAGTGTGCAGTGATTTCAAAAAGCATAATTTGAGGTAGATAATCCATTATTTCACTTTATTATGTGTCATGTTGTAGGGGTTTTCTATTACTTATCATTTCAGTGATAGTTTTCACTAGACTAATTAAGATAAAGAATTAGTTAATTTAAAATAAATGAGAAATGTGAATGATCATATTATTTTATATATTTGATATTATTATGTTGTTTTGAATACATGGGAAAAACACATCGCTGAAAATTATAGACTTTAGCAGATTAGTTTGAATTGGTTTGACATTTTTTTGGAGACTTTTGTTGTGTGACTATTGTTACATCACCCAAAAATGGAATTGGATTATCACTTATATTATAAATATAAAATGGTTTCTCCAAGATTGTGGCTTGTGTGATAATTCCCCTAAAATAAATAATTATAATTGATAAAAATTCATTTCCCAAATCTAAAAACTATGATGTAATGTGACAGTGCTATGGGGCGGTAAAATGTGATATGACCATGCTGTTGGGTGTCTTATGGTGGGGTTCATTCATGGTAGGAGGTGAGAATGAGGTTGATTTTCTTCATGTTCATGATACCCTATTATTATGGTTGTAGTCATGATGTGATGGCCCATGTGTCTACAAGCAAGATTGATGTGATGGATCAGGTGTCTACGATAGGGATGCGACATGACCATTCTATGGGGTGGTGGATTATGATATTTATACAGAGGAGATTGAAACACGAGGACGCATGACATTGGGGCGGTGGATTATTCATATTTTTTTTATACATGGATGGTATTATTTGATGAGAAATCCCTATTTAGGATAATATTGATTAGCTAACCTTTTTAGGTGTTGTTTGGTTCCACTATTTTCTCACTATTACATTAGTATAATCTTTTAATATATGAACAAGAGACTTTGGTTTTTCTACTCAGTATATTTTTATGCTCACCCCATCTATATAAACTATTTTTAGGTTTCTTGGTGGATTACGTGAACCATTATGGACATTACAAGTTCAGACCTTTGGGATGTTGCTTTGTCACTTCTTTAACACTACTTTTGGGTATTTACTTTGGATAATTTTACATGTATCTATTTTATTTATATATTTATTATGGGATAATTTTTTGATATATTTTTTTACATTATGTCACGTTGTTTATTACTTTTTATCATAATATCCATTGATCTTAAATTATTATACAATAAAATGCCTCCTATTTATCATATTTTTATACCCTCTATGCTAGTCGCCATCCTGGGGCCTACTTGGGGAAGGGAATCATGGGGTAATTATCTCTCTTATTTTATTTTAGTATCTTTGGTGGGAGGGGTCATGAAAATTATAATTAAAATTTTGAGGGAACAGTTTATTTAAGGGTGGGGGGGGGGGGAGAATTTAACACCCTAGATATTATTAAGTTTTATTCTTTAAATAAATACTATATTGAATAGATAATAATACACACAAAAAAGATCTAAAACGAATTAGGAAATAATAGATGAAATTTATTAGTAAAATTATAATAATAATAAAACCTCTAGTAAATAAAAATATAGTAAACCATATTTTTTTTATATTTGGATGATAAATTGTTAATATGATTTAATGTTAAAAATTATTGTTTTTCAAAGAACTATTTTTTGAAGTGTTCAATACTATTTCCTAAAAAATTAAATTAATCACTTTTAAAATATTACTATGAAAATATTTAACATTTAAATTTATTATTTAAAATTATAACATTCGTTTAATTAGTAATTTATATGAAATAATATTAAGAAAAATTCTAGTTTAAAATACCCTTTTTCTATAAAAGTAATGTTTCTTTATATTTAGTATTTTGATTTAAAAGAATGATTTATGAATTTTAGAATTCGAATTTTATGAAATAATTTTTTTTATTCATTATAACAATATCATCCAAGGATGAATTTTTGGGATTTTTATGAAAATATTTATTTTTACGTGAATAGTACAAAATTGTCTTTTTTACTAATACCATGAGTTTTATGATATTATTATGATATAAGAATGAATTAAAAATTGATCAAACCTTTTTATTGATCAAATATGAATTTAATAAGTAATATAAAATCTTTAAGATGCTATTTTTTAATCTATAAAATATATAATTGACATTTTGAAATGTAAGTAATATATTTTCTAAAAACTATTTTTATGTGTTATACATTTATTATTTTAAAATTAAATTATATAAATAATATAAATTTATTATTTAAAAATTGATTTAATATTTGTAATAATAATATCCAAATTTTAAAAAAATATTATTTTCATTTTTTTTCATAAAAATATGATATCGAGGTAAAAAAATATTTACCATGGTAAAATTAAATTATAGAAAAACGTTAAATTAAGGGAAAAATTACTAAATATCTCAAAACCTCATCCATTATTTGTATTTATATGACTTGTATCAACCAATACTCAACCCCTTTCCCTATGTTTTTTACTTTAGGTAGTATCTTCCTTTTAAAATGGCATCCCATCAATATTAAGTTTTAAATATTTACACTAGTGATACCTCTCTCACTTATTAATGGAGCCTCCCACCACCCCTTAAAAGATACACCAAAAATTAAAATTCTCCCTTATAATATAATTAAATTAATTTAAATATAATATTCTCCCACATTATTGGTATTCTTTACCCTAAATATTTTCCAAACCCCTTCAAATTTAAGAAGGTTTCCAAGAAGAAATCAAATTTGTATAGGTATGTTTTTTTTCTTCTATAATCATTCTTACATTTTTTCTTATTATAATTTTTCATAAAATATTTTTTAATCAATATAATATAATGAAATATTTATTATTAATATACTTATTTTTTTATATTTATCAAATAAACACTATCTACATTTTCCCTTTCATTAGAAAAATGAAAATGTCATTCATGTTATGTAAAGACTACCGCCTGTATGAATGATATGTTTTATTTTCATCCCCACCATACGTATTTGGTTTAAATTAATTATTTAATTAATAAATATTATTATTATAACATGATTAATATTCTAAAAATATAAATCATTTTCTACCTTCTTTCTGTTGCATGGAAAACAAGAACATCTTCTGTGCATACGTGCAAACAACTGCCAACATGGAATGACACATTTATTTATTCATAAACACCATACATTGATATTTATAAGAAAGTAATTAATGAATTAACATGTTTTTTATGACATTATTAAGGGGTTTTAAAGGTTATATTTATATTTTACTCGTTATTTGTATAAAAAAATTTATTTTAAAAAATTATCAAAACAAGGTCATCATCAATTTCGTCTTAACAAATCATGACTAAAATTACCATTAAATTAAATTATAACTTTATAAATCATTATAAATAATATATTCTAGTACCTTGTATAACATATAATTAATTAACCTGGTATCAATTAATGGTGATTGAGGATGAAATTTTAAATCATGTGTGAAATAGTCAAAATCACTAACAATCTGAAGATGAAGATAAACTATAACTCACTAATATATGTATAGAAAATGATAATAAATATAGTATATAAAAGGTAATATATTTGAATAAAGTTTACAAATAAGTTATTAATATGGTCATGTTTGTTATAAAGGAAGTGTATCACCCCCATTTTTAGGTACCTAACCCATTATTTATTTATTTTATGTATTTAAAGTGATTGGGTTAAGTTATAAGAGGTTATTAGGAGTTTTGAAACGTTTTTAAGGTTTTTATATATATTAATGGTTTGAGTATGGTTTGTAGAAACTGTGAAATACCTCTTAGGAAACTGTGAAACTAAAACATTAGGCTCCTGATAGGCACATAGTTTTGGCCAAACCGTGTGGACTCCCAAGAGAAACCAAACAAGGGAGTAAAGAGTGAAAAAACGCAGTTGGTACATAGTTTGTCTAGATGTGAAATCCAACCATGAAAAGTGTGTTTAGAGGTAGTGTCTTTTTCACAGTTTTCCTAATCATGTTCTCTAACTGTGGACCGTGAAACATTAGATCGAAAAATTTAGTACGTCACTCGGTTTATTCCCTTACTACCTAATTTCTGTATTAATAGGTAGTATATTTAATTCCACTCTCTTTCATAGATGTGAATTCCATTAATTTTGATCCATGATTGATTTACTAGGATAATATAAGTGTGTTTGAGGCTCAGATTCATTGGTAAGTGTTAATTCTTAAAATATTTACTTAGTTTTCCTATTTTTCCCTCTATTGGAATCATGGATTTATTCTGTTGAGAATAAATAAATGTTTTGTGATGATAATATTAATGAAATTTGATTGCTTTTATTGAATTTAATGAGAACTAAGGATGATTTTAGAAGTTTCAAGATGGGTTTTTGAAGTTATTATTATGTTCCTATTTTTTGCCTAAGTTTGAGAGGTGGGTGGATTCACTCCTGAGTCCTCCTGAATAAAACTTGAAGGATTGGATTCAAATTCACTGAATTTATTAAAATTGATTATGAAATTTATGTGTTATTATTGATAGGAAATATCTTTAGTGATGGTTTTATGAAATGGTAGAAATTGGATGGTTTTGTGGAAAACCTTGTGATGTTAATTTTAAAATGGTGATTTTAAAATTATGGATTTCAATTTGTCTCATGAAAAAAATGTATATATAATTTTTTTAAATAAAATAAATGATTTATTGAAATGGATTGGTATGGGTTTTGGAATACATGGTTGGTGTGAGTTTATTTTTATAGATGTGACCCTGTGGAAGAAATGCATTCCATTGGGGCACTTGGTAATAGTTACCTTGTGATGACTTGGATGATAAGTTAGAGACAAATCATGAGTATGTAACTATCACCTTAATACACTACAACATTATTAGCATTTAGCTGCGATTTTTAGCGATGGTTTAAAAAAGTGCTGCTAATTTTTTTTAAAAAATAAATTAGTGGTGATTTTTAATAAACTACAATGAGGCGTGGTGTTTTTTTTCAGCGAAGAAATTTCTCCCCCTGACTCCCCTGACTCCCCTAACTCCCCAACACCCAAGACTCCCACGAAGCCCTGAAACCCTAGATCCCAGCAACCCGCGTGACCCCAAAGGCTCTGGTGACCCCTCGAAGCCCTCATCATGCCTTGTCTCCCCTCATTGTGCCTCGCCGCCCATCTTGACCCACACGAATCCCTGAAACCCTAGACCCTGATGATCAGTACGACCCCAGTGACCCCAAAGACCCCCCCGAATCCTTCATCGTGCCTCTCCACCCTCACCGTGCCTCACCATCTATCACAACCTCCATGACCCCCAAAGCCCTAGGACCTGTGACCCCGTCAACTCCCATGACTTGAGCGACCCCATGAAGCCCTCAACATAGTCAAAATATATCATTAGTTTTGGTAATATATATAATTAGTTTCATTAGTGTTTTTAGTGTAATTTAAGTCATCAACATCATCAGTTTCATTGATTTTATAAGATTTATTAGGGTTGTTTGTGTCACCCATGTCATTTATGCATTAAGTTTCATTAGGTAAAACTATATTTTTATCGTGGTTACTATCCGATATATCATCATTGTACTCAGTGTGCTTAATGTCACCCATTCCATCATTGTTATTGGGTTTATAAGTGATGGAGATGTAGCTGGACTCTTCTATCTCATCAATATCATAAGTGTCTCCAGTCTCATTGGGTTCATTTGTTTTTCTAGAATTTATGTTTTCATTAGGGTTATCAACATCATTGATGTCATCAGCATTGTCACATTTATTATCATATTTGGCTATGTTGATGTGTTCATGGTAATAAGTGTCTTCATTATGAGCTATGTCCTCAATTTATTTAGAGTCATTGGTTTCATATGTTTTATTTCTTTCAAGAGTTTGTTCGGTATGGTTCATCTCATAGGTGTCATCGATGTTGTTTTTCTGATAGATGTATTAAATTTCATTAGAATAATTGAAATTATTTATGTTATAATTTTCATTAGTATAGTCCATGTCATCAATTTAATTGGTATGATATATCTATTTAGTTTCATTGTGGTTATTAGTTTTTTCATGAACATCATTTTTTCCATGGTTCTTCAGTTAATTGGGGTCTTCATCATCAATGGTTTTTACTACATCACTACAATAATTGTAACTTTTGTTGTTCTTGGAATCATTAACATTATTAGTGTTGTTTTTTATAACCATGTAATCCATGTCATCCATTTAATTAGTGTTATCTGTTTCTTTGATGTTATCCAATGCGTCAATGTTTTTAGTTTCATTTTCATCATATATACTCTTGGTTTCAGCAATGTCATTGATTTCTTCTATGTATTTTTTATCATTAGTGTGATCGATAATGCATGAAATATTATTATCATAAGTGAAATGTATTTCATCCATATATTAATTATATTCTCTTTCATAGGAGATATTTTTTTCATTATCTTCTTAGGTGTCACCACAGAGCCCGAGAATTAGTGGTTATTTACTTCCATTTAATTAAATTATTAATTTTTTTATTTGCACCACTTATACATGTACATTATCATATTATAGATATATTTAGGGATATCATTGGTGGTGACCTATTTAATTATAGTCACAACTTTTTCTAGATTCCATGGAACTTGGTACCCAAGTTGATGCTAGTTGATTGTAGGCTTGGGTTTGGTCAAGGATCAGTGCTTGATAATTGGATTACTAGGAAAAAGCAAGGGAGTTTGGGAATAGTATTGGACTTGAAACCATCTTCAAGGTTTTTTCTAGTTTTGTCTTTTGGAATTTTGTTTTCTCATGTATATGGTCTACTACTGATGTATTCATTTCCTGACATACAATATATAGTTCATTTGTTATAGCATGGTTTGTTTTTTTATTATCTCTCTATTATTTTATGGATCCTTTTAATTTTCATACTTGGGTTTTCTAGTGGATGGGTTCATTATTTTCCATATGCATTTATATAGAAAAAACTTATTTAACATATTTATATATTTTTTCAACTAGTATATATGAATGTATTTCCCTATTAAGTAATAGTTTTGTGTTTTAATTTTTTTTAATATTGTGTAGGAACATTGTGATATAAATGGATAAAAGATGGATCACATTACTGAGGAACACACCTCAGTATGCTAAGGGTTTTGAGGAGTTTTTAGATTTTTCAATTTCCAATCGATCCGTTGAAGGGAGAATAAGATGTCTATGTCCTAAATGTAAATTTAGAAGATGGTTGAAGGGAGATGAAGTTTATTACCATTTAATATTGAATCAATTCCCTGCTCAATATTTGTGTTTGATTTGGCATGGAGAATCGAACATTACAGAAAGGTTGAGCACTGATGTTAATCCATATAATGAGATCCCAAATTCGTCTACAATTGGGAATGAAATGAAAAACCATATAAATGATGCATTTTTAATTGCAAGACCCCACCATCAACATCAATACATATCAGAACAACTAGATGAGGGTGCTACAAATAGCAACATGACAAGTGATGTTTTTGAGACTGTAGGACAACCAGATCAAGATTGTAACATATCATTGGATCCTCCTCTTGTTTTTGTGGAGAATAATTGAAGATAAAACTTCATGAAGGAAAATATGTTTCATGGTTTAGTTGACGATGCAAATCAAGAGTTTAATAGTGGATGTTTGAAATATTCAAAACCTTCTTTTCTGATGAAGTTGTACAATATCAAATGTATATGTGGAATTAAAAATAAGGAAATGTACATGATATTGGAATTGTTTTGTGATTAATTTCCTAAAGAAAACATCCCCATGTATTTTTATGATATAAAAATAGTTGTTAACAGGATTGGTCTAAATTATACAAAAATACATGCATGTCCCAATGATTGTATGCTTTATTGGCGAGAGGTTTCAAGTATACATGATCGAAAAAAATGTTATTCTTCTAGATGGTAGTCAATGATTGATGTTGGAAGTTAGAATCAACATACTACCTTGAAGAATAAGAAAAGGAACACACTTTTAAAGGTTTATCATTACATTACTTTAAATCCTTGATTGAAAATATTATTCATGTCATCAAAAACCACCGAACAAATGAAGTGGCATTCTATAGATAATAATAATGATGGGTTAATGCAACATCCACTAGATTCAAAATCATGGAATAAATTTGATTCATTACATCTATATTTCTATGATAATCCTAGGAATGTTCGATTGGGATTGGCTTCTGATGGATTCAACCCATTTGAGACTTTGCGTACCAGTTATAGCATTTGGCCAGTTGTTTTGATCCCTTACAATCTACCTCCCTGGATGTGTATTTCACAAATGTATTTTATCATTTTGATGATTATTCCTTGAAAAAAAAGTCTGGAAATGATATTGATGTATACTTTAAGCCTTTAATTGAAGAATTATAGGAGTTATGGAGCAACTGTGTTGAGACATATGATGCTTATTCTAAAAAAATGTTCAAAATTCATGCTTCTCTAATGTGGACCATTAGTGATTTCCTTGGACTTGGGAATTTATCTGGTTGGAACACTTACACAGGTTTGGATTATCCTATTTTTAACTTTGATTTTGAGCCCAAATGGCTACATCATAGCAGAAAATGGTGCTTCATGTTCCATCAAATATTTCTCGATGCATCTCATATATTTCGGCTGAACAGATCAAAAATTAGTAGTTTCATGGATCATAGACCACCTCCAAAGTTATTAACTAGTTATGAAATATTAAAAAAACTTCTAAATATTGAAACATAATTTGGGAAGGTTCATCATTTGAATGATAGTGGGAAATGAGTTCGAAGTGCATTGTCAGGTGAAATCAAACACAATAATGGGAGAAAAAAGTATATTCTTCAAACTTCCGTATTCAGAATTTAATTTTTTGTGGAATAATATTGAAGCGATTCATATTGTGAAGAATGTATGTGACAATTTGATTTTCACATTTCTTAATGAGCATGGAAAGTTGAAGGATCATCTCAATGCTTATAGATACTTACAAGTAATGAACATAAAACGTGATCTCTAGCAATATGAGAATGAAAACTATTCTCCGACAATTTTTGCAATGAAAAATAGGGATGATGATACATTACTTAGAATTTTAATGCATGTGAAGGTATCTGATGGGAATTCAAGTAACATCCCTAGGTGTTTTGACTTAAATAATCATAGGTTACATGGATTGAAAAGTCACGATTCACATATTTTGTTACAGAAGTTACTATAATTGGAATTGTGTAAATTATTACCTGAAAAAGTTACTGCTATTGTACTCCAATTATGAACATTTTTTAGACAACTATGTGAGAAATCTCTACATCCATTTGAGCTTTAAAAACTTTAGGAGAGGTTTTTATTGACACTTTGTGCAATGGATATGATATTTACTTTGTCGTTTTTTACTGTCAGGATGTGAATTTGGTTGAGAAAGCTAAATTAGGAGGCCCCATACATTATCGATGGATGTATACAATTGAAATCATACGTGAGAAATAAAGCTCAACCAGAAGGCTCTATTACTGAAGTCTATTTGGAAGAGGAGTGTCTTAACTTTTGTTCTAGATACTTGGATGATATTGATAAGAAATTTAATCGAGTTGGATGTGTTGACAACACATCAAATCCATCTCAAATACATAGGAAACCAAAAATATTTCCTGCTATTGGCCAATCAGTTGGGAGGATCTCAAATGTTACACTAACAGAAATGAAATTTTTACCAGCATATAGATATGTGCTGCTGAATAGTGAAATTGAAAATCCATTTATTTAAGATTTTAGGATACAAACAAAGATACCAATGAGAGGCCGAACATGAAATGAGAAAGATATAATGAAAGATGTTAATAAAGATCTTGTAGAATGGTTTTCATGATGTGTAAGTTCAAAAATATTTCAATAAATATAGATATTAGGTTGATGAATATATTTTTTAAATCTAATAATATATACTATTTTAGATCATGAATACTAATACACGAGTAGAGTTGTTAGAATATTTGAAGTTTCTTGCCCGAGGACCTCTAAAACAAGTTAGAAAGTTCGATTCTTATAGTGTGAATGACTTAAGATTTTATACAGTCGATTGAGAAGAGGGTTTGAAAACACAGAATGAGGGTATATTTACATTTACTAAAGTGGGATACTATGGAAAGCCGACTGATATTATTTAATTAAACTATCATGGGAATTTTTCAGCTATTTTATTCAAATTCAATTGGGTCGATATTATGAGAGGTGTTAAAAGAGATTCTTTGAAATTTAATTCTGTGAACTTCTCTCACCTAATGGATGTTGGTGATCATGAACTGCATGATCTTTATATCTTATCACCTCAAGAGAAAAGGGTATATTATGTGAATGATGTTGTGGATTAAGGGTGAAGTGTAGTTACTCACGTAAAACAAAGTGATTTGTATGATATGGGTGATAATGTGGAAGATTTGACCTTTGACATTGAATTTGATAAATATCAAGAAGTGGACTTATTTGTCCATCATGAATTGAAAGTATTTGTCTCGTAAGGATAAATGAAGTGAATATAGTAATGGAGCTAGAAAATGACATGATTGAAGGGGAAAATGATTGTATGTACAATTGTACATTCATTTACCAACCAATTATTTCATTTGTGCAGTCATTCATTATCATTCTTATGTATATTTTGTTTGTTAGTACTGTGAATATTTTATCATTTTTAATTTTTTTTCTACATAATTTTTTTGAAATATATGTTCTGAAATTAATTTTATTTGATTAAATGATAGGAATTTCAATGGGGAAGCATTATACTGTATAGAATCTGACCAAAGAGAGGATAGTTGTCCCATTTTATTCATATCGGTTCCCTATGGACGATGCCACAAGATTACTTGGCCAGATTATAGGCCAGCTGGCTACAGTGTAGGTTTCCATTCCTATTTTATATGATGATTGGAGGAAGATAACTGCTTTGTAGAATGCATTGATTGATTTATAACAAAAGATGACCAGATCTTCCCCTGGTGGTATTGCATCGACGGGTGGTGAGCAGGTAAATCAGAAAAATTCAAAATC
This sequence comes from Viscum album, assembly GCA_963277665.1. Taxonomy (NCBI): domain Eukaryota; kingdom Viridiplantae; phylum Streptophyta; class Magnoliopsida; order Santalales; family Viscaceae; genus Viscum; species Viscum album. The sequence continues at coordinate 750,753,308 of OY728123.1, read as the reverse complement.
ATTTAGTTTGCAAACATTTATTGATTTTAAATTTAAATATAAATATAAAATAGTATTTAATTTTCAATATAATGTTCTTATATGTGGTAGCATGAAGTAGATATGGAGGTGGAGAGGGTGATGAGTTGTGTTCATCATCGGAGAGTGATTAGTTGTATTGCTGATATGTTGGAAAAATATGGTAACAATCGGTTTGTATTTGTATCTTGTGTGGAAAAAAGTTTCTACAAAACATTTTCATGACCTAAGATTTCCTGGATTTCTCATGTTTCCTTTTTTGTATTATGAACCTAGTCTTCCAAATACACTAGGAATTTACAATCCTTATTTTTTATTAATGGATATTTATATTTATGAATCATATAATAATGCTCCTCCTATCCTCTCCTCTAAAAGGGTTGGATTTATCCCCATTATCTCATATTGAATTAAACCTCTGTCAAGTGAGTTGTATACCACTCAGTGATTCTAGGAATCTTCCTTCCTTCTTTCTACATTTATCTCCTCTCAAGATGCATTATTTTGGTGTAGCTAAATTCACCATATTATAAGGGCATTCATTTGTTTCCAGAATTTATCTCGACATGAATAGAAACATTCCTTAATATTGTTTATGTCAGTCATCCATGGTATTTGGTAGGTGGTCTATATCATTTCCCTTAGATTCTTGATGTTTTATAAATTGTGTCACTATGATTTTTAGTGGGACTTCTAGGCGGTGACTAGTGAATTTGTTGTTTAATTTTTTGAACACAGTTCTTTAGGATTAGTATCCCTTGTTTATTAAATTTGCGATGTTAAGGACCATGAAACTCAAATTTGAACCACACATAATGGTGTAATCCTTGAATAACTTAATATAATTAGTTTTTCTCTAATAAACCCCCTTTTAAGTGTATTGTTTTCTGAACAATCAAAGTTAAGTTCAAATGAATTGTGGGAGGACGTGACAACCCCCTATGTATGCTTAGTGACCAAACTCTCTATTATGTGGTTAGGTCTTAAGTCTTATTGAGATAACTAGATGTTCTCATAATTAATTCATTCTTGCATGATCTACCACATACCATTTCATGTATGGTGTTAACTTCCATGGGTAGTTCACATGGACCTATTACTTTTATTCAATTCTTAAAAACCTTTAATTATAGAATGGAATACCTAATTAATTAGATGAAATGGTATGAAGTATGTCATGATTACTACATATACCTTATGGATTTATAATTGATATGGATCATGGGTGTGAACCTCATTAAATCCACTTGATATATAAGATGTCATGGCTCTACACATGGAATCATTAGTACTTAAAACTTAAAGAAAATAAATGTATTAGTTACACCTTGAAAGATACTTGTTTTCCTCTTTATGGAATACTAAGTAAGAGATCATAGGTTGTTGATACTTTGTACGTCAGGAGTGATCCATGTTATATCATGGATGATCACACTATTCAGGTTACTTAGCTTCATATGAGTTACACTTGTTCCCAAGGGCGAACACATGGATGGGCCCGAGGGAAAGATTATTACACCATGCAATGAGTGATACTCAGACAAGTGTATGTGGATTTGAAAGTTATTTTTCTTATGAAATTATGGGTTTCCTTGTATTCTTTTGGATGTAGGATGTATGTGAGTGGAATTGGAATATTTTTTTTCAGGGCACTAGTACTGGGGCTGCAGAATCAGTTGTGTTTTTTTTTTGTAAATACAGCTTTTACCACAATTTAAACTTTGCTAAGTAAATGGATAATTTTTAGAGGTGGTTAAAACCACAAACATAATTTGGTATTTTACTATTGGAGGCGGTTAAAACTGCTATAAAATAAAATAATTTAGTTACATTTAAAACCTATGCTACACATTTTTCTTCTTCTATTATGATTTCGTGGAGTTTATCTTGGTTTTAGTGACACTTTTCCTAGAGAAAATGTAATTATTTTTTAGCGGCGGTTTTAACCACCGCAAAAAATCATTTTCCTCTAGGAGAATCTCCGCTAAAACCATAGAAAACCAACTCAAAATTCATCCACTACAACCGTTACAATAAAATGCTGCTAAATTGAAGAAATCACCGCGTATTGTATGCCAACACACAATTTAGTGGCAGTTTCAAAAAACCACCGTAGTAGTATATTTCAGCAGTTTAAACTGCTACCATATCCAAAACAAACCGCTTCTATATGGTGATTTTTCTATAGTGGCATGCTTGTGTGGTTGTGTGGAAATAGAATTAGTATTCCAAATGGAAATTTTAAATGTTTTAAAGACTTGTTTCGTTACTTTCCATGGAAATGTGTTTTTGTTTAGAAAACTATTTTGGTTTGGAAAACTATATTTGGAAGTGATATAAAATGATTTAATTTGTTTTTAAAATATTTTTTATTAATGTGATAACATGTTCTCTCTTAGTGGCATGAGTTGGTAAGTTATTGGGGAAATCCTTATGAGTTTTACACTTACCCCCTTCTTGGGCGATTTGGTGAATTTTCAGATGTTATATATGGAGACATAAGTAAAGGAAGGGTATCCAAGTTCTTTAGAAATGATTCTTTATAACTTGGGTTGGGAATGTGTTTTTGGAGTTTTTAGAATATTGGGATTTTTGTTATTGTTATATTTAATGTATTTGAGTTTTTTTTTGTCTTGGGTTCCACATTGTACTCTAATATAGTTTGTTTTGTGTTGGTTTTGTATTGGATTTTATTTTTTTTACTCATGCATCATATAATGATTTTTTAGTTTTTTATATAGTTTATCTATTTTTTTCATAGGTAAAATCATCCCATTATTTTTTCATAAATCCCTTGGAATTTATTTATAGCCTTTGGTGTCTTGGGGATATCACCTAAGCTGTATTAGCCCCCTCAACCTCTTGTCAATCTAATAGGTAAGGGTGGGATGCTACAAATGGAATTATTTTTTTCGATCCTTGATAAAGGATTGGTGTTAATCTGTCTCTTGGGATGGTAAAAAGGAGTAGGATCATCAAAAGATGGAATGCAGAGCATAAAATATGGAACTAAACTATTTAGGTTTATCTTTAATTTACTAGGGAGTCTGGGTACATGGGTGGTTTGAGACACTTCTAGAAGTCCTAATCTCATTATTATGTGTTTAGAAAATTACAAGAGCATGAAAAAAATTGATATAAATGACTTCCAACTAGGATGACCTAATTCATTTTCATTAAGGATTTATGATTTGGTAAAAAAGTGTTTATTTTTTAAAATAGTTGAAAATGGTTTGATTTTCAAAGTGGATGGTGGAATTTTCAAAAATGGTTTAAAAGTGGAAATTCTTGTATTTTGGAAAGATGCATTGTGATATGTGTAATGTGGAAGATTTTAAATTTCTATGAATTTAGTTTCTAGATATTGAGAATAAATGGTATTTTATTTTGGTTATAGTGAATAGAACAAGGTTGGCGTGATAGAAACAAATCTGAAGAATTTTCATAGATTTTGGTTTCACTAGATCCACAGGTGAACCAATAGCAAGTTAAAAGTATTGTCCATGATTTTTAGGTCATGGATAGATGGAATATAAGGGATAAACCAAAGAATGTGGATCATTCGGTTCGGTTCCAAAACTATAATCCACTTATCTTTTAGAGTGATTCAGAATAGGAAAAAGAAGAAATGTGGCTAAATTGGATTAATAGAATCTTTGATTTCATTATCGCACAAGCAGAGTTGAAAGTAAAGTTAGGGAAATATATGATATAGCATCTTGCACACTAATGGTGGGATTTTTTAGTTCATGCTAAATTAGAATAGGTTATTGTATGGGAGGATTTTATAGAATTGTTTAACAAACAATTCTATACCCACATAGTCACAATTTATAAAATAAGGAACTTTTTTAGCTTCAACTAGGATAATATCTTTGCAATAGAGTATGTGTCTAAACTTATTAATTTATCCTACTTTGAGAACAATGTTTTTGAAAGTATTTCCTTGAAGGAATTAATTTTTGAATTGTGGTGGAGGGTAGATATTTTCTCAAATATTTAAGTGCTTTTTATTTCATATTATATAGATATGTTAAATAGATTAACAGTGGTAGAAAGTGAATTATTGGGAATCACAGTTGGAGGAATTATGTTCATTCCTATAAGAACTATTGGGAACTCCAATGATACAAATAGGTGGTGGAGGGACACCTATTCTCAAGGGGGTGGTATATCTCATAAAGAGACTATGGTATTGGTTAAAATACCTCCAAGATCAAAGATTAATCCAAGTTGTTTTCAGTGTGGTTTTTTTGATCATATGAATCAATATTATATAACACCACTTAGAGCATGTAACAATTGCAATTAGATAGGTCACCTTTATCACTATTGTCATGGTGATCCAAGTTTGTGTGATAGGGATACAAATCATGCTTTCTAGGAATCATATGTTTTGATGAGACATGGGAAAAAAATAAGTATTTTCAGTAAAACTAAGAAATACATGGTGATTCGTGAAATAACTGGACTCCTTAACTAGTGAAATCTTAATAGTTTAAAAAAGAAAAAAGTGTGATAAGTAAAAACTTTTATAGAGATGAGAATCTGATTGTGGATGATAAATTTGGACCTTCGATGGTGAGATGAATGATTCTTTTAAACTCTACCATTAAAAAAACTTTGTTTGATATGGGTGAATCCCATTTATTTATTTCTTATCATGCTATTTATCATCTTGGTTTTCATGTTGAGAATATTCCCTCCATTTTAAAACATCAAACTCCTCTTGGTCAATTAGAATTTTAAGCCCTTATATGAAAACCATGTTCTACAAATATCGATCGTGATGAATTGATTTGGGATTTTTTATGCTGTAGATGGATGTCTATGACTTAATCCTGGTTTTGGATCGGCTGACAATATTCAAATATCACATTGACTTTTATACATGAAGTGTTAAATTTTTAATCAATGATGGCATCCAACATATCCATAGAGGAGATAAAAATGTAAATATGGACACAGTAGACTTGTTGGCACTATGAGTTAGAATTATATCATACAAGTTGGAGGCTTTGACCTTTGAATCTATGTATGAGATCGGGAATAATAGTTTTGTAACAATTATTGATCAATTTCTTGAGGTTTTTCTCTATAATTTCTCAGAGTTTCCACCCAAAAGACAAGTGGAGTTTATGATTGATCTCTTATGAGGGACCATTCCTATCTTAATTCCATCTTATCCGATGTCATGAATATAATCAAGGGAATTTAGGGTGTAATTTTAAGATTTGGAAAGTAAAGGGTTCATTCAACCTAGTACGTCTCCATGGGAAGCACTGATTTTGGTTTTTGAAAAAGGTGGATGAAACTCTTCATCTTTTTGTGTATTATCATAGACATAATGAAGTTATGATCATGAATTGGTATCCTTTTCCTTATATTGATGATCTATATGATTAGTTGAGGGGATGCCAATGTTTCTATAAATTTGACTTGTGTTTAGGATATCACCAATTATGGGATCATATTGAGGATATTCAGAAGTGAGATTTTTAGAGTTGATATAGAAATTATAAGTATATAATTATGAACTTTGGTATTACAAATGCACCAGTTTTATTCATGGCATTGAGGAATTAGATATTTAAAAGTTCTCTTGATTATTTTTTGGTTGTTTTTGTGGATGACATACTGGTGTATTCTAAAACAAAGGAGGATCATGACAAACACTTGGCTATAGTGTTGAGTATCTTGTAGGAGCGTCGATTATTTTCTAAGTAATCAAAGTGTTATTTTTGGAAATAAGAGGTATGTTTCCATGTAATTATTATATCTAAAAATGTTTATTATGGGATCCAAAAATGATAGAGGCTATTATCTCTTGGAAAAGACCAAAGAATTATTTTTATATATGTAGTTTCCTTAGGTTAGTTTGTTTTTACTGATGTTTTTTCCTTATTTTTCATGAATATATTCACCAATGAAAAATTTTACATGGAAAAGTGTTCCATTTTAGTGGAATGAATAATTTTATAAGTCTCTATAAGAGGTTAATGTTCACCTTACATCAACATCGATCTTGAAATTTCTAGCATTAGGATAAGGCTATGTGGTGTATTATGATTCTTTATGATTTTGGTTGGGGTGTATTCTCATGTAGGGAGATCATGTTATTGTTTAAAGATCACACCTGTTATTCTTTCATGAGAAGAAAAACCCATCACATGATTTGGAATTGAATTTTGTAGTCTATGCTTTGAATAATTGATGTCATTACATCTATAGTGATAAATTTATACTATTTATGGACCAGAAGAGCTTGAAACTCATTTTATCTGAAAATTATTCGAATATAAGAAATATAATATGGATGGAGTATCTTAAAATGTTTGAATTAGTATTAATGCATACAATGGGTAAAGAGAATTCATTGGTGGATTCATTAAGTAGGAAGTCACATAGTTATTTAGAAAAAGAGGCTTCAAATCAATGGCAGTTGATGTCAGTGATAACTGAAATGTACTTGGATTGTGAGGAATAAGGTAGTGTTCTAGTTTTATTTTAAGTTTATTCTATTCTATATTTGGTTGAGATGGTTAAATAGGCATAAACATCCGATTCTGAATGCATCACTATGAGGTCAAAACTCAATGGAAGGAAGACTATTAAGGGATGATACCTTGATAGAATACTAGTGTTGTTGTTTCAATAGTGTATGGTCATACCTTTTATTTCTCAAAAAAAAAACTTCTTCTCACTTACCACCATTTTTTATGATCTATTCATTTGGGAATAAAAAATATGTATAAGGAATTAAAAACAAATTTTTGGTGGGATGAAATGAAAGTAAAGGTGGAAGAGTTTGTTTTGAGATGCCTCACCAATCATCTGGTTGAGGAAGAGAACTAATAACCAAAGGGTATGTGGCATTAATTACCAATTCCTATGTGGAAATAGGAAAAAATGACTATTTATTTTGTAATACGTTTACCAATGATGGTTTATAAACACAAGTACCTATGGGTGATAGTATATTAGCTCAAAAATTTGGCCCATTTCATCTCTAGTCATGAATATAATATGGTGGAAGACCTATCCGAAATCTATATCTGAGAAGTGGTAAAGAAGCCTAAAATTATAGTTTCAATAGTGTTAGACCAAGATCTGAGGTTTATGTCTCAATTTTTGAAATCCTTGCAACAAGACCTTGGGACTCAGTTTACTATGAGCATAAATTTTCATCCATAAATGGATAGAAAATCAAAGAGGATGATACAGATATTTGAGGATATTATTAGGGCTTGTGTAATTCATTTTGGTTTCTCATATTAGGACCACATACTATTAGTAGAGTCCTCATATAAGAAAATTTATAAGGCCCCAATACATATGGAACCTTTCGAATCATTGTATGGGTGTCCTTTTGGTTCTTTACATTGTTGAGTGGAAACATGTGAGACTTTCATGGTTGAACCAAGCCTAGTATAATAGAAAATGGAGAAGATTTAGTTGAACAGTAATAGTATAGAGAAAGACTAGAGCCATCAGAAATCATATGAAGAACATTTTTGATGAACATATTTGTTTGAGGTGAGTGATTATGTGTTCTTGAGTATCTCTCCAAGGCTTAGACATAATTTTTTGGGGAATTAGGGAAAGTTATCTCCTTAATACATCATCCCTTTTGAGATTCTTGAATGGTTTAGTAAGGCAACATATTAGTTGTATTTTATATCAAGTTTAAGTTTAGTGCATAATGTGTCTCATGTATCTCAATTGAAGAAGTATTAACCTAATCCTAGCCATGTGATTCTATGGGATCACGTTGACCTAGAGATGGATGCTACATTGGTTCATGCGTCAGTATAGATTATGAATAGGTAATATAAACTATTTCATGGAAATAACAACATCCTATAGTGGGTTTTATAGAAACATGGTCAGATTTAGGAATAAAATTTGGAATGTGAGATGTAAATGGTGGAAAATTTCTATAACACTTCAAGTAAAACTTTGGGTTTCATCATTACAGGGATGGAAAGAACAATGTATGGGATAATTTAGTACCCATAGTTTCACATAATTTACCATTTTTTATTAATTTTAAGTATATAAAGTGATTGAGTTATGTTTCTAGAGGATCCGAGGAGTTTATTTTTTTGAGGATTTTCTATAGGATCATTATTTGACTATGGTTACTAGAAACCCTGAAATTACACCTAGAAAACCATGCAATTGAAAAGAGGGAACTAGGTAGGCACACTGTTTGCCCAAAATGTGTGGATGCCCAAGATAAACCATGCATGGATGGATAGAGGGGAATAACATGATCAACACATGGTTTTTCTAACCATTCTAGCAAAACATACGAGGTGTGTTTGGAGGTAGTGGATCATGAATGGTTAGTACACAGTTTTCTTAACTGTATATTATAATTTCAAACTGTAAAAAATTTGATCTGAAAATTGTGGATCTCACTCTTTTTAACTATTTAATCTTTCATTACCCCCTAAATAGTTCATATCTTGAAGTCCTCTCTCTCATAAGTCCACAGACACCATTCCTTTCTACAAAAGAATGAATCCTAGGTGAATCTAAGTGCATTGTAGTCCTAGATTATTTGATTAGTGTTCATTATTCATCATTTTCCCTAGTTTTCTTCTTCTTAACTCTCTTAGAATCATAGATTTATTCTGTTGGGGATAAATCAAAACTGTGTGAAGACAATCATGATGATATATGATTGGTTTGATTAAAGTAATGATATATAAGGATTTTTATGAGTTTATAGTTGGATTTTTGAAATTGTTTCACCGTTCTTCATTTTCTCATAAGTTTGAGAGGTAAGTGGCTTCAATTTCAACTCCTTTTGATTATAACATAATGTCTTGGATTCGAATTGATTGAATTTCTTGATATTTATTACTAAATTTATGTGTTATTCTTAATGGAAAACCACTTTAGTGATGGTTTTGTGTAATGGTATAAATTGGACAGTTTTTTTGGAAAGTATTTTGATATTAATTTTAAAATGGAAATTTTAAAATTATAGACTTTCTTTTATATCATGGAATAATGTTTGTTGGAATATTTTCATTAAAATAAATTTTTTATTAAATTTTTCTTTCAGGGGTTTTGTCATACATTGTGGTGTGAGTTCATTGACATAAGCATGACCCTATGGAAGGGGCGTGTTCTATTAGGGAACCTAGTAATGGTTAAATTCTGAAGAATTTGTAGATAAATGAGGGACCTCTCATGACTATGGAATTTTAATATGGGCATGAATGTGTGGATGTGTGGATATTAGTAAATATAATGGGTTTACCAAATAGAAATGTAAAATATTTTAAAGACATGTTTGGTTGAATTCCATGGAAAAATGTTTTGGTTTAGAAAACTATTTTAGTTTGGGAATTTTTTTGGGATTTGATATAAACTACTTTAAAATTTTTAAACTATTTTATATAAATTTTATAACATGTCCTCTCATTGTGGTGTGGGTTTTTAAGTCATTGGGAAAATCCTATTAAGTTTTATTCGCACCCCTTCTTGGGAACTTTAGTTCATTTGTATATGCTATCTATCAAGACATAGGTAAAGGAAATTAATTCCAGTTATTTTATGATTCTTCTTGATAACTTTGTTTGGGCATGTAGTTTTAGAGCATGTAGTTGATTGGGAGTTTCTAGTTTATGTATTCTATGTCTTTGATATTTTTCAGTATTGATTTATACATTGTACTATGAGATAGATTATTTTGGGTTATTTTTGTATTGTCTTGTATTTTTTATACTCTTTCATTATATAGTGGTTTCCCAGTTTTATCATGTGGTTTAGTTGTTTTATTTTCAAATGAAAAATCATCCCCAAATTTATTCATAAATCCCTTGGAATTTATTATCAGCCTTTTGTGTCTTGAGGATGTAACCTAAGGCCTAATAGTACCCTATTTCTCTTCTCAAGTTAATGTTGAGGGGTGAGATATTATAGGAAGTGAAAGGACTTTCATGGAACTTTATAGTTAATGGGTTTTAATATCAGACATTCTTCTTCAAGAAAATTTTCATATTATGCACCATTTTTTGTTTATACGGTGTATGTAATGCTTATGTGGAATAATTTATTATGTATATATTTTATTCATGATAATTCATGTTCTATTTCTTGTTACACCTTTAATGGAATTTCAATTGAACTTTTACCAAATCCATCAGGGGTTTTTGTGAATCAAATTATTTTCTTAATTCGTGATTATTCCTCTTTTACTATGGTTTTACAAGATTTTTTATCCCATCATATGATGTTATTATATTTTTTCTTCTCTATTTTTTAGGGAAACTATATCTTAACATCTAATATATATTCTTTGATAAGTTTTTTTCATCACAAAATTTCACATTATTAAGAATAATTACCATCCACCATAAATAAGCTGATTTTTTTAAATTTAAATATTCACTATTCCAGCCAATATTCTCTTTTCTTAATTTGAGATCCAAATATGTATTATTTCTAAGCTCTTCATAATTATCATTACATATATTCAAAAGGAATATTTATTTCTGTTTTAAAATATAATGCTCGATATTTAATTATAGTAATTAAATATTTTATTATAAAGAAACAATATTACAATGCACATTTCAATATTTTAGATCACAAAATTTATAATTGAAGAAAATGAGCATCTTTTTTGGTTTCAATATGTGAGAATCAATTTAAAATGAATTTTTGATATTTTTCCATAAAAATGATGTTTTATGGAAAATGTTAAATTTACATAAATTCCACTTATCTTTAATAGTGTGATAGAATATTTATAATCATTCATAAATTGATTATAATTTTTTTATAAATTAATATAATAACATGTTTTAGCAAAAAGATATTTTTTTGAATAACTATTATTATGTCCAAATATATCTTTTATCTTAATTAATTGATTTAATAATTATTAATTTATGGTTATAATATGTATATAATATATATAGTTAAGTAAATTAATTTTCATATAATTTATGTTACTATAAATTAAATGTGAATAAAATCGTTTTTATGCTTAAAAATACATTTTTCTAAAAAATATGTTTTACAAAATTTTGTGTGTGGATATTAGAATCAATTTCATTCACCTATTTGAAATAAATAATTTATAATGGATTATATAATCGAAAAAAAATAATTAACATTATAGAATAAGTTAAATTTAATTATTATCCATAATTAATAGTTACCATTACAAAATATTATCAACATGGTTGTTTGTCAAATGGGTTAAGGGGGTAAAATAAACAAGCAATGATTCAAGATAACAAAATAAAATTTCTTACCTCTCATTTGTTGGTTTTATTTTGACATTAACCTTATCATATTTGATTATATGACAATTTGGAGCAGCTTTACTAGAGTAATATATATACTAAATTATAATGTTTCAAGTTTTTCTAAGTTTTACTCCCACCACACTTTTAAATGGGGAATTCCTCAAATAACTTGTATGCACTTCTTGGGCCACTTTTCTCGACCAATATCTACCAAAATATTTTAACAAATCCTTAGACATGACCTATATGTTTTTTGTCTTTCCATAATTCCCATAAAAAAATCCTTAAGGTATTTTTCAAATGAGATTACTCATGGAAGAGTTATATATTCTTACTAGGCATTTTTAAGTTCCTTTAACCCAAAACCTCTTATAAATAATGAATAACCATATTTACATAATTAAATCAGATTATTTAATATACTTAGATATTTTTAAGTTATTTTTACTACCAATTTAAACCTCCTTTCCATCCCGTGGAAAATTAAAACCCCATTCATGCATACGTACAGACTACAATATCCACATAGTGGTGAAATTCATTTTTAATCACTATCTCACATGGATAGTTATAAAGTTGTAATTAATGAATATATATGATATTTATGACATAATTATTATTTTTGGATGTATAATATATCATCCACCTTATCAACCTTCCATCCATTGGATAATGATAACATCACTCAAGCGTACATGTACATTACCACCTCCACAATGTGATGTGATTAGTTTCTCATTTCACCGCTAATTGGAAAATCATATGGATGAAATTAATAAATAAATGTGATATTTATGATATTATGATGATTATGTAAAGGTATAACCTGATATAATTCATTTCGTTTCAAACCATTATGAAAACGAAAACATTATCATTCATACGTGCATGCTACCACCTCCATGGAAAATATATTTAATTTATCTATTACCCCCTTGAATGGGTACTTATAAAATTTACTTAAATTAATAAAAAATATATTCTTAGAATCATTAAATTTTGTAGATTATGGAACCATTTCATGACACCTTTTTCCATAGCTAATAATCAATTCTAATTTTGGATAAATTGATTGATCAACCTTAAGTTTTTGATGTAAGAAAGAATTATATAATTAATAAATGGTAAATAGATATTGGAGAACCATAAAAAATAAAATATAAATGAAAAAGTTACAGAAGAAAGTATTTAATATATTTTAATTGATTATTCATTAGAATAAAATACATATTACCAAGTAGGAATCCACGGTAAGGGTTTTTCATCTCAATTCTAGACCATTGAGGCTTATTTTACATTGTTCATATAATTTATTTTATATGGGTTATGTACTTAAACTTTGAGGTATTATATCTAGAATTTTTATTTATTAATGGTATTTTAGGCTTCAATTCATGTTTTTGAGTGTTTTTTATTAAAAAGCTATTTAATTTTTAATGATTTATTTTACAATATCGATATTATTTAGGACTAATCCTATTTAAATTTAAGATGGAAGTGCTATATACCATTTTTATACTTAAACCACATATATTTTCTTCTCCTATAGTGGTTTCTAATGTTTCTATGTTTTCTTTCATCATTTCCTCTCTTTGAGACATTGGAAAAATTAAGGATTATTTCTTATAAAAATAGATTCTATTTTTTTGGGTAGGGAATATCTTTATTAAGTGTAAATATTTAATAAAACATTTCAAAAATAACATTTTCTATACTCCAATGATTGTGTAAATTCATTTTAAACTATAATTCAATTTCTTTAAAATTATTTTTAATGGAATATTTTTATTGTTGTTTGAGTGGGTTGTTTTGGACATTCATTACAAAAGTAAAAAAGAATGTTATTTATAATGTATATGTATTAGACATCGTTTTCTATCTCCAATTACATTATTCACAATTTATATTACATTACAATTTTGTATGGTTATACAAATAAAGTCATTTTTCAATTATTCGGTGAATTTTTTGTTTTTATATTAAAATAAAAAAATCATTATATTTTAAAATGGTTGGAAGGAATTTTGGAAATGATTCAATACTTCATTTTTAAAATAAAGTTAAAAAATATCTGAAGAAAGTTTTTTTAAAAATTCTCACTTCAATTTTGTTCTATAATTTGAAAAATACCATCCTTTATTTGAAACCTTAATTTATGATGAATTAATGGTCTTCTATCATCCTTTATTGATTTATGGATTATAATTTTTTTTGATCATTCACTTTATTGTGATTACGTTCAATATCACTCCCCATTATTCATTGGACATTATTTTTCTTTTTTATGCCTATATTTTTATTATCATGGATATATTTAGTATCATTTCTATAACATACATATTGTCTTAACTGAATACTATTTTAATATATAGTTTTCATTGAAAGAAGTTTATTAAGAAATATTTTTCACTTTATAAAATTTTTTGATGTTCTATATTCTTGATTGAATATAGATATTTATTGATTGATAAGGGATATTGATTTTTTATTTTTAATTCAAAATATTATGAATTCCTTGGACATATATAAGTTATAGGTAGTGTCTGGTTATAGATAGCCTCATGATAGATCGTCAGGTCTTATGAGACAAATAGTTGGCCAAATTAGTTGGGTATTTAGTGAATACCTTACCCATTAATTGAAATTTCTTAGAACAAGGACCTAATTGTAAGGATCATGATATCTTGGAATGAGGTCCTAATATTAAGATCATGATATCTCACATTATGTATTTAATTCATAAAGATTTTAGTTATTATTATCCATGTTATTATTATGTTGATATTTTCCCTTGGATATATTCAGAAGCCAAAGTTATTGATTAAATGGAATATTAATTGATTATCAGATTTTCCATATTGTTTATACCTTATATATGCATGGTATCTTACTTTTTATGTGTTGCTTATTGATTATCTCAGTTAACCCTATATTATGTTTTCTTTTCCCTAGGATATAAAGAAGGAATATTTTAATGATTTATAAGGATGAAAGTAATTTTTTCAAGCTATATTTTCTATTTACAATGTATTTTGGGAGTCATTTATGAATCTAGTCTCCTAGGACTTTTAAACTATTGGACACTTTAGGATATGATCTATTTTATCTTTTTCCAATGTAATAAAGTAAACACCGACTCTGTATCAATAGATTTAGGGTTGTTATAGTTGGTTTTAGAGTGATTTTAGTTGGACCCTTGGGAACTATATTTTAAAAGAACACAGATAACACAAGAATTATAATAATCCTTTAGAACATTTGATAATTTTTACCTTCATAGGAATTTTTATTCAATGGATAAATATTCATGATGTTATAGGATTATTATTTTCCTGTCATTGTTTAGATATGGTTATTAATAGAATAAAGGTAAATCATCTCAACAACTATATTTAGAGGGATTTTTCTTATTAAATGTCAATACATCAGGTGTTGGATTTGAGAAAATTATGGCCATATGGGGTCAAATAAGTCAAGTTATGAAAAAACATGAACGTATAGAAAAATATATTATTCCAAAACATTATGAACCTATTTTGGATCACTTTATAAGATAGAATACTTCATCATTTAATGGAACCACTAATCCCTTGGTAGATGAGAAATGGATAAAGTACCTTAAAAAAATGTTCTTGAATTTAAGAATTAATGAAAATGAAAAGGTTATTATGGATTTATATTTTTTAAAGGGAGATGAGAATAAAGAGTGGTTATTGATCCAGAATACTAACAAAGAAGAATAAATATAATGTATGGAATAAATAACATCTAAAGTGACATTATTCAAGAAATATTTTCCTCAAGAATAATGGATTGAAGTGGATAGGAATTTCCTTAACATAAATAATAATGAAAAGGAAAGTGTTCATGATTATAAGGACAACTTTTCAAGATTATACAATTATACTATAGATAATATACATAATCCAGAGAGTAAGATTGACTATTTATTTAATTTTATTGATATTATTTTTTGAAGGATATTAATCCAAAAAAAAATTTAATCATGTGATGATATAGTATTAAGTGATATCAAGGATAAAAAATAATTCTACAAGTATAATATCTTCAATGGAAATCAAGAAAAACATTTGGTGGATGAGCCCCAAGGAAAAATAAATACATCAAAGAAGAGTAATGTAAAGTTAAGATTTTCAGAGTGTGATAATTATGAAAAGAAAATTACTATTAAATTATTATAGGCAGTGGGATATTATAATAAGCATGGATATAAGGTATATTTGGATCGTGCATTCATGGGAAATAAATAAACCTCTGCTATCCAGTGCTTCAACTATATAGAGATGAGTTATTTTTTTAACCAATTCCCCAAGCATCAAAGAAACCTACAACAAAAGAGGATAAGGTGGAAGGATAAACATATTCCATTACTATAATTGGAGTTGATGTTCTAAAAGATAATTTGGAATTTAATTTTATCATAAAATAAAATTTAGATAATTATCATTTTTATTATAGATCTTTATACTCTTTTATAACGTCCATGTTTTCTAAGAAAATTAAATAATTCCCTAGAACCCAATATAAGAGTTTTAAATCAATAATTATTATATAATTCTTAATACAATAAGTATATATTAGTCATTTCCCATTATTATGCATAGTCAAACCCTATCTACAAACTTGGTTATTATACCTATGGTTTAATTTCATATATTACTTGGTGTATATTAGAATTCGAAGTATAAGGTGAAAAGTTATTTCCAAGAGAAGGAGAATATGATTCATGGAGGCATAGAATCCATCATCTATATAAGAGATAATTCATCCTCTTAGTCATGTCTATATCCACACCTAGTATCTCACCTTGATGAAATTATGGGAGAATAAGAGTATATACAAACTAAGTATGGAAAAGGTAACCTTAGCATAGAAGATGTACCAATTATAATTGAATACATTGATCTATTTTCTAAAGTTTTTCCTCAAAATTCACCTAATAATGAAGTTGAGGTTTCTATTAAACTCATCCCAATAAAAAACATATATCTTAGACTCACTAAAGAATGGAAATAATGGAATTAGTTAAACAAAATAAAAAACTATAGGAGTTGTGTAATAAGAGATTCACTATCCCCAGTATTTAATATTGAGAGCCCACATTATTTTTGTTAAAAAGAAGGATGGGTATATGTGGCTGTGCATATATTATGGGGAAATAAATTCCATTACTATAAATATAGAATATCCTGTTCCTCACATTGATGACTTGATTGATAAACATAAAGGATATCAATATTTTTCAAGAACTGATCTCTATTTTGGGTATCATCAATTATTTGTTAGGAAGGAATATATTCTTAAGATGGAATTTTTCATGGGGTATGAACATTGTGAGTTTAAATTAATGCCATTTAGATTGACTAATGCACTTTATGTTTTTTGGTTCTGATGAATAGACTATTCAATATTTATCTTGATAAATTTTTTGTGCTATTTATCAATGATATTTTGGTATACTATAAAATCCATGAAGAGAATAAAATCCATTTCAGGATTATCTTTGAAACCCTCATAGGAAACAAGTTATACGGGAAATTTAGTAAGTATAAATTCTTTATTTAGGATGTTTTTTTCTTAGCTATATTATTTTAAAATATTGAATATAAGTTTATCATTTGAAGAAAAAGGATGTTAATGAATTCAATATATTGATAAAAATAACTGAGATACATAGTTTCCTTGGATTATCAGGTGACTGTCAGTTCTTTATTGAAATTTTTATCAATTAGATAACCCATTAACCATGTTGTATTATAAAGGGTTTATGTTTATATGGTTAGAAGAATATAAATATAGTTTTAGATAATTGAAGAGGATATTGGCCAGTTCACTGATATTTAATTTTCCATTAGGAAGGAATGGGTTTGTGATATATTATGATGCATTAATTAAAAGACTTAGATAAATCCTTTTAAAGAATGATAGATTTTTTTTCTCTTCCATCAATATAGTTAAATATGAATCAATATAATTATCCAACCTATGATCTTGAGTTGACAACCATAATCATTTCCCTGAAGATATGGTGGAATTATATTAATGGTAAAATATATGAGATATATATGGATTAAAAATGTTTGAAATACATAATTTTCACAGAAATATGTCAAAATGAGACAAAGGTTTTGGATCGAGTGACTAAAGGATTATGAATTTTGAAAACACTACCACCATGGGAAAGAAAATAAGGTGGATTTTGTATTAATTAATAATATTCATAGAATTTTATATAAAATAAGGATTTCTACAGTTATAATATACATGGATTTAGTAAATTTGGACATGAGAAGCATTATGCAAGGGTAAACATCACTCATTTTATAAATTATTTCTAGTCAATATTTCTTAGATGAAGTAAAATGTCCCACCTTGATGATAAGAGTTTAGAAATGAAAATTAATGTTGTGAAAAAAGTAAATTCTGAAGAATTTCTTTACAAATATTGTGTGATGATATTCTTAAAAAGGTTATATGTTCCATTAATACTTGAAATGAACATGGAATACATGGTGAAGAACATAGATTAAATTTCTATATACACCTTGTTATAACCAAGATGTATAAGTATATAAGAGAACATTTTTGTTTATATAATATAAAGAGGGAAATTGCTAAATACGTATCAATATGCTTGATTTTTCAAAAAAATATATTCTATGAGATAACATCCTAAAGGATTCATAGAACCTTCTATTATTACTAAATATAAGTGGGATAATATTACTATGGTCTTTTTCACTAGATTATCAAATAATCTTAAAATAAATAATGCAACATGAGTTATTATTGAGAACATTCCCATATCTATACATTTCCTTGATATAAGGGAATGTGTACCTCTTTATCGTATGGTAAGACTCTATATTAATGAAGTTATGAAACATTATAGTGTGAATATTTAATTTGAATCTAATAATTACCCATAGTTTATATAAAAATTCTATAAAAGTATTCATAAGGATCTTAACAAAAAGATACATTTGAGCACAACTTATCATCCTTAGACAAATGGGTAGTCTGAAAGGAGTATTCAAATAACATAATACATGATATGGTCATTATCACTTAAATTTAAATGTATGTGAGATTATTATTTAAATTTTATGTAATTTTCATATAGTAATAGCTTTCATTGGATCATTTAAATTGAACATCATGAAGTGTTGTGAGAAAAAAGATTCGATACAACATCTTGTGGGGAAAAAGTTGGTGAAATGAATATTATAGAATCAGAATATATTGAGGAGATAATGATGAAATTAAGAACTATTCAGAATCATATAATGGAAATATAAATTATAAAAACAATATTTTCTAATAATAATATAATGGGTTTAGAATATTAAGTATGGATCTTAATTTATTAAAGGTATCTCCATAAAAGGGTGTTATATGGTTTAGTAAAAATTAAAAATAATCTCAGGAACATCAAGCCTTTTTAAATTTTAGATGTAATTGGAGTTATGGATTATTGTTTGAAAATACCACCCAACCACTATAAAGTGAATGATGTGTTCCATATCTCATTATTGATAAAGTATATGCTAGACCCAATGCATGTTCTCACCTTTGAAGAAATATAATTGAAGGATAATTTTTCTTATTACAAGGAGACTATCCAGATTCTTGACACTAGAGAACAAGTGTTATAGAATCAGATGACTTGGAAAATAAACATACATTAGATAAATCATAATATTAATGAGGGAATGTGGGAACATGAGAAAGTTACGATCAATAAATATCGACATATGTTTATGAGGTGAAATTATAAAAATATATTGAATGAAATTTTTGAGGGGGTATGATTATAACTCATGAGATTCAATTATAGTATGTAAACATTTGATTATAAAAAAATATTAGAATTCAAATTCTAATATTTTATATCAAAAAATTTCTAATTTAATAAAAATTATCATCGATTTTGGATTCAATATATTGGAATTAGCATTAGTTGATTTTTTAAGATTTTCCTCAAAACTGATGTTTTATGAAAAATTTATAATTTAGTAAAATTACTATGATATATAATATTGTTCTAGAAGATTTATAATAATTTATTAATTGATTATTAATTTTTATAAATTAATATTAAACTACTTTATAGTAAGAAGAGAATTTTTTTCCAAAAACCATTTTTATAGAACAATGTATTTTTATCATAATAAATTAATTTAATATATTTTAATGAATGGTTGTAATAAAATATATAAATTTTATATTAAATAAATTAAATTAACATTCATGTAATGGAGGTTACTAGTCATGTAATGAAAATAAAATAATTTGTATGATTAAAAATAAATTTTTCTAAAAAATGATTTTTTTATGCATTTTGTGTGTGGATTTTAGAATTAATATCTAATACCTATAGGAACTAAATATTCTAAAATTTATTCCATGATTGGAATCAGAATAATTAATATTATTTAATAAGGTTCACTTAATTTCTATACATATTGAATTGTTAGCATAGTAAAATCTCATCACCATAGTTATGGCTAAAATGTGTTGAATGGGTTAAAATAAAGAGAAAAGACCTCAATATAACAAAAAAACTTGTTTAAATATCAGTGGTTGGTTGTATTTAAACATTAAACTTCTCATATTTTATACTATGTGTCATGAATAAACCCTTATTACCTAACAACTTGGGACATAATCCAGTATTGACAAGGACCGAAGGGTGTTCCCAATCCCCACGAGGAGTTGATAAGCACCTGGGCATTAAGAACTACCTTTTGGAATAATATTTTCATGAAAGAAGATAATATAGGGATTTATAGAAAAGATGATATTCAGTGTTGCAATTTAATAAAAAAAATTAAATGATACAAAATGAAGGAAAATAACGGCTTCAAAAACCAAAAACTAAACTATGTGCATAAAAACATCAAAACCCATATCTATATAACATGTCATCACTTTTATACACCCACACCCTGATAATGAAGAAACCCACCACCACCCTATGGTGCCTATCCCTTATGTTCATTAGACAAAATTAGAGCTACATACAACTAAATGTATACGAAAGGTGTGAGAAAAACAAGCCCAGTAGGATCCTAATAAGTGTTTCATAAGAGGACTTTATAAAATAAACCAATTATGATCATGTAAATAAAGAAAATTATTGAGATATAGTTTTACACAGTTTAATATAAAACATGGAAAATCAATTTTTCACATTTTGTAAATCATTTCTAAATAAACCAGTCTTCAAGAATTTCCACAAAAATTTAAAATATACATTCAAAGTATAAAAATAGGTAAAACATGCCCTCTATGCCACATTAGTTCAAAGTTTTTGAGAATTCTTGTATAATTTTGATAATAAATAGTTCACCTGGTGTGCACATTACTATACTATAATGGGAGTAGAAGTAATAGTTAACTCCCTAGAGTCGATCTCTTTAACAAATTTGGTTACCTAGTATACACATTACCCTAGTATAATATGCCAATGGGGTAAGGGTTCATCCATGAGGATGGATCCCTACCTCATCGATGATCGTGATAAGGTTTACCAGATTAAAGAAATTTAAATGTAAATTTATCATTGATGTTATATAAAATATGAATCAAAACCATATTCATTAACAATTCAAAAGGGATAAAATAAATTTTAATAAACATAACCAAAATCACTATATTTTATCAAAACATTGATTAGGAATTTAACAAATTTTGAAACCAATTTAAGGATCTTGAAATCAAGGTTGATAAAATAATTTCATTTCATGAAACCACCTACCTTTAGGCACTTGTAATATTATCCTACAACCAAAAACCAAAATCCAAGATGATCTGGGGACTCTAGGGATGAAGGGAGGACCCTAAATCATTAATTACTAATAAAAAATCTCCAAATTATAAATTCATATAACAAATAAAACAAAATTAATCACTTAATACCAAAATTACTAAACCATAAACTAAGAGGATTGGAGATCCTGAAAAGAACCCTTCATTCCATGATGAATTTATAAATAATATTATTAGAAAACAAGATCCAAAAAATTCCTATGGTTGGCATAGACTTTTGATAAGTGGAACACGAATAATAAGAAGATACAAGATAAAAATATAGATAAACTTACCAAGATAGGTTCCTAACTTCGAATAACACTTATATATGCCATGAATTTGAGTTAAGAGAGATAAATAAGTTAAGGAGATGTCCCAAACTCACATAGATCAATTTTAGGATGAGGGATAAGGATTTAGAAATAAATTGTGGTTTCTATAAAAAATGAAAGTTAGACCATTAATAATTCCTAATCCTAGCGGTGCCACCAATGAATCACTGGGTTCCATTGGTGGGATAATGGATATAAAAACTTTAATTATCCACTTTCTGGACCATAAACTATATGGTTCAACACCTATAGCTTCATTGGATATAGGTTTATATCCACACCATACCCACTCCTTGAGGCACACATATTACCCCTCTTAATTATATAAAAACAATCAAAGACAAGCTAACATCCAAAAAATTATGATGAAAATGAAATGAGTAGATGATTACACTTGAAATCCTAAAAGGGATGTAAAAAACTCTCCCCACCATATCTATTTCTTCCCATAGAAATCTATATTTAATAAGGATAATCTAGAAAGAGTTGAGACCATTACTCCCTCATCAAAGGACTCATACTCCTAAGTCTTTTGAGAAATATAACCATTTCTCCATAGAACCAGGACAGAAGAAAAACTTCCCTCACAAAACATTCACTTATGAATCCGATATTTGAAATGGTTGCTCAGTCATAAAAACAACATGTTCTATGTCAAGGTATTCCCCAATTTAGAAAATGATTTAGTTCAGGATAATATGTTTTGAGTTGGGAAACATAGAAGGAATTGCTGATATAAGACAATTGTGGGGGTAAGGACAAGTGATAATCCACCTTTCCATGTCATTCAAGGATATAAAATGCTCCCACATATATAAAAGTGATCTTTCCTTGTATATTAATCCATTAGTGACCCAACCAGTAGATACATTAAAAACACCTTCTAACTGAATTAAAACGCCAATAGATAAAAAAATAGTCCACATAAGACTTGTACTGGTTTTTAGATATAACCCAGAATAATAAAATCATATAAACCATTTTCTTTGTTTCTTAAACCATACTCAATCCTATAAAGTAATAATCACCAACCACAAAATAATAAAGAAGAGAGTTGAAAGTTAAACGATACAAATATTCAAAATATTCCCTCTTGATAGGTGATTATTAACTATTTTTATAAGAAAAAAAACCATATTAATATGTCTACCCCAAGAACCTCTAAATTTAAAGACATATGAATGGAGAATATCTTCTAAAATATTAATATCCTTTTCTATCTTCCCATCTGTTTGGGGGTGATATTGTATGCTCAACATGACCTGATTTCCAATCACCACTTGGAGGCCCTTCGAAAACTATGAGGTAAATTGATGGTCCCTATCCAGGAAAATGTTCACATGAAACCCATTTAACCTTATAATCACTTACACAAACAAGTTCTCCAAGTCTTCCACTTTAGTGGTATAACAAATTGGTAAGCAATGATACGACTTGGTTAACTGATCAATCACCACTAAAATACTGTATATACCCCAGAGATTCTATGGAAATCCAGAAATAGAATCCATTTATATATCACTCTATTTCCATATTGGAATAGAAATAGTTCAAATAAAATTTTATGTTATTTAAAGATCAACCTTAATCTACTGATACAATATACCGGTTTTTGAAGTGAAGAATACCTCCCCTAGAGATAGAACACTCAATGGTTGTCTCCCAATTATTTGAATAATCTTTGATATTCCAAAACTCATTATCTTGATCTTTATCCTCGAGAATCATCTAAAGGGTAGAGGATGTCAAATGAAAACTTACCATAAAATTACAAGAACCTTTATCCCCAACTCCCAATTGCATCTAAGTAAAGATACCCTTGATGTTTCTTCCATCATTTTCGCCCTTCAGAACCTTAGATGGACTCTTCCTACTAAGAGAGTAAGTAACACTATTTCCTTTTCCTGAGTTATAGAGAATTTAAAAGATGAATGACTATTGGTTTTTCACCCATAATCTATTCTAGTATTTAACATATTTTTGAGAAAATATATAACCCAAAAATTTATAGTTAGAGTAAATGATAAATATTTACCTAAAATAATAGTTTCACCAATTTTTTTTTAATGAAAAAAATTGTGTATTCCAAATCATGAGTGTGATAATTACTCTCATGAGGTTGGAGTTTATGTGATCTTTAAGTCACCACAAGATCTCCTTGTATAAGGAAAAATTGAAACCTTCACCAGAAGTGTTATAATAAACTTCATATCCCTATTAAAATTTTATTTGTGTGAGAATTAATTCTAAGGAAAAACTCCACTTTAGTTCAATAAAGGATACCTAAAACATAAAATTACATAATAACATCACCCCTTATTAGTGAGATTAGTTAAAGGTGATGGAAGATTCAATAAATCCTTTAAAAGCTACCAATAATATCTAGCCAAACCCTAGAAGATTTTAATATCAAATAAATTCCATGGTTTCTCCCATGACACGACATCTATCACTTTTTCAGGATCAACTTAGATACCATGCTCTAAGATCACGTGTCTCACAAACATAACTTCTCATATCCAAAATTGGTATTTTTATAATTATTTATACAAGCGGTGATAATTTAGTATTCCCAAAACACACCTCAAGTGATGCACATGATCTTATTTGGACATTAAGTACACCAAAATGTCACAAATGAACACCAAATTAAAATTGTCAAGACACTCGTGGAAAATATGCTCCATTAATGAAATAAATACAACATCTATAATAGTTATGATTAATATAATTACTGGGTACTAAAAATGTCCATGTCTTCTTCTGAAGGTGGTATTCAGAATATCAAACTCCTTGATTCTGAGTTGGTGATTTTTAGAGAAAAGATCAATGTTTGAGAACTAATTTTCCTCTTTTATCTAATAAAAAAATCATCAATTTGGGGAATTGGATATTTTTTATTCACCATTACTCGATTGAGATTATGTTAATCAACACACCAATGTAGAGTCCCATAATCCTTATGGGATAAGAGAGTAGGAGCTTCCCAAGCTGACACACTCGGGTGTATAAATCCCCTGGTGATAAAGTCATTCAAATAAATTTTCATCTCATTCAAATTATCTATATCAATGTGGTAGGATGGAATCGATATTAGCTGAGTTCCCAACACTAGTTCAATCGAGAAATACATCTCTCTCTCTCTATAAGAAATCTAGAAAATTCAACTCAAAAAAATCATGCAATTCATTGACTACTAGAGGAATATCACAACTAAAAGATTCCTATCCCAGATCAACTATAGACAAAGACATAATCTTACCATGATATGAAATAGGTGGTGCGACACAAATTAACCCCAATTTCCATTATCTTTGAGACAAACTAGATTTCCCATTAGGGGTTGTAATGGACACCCAATAATTATAATACTTGATTCGATATTTGTGAGAAATAAACTAATCCATTATGATAACAATGTCAAAGAGGTCTAACTCAAGAACAAGAGTATCCCAAACCAGATCTATGTTACACATAAATAAATAGTATTAGGGTCAAAAAAACCCATCTCCTTCTTCTTTTCTAGAGGTATCTCTAATCCATAATGAATGGAATGTGTTCTGTTGAATTTATTTAGGTATCCACCTCACATGTCAACATAAAAGAGTGAGAGACACCTATATCAAATAAAATATTCACTAAGGTTAGAGAAAACTAAATGGTACCTATTATATTTTTAGGACCTACATCAACTTTCATCGGAGAATCCTCCACTGCATGTAACTTATTCATTTTATTGGATTGTAGATGGAATTATGTTTTCAGCGAATCATCTGATTACAACAAATATCCTCTAGGTTTTGATGATATTGCATTAGAGTGTGAAGAATAAAAATATTGAAAAAAATTATGCAAGTTACCATGGAATCCACATAAGTTTCATACCTTGGGAGGTATGGGTAAAAAGCACTTTGTGTGCCTCATTTTTCTATACAGGTAACATGTTAGGACACTAACCACTGATGATGGTTTAGAGAATTAATTCTATAAATAACCAACATTTTTTACTCTATGAAAATAATTTTTCACACTATTCCCCTTAAAAGAGACACTATAGATACCACTGTAGGTAGGAGTAACTACAGTCAGCCCTGACTTGTTAGGACTTCCAATCTTTTCCATCAACACTCCATCCATCACCTCTGTATAGGTAGAAATATTTAACATGATTAACTATGACCAAATATCAGGTTGAATTCCCATATAAAACCTCTAAGCCTTTACACTCTCATTATACACAAACTTAGGTGAAAATAAAGTGAGATCAGTGAAGAAATTAGTATAATCCACCATTCCCTATTATCTTTATCAAGGGTGAAGAACTCTATAGATTTCATAAAGGTTATATAATTTGTGTAAAATTTATCTATGAATATGACCTTAATGAATTTATAATTCAACCCCTCATACTTCATTATCAAAAAAACCAAATCTCTTCATCTTCTATTTATCCCTTCTAGCTTGAATAAAACAAACACCACCTTGAGAAAATCATGGGTCAGTCAGAATTCAAAGAGAATTTCAATATTTCTTATCTAATCCTCCACCTCCCAAGTATTTTTATTCCCTTGGAAATACAATGGTTTTTTATATACACACTCTTATGTTTGGTTTCTATCCTCATCCCTTCAAAGTTACGACTCTCTAATATGAATAGGTCTAGGTCATTTACTTTGGTTCATAGCTCATACTATGTTCATGATTTCTTAGATGGGATCCTAATAAACTGGGTGGTTTCCCTACTGAGGTTGATTATTAGAACCTACCTGAGGACCCACTAGAAGTTTCTTTGGGGGAATGTTAGTATACTCTAATAGACAAAGTTATAAAAGAATATGATATCCAATAATTATTTATAGATAAAAAAAATCAAAAGTTAATCAAAATAATAAAGATACCTGGAAAAATAATGACTTGGATTAAAACAATATAAATCCCAAAAGTTATATTTATTATATACCCATGGAAACTTAAGGCTCCTAAGGATGAGAGCTATCCAAGAAGTCACTTTCAACCTACCCCTTAGGTCCCCACATTCCTATATACTCTCTACCAAGAATACCAAAATATATATGAAAAATACATAATGGAAAACCTCTTTTGATACCAACTTGACATGAACCAACCCAAATTACCGAGCTACCTGGAACCCAAGATAACACTAACACTACACGAAGGGTTTTCCTGACCACTATGGGCAAGAAACAAGAACCTAGGCATCAAGAACAATGTTTAGGAATGATTTTGACCCAAAATAACAAAAACTAGGATGATATATATTAGAAGAATATTGGTATTCCAATATAAGAAAAAAACAGAAATGATACAAAAGTAAGGAAAATATAGGTTCCAAGAACCACAAACTCCACCATTTATACAAAAATAGAAAAGAAAATCTCCATGTAACATGATGTCACATCCTGACTCGCCCACCCTACTGACTAAAAAACACACCACCATCCTTCGACAACTTTCCTTTACATGCATCAAACAAAAACGATCTACGTACACCTAATGGCATATGCAGGGTGTGAGAAAAAAGAGCAATAGGATCCCATAAAGTATTTTATAAGGATAAATTTTAAAATCAACCAACTTTTATCATGTAGATAAAGGTAATTCTTGAGATATAATTTTACATAAGTTAATATAAAACATGTAAAATCACCATTTTAAATGTTTATTATAATTTTACAAATAAATTCACCTTTAATAATTTCCAAAAACCTTCCAAATATAAATTTCAAGGATAATAGTAGGTAAAACATACCACCAAATTTACATTTTTTCCATGTTAGATAGGATGCTAATACAGTTCCAATGATTAATTTTCCTTATAGTGTGCATATTATCCTAGTAGATTAGGCTTTTTGGGTAAGATTTTACTCCTAAGAGTGTCTCTCTACCAAAAATTAATCTACCTAGTTCACACATTACCCTAATTAAACATGCCTAGTGGTTAAGATTTCATCCTTGAGGATGGATTCCAAACTCATCAATGTTCACGTTTAGTTTTACCACATTAAAATAATTCAAAGGTAAATTCATATTTGAAACTATAAAAAACATGATCTTAAAACCATTTTTTAATAGCACAAAAAGGGGAAACACTTTTTAATAAACATAACCAAACCACCATATTTTTTCAAAACATTTATCGTTATTTTAGAAATTCCAAAACCAATTGAAATGACTATTAGTGAAAGGTTTTTAAAATAAATCCATTTCAGGAAACAACCTACCTTGAAACACTTAGAATACCTACCCCCACATGAAAACCAGAGGAAAATGCAAAAAAATTACTTTTGGGATTAATGGAGGACCCTAAATCATGCATTCACAATAAAAATATTTAAATTACCAATTTCTAGAATAATAAAAACATAAGGAACATCTTACTAGAAAAATTACCTATCAAAAAACCAAGGATATTGGATATATGGAAAAGAACCATCAATATCATGATGGTTCTATAAGTAATATGATCAGAAACCCAGATCTAAAAAATTATCCTTGATTTTATATACTTTGGGATAGAGAAACAAGAATAAAAGAAAATCCAAGATCACAATGGTGATAGACTTACCAAGAGAGGTTCCCAACCTTGATCCACACTTTAATCCACTTATAATTTGAGTTGATAGAGACATATATGTAGAATAAGATCCCCAAAATTCATATGAATCAAGGTTAGGTTTAGGGAAAAGGATTAAGAAAGAAAACATGCTTTTTGGGAAAATTAACAATTAGATCCTTACTAATTGCTGATCCTATTAGCCCAACCAACTAGACATTGGGTTCCACCGATGGGATGGTGGATACTAAAAAATGTAGTATTGACTATCTGGATAACCTTTAAGATTAAAGACCTCACCATTTAGCTTGTGGACCACTTTCAATTCAATAGTAGTAGGTTCAAGTCCACACCTCACCAACTCTACGAGGAGTACCACTGACCTCTATTAAAAATCAAAAAACAATCAGAGAAAATATGATATTAGAAAAAGAAGGAAGAAAATGAAACTTATTAGATATTATACCAAAAATAATAAATGACATGTGATGTTGAAAACTTGGATGAAATTGACTTGAGTAATCCATATATTATAAAAAAACATTTCAAGTATTTACTAGTTTTCTATCAACCACACTTATAAAATGGAACCTCCTATACCAACTTCTCACATAATATGAGACACTTATATCAACCAATAACTAACCAAATATCTTCCCAAAATCAATAGACATGACCTATAGGTTATATTGTTTCCAAAACATGTATCAAAGAATCCTTATAGTGTTTTTCAATAGAGATTAACCTAGGAATATGTATTTTTTATTAGTAATATTTTTCACGTTCCTTTTTTCTTAAACCACCAAAAAATATTCAATAACCATATTAACATAATTAAATCCATATCTTTAAAATAATAATATTATTTTATGATAATTTTAAAACTATTTTCTCTCTCTTTTATGTGATATGGAAAATTGAAACCTTACTCTTGTGTATGTTTGAACTAGAGTCTCCACATAGTGGTGTAATTAGTTTTTAATCACCATCTCACTTGGACGGTTATGAAGATATAATTAATGAAGATATAATAAATAATGATGATTTTATATGTATAATATTTATTCTACCATTTTCCACTTCAATTCATTTGAAAATGATAACATCCCTTGTGCGTACGTGAAGACTACCACCTCCATGAAGCGATGTAATTAATTTTCAATTTCTAACTTACATACCTAGTCATAAAAATAAATTTAATAAATAAATATGATATTTATTATATTATAATTTTTTATAAATTTAAAAACTTGAATAGTTCATTTCCTTTCCCACCATTATGAAATTGAAAAAATCATAAGGTGTATGTGCAGACTACCACATCCATGAATGATGTATTCAGTTTTCTATTACTACCTTGAATGGATGTTAATAAAATTATATTATATGAATAAAATTTTTATTCATGATAGTACTAAATTTTATGAGATGATAGAACCACTTCATAACAAAATTTAAAAAGTTTAATACACTAAGTAGTTTTAGAGAAATTCATTGAACAACCTTAAGTGGTCCACGTAAGCAAGAACTATTCAATTAATGGATGGAAAATGATTATAAAATAGCCTTATAAAATGAAATATAATTTTTTTGAATCATGTATTTAATAAATTTAAATTTATTATTTTCTAGGATAGACCATTTTTTATTAAACCATAATCCAATGTAAGGGATTTTTGTCTCTTATCCACTCAATAGAGAAATATTTTATATTATGTAACTAACTTATTTTATATAGTTTGTATATTAAACTTATGTGAAATTATATCATGAATTAATAATTATTCATGTTATTTCAAGTTTCAATTCATGTTTTAAAGGGTTTTAAATTTAGAAGTTATGAAATTCATAAATGTTTATTTTATAATCTCACTCTTATTTGGTACTATTCGTGTTTAAATTTATGATTGAATAATTAGATACTATTTCTCATCCAAAAACATAGATATTTTTTATCCTATGTTTATTTAAAGGGTTTTATGTTTTATTCACACATGTCCTCTCGTTAACATGAGAAACAAATTAAGGACTATTTATAAGAAAAATAAACCTTATTTCTATTCTTTTGGGTCAAAAATATTTTTCTCCTAGGTTTATATTTTAATTTTTTTTTCAAGAGTGTTATTTTGTATTCTCTAATTATATTATAGAGCCAATTATAACCATATTTTACTTTCTTTAAAATTTTTTATAAAGAAATATTTTACAGTTTTTTGAATTGTTTGTTTCTATATTTGTTTAAAAAAGTGTATAGGGAATACTATTTTAATATATCCGTATTTAATGAGTTTTATCACCTTCAAATTCATTACTCTATATTTAAATTTCTATAATATTTTCTATGATTTTTAAAAAAAAATATTTTTTCCATCATTCTGTGATTTTTGTGTTTTTATATTAAAATAAAAATAATTATTTTCTAAAAATGATGGAAAGAATAATGGAAATTATTTAAAAAATAATTTTTACAACAACGTTACAAAATATTTGAGGAAATTTATTTTTAATGTTTTTACTCCATTTCCACTATAATTATCAAAAGGCTATCCTTTATTTTAAATGTACAATTCTAATGAATTGATTGTCCTGTATCTTCCATTATTGAATAGTTGATTATACATTATTTTTTGATCATTCAATTTATTAATTGGACATTATTTTTTTATTTCATATAAATATTTTTAATATCACACACATATTCATTATTATTCCCAGTACTTCAATATTGTCTTCCCGATATAGTATTTTAATATATGAAATTAGTTGAAGGATGTTTATTAATATTGTAATTTCATTTACTAGGGAAATGTTGATGTTCTAAATTCTTCATTAAATTTAGATATTGATTCATTGATAATGCATGTATAATATTTTTTTTGATTCAATATATTATGAATGAATTAGAAATAAATAATGGATGGGTGGGGCCTAATTATATATTGGTCTATGATGCACTGAGATGTATCCTAAGATTAAAATATTTCTAATTTAGTTTGGTATTTGGCATATACCTAGCCATTAAATAAAATGTTCTGGAATAAGGCCCTGATGGTAAGGTTCATGAGGCCTTATTATGAGGACTTGATAGTCTGATCACGACACAAGACATTATTAATTCTGTTTATTATAATTTTAGCTATTATTATTTATGTTATATTCATGTTGACATTTTCCTAGGGATCCATTTTGAAGCTCAAGTTATTGATTAAGTAACATATGTATTAATTACCCACTATATCATATTTTTTATGACTTATCAAATCCTTATATATTCCATTCTATGGAACTCTTACTAAGCACCTGATCTCACCCTTTATCATGTTTTCTTTTCCCCAGGATAAGAAGATGAAATCTTTTAATTATTTTCAAGGATGTAATAAAACTTTTCAGGCTAGGTTTTATATTTCAAATATATTATGAGAATCTTGGATGTATAGAGTATCCCAAGACTTATAAACTATAAGATCCATTGAGATGAAAAATATTATATCTTTTTTCAATTTAATAAATTAAATATTAGATCTGGGTGATTGGATTTGGGTTTGGTACATAAATGATGTGGGTTCTAATTAAGGTATTTTAAAATTTGAATTTGGTGTTCTTTTCATGTTTGAATATTTTATATTATACTCCACATTTCTTCTAGAGAAACTTTATGTCTATTTCATGGATATATTATTGGGATTTATTTTAATGTTTAATGTTCAATTTTTTTCATGTTAATTTCTTGTAAATGATTTTTCAAAGGTGACTTGTAACTTCATCTTTTTACCAGAAGTTTAATTTTTTTTATTACATCTCTTTTGAAGACATCGATTCTAATTTCAACTTTTTCCCCAAAAAATCATCTAATTTAGAGTAATTTTTTATAAATAAAGATCTAAATGACCTTTTGAAATACTCCTCTTAGGTTACTAAATATTGGGTATCAACTGCTCTAAATATTGATGTCATTTTATGTAATACCATTAGAAATTATAATGAAACACCTTTTCATTCTTTGTGATTTTATCTTTTAGTGATTGATTTCATGTGAATGATGTGTATGGATGGTTAATATTTGATTTATAGGGTATGATATCTCCCTCCAATGCATTAGTTATGGTTATATATCTCATGATATAAAAAATGGGGTATGAGTTATGATAGTCGAGCCACTAATGAAATGTAATTAAGTCACTAATGGTCCATCAGTTGTGATGCTCGAGTCACTATTGAGTTATAGGAAGTAATAACAGAGCCACCATATAATTGAGTTTTTGATTTTGATATTTGAACTATTATGTAATGTTTCCCTATGATTATGTTTGTTCCATAGTTCCTTGTTATGTTATGTTTCCATAACATACCACATATTTATGTCATAGGCCTATGATTATGCTCCATGGATCACGTTTATTATCTTACACTCTTATTTTATGGTACATGTTTGTTCATTTAACATTTCATATCCTTCTATCATTAATTATGGAGATATTTTATTACTTTATGTTATTTTTAATTATTTATTTCTCTCATGATTATGTTTTATAATATATTTATTATCTATCACTTGATGACATTTTGATGCTTTTTCCCATTTTGATTATTTGAGATAACCCCATTCTAATGCTTCCAATAACCAGGTTATGAAGATAAGTATATAAGATGAGATATATAAAAGGGGATCTAAAATGGAATGATTACAGAGAAATATCCATAATAAAAACTTTATACGGAAAATATCTAGAGAGACTAAACCTTTAAGTTCTAGTATTTTGATATGTAATGTTTATATTTTTGAAATATATACAATTTTTGGATTGAGTCATCTCACTTGGTATCAAATATGGTATGGAAACATTTTTCTTACAATAAGATCTACTAGTGAAAGTTTGGGTCACCTCAAGATGAAATGAATAGGATAGTGGTCTTGAAAAAATGGTTATAAGATGTTTTAACCATAGAATAAAAAAAACGTTTCATAATGTTTGATTCAATTCTATATATACTCAAGGAGAATCCTCAAGGGATATAAAATGTTGTTGTTCCATAAGAATGGTGAGAGATATTGTTTAAACCTTAGCTTGTTTCTCCTGATTCTCTTTTCCACCACTTTCATTTGTGACATGAAATACTAGTATATCAAGTAACATTGGAGAGTATTAACTAAGAATTGGATAATTCATATTAGCACATGGATATACCATAATGGAGGGAGTCCACTAGCCACCTATCAGACGTCTTGATTAAACATGTGATTTAATATTGATGCCTAAATAATATTCAAAGTAAGGTACATGTATTTTTTTATAGTATACACATGTTTTTTCTTTCCAACGTGGATGAAATTTGAAAATGTGGTTTCAAATTTCTTAGGTTATATTGAACAAGTGTTTTTTGATACTTAGAAACACTTAAGTGGTATCAAAGGTTCAACATGTTTCATAATTCAATTAACATATGTTTTAAACAATGAAATCATATATCATTTATGTATTATGTTGGATATCCTAAATAAAGAAAGAGAAATTTCACTGTGGATGGTCATATGATATATTATATCTTAATATATTATTCAATAATATTTTATGATATAATATATAATAACAAGTTGAAAAATTAAATTCTTAATTTTATAGTATATCATATTGCACAATATTTCCAGTTGGTGAGGTCTCTCTAAGTGCATCCATGAGACCCAGGTTCAAAACTAGACAGAGGCATTATTTCATGTATTGTAGTAGTACTGTATCAGGTACTATTCGGTACTGTAGTATCCATAACTATTCACCTTGGGCCAACAGTTTGGGCTTGGAGTCTTTAAGGCCTTCGAGACACCCATTCGTTCGGGTTAGTAAGGCTTTAAGGCCAACTTTAAGGCCTTCAGGCCACCTCAAGGCCTTCAGGCCACCTCAAAGGCCTTCAGGGCCACCTGATATGAAGATGCCTAGACATATTTTACAAGGAACCAACTCCAAATGAGGATTCAAGAGCATATCGTATTCACCAGAGCAGGGATAAATGGATTTGAAAAAACTAGAGGGTATGGAATTACCATCAGTATTGGGCCTGTGCATCTCTGCACAAGAAAACTAGCCGAACAACCATGCAAATGAGGAGAGATGATCACGATGTAGATGCTGGGGAGGGGCGGTCTCTATTAGTCATAGTCTGTATGATTTTGTTAAGACCCACAGGTCCTGTAATGTCTCCAAATCCTATGTGAATTTTAATCTCTAAGCATACGGGCCTTGTAAGGGTACCCCCTATTCCCTTGAAAAAGGGTTATCAAAAATCAATAAAAAAGCAGGCCTTCGGGCCATTCAGGCTGGAACCATGTGTTAATCTCATACATGCTATCATAACTTTTGATAAGAACTTTTTAAGATTAGTATTGAGTTATTGTTAGGTAAAGGACTATCGTAAGTTTTGATTACCAAATTCTATGAGTCAATATTACAAATAGACAAGAACCATTTTGATACTCTGACCCAAACCAACCAGATATTGTTTTAATGTTATGCAAGGCCACTATGGGTTATCACATGCCACATTTTCTATCATCATTTATGATTGATATCTCTTAATGTTTTCTATGTGTCATGACATTTCAATCGATATGAACGTATCCATATATCATTAAATATGGTGGTAAGAAAAATTCTATTTTTCTAAAATTTTAATTATGAATTTAATTAAATGAATTAAAATTAATGAAAAATATTTGAAAAATTTATTTTGGAATATTTTTTTAATTTATAAAATCTATAAAACATAATTAATTATTAATTTTTTAACAATTTATTATTAAACTTTTAGAAAATATTTATAAAATACGTATTCCATAATAAGAAAAAATAATATTAAATACCTTTTGAAATTATATGGATTGAATTATTATTAGGATATAAATTATTTATTTGTAAATTATAATAAAAAATTATAATACATTTATAAATTAAAAAATGAGGAAAAAATATAAGAGTTTTTATTTAACAATTTGAATTGTTTGTAGTAATTATTTTGAATTTTTCAAGTTAAAATTCATCATTTAATAAATTATTTAAAAAATATAAAAATGATCTTTGACAATTTATGTCATAAAGGTTTAAATAATATTAAATATGTGATGTTTATATTATAATAATTTCTTACACAACATAATTAGAATAAAAAATGATTATATTTCATTTAATATTATCTAAATATTTAATTTTTATTTAACGAATAATATGAAAGAGTTCATATTATAAATAAATATAATGTGGTTATATTTCTTTAATTAAGTAATGTACAAATTTCAATTCTTAATTATAAGGTTTTTTTATTTGCATTAGTTAGGAAATATTTATAAGATTCTATCTCATTTTTAAATATATGAATGGTTCATTTACCTAGTTTATTCACTATTTTATTCATATTTATGATTATTATATTATGAATTGTTGTATAATTTAGTTAAAATTGTTAAATAATCTTTATAACTTTTTATACATGCTTTTATGGAGTTTTTTGGTAGTTGTTACAATTTATTTAGTTTTATTATACATTTACATTAACTTATATTATGTAATTAGATTTAATTAAGAAGTCAATTATATTTTATAGTGATAAAATTATGTTGTAATTATGGTCTCTCCTCCATAAAGTATCCTTGTGGAGAGGGATATTGCATGAGGCTACTTACTAACCTAGAGTCTTATGTCCTATCTAGGAAAGTGGAGTTGGATATTTACCACTGCATGATTACTAAAATGGAGAATAATGATATAAAAATATTGAAAAAACTAATATATAAGAGTTTCCTATACCTTATTCATGAGATATATTTGGATATGTATAAATATATTTGGATTTTAATTTTCATTTTTAACACAATATACAAGTTTTTTAAAAAGTTACACATAATATAACTTAAACGTGATGATTCGGCCAAAGGAATATGATTCCAAACTAATTCATTAGAAGCATTCATAAATTTAATGAGAATAAGTGGGAAAATATAGTGGTATTAAATACCATTTAAAAATAAGACATTTCACATTCCTTCCAAAGTTAAAACTTCTCAAGACCATGATCATCTAACTGGGTAGGTATTGATAAAGTTGGGTGCTACTAGATTATCTTTTGTAAGGTATGAAAATAGTGGGTGAACCTAATTGAATTAGTTTCTAATTCCTAGAATTTTATTTAGGTTACACATAAATAGGACAACCTAATAAGATTATGTTATATGTAGAATAATCTTGAGCGCATACATATGATGAGTTAGTATAAATAGTTTTCTACTTCACTATATTAGTGTAAAAAATGATATGATTGGAATGATGGATTGCAAAAAAATATATACGGTGAGAGAAATTCCATAGAGAACTCATTTCTTAGTGAAATATAGATCATGACCCAATAATGAATAGGATAAATTTGAAAAGGGTCCTTAATTTTATAGATAAATAGGATTAACATACATGGATATTACATCATTTTTGATGAATATTCATCACATTATAAAATTTAATGCCTTATAAACCTAATAGTTTTGTTTCTTTAGAAACATAGAAACATAATATTTTATCTTGGTGAAATATCTTCAATATTTCCCTTAAATATCTTCCTTTTAATATTCATACTTTAAACCTTTCTTTATAACCTAGGGAAAGGAAACATTTGAAAGGGTGAGCACATATGCTTAGTGAGGGTAGATAAAAGAGATATGTAATAATAAAAATGATAATAAGGGTAATAGAACATGATAATAACATTTGAAGATCATACCCTACATATCAACGATTAAATTCACAAGTCATGGAATAAAGATTGGAAATTCATAAGACATGAATCCTAAGGGTTATAAGTCATCATAAATCAACCATGAACATTTGATATTTTCCTATAAGTGTGGCACAATCATAAATATATAAAACCATTTCATGTGTCAAGGTTAACTACCAAGACTATAAATATAGTGGATTGAGACACACCTATTTCCAATAGTCGATCATAAGGAACATGTTTCCCATTATGGATTAGGAAACACCTGTTTCCAATTTTGGATCAAGACACATCTATTTTCCTTTGTGGATCAGGACACACCTACTTCCCATTGTAGATTATGATAGACCTTTTTCCTATAATGGATCAGGACACACCTATTTCCCATTGTAGATCAAGCCCATAAACTTGTTTCCCATAATTATCTCATGAGATATAAATCTTTACCCAATGCATTGGAGAGAGATATAGGTACCACCCACCACGTAATTAAATCATACATACGTGTACCACAAGATAAAAAATATTCATAATATCATGACCTATAAAAAGAGACGGGTTTCATAAACATCATATCATAACCCATGAAATTAAATTTGTATCATAAACCTTTGATCATATCCTAACCTATAGAAATTATTTTGGTTTTATAATCATTTCATCCTAGAATATCCCAGGAAAGGAAGAAGGTTTCATAAGCATTTATCATGGTATGACCCTTGGATGATAAATCCACTTTGTAAACAATATGAAATATTAAACATATAAAATTTAGAGAAAAAATGATAATGGTGTCGTTATACCATAATCCAAGTAAATCATAAACTATATAAAAGTATTTCATCTTAGTTGGATAATGATTTTGAAATAGAACTTGGAGAATTTAATTAGGAAAATAACCTTTCTTTTAAAATCAAATTTTAATGTATAAAAGATATTCACAATTATTTAATTGAAAACCACTTTAAAAACTTATAAAATAATATTTTAAAATAATTTAAAACATTTCATGAGGAAAATATCCTTCCCTTTTTGAAGAAAACACTTTTTTAAATCATATCTTTTTTTTGAAAATCCGTTTATTTAAAAATAAACATTAAAACTTATAAAGAATATTTTGAAAACCATTTTAAACACTTTTTAAGATGTATTTTTTTAAATAATTATACTTTAAAATGATCTTAAAATATTATTTAAAAACATTTTTGAAAACATTTTTAGAAGACATGGTTTTTGAATAAAAGAAATTTCCGACCGAAGAAAAAAATAAGGTCATATTTTCTTAAAAACACTTTCTTTATTATCTTAATTACCAAAAAGTGTAAAAAAGCTACCAATACATGAAGATATCATGAAAAAGCATCATAGAATAAAAATAATGAGAATTATTCATAGATTTATCACAATATTTCATTAATAGAAGCATAATCATAAACAATCCTGATAAATGATGATATTTTAGCAATAATCTCTTACTAACTTAGAAACATTGAATCCTAATACCCATGAAACAATAAATTACATGAAGCTTAAAATATCATGAAATGAAGTATATTCATGATATAACATGTAAAATGGAAGTATATACACCTCGTAAATGAATATTGGATCATAAAAAAACTTGTGTCTCAGGTATAGGAAATTGAGAAAAATTACCGTTCCAATTTGGTATCTTTTGAACCATAATACCCCATGAAATATACATCTTAAAATGGATATGTAAATACCCATAAATTTAATTATAAGAATAATATGTTAAATTCATGGGTAGTATATACACCTCACAAAATAAATGAGTGGTGAATAAGGTATAAGTCTCACAGTAATAAAAGTGAGACTATAAATCCCCTTACTTCTTGAGTAAATTTTGAATCATGAGATCCATGAATGAATAACATCAATTGAAATATTGAATATCATAAAATAAATAAAATTGATGATATTAAATGTCATAGGTCAATATATACACCACAAAACAATAATTATTGGTGAATATAGCATATATCTCATAGAAATAAACGTGAGATGATAAATCACTTACCTTAAGTATTGACTTTCATTGTAAATGTTCAAACCTCCTCTTCTTTGGTTAACTCATTTTGGTTTTCACTAAAGGGATCCTTGGTTATATTTATTCCAAAATTAAGGCTTCTAGGACTAATTGAGGGAATTTTGGAGGTGATTTGGGAAGGGGTTTTCTAAGAAAAGGGGATTGGGAGGTGTGAAGAGAGGGGAAGGAGAGGAGGCCTTTTATAAGTGCGAAGGAGGACACATTGGGAATTCTTGGAAAGATTTGATTTCTCCCCACTTTTTACTTGTACGACTATGGTTAAAAATGGACCATTATAGCTTTTTAGAGGTGAAATGATCAAAATATGGCCATATAATAATTCTTAGAAAAGGGTTGGGTCATTTTTACACCATATATTCTATGTTTAGTCAGTAATTAAGCTTGCTTTTACCTTAAACACTATAATTAATTCTAATTATTTTCACTAATAATTTTACCCAAAAAATAAGTTGACCTTATTAGAAATTAGATTTTTTTCCAATTTTGGATTCCATTTTTCTAAATTATAATCACATAAGTGGAAGTAATTAATTTAAAATGATTCCCCTGGAAGGGATGAGATAACAAGTTTTTAAAGTAAAAAAATCAAA
This sequence comes from Viscum album, assembly GCA_963277665.1. Classification (NCBI taxonomy): domain Eukaryota; kingdom Viridiplantae; phylum Streptophyta; class Magnoliopsida; order Santalales; family Viscaceae; genus Viscum; species Viscum album. The sequence continues at coordinate 750,713,862 of OY728123.1, read as the reverse complement.
ATTTTGAAAATTTTTATATCTAATTTCAATTCAAAAATTATTAAAATAAAAAAAATTAGATTTATTATTTTATAATTGAACTAATTATAAGTTAAATAAATTTAAAATATAATTTAACTATACAAATAAATTAGATGAAAAAGTGATTCTCAATTAAAATTCGGTGTTTTTCACTATTCCAAAAAAATTGAAACTTCACAGAAATATACCCAAAAATTACCCAAAGTAAAATTTGATATTAAAATTTGAAAAATTAACTTTAAATTTTCAATAATAATTTAAAAAATTTTCAAAAAATATATTTAAAATAGGAACCCCATTAAATGGCAGTAAAATTAACTTATATAAAAATACATCATTTTATTCATAAAATTGGGTTTATTCTTATATTATGTCTATAAAATATATTGTATGAGTGTTAAAATTTCTTTATTTGATATATAATATATAATTTTCATTAAATAAATTCCATAATTAGTTTTTTTATTTGTTGATAGAAAATTGTGTTTGTACATATAAAAATAGTTTTATTAGTAAACCAATTTATCTATTTTCATTTAGTTCTTACTTTCATTTATAACTAATTGATAATAAAAGGATTCATTTTATATACATGTGTAAATAATATTTTAACAATTTAGTTAATCTTATTCATAACTTCCATTACAACCACTTAGTGGTAACTATAATAATATTTTAATAACAATATTAGTAATATATTGTAGTTTAGTGAAACTCAGCCTTGCGTGTAATGCAAGCTATCGAAGGAACTCTTAATTTTGCTTAACACAAGACAAAAAATAGTATTGAATGTACCACAAGATAATATAAGTTTTGTGTTTAGTGTATTATTAACTTGGTGTTTCATGAAGTACAATCCAAATTTAGTGCTTTCATATAACACATGCTATATTCAGTGTTGCGTGAAATGAAGAATATTGAATAGATTAAATTAATTTTATTTTATTTTCAAAAAAATCTCGGGGTGTTACATTCTAACCCCCTTAAAATTAATTTATCCCTCTAAATTCATTTGGTTTATCAAATTATTAATACTTTAAATTTCATTTCATAGAAACCCTTATCATAAAAATGAATACTAAAACTTCCTTTAAAAAAAGAAAGTTGGAACAATAATGGTTAAACAATGTAACTCATAACTAGGTTTCCATATAGGAGAACATGGGTTAAGAGTGAATATTGGACACATAAGAAAATCATAAATAACTATAGATAGAGATAAATATCATTGATCATCATAAAGTGAATGATCAAAAGAAAGTTAATGGAATAAAAAATATAAATCTGTGATGATTTATAAGACCATTAGTTCAACATAAAGGAAGGTATTAAATAAATCCTTTTGAATGTCCTTTTCACAGAGTTTAGTAATTATTTTAATGTATAAGTATATAATGGAATATACTTAATTTATTTTATTCCTTTTCATATGTATAATAACACCCTTTGGTTGTGCCTTAATCAATTTCCACTTCATCTCTTACTCCAAGAAATGGAGGTGAATTTGTTATTCTTAATGCCCTAACAGATTAGAAGATCTATATGTAGAATGATAATTCATTCCATATTTATTTAGTTATCATCATATAAAAAAGGTTATCACAGGTTATCTAGTATGTATAAATCCTTATATGTCGAGATAATACTTTAATATCTAAAACCTCATCCAATTTTATTGTAAACTATTAGATAAACGGTTAACCATATAACCCTTATAACATGCCCAAACTGAGAACTACTAATATGGTGCCCCGAGCTGGGTCGTTAGATGACCTAAAGTGAACCTACCCGTATGATAGAGGCTACTGACTAGTAGCAAGGGTCTAATAGGTCATGTGGGGAGACTATTCCCTCATTACCAGAGTAATCCATAACAGAAACTAGTTTAAATAGCAGAAAAAAGAGAAAAATCAATAACATACATAAACAACCAATTCCCAAAACTGGGTACAACCACATACAACATTAAATATGTCATGTCAAGATACAGTGTCAAGTGAACAAACCCCAAAATAAATAAAACAACAAAATCCCCAAAATAGTCTGGACTCCAAGCCTGGAACCTCACCCATACATGTCCCATGTCCAACTCAACTCCCAATCATAGGTCCCTTGCCCTTGTCCTAACCTGCAAGTGTGAGGTTTTTTTGGGTACCTAATGGCGGCCCGAGAAGGGCATGAGTATAACTTAGTAGGATACCACCAATGGCGTCTACAAAATATCCAGCAAGGTAGGCAGTACATGAAAATGATAATAATGGAAAAATAAGGGTAAAAAATTCAAAAGGTCATTGTAAACTATGTTCATTTTATTTATACTACCAATGAATTTGTGTTCACTACACATGAATTTCAAGATTTAATCTCCCCTTTTTATGTGTTCAATGGATTAGGTATATTCAATTTTCTCAGGCATATAGAAATACTATAAAGCACTATCTCACTAGGCATCACATTAAAACAATCTCACAGTCCTCACCTCGAAGCCTCAATCGAAGTGGAATGCAAACATTAGGGGAATAGAACTCAGTCCCCTTCCCTAACTTGTGGATTTAAGGGAGGGGCAAAAACCTTGTTCCAAATTGACCCATGGGCATAGAATTCCAAGTCAATTCCCCAGTCAGCCAATCCATGTACACATGATTATTTATCTTTCACCAAAATTAACCACATGACAACATCATATCCAATATCATTTATAACATCACAAAAATATCATAAAATAGGGAATTAAAATTTTACCTTAATCTAGTAACACCTTCGTCATTTATCACTAACCCCTTTATCCCCATTTACCATTTTCCATGTCTATCGCACTAAAGATATACAAGTATAAAGGTAGTCCCCTAATATTTCCCCATTAATCCAATTAAACCATTTTCAAGCCAACCAAATGACTTATTAGGCCATTACCCAACCTAAGTTCATTACTAAAACCCCAATTTATTTTCTTCTAATCATACTAACATATTCATCATAGGCTCTACGTTCTTGCACAATAGCTTACACTCACTTAGCTTACTCTCAGTCTAGGAAATCGATAAACCCCATTGGTGGCCCCAAAATAAGTCGAATCATCTTCCATGAATCCCATGAGAATCATGAGGGTTTAATTAGGTTTATTATACACCTAATTAAATACATCATCTCAATGGTACCAAGAAATCATCAAAAGAGGTCAAGAAATAAAACCCTACATGCACAAATCTACTCAAAAACCAAGGTAAATAATTTGTAGACCACCTACCTTGAATCTATTGGAGAACACACTCCCAACTATAGCCTTATATCTTGATTTGAACAACCCATGAATATTTACCCTAATAATCACCAAAAAAGTTGGGTTTGATAGCCTCATATGGAGATGGGAAAGAAATAGAAACCCTAAACCAAAAAGAAAAGAAAGAGGGAGATTAGCCTTACCCGGACCTTCATTCCACAACTAACAGCGCTCCAAACGGCTTAGGAATGAATGAGATTGACCTCTTGGAAGATCTAATATTCTTGGATCTTCACTAGGGTTTAAGGAAGAAGAGGGAGGAAGAATCCCGAGTTGGGTATAAAAATATTTCAATGGAATTTTTGTAATTTTTTAAAAGTTTCTGGGCCGCATGGTTTACCCGCACATTTTTCCAAACCGTGCCGATGCTTATGTCCCAAAAATCCCCCTCACATGGTTTCCCTGCACAGTTTTCCAACCATGCACCAACCATGCAGAAGATACTGTCCAAAAAAACCTCCCTTTCACACGTTTTCTAGGGAATTCCACACGGTTTAGAATAACAGTGTGCAAACCATGCAACATGCCCAGCACCCCCCTTTTCTTCCTCTTTTAAGTCCCAAACCCCCGAAACACCCCAATCCTTCTTAAGGACTCAGGAAAACACTTAATTGACCAAAATAAATGATTTAAATTGAAACATAAGTAAAACATACCTTATGGAGAAATTCGGGATCTTACAACCTCTCCACCTTATAACGACTCATCCTCGAGCCGATCTTCTGAGCATCATTGAGTTCCCAAAGAAAAGAGATTGGGCCACTGGGCTCGCATATCTGATTCTCTCTCCCAAGTTTCCTCTTGAATGTTTCTATGTTTCTATAGAACACAAACTAAGGGCACAATCTTACCCCGGAAAACATTCTCACTATGGTCCACAATATGAATAGCTTGATCCCCAAAGGACGCATCAGCCTCAATCTTGACATCATTGGCCTTTAACACATCATACGGATCAGAGAGATATTATCGAAGTTGTGAAACATGGAAGAAATAATTCATTACACTATACTAACGTGGAAGAGCCAATCGGTATGCCAAATGCCTAATTCATTCCACAATCTCTAATAGACCCATATATCTAGTTGCCAACTTGCCCTGCTTCTGAATTCGACAGTGATCCAACCTTGGAAACACCCAAATAAATTGACTATCACCCACCATGAACTCAAGAGGTCTACGACGCCGATCTTCATATGACTTATGACTAATCTTATTCATTTTCATATGCTTTTGAATCAAATGAACCTTCTCCGACGTCTCCTGCACAAGACTCGGTCCTAATAGCTCAGACTCTCCAACCTCTAACCGAGACAAGAGACATCTACAATGTCTCCCATAAAGTGAATTAAAAGGTTCCATCTAAAATGTGGCCTGAAAGCTATTTTTTTAAGAAAACTCAATAAGTGACCAGTGTTTTTCCCACAAACCACTGAAATCCCAAACACATGCTCTCAACATGTCTTCTAATACCTGATTTGTATGCTCTGACTGCCCATCGATCTACGGGTGGTATGCCATACTCAAAAACACCTGAGTACCAAGTGATTTATGTAGTCCCCTCCAGAAGTGAGAGGTGAAATACAAATCATGATCTAAAACTATGGTCCTCAGAATTCCATGCAAGCACACTATCTCCTAAACATACAATTCCCCTAATTGGTTGATAGTGTTGGTCTCCTGAATCGGAATAAAATGAGCCACTTTGGTAATTTGATCTACCACCACCCAAATTTTATTATTCTTCCGAGGCATCCTCAGAAGACCCACCACAAATTCCATCATGAAATCATTCCAATTACACCATGTAATAGGAAATGACTACAACGACCCACCTGGATGCTGGTGCTCAACCTTCACCTGCTGACAGGTAAGGCATCATGCCACAAAACTCGTAACTTTTTTCTTAATTTCCAACCACCAAAACTATCTATGAAGATCACAATAAATATTAGTCAATACCGGATGCACTTCCCGGTTCAACATGTAGAACTCGCGCATCATATCTTCTCATACTCCTGCTAGCATCATAACACGACCATGAAAGTATGCAACTCCATGAGCACCGAGAGTCCAACCAGAAGGTGACTCTACACCTTTAAGACTTTACTTCAAATCCAAACACTATGGATCTACTAACTGACTCACCTTAATCTGGCTCGAAGTCTTAGATCCAACTTCTATGGATGCAAGAGTCATCTTCCCTAGCTCATCCAGTACCTCCAGGTGCATCTCAGGAAACAAAGTCATCAATCTCCACTCTAATGATTATTCTTGGACCACCTAATTTTGAGTCTTTCAGCACAGAGCATCAACAACACTATTCCATTTTCTCAGTGTGTAAACCAACTCAAAATAAAATCATTGTAGGTATTCAACCCACCCTCGCTATCGATTATTCAGATCCTGCTGAGAGAATATGTACTTGAGAATTTTATGGTTGGTAGACACTATAAAATGTTCTCCCAAAAAGTAATGCTTCCAAAACTTCAAGGAATGAACTACTGTAGCTAGTTCAAGGTCATGAGTTGGGTAATTTATCTCATGTGGTCTCAACTGTCTCGACCCATAAGCAATAACCCGGTCGTCCTGCATCAACACTACCCCAATTCCCACACCAGATGCATCGCAGAACAAGGTTTACCTCTTACCTGGTTTGGGTAAGATCAAAATCGGTGCGGAAGTGAACCGCTTCTTCAGCTCCAAAAAATAATTCTCACTAGGCTCTGACCAATGAAACTTAACCCCTTTATTAGTTAGACCTATGAGTAGTGCTTCCAAATGAGATAAATCTCTAATAAACCTTAGGTAATAACCAGATAAACCAAGAAAAATTTGAATATTAGTGATGTTATTGGGTTGCTACCAAGAAACCACAACCTGCACCTTTTCCAGATCCACCAACACACTAAACACAGAAATGATGTGTCCCAAACAGTTCAACTCATGAATCCAAAGATGAAATTTTGATAGCTTGGAATAAAGCCAATTATCTATTAGTGTACTCTAGACAATGTCAAGATGTTTGGAATGATCATCATGAGTTCTAGAGTACACCAAGATGTCTTCGACAAATACAACTACAAACTGATCCAGATACAGGTGGAATATCTGGTTCATGAAGTCCATGAACACAACTAGTGCAATGGTCAACCCAAACAGAATTACCAAAAATTTATACAACCCATACCTACTTTAGAAAGCTATCTACCGTATGTCATAAGGTATCACCCTTAAATGATGGTATCCCAATATCAAATCGATCCTAGAAAACACCAAGACACCTCTGATATAGTAGAAAAGATCATTGATTCTATGAAGAGGTTATCGATTCTTCACCATCATCTGGTTTAGTTTACTTTAATCGACACATAGCCTTAGTGATCCATCATCCTTCTTAGAAAACCACACAGGAGATCCCCAAGGTGATGTACTAGGATGTATAAACCCCTTACGCTCCAATTCCTATAGACAAATATTCAATTCATGGAGCTCTGTTGGCACCATTTGATAAGGTGGAATAGAAACTGGCTCTGATCCTAGAAGCAATTTGATCATGAACTCAAGATCCCTCTCGGGTGGTAACCATGAGAAGTCCTGAGGAAACAAGTCCTGAAAATGGTCCACAACAAAAGGGAAGATTTCCTATCCTTTTTCCCCATCATCTATCTAAGGCATGCCACTTGGGGTGTGAGTTCTCCCAACTATTAGCGTAGCTGCCCTGTGCGGCCTGCTTGAGTATCCCACTCAACATGAAGGACATATGTTCTCCCATAATAAGATTTGAATGTTAACCGACATTAGTAACAGTCAATATGGGGTTGATATAACACCAACCAATCTATTCCCAAGATTAGCTCAAAACTTGACATCTCTAGGACAAACATATCCCACAGAAAATGATACCCACCAACCTCTAGAGAACAACCCTTACACTACCTAATTTTGTTTACTCTCACCCATAGTAGTGTATCAAGCAACATTACCCCACATGTAGTATCTATAGTTAATATCAAAACAACGACAAAATGATCAATATTAAATGAATACATATAACTTGTATCAAATAAAGCACTAGTAAAATTGGAAGCTACAAGAATCATACATCGAACAGTAGATGGTCTTGCCTCACCACCCTTAGTGGTAGCCTAAACTACATGGAGATGACCTACCCCTTTACGCTAGGCTCCAGCCTAAGTACCCTACACTACACTGCTATTTTGGTAAGGATGATCTATCCCCATAGTTCCACGTCCACCACCTCAACTAGTACGACCTATGGAGCTCCAACTGCCTACCTGATATGGGGTAACCAACCCACTGACAACACTTGGAACCTGTATCTGACCTCCATCACTCCCTAATAACAACTGGTTTTGGCAGAACCTCTACGTCTGGTCTAACTAGCCGCACACTCATCACTCAACCAGTGGGCAGGGACACTAGTCACACTTGTGCCCCAACCCACCACACTGATAATAGAAGACATCATCAACACCATGAGAAGTTGGCACCCTATTCTTACAACTATGTGCACTTCCAACCTACTAAAAGGTCCCAAAGTGGAACTTTATACTATCAGAAGCTACCCCACTTTCTCACCTAGCTGGTGCCACAAGTTCACTACCTAAATCTCCCTTCAGGTTCCCCTCCGAGATAAGGGCCTAATCCACCACTTCAACAAACCTTTTTAGATTAAAGATATTCACTAGAGATATGATCTTGTGTCTCAACCCATCGTAGAAGCATTTCTCCACAACGGATTCTTCTCCCATCAACATCGGAACAAAGCACATCAAATTGGTGGAATGACTACCATAGTCCATCACCAAAATTTTCCCCTCAATCAACCTCATAAAATATGTATCCTTCTCTTACCTCATGGTTTCTAGGTATAAGTTCTCAAGAAACTTCTCCTCAAAATCCTTCCACATCATTCCTTCAGTCTGCTCTATTTGGACCATAATGTCCCACAAGGGATTTACTTGACCTCTCTGCATATAGGCCACCAACTTGACTCTCTTCTCACATGGATCCTCTAGGTAATCAAGAATAATCTAGATGGACTCAATCCAAAACTCTGATGATTCTATACCACCCTCTCTAGTAAAGGTCTGAGGGTGCTGCAGTTGAAACTCCCTGGTCAACTCAAACATACTCGGTACAACCCGCCCTGGGTCTCGTTCCATTATTTGTATAAAATTAGAAAATTTCTAATGAAACTTATCTTCCCTATCTCCTTGGATCACCTTGTTCTCTTGATCCACGACTGGAGGAGTGTTCTCAGCAATGTACTCATTTCTCTAAACCAACGCACGTCTTCGAGGTGACATTTCTCAACAATTCTAAACACAAACATTAATAGACAACCATAAATCTTTTACGAAATAAAAAAAGATATAGGTAGGCTCATCACTTTCCACCAAACCAGTTTGTAGACACTACCCAAACGAGGACACTCCCAACCAGATCACTACCCATGGACATCTCTACTAAGGCCATGACTAAAATGATATCTAATTCACATGGTCAAAAGCCTTATCTTTTACCCAATTCAAAACCATTTCCATATCCCAATTTACTTTTACAACATATTAATCCACTTTTACTTATTTATCACGCACCATTTCCTAATTATTGTTTGAAAATTTCGATTCCCTTTTTACCCATTCACACCATCTTATTAGGCACAATTTTATTAATTTTAAGAAAACATATGCATCCTAACCTTCATGTCCCTCACACCTATCCCATGTCTGTACCTACCACGATGCATGTAAATTTCCTATATAGGTTACTAGAATTATGCCTGAATGAACAACCTCGTACCTTTCTGGCCACGAGAGAAATATTACAAAAGTGTAAAATCACACAACAAGTGCATCACCCAATGGTGAAATATCATCAAATATAATAACACACAACAAGAACAAAAATCCCCTCCCAAGGTGACTTGGGTTTTTCCCCATACATGTGTTAGCTACTCCCTAGCATGAGATCATTAACAAGGTCCGAAAATATCCTAACTTCCATATACCATCCCCTAATAGTAAGTAAGAGAAATGTCCTCCTCTGATACCACTTTTAACATCCCTAACCTGATATACACTAATCCATTACCCTGAGTCGGGTTGTTAGATGACCTCAAGTGTGCCACCCCGTATGCTAGAGGTTGCCGACTAACAGTGAGGGTCTAATAGGTCACACGGGGAGACTATTATCTCATTAACAGTGTAATCCAAAACATAAAATAGTTTAAATAGAGAAAACAAAAGGGAACAATCAATAACACGCATAAACAACCAATTCCCAAAATTGGGTACAACCAAATACAACAGTAAATATGTCACGTCATGCTATAACGTCAAATAAACAAACCCCAAAATAAATAAAACTAAAGAATCCCCAAAATTTTCTAGAATCTAAGCTTATAAGCTCACCTATTCATGTCCCATGTCCAACTCAACTCCCTAGCATAGGGCCCTTGCCCTTATCCTGACCTGTAAGCAAGAAGTCTCCTTGGGTACCCAATGGCGGCCCGAGCAGGGTGTGAGTATAACTCAGTAGATCACCATAAATAGTGTCTAAAAAATATCCAACAAGGTATATAGTTCATGAAAATGATAATAATAGAAAAATAAAGGTAAATAGTTCAATATGTAACTCTAAACTATATTCAATTTATTTATACTACCAATGAATTTAGGTTCACTACTCAGGAATTTCATGATTTAATATCCCCTTTTTATGTTTTCAATGGATTAGGAATTATCAATTTTCTCAAGAATATTGAAATAAAATCAAGCCATATCTCACTAGGCATCACATTATAACAATCTTAGAGTCCTCACCTCGAAACCTCAGTTCGGGTGGAATGCAACCATTAGCGGAATAGAACTCAACCCCTTCTCTAACCCGTGCATTTAGTGGAGGACCTAGAAACTCAGTCCAACTTGACCCATGGGCATAGAACCTCAATCCAATAACAAACTCATCCAAGCCATGTGAACATGCTTATTTATCATTCACCAAAATTAACCAAATCACAACAGCATATCCAATATCATTTACAACATCACAAAAATATCATTAAATGATGAATTACTATTTTGAATCAATCTAGTAACACATTAGTCATTTATTACTTAACCCCTTTAGTCCATTTCCCATTTTCCATGCCTATATCACTAAGCATATACAAGTATAAAGCTAGTCCCCTAGCATTTTCCCATTAATCTAGTTAAACCCCTTTAATCCAACCAAATGAATTCTTAGTCCATTACCCAACCTAAGGGAATTAATAAAACCCAAATTGAATTTTCTTTTATCATATTAACAAATTAATCATGGGCTCTACATTCTTGAACAACATCCTACACTCACTTAGCTAACTCTAAGTTTGGGAAATCGTCACACCCCATGGGTGGCCCCAAAATAGGTCGCATCATCCTCCATGCATCCCACAAGAATCATGAGTGTTTCATTAGGTTATTTAGAAACCCAATTAAACACATCATCTCAAAGGTACCAAGATCTCATCAAAATAGGGCAATAAATAAAACCCTACATGCACAAATCTACCAAAAAACCAAGGGATATAACTTGTAGAGAAACTACCTTGAATATGTTAGGGAACACACTCCCAACCGATGCCTTAGATCTCAATTCAACCAACCATTAAATCTTTACCCTAAAACTCACCGAAAATTTATGTTTTGAGAGATTCGAATGGAGAGGGGAAAGAAATAGAAACCCTAAACCAAAAATAAAATCAATAGGGAGATTATCCTTACCCGGATATTCAATCTACAACTGACTGTGATCCAAATGGCTTAGGAATGATGGAGATCGACCTCTTGGAATATCTTGGAAGCTTGGATCGTCACTAGGATTGAAGGAGGAAGAGGGGGGAGAAATCCTGAGTTGTTATAAAAATCCCAAAATGGATTTTTTGTAAATTTTTAAAAGTTTCTGGGCCGCACAGTTTTCCTAACCGTGCGCTAACAGTGAGGAAGATTCTGTCTCAAAATAGCCCCATTGTATGCTTTACCTGTATATTTTTCCAAACCATGTGCAAACCATGCAGAGGATACTATATGAAAAAACCCCCCCTTTCGTGTGGTTTCTTGGGAATTCTGCACAGTTTGCACTAACCATGAGCAAACCGTGAAGCTTGCCCAGAACTCCCCTTTTCTTCCTCTTTCAAGTCTTGAACCCCTAGAACACCCCTAGATTTATTAATGACTTGAAAAAACACTTAATTGACCAAAATAAAGGGCTTAAACTAAAATGTAAGTAAAACACACCTTATGGTGAAATCTGGGATGTTACAACCCTTCTGAAAGATGAAAGTACAAAACATTAGAAAGAAGGTCACTAAATTTATCAAAATGATATAAACATTGATCCCTCATATATCATAAAGTATCTATTGGGTGACTCATACCAAACATGTGAAAACCTTTATCCATAATTCTTTTGGAACAAAATAATAAATTGAACTACTATAAATCCATATTGAAATCAAGCTTGATTTTTTATTATTTGTCATATTATTGGATATATTAATTAAATTAAAAAGTTTTAAACTTCATACATGATAATATAGGAAACTTTTTCAATAAATCAAAAATCAGTTCCATGGTAATCATTACTATATAATTTACTTTATCCATATCAATCATCTCTTTATCCGAGCAAAACATAATTTTGTCAACATCCGAAACACATTGTGGGTTACCTTCCCTTAAGAAAAATATTCACTTTCCATTAAATCAATTTTCTAGGCCATTTCTTGCATTAAATATATTTTTTTAAAATCCTTAATGGAAAACATATACTTTATGATTCATATGACATAATGTAAAAAATTCCATTAGAACATTTTATAGCTTTCACATGTCATTCACAACCTCTTTATCTTCAGGAATAGAACCAATAATTGTACTATATTCCTAATTATTTTCATGATATTTCCACTTAAGAAATATAATTTCATAGTGCCCATACATTATACATCTAAAAAATTTAATGTTAACCCAGTTCCTTCTTATTACCACTATTGAATAAGACTAGAATGTATAGTGTGAGCATATAACATCCCGACCCGGATTACCCCTGAACCGGTAGCTAGATCGATCACCATATGACCTTAAGCCCATCTCCCCGTATACTAGAGATTTCTGACCAGCAATGAGGGTCTATGGATTGTAAGTGGGGATACTATAACATCATATTAAGAGTGAAAAACAAAAATAGATAATGAACTCAGACAACAATTGAAGCAAATATTAGTAATATTCGACTATATAAAGAAAATGTCCAATGCCAATTTATACACTATTTTCATGTCATGGTGATATGTATCAGAATGTAGTAAAAAACAACATGATTTACATTCCAATATAGAAATAAGGAAAAGACACAAATCCCCAAGGGTGATATCTATGACCATCCCAAGCTCTCACTCAGTCCTTTTCTCCTAACTCCCAAGTACAAGTAACTACCACAAGAAAATGTCCAAAATACTACAAAGAAGAAACTATACTCGAGTACCCCAGTGCAATGGCAACCCAAATGGGGTGTGAGATATATATCTCAGTAGGACAAGACCACTGGTTGTCTAGCTCAATCTAAAAAACTCAATATAACAAAACAATGTGTAGATATAACAAGGAAATAATAGAACTAAATAAATAACAAAAAACTTGTCCAGGTTCCAAAGGGACACCTGCCGATGATAATTCCTTCTGCCCATAGCTAAAATAAGAGTTTTTGCAAGAATAATATTAGAATACTTATGAATCCTAAAAACCTATTAAAAATTTAAAAATTATTATCAATTTATTCATTTATTATCTCCAAGGTTCCCATGGTTACCCATACCTCAAAACTAACTTTGGCTCCTGCTGGAGCCTGAAGTGTTCCCGAGGTAAAATCATAACTTAGTACTTAATTCATCTCATACCGTAGTTCTAATGATTCTAATGTGAGGCCATCACTCAGAGTACATAATTTATCCTTTATTTAATCGCACTTAACTTTCAATCCATTAATGTCATTTTTTAGTGCAGAACACTATGTCTAACACCCCGATTTTCAACATGTATACATATATCTAGTGTAGAATTCCATGTCTTATACCCATTACTCATTTGATGTAGTTCTTCATGTCTCACACACGACTTTCTCAATTAGTTTATATTTCCATGTCTCACATTGCACTTTCTCAATCGGTGTAGATCCCCATGTCTCACAATCCACTTTTTCAATCAGTGTAGATCTCCTTGTCTCACACCAAACATTCTCAATTTGTGTAGATTTCCATGTCTACCACCTCATATCGCAAGAATTTTCATCTCTATTGAGGTAGAACGCCTTGTTTAATGCCCCGAATTCTCAACCGGTCTAGAACACCATGTCTAGCACCCACTTAACCATGTATGTATCTCCTCACTGTCCTAGAATGGTATGTCTAGAACCCAATTATCATTTCCATTAATTAATTTAAAAATTAATTAATCCCTGCACAATAATTAGTCACTCAAGAATTATCAACCCATTATCTTCCTAATCCAATGATTAGTGAAATATACTAAATCCATTAGTTAACCCCATAATTATCTTAGTACACAATTCCATTAATTAATTCATCAATTAATTAATATATTAACACAAATCTCATTCCATAATTAATTATCCACAATTAATTATCCAAACCAAATCTCAACTTGTCATAATTAATATCCCAATTAATTATCTTTATCAACATCAAGGTACATAATTAATGCACCATTAATTATCTCAACATAACCAATCATTATCTCGTAATTAATTTCCCCTAATTAATTATCTCAAACAAACCCAAACTCAAGCACATAATTAATTCATAATTAATTATCTCATTTTAAATCTCATATTTCCATAATTAATTTTCTACAATAAATTATCCAAATCATTACTAAAAAATCACATAATTAATTAACCATTAATTATCTTAATTTAGCCAAAACATAATATCACAATTAATCCACCGATTAATTATCTCAAATATTCAATCCAATATCTTATAATCAATTCCCTGATTAATTATCTGCATTCCAATCTCAAAGCACATAATTAATTCACAAATTAATTATCTCAACTTATCCAATTCACAGTCTCATAATTAATCCCCCAATAAATTATCTAAATTACTAACTCATGGTATAATTAACTCACAAATTAATTATATCAACTTAACCAATTAATATCTAAAAATTAATTCCCCAATTAATTATCTCAAATAATTCCACAAAATATTCATAATTACCACATAACCCAAGTGTATCATCTTGTAACGACAGTAATATAAAATCACACAACAACAAGCTAAACAAACATATCAATATAATCACTATGTTTTTTACTTAAAGGTAGAACTCCTCAATTGAGGGGTTTTATTTCAGAAACATGATTTTGTAATGTAACAAATATTTTTATACCAATAAAAAAATCATTCAGAAATTTCAGTCAAATTCATCATCAACAGAAATTAAACAAATACTGCATTTTATTATTTGAGGAATGATGAGGACCCTACCTCATGGAATTGGATGAGCTAATGCCTTATAACTCAAACCGCAACCCGCTCATGCATACACAGTTCCACATTAATGTGCACACATACTTGGAATTGACCACATTACATAAAAATAACAACCGACACTACTTGTTAGTTCAGAGGGGACCAAAGTACACCAAAATAATAATCCAAAACTCAAAAAAAACCATAAGAACCTCATCCAAGGGGTGCGAAACCAAATTATCAGGTATAAAGCCTTACCCGAATATGAAGGCAATGAACAAAATGAAGCCGAACCTCCATTCCTTCGGTGGAGGTTGTCAAAATACAGAACAACATGTCCCAAGATATCTTTCGTACCACCTCGGATCCGAAGAAACAAGAAATCTGGGTTAATCGCAAACCCAGGGTTTCACACCAACAAAACCCAAATGAAGTAGAGTCAAGATAGCTGATGTGAAGAAAAAACATCCAGAGAAGGATTTACCTCGATGAGAAAGACAACTTCCATGAAGAAAACATATCAATATGGTGCATATAGAGGGAGCCGGGAGAGGAGGGTGGTGCGCCACCCATGGATGCTGCCCCATGGGTGTGTCCTGACTCATGTAGGATGAGGGAGAGGTGCACCTCCCTCTTCTATTCTCCGTCACATAATAGATTAAAAATCCTAAAATAATTTTAAGAATTAATATAATAATAATAATAGCCATCATATTACTATTATTACACATTAATATTACACATCTTTGATAAACCCTAACTCCCCAATTACTCATCATTTAATTAAATTCTTTTCAAATGAATTTAATAAAATAAATTCTCAAACTCATAATTATTTAAATAAATTCTTCCAACCACAATTTAATTAAAAAAACCCAATTTCACAATGTTTAATTAAATTCGTCCTTACCTTTAATTTAATTAGATAAAACCCCCATATCATGAAATTTTGTTAAATACCACTCATTCAGGAATTTAATGAAATAATTTATCTCGAAACCCAAAACTGGGTATGCCACACGGTTTTACTTGCATGGTATGACAGGTCATGCAAAGACTGTGCGTCCGCCATTGGATACCCTAGGCATCCCTCATGGATGAACTGTATAATTTGACTAATTGTGAACAACCCGTGAGAATTCCTTTGCCTCACCTATAGAATGCCGCATGGTTTGACCAACCGTGCACAGCCCCTGAGAATGACACTGCCAGGTATGACACTCCAAAAACCCATTGAGGCACCTAAAAAACTCATCAAGACAATACCCAAACCCGTTATCAATAGGTTTAAATAGTCCTAACTTGCAAAACATTATCCCCAATCTTGGTTTTAAGACTAAACCATCCAAAAAATGAAAAATTTCAAAAACTTATGTATTGTAACCCAGTTAAAAAACACCAGACTTTACAATCTACCCTCCTTAAAAAATTCTAATCCTTGAGATTCCATTGGGAACTACTAAAAATTTAACCAACCCACCAAGATAATTATGTCTCGTTTGAGCGATCACATTGTGTTTCTAAAGGCCAAACACAGCTTTAACCAAATCACAAGCCCAACAGCTTAAACCTTTTAAAACCCAAGCCACAACTCTAAATCCAACCCAAAACATCAAAACAATACATAACCCTGCCCACACAACTAGAGACATGATTCCATCATCATCTCCTCAACCACCCACTCATTGATGCTTTCCACCAATGATCTTATCAATTAATGGCCAAACTCCCAAACCATGGATCTTTCCATGAAAGTCATCACCAGCCCGTAATAACCACACTCGCCCTTAAACCAACAACGTTCCTTTAAAACGATTCCATCACCAATGACCTATACATCGAAATCCTTACTTGACCTGAAGTGAACTTCTTGAGTCAAGCCATCACAAGGCTACATTAAAGTTTTTGTTCCCCAACACAAATAAGGGCACAACCCAAATAACCACACGTACTTCATACAACCCAAATAAAACAACTACTTCATTTATAACAAGGAAATAATAGAATTGAATAAATAACTAAAATCCTCTGCAAGTTCCAAAGGGACACCTGAAAACGATACCTATTTAGGCCCGTTGCCAGAATGAGAGTTTTCACTGTAATCATAGAGTCATATTTTTCAAGAATAAATACATGTTAACACTTTACCAATTATTCACGATTTAATAATTTATTATCTCCAAGGTTCCCATGGTTACCCATACCTCAATACTAACTTCAGTTCATGCTAGAGCCCAAAGTGTTCCCTAGGTAAAATTATAACTTAGTACCTTCTTTGTCTCATACCGTAGTTCTAATTATTCCCATGTGAGGCCATCACTCGGAGTACATCATTTATCTTTTTATTTAATCACAATTAACTCTCAATCCATTAATATCATTTATTTGGTGTAGAACACCATTTTTAACACCCTGATTCTCAATATGTATACATACATCTGGTGTAGAACACCATGTCTAATACCCGTTTCTCATTTGGTGTAGTTCTACATGTCTTACACCCCACTTTCTCAATCGGTGTAGATCACCATGTATTACACTCCAATTTCTCAATCAGTGTAGATCTCGATGTCTCACACTCCACAGTCTCAATCGGTGTAGATCTCCTTGTCTCACACCCGACTTTCCCAATTTTTGTAGATCATAATGTCTACCACCTTATATCACAAGAGATTACATCTCCGTTGGGGTAGAACACCATGTCTAATGCCCCAAATTCTCAATTGGTTTAGAACGCCATCTCTATCACTCACTTAACCATGTATGTATCTCATCACTGGCCTAGAACACCATGTCTAGCACCCAATTCTCATTTCCATTAATTAATTAAAAAATCAATTAATCCCATCCCAATTATTAATTAATCAAGAATTATCCAACTATTCTATTTATAATCCAATGATTAGTGAACTATACCAAATCTATTAGTTAACCCCAGAATTAACTAAGTCCAAAATTCTATTAATTAATTTATCAATTAATTAATCTATTAACACAAATCTAATTCCATAATTAGTTCTACACAATTAATTATCAAATCCAAATATCAACTTGTCACAATTAATCTCATAATTAATTATATTAATCAACATCAAGGCACATAATTAATAAACCATTAATTATCTCAACATAGCCAATCGTTATCTTATAATTAATTTCCCACAATTAATTTTCCCAAACACACACAAACTCAAGAACATAATTAATTCACAATTAATTATCTAATTATAAATCTCATATTTAAATAATTAATTTTCCACAATTAATTATCCAAATTATTATTACAAAAGAATATAATTAAACCACCATTTTTTATCCTAATTTAGAGAAAAAAACATATCATAATTAATCCACTGATTAATTATCTAAATAATCCAATTCAGTATCTTATAATTAATCCTCCTTATTAATTATCTATATTCCAATATCAAAGAACATAATTAATTCAGAAATTATTTATCTCAACTTATTAAATTCACTATATTATAATTAGTCCCCTGACTAATTATCTAAATAACCACCTCAAGGAATAATTATTTTAAAAATTAATTATCTAAATTTTTCCAATTAATCTCTCATAGTTAATTCCCTGATTAATTATCTCAAATTATTCTACCCAATATTCATAATTACTACTTAACCTAAGTGAGTCAACATATAAGGGAGATAATATGAAAACAAATAGCAGCAAGATAAATGAACATATCAATATAATCACTATATTTTTAGCTTGAAGGCAGCACTCCTCTATTGAGGGTTTTTATTAGAAAAAATGATTTTGTAATCTAACAAATCATTTTATACCAATAAACAAATAATTCAGCAATTTTAGTCATATTCATCATCAAAAGTAATTAAAAAACAACTATATTTTATTAATTGAGAAATGTTTAGGAACCTACCTCTAAGAATTGGTTGAGCCAATTCTTTCTAACACAAACCATAAACCGATCATGCATACACACTTCCAAATTAATGTGTGCGCATACTTGGAATTGATCGAAACACCTGACAACAACAATTGGTACTCCCAATTAGTGTGGCGCGGACCAACACACAAAAAAATAATCAACCTCAACTCAAAACAACCACCTGCACCTAATACAAGGGGTGTGAAACCAAATTATTTGGTATAAATCCTTACCCAAATATGATGGAAGTGAATGAAATCAATCTAAACCGCCATGCCTTTGGAGGAATTTGTAGAGATAAGGACCAACATGTCCCGTGACATCTTACTCACCACCTAGGATCAATGGAAACAAGAAATCCAGGTGAATCCCGAACCTACGGTATTGGATCAATAGAACCTAGGTGAAGGAGAGCCGATATAGTTGATGTGAAGAAAAAAACATGCAGAGAAGGAATTACCTCGACGAGATAAACAACTTCCATGAAGGAACTGTAATGTCCCGTTTCCGGAAGCTTCCCAGTAGTGCCCCGTACCTGGTTGGTCACATGGCCTCAAGCACATTTCCCCTAATGCCAGAGGATGCTGACTAGAAGTAATGACCTTGGGTGTGATTGTTGGGAAACTATTCCCTCATTGGCAGAGTAGCACAGTGGATGAGAAAACAAATAGAAATAGCAGAAGAAGTAATAAAGGAATAAAATAGTAAATAGTAGAAGACTGAAGAAATAAATAGATGGAGAACATAAATATAGTGATGAATGATACATATGTCTTGGAAATAAGCCAAACAAGTCACAATGCTGAAATATTGTACTAAACTAAAGTAACATAAAAATAGTAAATAGCTCCACCACATCGCAAGCCAAAGCTTGGTCCCATGCCCTCCAGCTCCAAAGCAGTCAAGTAACTATAGTAGAAGGGCGCTTTCCCTTATCTATACCTAAAACAATATAATCTGTTTGAGCCCAAAAGCATGGACCAAACAGGGTGTGAGATTAAATCCCAGTAGGCAACCACCAAGAGATCTATGTCTAACAGTCAGTGAATATATATGGAAGGAAATAAACCAAAGAAGCAGTAAAAAAGGAAGTACTCAATGGTAAACATGCCTACAGATTCATAGCATTCAAATACCACATATCAAGTAAGAATATAATAAAAAGGTAACCCTTTGGGAAGTACTCACAACCTATCCCCTCTGGACCTACCTAGCAAACACAAGCAACCCTCTGGGAAGCACACACAATATCACCCCTCTGGTTCAGCTTTAGAGTAGAATCTCTGATGAAGAAATCATCATCAATTCCCCCTATAGTCAAGTGTGATCAAAGACTCTATGAGGAAGCACTCACTGTCAATTCCCCCTATAGTCTTTTAATGGTAACCTACAGGCACTCTGAGGAAGCACTCAACGTCAATTCCTTTTGTGGCCTTGTAACGTAACTATAGAAACTCTAAGGGAGAACTCAATGTCAATCCCCCATATGGTCTTGCAGCATGATAACAATTACAAACACTCTGGAGAAGCCCTTATGTCCATTATCCTTATTGTCTACTAAACCAGGTTCTCATGGCTCTGTGTAAGTCAAACAGTCATATCAATGCAATGGGTCCAAAGTAAACCTCAAGAACTACTTGGATAACTAGTATACAACATAAAAAATGTCATATAAACAATCACTCTATCCTAATGATACTAGGCAAGGGGAAAAAATATTATCATAACAGGAAAACTAGACCAAATGGTCAAAACAAGCAAACATGGACAAAACCTCAACAACATGGAAAAGTAAACCCTATTCTCAACAAATAACCTCTATGCAATCAAACTAGGGCATAACAGGCAAATAATAGGGCTAAAACCATAAAGGCACAATACCCTGTTCATGGGTATTGGACACTTTTGCACATAAAACTCAAAGACTAACTACGGAAAGGCACAAACCACCTACCTTGGTGTTGTAGGATCGTTATATGTGAGCCTTAGGCCTTGAATCACCCAAGAACACTATAGATCTAAAAAAATGGTCAAAATTCTCAACTGAGGATAACTTGAGAAATATGAGGAATCAGAAAGAGAATATCTATAATAAGGAAGATCTTAATAAGGTGATCCCAACACAATCAACAATGGTCGATTCGAAGAAAAAATTCTCGGTCAGGGGCTCAGAGAAGTTTCATAGTCTTACAGTCTCTCTCAGACGAACTGGACCTAGAAGGAGATAGATCTGTCCGTCAGACACAACCCCGGTACGTTTAAGGAAAAAAAAGAAAGTACACGGTGTGTACATTAGAAGTACACGACGTGTACATTCCTTTACCGACCCCCACATTAGGCGGTCTCCAGGTCACCACACATGGCCGTGTGCATGGCCGTGACATGGAAAGCACCCGGATACCTATGGTAACTGAGTACACAATGTGTACTTAAGAAATTTCCAGAAAACTCCTCTTTTTACTCAAAAACTCTAGAAAAAATAAAACATACCTGAAAAGAAGATTCAGGTTCTTACAAACTTACCCTCTTAAATAAATTCTCCCCCAAATTTCTCTAGAAAGGAGGCATAGAAGAAGAATCCTCAAAAAACTCTGGCCACTACTATCATACATTTGTCTCCCTCTCCCATGTCTCATCCTGTACTCACCCATGCTTCCATAGCCCTCGTACCAGAGGAACATATGATCCATGAAGAAACATTGTATTGCGATCAACAATCCGAATAGAATGCTTCTCAAATGAGTCATTCACCTACAACTCAACCTCTTTGGGTTGAAGAGTATGAGATGGGTTTGAGAACTAATGTCAATGATGAGGAACATGAAAGATGTCATTCATATCCAGTACCTCTGAGGTAACTACAACCGATAGGCAACCTGCCCGACTCTCTCCAAAACCTCAAACGTCCCGACGTACCTCGGCGAAAGATTCCCTGTCTCCTAACCCTCTTATGCATGAACCTCGGTGTGACACGAAGGAAAAACTGATCCCAAAACTTGAACTATAGAGGTCGTCTATGCTGATTAGCATAAGACTTCTTTCGAGACTGTGCAGTATCCATCCTCTTTCGAATCAACTCTATCTGCTCTATGGACTCCTGGATAAGATGAGGTCCCATCATAACTACCTCTCCTGCCTCCGGCCAACATAAGGGTGATCGCTATGGCCAACCGTACAAATCACCATAAGGTTCCATCTAAATAGTTTCTTGAAACTAGTTTTGTAAAGAAAATCCACAAGAGGTATGTGATTCTCCCAAGAACCTCGGAAATCAAGGATGCATGCACGAATCATGTCCTCAAGCACCTGAATCGTATGCTTGGACTGACCATTTTTCTGAGTGTGGTAAGCTGTACTCAAAAGTATATGTGTAACCAATGCCTTATGTAGCCCCTAACAGACTCGAGAAGTAAAACGGGCGTCCCTGTATGAAACAATGGAGTATGGAACTCCATGTAAAGGTACAATCTCATAGATGTAAAACCGTCCCATATCATCAACACTGAAGGTCTACTTGATTGGAAAGAAGTGAGCAACCTCCGTGAGTCTGTCAATGACAACCCATACAACATCATTTCCTTGAGGAGACCTTGGAAAACCTATCACTAAATCCATCACAACATCATTCCACTTCCACTCAGGAATGGGTAACTGCTGCAAAAGCCCCATTGGTCGCTGATGCTTCACCTTCACCTGCTGACTGGTGGAACACCTTATAACGAACCCAAAAACATCATTATTCATTCTCTGCCACCAATAATGATGGTGTAGATCATGATACATCTTGGGGACACCAGTATGAACAGTCCAAACTGAGGAATGAAAGTCCTGCATCAACTCCTCGCATATGTATGATGACACCCATATACGCCCCTCGAAATGCAAGATCTCATCCTAGTCTATGGTCCATCCAGGAATAAGGTCCTCTCCTTACACACCTTCCTATAGGACTAAGCCTTCAAAATATGATAGTTTCCTCATTCACACTCAATCAAGAAGAGTAGAGGTAACAACTACAGAAGAAAGCTACATCTTCCCCTGTCTGTCGTGAACCTTCAAATTCATCTCAGAGAATAGATCCATAAGCTTCCACTAATTGTTGACCTCCTGAAATTCCTGTTTATGAGTCCTCTAACTCAATGCATCAGCCACAATGTTGCCTTTCCCTGCCGTATAGGCAAGCTCAATGTCAAAGGACTGAAGGTACTCAACCCACCTTCGCTGTCTCAAATTAAGGTCATGCTGGGTGAAGATATACTTGAGACTTTTGTGGTCGGTGAAAACCCCAAAATGATCTCCCAGAAGATAATGTCTCCAAAAACCTAAGGCATGAACAACTGTTTCCAACTCAAGATTGTGCGTCAGGTAATTCCTCTCATGTGGCCTCAACTTCCGAGACCCGTACGCAACCACTCCTTCTCCCTGCAGAAGAAATTCCACCAAACCAATACCCAAAGCATTATAATAAATAGTGTATCTCTTACCTGGATCTATAAATACTAGTATCGGTGCTTATGTCAACCTCCCTTTCAGCTCCTAAAAGTATGACTCACAAGAATCTGTCCACAAGTACATCGCACCCTTCTTAGTCAGGCCCGTTAGTGGCACTGCTAAGCGTGAAAAGTCTTGTATGAAATGCCTGTAGTATCCAGCCAGCCCCAGATAAATTATTAACTCAAAGATGTTCTTTGGATGATCCCAAGAATCTACTGTTCTCACTTTCTCTGAGTCCAATGATACTCCTGTCTCTTAGAAAACATGACCCAAGAAGTGAATCTCATCTATCCAGAAGTGGCATTTTTAGATCTTAACATATAACTGATGCTCTCTTAGTGTACTCAAAACGATCTCAAGATGGGTGGAATGGTCATGTCAAGTGTGATAGTACACCAAGATATCATCTATGAAGTCCACCATGAAGGAATCCAAGTATGGGCGGAACACTCAGTTCATCAATGCCATGAAGACTGTAGGTGCGTTCGTGAGACCGAACAACATAACCATATACTCATATACACCATACCTGCTCTGAAAGGATTTAAAAGGTATATCAGATGGTTTAACATGCAAATGATGATAACTAGATCTCAAGTCAATCTTTGAGAACAACCGGGCTCCTAAAAGCTGATCAAAGATATCATCAATACTCGGAAAGGGATATCGGTTCTTGACCATCAACTAGTTCAACTTCAGACAATCCACATAAAGTCTGACGGTACCATCCGCCTTCTTTGCAAACAGGACATGTATAAGGCCCCAGCCTTAAACCTTACTTAATCTTGAGTTATTACAAGATTACACATTGAGGATCTTTTCAGGTTTAGAGTTTTAGAGAATTAGATCATGAATCTTGCATTACATTCCACATTTAAACAAAGTGGTTACATAAAAGACAATATTCATTCTTCCCATCAACAGAAACCTATTTAAAATAAAACACGAATTCTTTCTTGACACATCCTTGACACTATCATCACATCATGTACCCTTCCCTTGACCTGTGAAAAACATTTCAAAAACTTGGGATGAGCATAAAAAGCTCAGTAAGGGTTATAAAAATATGGAAAGGAAACATGAGTTCAGAAATACATAAGAATGAAATAATACTTTACTCATAAAACATAGGCATATCAAATCATGAATAAATCATAGAAAACATAAGACATAAAGGTAACTTGAGGCATTCATAACATTCTTACGTAGGGAGTAACCCTCTTGGTTACGTTTGGAATACCCATCACAGTATATTCCCTAAATCTCTTCGGAGAAACCTTAACGTTTCACTCCTTCGCGTTACCCAATGCATTGGAGAGCTATTACGGGCTCAACCGCCCTTAGTTTATCATGGAACCACCCGTTTTCATAACAATGCCCAAGAACCATAACATAAATGTGTCACATAAAACATGCATAAAGGAAACATAACATTTCCACATTTCAATCACAATATAACATTTTAGGATATTGAAATAATGAATCCATTCAAAAAGAAACCATTTCCAAAACCATTTAAAACATTTAATAAAGAGATTTTTGAATCAAAGTGTCCCATACCACCTTGAAGTTTTTAACATTTTAAACCATTAATATCCATATAAATAAATCCTTAAAACCATTTTGAAAACATGGATATTAATAAGAACAAATAATTAAAACATTTAAAACAATATTTTGGTTAAAGGGGTTTTACCAAAATTTGAGGCACTTGAATACAATAATTCAGGAATAACATTTAGTCAGAACTTTATAATATCATGAGAATAAATGTATTCATGATATAATACTCCAAAGGACAGTATATACACCATATAATAGTGAATTGGTGCATAACAACAATGAACCCTCAATAGAAATGTCAAATGTAATGAAATCCCTTATAAAGAAGGTATCCTTAAATTAAGGACAAATCAATCTCAAAAATATGTGTGAAAAATATAAATACACCCAATATAAGTGGATATTAAGTGTAAAACAATAAAAGGTCATTCACACATATTCAATGGATGACATATTCAATGACTACATGTTGAACCCAAAGAAATCGAAATTGGGTTAAAAAGTTCCCTTGACAGCCTAACGACATCACATCAAAATGAGTTGATGAGAGATAAAAAGTGTATCTCATCACTTGGACAAAAAATTTACATCAATAAGGATATATGAGAACATATCCCAACATAACGATATGTAAATTAAAAGACCCAACAAAAGAAGTCTTTTAAAAAAGAGGAGGGTGAAAGGTTCCCTTACCGACTTGGGTATCTTTCAAAACATACACCCCATGAAAGAAAGACAATAGGTCATTGATGTAAATACTCATAAACGAAAGTATATTACCCAAAGAGTAGAATAATGGGCAGTACATACACCACTCAATGGAATTTGTGGAAAATGTAGCATAAATCTCACGGGAATAAAAGTGAGATGAAAAATCCCTTACGAAAATTCGGCAGCCTAACGGCGCCACTCAAAACTTCCAAAATGGATTGATGAGAGGAAATAGGGTCTCTCATCATATGAAAATAATAAGTACAGTAGGATTAATATAAAAGAACATCCCAATCATAAGAAATATGAGCTTAAAAGGAATGACATAAAAGAGTGTACTTAAAAAGAAAGAGAGTTGTAGGATCCCTTACCTCGGGTCCGACTTGACTCGATCGTTCTTTAATCTCCTGAATAATAAACTTGAGTTAATTTCTAATTACTTAAGAACCCTTTTTTAAGTTCATTATTACTTTTATACCACTTGTTACCATGTCACAAACATTATGTAATCATTTAAGTTAATAATATTTGTTTTGCCGATATTTGGTTCTTAAGTCGAAAGTGGTCTTCTTACAATTACATGTTGTTCGTGTGGCCAAATGTTTATTATATCCAGAATTGTATTCATTATGTAGATATCATATATTTCATATATATCCAGTACATTCATGAATTTATAACATTACATAATCATTTAGGGGTAAGAAATGAAATGCACCGTTCATGGAGACGGTAAGCCGTACGTACGCATGAACGCTACTTTCATTTCTATTTCGTATTTTATAGAATGGAATAATAATGATATAAAGGTATATTATAATTCCAGTATAATATCATATATAATATCATATTTCCATCCTTTATACATCCCACATATGGTATTTAACGAATCAAATCACTTTGAGGGGGCGGTAGTCCGCACTTCCTTAAATGAAGATATCGCGTATACCCATAATGGAAGCCATAAAGGTAAGACAAAAATGAAAAATACAGAAGCATAAATATAACATATACATATTATATATCATATATAAAAATAGTGACATCATAATGGCCACATTTGAAGGTGTTAAATGAGTATTGAACAATCATCGTTTCGGGAGGCAGAATTTCGCCATCCACGGAATCCGTATGTTCTTTAACCATTTGATGCAGTTGTGTGAGAGTGTAGCTCAAATAAATATTATAACAACATCCTAGTATATTGAAGATACTGGTGTTGTTACAAAAGAAGTAAATAAAAATATTTTAGGGGGTTGGAGAAGCAAAATAAAACAAATGAACATGAGAGAATGAATTACCTTTAAAAGTGTAACTCCTTTTGATTTAAGCCTAAAGGCTTCCTTTGAAAGGATTCTGTCCAAAGGGAGTCCTCTAGGATGAGGAGAGGGATGTGGAGAGAGCAAATGGCTAGGGGTTGGCTGAGCAAAAGGCTTGAGAAGTGTATGGAATGAGGTAGAGGTGGGGGCCTTTTATAAGAGGAGAGGAGGGGCACTTTTGGAAAGTAAAGAAATATTACATTATTTGAAAATGTGTTTCGGTTTCAAAAGGTCCCACATTGAAAGAATTCGTGGATAAGGTGATAAGGCTTCGAAATCCACTCATCCAATTGGTTTTGGACATGTGTAGGTTGTAGATTTTCCATTATCTTTCCATTTTAATTAAATCGTCAAATAATGCTGTCATCGCTGCATCATTATTATAAAAAAATACTATGATATAGGAAATCTTTTTATCTTTCCAATGACTATTTATAATCAAAATTTGGACTTGTATAACCCCACTTAAAAATTGTTTTCGTAAAACATATTATGTTTGTGTCATTTTCACTTTAACATTAAATAAAAATATATTAAAGTCATTTTCCAACTAAAGTGGCTCCATGGGGTCCCCAAGTTGGCCCATGGCTTGTCATGGTCGGCCATGACACAACCAATAATGTTGGGACATGTGTCTAGGTCATTTCATATTATTAAAGCATTATTTATACCTTAAACTATACTAATTACCACTAATCGCGATTAAAAACTTAATAAGTTACTATTCACCAAAAAATTATTTTTATCCCATTGAACCACATTTTACTTCTTAATGACAACCATGTATGTCGGATTTTTGAAATTAAAAACACAATGATGGAAAAATTTCATTTAAACGGAAAATCAGTCTTTATAAGTACCACTTAGTGGTTTCACTATTCATCAAAAATTGAAGTTTTTCAGAAAATTACCAAAAATTCACCCTAAGATATATTTGATATTACGAATTCAAAAATGAAGTCCGTTTTACAAAATTCAAAACATATTAGTCAAATTAATTAATTTAATAATTAATTCCCGCTGTCAGAGCAAATAGCATGTTTTTATAAAACAATAAGTATCAAAAGATTGACACTAGTTTAAGTCCGATTTCAAAGTGAAATTGATTCCAACGACCACTATTGGTTTTAATGGTAAAAATATTTTCTAATTTCACTTTAAAACCAATTAAAAAGATAATCTAATCATATAAATAAATTATATTTAAAAGAGGTTTTGAATTAAAATACAACATTTTACACTATTCATTAAAAAAATGAACTTTATCAGAAAAATACCAAAAATTTACACAAAGTAAAATTTGATGTCCCTATTCTTAAAAAGAGTTTTATTTGGTCCAAAATAATATATAAGAGTGATCAAAACTATATTTAATGACAGTTCGCCATCAAAAGGCGATAAGTGAACCTTTAGTGAAAACTAGGGCATATATGCCTAAAATTGAATTCTTTCCATATTTTAAGCCTCTATCCTTTATTGGATAATTGTAAAAACATTTAAAAAAAATATATAATCATATTTCAGTTATTTCTATCCATTCCCGCCATTACAACGGCTACATGTTAACTACCATTTAAAATAATATTATTTTATTATTAGAGTGCAACGTAAGATTCCCAAGAAACTCGTTGTTGCGTGTTGGGTACGCCATCGAGCATAGCGTCCCCTTTAAAGTCATTTAAATATTTTATTCACAAATATGGATAAATATGAAATGTCATATTCTTTATTTACCTGGGATGTTACATCCTTCCCCCCTTTTGGGAATTGCGTCCTCGCAATTTTAAAATTGCGCTTGGAAACATCCTTGAAAGTCCCACATCGGAACAAAAGTCGGTAAAACAAACACTTTAAAATAAAGAAAGATAAGTACAAAGGTCACCCGAGTTAACCCACACTAGGATTCCAAGTATGAAAATATGGACATGGAGGAGAAAACATAGGGTCATGTTCTTATGGAGAGTGATAGAAAAAATGTTTAGGAGAAAGTTAACAATGAGAAAATCACAAACTTGTGATGGGTTAAACGGTATTCGATTCCCCAGTAGGAAAAGTTAATATACAACATTTTTGTTTTAAGTTACTTTTTATTGAGGAATTTATTCATAAGGAAACATAATCACTTATCATATTGACTTTCAACTTTTATTATATTCCTTACACAAACTCATATTTTCTCCAAAAGACGAGTATTTAGGAAGACTTGTTCACATTAAGAGTACTATAATCAACTTCTAGAGGATCACCTAATCCACAAAAGAGAACTATGTACATCCTATGTCTTTAGGCTTAAACCAGAACCAAAACCAAAAAGGTTAGTACAAGATCAGATAATCCAGAAAAGGATAACCCCTTATAAAAAGAAAATCTATTCTTAATCACCAAAATTTGTCCAACAAAACCCAAAGTTCAACGAGGACCATCCGATAAACAATTTGTCCATAAAATTCTTCAAAGTAAACCAATATAAGATTGAAACCCAAATATTTGAAGGATTTAGTCACATTGTCTTCCAAGTTAAATCGTAACATTTATCTCCAAACAACATTAGTTGCTCCTAAAGTCTCGTATTGAAAAGTAATTAACCTAATCACATATCCTCCATGATAGGTTAATCATTTTTATAAGTAACCCAAAATCAACTTACTCTTAATTCATAAAATCATATAACTAGAATGAATCAGTCAAACTAACCAGGGACTTCACGTAGTCCAGTGGTAGGCGATAAATACCAGTCGCACTTTGGTTGTGGGTTCGATTCTCGCAGCTTTGTCCGACGCGATGGGTTGTCACACGGTCTGCGTGTTGTCCTTTTTTCAAAACTATATAATTCTCAAAACATTCCCCAAAACTAGATAAAATCTTCAGAAATATTCACTACATATTTTAACCTCAATTTTATCTCATGCCTTCCACTTCAATCATAACATTTAGTAACCCATAATTTCCTCAAAAGTAAGGATCATATAAACCCAAATGGTTCTTTATAACTATGTCCACAAAAGAAAAGATAACTATTCCTTGGATAAAATTTGCCTATATTAAACATCAGGGTTACACATAATATAAAAGGTCTTCTAATGTAACCCCATCATCAAAAGAGACTTGATAATCTTAAGAATTTCACCATAACTCTTGAAGCCCTTATATGTTGACATCTTACTCATTCAACATTCTTCATGATCCATTATCCATTCCTTTCCAACCTATTCCGAAATACCTCTTTCCTACAAACAAAATCATGAATCATATCCTAAGATTCCAAAATAAGAAAACAATAGTCATGAAATAGTACATACCTTTGATTGGTCATTGTCAGTTTCTTCATCCTCAATTGGAATGGCATTAGGTATTGGTAAACGAACATTTGTACGCTCTTGGTGACCCCATTCACGAAACTTCTTCATAGAACATGTGTTTGCATAATGACCATGCACACCACATTTAAAACATTCAATTGATCCCTCAGAAAGAACTTATTTCCCTTTCCTCGAGTCAACTGGATGCTTCCTTTTTCCATGGCAAGTTCTTGCTTTATGACCTTCATTTCCACATCTATAGCATATTTCTGTCCCTTTGAAACATTTTCCTAGGTGTTTCTTTCCACATCTTTGACACATAGGTTTTTGAGCACACATACCTTTATGATTATTACCTGTACTTCCGTAGGGATTTGTTTCTTGCATATATGATGCCTTAGAGAAAACTCCAAGGTTTAGGTGGTCAATCATGACTCCAGATAGTTGGTTGAGGATAATCAGAAGAGTTCTCATTACAGCTACCATATAATTCAGTTTTTTGCTCAAAAAACTGTCACAGTTTCCTTCACATCCACTGTTACTTTGGTGCCTGCTAGATCCAGCCATTTACTAAAACCAAAAAAGGTCAGTGTGAGTATATCAACAAAACCATCATGTACTAATGAGGAAGATAAACACTATGATACACTTACTCATTTACTTTATCTAAAACTAGGACTCTTTCTGAAATCCTAACCACTATGGTAATGTCACTTATGCTTAAAGAGTACCCTAACCTCTAAAGTTATCTAAACCGACCTTTGATACCAACTATAAGGCCCCAGCCTTAAACCTTACTTAATCTTGAGTTATTACAAGATTACACATTGAGGATCTTTTCAGGTTTAGAGTTTTAGAGAATTAGATCATGAATCTTGCATTACATTCCACATTTAAACAAAGTGGTTACATAAAAGACAATATTCATTCTTCCCATCAACAGAAACCTATTTAAAATAAAACACGGATTCTTTCTTGACACATCCTTGACACTATCATCACATCATGTACCCTTCCCTTGACCTGTGAAAAACATTTCAAAAACTTGGGATGAGCATAAAAAGCTCAGTAAGGGTTATAAAAATATGGAAAGGAAACATGAGTTCAGAAATACATAAGAATGAAATCATACTTTACTCATAAAACATAGGCATATCAAATCATGAATAAATCATAGAAAACATAAGACATAAAGGTAACTTGAGGCATTCATAACATTCTTACGTAGGGAGTAACCCTCTTGGTTACGTTTGGAATACCCATCACAGTATATTCCCTAAATCTCTTCGGAGAAACCTTAACGTTTCACTCCTTCGCGTTACCCAATGCATTGGAGAGCTATTACGGGCTCAACCGCCCTTAGTTTATCATGGAACCACCCGTTTTCATAACAATGCCCAAGAACCATAACATAAATGTGTCACATAAAACATGCATAAAGGAAACATAACATTTCCACATTTCAATCACAATATAACATTTTAGGATATTGAAATAATGAATCCATTCAAAAAGAAACCATTTCCAAAACCATTTAAAACATTTAATAAAGAGATTTTTGAATCAAAGTGTCCCATACCACCTTGAAGTTTTTAACATTTTAAACCATTAATATCCATATAAATAAATCCTTAAAACCATTTTGAAAACATGGATATTAATAAGAACAAATAATTAAAACATTTAAAACAATATTTTGGTTAAAGGGGTTTTACCAAAATTTGAGGCACTTGAATACAATAATTCAGGAATAACATTTAGTCAGAACTTTATAATATCATGAGAATAAATGTATTCATGATATAATACTCCAAAGGACAGTATATACACCATATAATAGTGAATTGGTGCATAACAACAATGAACCCTCAATAGAAATGTCAAATGTAATGAAATCCCTTATAAAGAAGGTATCCTTAAATTAAGGACAAATCAATCTCAAAAATATGTGTGAAAAATATAAATACACCCAATATAAGTGGATATTAAGTGTAAAACAATAAAAGGTCATTCACACATATTCGATGGATGACATATTCAATGACTACATGTTGAACCCAAAGAAATCGAAATTGGGTTAAAAAGTTCCCTTGACAGCCTAACGACATCACATCAAAATGAGTTGATGAGAGATAAAAAGTGTATCTCATCACTTGGACAAAACAATTTACATCAATAAGGATATATGAGAACATATCCCAACATAACGATATGTAAATTAAAAGACCCAACAAAAGAAGTCTTTTAAAAAAGAGGAGGGTGAAAGGTTCCCTTACCGACTTGGGTATCTTTCAAAACATACACCCCATGAAAGAAAGACAATAGGTCATTGATGTAAATACTCATAAACGAAAGTATATTACCCAAAGAGTAGAATAATGGGCAGTACATAGACCACTCAATGGAATTTGTGGAAAATGTAGCATAAATCTCACGGGAATAAAAGTGAGATGAAAAATCCCTTACGAAAATTCGGCAGCCTAACGGCGCCACTCAAAACTTCCAAAATGGATTGATGAGAGGAAATAGGGTCTCTCATCATATGAAAATAATAAGTACAGTAGGATTAATATAAAAGAACATCCCAATCATAAGAAATATGAGCTTAAAAGGAATGACATAAAAGAGTGTACTTAAAAAGAAAGAGAGGTGTAGGATCCCTTACCTCGGGTCCGACTTGACTCGATCGTTCTTTAATCTCCTGAATAATAAACTTGAGTTAATTTCTAATTCCTTAAGAACCCTTTTTTAAGTTCATTATTACTTTTATACCACTTGTTACCATGTCACAAACATTATGTAATCATTTAAGTTAATAATATTTGTTTTGCCGATATTTGGTTCTTAAGTCGAAAGTGGTCTTCTTACAATTACATGTTTTTCGTGTGGCCAAATGTTTATTATATCCAGAATTGTATTCATTATGTAGATATCATATATTTCATATATATCCAGTACATTCATGCATTTATAACATTACATAATCATTTAGGGGTAAGAAATGAAATGCACCGTTCATGGAGACGGTAAGCCGTACGTACGCATGAACGCTACTTTCATTTCTATTTCGTATTTTATAGAATGGAATAATAATGATATAAAGGTATATTATAATTCCAGTATAATATCATATATAATATCATATTTCCATCCTTTATACATCCCACATATGGTATTTAACGAATCAAATCACTTTGAGGGGGCGGTAGTCCGCACTTCCTTAAATGAAGATATCGCGTATACCCATAATGGAAGCCATAAAGGTAAGACAAAAATGAAAAATACAGAAGCATAAATATAACATATACATATTATATATCATATATAAAAATAGTGACATCATAATGGCCACCTTTGAAGGTGTTAAATGAGTATTGAACAATCATCGTTTCGGGAGGCAGAATTTCGCCATCCACGGAATCCGTATGTTCTTTAACCATTTGATGCAGTTGTGTGAGAGTGTAGCTCAAATAAATATTATAACAACATCCTAGTATATTGAAGATACTGGTGTTGTTACAAAAGAAGTAAATAAAAATAGTTTAGGGGGTTGGAGAAGCAAAATAAAACAAATGAACATGAGAGAATGAATTACCTTTAAAAGTGTAACTCCTTTTGATTTAAGCCTAAAGGCTTCCTTTGAAAGGATTCTGCCCAAAGGGAGTCCTCTAGGATGAGGAGAGGGATGTGGAGAGAGCAAATGGGCAGGGGTTGGCCGAGCAAAAGGCTTGAGAAGTGTATGGAATGAGGTAGAGGTGGGGGCCTTTTATAAGAGGAGAGGAGGGGCACTTTTGGAAAGTAAAGAAATATTACATTATTTGAAAATGTGTTTCGGTTTCAAAAGGTCCCACATTGAAAGAATTCGTGGATAAGGTGATAAGGCTTCGAAATCCACTCATCCAATTGGTTTTGGACATGTGTAGGTTGTAGATTTTCCATTATCTTTACATTTTAATTAAATCGTCAAATAATGCTGTCATCGCTGCATCATTATTATAAAAAAATACTATGATATAGGAAATCTTTTTATCTTTCCAATGACTATTTATAATCAAAATTTGGACTTGTATAACCCCACTTAAAAATTGTTTTCGTAAAACATATTATGTTTGTGTCATTTTCACTTTAACATTAAATAAAAATATATTAAAGTCATTTTCCAACTAAAGTGGCTCCATGGGGTCCCCAAGTTGGCCCATGGCTTGTCATGGTCGGCCATGACACAACCAATAAGGTTGGGACATGTTTCTAGGTCATTTCATATTATTAAAGCATTATTTATACCTTAAACTATACTAATTACCACTAATCGCGATTAAAAACTTAATAAGTTACTATTCACCAAAAAATTATTTTTATCCCATTGAACCACATTTTACTTCTTAATGACAACCATGTATGTCGGATTTTTGAAATTAAAAACACAATGATGGAAAAATTTCATTTAAACGGAAAATCAGTCTTTATAAGTACCACTTAGTGGTTTCACTATTCATCAAAAATTGAAGTTTTTCAGAAAATTACCAAAAATTCACCCTAAGATATATTTGATATTACGAATTCAAAAATGAAGTCCGTTTTACAAAATTCAAAACATATTAGTCACATTAATTAATTTAATAATTAATTCCCGCTGTCAGAGCAAATAGCGTGTTTTTATAAAACAATAAGTATCAAAAGATTGACACTAGTTTAAGTCCGATTTCAAAGTGAAATTGATTCCAACGACCACTATTGGTTTTAATGGTAAAAATATTTTCTAATTTCACTTTAAAACCAATTAAAAAGATAATCTAATCATATAAATAAATTATATTTAAAAGAGGTTTTGAATTAAAATACAACATTTTACACTATTCATTAAAAAAATGAACTTTATCAGAAAAATACCAAAAATTTACACAAAGTAAAATTTGATGTCCCGATTCTTAATAAGAGTTTTATTTGGTCCAAAAGAATATATAAGAGTGATCAAAACTATATTTAATGACAGTTCGCCATCAAAAGGCGATAAGTGAACCTTTAGTGAAAACTAGGGCATATATGCCTAAAATTGAATTCTTTCCGTATTTTAAGCCTCTATCCTTTATTGGATAATTGTAAAAACATTTAAAAAAATATATAATCATATTTCAGTTATTTCTATCCATTCCCGCCATTACAACGGCTACATGTTAACTACCATTTAAAATAATATTATTCTATTATTAGAGTGCAACGTAAGATTCCCAAGAAACTCGTTGTTGCGTGTTGGGTACGCCATCGAGCATAGCGTCCCCTTTAAAGTCATTTAAATATTTTATTCACAAATATGGATAAATATGAAATGTCATATTATTTATTTACCTGGGATGTTACATCATGAGAACTCTAAGGAGAAGTACAGGGTCTGATGAAACCATTTTCTTGAAACTCATCTAACTATTTCTTGAGCCCCTGTAACTTTTGTGTATCCATCCTATAAGGAGGAATGAACACCAGTGATGCTCCTTTCTTGAGAACAATATAAAAGTATACCTCTCAGTCTAGAGTAAAACTTGAAAATTCCTCTGGAAATACATATATGAAATGATCCAACACTGGAGGAAATTACATATGTGAAGTCCCCTAGTCATCCAGATATAGACTAGTAATCTGGGCTGTACCTCCTCCCAACCCATGATGCTCAGGTCCCACTCTGCTCGCCTGGGCATCCCATTCGCCCTTATAAAGAAACGATCGACCCTCTGGTGATGTGAAAATTACCCTACAGTGATAGAAATCAACAACAACCTATAAGGGAACTAACCAGTCCATTCTAATAATGACATCATAGACTATCATCTCTAGGACATAGAGATCCCATAAGAAGTGACACCCACCAACCTCAAGTGGGAACTCCTTACACTAACATACCCTAGCTGTTATTTTCCCGAACAGAGTGTTCAACATCAAGATATCAGTAGAAGAAAAGATAAAAAGCCCAAGTCTCTCCACAATAGCAACAGATTTAAAGCTATGGGAAGCCCCTGTATTGAGAAGAGAAGAAGCTAAAACTGAGGCAATAAGGATCATACCTCAAACAGTAGAGGGTCTGGGATCTTTCTCCTACTAAGCATGCTCCACTACAAAAGTCTGACATGCACCATGGCCCGGTGACCCTGCCTGACCACCCTGAGCTGATCCACCCTGTTGTCACTGGAATCCTAGTGACTGGATACCTCAGGCATGAACTCCACCCCTGTCCGAACATCCGAAAGAACTCCAGTTCCCATACTGAGGAGAAACTGGTGGTTCTTCTCCTGAACAAGAAGTAACAGATAAACCCATATCACCAGCTGTTGGTGAGAAGATCTGACAGAATCACTGAAGATGACCCATCTTGGCACAAGATCGACACTCCACTGGGGTCTCCCGGGCAATGTGGTCTCGTATGCCGGACCTTCCCACACTGGTATCATACCACATGGCTACCTGAAGGTGCGTTCCGCCTAATCGGATATCCACGTGTATTCTCCCTACGATGCTTCCTACTATCAACTGGAAAAGCACTAACTTTGGATGCTAAACCGCCCTGGATCACTGCTCCAGAATCCCTCAGATTATGCTCTGTGATTAGTGCCTAGTTGACTATAGAAGATATCAACATCAACCTAAAGATGTTCACCTAATCCCGAATTTCCTATCTGAGATCATCCTAAAAATTCCTTTCTAGGAACAACTCATATCCCCCTAGAAAGGGTGTAAAGCACTGCATCTAGATGAAGCTAGAAAAGTACTGCATAACTGAAAGAGTACCTAGCTCCAAACTCATGAACAATCAGGCTCGATCGGCCCTCAAAGTCTCTGGATAGAAGTAATCATAGAATGTATGTTGAAACTCATCCCATTCCATATATTTTTGGTGTCCCACCGTGAGGTCACATTTTACCATATCTTGGTAGAATCCCAAGGCATATACATAACGAGATTGAACCTCCTCTCTGGAGGCATCTCCAGGTGCTCGATGATTGTCGGTGTGGCCTCCAACGATGATTTGGTATCCTGTAGTCCTCCTTCCCCCGAGAAAGTGGGAGGATGCTGCTGCTGAAAAACTCACGTCATCTCTTCAATAGATGGGGCAGGGTGCGGTGCTCCCTGGAAGGTGAATGAACCTCATAAAGCCCTTTCAAAATTGTGCATCGACACCTATGTCCGGAATAAAGGCTGGTGCCAAGACTGGAACAACTGGAGGATCTACTGGAAGTCCCTAATCAGCCATGTCCCGTGTCTAATTGCTGTCCTATAACTGGCATACAACCGAAGGATGTCTCGGTTGCATGACTATGTAAGGTCAAACTCACCCCTTTGATCATGATTATCAAGGACTGAAAACTGGAAGGGTAAAAGGGGAATAAAATAAATAATGCATTCAAGTTTTACAAAACAAGGATAAATAGCGTGTATAGTTCACTACATGGTGTGTTCCCTTAAGCCTTTCACATGGGCATGTACTGCTGCCAAAACCGATTGTGTAACACCCCAAGCACACGACGTTTTGTCCTAACACATGGTGTGTACTTGAATCCTCTTCCGCTTACTGTGTCCTTTTACACAACTAAGCTACACAGTTCTCTTAGAACAAGACTACATGGCGTGTTTGTGCCAAACATGGCGTGTACTAGACGAGCTTCTCCGACCCATGTTGTTAGTGATACAGCTGAATACATGGCTCACACTACATGGTGTGTTCTAGATGGACACAACATGCACTAAAGGATTTTCACCGTACCATGTTGTTAGTTACACAACCAGATTCTAGGGATTACCCTAGACAATGTGTTCAAGACTGACATGGCGTGTATGCTTGAGTTTTTATCCATTTGTGTCGTTAGTCACACGGGCATGAACATGGTCTAAACACACAGCGTGTACGTCTGGTACACAGAATGTCCCACCAAAATTCTCCCAACCCCGTTTCTATGCCCACACGGGCAGAGACACGGTTAGAGACTACACGGCGTGTACATAGAGTACACGGCGTGTACTTAAGAAAAACAGTTTCTTCCCGAACAAAAGAACACATGGCATGTATTCAAAACTACATGGTGTCTATTTTGGTTTTTTCTGGACAGTAAGCCTCAAAAACTACTCCGGAAGCTGAAAAAACACTAAAATGAACATTAAAGTGCCAAATTCCGATCTGTGAGGGCCCATAATCCTCGTAAATCAAAGATTGGAATCTCTTGCATATTATAAATAAGGGGAAATAATGCAATGATCCACCAAATTCCAATCCATGAGGGCCTATAACACCTCAAGAACCAAAGTTTAGCATTAATTCAACAAAACCTTACACAAATCGACACCCGATCAAACAACAGGTACATTATCAAGGCATCTATCACTACTTCATGCATATCTAGAACAACATCTATCACAACAACATGAAATTGCTAATGCAGCCTAAATGGCATGGCCAAAATTCATGACATGTGATTCCTTGCAAGTGAATATATAATGCATGAGATGGAATACACTCATCTCATCAGGTTGCAATAGAAATAGAACCTCAAAAATATCAACAACAACAGCCCAAATCATGTGAATCACCCAACAATGAAATCAAATCAACCGTAAAATTGAAAAACTGGAAAATTGCAATAAATGAGGTAAATTGGCTTTTCCATATACAAGAGTTCTCTACTCCCAGACACTTCTTATTACTACGTACCTATTTCCATCCCATCCCTAACTATATTCTCCAAACAATAAGTTAAGAAGAAAAGAATTCTTCTGATACCACTTTGTAACATCCGGGTTCTGGAATCCACCCAGAAGCACCCCATACCCAGTTGGTCACATGGACTCAAGTGCATTTCCCCTAACCCCAGAGGTTGCCGACTAGCAGCGAGGGCCTTGGGTGTGATAGTGGGGAAACTATGCCATCATTGATAGAGTGACACAGTGGATGAGAAAACAAATAGCAACAACATAAGCAGTAATAATATCATACAAAAGTAAACAATGGAAGACTAAAGAAATAAACAGGTGGATGACATATATATAATGATGCATGATAAATTTGTCTAGGAAAGTATCCAATCAAGTCACAATGATGGAATAAAGTACTAAACCAAAGTACAAGAAAAACAGTAAACAACTCCACTGCATCGCAGGCCAAAGCTTGGTCCCATGCTCTCCAGCTCCGAAGCAGTCAAGTACCTGTAGTAGAAGGGCACTTTCCATTATCTATACCTGCAAAAATATAATCTGTTTGGGCCCAAAAGCATGACCCAAATAGGGTGTGAGACTAAATCCCAGTAGGAAACCACCAAGAGATCTATGCCAAATAATCATTGAATATATATGACAGGCAATAAACAAAAGAAGCAGTAAACAAGGAAATACTCAATGGTAAACATTCCTACAGATTCAAAGCATTAAAATACCACATATCAAGTAAGAATATAGTCAAAAAAGGGAACCCTATGGGAAGTAATCACTACCTATCCCCTCTGGTCCTACCTAGAAAACACAAGCAACCCTCTGGGAAGCACACATAGTCTCACCCCTCTGGTTCAGCTTTAGAACAGTCACTCTGAGGAAGCACTCATCGTCAATTCCCCCTATAGTCAAGTGTGATCAAAGACTCTCTGAGGAAGCACTCAACGTCAATTCCCCCTATAGTCTTTTAATGGTAACCTACAAGGACTCTGAGGAAGCACTCAACGTCAATTCTTCTTATGGCCTCGTAATGTAACTATAGAAACTCTGAGGGACCACTCAACGTCAATCCCCCATATAGTCTTGGAGTGTGATAATAATTATAGACACTCTGGAAAATCCCTTACATTCATTCTCCCTATGGTCTACTACACAAGGTTCTCACGGCCCTATGTAAGTCAAACGAGCATAGCAATACAAAGCTGCCAAAGTAAACCTCAAGAACTACTTGGCTAACCAGTCTACAACATAAAGACATGTCAGAAAAACAATAACTCCATCATAACGATACTAGGCATGGGAAACAAAAAATATCCTAACAGGAAAACCAGACCAAACAGTCAAAATAAGAAAACATGGACAAAAACTCAATATCATGGCTAAGTAAACCCTATTCTAAACAAATAACCTCTATCCAATCAAACTAGGGCATAACAGGCAAACAATAGATCTAAAACCATAAACACGCAATACCCCATTCATGGGTATTGGGAAATTTTTCACATAAAACTCAAATAATATCTACGGAAAGGAACAAACCACCCACCTCGATGTTGTATGATCGTTATACGTGAAACTAAATCCTTGAATCTCCAAATAACACCGTAGATATATAAAAACGCTCAAAACGCTCAAGTAAGGATAACTTGAGAAAGAGGAGGAATCGGGAAACAAAGCTCTAGAAGAAGTAAGCGCTTGTAGAGGTGATCCCAACGTAGTCGATGACAGTTGATTTAGAGAATAAATGCTCAGTCAAGGTCTCAGAGAAGTTCCGCGGCCATACTGTCTTTCTTGGACGAACCAGACCTAGAAGGAGACGGTTCTGTCCATCAGACGTGACTCCGGTACATTTAAAGAAAAAACATAAAGTACACAGCCTGTACTTCATAAGTACATAGCATTTACTTGCCTTCACCATCCCCCACATTAGGCAGGCTCGAGGTCACCACACATGGCTGTGTGCAGGGTCGTGACACAACCAGCACCCGGCTACCTGCGGTAACCGAGTTATGGCATGTACTTATAAAGTAAATGATGTGTAATTAAAAAATTTCTTGAAAACTTCTATTTTTCCTCAAAAAAACCAGGAAAAGAAAAACATACCTGAAAAGAAGAACTAGGTTCTTATAAGAACCACTACAATTCAGCGTACGGAGAGGGAGCTGGGATAGGAGGGTGGTGCACCACCCATGGATGCTGCACTATGGGTGCGTCACACTTCATTTAGTTGGAGGGAGGGGGATGCCTCCCTCTTCTATTCACCATCAAATAATAAATATAAAAAACTCAAATAATTATAATAATAATATAATATTAAAAATAATTATAGCCATCATATTATTATTATTACCCAATAATATTAAACATCTTGGAAAAAACCCAACTCCCCAATTATATATAATTTAATTAAATTTTTATCCAATTAATTTAGTTAAATAAATTCTCCAACTCATCATTATTTAATTAAATTCTTCCAACCTCGATTTAATTAAAAAAAACCCACATTTTGAAAAAATTAATTTCATTTATCATAACCTGAAATTTAATTAGATAAAACTTCCATATCAAGATATTTAATTAAATCCCTATCAACCAAGAATTTAATTAAATAATTTAACTGGGAACCCAAAACTGGGTAAGCTGCACAGTTTGACTCACATGGTGTGATAGAGCTTGTTCAGACTTTGCATCCACCACTAGATACCCAGGGTATCCCACACGGCTGACCCACATGGTTTGACTAACTATGCACAGATCGTTTAAATGCATCTACCTCGCCTGTAGTAAGCTGTATGGATTGACCCACATGGATTGAACAATTGTGCATAGCCCATGTGAAAGCCACTACCAGGTCCGGTACTCCAAAAACCCATTGAGTCACCCATAAAACTCTTTAAGCCTTTACCCAAGCCTGTTATCAACTCATTTAAATAGTCCCCACTCACAAAACTTCATCCTGAAGCTTGGTTTTAAGACCAACCCATCCAAAAAATGAAAAAGTTAAAAAACTTTAATATTTTAACCTGGTTAAAAAACCCCAGACTTTAGAGAGAAACACTTATCATAGAAAAAAACCACATAATCATGAAAAATTAATTATATGATTTATAAATCATAACACCTAATCCTTTAATCTATTACACCATAAGTTTATCTATGTTCATTCATAGCAATATTCTATTTAAATCCTTCATGATGGTTTGTAAAGAGTTTATGAAATCCAAAATCAAATCCCCTGATAGTGTTAAACCAGGTGTGCAATAAGTCCTATTGTCATGCACCAATTCTCGATCATGTCTAGGTCAATAAAATGTTTTCAAGGTTCTTACCCCAATATAAATATTTTCCTGATCCACATCCACTTGTAGTATCCA
The DNA here is from genome assembly GCA_963277665.1 of Viscum album. Lineage (NCBI taxonomy): Eukaryota > Viridiplantae > Streptophyta > Magnoliopsida > Santalales > Viscaceae > Viscum > Viscum album. Next base: position 750,671,639 of record OY728123.1, on the reverse strand, counting down.
TATAGGGATGTAATTTCTTATAAACCACTCTCTAAATCCTTTACCAAATATCAAGAACATTTTTCTATACTTTTATTCATCCCTAGACTTATACATAAATACATCCTTAGAAATATCCTTAAAAATATCCCTAGGGATATGAATAAATCTTTCTTATCCTATTTTATAATGGTTTACTAAAAATTTTCTTTGATACCAACTATAGTGACCCAGGCTTTGCATATATGGATACTACATAATTTTAGATGAATATTAAGCACATTAAAAGAGTACATGCCTGGAGACCATAATAGTTTAGTGTATTTGGAAAATTGGGAATATAATATTCTATCTTGGTGAAATATATTCTATGTTTCCCATAAAAATATCCCATTTAGTACTCCTACTTAGAACCTTTCTTCATAACCTGGGGAAAGGAAACATAAAGAAGGGTGATCTCAGATGCTCAGTAAAGGTAAATAAAGGATATATATAAGAATAACATGAGAATAAGGGTAATAGAACTTGATAATAACATTTTAATATCATACCCTACATATAAAAGATCATATACATGAGTCATGGAATAAAGATTGGTAGTTCATAATAAATGAATCATTAGGGTGATAAATCATTATAAATCAATCATAAACCATAAGATCATGTTGTATAAGGGTGGAACCATAATAAATATAGAAAAACATTTTACGTGTTAGGTCTAAATATCTAGACCATCAAAATAGTGGATAAAGAAACACTTTTTTCCCATAGTGGATGAGGAAAAACCTATTTACCACTACGGATCAGGGCACACATATTTCCCATTGTGGATCAGGACACACCTGTTACATATTCTGGATCAGGACACACCTGTTTCCCATTATAAATCAATCACATCTACTTTTCTACCATCATTATCTCATGGGATATAAATCTTTACCCAATGAATTGGATGGAGATATAGGTCCCACCCATCACATTATGAAATCATACATACGTGTGCTACAAGATAACAAACATTCATCATATTATGACCCAAAAAAGGAGATGGGTTTTAAAAACATCATATCACAACACATGATATGAAATGGGTATCATAAACCTTTAATAATATCATAACCTATGAAAAATATATAGGTTTCATAATCATTTCATCCTATAATAACCCGTGAGGGGAAGGAGGTTTCGTAAGCATTTGTCATTGTATAATCCATGGAAGAGAAATGGGATCCATACACAACTTGTAAGATTAAACATAAACCATTTAGAGAAAAAATTATAATGGTTTCCTTAGATCTTATCACCATTAAATCATAAACTTTATCAAAGGATTCTATATTAGCTGGAGGTATTCAGAAATATAACTTGAGGTACTTCTTAAGGAAAATAACCTTTCTTTGAAAATCACATTTTATGGTATAAAACATCTTTAAAAATATTTATTTGAAGAAAACATTGAAACATTTTAAAATATTAATTAAAAATTATTCAAAAACACTTCATGATGAAGATATCATTTTTTCTTTGAAAAAACACTTTTTAAATCACAAATCATTTTTAAAACATTATTATTTGAAAATATCCTCAAATACTTATAAAGGCAGTTTTGAAAAACATTTAAACACTTTTTAAAAAATAATTTTTCTTGAAATATTTTTCCTTGAAAATAATATTAAAAAATCACTGAAAAATAATGTTGAAAACATTTTTATGAAACATGGTTTTTAAATAAAACCAATTTCCAACTGAAGGGAGAAATATGGTCAGATTTTCTTAAAAAGACTTTCTTAATTATATTAAGTACTAAGGAGTAGATAAATGGTACCAATACATGAATATATCATGAAAAAAAGAGAATGAGAAAAATAATTATAATTATTGAGATATTTATTATAAGATTTTATCTATGATAGCATAATCATAAACAATCTTGATAAATGACGAGATTATACTAATAAACTCTAAATACTATTGAAACAGTAAATACTAGTCCCCATGAAAGAATAAAATTAATTGAATCTTAAAATATCATGAAAGTAAGAACATTCATGATATAACATGTGAAATTGATTTATATATACCTATTTAATGAAAATAGGTGCAAAAAACATGGGTCTAAAAGAGGGAAAATTGAGACAAAATTACCTTACCAATTTGGAATCTTTTGAAACAAAAAACCCCATGAAATAGAGATTGTGAAATGGATATGTAAATAACCATAAATTTAAATATAATAATCATATATTACCATCTTGTTCAGTATATACATTACTCAAAAGATACTAGTGGTGAATAAAGAAGAAGTCTTAGAGAAATAAAAGTGAGACTAGAAATCCCCTAACAACTTTATTTACTTTTGAATCATGAGGTCCATGAAATAATAACATCAATTGAAACTTTTAATATAATGAAATAAATGAAATTAATGATAAAACATGCCATAGTTAAGTATATACACCAAAAAATAAGAATAAGTGGTGAATATAACATATACCTCTAGGAAATAAATGTGATATGATAATTCCCTTACCATAAGTCTTAACTTTCCTTATACATGTTCGAACCTTCTCTTCTTTGGGGAACTCATTTTGGTTTGCACCAAAGGACTTGCTTGGTTGGATTTCTTCCCAAATAGAGGATTATAGAGTTATGGGAGGAAATTTGGGAGGAGATTTGGGTTGGTGTTGGACAATCCAAATGGATTGAGTGGTGTGGAGAGTGGGGGAGGAGAAAAGGCCTATTATATGTGGGGAAAAGTACACAATGGGTATTCTTAAAAAGATTTGATTTCTCCCCACGTTTTACTTATCCAATAAGGGTTTATAATGGACCATTCTAGATCCTTAGAGTTAGAATGGTCAAAATATGGCTGTAAAATAATTCTTAGACAAGTATAGATTCATTTTTCACCTTATATTCTAATTATAGTCATTAATTAATCTCATTTCTACCTTAATCACTGTAATTAATTTTAATTAAATTCACTAATATTTTTCTTTGAAAAATTAAGATGAACTTATTAGAAATTATAAATTATTTTTATTCCAAATATGGAATCCATTTTTCTAAATTATAACTATAGAAGTGGTAGAAATCAATTTATAATTAATACCACAAATGAGATGAGATGAAAGTTTTTTACAGTGAAAAGTTAAAAATATTGAAATGTGTTTATATCCAATTTCAGTGAGAAATTTATAATAATGTCCTAAATTAAATTTATTGTTTTATAATTGAACTAATTATTGTTTTATTACTTTCATTTTTAACTAATTGATAACTAAAATATTTATTTTATATATACATGTAAATTATATTTTCAAAATTCAATTAATCTTATTCGTTACTCCCATACCAATGCATTTGTGATAACTATTATAATATTTTAATAAAAACATTATTAGTATATTATAGTTTGGTAAAACTTGGTCTTCTGTGTAACAAATGTTATCAAAGGAACTCAACATTGTATATAACAGAAACCAAATATAGTGTTTCATGGGCCCCAATCTAATCTAAGTATTGCATGTAGTGCAAGTTTAACTTAGCGTTGCATGAAATGAAATATGAACTTAGTGCTCTCAAATAACACAAGCTACAATCAGTATTTCATAAAATTTAAAATATTGAAAATATTAAATTAATTCAATTTTTTTTCACAAAACCTCTGAGTGTTACAATTTTAGTTGGAGAACATTGAATAAAAATCCTTGTTAAATGAATATAAAAACATGATACTAATCTGATAAAAGATTATATCATAGATAAATGGAATCATTAACATAAAAATTAAATTTGAGATAAATATCTAAAAAGAATAACATTAGTGTAAGAAACTCTTTATATTTGTATAAAAACTTATGAAATGTTATTAAAGAGATAAAATTTTAAGTGTTAGATCAAAACCTTCCTATGTAAACAAATTATGAAGTTGTTCAAAAAGTGATTCTAGATGATTATAAGAAGCATTAAATGATCATGTCATTTTTTCAATGGAATTATATGAAAAAATGATCTAAATATGTTAAATATATTCTCATATATTCCATGTTCTTTAGTGTAAAATTTAATTGGAGAGATTGTTGGTTTCAAATATGGTTTAAGTTTATTTATTTCATTGTAGAATAATTTTTTGAGCTCTTTAGAAAATGTGAATGAGTTCAAGAAATTTTTACCCGTTTACTGTTTTTTTAGGAATGATGATCTAGGTCATGTGATTCATTGGTTCTTGTTTTGTTTTTTAGTACAAGTGGGTAAAAGTTAAAAATGGAATAAGGAAGTTTTGTTAGAAATTCCAATCATATTTACTCGAGTGGTTAGGAGTGGTTATTGAATAAAAAAAGTAGCGTTAGGAAGGAATAACATTGTTTTTATATGTTAGGATTGTTTAAGACACATGGAGGAGTATGGAAACTCTCTGGAATTTCTATATTTGGAATTGAGGTTATAAAAACCAATTATTTAATTTTTATGGAATATGGTATCATCTGTATGTTTTAAAAATATTATAAATATAAATAAATTCAAAATCAAGGAAATAATTGATGATGATTGTGTGTGTTATTCCAATAATAAATCAAGGGGTTTCTAAATCATGCATTTAAATATAAATGAATATATATAAATATCACGTGGTTATATACAAAGTATGTGTATTTACATCTTAAATGTATAATATCCTAAGACAAGTTGATTATTAAAAAAATGTTATTATAATAAATAAGATATAATGGTTTTAATAAACATGGTTTATTTTACATTAGATTATATAACAAGTTTTAAAAGAATATAATGATAGAATTATTTTTATCTAGGATAAAATAGTTTATCTATATGTCTTTTAAAATATGAGGGATGTTATCCCACCACCCACCAGTGACATATTTTAAAGAATAAAATATTATTTTTAGAACACTAATGTAAACCAATAGAATTCCATTTGTGATATTGATACAATAGTTTATTTGTTATATATTTTCACTACAAGAAATAAGTTTTATTTCATAAAAAAGTGAATATCTATATTGGTAATATATTAAAAAATATTATAGTTTCTAAGAGGATAATGGGAGTATATTTGGACTAAAATAAGATCCAAGTGTGATAAATAAAATATTATTCCAGTCAAAATTAAAAGTCAATTTTACTAAATATCCTAATAGGATTTGGTAATATCAGTAAAATATTAATATAAATAATTATATTAGTGACCATAATATTTAAAGAAAATATTTTGATGGAATAGGTTCTATGAATTATGATGAAAATAATCCTATAAAGAGTTCTATATAGACAAAAAAACTTATTAAAATTGTTACATTAAATATCATGAAGTAAAGGAGTTGAATTTTGTGATCAAATAATTGAACATTTGTAATATGATTCCTAAGTCTTAGAATTATTCAATCTATATTACATCATAAATGTTACCCACTAAAAGAGTTTTAGTGGGATATTTTTATTTGATGGTCACATAAATATGTGTAAAGAATTAGATATATATTTAATGAGTATAATAAAACCCTATCAGTGAAAAAAACTTAATCTTGATATATAAGTATATCATATATGATATTATAAGTCATGAAATTTTTTATGGGTTTTTAAATATCATTTAAGGAGTTTAAGAATATAAAATGTATCATGTTGTAAAAAATGATTTATCTAGTTTATCATTATTTCTTTTTAGAAGCACAAACTCATGAAGTGAAATAATAATTATCCTCCCAAAGTATGGATATGAGTAATATATAACAAATTTTCATCATGAAGTTTTTTAGGTTCCAATGAAATGTTATGGTTATAATGGTTATGACTTCATATGGAGGTAAAAAATATTCTCATGATGAAAAAAATGAGTTTTATGCGCTGGATGAATCGTGAAGTATTCCACATTTGGTTTCATAAACTATGTCATTGGTATACTAATGGTGCATGGTTTATATTTTAATTTTTAGAATACCTAAGGTTTCTGTGATACCTATCATGATAACCTTCATACTTTGATACCTTTCTTTCATAATCCATTAGTCTTAACTAATCAATGGGTAGCTGGGTATGTTAAAAATCATTTCATCGGTAAGATATCAAAAAATAAGGGATTATTTCCCTTTTAATTATCTATCAAATTAGTGGAATGATATAAGATCATCTATACCGATAAATGAGATATGATGTATTCATCGACCTAGATAGTTTATAGTTGAAGAATCAAGAATTTAGGAGTAACTATTTTGGATTTGAAAAATATGTGTTATATGGTTAATAGATTTCTTGGAAAAAGGGATTATATGAAAATTCCTATATGAAAATGATACATCTAGTGGGGAATGATATAGAGATAAATGTGTTTGATGGAAATAATTCCAGATCCCTTTGTATCTTGAGTAATACTTATGATTTATCAGAGGATTCTCATTGATTAAATTTATAAATTGATGAATTTTTATTTATTGTAAATTCCACAAAGGAAAATGGGGTCACAGTTTTTGGTTGACTGACTGGGGATACTGTTTTGTGAATCTTGGAGATCTACACTAAAAGTTTTTAAGATTTTATCTGAAATAAGCTTTTTATAGATAAACAAAAGGTATTTAAAATGATGTGATACATGGTGAAATTGAGGATAGTATTCAAAAATTGTTTTATAAGATATCAAAAAATATTTTGGGTATGGTTTCACGAGTTATTTTATATAATAAAACATAAGGAGAAATGGCATAAAGGCTTTAGGGAAGGTGGTAGATTAATTGAGATATACCCTAAATCATAATATGTATATGGTACATGTTATTCGATATCGTATGGGATGATATAGGGATATTGAATGTGATAATATTCAAAGGCGCATTCCATTCATAGGAATATCATTTATTATGATATAGATTCAACATAAGGCATGATTTAAGTGAAATACAGATACTTCCTATGTTAGGCCCACAAGGATGACTACACTGAGAGGGGGGGGGGTGAATCCGGGTATGAATAATTTGAAATTAAAGCCCATTTTGATCTTGTTTTGCTGTTAATAAAAACACTCTTCTCTATCTTTACTGTTGCATAATATAAACAGAGAGTAAAGAAAGCACAAGACACAAAATTTTTACTTGGTTCACCGCTAAGGGCTACGTTCAAGGAGCATACACCGATAGGTTGTCGGTCATACCAAATTCCACTAAACTTCACTAAATGTAGATTACAAGGTTCGAGAACAGTCACTCTATCCCAGGATCACTGCATTTACATGGTTTAGGGTCAGCTCAATGCTTTCCCAAGGGTCACTCCCTGTTTCTCTCTCTATGGCTCACTGCAGGTGGAGAGGATCACCTTCTTCCTCTTCCTTTACTCACTGCTCTAGAAAGGATTCACTCACAGTTTATAGACTTGTAGGTCTCTTCATTATCACTAATGAATACATCCTCTATTGTATGTAGATGCTCTGTTGAAGTTTAACTTTCACCTGTAGATGAATCTATCTTTGCAACGAAGGTATCAGGAAAACTTACAGCTTCCACGCAACCCTGAAACACTACTGGAAATAAACCTTACTTGGCGTGTAGGTCTAACCCGATGCGCAAGTATCAGCACACAAGTCACAGCTGGCGCGCAAGTCCACCTTAGACACTTGCGCGACACAAGCTTCTTCAACTCCAAACTTGTGTAAAACACTTCCCTTTACGCCCAAACCAATATTGGTGTGCAATAAACAACAATCGCCCTTCTTCAAATCTAGCGCACAAGTCCTACTTGTGTGACACACCACCACTTGCATGACCACCACACCTGCGCGATGGGAGCTCTATTTTTTTGAAGTGTTGAAATTTGTCAAAAATGAGGATGGGTGGTCCAGTATTTATAGGCATTTGGTCGAACTACACGGCAGCACAGAAGTCTCCCCTCGGCGCGCAAGTTTCGGTGCGCAGGTCTCTGCCCTTCTAAGTCACCTGCGCGACCAACACAATACCTGTGAAACCCTTTTTCCTTGTTCATATTTCGAGATTCTAATCTTGAAAAATAACAGGAGCACAAGTTCCCAAGCCTCCTAGGCATCGGCACACAAGTCTCTTCATGGCGCGCAAGTCACCTGCGCGACCATACCAATACCTGTGCGACCCAATTTCCTTTGCCACATTTTGACCTCCTGATCCTAAAAAACATTAGGCGCACAAGTTTCCTCTCCTTCAAGTACACGACGTGCAAGTCTCTTTTCCAAAACCACTTTTCTCCTTTCGTCGATTTTCAGGCACAAAAATTTGTCAAACACTGGAAAATGACGCCACCTTGTATATGTTATTTTTGTACCGTCTCCAGATCATCCATTCCTTTGTCTACATTCTTGAATCAAACATGGATCATTTACCACCGCTCATGAATTAGACATTCCATCATGAAATCCCCCTTGCCAACAAATTTGTATGTCATTGTTTTTCTTTGTCAACAATCACCACACATATGTCCACTTTTTTGACAAACACAATCACCTCAAAAATGCTTCAATGATACCTTGAGGGATTTTTCCCAACATCCTATATATATATATCCTATTATAAGATATAATAATATAATACATGTTGTGATATGGATCAATCATATTATTTTATTTTTAAGTATATTGAATGTTAATTATTAAGGTTAATATACATATTCCATAAAATATATCATTATAATGTATCAAATGATTAAATTTATTAGAATGTTTTCTATTAGAATGGGTTATAAGGATTTTAACCATAAATTTACAAAGATATTTCAAAAAAATTTAGTTCATGATATAGATGATTGGTGAACACGAATGAAGGATATAAAATAAGGTTACATAACACCACTTTTTTGTTGTGTTTTATTATTTAATTATGTATTCATAAGCTATGATGTGTTAGGTATTAGTTTTTTGAAGTTTTAGATGGTTTTTAGAGGTTTTGGATGGTTATTGAATGTTGTACATTTGGTTCATGATTATGGGAAACTAGGTAGAATCCCTATATAACCATGCATAGAGAAATGGGGTCTCTAGTAAGGTTCATGATTTTGGTAAACTATGAAATAACCATACGAGATCAGTAAAATATTGGACATTGGTGTTATCATAGTTTGTGAATAATTTAAAAATTTGTGTGACTAAACCAAGTAGTCTGCTTCATGTATTGTAGCACTCACATAATTTTCACATATATTTCTAAAAAATTCATTTATACCCTATGTGAATTATAAAAGAACTAAAAATTTTATTTTTTCCTAAACCCTTCACCCAAAACACTCATTTCCCCTCCCTTTTACATATCTAAAAACTCAGAGGATCCTTGTGTGATTTTGGTGGTTTCCTTGACGTCACAACTCCTCCTACTTACATATGTGAGTGTTTGGACTAGGGATATAAGGAAAGACACCCACCACTCATTCCCCTCCCATATCTTCTTATTTTCATTAGTATAAAACTATATCACCCCCAGTTTCATGTAAGTAACCCTTTAATTATCCTTTTTATATATATAAAGTATATGGGTCAGGTTTGGGAGAGTTTAGAGAACTTTGTAATGTTTTTGGAGAATTCCTATTAGTTCAAGGTTGGTGCATGGTTTGGGAAAACCATGAAAAACTTATAGGAAACCATGCATTGTGAGATAGGTACAAAAGGGATGGTGCATGGGTGGGGCACAATTTGCCAAAATTGTGATTCTACTAAGAGAAACCATACACTTTGAAAAATGGATTTGGTTATTTTGAGATAGGGTCTTTGACATGGTTGGAGAATTGTTTAGATACTGTGTGAGATGATTGTGTGAGGGTCATCTTTAAGTTAGTGTCTAATGCAAGGTTAGCACACAGTTTCTTAACCATGCTACGCGGTTAAAAACAATATCCTTAAGAAGTGGATCTAGGTTATTTTAAGGTTTTAACCCCTCATTTTTCTTCCTATATAGCTCTAACTCGGGATTTTTCTCAATAAATGGTCAAGGAGGGTTCTTTCATCAATCAAGAAGTGATCTGAAGTCTTCCCTTGGTGATTAAAAGCCAAATTTTCAATGTATGTGATCGTTCTTGATTATTATTGATGTTTCTCTTAGATATAATTCCACCACATCTCTCATTTTTCTAGATCTAGAAATGTTGTGGTTAGATATAATGTTTTAGGTGCCAAATATGTTTATATTTGGCCTTGTTAATGATAGCGGAGGAGATGTAAGGTAGGTTCCTAGAGATTCAACCCATTTTTGAGATGTTTTTCTTACTGTTTATAGTTTTCTCTAAAACTCTCGATGTAGGTGGCTGCACTCTCGACTCCTCTCACTATAACTGAATGTATTAGTTCAAAATTGATCTAATTTCCTGAAATGTTTTGCAAAATTGTGGTGAAAAGCTTGTTATAAATTCTCAAGTGTTGATTTATGTATTTTGGTGGAATTGTGAAATTGTGGTATTTGGTTGTAAAATGTGCATTGATAAATAATTTTTAAATGATATTTTTTAAATAATTTCTTGATTCAGTTAATGGGAAAAGGTTTTTAGTAAAGGTTTGTCTTATTGAAACGGGCTGGCATTGAAATGGTTTTATTGAAAAAGGTTTTCAATAAAATGGTTTATTTATTGAAATGGTTTTGGCATGGTTTTTGGGCATACTTGGTGTGTGTGTTCATATTTCATTTACATGGATTGGTTGAAATATGACCTTGTGCCTAGTGCCAAATGTGTAATGGAACATGGGATATAATTGCCTTGTGATTACTTGGTAGATTGATGAGAGACCACTCATGAGTATGGAACTTTTATAATAAAGAATGCTTGGTTGGTGGTGTGATTTTGTGGAATGAAATGGTTATGCCAACAGAAACTTTTGAATTAGTTTTAAATAATTTTTTGGTTGCTTTCTTTAAAAAAAGGCTTCTGTTGGAATAACTGGTTGAAATGGCACTTGTTTATATTTATTTATAAACTATTTTAGAAATTTTTTTATATAAAAGTTTCTATATAAATTTTTATGACTTTTTTATCCTAGTGGCATGAGTAGGGAAGTCATTGAGGAAAACCTAATAATTGTTAGTAATCAACCCTACTTTGGTACTTTTGTGATTTTGTAGATTTCATCTATTAGGAGATGGGAAAATGTAAAGTATCACACATCTTTAGACCTACTTCATTACACTTAGGTTATTTGATGAAGTTGGAGCATAGATCTTGTGGAGCTTGGTGTCTTATCTTTTTCTTTTATTTTGGTATTTTCTATTCCACTATTTACTTTGATATTGTAGTCTTCCATTGTGAATAATTAATTTGGTATGATTCGGATAAATGAATTTTTGATTTGTATTTCATTGTTATCATGCATCATATAGTGGTTTTTTGGTTATGGTTTGTTTGGTTAGTGGTTTTATTCTTAAAGGTAAAATCATCCCCCACATGTATTGAAGACCGTAAACATTTATTTCCAGCCTTTAGTATCTTGGGGATGTATCTTAAGGCCAATTAAAGTCTCACCTCCCTCTCTAGCCATTGAGAAGGGGCAGGATGTTACAAATGTTATCAGTTTTTCCAGTCCAAAAGTCCATTTGAGACAAGTGGTATCAGCTTGGTCCTTTCTTTGTGGAGAAAGTAGGCATCAATTATGTCGATCTTGGAGTTGAATTCATTATTTTATATTTCTTGTTTTGGGATCATAGAACGTATTTGGATTGTAAAGACTTGAAATATAGAGTATAAAAAGATGTAAGTAAACTTTTTATTCTGAAATTCAAGTCACTAGGAAGTCGGGTACATAAGTGCTTTGGAGAGACATAATGGAATTTGAAATCTCATTGTCACGAGCTTAACGAATGAGAAGAGCATGCCATGAATTAGAGGAATGACTTCCCATTAGGACTAAATATATCATTTGGAGTAATGATATATTATTTAAATCAAGGTGATTTTTTTGAAAAATGTTGAAATTGTTTTCAAATGAAATATTTTGAAAAAAGAGAATTGTAGTGGTATTTTGAAAATGGTTAAATTTTTGAAATCAAATTAAATTTTTTTCCATGAAATTGTTGAAAATCATAAAGATTGATTTTGGAAAGAAATGTTGTGATAGTTGATGTGATATAATTTGAAATTCTAATCCTCCAGTAGCTAGAGTGTGAAACTTATGACAATTGTTATTTTTTTAGAAAGTAGCACCCAGTAGGTTTCATAGAAACCAACCAGAAGAAGATGCGGAGAATGTAGTTAAAACTGAACCAGAGGTGAACCAAAAAGTCTCTTGGAGTATCATATAATCATTTTAGGATTTGAATTCAGGAAATAGGAGGGATGATCCAAGACAAGTGGATCATTCGGTCTAGTTAAAAAAGCAGAACTCACCCATCTTATGGGGTGATTTTGAACCCGAAAAGGCTGAGGTGTGTCCAAATAGGATGAATTGTATCTTCAACTTCAATAGAATTTCAATAGAGGAGAAAGTCCAGATAGTGACATATATTCTAGAGGATCTCGCATGTTAGTGGTTGGATCTAGATGTATAGGATAAAGTGGATCAAGGCCTTAGTTGGGTGGAGTTTAAGTAATTGTTCAACAAAATATTCTATCCTTACACATTCAAGATTCAGATAAAGATGAAATTATTCTTTATGAAGTAAGAAAATCACTCTATCACTTATTATGCAGCTAAATTCATGAATTTAGTGAGCTTTTCACCTGAGGTTTCTGTTAGTGAATCCTTGAAGGAACACATATTTGAATGAGGGATGATACAAGAGATTAACTTGAAGATTGTTGTGTTCTATATTACTGAATATACAGAGATGATGAATAGAGTGATAGTGGCTGAACGTGAAATATTAGGGGATATGGGAGGATAAAGTTTGTTGATACCCATGGAAAATAGTGGGAAATATAATGTTGGGAGCAATTGGAAGAGGGGAACCAACTTCCAAGGTGGGAGCAAGAATCAATATCAAATGACGAGATCAATAAATCTTCCTCTGAGACCCATGATAAAAGCTGTATGTTTACAATGTGGTTTCTTTGACCACATGAAGTGAGAGTGTATGAAACAGCCAAGAGCATTCCATAATTGAAACAATATGGGAAATCTTTAGTGCTTTTTTTGTAGTGCTCCAAGGTCAGGTGCTCGAGACACTTCTCAGGTATCATAGTTGTCATATGCTTTGATAGGGTGAGGACAATAGAATCGGTCTCATAACCAAAATAGATCTAGCCATAGCAACTCCATGAATACCATGACTCCTCAGGCTAGGAAATCTCAATAAGGCAACAAATAACAAAGCTCAATCACAAAGAAATTATTTGGATTTGAGCAGGTGATTGTGGATGATCAGGTTTGACTATCTATGGTGATAGGTACAATTCATTTTAATTCTACCCTTATGAATGTTTTTTTGATAATGGCGTATCACATTCCTTTATTGATTCTCATTCTATTTATTTATTGAGTTTAAAACTTTAGATAATGCCTTCTGTGATAAAACTTCAAACCTATCTTGGTGAAAGAGAATGTCAAGCCATTATATGTAGAGAATGTTATATAACAATTGATGGAGCTAAGATAAAATGGGATTTCTATTTATTGGATATATATATTGATGATGTAATCTTAGCTATAGATTGGTTGACAGTGTTCAAGGATCACCTTGACAGTTATAATAGAATTATTAGTTTCGAAACTGAGAATGGAGTTGAGATTATCTTTAGAAGAGAAAGGGCTACAAACACAGGTGCAATGAGATTGTTCACACTTGAAGTTAGAAAAATATCTTACCAGTTGGTAGTGTTGACTTTAGAATCGTTGCAATAGATCGAGCATAACAGTTTTCCAGTAACGGCGGATCATTTTCTAGATGTATTTACCAAAAATTTCTCTTGGTTACCACTGGTAAGGGATATAGAGTTTACAACTTATCTCATATAGAGGACCAATTTTATCTCACTTCCATATTATTGAATGGAACAAACATAATTAAGGGAGTTGAAAGTGAATTTGGAAGATTTGAAAAGAAAATGTTTTATTCGACCTAGCAGTCTTCGTGGGCATCAACTATCATATTAATGGAGAAAACAGATGTAACTCTATGGTTGTGTGTGTATTATCATAATAATAACAAAGTTATGATAAAGAATATGTATCCACTTCCATGAATTTATTATTTTTTTGATAAATTGAGGAGAGCTTAGTGTTTCTTTAATATTTTCTTATGCTTAAGCTATCACCTATTATGAGTTTTTAAGGATGATATTCCAAAAAATTCTTTCAGAAGAAGATATAATCATTATGAATTTATGGTAATGCCTTTAGGTCTTATGAATTGACTAGAAATATTTATGGAATTGATGAATCAGATATTTTAGTGATATCTAGATTCTTTTATTGTGGTGTTTTTGGATGATATATTGGTGTATTAATGGACAAGGCCTGAGCATGATAAACACTTAACGACAAGGATGGAAATCTTGAGATGACCTCATTTTTATGAAAAATTATCAATGTGTATTTTTTATATACAAGACGTATGATTTCTTGTCCATGTAATTTCTGAAAGAGGGGCTTCATTAGATCTAAAGAAGATAGAATCTGTTATCTCCTAGCAACTGCCAAAAAAATCGTTGATATACGAAGTTTTATTGTTCTCATAGGTTATTAATGATGCTTTGTCCCTGATTTATCACACCTAGACTCTCATATGAAAGCTTTTACGAAGAATAATATTCATTTCCCATAGATTGAGTAATGCTAGAAATATTTTACAGATATGAAACTTTTCTTTACATCTACACCAATCTTGATGTTGCTTGAATCATGATAAGGGTACATGGTGTATTGTGATGCATCAAGATATGGGTTGGTGTGTATTATCATAGAAGGAGAACATGTTGTTTTTATGGATCAAGGTAATTGTGGGTGCATGAGATGAACTAACCAACCCACAATTTGGAGTTAGTTGTAGTCATCTATGCTTTAAAGACATGAAATCATTATCTCTTTGGTGAGAAATTTACAGTGTTCAGGGAGCATAAGAGATTTAAAAATATTTTATCCCAATGATATTTGAAATCTAGTCAAATATGATGGATGGAATATCTCTAAATGGTTGAATTTGACTTAATTTATACATCGAGTAAAGGAAATTCGGTGGCTGATGCATTAATTATAAATTTTTATGCTTAGTTGGAAAAATAAGCTTTAGATTGGTGGCTATTAATGTTGTTTCTTACTGACATGCATGAGGAATGTGAAGACTGAGGTGATGTTGTAATTTTCTTCTCATTTTCAGTGGTTCCTAATTTATTAAATATGGTAAAGGATGCGCATACATCCAATTCATAATGTTTTATGATGAGTTCAAAACCCTATGGTGGGGAGGCCATCGAATTCTGGAGGCTTGATGAGAGTTTAGTGTTGTGGTTTAGAAATCGAATGGCTGTACCTATGGATTTTTAGGAGAAACTTCTTCATGCTTACCACAATTCAATATGGGTTATAGGTCATGGAATAAAAAATATGTATAAGGCATTGAAATTGAATTTTTTTTGGTTTGGTATGAAAAGGAAGGTGGATGAGTTGTTTTAAAAAGCTTAACTAGTCAACAAGTTAAGGCATAACATCAATGACTGAAAAATATGTTACAGTATTTACCTATAACATTGTGGATATGGGAGAATATAGCTATGTATTTTGTAACATGTCTCCCATTAATGTTTCAGAAGCAAGATTTCATATATGTGATAGTGGATTTACTTAGTAAGTCGCCCCATTTCATCCATATTATTTAAAGTCATATGGTAGAGGATATGTCCCAAATCTATTTCTGAGAAGTGGTAAAGTGACATGGAATACTAGTTTTGATAGTTTCAGATAGATATCCACGGTTTACATCTCATTTCTTGAAATCCCTATAGAAATACCTTGGGACTTAGTGGACTATGAGTACTGCATATCATCCTCAGACAGATGAGCAATCTGAAAGGACAATACAAACATTGGAAGATATATTATGGGCTTGTGTAATGGATTTTGGAATCTCATGGAAAGGGAACATGCCATTAGTGGAGTTCTACTATAAAAAAATCTATCAGGCCTTGATATATATGGATCCGTTTCAAGCTTTGTATGGGTTTCCTTATTGTTCTCAACTTTTTGTGTGGAAATACGTGATAATTCACTTCTTGGCCCAAGCCTTATCCAAGACATAATAGATAAGATTTAGTTAATCAAAAAAAGGATGGAGATGGCTCAGAGTCATTAGAAATCTTATCCGGATCTTCATCTATGACCCTTATCATTCATAGTGAGTGATCATGTGTTCTAGAGGATCTGTCTTAGGATTGTATATCGATGTTTTGGAAAGCAAAGAAAGTTATATCCTCGATATATAGGCTCTTTTGAGATACTGGAATGGGTTGGTGAGGTGGCATATCATTTGTAATTCCCACTATAGTTTTGTGTGGTTTATAATGTGTTACATGTATCTCAGTTTAAAAGGTATTAACCTGATCCTGACCTTGTGATTATATGGGATCACATTGACCTTGAGACATATGCTTCATTGTTACATATCCTGATGTAGATTTTTTATAGGAAAGATAAATCCTTGTGGGGAAAATCATCGGTCTAGTTTTGGTTTTATAGAAACATGGTCAAGGATTAGGAAGAGTCCTGGGAACACAATAAGAATATGAAAGAGAAATGGGTGGAACTCTTTCAAGACATTGGTGGTTTTCTACTTTCTTGGGATAGAAATACTAATGGTGGGGAGAATGTAGCACCCTCTGTTTCAAGTAAGTAACCCTTTAGTTATGCTTTATATGTATATAAAGTATATGGGTAAAGTTTGGGAGAGTTTGGAGATAATTTTTAGAGTTATTTAGGCTATCCTATAGGTGAAAAGTTTGGGAAAACTATGAAACACTTTCAGGAAACCGTGCATAGTGAGACATGGGAAAAAGTGATGGCACACCAAGCGGCACATGGTTTTCCTAAACCGTGTGTCCACTAAGGATAAACCGTGTGCTTTGAAAAATGGGTTCAGTCATTTTGAGATAGGGGATTCAACACTGTTGGAGAACGGTTTGGAGACCATGTGATATGACCATGCAAGGTTTGTCCTTAAGGTAGTGGCTAACGCACAGTTAGCGCACAGTTTTCTTAACCGTGCGACTAAACCATACGTGGTTAAAAACAAGTTCTTTAAAAAGTGGATATAGGTCTGCTTAAGGTTTATCCCCTATTTTTTTTCTTGTGTGTCCCTAATTCTGCAATTTTCTCTCTTAAAGGTCAAGGAGCGTTCTTCCATCGATCTGGAGGCGATCTAAAGGCTTTCCTTAGTGATTAGAAGTCGTTTTCTCAGGGTATGTGATTGTTCTTGATTGTTCTTTATGTTTCTCTTAGATCCGCTTCTCCTTATATCTTTTTTCTAAGATCTATGCCCGTTGTGGATAGTTATAAGGTTTTGGATGACAAATATGTTTATATTTTACCTTTTTAATGATATAGGATGAGGTCTAAGGTGAGTTCATGGAGATTCAAACTGATTTTGTGACATTATTCATACCATTTATCATTTTCTCAAAAATTCTCAGGGTAGGTGGATTCACTTTCAACTCCTCCTGCTAGAATTTATTGGATTCGTTTCAAATTGATCTAATTGTATGAAATTAATTGCGAAATTGTGGTGAAAATATTGTTATAAATCATCTTTAGTGAAGATTTATGGTTTTTGGTGGAATTATTGAATTGTGGAATTTGGTTGTGAAATGTTCTTTGATAAATGATTTTAAAATAATTTCTTTATTCAGTATATGGTAATAGAATTTCAATAAATGTTTTTCTAATTGAAAAGGGATGGAATTGAAATGGTTTTATGGAAAAGGGTTTTGAATAAAATGGTTGATTTTTTTAAATGGTTTTGGCATTATTTTTGGGCGTACTTGGGGTGTGTGTTCATATTGTATTTATGGTTTTTGGTTGAAATATGACCTTGTGCTCGATGCCAAGGGTGTACTGGAACATGAAATATAATTACCTTGATATGACTTGGTAGATCAAAGAGGGACCATTGACTCATATGGAACTATCATAATGAAGAAAAAATGGTTAGTGGTGTGATTATGTGGAATAAAATGGTGATGTCAAAGGAAACCTATGAAATGGTTTTAAATCATTATTCGGTTGATTTCATTAAAAAATGGATTTTTTAAAAAAAATTTGTTGACAAAGAACTTGTTTATATTTATTTATAAACTACTTTAAATTGTTTTTTATATAAATGGTTTTATATAAATGTTTCTAACTTTTCTATCCAAGTGACGTGAATAGGGAAGTCATTGGGGAAAACCTACTGAGTTTTAGTACACACCCTACTTTGGCACTTTATTTCTTTTGCAGATGTTATCTATCGAGACATGGGAAAAGGTATAGTATCACATATATTTTTCAATACTTCGTGATACTTAGGCTATTTGATGAAGGTAGATCATAGTTATTGTGGATCTTGGATTCTTGTCATTGTATTTGAGTTTGGTTTTTTCTGTTCGGCTGTTTACTTTGATATTGTAGTCTTTCATTATGACACTTGAATTTGGTATGATTTTGATAAATGAAATGTTGAATTGTATTTCTTTATTACCATTCATCATATAGTGTTTTTTTGGTTATGTATTTTTTGGTTAGTGGTTTTATTATTAAATTTAAAATCATCCCCTACATTTATTGAAGGCCTTCGACAATTATTGTCTACCCTTGGCATCTTGAGGGTGTCACTTAAGGCCAAGTAATGTCTCACCGCTATCTCAAGCCAATAAAAAGGGGTGGGACATTACAAAATCCATATTTTAGTAATTTATTTATTGTATCTCATGGTTACAATGTGGTTTTATGTGGATTTCGTTGTAATATATCATAATATGGTTATAAGAGACCAAATATTTGAGTTTGTGGTGTGGTTTATTTTAGGAAATCTTGTTAGAGGTATACAACTTCTCTCTCAGTCTACTTATGTTATGTGTATGAATTATTTTGGTTTTTAATATTAAATTATTATGTTTATTAGATAAAAATAAATGGTAAATCATATTTATAGTATTATCTAATTATTGTCTATTTTTTCAAAATTAATGCTGTGGGTGATTCCCACAATGTGTTTGGTAAAATGACTAGGTAATGTTTTTAATTTAAGAAGAACAAATTTTGATGTGTTTAATAATGGTATTGTAATGGGTTGTAATGCATTCATAATGATTATAGATGGGTCCTTATATGTTTTTACTTGGGTACTAGGTCTGTTTAGGTTGGCACAAGGATCATACCACCAAGTGTTGAATTGGGTCAGGGGGAAATATTTCTTCTGGTGAGTTACAGTTGTTCATAGGACCTATTTAATGATTTATGCATTGGATTGGTTACATGTATTCTAGAGGGAAGGTGATGGTGGATTTCATGGGTTTATAATTTCATGGAATGGGTGATAAATTTATTTTGTGAGTTGGTTGTACTTGTTAGATTTATATTGTTCACTAGTTGTTACGTTTTTCACTTATTTTATATAAAATATGAGCTAAACTGTTCCTATTTAATTGTCATATGTTGGCATAAATTATGAGATAACCTTTTATTGGTTATATATTCCCCTCATACATATGTATCTTGGGGAGTATTTAGACATTGTTCGACATTACGTAGGTAAAGAGAAGACCTCTTACTTCTCCAGCGGAGTACCCTAATGTTGTGATCTTTATGATTATGTCAGGATCCCAAATGTGGATTTTGGATGGAGCTTCGAGTAGGGAAAAATTGGAAACCTATTTTTTATTTTTATGAATTTTGGTCTTGTATCCTTTTTTATAGTTGTGTTTGGATTTTGATTTTGTTCCTTGTTATGTTTTGTAATTTTAATGGAGTTTTCTTTAATGTTCCTAAGCATCATATTTAAATATTTTCCAATATTTCATCCCATAAATGTTAATTATTCTAAGTGGGTATCACCCCCAATGATTCTACCAACCCCATGAATTTATTATCAACCTTTTATGTCCAAGGTATGCACCTAATGTCATTGGAATTCTAAATCAATCTTGGGTTTCATGTTATGATCAATATGTTACAAATGATATATATTTGGTATAGCTAGTCAGTTGAGATAGTAAGCATGGATATAGGATGTGTGAATACAAAATATATAGGATATATAAATATTTATCAAACCACTCTATACCAAATATCAATTTAACAGGGATATTTGAGTATGATAATTTCTCTAAAACAATTTTAAGCATGTTTTTACCTCATCGTCATGGGTTTAAATGATAAGAGTTGGGTACCATGAATTAGTAAATCAACTTACCACTATTATATCATCATTTATAAGATGTTTTAGGGTTACTGATTTTTAAATTATGTTCTTTTGATCATTATTGTTGTGTTAATGTAAATTTTAAAATAAATAACTAAATTTTTGTGTGGTTACTGAATGATGATTTTGATAATGTTTATTATGGTAATAGAAAAAAATACTAATACATAGACCTACAAATAAAATTGAGGTTAACACTGAGATGTTGTTTAACCAAAATCATAGGTAAGAAAATAGATCAAAATAAACATAGTGGAATATTTTCAGGTAGTAGGAATTGGAAATTTGACCGAGGAACCATGTTACATGGATAAGTTATTTTAATTTCAAAGAAAAAACCCACCAATATTTTAGGGATACTCAGTACCACAAGATTTAGAGGCATGGATTAGTAAGAAAAATAGAATCTTAAATTTCCTTGGAACTCTAACTGAGACTAAAGTATAGTTAGTAATGTATATTCCTAAGGTACTTTAATGAAAATGGTGGGACCTTTTCATCCAGGATAAGTTCAATTAAGGTATTACTTTGGAGGGATTTGAGGACTTATTTAACAAACAATTATACCTACATACCTTATAAGTATCAAGTAAAAAAAATTCTTTGACCTTAAGAAATGATATGTATTATTTATAGAATATTTAACTCATTTTACTTTACTCACTTTCTTTAAACTAGTATTGGTGTATTTTGAATATCTCTAATAAAATATGTTTAAATCTTGTTTATAACACATGATTAAATCTATGATGGTGATATTATATATTTATAATTGTATCAAGATTGTGAATATGGATATGGTTGAGGAAATGGACATTTTAGATCATCATAGGTAAGAGAATAGATTTATCCACCATAGTGTATTTGGAAACTCCAGTAGTAGAAATAAGCGTAGAAGTGAAAAATACTCCATGGGTAGGAGAGCACTAGATATTCAATCCATGTATTCAATTTATTTCTCTCTATGTTAGAATAACCATGTGGATTGATTCCTATGTAAATATTTAGAGAAATTATGAAGGGAGTGTAGGTTACAAACTTGAGAGTGTTAGAACTATGATAAAATGAGACATCTTAAATAGTTATTCAGCTATAATCTATAGTCACAAAGCAGTGATGGTTATAATATGACTCAGGACTCACACACCCAACCAGGGAGATATCATTATAGTATTTATCATCCTTGGAATTTATTTATACATGATGATTACATTCACACCATGATATACATATAGGAGTAATCACAACATGGGTGTAGCTCTAGGAGGGGAAGAATGGAAAATTTTTTGTACTGGGAAAGCATTGAAAAATTAAGAACTTGATCCATTGATGGTGTGTGGTAATATTATTCTGTATTAAATATTTATGCATATTTATTTATTCTCATGTGGTGAATAAAATGGGATTATATATAGAAATCATTTCTCATGTCATGAGAATCATGACACCTTTTGGGAAATATGAGTGCATGGGATTTATGTGTCCTATTTTCTCAATTAAGGTTACCAAAACCAAGTTTTTATGGGATTTAACTATCATAGATATTTATATATTTGATCAAATTTGGGGATGTTTAGGTGGGTAGCATTCAAAGTTCACATCGACTACTATGATCACGAAGTCACTTTTATATCTACTGAGGAAGATGATTATCTTATTATAGATGAATGTTACATGAATGAAAAAATAGAAGGGACTCTAATAAAAGTTGTTAAAACCATCACTTATCTTTTTTAAATATTAATCATAGGGGATATTCATATAATTTGGAGTAAATATCTTCCTGTCATAGTATATTGATACCTTGATGTATTTGTGAACAATTTCTCTAACCTAACACCTAAAATGGAAGTTGAGTTTTATATAAAAATACTCATAGAAATGAATCCTCTTTATCTTCCATCATATAGAATGGAAAAAATATAATTACATAAAATTATGTTCTATTTACAATACATAGAAGGCATGGTATTGATTATACTAACTACATCACCATCAAATTCTATAGTTTTATTTGTAAACATGGAATATGGTACTCTTTGAATTTGTGTTGACAACTATAAATTAAATCATGTCATGTTCAAAATAAAAATCCCATTCCTAGGATAAATGATTGTTTTGACCCATTAATGGGAGCCAAGTGGTTCTGTAAATTTGATATATGATCAATATATAACCAACTTTAATTTATGAAGGGTAATATTATAATGATGGTCGTTGGAACTCATTATAGACACCAAAAAACTTTTTCATGCCCTTTGGTCCTACATTTAGACTAGTATTTTTCATGTAATTAAAGAACCAAATTTTTCATAGGTACCTTAAATCTTTTTTGTTGTACTTATTGAGTATATCTTGAAATACTCTTACATGAGTTATGGTAATGAAACCCACTTCGAAAGTTTAATGATCACATTTCTAAACTATTTGCTCTATGAAAAATTCCCTATGTATGACTTCTATAGATTAGAATTTTGATTCCTTGGGAATTTAATTTATTAAAAATTCATATTGGTTAACCTTCAAATTATCGAGGCTGTTATTTCTTAGAATACTACTAATAATATCTACAAGGTATGATTTCTTTTGTTTGTTAGCAGGTTATTATCGACTCATAATCTTTGATTTATCAAGAATATTTTTTCTAATAACTACTTTAACAAATAATGGTATTCCATTCCATTAGGGAAATGATTTTTAGGAATCCAATAATGAGATTAAGGCTCATGTTATTTTTTTACCTATCCCTATCTTAATAGAGCCTGATGTGGGATACAATGTTTATTGTGTTATTTTTTGATAAGGATTTGGTTGTGTTCTCATGTAAGGAGACCACAATGTTTATTATGGATCATAACCATTATGTGAATACGAAATGAACTATCTAACATATTATGGAGAATTATCAAATGTGTTCTATGCATTAAAAACATGTCACCACTATCTATTGATGAAAATTTCACAGTTTCCACTGATCATAAAATCTTGAACCCAATATTCTCAATAAGAGAAATGAATTGTTAGAAAAAATATACAGATAAACCATCAAGCCTATATTATATATATTAACACATGGAATGTTTACATATTATTTCTGTAACAACCCCGACCCCAATAGTATAGAGTTGGTGTTTGTTTAATTAAAATGGAATAGGTACAATAGATCACATCATAAATGATCAATCAATTTATTAGTCTTAAAAAACTAGATACATACATTGTTCCCTTATTATATTATTAAATATAGTACATAAAAAAATAAAATAAAATTATTATTTTTAGTTATTCAGTGATTTCATTTTTACAACTTGGGGAAGGGAAAAAAAATAAAATGGTGATCTAGAATACTCAGTAATGGTTATATGAAATAAAAATAAGTGAAGTAAAGTCAATAAGTCATAGACATTATGGAAAGGAAAATAATCTTAAAAACATATTCCATCAATACACTGAGAATGAAAATTCATCCCTAGATTTTGTTATAGTAAAAATATCATAGAATTTAAAAACTAAATATTGAATGAATAAATTTTTTTATTTATTTGACATCATGTATCTATAACATGAACTATTATAACATCAAGATAATTTAATTTTGTGGGTAAAAACCCATATGATTCTATTTTGAAACAAACACGATAGGGTTTTCACCAACTATTTTGTCTCATAAGACCCATCAAATGAATCAAGGGGATATTTATAAATGGGACCCACCCATCACTACAAGTACAAATCATTCTTAATACGTATATTTAATTCATGACTTATCAAAATAACTATATTGAGTAGAGGATATAGATTCATCAATATTTCCCCAATTAAATGAACATTAAAAGAAAACACCACATGTAAAAACGGTACATGAATAAGTCAATAATAATATCCATGATACAATAAATATGAATATTTAATAAAAATTTCAATAAATGATGATCACAAATAAAATTTAAGTATACATACCCAACAGACAAGGAATACATGGTGAATAAGGCATAATCAAAGGGAATATCATAATGGTGTCAATGAAATAATGGATTTAAATCATACTTGGAAATTTATAATGGAAAATAGGCATAGATCAGGATAAATGAAGTCCAAATGAAGTGAAAATGTGTAAAAGGAGTGTATGAAAATTTAGGAATGAGCCTATATAGTTTAGTTTAATGGAAAATACTAAAGTGACTTTAAATGGAAGAAGGATTAATTTTTTTTATAACACCAGAAATGAGAAAAGATAGTTTTCCATGATAAAATGGGTGATTTTATTAAAATATTGATATATTAAAATATATTATGGATGGTACTTGAAAATGGGTAATAAATTGGGAAGTTATCCTTAATCGGGCTTGCTTACCAGGAGGAATTGAAAAATCAACCTTATAAAACATGAATTTACCTATAAATGGAAGAATAATTAAGGTAGGAAAATATTTTTGGAATATTGATGTGCCTGATTTTTATATACATTTTCATACATTCTATTTAGTATCAAAACATATTTTAACTGAATATATGATGTTCTGGAGATAAAATGATTTTACTTGGTGATCATGATGATTTTTAGGTATTTTCCAACCTAAAACACTAATTGGGGAATGAGAAGAACAAATGTTAACAAATACATGGAATGTAATTGTCATATACACATCATGTACCTTTTATCAGACTTGGATCGACCATAACAAGTACATGCCCATGTTGCCAGCTTGATGTTGCACGCCATGTACTTCACTTTATAATGACATGTACCCCCTTCTAGAAGTGGTTGGTTTCTAAAGTTGAGACTACACACCATGTGGGGTGGTGCTGCATTCCATGTACCCCCACCAACCACCCACCAACACCTTTAAAGTCAAGGGCGGAACAACATATCACCTACCAACAGAGAAAGAATATCCAAATCAAGGTGGCTTGGTTACATGCTATGTACTTTGTGGTACACGACATGTATTTTCAAAAACTATAAATTAGAGGTTAGGTCCTCTTATTTTAGGAGATAGAAGGAAGGAACAACTTGAGGGACCCAAATGGGAGAAGGAAGGAGAGATAAAAAGAGAGAGAAATAGAAAGAGGGAAGAGAAGAGAGGAGTTTTTTTCGCTCTACCTTCCCAACAATCTTCAATCCGAAGCTGCTAAGTTGTTTTATTCAAGTATTAAGAGTCTGCTAGTTGTTACCTACTCCATCTGTAGCTAAATTCCCCATTTATTGGGGCCGTGGATGATTATGGTTTGTTATTAATCAACTATCTTATTATATTTGTGTTATTTATGTTTTTCTCATAATCCCTCTAAATATCTTACTAAACATCACTAAAAACCCCATATCAGAACAAGAATTTAATTTCTAGGAATCATTAGAGAAATTATGACAAATAAAACCCATGATCATTGGGTGCATTTATTATCTCAAAAGATCCTACAATTAATAAAATTAATAGAAACCAAATTCCAAACCAATGAATTGATATCTATTGATTAAAAAAGAACTCAGTAGATCAATGGGATTCCATTATACTCAAAACCCAGAGGTGTGAGTTATTATAAAAAGCACAACATGATTAGAAAATTGATTTGTTTATGAACTTTAAATTTCACATCTCCAATGTATTCTTCCTATTTATCGTCAGAATTAATTTTACGTTTTCTCTGTATTTTAAAGAAATTCATCAAAGAAATTGAATGATTAATTACTCTATCAGTGAAAGATCAAGTATCAACTCTAAAATTTAGTTAAACATAACCTAATTAATCAAAAAATAGAAAAACAGAACGTAGTTACTCTCTCTCCCTATGGATTGACCCCATAATTGCACTGTACAAGTAATAATTTTGAGTGTTTCAATTTGGGCTTCCAAATATATTACTTTGGCTAAAAAAACCAAATTATGGTGTCGTTATTGGGGAAAAAAGTTAACATTATTTTGTAAAAGAATGTTTTCATTAATTAAGTGAAAATAAAAATAAAAAATTCTAAAAATTATATTCTTAATATCATTTCTATTTTTTATTATTTTTCCTCTTTTACACTTGGTGTTTGTTTAGTGTTGTGCAGAATTACAGATGCATGATTGGGTGAATCACTTGTTTCAAGAGCACTGAGTCATCATAAGTCCTTCCCTTTGATATAATGATTTAACTAAAAAACATGGGGCAACGTCAAGAACTTATGGGAAACCACAAAAAAAATGAGCCCATGGAGAACACAGAATAGGGAGAACATGCTCCTTTCCAAGGTGTTGGATAACAGTTCCTACCTGATGATGACCGAAACCAACAACTAGCTACCGAAGATGAGAAAAACCAACTTCCACCATCAAACATCATGGATTTTATACCACATAACCAACAAAGACAACAAGCTCCATTGGTTCTAGATTATATCCTACAAAAACCCCAATAGTACCATCCAGAGTAGTTTACATATATGCATCCTGGTCATGGGTTTTATTTTCCCCTGAGCATCAATTTATGCCCCAACCTCTTCAAGAACAACTTATGCTATGCCATACCCATATGTAGTATAGTCTTCCTTCTATCCATGTAGTAGATACATGTATTGTCAGACCACCAATGCAATACCCACACTTTTGGATCAAGATGAACATCATGAAACTCATACAAAATATAGTTCAGTTTAGAGGATTACCAAGTGAAGAACCCAACGCTCATATCTCTAATTTTTTGGAGATTTGTGACACATTCCATTACCATGGGGTGTCTGAGGAATTCATTCTCATTTAATTATTTCCCTTCTCATTTAGGGATAAAGTGAATGACTAGATTAAAGTACTACCTTAACGATGCATCATCACCTGGGAGGTTTTTGACCTGACGTTTTTGTCAAAATATTTCCCACCTTCGAAGATGATGACGTAGTGGAAGAAAATTCCAAATTTTTAGAAACATGATTCTTAATCATTTTATGAATCCTGCGAGAGTTTAAAATAATTTTTAAGGAAGTTCCCTCATCATGGCCTTCCCTTGTGGATGCAAGTCCAAACTTTCTATGGTGGTCTTACAATAAACACAAAATCAGTGGTGGGTGCAGCTTTAGAAGGAACGATGATGAGGAAATACCTAGAGGAACTCTTGGACTTTCTATAAGATATGTCAACAAATAGATTCCAATGGAACTCAGAGAGAGATACTCAAAATAGGGGAACACATAAAATTGATTCCACTACGATGCTTGATTCTCAACTCTATGTTGTTTCCAAGAAGATTTATGTTTTGAATTTGAAAAACCCATCTCAAATTTAAGTCGTAAATCTCCAAGCATGTAGTGAATATGGTGACAATAACACCATGGGTGAATAGATAGGGACAAGTTCTGGTCCTTCAACAAGTGAGGTAAGCTATGTTTCTTAGAACTAAGGTCCAAACATGTACCCCCAATACTATAACCCATCTTGGCAAGATAACGCGACCACAGACTCGGGGAAGAAACAACAACACTCTAAACCTCAACCCTAAAGGAGAACTAGTTATAGTCAACAATAATATCAAAATCCATATCCCAGACCATAGTAGGGATCTTTCCAACAATAGGGTTATCAAAACCATCATCCGGTGCAACATTGTAAATAGCCACAACATCAATCGGCTACACAACTAGCTCAGCAGGAAAACCCATCAAAGATAGAAGAAATGACATCAAAATTCCTTAAAACTACAGAAACAATATTTTAGAATTAGGAGGCATCAATTAGAATCATTGAGAATCCAATTGGGTATCTTGCTAACCTACTGACTACAAGGAAACCTGGTACACTACCAGGTAACATTGAGAAGAATCCACATGAGGAGGCCAGTGCTATCACTTTAAGAAGTGTGATGGAGCTACCCAAAAAAATAACTCAAAATCAAGGTGAGGCCAAAAGTACAGCTCCAACTAGACCCTCATTGAATAATGAAGCTAAGATCAAGGAGTCTCCCTCAACACAAGGCCCATCAAAAGAGAAGGAGGCAAAAAATGGTAAGGGAAAAGAGGTGGTAAAACCTTATGAACCCACCTTACCATTTCCCACATGAATAAAGTAAAGGAAGATGGATAAACAGTTTTCAATGTTTATGGAATTATTTTGGAAACTTCACATCAATAATCATTTTTAGAGGAATTGACTCAAATTCCAACATATATGAAGTTTATTAAGGATATAATCTCTGAAAAGAGGAAGATGGATGATTTGGGAACAATTCCTCTTACTAAGGAATGATCAGTAGTGGTTCAGCACTCTCTTCCCCCAAATATCTATGAACCAAGAAGTTTTACAATCCCTTGCACAATCAGATCTTGTGAGTTTTGGTAGGCCCTCTGTGACTTGGGGGCTAGTGTAAATCTTATTCCCTTTGGAGTCTTTAAGAAGATGGGGATTAATAATCTAAAATCAACTCGAGTGGAACAACAACTAGTAGATCGCTCCATTAAATATCCTAGAGGGCTACTGGGAAGACCTTTCTTGGCTATTGGGAATGTTTTGATCGATGTTCAAAAAGGTGAATTGATCTTCGTAGTGGGGAATGAAAAGGTATCCTACAAAATCCTCAATGCTGTTAAAAAAGTTTCACTTATGAAAAATGAGGACTGTTATGCGTTGACTACAGTGGAAAATCAATTTGTCCACATGGAAGATTGCATGGGATGTTGTTCTATCACCGATGAAAGAGTCATCAAAGTCCTTTATCCAGATAATGAACCCTAGGAGATTCAATTCATGGTAGGCCAGGGTAGTCATTATTTGCAATGAACACTTATTCCAGATATTCTAGACTATGACAAGGTAGAATAGATTGTTCCTTCAGTTCTTAAAGCCACACAAATTTAACTAAAACCTTTCCCATATTCTTTAAAATATGGGTACTTTAGCGATAAACACATGCTTCCAGTTATACTCAATGCATCTCTCTCTCAAGAGTAAGAACATGAGCTTCTATAGGTTCTAAAGTGAAGAAAACAGGCTATTGGGTGTAAATTTGTTGATCTTAAGATCAACCCGACCATTTTCACCCATAAGGTGCTACTTGAGGAAGGATCCAAGGCCTCTCGGAAACCGTAAATATGGATAAACCCTCTAATGAAGGAGTTCATGAAGAGAGAAGTGATCAAGCTATTAGATGTGAAAATCATATACCACATCTCTGAAATCCCATGGGTGTGCCCTTTACAAGTGGTGCCAAAAAAGTGGGGGGGGGGTATCATCATAATTACCAATGATAAAAATTAACTCATCCCTAAATGAATTGTTACATGAAAGAGAGTGTGTGTGGAATACTAAATACATAATGTTTCCACCTAGAAATATCACTTCCCACTTCCTTTCATGGATTAGATGTTGGAGCGATTAACAAGACATGAATTCTATTACTTTCAAGATAGTTATTCTGGCTATAAAAAAATTTATATTACCCATGATAACCAAGGGAAGAGCAGCTTAACATGCCCATATTGTACTTTTTCTGATCAACGAATGACTTTTGGCTTGTGCAATGCTGTAGCCACCTTCCAACGGTGCATGTTAGCGATATTCCATGACATGTTAGAGTAAATTCTAGAAGTCCTTATGCAATATTTTTTAGTCTATGGAAAATCATTCCCCACCTTATTGAGAAATCGTGAATTAGTCCTAGAATGGTGTGAACTCATCAATATGGTTTTGAACTGGGAGAAATGTCACTTTATGGTGCATAATGGTATCATATTAGGCCATCAAATTTCCATGAATGAATTTGAAGTCAACACTATAAAGATTGCAGTAATCTCACAACTCCCCATTCCAACATTTGTCTGAGAGATACGATGTTATCTTGGGAATTTAGGGTTTTATAGAAGATTTGTTCATGACTTCTCAAAGATATCTCAACCACTAACCAACCTCCTTTAAAAAGTTTCTATCTTTGAATTTGAAGAAACACACACTGCAGACTTTCTACTCTTGAAGAAATAATTAGTTGAATATCCTATCATGATTGTCCCAAATTGGGAAGAACAATTTTAAATAATGTGTGACGCTAGTGATTATGTAGTGGTAGAAGTTCTTGGATAGCAGCCTAATCATATATTTAGGATGATCTACTATGCCTGTATATCCATAAATGAAGCACAAATTAACTTCACTACCATGGAGAAGGAAATTCTAGCAGTGGTTTTCGCATTCGACATGTTCCAATCTTATTTCGTGATATCAAAAGATGTTTTTTATACTAACCATGAAACACTCAAATATTTATTTTACAAGAATGATGTGAAACTGCATCTCATCAATTGGGTACTTCTCCTCCAGGAGTTTGACTTGGAAATCCATGACAAGAAAAGAATTGAGAATTTCATCGGTGATCATCTCTCCCATATGAAATTTCCTCATTTAGAAAGAGAGGATAATAGAGAATTCAAGGATGACTTCCCGAACAGACATATTTTCTCACTTGGAGTTACACAACAATGATGGTATGCCGAAATCACCAATTACTTGGTTATAGGATTCGTTCATCCTGATCTAACATTCCAACAAAATAAATGATTTATGTCCAAAGTAAAAAGATATTTTTGGGAGTACCTGCTGATTTTCCGTTCATGCGAGGATGGTGTGATCCGCCGCTACATCCCAAAACAATAGATTAAAGGAATTATCGAGTTTTTTCTTTATTCCTTAGATATGGGGAATCATGGGCCAGACTAAATGATAGCGAAAATTTTGCAATCTGCTTTTTTATGGCCCATCGTGCACCAGGATGCCTGATATTTTGTTGAACATTGTGATTGGTGTCAGCGGAGTGGTAACATGGGGTGCTGAGCTAAAGTGCCTCAACATCCCATTATTAAGGTCGAGATCTTTGATGTATTTGGTATTTCTTTTATGGATCCCTTTCCCCCATCATTTGGATAATAAAAAATTCTTGTTTGTATGGATTATGTATCCAAATTTGTAGAAGCTGCTTCCATGACACACAACACAACAAAGGTCGTCGTTGCCTTATTTAAGAGGAATATTTTCAGTAGGTTCTGTGTTCCATGAGTTCTGGTAAGTGATTAAGGGATGCATTTTGACAATGTGTTGATGCTGAATATGCTCATAAATTATGGAGTGAAGTATAACATAGGGACAAATTATCATAGACAATCTATTGGCCAAGTGGAGGAATCCAATCAAGAACTAAATAAAATCATGGAGAAGACGGTGGGAGCCTCAAGGAAGGATTGGTACCATAATCTTGATGATTCCTTATGGGCATATCAGACTGCCTTCAAGACACCTCTGGTTATGTTCCCATTATTATTAATCTCTAGAAATACATTTCATTTACTTGGGGAACTTGAGCATAAAGCCTATTGGGCTATGAAGCCCATGAATTTCGATCTAAATGTTGTGGAAGAGAAACACACGTTTCAACTAATGGAGCTCGATTAAATTCGACGGGAGGTATATGAGAATGAGAAGATATATAAAGAAAAGACAAAGGCAGTCTATGACCACATGATATCCCAGAAGACATTCTATCCTGGTGATGAGGTACTATTGTTTAACTCCCGTTTGAGATTATTTCTAGGAAAATTGAAGTCTGGGTGGTCGGGTCCTTTTTGAGTGATCAAGGTATTCCACAATGGTGCGGGGGTAGTAGCTGGAGTATATGGTCAATATTTTAAGGTGAATAGGAAACATCTCAAACCCTATTTTGACATGGAGTACATGGTGGGTATGATCTATACCGTGCAATTCAGATAGCAAGAGGCTCAAGTAATGTCGAGCCAAAGACCTGAAACAAAGGTGCTTCTTGGGCGGCAACCTAGAGACTACATCCTGTGTATCACCTCTACACATAGAATGTATGTTACTTTTTAATTAATATTCTAATTGAACCATTAGTATAAGTATATATTAATTAAGTTAATAAACATGGATGATGCATGTGTCAATGGTAAGGTCACTAGAATGTATCTGAGTCGTTGCCGGTTCGAATTGCTAAATACCTACCTTTTATACAAGGTTAATTTTTTGAACCCA
This sequence comes from Viscum album, assembly GCA_963277665.1. Lineage (NCBI taxonomy): Eukaryota > Viridiplantae > Streptophyta > Magnoliopsida > Santalales > Viscaceae > Viscum > Viscum album. The sequence continues at coordinate 750,639,328 of OY728123.1, read as the reverse complement.
TGTTTAATTAAACAGCTAGAATGTGAGGTCTTTTCAAAAAAAATATTAGTTTTTCTAAAAATAAAATAAAATCCACGATGGTGATGGATCGGATAACCGGGGTCGTTAACCACAGATCCAAAAGAGTCAAGTTCGAATCCTAACAACCGGCCCAGTACCATCATTTTTCATATTAATAACACCACAAAGTATTCATTTCAATATATATCATGTGAAATATGTTTTCAATGATAATTTAAATGGTTTTCAAAATAATAAAATACATGAGGATGGAGTTAGATGATTAGAATAGCCTCATCCACAGATTTAAAAGACTCGAATTCAATCTCGGCTAATCTCCATTCTTCAACCCTATCATTCAAATTAAAACCACACACCATGTGTTTTCTTCATCCCATGTAGATCTGCACCTATAATTTAATTAATAAAATTTCATAAAACAATGAAACACTACAACCTTTTCACCAGTGGTTGAGGGCTTGCGTTTATAATGTCTATTCATCAGTTCGAATCGCACCCCGAGCATCAGACCAAAGGTTGTAGTTCTCTTTTTCAAATATTAGAACACATGACGTGTCATCCTTTAATACACTACGTGTACAAGTTTATTTTTAATTATATTATATTATTTTATATTTAAATAATTTTTTTATAAATATATATTTTTTTATTATAAAAAAACTAATACACAACATTTGAGACACCCTACACGCTGTGAGTTTTGGGTATAAAGGCCAGGACCCTACCTAGCCTAAGCTCATGTTGCATAGCCCTGCTCCCAGTTTTCTTCTCCTGCATGCTGCTATCATACCCCCTCCTCCAAATCCTCCATTTTTCTTTGTTTCAATTCTGAATTTCAGACTCATTTCAACCCTCATACTAGGTATTCCTTTCACCGCCCTTATTTCAAAGGTTTAGAAATTTTTAGGGTGGATTTGAGATCAGCCGACCGTTCAACTTCAACCTGTAGTGAATGAGGTGAATGAAGAACACACACCATGCACCTAATGTACATGGCCACACACACACACACACAAATTTTTTTCTATATTTAAATCTACATGGTGTGTATGTTCAGTACAAGTCGTTTATGGTGCCTTCCTCTACCGTCTAGGTCCAGCCTGTGTCATGTGGCACACGTCCCCATCCCATGTCTTCACACGCGTCGTGTATATTCGGTACACGCCTTTCCCCCCATCCATTCGGAGGAATCCTTTTCGTGGGACGAAATTCCTTTTCAAGCCTTGTTTACACACATGGCGTGTACACATTTTACACGGCATATACGATGTCGTATCCCCGGCCAAGGTCGACCCGTGTATGGGAACTTACATGGGAACCACCCCAAGTTCATACACCCAGTGTGTACACCTTACTACACACCTTGTACTAGCTTCCCCAAACACATACCCACTCGGTGTGTCTATCCATATTACATGGGTTCTTACCTAGATCCTACTACTTTCCATGTACATAGGATCCACATGCCGTGTACTTTTATTTTTTTGATTTCTCACATTTTATTTTATCATTTTATTTCCCTTTTCTTTTTTCTTCTTTTTCTTTCTTTCTTTCAGGTTTGGCTGATAGAGATATTGCGAGTGGGAAGTGGATCGATTTGGTTACTAAGGGCGAGCCCCCCCACCCCGCTGCTGAATTTTTCTTTAACATTCTAAGCGGCCGGCTTTTTTATTACCCAGTTTGCTAGTCCCCAGCATTGGCATCCATGACTCTTCTTCTACAAGTGCCTCACTCAACGACATCTGCCAGTCGGGTAGCTTTTGTGATACCCAATCCTGCCACTGTTGATCCTCATATGACTTCTCCCACACCATCCACAATAGCTAAGGGCTCTAGTGCCGCAAATCCCACTACTAACTCCATACCTTCTGCGACAAGTAGAACTTCATCAGACCCGCCTGATCCCACTCTAACTTCGTCTAATCTACCTCTGGTTTCCACTACTAGACCAACCCCACTAGTAGTTGCAGTCCTACCTCAGCCTCCTATGTCTTCTTCCTGACCTTAGCTATAACACCCCGAGATTTTATGAAAAATATTCTTTTAATTTCATTGATGTCTTGTGTTGTAAGCTACAACAAGATTACCCTGCGCTATACGCAACACCGTATGAGCTTGCAGTATACACAACACTATTCTTGGATCTTGTTACACACAATTTTGATAGTAGTTATTCTACGAAACATTGAGTGTATATATATATTCAATGTATAAATGAAATATGGTTGGATTCTGTTATACAAAACAACGGAGGAGTCTTGCACAACACGCAACCCTGACTTGGCTTGCATTACACGTAATCACGACCTTCCTCGATAGCGTGTGTTGTACGCAATACCAGGTTTCACTAAACAACGATATATTGTTATAATATTATTATGGACTAGCCATTATGAATAGTATTAACTAAATTTTGAATTTTATAACATTATTATTCATCTTAAGCATTTTCTAGAATATGGTTTGAGAACAAAATAATTTTTTCGTGTAAAATATGTATTTTTCAAAAAATATAGTTTTCCCTCCTTTTGATGACGCACCCACCTTAAATCTTGTTTTTGACATGTCTATAAGTTCAATTTGACAAAATAAAATTCTAATTTGGAATCAGGATATAAAAATTTACTTTGGATAAAATTTTCATATTATTATGATAACTTTCATATTTTAATGAATAGTAAAAACACGCTATATTTTAATTAAAAACAACTTTTTTCATCGCAATAATTTATATGGTTAGATTATATTTTTAATTTGTTTTAAAGTTTAATTATAATATATTTTTACCATTTAATCCAAGGTTGTTCATTGGAATTAATTTCACTTTGAAATTGGATATAAACAAGTATCAATCTTTTCATCGTTTTTGTCTCTTAAAAACACGCTATTTGTTTTGATAACGGGAATTAATTTTAAAATTAATTAATTCCAATTATATGTTTTGAATTTGGAAAAATAAAAATCAATTTTGAATTCGGAATATCAAATAATTCTTAGGCTTAATTTTTGGTATTTTTCTGAAAAACTTCAATTTTCGATAAATAGTGAAACCACTTAGTGGTAGTTAAAAAAATGACTTTTTTTAATTTAAATTAAATTTTACCACTTCTGTGAATTGAATTTCAAAAATCTGAGAGACACGGTTAATATCAATGACTAAAATGTGGTTCAATGAGATGAAAATAATTTTTGGTGAATAGTAACTTTTTACTTTTATTTACCACGGTTAAAAGTAAATAGGATAATTAAGGGTAAAAATGATATTATTATTACCCTAACACATGTCCTAATTCTATTGGATAAGTTTAATTCGACAAAAAATAACCTTAGGAATAAAAGATGACCATTTAGGCCCACTTGGATTAGATTAGGACGTTTATTATTAATTTATTTAAAGAAGGGTTAAAATAGTTAAAATCAATGTTTAATAAATAAATAATTTTTAATATAGTGCTATACATAAGATAAATTCTACTATAAACATTAATTAGAAAGATAAAAGGATTTCCTACATAATGGTATTTTATTTGTAATTTTTAGACATTAAATAAGTTAATTTATTTATGACACAATGATGATGCAGTAATTATCTTATTAATGAAATATTGACATAATTGATGTTATAAATACCAAAATAAATGTAATTTGAGACTTTTTATGAATTAAAATACTTTTATATGTTAATATGACATGTTATTGTTGATTTAATTAACTTTTTTCTAACTAATCATTCTGTTATGAGTTTTACAAAAATCAATTACCAAATAGTGTCAAAATTGACATTAAATTGTTTTTAAAACAAATATCATATTATTAATTGTTATTTTATTCCTAAAAATATACTTTTCGTAAAAAGGACTTATATAAGGTTATATATATTAATAATAAACAACTTGGGGTTCTTTGGGCTTGTTATAGTAAGTTTATTAACCTTATAGTGTAAGAAAACAAGAAGACACGGTAAAAGTAAAATTATTTAACTTAAAGTTAAATCTAAATGATAAGGTTAAAATAGATACCTAAACTTGTATAAATTCTATTTGATGAGAGTATTTAGACCCATACCCACCTTAGCTTTGAAATAAATCAATTTCGAGCTATTAAAAACCGAATATGACTTTATAATAAAATAATATTTTTTGTTATTCCAAAGGTGCCCCTCTCCTCCCTTATAAAAGGGCACCTCCTTCCTCACTTCCTCACAACACTTTGAGCCTTAAAGCTCGGAAATCCCCTGACAAATTCTCTTCTACACTTCCCTAGAAACATCCTAGAGGTCCTGAACTTCTTCAAAGACCAATTTTAGTGCCCTAAGAGGAGGTCTCAAAGAGGCGCTTCAAAGAAGAGGTAATGTCCGTTACCGATTCTTTCAACTTTATTTCTTCTTCCACTTCTTATTCTTTAGTTGTTTAATTATGAAGTAATAAAATCAGTATAAATAATATAATGATATGTGAAGTGCCCAGATCAGTGTGAATCACTGAGAGGGGGAGGGGGTGAATCAGTGATCCCTTAAAACTTTTTACTAATTGATTCCTTATCAATTAAACCTCTATGGCTGGTTAAAGCCTCGATCCACTCTTCTTATGTCTCTCAACCTTTCCCGGATAATGCAGTAATGAAAAGGCACAGGACACAAGGATTTACAAGGTTCGGCACCAAAGGCCTACATCCTTTCCATGCTCTCCCAGCATGGATTCTCCCATTATAACTTGTTAGAATTACAATGGTCGATACAGAGTCCCACTGTATCTCTCCTGAGTCCCACAGGAGGGTCTTTATACTGCTTCACACAGTGTTACCAGAGTCCCACTGGCCTGCTCCAGAATCCCACTGAAGACTTCTTCTCCCTGAGTCCCACAGGGTCTTCTCCTGGCTCCTCGAGTCACACGAGTAGCTCTTCTTCACTTTAAGCTTCTTCAAGTATCCTCAGCAGTCTGGGATAAAGACTGCTGGCCTTGCTCTGTACCTCTGATCACTTGTGATGATCAGGTCTTCTCGTCTTGCTCAGGATTTATCTCCTTCTTCTCAGGATGACCTGGCCTCTCTCTTCAAGAATCTTCAACAGCCTCTGAAAAGGTCTGTTGGTCTTGCTCAGCAATCTTCTGATCACTTCACTTGATCAGACTCTTCTCAATTATTGAATACTCAGACAACTGATGTCTTTAACTTTAGTCTGGTCTAGTCTCACATCACTTCAACTTCATGCACTGAGTGCATGGAATCTCTGGTTCCTCATGCACTGATTGCATGGACTTCTCAATTCTTCAAGAACCTCCTGGTCTTGGACAACTCAAATGCACACCAATGATTTGGCTCTGTTCACGTGTACACGTGCATGCATGCATGCATGCACTCTCCTTTTTCTCCTCTTGGTGCAATAAACCCTCAAAGGGTGTAGTCACTTTAAGCACACACCTTCTCAATTCTTCACACACTTTATTCTTTTTGTTTACACACTCACAAGTGTGTTATACTTTAGTGTGGAATCCTTCCACTTCTTCTAAGTGTATACACTTCACTTAATGCACACACACTAGGTTCGGCCTTCTTGTTCTTGTTTGCTCACACACACTTAAGGTGTGTTCTTCAATTTGCATACACAAGGTTCTCCACTTATCACACAACTAGGTGTGGTCTTTGGACTTATTCACTTACATACACTTGGCTACGGCCTATTACACTTGCACACACTTCCTCTCGGCCTTTTTCACTTCACACACAATGTGTGGTCTTCTTAGCACTTGGCACACACTTAAATGGCCATAGGGTGTTCTTGTTCTTCAAAATGTGCACCCACATAAGGCAACGACCTTCACTTGTTATTTTGCACAACCACCAAAGGCTACGGCCTTCACTCCTTTTATTGCACACACTTAACCCGTAGGTCCTCTTCTTGTTTTGCACACACAAAAGGTGTGGCCTTCACTTGGTGCACACACAAGGCTATGCCTCGGGTCCTTTTCTCCACTTGGAACACACCCACTGTCCGTAGGTGGTCTTCTTCACTAGACCTCAAAGGAGGCGCGCAAGGGTATGCTTGATCCGCGGCCAACTCCTTCTCCAACAGCCGCACAAGGTACCAAGCCGCAAGGGCCGCGCAAGGCCTCGGGTGCAAGGCACCTCAAACACGGAGCGCGCAAGTGCTACTGCCCCGGGTACTTCCTGCCGTGCAAGGAGTAGGCGCGTAGGGGATCTCCTCCTCCTACTTCTTCTTGTCGCACAAAGAAGTTGCGCGCAAGGGACTCCTTCGGGCCAAGGATGGCACCGAGATCTTCAGCCGCGCAAGTAATTTGCGCGGGGCTTCGGCTTCGCGAGGCACAAAGTGCTCCGCGGGACTTCGGGTTTTCAACAAAGGATCAGCAAGCAAAAACGAGAGCACGGGCTCTCCTTTTATAGGCAGAGAAGCCTCATATCATCCGCGTGTGATAATTCCAAATCCCCGAAAGTTTCGGTTCTTTAAAAACTTTCCAAATCTTGAATTTACTCTCTGTTTCACGCGGGTTCATTTATTTTTCATTCCTCTTCGTGCATGCGCATGCAAATGCATGCATACCTTCGTTTAAAAACAATCCACGCAAAGCACGAATACACCGAGGCCTCGGCACTTCGTTTGCCTTCGGCCTTCATCGAATTTTCTCATTTGTTGCATGCAGGTCTCTTTTTGTGCATGATACTGTTCTTTATGGCCAGGCGAGCACGAGGGTGCCTTCGGCTTCGAGAGAGACAACCGAGAACTCAAAATTCGTCGTCGGGGAGGCGCCTGGTTCGAACGGAGCTCGCGGGGAGCCTTCGGCTGAGCTCGAGGAAGGAGATGCCTCGGAGCCGTCGGATCATCTCTTTGGACGGCTGCGATCAGAATGGGAGCGGTGCGATGAGATGTGCGGCGTAGATCGGGCGCGCGATGAGACGGACGGCCAGGATTCGCTCGGGGAGATTTTTCCGCGTCCCACATCGAAACGGCGAGCGGTTTTGCCGCGGTTTATCACCCAGCCGCTGCCTCTCAACGCTCAGTTGCACTTCCCTCCTCACGGTGCCTCCCCGCACCGTGTTCTTCCTGCGGGCGCGCTCTGCGCCCACTCTGCTCCCTGCGGGCGCGCCACTGGTGCCCACTATGCACACTGCGCTCCTCCGGGCGTGCCCCTGGCGCCCATGCGGTGTCTTGGGTGCGACCTGCCGCCCTGGCTCGCCCCACGGGTTCCCCCGGGCATGGTGCCCTAGTGCCCATGCCTTTGGGTTGAACCCCCAAGGTGCCTTGGCTGGCCATATTTTTGGCAAAGGGACAGAATGTTACTTTGTCAAAAAACAAAGTACTCCATATGAAAAATGCCCATTCTAAATGCCAAGCCATTCTTCTTCTACATTTTTCTTCTTCTTCTTAAGAATTCCTCCATTCATCCTCAAGATTTATTTATCACTTAGGAATTGACATTCTTGAAGGTTCTTCTTCATCAACCGAGCTCCTTAGTCAAATAGATTCTTCAACGTTCTTCATTGATCTAATCAGAGATCAAATTGGGTCTTCTTCTAATTCACATGCACTAAGTGTTAGTGCATGGACTTCATTAATCCACTTCATCCACTTAGAAGTTGGGGATGGATCCCATTCAACTCCTCATGCATTGTCAATACAATGAAGGGTCTTCAAACATTGGTGTGACATTGTATCATCAGGATACAAGTTCTATGAACTTTAAAGATCGGCTCAACAATCGTCAGATATACATAGAGAATGTTTCAACCACAACATCCTATGTCACTTAGTGAATCTCCTAAGTGACATGCATATTAGTACCATGGCCATTATCCTTCATCACCATCACCATCACATCCTTTGACATTCACATCTTGACTCCTTGACATCCATTCATTCCAAGACAACTTCATGCCTCATTGACAACAAATGCAACACAATGCACTTCAATCTCCCCCTTTGTATTTGTTGTCAATACACTCCTTCAGCACATATGAATGGGTCAATATGTGTGCCAATATTTTCTCCCCCTTATTGGCAATCAAATGCAAAGGTGTGGTGTGGTTCACTTTTTCAAAAATCTCTTCCTCCCTTCAAATAGATTCTTCTTGAAAAAAACACTAAGAGAGGGATGATGCCACATGTTCTCTTTAGCAAAGAACCTTTAGTAAATCAGCTCTAAGTCTTCTTGGGCTAACCCAGTGTAGAAAACAAGAGTGATATAACCAAGATTTTTCAATGCTGTCCACAATTCTCTACACATGTGAGATCATGCTTGGGGGTTTGAAATTTTCCAGATGTAACAATGAATTTGCTAAATCCTGCACAACTTCACAAAACTCATTAGAAAGTTCAGGTGCAAAGATAAAGCTCCCCATTTCATTCATTTGTCTTCAATCAATACTCCCCCTTAATTGTCATGATGAACACAATTAAGAAACAAGGGATGAAAGTATGATTGGAATACCTTCATCTTTTCTCAAGATGGTATTAAATCTTAGAATACCATCTTCTCCAGATTTGCTCCCCCTCAAGGGGTGCACTCCGTTCTATCCAAACCATCCTCCAGATGAGAATGATCATCATCTTCAATTCCCTACCATGTTAGCACATGTAAATACAAGTGATTAGGGAATAATATGGAACCTCCTAGGTTCATCAATGTGAACAACAAGGTTGAGAAGATTCTCTCAACCGAGATGTCCCATTTTCACCATTCTTCACACTTGCACATTTGATCTTCAATGATGTTGGTGCTGGTGTGGATCTCAATACATCTTCATGTGAAATCTTCTTCTTCCCTTTTGCCTTAGCAATTGCCAGAACTTCATCTTCAGCTCTCTGCAGATCTTTGGCAAGTTGCAACTGATTTGGCCATATGATTAACAAGTCATTTGGAAGTGTGGCCTCAGTTCTGGAAGTTCCACATGGTTCTTTTGATGCTGTTAAGCCACCTTTCTTAGGCAACTTATTTTCAACCAATCCCTTCTGCTTCTTCTGGATTGATTGTCTGTTTGAGTCCAGTCTGCCTCTATTCAGTTCCATGGCTTGTTCACAAAGATCCATGGTGTGTCCTTTCTTTCCACAGTAGAAGCATGTTTTCTTGGTGGTCCTTCTGGATGCATCACCCTTCTTGGATTTCAAATCCAAGGACTTCTCTTCATTATTCAAACTCTTCTTGGGAGCATCTTCCACTTTCTTCTGCTTGATTCCCAAGGAATCTCTCTTAGCCAGGTTCAGTGATCTTCTCTTCATTCCAGCTTCGGATACATTCGGAGATTGATATGTATCAACTCTTTGACCACTTTTGCAACCATCCCAGATGTTGTCAAGTAATCCAAATCTATTTGCAGTAAACAGATGTTTCTGGACCTGTGGATGTTGCTTCTTTTCTTCTGGCTTGCTCCCCCTTGGCATGGGCTTCCTTTGTGCTTTGACATTTATTGGATTGTAACAACAATCCTTTGCACAGTGCCCATACTTATTACAACACCAGCATTGTCCCACGAATCTTGACTTTTTGATTCCTTCTAATTGTAGGGTACTTGTCTTGACTTGTTGTGTTGTTTCAGGAGAGCTCTCTTTCTTCACTCTCTTCATCCATACTTGTTTGGATTCATTCTTCCATCCTGCACTTTTAGTAGAAACACTTTTAGAAGCATGAGTACAAGATGGTATGGATGGTACCTTCTTTTTAGAAGATGTTGCCCTTTCATTAGAGGATGTCTTTCTTTTAGAATCATCCTGCTCAATGCATACTTGAGTAGCAACATTTATCCTTTCAGCTGACTGGGAGGCTTCAGCTTTGGGTGATTGCAGATTTTTCAATATCACCTCTAGTTCTAAGCATTTCATGTTAAGGGAGTTCTTCTCATCCTCAACAGCTCTTAGCTTTCCTTCCCAACTTTCTTTCAGCTGATTCATCTGGTCATCATGCACTATCTTCAATTCAAGAAATGAATTGTCAAGCTCCTTTACCCTTTTTGCTTTGTCTTCAAGTTGAGCATCTTTGACAACCATTGAAACTCTGTGTCTCTTTTCCAGTGCATGGAAAACATCTTTGATTATTATTTTAAAGAATTCTTTCTCAGAAAGGCTTCTTTGCAATTCTTCAGTAGTGTATTCATATCTATCATTGCAAAGAGAAACGGTTTCATCTTTAGCCTTCACCAGCTTTCTGAGAGTGTTGGTTATGCCAACCCTTTTTGCCAATTGATATTCCATTGCATTGGCTTCTTCTTCTAACTGTGATTTTTCTTCATGAAGATCATGGATGCCTGTAGCTATACACTTTGCCACTTCCATGGGAACTGTCTTCTGAAGATATTTGAGTGCACTCTGAAGATCATTCATTGTTTCAACTTCATCACAGCTAGGACAGGCTTTCTTCACCTTCTTGGCCTGTTTCTTCTTTCTATTTTTCTGAGTCTTGGAAGATATCTCAATTTGAGGCTGGTCGCTCATTTCCTCAAATCTGCACTTCATAAAGACTCTCTTGGATCTTTTAGAGGTAACCTCGCTCTGATACCAATTGAAGTGCCCAGATCAGTGTGAATCACTGAGAGGGGGAGGGGGTGAATCAGTGATCCCTTAAAACTTTTTACTAATTGATTCCTTATCAATTAAACCTATATGGCTGGTTAAAGCCTCGATCCACTCTTCTTATGTCTCTCATCCTTTCCCGGATAATGCAGTAATGAAAAGGCACAGGACACAAGGATTTACAAGGTTCGGCACCAAAGGCCTACATCCTTGCCATGCTCTCCCAGCATGGATTCTCCCATTATAACTTGTTAGAATTACAATGGTCGATACAGAGTCCCACTGTATCTCTCCTGAGTCCCACAGGAGGGTCTTTATACTGCTTCACACAGTGTTACCAGAGTCCCACTGGCCTGCTCCAGAATCCCACTGAAGACTTCTTCTCCCTGAGTCCCACAGGGTCTTCTCCTGGCTCCTCGAGTCACACGAGTAGCTCTTCTTCACTTTAAGCTTCTTCAAGTATCCTCAGCAGTCTAGGATAAAGACTGCTGGCCTTGCTCTGTACCTCAGATCACTAGTGATGATCTGGTCTTCTCGTCTTGCTCAGGATTTATCTCCTTCTTCTCAGGATGACCTGGCCTCTCTCTTCAAGAATCTTCAACAGCCTCTGAAAAGGTCTTTTGGTCTTGCTCAGCAATCTTCTGATCACTTCACTTGATCAGGCTCTTCTCAATTACTGAATACTCAGACAACTGATGTCTTTAACTTTAGTCTGGTCCAGTCTCACATCACTTCAACTTCATGCACTGAGTGCATGGAATCTCTGGTTCCTCATGCACTGATTGCATGGCCTTCTCAATTCTTCAAGAACCTCCTGGTCTTGGACAACTCAAATGCACACCAATGATTTGGCTCTGTTCACGTGTGCACGTGCATGCATGCATGCATGCACTCTCCTTTTTCTCCTCTTGGTGCAATAAACCCTCAAAGGGTGTAGTCACTTTAAGCACACACCTTCTCAATTCTTCACACACTTTATTCTTTTTGTTTACACACTCACAAGTGTGTTATACTTTAGTGTGGAAGCCTTCCACTTCTTCTAAGTGTATACACTTCACTTAATGCACACACACTAGGTTCGGCCTTCTTGTTCTTGTTTGCTCACACACACTTAAGGTGTGTTCTTCAATTTGCATACACAAGGTTCTCCACTTATCACACAACTAGGTGTGGTCTTTGGCCTTATTCACTTACACACACTTGGCTACGGCCTATTCCACTTGCACACACTTCCTCTCGGCCTTTTTCACTTCACACACAATGTGTGGTCTTCTTAGCACTTGGCACACACTTAAATGGCCATAGGGTGTTCTTGTTCTTCAAAATGTGCACCCACATAAGGCAACGACCTTCACTTGTTATTTTTCACAACCACCAAAGGCTACGACCTTCACTCCTTTTCTTGCACACACTTAACCCGTAGGTCCTCTTCTTGTTTTGCACACACAAAAGGTGTGGCCTTCACTTGGTGCACACACAAGGCTATGCCTCGGGTCCTTTTCTCCACTTGGCACACACCCACTGTCCGTAGGTGGTCTTCTTCACTAGACCTCAAAGGAGGCGCGCAAGGGTATGCTTGATCCGCGGCCAACTCCTTCTCCAACAGCCGCACAAGGTACCAAGCCGCAAGGGCCGCGCAAGGCCTCGGGTGCAAGGCACCTCAACCACGGAGCGCGCAAGTGCTACTGCCCCGGGTACTTCCTGCCGCGCAAGGAGTAGGCGCGCAGGGGATCTCCTCCTCCTGCTTCTTCTTGTCGCGCAAAGATGTTGCGCGCAAGGGACTCCTTCGGGCCAAGGATGGCACCGAGATCTTCAGCCGCACAAGTAATTTGCGCGGGGCTTCGGCTTCGCGAGGCACAAAGTGCTCCGCGGGACTTCGGGTTTTCAACAAAGGATCAGCAAGCAAAAACGAGAGAATGGGCTCTCCTTTTATAGGCAGAGAAGCCTCATATCATCCGCGTGTGATAATTCCAAATCCCTGAAAGTTTCGGTTCTTTAAAAACTTTCCAAATCTTGAATTTACTCTCTGTTTCACGCGGGTTCATTTATTTTTCATTCCTCTTCGTGCATGCGCATGCAAATTCATGCATACCTTCGTTTAAAAACAATCCACGCAAAGCACGAATACACCGAGGCCTCGGCACTTCGTTTGCCTTCGGCCTTCATCGAATTTTCTCATTTGTTGCATGCAGGTCTCTTTTTGTGCATGGTACTGTTCGTTATGGCCAGACGAGCACGAGGGTGCCTTCGGCTTCGAGAGAGACAGCCGAGAACTCAAAATCCGTCGTCGGGGAGGCGCCTGGTTCGAACGGAGCTCGCGGGGAGCCTTCGGCTGAGCTCGAGGAAGGAGATGCCTCGGAGCCGTCGGATCATCTCATTGGATGGCTGCGATCAGAATGGGAGCGGCGCGATGAGATGTGCGGCGTAGATCGGGCGCGCGATGAGACGGACGGCCAGGATTCGCTCTGGGAGATTTTTCCGCGTCCCACATCGAAACGGCGAGCGGTTTTGCCGTGGTTTATCACCCAGCCGCTGCCTCTCAACGCTCAGTTGCACTTCCCTCCTCACGGTGCCGCCCCGCACCGTGTTCTTCCTGCGGGCGCGCTCTGCGCCCACTCTGCTCCCTGCGGGCGCGCCACTGGTGCCCACTATGCACACTGCGCTCCTCCGGGCGTGCCCCTGGCGCCCATGCGGTGTCTTGGGTGCGCCCTGCTGCCCTGGCTCGCCCCACGGGTTCCCCCGGGCATGGTGCCCTAGTGCCCATGCCTTGGGGTTGAACCCCCAAGGTGCCTTGGCTGGCCATATTTTTGGCAAAGGGACAGAATGTTACTTTGTCAAAAAAACAAAGTACTCCATATGAAAAATGCCCATTCTAAATGCCAAGCCATTCTTCTTCTACATTTTTCTTCTTCTTCTTAAGAATTCCTCCATTCATCCTCAAGATTTATTTATCACTTAGGAATGGAAATTCTTGAAGGTTCTTCTTCATCAACTGAGCTCCTTAGTCAAATAGATTCTTCAACGTTCTTCATTGATCTAATCAGAGATCAAATTGGATCTTCTTCTAATTCACATGCACTAAGTGTTAGTGCATGGACTTCATTAATCCACTTCATCCACTTAGAAGTTGGGGATGGATCCCATTCAACTCCTCATGCATTGTCAATACAATGCAGGGTCTTCAAACATTGGTGTGACATTGTATCATCAGGATACAAGTTCTATGAACTTTAAAGATCGGCTCAACAATCGTCAGATGTACATAGAGAATGTTTCAACCACAACATCCTATGTCACTTAGTGAATCTCCTAAGTGACATGCATCTTAGTACCATGGCCATTCTCCTTCATCACCATCACCATCAAATCCTTTGACATTCACATCTTGACTCCTTGACATCCATTCATTCCAAGACAACTTCATGCCTCATTGACAACAAATGCAACACAATGCACTTCAATATGTTATTATATGTATGAAACAACCCCATTTAACCATCTTTCCATCCCACGGAAAACGAATTCACCACGCGTGCGTACGTACGGAATACCGTCACCACGCCGTGGTGAAATCTGTTTTTCCACCAACACCTTACATGGATGGGTATAATGCTGTAAAGAATAACTATATATGGTTATTATAACTTCATAATGATTCTGATATATTATACCATCCACTACAATTCTATTCAATAATTATGGGAACGATATCATCGCTCGTGCGTACGTACAGACTACCGTCTCCACGACGCGATGAGATTCATTCTCCATGTTAACCATACATGAATGATCATAAAGTTTATATAATTAATAATAATTAATAATAATTCTACTAGATTTATGTATATATATATATGTATGTAATCTATTTAGATTCATTCAATTCAATAAGGAAACGAAAATAGCGTTCATGCGTACGTACGGCCTACCGTCTCCATGAACAGTGTATTTCATTCCTTTTATCGATCTATAATATATATATTTATATGATGAATATATATTATATATAAATCATGTTTTACATTATGGAATTATGTAAATCAGGATATAAGTAATAATATCAAGAACGACAAGTCGAAACACATACGATAAATGAAATGATTTTACCCAAAACGCTGCTTTAACATGGAATTTACAAAAGAACGGGTAATATAAAGTCATAAGTGAAACATATATGATATGATAACAATGAATATGATTTTGTAATAGGTCAATGACATTATTTAAATCATTATACAGGAGGTTCAGATACATACTAAGCATATCAGCCCTAAGGTAAGGGATAAATTTGCAAATATCATTTTTATCCGAGATTGCTTATTCGTAAGTATTTACTGGGGTTATTGAAATCATCCATATCCATGTTTTATAAAAGTGTATTCATGTATGTTTAAAGTACTTTTTACTCATTTTGACTTTACCCCATGGTATGGAAGGAATCTTTCTTTTATTTACCCTACAAGGTACTTTTTTAATTTCCCGAGAAAAGTATGATAATAATGTTTTTTTAATGTACACGGCATGAAAGGATTTTTAAGGTTTTATAAAGCCTTATTTTCATGAAGCTTTCTCCAAAAGATTTCATGACTATTTTTAACAAAATCCTTTTCTTTTAAAATTTCATGACATTTTTTGAAAAGAAAATGATTTTGAATAAAAAAGGATATTTTTCTCAAGAATTAATTTCAAGTGTTTTATCAAAACCATTTTCATCTAAGATGAAATTATTTCACATGTGTATGTTTCAAGTATCATGTCTCTATGATTTAAATGGTTTCACTTTTCTAATGATGAAATGATATCCAATTTTTTTTGTATGGATTAAGTTATGATGGGATGATGTTTATGAAACCCATTTTATTCTTGGGTTATGATGAATGATTTATGTTTATATTGTGGCACACGAAAGAATGATTTCAATATGAGATGGGTGGGACCTATATCTCCCTCCAATGCATTGGGTAAAGATTTATATCTCATGAGATAAACATGGCTAGAACGACAAGTTAAACCGGTTCAGTAATACAGGACTGAAACGAGGAGTGAACTCGATTCAGAAAGGGACTTTGTCCACTAAGATGGTCCTGGAAGCAATGTCTTGGCTAATATGGAAATCATATCATGTGCTTAATGGTTGCCACAATTACATGTTTTATTCCCATGCTAATTTATCATGATTAATGTTTCTTCGTGATCTATGCCTTACGTACTGCCAAGTTTTATGTCATTGCTCAAGATTTTGATGTTTAGATTTTATGCTCATGTTTTTTTACATTCAAATTTCTAAGGATTGTTTTATGTTCTCTATTATTACCCTTACTGAGCATTTGAGCTCACCCCTTTTATGTTTTCTTTTCCCCAGGATATAAAGAAAGGTTTTAGGTAAGAAAAAAAGGGGATGATTTTTATGGGAGATGTTGAAGATCTTTCACCATGATTAGAAGATTATATTCCGAGTTTCCAAAGACACTAAACTATTACTGTCCTTGTGTGTCTGTTTTTGTTATGTATTAATTATTCCGCAAAAGTAATGTAATGTCCATGTACATCAAGCTTTGGGTCTCTACATTAGCCACATCCCTACTTGATTTTGCTAAGAGACACTCTAACGTAGATCAACTGGGATGTTTTCTTGGTGGAAAATATATTTGTGAGGCTGCTTATTATACATTATCATTCCACAACATCTCAGCATTTAGGAGGAGATTGAGGAGCTCCATGGACATACTCACTTGCTCGAGGAACTGTAGGCCAACAATCTGACTTATAGAGATTTATTTTTGGAGTTTATCTCAACCTTCAACTTCAATGGGCCCACCTACTGCGAGACGCCCATCGATACAGCCAAAACAGTTCATTTTCGGCTGGGCAGATGCCATTTTTCCCTAACCATGGCTGAGTTTGGCCGAGGGTGAGGCTTTTACCCCCATCCCGCCACCCCATGTCTTGTCTCCACCCTTACCCGCCCTGAGTGCTCACACCACATCGCTATGTGGTAGGAGCTTACTGGGCCTAACCAATGGTACACCCCCACATCCAAAAAGAGCATGCTCATCATTTCCCCTCCCCTTTTTTTACTCCATCAGCGCTTCAATGCCATTCTTTTTCCCCACCAAGAGAATATGGGTGTCGTGTCTAGGTGTGACATGAAGCTTCTCACCTATGTCATATGGCATGATTACCCTAACCTCCCTTGTCTTGAGGACACCTATTTCCAATCCATGATCCATGTACATCATGGAAACCTAAATGGTGCCTTCTATGCCACCCACTAGGCACACCACCTGGTTGTTTTTGATCCCTCTATTACTCATGAACCCTAAGTATATCCTTAGAATCTTTGAATTCTCAGGATTATTTTAATAAGGATGGTTGAGTATTGGGGAGATGTCTATGTGCTCATGAAGGACGCGCTGCTCCCATAGGGGAAATAGATGGCCCAGATTCTCTCGATGATGATGTTGAGGAGGTCCCACCCCATCCTCCTTCGGATTCTCCTTCCCCACCCCACCCCACTTCTTCCTTCCTTTAATATTCATCCACTATTCTATCTTCTTCTGTTCCCTCCACATACCCACCAACACCTGAACCCTTGGATGATCTCTCTATTACCTTCCACCATATAGAAATCCTTGAGAACCAGTACACTATTATCCTCTGGTCCCATGCACGGATTTAGAAGATTTTGGCCTTCTTCTTTAGTTTCATGACCTTCAGTTACCCCCAAATCCTAATCCTCACTCTTATACTCCGCCTTACACCACCCAGGACCCGATGACGCCATTGGCCACTGATTATGTTCTCCTATCCACTAATGACACATATGTTCCTACTCCTACAACCTACCAGGATGTGTCGGTAGAGCCTCTCATGCAGGGCACCAATCCTGTGTCTTTGGTTACTGTTCCTCCTACTGCCACACTGGATGTTCCTGATGCACCTTCCACTCAGAGCACAAAGTAGGTGCCTCCAATTCCCCTACGACTGATCCTCCTCTGGCGGATCCTCCTCTTATAGATGATGCCTCTTTTGAGGCAACCCAATGACTAGTTTTTGGAACATTTGTTTCCATTATATATATATATATATTTTGTGTTATGCATGTACTATGATGATGTATGTCTTTGTAGATTTCTTTTTCCTTTTCAATATCACTCACAGGTACAATAAGGAATTTATTGACAATTTTATTTCACCTACTTTCCCTCTTTGTCGACACACCACGAGGGGAGTATTATTTCAAAGATTCCTTTTTTACTTTGGAATTTACTTCTTTCACTGATTTTCCTCATACTAACCTCCCTTGTGTCCTCAGATCCTTTCCTCTACCTTGGTGTTTCACTTTGGGGACTATGTTCCATATTCATTGTGGGGGAGAGTCTCTAACTACACTCATATTTTCCCTTTAACTAATCTAGTTTTCCCTAGAACTGATCTAGGATACATCATTAATAGTTTTAAAATTTTAAAATTTAGAATTTTTTGATTAAATATAAGTATAAATAGTAAAGACATGAAAATGGAATTTTGAAAGTTACATGATTAATTTAAAATTTCAATGTATTTTTAAATGATTGATGATATAGTTTGATTCTTGATTTAATGTCTTAGACATTTACATTTTTTAGACTGATCATTTGTGCTTATGTCATGACTTGATTGAACTTTTATTTTTACTCATTCCTAAGAGGTATTCTAAGACATTTAGACATATTATTTCTTATACCCTCTTTCTTGAGTGTTTCTGAGGATATGCATAACTACCAGAACATGCATGTTTTTATCTTGAAAACATGAATATTTTTGAATCACATAAAATGATTGAGGTATTGGATTTTTTTCAGACCCTTTTTGACCTTGAGACCAACCATACATCTGATCTCTATTAAAACCATAAAAACCATGAACTGCATTGTTATGAAGCCACATTACATCACTATTTTCCTTTCCTACTTTAATACTTTCAAATTTTTTGCATGATTATTCATTTGATCTTTAAAGAGGGATTTTGGATATTCATGGTATATTTTGGTGAGAAACCATGAAATTATGCATGGGGGAGAGTACCACTTGTTTATTTGGGAAGAAGGGTTCTAAAACCACTATTCATTGTATTCTTGGTGGTCCCTGTATTGAAACAATGTATTGAAAAAATGAAAAAAGGGACCATATTCATTCATTACACATCATTGATGGTTTATGGACCCATGTTGGTAAGGGAATATCATGGTAATGATATCCTTTGAAAGATCTTGATTGGGGATGACTTTTCATTGAGCTATATCTCTGAATATAATGCGTTTTTATTTATGAATTCAACCTCATTTTTCAAGATTATGTGATTATTTTTCACATCATTACCTACCAACCATTATCCTCAAAATAATTTTAACTTTATTGAATCCCTCATGATTTTTTTGATTTGACTTCTGAAGTAGAGAATGATAACACTTGAAAGCCTATGGGAAGAGTTAATATACTTAATATTGAGAATAAATTTGATTAAATGATATTGAGTGACGAGTTTGGTACTTTTTGGTGAGGTAAATCATCAAGTGGAATGTTTATTTATGAAAATTTGAAAAATTTGGATGAAAGATGATGCAATTTTTTTATTTAATTATATAGGAGGCAGGATTATAATATCTTTGGAATTGAAATATATTTTATGCCTTTTAAAATACTCTTCTATTTATATAATATTTATAAGTATAATTAGTTGAATGCATACATTTTTTGAGTATGGATTCTGTTGACTTAGTGTTGATATTTTTCTTGTGGGAAGGAAAATGGCTAAGTGTGGGGGAGTTTGATGTGCCCGATTTGTATATACATTTTCATACATTCTATTGAGTATCAAAACATGTTTTCACTAGATATGTGATGTTTTGGAGATAAAATTCTTTGATTTGGTGATCATGATGATTTTCAAGTATTTTCCATCCAAAAACACAAATAAAAGAATGATCAGAAAAAAAGTTCACGAATACAAGACGTGTACTTGTCATATACATGTCGTGTACCTTTTCCTAGACATTGATCGACCCGACCAAGTTCACGCAAATTTTTCCAGCCAGATGTTTCAAACCATGAACTTCACATTACACACTATGCACCCCCTTCCAGAAGTGGTTGGTGGCTAAATTTGAGACAACCAGACACGTGGGGTGGCGCTACATGTTGTGTACTTTCACAAACTGCCCACAAGAACCTTCAATGTCAAGGGCAGCATGATATATAACCTTCTGGTGGAGAAAGAAGATCCCAGTCAAGTTGATTTGGTTACACACCGTGTAATTTATGGTACACACCAAGTATTTTAAAAAATAATTAATAAAAGGGAAGGCCCTCTCAATTAGGGAGACAGAAGGAGGGGACAACTTGTGACCCAAATGGGAGAAGGAAGGAGAGAGAAGAAGTGAGAGAAAGAGAAAGAGGGTAGAGAGGAGAGGAGGTGTTTTCACTCTACCTTCCCGATGATCTTAAATCCAAAGCTGCTGTAATGTTTTATTTAGGTATTAAGAGTCTATTAGTTATTAGCTACTCCATGTGTATCTAAATTCTCCATTTTTTGGAGATCTGAATGATTATGGTTTGTTATGAATCAACTATCTTATTATATTTGTGTTATTTATGTTTCTCTCAGAATCTCTCGAAATGTCTTACTAAAAATTGCTATAAATCCCATATCAGACCAAGAATAGAATTTCCAGGGATCTTCTTAATAATTACAACAATGTAAACCCATGATCATTGAATTCACATATCATCTAAAATGGACCTACAATTAATAAAATTAAAAGAAATAAAATTACAGACCAAGGAATTGGTATATATTAATTCAAACAAAAATCACCCGATTAAGGGGGTTCCATTATATTAGATACCCAAATTTGTTGGTTAACATGAGAAACACAACATGATAAGAAAATTGATTTATTTATGACCTTAAAAATCCACATCCCCAACTCATTCTTCACATTTATCGTCAGAATCAATTTTACATTTTATTTTTCTTCTAAAGAAATTCATCAAATAAATTGAAGGATTAATTAATATATCAGTGAAAAATAAAGTATCAAATCTTAAATTCAGTTAAACATCACCTAATTAATCACAAGCTAGAAAAACAGAATTCAATTAATCTCTCTCCCTATGGATCGACCTCATACTTGCATTATACCAGTAACAAGTTTGGGTATTTAAATTTGGGATTCCAAACACAATACTTTGGATAAAATGACACCAATCATAAAAAAATAATTTATGAGGTTTTCATATGCATAATTAAGAATTAAATTGGGGTAAAGAGAGAGAAATTGTAACCTAAATGAAAAATAGAGGTTCGGTGAGATTCCCATACCTTATGTCCAAATGTATTCCACACATTACCTTAATTCCCTAGATAATAAAATTAAATCCATTAACTAATTAACTTAGAACCTTATAATAATTTATTTTATTTGTTATAATTTTATTAAGTTAATTTTTGTCGTTGAGTTATAAGATACAATTTTAGCATTCATGAGCATTCATTTCCTTGGTTTTCTTGATTTGTTTACTTGTATACATGTATGAAAAATCATGTAAAATGAGAATAATTTTCTAGAAATATATGTTATTAATGAAATTATATAATATTAAATGGTTATATATTTCATTTGGTTATATGTTATTAAGATACATCATTAGATAATATGTTAATGATGAACATTAGTTTATTTTGGTGAACTTTGGATCATCATGAACTAGTTTTATTTTATTAATTAATATTATGTATATATACTAGTTTATGAAAATTATTTGGATTATAATATGTAGAATAGAATTTAATTTAACCATAATAATGGTTTTATGGCCATCCTTGAGGGCGTTAATGGAAAATGAAATCACGTCCTCCACGATGGTGGGAAATCGGAACATCACGGATGATATTTTCATTTTTAGAATAAAAGGGAGAGGAGACGGATATTGATAATGGATTTGCCATTAATTCTATATAATTATAGTATATACAAGATACTGGAGTTATCATTTATGTTTGCATAGAGGATTCTAAGGAAGGGTAATAAGTGAAATGAAACTGAAACAAAAATAAATGAAAACGAAAGAGGATTTTACCTCTTGAATTTCTTCTCCTTGAGAACCTCCTTAAGGGGATTGAGATTGGTATTTTGGTTAGAAAAAAGGCTTCTAGACGTGTGGAAGAGAATTGAGAAGAGTATTGGGTATGAATTGAACAATATTCAAGGATTAAAATGTGTGAGGATAAGAGGTGGTGAGGGAAGATATTTATAATGGAGGAGAGGGGTGTTTTCTCAATATTTTATTTATTAGTTCATTATTTTTCCTCAAGACTATGAATAATTTGAGAATTATCACTATATATATTAAAATAATGAAGGTTATTTTGAGATTATGGTGCTTACATCTGCCATTACTGAAGGAATAGTGTATTTAATTTATAATGTATATATGCTGTAAATTACCGTATTTTACTATTCACCAGAATTCAATTATTTTAGAAAAATAACAAAAATTCTCCCTAACCAGTTTTTGACATGTAGAATTCAAAAAAGAACTCCATTTTTAAAATAATTTTCTAAAAATGATTAACTTAATTTTTAATTAAAATTATCATTAACTTGGAAAATAATAATTTTAAAATTATTTTTTATTTTGTTACACTTTGAAAAATTAATTAAGGTCTCATAAAATTACTTTATAATCACAAGAAAACAACATATTAATTTTAAAAAACATTTTATGAAAGTAAATTTTCATTAATTATTTTTTTATTTTTTATGAAATTGAAAATAAAAATTTACGTTGATAAAAAATATCAACACTTGTTTAATAATTTCTAAAACATTTATTTACATGAACTATGACATAATTATATCATATTACCAATTATAAGGTACTTTAATTTTATTTTTACTTTTATAAGTGCGGTTACTATTTAATTATCTTAATTACTATTCCTAAGGGTCACATTACTATTGTAACACCCCAAGATTTCATAGTACGTTATTTTTTCAAAGTAATTCAACAACTTGCACTACACGCAACACCGAGTTCAAGCGCACCACAACTTACCAAACTAGCCGTTAAAAAGTAGTTAAGAATAGTATTAACTAAATTTTGAACTTTATATAATCCTTATAATTTTAGAATCCATATTATGAGTTTCTAAGTCATAATGTAAGAACAAATTCAATTTTTTTAGATAAAGGAAGTATTTTCCAGAAAATGCAATTTTACCACCATTTGAGGGAGAACTTTTTTTAAATCCAATATTTGACACTTTATATATTAAATTTGACAATATAAACTTATTCTTTAGAATCAGGAGATAAAAATTTAGCTTTGATAAATTTTTTGTTTTTTTCTCATAACTTTCATTTTTTGGTGAATAGTGAAAAATACTAAATTTTAATTAAGAACAACTTTTTTAATTGAAATAATTTATTGTGTTAAAATATACATTTTAATGGTTCGGAAGTATAAATAGATTATATTTTTACCATTTAATCCAATGCTGGACATTGTATATAATTTCACTTTGAAATTGGACATAAACAAGTGTCAATCTTTTGATAGTTATCATTTCTTAAACATACGCCTTTTAGTTTTGACAATGAGAATTAATTTTAAATAAATAAAAGAAACTTCTATGTTTTGAATTTGGTAAAATAGACTTCATTTTTGAATTCTGAATATCTAAATTAACTTAGGGTGAATTTTTGGTATTTTTCTGAAAACTTTCAATTTTTGATGAATAGTAAAAAACACTGAGTTATAGTTTAAAACCGAATTTTTATTTAAATAATTATTTATATTATTTAAATTTATTTTAGTTCAAAATAGATACATAATACCTATATATGTTCAATGTAATTAATTGGAGTCAGTTTATAATAATTTTAGACATATAAAAATTTTATTGAATATTTCACCATCTTTTACCCACCTCCTAGGAGAATTTGAAAATTAACATAAAACATAATTTTACCACTTCTGTGAGTTGAATTTATAAAATCCGAAAGACACGGTTAATATCAAGGAGTATAATGTGGTTCAATAAGATAAAAATATTTTTTAGTGAATAGTAACTTTTGACTAATTTACCGCGATTAAAGGTAAATAGTGTAATTTAAGGAAAAAATAATATTGTAATAATTAAAAATTACCTAAACACAAGTTTTAACATTATTGGATGAGTAATATCCAACCATGGGCATCCTTGGGTCTATTTGGGGACCCCATGGAGCCACTTATGAATGATAATGACACTTTAGATGAATTAATTTACAGTAAAGACAAAATTGACAGAAACAAAAATCCTTTAGTAATTAATTTTTATATGGTGTTATATAAGTAATATTTTTGACTATAAATATTCATTGGAAATATAAAAATATTTCCTACATCATGGTGTTTTATTTGTAATTTTTAGACATTGAATAAAGGAAATTATTTATGACACAATAATGATGCAGTATTTACCTCATTAAAAAATGATTTAAATACATTAGATTATAAATATTAAAATAATATCCAAAACATGTCCAATTCTTATTGGATGATTTTATTTTGACCATGAGTCATCGTATCTTCTCCCCTAATAATTTTTGGACCCTTAGAAACTGAATATAATTATATAATAAAATAACATTTTCACACTTTCCTAAAGAGCCCCTCCTCCCCCTTATAAAAGGAGACCACTTCTAACCAATTCCTCACACCTCTCAAGCCTTTAGGCTTGTCCAAACTATGAAAAATTAAGCTCCCTACATCCATATAATCCTCCCAGAATGCTTACCTTAGGCAGAAGGAACTCTAAGAAGTCATTTTGGATCAAACCAAAGGAAGTTACCCAAATTAAAGGTAACAGTTTCTCTTAACTTTTTTTCTTTTATTTTACTTCTTCAACCCCTAAACTCTTTTTATTCCGTTATTTTATAAGAAAAAAAATATCCTCAATATACTAGGATGTTGTTATAATAATTATTCGAATGAAAATTACACACACCCCCATCTAATGGGTGAAGAACATAATGTTTCTGTGGATGGAAAACTAACGCCTCACGAAATGATGATTGTTCAATTACCTCCTACCGCCTCTCATGGTGGCCATTATGATGGAACTATATTTTTATATTATATATATTATGTTGATGTTTTCTTCATGACTCTGTATTTTTCTTTTATAGAATACCGTAATGGTTTCCATTATGGGTAAATGCGATAATTTCATTTGAGGAAGTGCGGACTACCACCCCCTTAAAGTGATATGACTCATTAATACCATATGTGTGACATATAAAGGATGGAGTTAATTATATTATATATGATATTATACTATAATTATAATATAACTATGTATCATTATGTTTTAATTCTATTAAAATAATAAATATAAATGAAAGTAGCGTTCATGCGTACGCACGACTTACCGTCTCCATGAACGGTGCATTTGATTTATTACTCCAAAATGATATGTACTATTATAAATACATGTATATACTGGATATATATGATATATATAATATCTAAATCATTAATATCATTCTGTATATACTGAACGTTTGACCATGTGAACAACTTGTAACTATAAGGTGTTCATTTTTGACTCAAGTGCCAAATATCGACAAAACAAACGTTATTAACTTAAATGATTAAATAATGTTTATAACATGGTAATAAGTGATATAAAAGGAATAATAAAGCTGAAAAAGTTCTTAAGAGTGTATAAATTAACTTTAGTTTATTATTCAGGATATTAAAGAACGAACAGGTCAAGTCGGACACGAGGTAAGAGGTTTCTTATCTCACTTTTAATTCTGTGAGATTTCCATTGTTCACCACTTATTTATTGCATGTAGTGTATTGTGTACTTCCATTTGATATATATTATCAGGATTATATTTATATTCTGGATATTCATTGATTCACTTGGTGGTTATTGACTATTGTTCATACGACTCGATCGATTACACCAAGGTAAGGGTTAATTTCACAATCTCTTCATTATCCGAGGTTGTTTATACGTAATTATCTACTGGGACCTCTTTATCATCCACAACCATGTTTTTTAAAAATGTATTTCAAATTTTTTTTACTATTTAATAGACATTGGTTTAAAGTCATTTATACCATTATATGTTTTGAAAGGAATATTTCTGTTGTTTTCCAAAAAAGGTTCTTTTTGACATTTTCGACAAATTTAAGGCAAGAATGTTTTTTTAACTTATACAGCGGGTGCATATATTTTCCACTATTATAACATCATCAAAGCTTCCCTTACAAGATTATAAGAATATTTTCAAAATAAATGTTTTCTTTATAATTGTGTGACTCTTAAATGATTTCCAAATAGAAGGAGATATTTCTCTAAAAAGGGTTTTGATTTCATTGATGTCAATATACTTTGATGGATTTTAAGTTTATTTGAAGTTGATTTATTATGATAAAAAACTTCCATATTGTATTGAAGGTTTTGTGTTATGTTTGACTGTGGATGAGCTATTTTTATACCATTCATGGTTTATGGTTAAAGTATTTACATTGAGTATGAATGTTTTAATACGAATGTTAATGTTCTATTTCAACCTTTTAATATAAGGAATGTATTGGACTTAGTAAGTGATGGGTGGAGCCTGCTATAGCTCCTCAATGCATCGGTAGGTCTCATGAGACAAATAGAAATGGAATTGGCTGAGGCCCTTTCCCAATTTGATATATGGTTTTGGCTGAGGCCTTAATCATTTTTAGATGTCTTGGTCGAGGCCTTGAAAAAATGTTTCAGAATGTTCGACATTATACATTCCCGCATTATAAAAATAATATTGATGGTTCATGTGGTCATTAAACTAGTATAATACCCATGATTATGTTTTATTATGGAATTATTTACTAAGATCATATTCCTTCCATAAAAGTATCCATCTTTATTATTGGTAAAGGCTTGTGGTTTAAATTATTTACCGTCGTTAATATTTATGTTATCTTCTGCTGTATTGATTACCCTTACTGAGAATTTGAGCTCACCCCTTTCTATGTTTTATTTTTCAAAGGATTCCAAGAAGTGTATTATGATTGATATGCAGGGTTAAGCTAAGGGAATAATGGAATTCATAAAGGATTATTTATGTTGTGTTGTTTGTTATAAAGTGTAATGTAACATTCATGCATGTAATCTATTTTATAAGACTGCTAAACCAATCGGTCCTTCAAGACTTGATTCCTTGTAATCATGCCAATGTATTAAAATAATGCACTGACTATGGGTAACTGGGGTCGGGGAATTACAACTATTTCAAAGGTGAAGTTACTATTTTATTAATATATATTACTTAATTTATATAAAAAAATATCATTTAATTTTTTAATAATTTATAAAACAATTTGTGTTCTATATGTGATTTTATATGATTTATACTATATAAAATAATTTTGTGTGAAATTTCATCTATCGAATGAATTTCATTTATTATAGATTATACATAACGTAAAATCATAGGGTGTCATATTCTACCCTCCTTTGGAAATTTCATCCTTGAAATTTTTTCATGAATATTTAATTTTAAACAGATGAGGGTGGTTCTTCTTAATATCTTCCTCCATTTCCCATGTTTCTTATTTTATTTTATGGTTTATCCAAAGAACCTTTACCAGTATAGTCATCTGATTTCTCCATACCTACGCTCTTGTGTCAGGAATCTTGATAGGAGCTTCACAGTAAGAAAAAAATGGTTCCAATTTTATTTATTCATAGGTGAGTACACACATTGGTTCTGGAATGTACATATTTAACAATGATGTGTGTAATACATCATGAAAATTGGAGAAAGTTGGCAGCATTGTTAATTGGTATGATACAACCCCAATTCTTTCTATAATTTCAAATGTTCTAATGTAATTGGGGATCATTTTCTCTTTCTTTATGAACCCTAAGACACCCTTTCATGGTGATACTTTTAGAAACACATGATCACTCAGTTGAAATTCCAAATCCTTTCTCTTATTATTAGCATAACTCTTTTTTATCACTATGAGCCACTTTGATCTATGCGTGAATAGTCTTTACCTTTTACATTGTCTCATAAATTATGTTTTGGGCCTATAAGTTTCCTTTCACAAACATACTATTAAAAAGATGTAGTTTGAAATCTGTTTCCATATAATGATTTATAGAAACCATTTGAATAATAGAATGAAAACTATTATTGTAGGAAAATTCCACCTAAGGTAAATACAGATCCCACATACCCTAAAAGTCAAGTGAGCAGGATATCAACATGTTCTCTAATGTTTGAATAGTCCTTTTTGACTATCTGTCTGTTTGAGGGTGATAAGTAGTACTCAAATGAAACTCAATATCCAAACCCCTCTGAAGACTTTTCTTTAATATTGATGTAAATCGGTGATCTCAATAAGAAAAAATTGATAGAGGTGCACCATGAAGTCTTACAACATCATTAATATAGAGTCTTTCTAGGCACTCAAGAGGTAAATATTATCTTTTAGAATAAAAATGTGTTGATTTTGTAAGATGATCAATAATAATCCATATTGAATCATTCATTCTAGGAGTCCTTGATAGTCTTGTAATAAATTATATTGTAATGTCATCCAAATTCTATATAAGAATTGCTAAAGGTTTAATGCCTCTTCTTGGATGTTATCTCTTGACCTTTAATTGTTGAAAAACTTGGAACCTTGACACATAATCATAAATTTCCTTATTCCCAAAAAATTGTTCCTTTAAATCTCTATAAGTCTTGGTACTATTAGGGTGTATAGTGAAATTTGAGCTATGAGCATCATATAATAGTTCCATTTTTATTCAGTAATTGATTGAACACATAACCACTTTCCATATTTCATTATTCAATCCACATACATGAAGTTTTCCATTCTTCCATCCTTAATGACTTTAATTTTCTTTTAAAAATTATCATCATAATATTGAGAGATTTTTATCTTCTCAAATAAATATAGTTTAACAAAAATTTAAAAAAGGAGTTGTGTTTCACTTTCCTTACAAATTTTCATATCCATATTTACTAAGTCCATGCATATATGATCTTTCTCAATTGTAATTTGGGTTAGAAGTCCGTGATCTTTACTATTTAAGGCATATTACACCTTATTTTCTTTGCATGGATGGTATTGTATTAAGAAATAATAATCTTTGTGTAATTCAATCCATTGAAATTTACTCATGTTGAGTTCCTTTTGTGTAAAGTTGTATTTAAAACTCCTTATGATCTATATATATCCGACATATTTCACTATATAGATAGTGTAAGTATATCCTTAGAGATATGATTATGGATGATAACTCAAGATCATGAGTTTGATAATTTTATAAATGCGTCTTTAACTAATTTGATGCATATAAGAGAAATTTATCATTTTTCATTAGGACACTACCGAGCCCTTTTCTTCAATGCATCATTGTACGTCACAAACCCATCATTTTCTGATGGTAAACTCAAAATGGGAGCATTGAATAATATTTTCTTTAATTCATTAAAGAATTTCTCACATTTTTTTGTTTATATGAACATAACCCATTTATGAGTGAGTTTGGTTAATGAGTTTTCCAAATTGGAAAAACTATAAAAAAATTCTAATAGTAACATGATAAACCAATGAAACCACATTCCTCAGTCATTTTTGTTGGCATAGTCCATTCTTGGATTTATATTGTATTCACTAGATCAACTAGGTTTCCATCTATAGAAAGAATATGGCCAAGAAAGTTTTTTCCTAATTCTATAATTAACGCTTGCAAAATTTACCATATAACTCTTTCCATTTGAGAGTCTCAAGAATAATTCCTAGGCGATTCACATGATTTTCATAGCTTTTAGAATACACTAGAATATCTTCAATTAATAATACAACATAATAATCAATATATACCTTGAATACTCTCTTCATTAAATCCATTAAAATAGAGGGCGAATTTTTCATTCCAAATGGAATTACTATGAACTCATAATGTCTATACCTCATCCAAAAATATGGCTTTAGAATATTTTTCTTCTTTACTCATAACTTTTGATCTAAAAAATAAAGGTAAATCATTAAAAAATATTGAGATATGTGAAGTTGATCAAATAAATCAATGCAAATAAGAAGATACATGTTATTTATTATAAAACCATTGATTTATCTATAGTCAATATATAGCCTCAAGGATCAATATTTCTTATTAACGAAGAAAACATGGGCTCCCCATGGAGAAACACTTGGGTGAATAAATAACTTATTACTCAAATACTCTAGTTGTTTATTAAGATCCACTAATTCCAAAGTTTCCATTATATAAGGAGTCTTTGATATTGGTCTTGAATCAGGGATTAGATCATTGGTAAATTCAAATTTCCGCTCTGGGGGGTGCACATGTAATTCCCTATGAGATACATCAATGTATTCCTCTATAATTGGTACATCCTTAATTTGAAGATGAATTTCCTCATCCCTAGATATTTTTTATCTATTAATCCATATGAATTTAATTTAGTTGAGTTACTGGGGGAAGATTTAGATAAGAATCAGATGACAATGTTTCTTCTCTAAAGATATGGGATTCAATATCTTCCTCACAAATCAAAATTTCATTCTTATTGTATTAAATTATTGTATCATATTTTGAAATCCTTTATATTCGGAGGATAATATCAAATTTAACCATTGGTATGATAATATGGTCATAAAATAAAGAACATTTAGATTCCAAAATGGGAACTTCCCGACAAATTTTTGTTTCAATGTGACTTCCCTTAGGGGGTTTTATTGAAAACTCCCTTATTAAATCAAAAGGGAAATATCTAATTTTCTTGGAATATTGGGTAAATATAAATGAGTTATATGATCTATAATCAAATAAATAATTGGATAGATGTGAATATAGTATTAATGTAACTTCTTCCACATCATTGGGTAATTCTACTTCAGATATAGTGATTGCATAATCTTATCCATCTCCCCTTAGCCTCTTCTATGGTAGATTCCCCTGATTCTTGGGAAATTAATTTGAATAATTCTCAATTTAATTACAATTGAAGTATTGAGCATCATTGAATTGTTTCTTACCCTTTCTTTCACTTTATCAATGACTCTTTTATCCTCACTTATAACAAACTCCATTTCCTATCAAGCATTTTCTTATATGATTCATTCCACAATTTTCACATAATGGAAATTACTTCATTCCCTTCTTCTTCTTTGATGCTTCACCCTTTCCATGGTCATCAGAATACCTATTATTATCTTGATTTCCCTTGAGCATATAAGATCCAAAAAATTCCTTCTATATTTTGATGGAACTTAATACTATTCCCTCATATGATGAAATTTTTTGAGAAGATAGTTCCCTTCAGAGACTTAGTTTAAGACCTTCAAAAAAATGATAAATATTTTTTTTCTGAATCATGTATGTAATCTATAGAATACCTGACTAGTCTTGTGAAGGTAGCCTCATACTGTACAACAATCTCTTCTTCCCTTTCATTT
The DNA here is from genome assembly GCA_963277665.1 of Viscum album. Lineage (NCBI taxonomy): Eukaryota > Viridiplantae > Streptophyta > Magnoliopsida > Santalales > Viscaceae > Viscum > Viscum album. Next base: position 750,608,259 of record OY728123.1, on the reverse strand, counting down.
AAGATAAGGAATTTCTTATTTATTTCAGTTCATTTCTCATTAGGGAAGTATTTGTAGAAGATAATTTTTTTAAAATTTATCCATTACATGTATTATATTTTGTATTCATTCATAGTATTTTGGATAAAATACCACCATTAATCAGTTTCTCCCTATAGGAAATATATTTACAGTACTACCTTTTCATTTTAATTACATCTCAAAGCTAGAAATACCTTTTCAAGGGACTTGATCCACTATTCAGATTCAACTAGTTTAGTGGTCCAACTAAAAGATGGTGGATTCTGCTACATGAAACGATCCAAAAAAGGTGTAGTATGGTTATTCATCATAACCTGATTAAGATTTCCCAATATTTTCATGATATGCTCACTTCCAACACTAACTATGTTGTTTTGATCATAAGGTAAATACCTAAATTGTCCATAAGTATTGATTCCTTTCCTTCTATTAGGCACCATTTATTAACAATGACATACAAAAAATTAGGTTATGAATCATAATACATAATTTTAAACTAGAAAAAAACATAATATAAATTGAAAATTTATGTATATCTAATCTCGTAAACATAATTTGTTTGGGGACATATTTACTGTTAGAGCCTTTATAGTGTTTTTAAAGAGAATATGAATTATCCTTTGCATATCCTCTGGGAGTGTCAAACCTAGGGCACAGTAAGTCCGATTGTCACGTACCAGGCTATACCGAGTAAGGCCTGATACACCTTGTCATATTTTTTACCCCTAGGTAATTCTATACTAGAACCAAATCCATTTTTATTATCCAGATAGGGATGTATTTCTAGGAAGACCCACATAATCCACCCTTACCAAAGTTATAAGATGTTCTTATATACTTATCCTCAAAGACTATCTTAGAGTAATGTTCCCTAATCTAGTTTCTAAGGTTTCTACTAAAATTTCTATAATACAAAATGTAATAATCCAAACCCTAATATCCCATAGTTGGCAGTCATTTTATTAAAACTGCATAGATACATATGATCACATCACCAAGGATCGATTAGTTTAGTAGTTTTGAAGAAACTAGATACATACATGGTTCTATTATTACATTGGTAATTAAACACAGTTCATAAAATAAGGAAACAAACTTCTTCTTGTCACTTATTCAATGATTTCATATTCAAAACCCAGGGAAGGAAAAAAACAAAATGGTGAGCTCAAATTAGCAGTAAGGGTTATATGAAACAATAATAAGTGAAGTAAATTCAATAAGTCATATACATTATAGAAAGGTAAATAATCTAAAAAACATATACCATCAATAACCTGGGTATGAAAATAAAACCACAGATTTTTTCATTTTAAAAATATCAAGGAAAGTAATAAATAAATATAAAAATGAAGAAAAATGATTATTTATTAGACATCATGTATCTAAAATATAAACCATTATACCATCAATATTGTTTAAGTATGTGGGTAAAAACTCATCTGATTCTGTTTGAAAAAAATGAAGGGTTTGTCGCCAACTATTTTGTTTCATGCGACCTATCAATGTATCAAGGTTATATCTATAATTGGTCCCACAAAACATTACAATTCTAAAGAATTATTCAAACATAGATTTAATTCATCACTTATCAAAATATATGTATTGAGTAAAGGATACATATTCATCAATATTTCCCCAATAAAAAAAATTCAAAGAAAAAAATATATGTAAAAATGGTAAATGACTATGGTAATAATAATATCAAAAAACAATAAATATGGATATTTAATGAAATTGTCAATGAATAATAATCAAAACTGAGAGGGAAGTATACATACACCACATACAAGGAATAAGTGGAAAATAATGCATAACTAAAAAGAATATCATAATAGTTCCCTTAAAAGAATGGATTCAAATCATGCATGGAAATTAATAATGGAAAATAGGAATATATTATGATAAATTTAGTCCAATTAAAATGGAAAAAATGTAAAAGGAGTGTGTACGAAACTTTTGAAATGAGCATCTTTAGTGCGGTTTAAGGGAAAATACTAAAGAGAATTTAAAAAAAAAATAGAATAATTGTTTTTATAAATAAAAAAATGAAAAAGATAGTTTTTCATAACAAAATGAGTTATTTTAGAAAAATATTGGTTTCTTAAAATAGATCATGGATGGTACTTGAAAATGGGTATGAAATTGGGAAGTTCCTTTTAATCTGGCTTGCTTATCGAGAGGAATTGAAAATGGAACCTTATAAACCATGAATTTACCCATAAAAATAAGAAGAATTGACATAAAAAAATGTGTACGGAAAATAAAAACATAATTTAGGAGGATTATGTAATAGTAATTAAGAATTACATTGGGGTAAAGAGAGAGAAAGTGTAACACGAATGAAAAATAGTGGTTTGGGGAGAATCCCTCACCTTATGTCTAAATGTGTAAAGCACTTGATCATAATGTCCTGGCTAATTAGATTCAATACAGAAATTTATTAATTAATTAAGAAAATTTTCTACATATATTTTATTTTTTATAATTTTACTATGTTCATTTATTGTATTTTTGATGATTTATTGGTTTTCGTGATTGGTTTACTTGTATACATGTATGGAAAATCATGTAAAATGAGAATTATTGTCCCGAATATTATTTTGCTAATGAAATTATAGAATATTATATGGTTGTATGTTAAATTTGGTTACATTTTATGTGGATTAATCATTATATAAAATGTTAATGATGAACGTTTGTTTATTTTGGTGATCTTTGAATTATCAGGAACTAGTTTTCTTTTATAAATTAATATTATGTATATATACTAGTTCTAGAACAGTATATGACTAATAATATGTATAATAAAATCTTATTAAACAATAATGAAGGTTTTATACCAATAATTGAAGTAAATACTATAAAATGAAAGTGCATCGTCCTTGATGTTGGTAAATCAGCACATCATAGATGATATTTTCGTTTTTAGAATAAAATAGGGAGGAATAATGTATTTATAAATAGGGATATTCCCTAAAAATTTAGATATATTAAATTAATTAAGGTTAGTTCAAGATTTTGGTTCTTACATCAGCAATGAATCATGGAATAGTTTATTTAATTTATAATGTATTTATACTCTAAATTACAGTTTTTTACTATTCACAAAAAATCCAGTATTTCAGAACAATTAAATAAATTCAACCTAATAATTTTTTGATGTTTAGAATTGAAAAATAAACTCCATTTTACAAAAATAATTTTCTAAATATGATAAATTTCATTTTAAATTAAAATCATCATTTACATAGAAATACATATTTTAAAATTATAACAGATTTTATAACACTTTGAAAAATTAATTATGGTCTCACAAAATTATCTTTTAATATGAAGAAAAAAATTTAAAATATGAATAAAATTTAAGAAAATAAATTTTCATTTAAATAATTTTATTAATTAAAAAATTGAAAATAAATATTTATATTTATAAGAAATATTAAAACTTAATTAATAATTTCTAAAGAATTTATTTACTTTTACTATGATACAATTATATCACATTACCATTTATAAGGTGCCTAAATTTTATTTATACTTTCACATGAGAGGTTTCTATTCTATGGATGAATTATTATTCTGAAAGGTCACATTACTATTCCAAAGGTTAAGTTACTATTTCATTAATATATGTTCCTTAATTTATTGAAAAAAACATTATTTCATTAATTCTTCATTTATAAAGTTTGTTTTTTGTTATGTATATTATTTTATATGATTTATTCTATATGAAATAAATTTGTGTGTGATGTTAGATTTTGAATGAATTGAATTTATTTATGATTATACATAACATAAAATCTTGGGGTGTTTTATTTTCCCAAACCATACCGAGAAACTATGAATGAACTTAAAACAATATGAAAATTTACTTTTCACAAGAACCCTTTAATTAAAACACTCATTTACCTATACTTCATAGGTATCTTGAATATCAACGGTCCCATGGGTGATTCTGGTGGTTTCTTCACTCTATATCTCCTCCTCCTTGAATCATAGAGTGTTTGGCCTTGGGATCTTAGGTATAGATCCCATCTTCCCTTCCTCTTGTTGGATAGAGTTATACCAAATATACACAAGAGGGGGGGAGGGTGAATTGTGTCTTTTACAAATTTTTCACGAGATCGTGTTCTGTCCTCTAACTTTAATCAGATAGATTAATGCAGCAGAAATTAAAATAGCAGGGACACACGATGTATAGTGGTTCGGGAAACAGAAGGCCCTGGTCCACTCCACCAACTCTCTAATCCACGAGCTTGGTGATTTTCACTATCTGGTCCTCTTATCAACAGACCATTCCACAACTGAGTATAGGCTGTTGACACCTTTACAATCTAAGGAAAAATAGAGCCTTCTTGTTCAATTGCAGAACCTACACAGCTTAGTACAAGAAGCCGATCACTCAAGATAAAAAGAAGTTTTTTTTATTTTAAAATACTTTCTTGTTGTTCTTCACAATTGCAATAGAATCCAATTGACAGTAGATGGATCATCATCTTCGAAATAATGATATTCACGTAAGAGTCATTCTGAGTCAATCGAGTTGTAGTAGATATAGAAAAATAAGTCTCAACTTCAGCAGCAGTAGATTCACAATGGATCTTGAATGACGATTGAGTGAATCTTCTATCATGTTTCTTCTTCTTCAATAAATATAGTTTTGTCTCTCTTCGTAACAGTAGATCTGTTAGTCTCGATTATCTCAATTTTATCAACGTTGTTGTGCAATAGATCTTGTATATCATTAGAGTATCTACACTCGTGTTCTTGTTTTTGGCCTTATACGTTGTAAATATTGAATTTCTAAATATAACAAATATTTTGAGTTCTTTCTCAGCAAATTCAGATCCACAAAAGTCTCCTTCTGACTTGTGATATTCAAAAAAATTGAAATAATAGAGCAGTTGTGACTCCCCTAAAAATTTGGGATGAAAAGATCCTTTTAAATTGATCATTTGAATCATAGATAAAGGACTTTAAATTAGTCAAACACATGATTTAAAATCAACTTTTAATCCAGCTTTAAATCAACCTAATAATTTTCTTGTAGACCGTTGCATAATAATATCATTTTTAATTCTCCAATTCCAAACGTAAGGTTGAACCGTATATCATGCATCTTATGAACGTAAGATAGATCACAAACGTAAGTTTGATGATGCATCCTTCAAACATAAGGTTGAATACAAATGTAAAGTTGATAAAAAATGAAGGGTTGATCATCTATACTTTTCTTTCCAACATTCAAACATATGATAAATGTTCCACACTTTTATAAGCTTCCAAACGAAAGGTACATGATCCATAATTTTTGATGAAATGTAAGGTTATTCAAATAAGTAAGGTTGATGAACCATACTTTTGAGAAACAAATGTAACATTTAAAATCTTATGTACGGTTCTTCTTCCATACATTTCCAATTTCCCAAATGTAGGGTTCCTTCCTAACGTAGGGTTATTCTTCCATACTTTTCCGATAACGTATGGTTGTTTAACCATACTTTTCTGATATCTCATAAAGTATACACTGCATTCCATCCTTACGCTATGCTTCTCCACATGGGGTATGAACAGTGTTTCCCGAACACACTTAAGCAATTCCTAAATATGTAGAGCATGAACAGTGTTTCTAGAACATGCTAATGCAAATACTTTAGCAATTAATTCTCATTGTTCAAGAACTTAAATTTTTCTTTCCGTAATAAAAATATAATGAATAATAAATTCTTGAAGTTCACTTAAAATAAAATCATTAGAAAAAAATTAAGGGTATTTGTGAGCATCAAAATTATCATCAAGGGATAGAGTATTGTTCTCAACAATCTCCCCCTATTTAATAAAAATATTATGTATTGTTGAAAACAACACTTGCTCAACAATCTCCCTATTTTTGATGATCACAAAACCCATAAAATAATAAATGAAATTAACTTCCAAAATTAATTACATATAGTTTAGAATTTTTCTTAGATAAAACAATATTTAATTTTAATAAGATTATTTCAAAAATAAATAAACACTATGTTATCCGTAATCATAAAAATAAATTTCTCCCCCTTTCTCTAAAGTGAAAAAAAATAAAAAAAAAATAAAAAAAATGTTTATCCATATTTCTCCCCCAATAAAAAGAGTTTTAAAAAAATTTCTCCAATAAATTTAAAATAAAGATTTATAACAATTAAAGTATAATGTGAAATAGTTAAAATAAAATGTTGTGTTTATAAAAATTTCTCCCCCTTTTTGTGATATCAAAAATAATGATAGAATATGGAATAGAACCCATTTTTATGTAGCACTGAACTTAAATAAATGCTATTATTAACTGGTTTTCAATAAGTGAATCTAGATTACTGGAATATCTAAACAAATACAGTAAAACTAATAGAAACAAAAAAATATTTAATGAAACAAAATTTCATTGAAAATATGTAACCATGACAATCATGATGAACACAGGAAGCAAGGTGTGGTAAGGGTATGAGATAGGGTCTATCTCATATGAACTATGACCTTGACTTCTATAAACTGCTCCCTCTACCTTCTTATCCTTCCATCTCCTAGTTTGATAATGAGATCTCTATTCTCATGAGTCATATGAATATCTTCTATCTTATTTACTCTAAAAAACTCATGGAGCCTTTCTTCCTTCTCCATAAACAGAGTCAACTACATTGTGAACTAAGTCAGCACAGTTCTAATACTTGGTTCACTTGAGGTCAACTGGTCAACTAAAAACATTTTATTATCTAATACCAATGAAAAAAGGTGCACTATTGAATTTAAGGTCCTATAATCTGTCATTCATATTGCTCATTGATGTTGTGATAGCCTGAAATATTCTAATTAAATCAGGTGAAGTACCTGATGTACTGGCCTCACTTGGTCTGATAGATGAAAATTATTGCTCCATGAAATATTGAAATTCCATTAAATATGTCTTCATAACTATCTCTGATTTCAACATTTCAACTTCATTTAACATTTAATTATTAAACACTCCAACTTACTGGTTTGAAACTGAACTAGCTTTTAGGTTCTGAAATCTCAAGTGCTCTTTCTCTAAGGCTCTCCTCAGAGCAGCATTTTCAGATTCCAAACATGACAGCTTCCTGTATAGATCTTCTACATCCTTATTCACTGAATCAGAGGCACTATGTGCTTGATTATCATTCTCAGCTTGTACTTGATGAAGAAACACTATAGGTAATGACTATGCATCAGATTTCTCCTTATCTTTCTCCTGAGCAGGTTTTTCCAATGATTTTTCCTCAGAGACTTTCCCAAAATCTTCCACAGAAAAATACTCATTAAACACCTTTTTATGTACTTTAGAAACATTTTCATCCTGAATTTCAACATTTGATGGAGGTTTCTTCTCATGAGCATCATCTGCATCCATTTCCTCCACTGGGTTTTCTAAAAAAATTTCCTCTTGAATTATATGAGGACTGGCCACTTCTACTTCACCAGGAACGACCTCCTTTTCTCTTTCAATTTTAGTTTCTACTCTAGCCTCTACAATATTTTCAACATCAGTTGCAACTATTACCTCTTCTTGAGCCTCTCCTCCATTTTCAACTAGAGGAGTCATCTCAATCTGAGAAGCTATTGGTTGAGCATTGTCTTGTACTACAGAGTCTCTAATGAATCTATAGGTTAGAATAGGTTCGGTTTCATCTGCGAGTGCATGAGTAGTTTGTTCATTAGCTTGAGTCACTCAATGTCTTGAACTCTGAGGTTTGTTTTGACTTTCCTCATCAGCTGATGGATCAAATGCTTCAAACCATATCCTCCGTGATACTGCACTTTTTCTAGATTCAACTAATCCTTATTTTGATTTTGCTGGTTGGGCCTGAGCACTTTCTTTATCTTCTTCAGCTCCAACAAGAAGCAGTTTACCTTTTTTAGTGCTCTATAAATATCCAATTTTTCTCAAAGTACTAGAATTAAAGATATTACTATGGTGGCATCTCACCCGAGAATCCACTAATCTTATCATATCTGTCTTAAAAAGAATTTCTGAGATAAATCTTCCAAAAGGATAAAAACTCATTCTTACCTCTAATGGAAACAGTAACTGAGATACCTCACCATGTATCTTGGAAAGTTTAATTTAACATCACTCATCAACAAAAACATTAAATACATATCTGGATAAATAATCTTTTCCATCTCAGACATCCTAGGTGCAATCCCAGTTTTCACAAACTTAACCAATATCTTATTGTCCGGTTCCAGTTCCTTTACAAACATTTTCCTGATATTTGTTGATGCCAATAGAAAAAACATAATATCCTCATATTTGTGTTCACTATCACCAATGTTTTTCAAATTGAAATGATAAACTCCCTCATGAGGGAAGTTTAGAATCTGAGCAATTTCTACAGATGAGATTGAAAAATCTCTGTCTCCTATTTTTGCTGTCATGGAATCTTCATCTTCTCCCAGACTAAACTAAATAGATTTGAATAAACAACGAAGCTCCACCTCATATAAAAACTCAGTTTTCTCACCATTAAATTTCAGTTCGGGGTTTTTAAAAGCAAGAGCCTACTTCAGCAACAGGTTCATCTGATATAACCATTCCAGATCTATGACATTTCCTTGAAAGTTTTTCCTTCCTTCAGAGCACTGCCTCTTGGCAGTGCCGGTATCAGCCTCATAGGTTCTCTTAGTCTTGGACATTTTTGTCGTAAATCTCTGGAGGTTTGAAAAGTGATTAGGGTTTCGAAGGTTCAGGTTCAGATTGACAAAGAGCGGTAATGCTTCACGGGCTCGAAAGGGTTTTTTGTAGAAATGAAATGATTAAGAATTTGAAAGGGCTCTGACATCCTTGATTCTCATGTCATCAAAAATCATTAAATAAATTTTAAAAACAAATAAAATTTTATGCACATATATAAAAATAAATCTAATAAAAAAAATTATTCTATTTGAAAAATAAATAACAAATTTATTTTAAACAGAATTAAGAAAAATAAAATAGAAATAGAATAATAAAATGAATAAAATAAAAATTTATTTAAAATTAAATAAACCTAGGTCCCAATTAATATAATCAAACCTTGAATTGGGAAGCAGTTTAGTAGAAATATCAGCTAATTGAATTTCAGTACTTACAAATTCAAAGAATATATCCTTTTTAAGAAAAATATCTCTTAGAAAATGATGTCTGATATCAATATGCTTAGTCCTAGAATGATTAATAGGATTTTTTTGAAATATTAATTGAACTTTTATTATAACATAAAATATGTGTATTGTTAATATTTTGTAAAAAGTCTATAAGAGTGTTTTTCATCCACAAAACTTGTGCACAATAACTACCAGCAGACACATATTTTGCCTCGGCTGTTGACAGGGAAACTGAATGTTTTTCTTACTTGACCATGATACTAAGGATTTTCCTAGAAAGTGACAAGTACCTGAAGTGATTTTCCTATATAATATAAAACTCCCAAAGTCAGCATCTGAATATGAAATTAAATTAAAATTAGACGTTTTTGGATAATTAAGAGATTGAAAAACAATTCCTTTTAAATATCTGAAAATTATTTTAACACCTGTTAAATGTGATTCTTTTGGATTTTATTGAAATCATGCACAAAGACATACTGAATACATTATACCTGTCCTTATAGCAATAAGATATAATAAACTACATATCATACCTCTATATAACTTGTTGTCAACTGATTTCCCAGTTTCATCCGAATCCTATTTTATATTAGTACACATAGGAGTTGTATATGTCTTTCTGTTTTCAAGTCCAAATTTCTTAAGTAAATTAGTAATGTATTTTCTTCGATTTAAAAAATTTCCAAAATCTTTTTGATAAGTTTTAAGCCCTAAAAATAAATTTAACTCTCCCATCATACTCATTTCAAATTCATTTTGCATTATATTTGAAAACTCACGACAAAGAGATTTATTAGTTGATCCAAAAATTACATCATCAAAATAAATTTGAACCAATAAAATATTACAATTTACAGTTTTCTTAAATAGTGTTAGATCTTCCATTCCAACTGTAAAATCATTTTTCCAAAAAAAGAGATTAATATTTCATACCAAGCAGTAGGTGCTTGTTTAAGGCCATAAAGAGATTTAGAACATTTAAAAATAGAATCTGGTTTTTGTGAATTTTCAAAACCGGGAGGTTTCTCAACATAAACTTCCTTTGTTAAATAACCATTTAAAAAGGCATACTTAACATCCATCTGAAATAATTTAAAGTTCATATGAGATGCATAGGCTAAAAGGATTATAATGGATTCTAATCTAGCTATAAGTGAAAAGGTATCATCATAATCTATACCTTATTCATGATTATATCCTTTATCATCTAGTCTTCCTTTATTCCTAGTTATTATTCCTTGACCATCTTGTTTATTTCTAAAGACCCATTTCGTTCCTATAACTGGATAATTCTATGGTATTTCAACTAATTTTTAGACTTCATTTCTTTTGAACTAGTTTAGTTCTTCTTGAATTATTATCATCCAAATTTCATCATCTAAAGCTTCTTCTATAGACTTGGGTTCTAATTACGATAAAAAAGACAGAAAACTCAACAAGATTTCCTATGTTCCTTATAGTTTTTATTCATGTTTATAAGTCTCATATTACAATTTTTAAAGGGTGATTTTTAAGGTCCTTGACTATCTAGGTAGTACAATTATAGGTTCTTCAGTGTCATGTTCTTCTGGACTGGACTGAATTTAATTTATATCTTTTTCAAAATCATATTTTAGGTCCTAAAGTCTCATGTTATCATTAAAATCAAGTTCATCTATTTGATCTTTTCTTTTTTCAAAGGGGTCAGATTCATCAAATTTCACATTAATTGGTTCTTCAACAACCCTTGACTTTTTATTAAATACTCTATAAGCTTTGGAAGTAGTATAATATCCTAAGAAAATGCCTTCATCAGATTTTAGATCAAATTTACTAAGATTATCCATGGTGTTTAAGGTGTGAACCTTGCATCCAAAAACATTAAAGCAATTACTTTAGGTTTTTTGTTATTCCAGATTACATAGGGTGTATTTTTTAAAATTGATCTAATTAAAGCTCTATTCATTATATTTCAGGTTGTACTTACAACTTCTGCCCAAAAATAGGTAGGAAGATTGTATTCATTTAGCATAGTCCTAGCCATTTCTTGAATAGTCCTTTTTCTTCTTTCAATAATTCCATTTTGTTGAGGTGTTCTTGGTACAAAGAAGGTGTGTTTAATACCCATATTTGAGAAAAAGGAATTGAATTCCAAATTCTGAAATTCTCCACAATGATCACTTCTTAATGAAATTATTTTAAAACATTTTTCATTTTGAAAAACTTTGCAAAACTTTCAAATAATGTGAAAGCTTAATTTTATTTTTTTTTTAAAAAAATCCATGTAAATCTATAATAGTCATCAACTAAAACATATACATATAATTTACCAGCAAATCTTGCTACTCTTGAAGGTCCAAAAAAATCCATATGGATAAGTTCTAGAGGTCTTGATGTAGTAATTTTGTTAGCAGATTTCAAGGATGATTTGTGTTGCTTGCCAAGTTGACATGCATCACAAAATCTATAACTTTCAAACCTGAGACTAAGAAAATCAGAAACTAACTATTTCTTGGATAACTTATGTAAATAATATATATTGCAATGTCAAAGTCTTCTATGCCAGATCTAGGATTCATTTATATTAGTAGTTAATCATTTTACTTGTTGTTTACACAAGGAATTTAAATCCAGGGTATACACATTATCAGTTCTTAGTTCTCTAAATTTAAGCGGTTTATTTTTGAAAAAAGAATATCATTTTTTAGAGAAATCAATAACATAACCACCATCACAGAGTTGAGAGATACTTATTATATTATGTATAATCCTTGTACATAAAGTACTTTATTGATTGAGACAACTTCTGGATCTCCAACTGTTCCAATTCCAATTATCCTTCCTTTGGAATTCTCACCAAAAATTGACTAGTCAACCATATTTTTGATTTAGTGTAGTGAAATACGATGAGATTCAACTCATATTCCTTGAGAAGCCGCTGTCCATATACCATATGACCTTTTTTTGCTTCTGTGATCTACTTCTTCATCCGTTTCTTCCATAAAGCACATGTTGGATTTCATATTTACTTCTTCCATCTCTGAGTCTGATTCTAAAGTGCAGCTGGAGTCTTCAAACACACTCCATGTATCTTCCACTACTTTCTTATCTTTTTGCTCATAATCCTTCCTTTTGAAGAACTTCTTCTTCTTGTCTTCTTTTAACTGAGGACAGTCAGGTCTGATGTGCCCCATTTTCTTACACTCATAACATCTGACTTCTTTTTCATCCTTTTTTAATATTTTAATGAAGCCTTTCTTCTTTCTATAGAATTTACTAAACTTTCTGGCTAGCTGATCCAGTTCTAAATCAGAATATGAGGAATTGGTACTTTCTGATTTCACCTTCACTTCCTTTTTCTTTATCTTTCTGATTTAACTTTGTGATGAAACTTTTAAGGTAATGTCATCTTTCTTAATAAAAACCTTATGCTCATTTGCTTCATCATGCATCTCGGCTTCATAAATCATAAGTGTTACAATCGGCTCTCTCATGGTTAATTATTTGACAGGTGTTGACTGTCTGATTACAATAGAGATTGCATTCCATTTAGTAGGTAGTACTCTCAATACTTTTAAATCTTGATCTGCTTGTTTGATTGGTTCTCCCAAATAAGTTATATTATTGAGGATTTCTGTCAATCTTCCATTCATTTGAGTAATGATTTCACCTTCAAACATTCCAAATGTGTCAAATTTAAGCTTAACAGTAGCATATCTCATTTTATGGACATTTTCAATTCCTTCATAAGCAACAAAAATAGTTTTCCACATCTAAAATAATGTCGGACATTGAGATACTATGTTGAATTGATCAGGTCATAAACCACATATAATTGGATTCATTGCCTTCGAGTTCATATCATATTCTTCTAGAGTAGCTACACTCCATGTCTCAAGATTTTAGGTATTTTATATAGAGTCAGAGTCTTAGAATATACTATGTATCCAAGGTTTTTCAGATAAATTATCATTCTTGACTTCCAACATCCATAATTTTCTCCATTGAAGTATAGTACTCTCACCATAGACATTCCCTCTCTTGTATCAGTCATCTCGATCTGTGTATAATCCTTAATCACTTTCAACTTGTTAAGGCTTTATCGGAATGCTCCTCCTCTAATACCAATTGTTGGATCAATTTATACCAAATATACACAAGAGGGGGTTGAATTTTTTCTTTTACAAATTCTTTGTGAGATCATATTCTGTCCTTTAACTTTAATCAGATGGATTAATGTAGTGGAAATAAAAATAGCAGGGACACACGATGTATAGTGGTTCGGGGAACAAAAGGCCCCTAGTGCACTCCACCAACGCTCTACTCCACGAGCTTGGTGATTTTCACTATCTGGTAATCCTATCAACAGACCATTCCACAACTGAGTACAGGCAGTTGAAACCATTACAATCTAAGGCAAAATAGACCTTTCTGGTTCAATCGCAGAACCTACACAGCTTAGTACGATAAGCTGGTCCCTCAAGATAAAAATAAGTATCTGTTCTTTGAAAATACTTTCCCATTATTATTCACTATTGCAACAGAATTAAATTGACAGTAGGTGGATCATTGTATTAATAAATAATGATCTTCAAGTAAGAGTTGTTATGAGTTGATCCGGTTGCAGTAGACATAGAAAAATAATTCGCAACATCAGCATAAGTAGATTCACAATAGATCTTCGATGTCGAATGAGTGAATCTTCTGTCGTGTTTCTTCTTCCTCAATAAACATAGTTTTGTCGCTCTTCGTAACAACATATCTTTAAGTCTCGATTATCTCAATTGTATCAATGTTATCGTGCAATAGATCATGTATATCTTAAGACTATCTGCCCTCGTGTTCTTGTTTTTGACCTTGTACATTGTATATAATGAATTTCAAAATAGAACAAATATATCGAGCACTTTCTCTGTAAAGTAAGATCCAAAAAAGTCACCTTCTAACCCACGATATTGAAAAAAATTCAAAATAATAGAGAATTTGTAACTCCCCTAAAAATTTATCATGAAAAAGTCCTTTTAAAGTGATCCTTTGAATCATAGATAAACAACTTTGAATCATTCCAAGACGTGCTTTAAAATCAGCTTTTAATCCAGCTTGAAATCAGCCTAATAATTTTCTTGTAGACCGTTGCATAATAATATCATCTTTAATTCTCTGACACCAAACGTAAGGTTTAAATGTATATCATGCATCTTCTAAACATAAGATATATCACAAATGTAAGGTTAATGACGCGTCCTTCAAACATAAGGATGAATACAAACGTAAGGTTGATAAAAAACTTAGGGTTGATCATCCATACTTTTCTTTCCAAAATTCTAATGTATGATAAATAATTAATACTTTTATAAGCTTCCAAACGAAAGGTACATGATCCATAATTTTTGATGAAACATATGGTTATTCAAAAAAGTAAGGTTGATGAACCATACTTTTGAGAAAAAAACGTAACATTTAAAAACATACATACGGTTCTTCTTCCAAACTTTTCCAGTATCCCAAATGTAGGGTTCCTTCCAAATGTAGGGTTCTTCTTCCATACTTTTCTGATAATGTATGGTTGTTTAATCATACTTTTCTAATATCTCATAAATTATACAATACATTCCATCTTTACAATAGGATTCTCTATGTAGGGTATGGAGAATGTTTCCAGAACATGCTTAAGCATATCCTGAATATATAGAGGATGAACAGTGTTTCTAGAACATGCTAACTCGAATACTTTAGAAATTAATTCTCATTGTTCAAGAACTTAATTATTTATTCTCGTAATCAAAATATAATGAATAAAAAATTCTTGAAATAAACTTAAAATAAAATCATTAGAAAACAATTAAGGGTATTTTTGAGCATCAAAATCATCATAAAGAGATAGAGTATTGTTCTCAACAATCTCCCCCTTTTTAATAAAAAGATTATGTATTGTTGAAAACAACACTTTCTCAACACGTCTCTCATCTCTTATCATTTAATTTGGGAGAAAACTCTATTATAAGGATTCCATGTTTGGTTATTATGGTTATAATGTGTTTTAACATGTCTTTTATTATAATCCATTATAAGAGGGTTATGAGATAATGGATCTATGATTTTGTGGGTAATTTTATCTAGGAAAACTTGGTTGTGGTTGGTAGATTTACTCTTATTATTTTATATCAAGAAGATTAAGTATTTTTGTATTTAAAGATATATGATTGTGTTTATTGGTGGGAAATTATTGGTAAATCCTCCTTGGAGAGTTATCTTATTGTTTATTCATTTTTATAAATGAGGTTGTGGGTGATACCAAAATAATGTTTACTAAATGTGTATTTGGTTATTTTGTTGTTAGAAGAATGAATTTTGGTGGGTATAAACTCAAATTTAGTATGGGTTAACATATGTTTATGATTTATATGTATGTTACATTATTAGTTAAAACATGGATACCAATTCTGTTTAGGTGGGAAATTGAATTACACTTTCTGGTGGTAATATGGGTGAGAGGTGTTGGATTTTAACTCATGAGTTTTTTCAAATCAAAGGACCTATTTGATGGGTGACACATTGGGTTTTTTTACTTCTATATTAGAGGGGAGGGGTTGGTTTATTTATTGGGTGTGTGAGTTCATAGTAAATTTGAGTTATTTATGGTGATATTTTGTTATACTAGTCATATTTATCTTTTACCTTGTTGTTATGATTCCCTGAAACATTATAAAAAATTATGAGTTGACATGTTGTTAATTAAGTAGAATATATGAGATTTTTAGGGGGATTTCCTATTGGGTTTATAAAGTGACCAAAAATATTTATCTTGGTGTGTATATAGATTTATTTCAACACGATTTATGTATATAATGGGCCACTTAATTTTCTAGAGGGTAAAATAGATGTAGTGATATTTGGAGATAGAGTTGGGAGCTTATAGGTAGCTATTGGGTGGATCTTGGTATAGTCCCATATTGGGAACACTATTTTACCTTTTGAGTCTCTTATTCTTATAGTATTTTATCGAGTTGTTTTAGGGTTTTTATGTTGTACCTTGTTATTTTTTATTATGTTATTGGAGCTTTATCGGATGTTCTCATGGATTATATTTCAATATTATTATAGTTTTCTTCCAATAGTGGTTTTTTCATGGAAAATCATCCACAAATGATGATTATAACCCAAGAAATTTATTTTCAGCCTTTGGTGTCTAGGGAATGCACCTTCGATCAGTGTAATTTTTAACTTATCTAGAGTTTTGGGTTATTTTTGGGATGTTATAGGTTGTTTCATGGGAACAATGAGAGATATTTTTCTATAATTCTATTGATTATCCTACTACCCCTTCCCCTCCTTCCTTTATAACATTAGATAATATAATGTTAAGTGTGGAGATTCCATCCTGGGTGTTGGGTGATCTATATCAATATCTGGATACACAAGAGAGGAGGGATTTGTTTGGCCACCTCTAAAGGGTATTTATACAACACAAGATTAAGGAGATATATAAATACTGACTTTACTATAATTTACATGTAGTGTTATTTATTTGTAGTATATACATAGGTTAGGTTTCAAGCATGCACTACCACAAAACTGGGTTTCTGCAGTGCCACCATTTAAGGGTTCTAAAAAAAAGCGCCGATAAAGGGTAGTTTTAACAGCACAAAAAAAGTGTTATTAAAAGTGGTCCTTTATCTGTTCTTTTTTTAGCACTGGAAAAGGTGCCCCCTTTATCAGTGCTTTTTTAGCAATATTAAAGTGGTCCCCTTTATCCGTGCTTCTTTTAGTAGTACTGATAAATGAGGGACTTTATTAATTATTATTTTCCCTAGAACTGATAAAGGTTATATTTAAAAAAATATTATATTTCATAAAAAATAATATATTTATATATAAATATATAAGTATATTTATATTGATATAAATATAATATATATATTTTAAATATGTTTTAGATAAGTATAAATAAATATTTCCACTAAATATATAAGAAATATAGTGAAAATAGATTATAAAAGATCATAAAAAAATTGTTAATTAAAAATTTTCTAATTATAATAAACTAAAAATCATTTAATAACAATTTGAAGACAAAAAAAAAAGAAAAAATTAATAAAAGATCAAAAATAATTTGAAAGTGTAACTCAAACTTCAAATGACCCTAACGTTTGATCCGGGTGTCCGTTTGAGATCTACAAAATATCAAATTGAAGCCTGTGATAAGCTCTACGTGCTAGTGATATAAGGGAACCTTCAATCAAATTTTCCAAGGATAAAAAGGTCGAGATGTCATCCAAAACTGAGTTTTTAGTCCAGATACCAAGTTTGTTTAACATTCAATAGAATTTTAGCCACGTTTCAGGGGGCCTTTTTGACTTTTTTGACTAGGGAAAGAATTTATTATGAGGGGTTGCATTTATATTGATATTATGGATTTGAAATTTTATCATTTTTGAAAAATTTAATGTTATTTATAATCAATTATATAACAATATATACATATTTTTTTAATATTCACCCACAAAAATTCAATTTTTTAAATAAATAATTAAACATATTTACATATAAAGTATATTTATCAATATATAAGGCTTATCTAAATAAAAAACTAATATTCATTTTATTTATATTACAAATATATTAATATTTATATACCTATATGATGTGTGTGTGTGTGTGTATATTTGTGTGCACCTCTATTGACAAACTGATATAAATTATCTATATATTCCAATCATATGTATATACATATTAATATATAATAATTTTAAATACATATAAATTTTTATAATTATACATACAAATACACATATAATAGATGTCTGTGTTTGTTGTATATATGTATTTATTTATTTATAAACACACACAAAAAGCATATTTTATAAATGTTTGTAAAACTGATCTTAAAAAAAATACTAATAAACAAATAAATATACATATAAAAAATATAAATATATATAAATAAATAGATATAAATATATATATATATATATAGACGAATAAATATATAAATATAACTATATATATATATATATATTAATATAACTAAATTTATATATTAATATTAATATATATATATATGTTAATAAAAATATATATTACTATAAGAGTAAATATAACTATATATATATAAATAAATAGATATATTAATAAATGAAGAGAAAATAAATATGGTGGAGTGGTAAAGGCTTAGGTGCACAAGAAATAGGTGCAAAGTTCGAATCTAGGGGGAGGCAGGTCGCACACGTTGGTGGAATAAAGGCTAGAACTATTAAATGGGGTGGGGTGGTGGCAGGGGCCTGTGGGCTGGGGGGGGGGGGGGGGGTGGCTGGGGCGTTTAGGCTGGGTGTTTGGGAACTATTAAAGGGGTTTTCATGTGTTGTTGAAGCCCCTCCCTAACATGAAGAAATATTTTATTTATTTATTTATGTCTTTTTACTTTTATCAGTGCTTTTTTAAAATCATTGATTAAAGGGGTCCTTTAACAGTGCTAAAAAAGCGCTGACAATGGACCCATTTATTAGCGATTTTTTAGTAATGTTAAAGGGGGCCCCCTTTATATTTTCCTTGATTATTAGCACTTTTTTAGCACTTTTAATGTGATTTTCTAGCACTGATAAAAGCCATATTTGTAGTAGTGATGGTTTATCATGGGAAATATGGGTTCTAATTTCATTCATTACTTTGAAGAAGTGAAATTTAATCATTAGAAACCATTCTCTTATATTTATTTTAGATTTATCAATTCTCATTTTGTCACATCTTATTAAATCACATATCTTCCATACACATGGAACAATAAATCACATATATGATGAGGTAAAATAATAAAGACCACTATTCAATATTCATTTATTTAACCACATCCAACGATGCTCATTAATTCAATCAAATATTTCCCAATCATCCTCAATGATCTATTTTTAAATCAAAGGTATAAATTAAAAAATTATAAAAAATTTATAATTTATTTCCAGAATTAATTCAAAGTCATCATAATGGAGGTAATTATTATTAAGTAGTGTAACTTTATTTGAATATTA
The DNA here is from genome assembly GCA_963277665.1 of Viscum album. Taxonomy (NCBI): domain Eukaryota; kingdom Viridiplantae; phylum Streptophyta; class Magnoliopsida; order Santalales; family Viscaceae; genus Viscum; species Viscum album. The sequence continues at coordinate 750,589,096 of OY728123.1, read as the reverse complement.
GGAAACAATATGTAGACAATAAGTATGTGACTCTCAATCCATCAATGAGAAAGATATTATATAATATATTTAAATTTATTATTATGTTTCACCATAAATTCAGGAAATCTAAATAATAGTGAATATGGAAGCCCTTTACCCATAAAATGACAATAAATAGCTTAGACACAATCTCTTCTTACCCACACCACATGTGGAAAATCCATTTTGTTTCTATGTTATTTTACTATGATCTTGTGAATCACATGAAAATCCTTAATTAAAACACACCCAAATTATTGGATGATATATGAAGGGAAGAAGAGGGGAATATAAAGGATGGAAATTAGCTTTACTAATGAGTAAAGATTCTCAAATTTCATGGATATTATAAGTAAAAAGGATAGAGGAGGGAAATTATTGTGAACTGGTTATGGTCCCATTAGTTAGTGTCCCTAAATAAATCCTAAGTGGGTGGGATCCATAAAAAATATTCTATATTTATTTATACTTAGAAAGTATAACTAGGTCAACCATATACCCAATAACCCCAAACCTGCCACTTGGAAACTCATCGAATTCCAGATTCAAGGACACCAACCACATGTGTCACTACTAGTGGGATACCCCTACAAATTTAATCCCTTGTAACCAAGTGGAATTATACTCAATACCTAATGGTTACTACAAGAACAAAAAATTTTAAATTCCCTAAAATTTAGAAAATGACACCTTTGGGCTTTTAATGATTCCTCCTTTTTAAAAACTATTAACTGAACTTCTAAGAGAAACTATAAAGACCACTAATTCATTATGTTTGAATAAATATTATTTATTTTTATAATGAAACACTTGAATATAGTTTCTCTATGTTTTAAAAACACCCAATGCTGCTTATAGTTACATGCTACCCACCTAAACATTTCTCTTCCTTGAGAAGAATGAACATACATCTCTAATAAACCAAAATAACCACTACGATTCAATGCATGATTATTATCTCCAAGATCCATATTATTTAGGGCTATTATATTTCAATGCACAAATCAAAAAAATATTCTTTTATAAAAAAACCTCATGCTTTAATACATCATATATAATAATCAGTCAATAGATATTGTTCATAGGTAAAATTTTGATTCATATTACTTGAATATGTAAGAAAAGTTTCACTTGATACATTTTTGAACTGAGTTCCTAAAAAAAATTATGACCTATAGTTTCTGGTTGAAATTAGTTCTTACACATCACTAATTATGTCTTTTTACAATTTTTATATGTAAAAACCCCAATATTTAATGCCCAACCCTCATTTTTGATATCAGTAGTGACTGTCCTTCCACTATTTTCTATGACCTTCCATCAAGAAGCACTTGTAAATTCTCACAAAAAAATCATAGTTTTTTACTTGAGCCAATATCTATAAAAAAATCTTTACTTCAATATACATTTTATTGTACACTCTTTTCAGAACCTCTATATTCTAGTATCGATTAGAACAATGACATGTTTCCTGAATCTCATATCGATAATATTCCATATGCATGGAATATATTATGAAAATCATAGATCAATATCTGGATTAGTATATTTCCTACTAACAGACCATTTATTACCTACTTATATCTATGCACTGACATGAAAAATTAACAACACATGAAACACCCTACAGTCACTATATTTTTTCCAAAATATGTATATTACCATCATGTAATAAATGGATTATTCCCCACCATGTATTTTAATTATATTTACTTTATGAGTATTGAGTTATAAAAAATATACCATCACTCCAGAATCATTTCTCACAAGCCATGATAATAGTAACTAGATTCAACTATACTAAGAGAATTTCTCTAGGGTCAAAGGATATCATAATGTCATGCAATACTTGTATTTAATATCATCAAAGTTCAATAAAAAACCCCTAAATCTATACAGGTATTGATTAAATAATTTATATATTATCACAAATACACGATACTTTTATTATGACTTCTATAAACTTCACCCAATTCCATAAGAATCCTTATATCATTCACTAGTGTCTAACTTGATACTGTTGAAACACTATTCAACATAATTCCTTAAAACCCATAAGAATCATTTTATGATTCAAACATCCTAATATATTTCTCAACATCCTATTGTTATTAAATCCTATATTCTACCCAAGGGTGGTCATTCCTAAAATATATTATTAGTGATAATATCACAAGGTTGAGCCTAATTATTTCTATATAACATTCCATGAATTCATTTTCAAAATCTACACACTTTCCCACATGGTTGGATAAAACCAAAAGAACAAAATTAAAGTTTTTACTTTTATCCACTTTGATACAAATATGTATTAGGATCTTTAAGGATTCAATGAGGGGGAGGGAGTGAATCAGTGAGTCTAGTTCATTTATGTTATTAAACCAAACATCTATAATCACCCATTATGATGAATGAAACACTCAATGTTATGAATTCATTCTTAATAAAAAATAAAAAAAATAATTAATCAATTTCCTACAGTACCATCAATCATGAAAAAAGAAAACATACTATAAAAAGTTATTTACAAGGTTCATGATTCAAAATGAATTGATACATCATTGGAATGATATAGGAAACTTCTAATCGCATGATTAACAAGGGTTATGGTGATGGTAAAAATGAGATTGATTTATTGTTGATCTCTTTATAAAATAAAATCTATCATGAAAGATGTTATATTGTGCCAATCAATAAAATAAAATTAATCAAAGTACAAAACAATTATATTCATCTTTAAGAAGAATATTTAACATGGTATAGATGAGTACCTACTCTACTTTTATTATTATTACACTAAAATATTCAAAAAATAAATGAATTAACTCTAACTATAATAACCCAAATACTTTTTAATATTCCACTGAGATATTTTTTATGAAAGAATAAACTATTTATTTTCTATAATAAAGGGATTAATCTGATATCAACACTATACTAAATATAATAGTTCTATCTTTTTTATAAATGATCTTTATTCTTCAAATCCAAGTATTTTACCTTTAGGAAATAAAATCGTAAAAATAAACCATAAAATTCTTCTTTAACATGTTTCTTATTCCTTATTATCATATTTTATTCAAACAATAATTCATGTCACCCCTTTTGTACACTTTTCATACACATAAATGTATTATATTTTGAATTTTGAATAAGAAAAACAAACCAACCTAAATAAGTACGTTTTTATTCCTTAATTTGATATATTGGAAAACTGTAAGATAGTAAATCACCTTGGATTCAGTTTATTAAAACTAAATGTTGAATTTATGTAGTCCTGCTTGGTAAACCATTGGAAACTTCATCCAATACACTAAAAATAGTTTTTTTCTATTAAAACCCAAAAAAGGCTAGTTGAAACCACAAGAAGAATATTGAAGAAAAATACTCTCAAAACCACTTGTTTTTCCTCCATAACACTAGTGTAGTTGTAATGACCCAATGTTTTTAATTGGAAATTAAATTCTCTTAATTTTGTCATAAAATCCAATGAAAACACAAAATAATGAACTACTAAGTGGTAAGTGACCTTTTAAACATAGGTTTTTTAGTTCTGTGTTTAGAATTTCAAAAATCTAACATACACGGTTGTGACCAATAAGTTATTTGGAGTCCGATAAAAAAACATAATTTTTTTGTCAATAGAAACCTACCCATATTAATATTAACATACCCTTATGAATAGTGATATACCCTAATGAATAGTATCCTTACCTATGATTGTATAAAAATAATATTCAAGTGAAATTATGATGTACATGTGTTTTAGAATAAGCAAAGGAATATTTTAGAACTGGGTTATTTTAATAAATTATGATTAAATATTAAATTAATAATATTTAAAAAAGTATTTTTGAAAAATGGACTTCATTTTTGTATTCTAAACGTTGAAAAATGGTTTGGGTGAATTTTTGGGATTTTTCTGAAATATTGGAATTTTTGATGAATAGTAAAATCTGATAATTCACAATAAATGCTAAATAATGGATTAATTGAGTCATTGATGATGAGATTCTGATGTAAGAAAAATTGGTATGAAGTCACATGCGTTTATTACTATTATGGGTCACAGAATACTTACTATTCCTTGTCTTGTGAAGCAATAATAAACTAATGATTAAAAAATTATGAAAACCCTCCTCCCCTCCACTATAAATACCACCCATTATTACCTCTTCTCTTAACTCCTCTCAAGCCTTGTTCTTTTCCAATATTCTGCCCAAATATCTCCCCAAGATCCTCCCCCACATAAAAAATCCCCTAGCCTCTTCAAAATACCAAAACCTCTCCCCTTAAGAGGTTCTCAAAGGTGGAAGTTTCAAGAGGTAAATTCCTCATTCCAATTCCTTCTTTTCTTTTATGTTCTTTTCTTTTTTGTTTCTTTCCTCACCTCCCTTCAACCAAATAGTATGGTAACTCCAATAACATAAATTTAATGGAATTTTTTTAAAATAATGTGATATTTCATTATCTTGTCTCCTTTCTGCACCTTTTATTTGAAAGGAATGAAAGCAGCATTTGAGATGTGCTAATTTAGCACATTCAAGGACAACAGTTTATCAATTTCTACTATCATCCTTAAATCTGGTCATGAAACCAGTTTTTATGGTTGAACTATATTATATATATATATATATAATATCCTATTTTTATTCTTTATTATTTTTGTAAAAATGGTATTATGTTATAAATCAAAACACATTTTTTTTAATCAAACCCCCCAATTAACAAAAATGGTTGTCACTTTGGTTTTATATAATAGTTCGAATTAACTCTAAGTAACATAATTAAATATAAACCATGTAATCTCCTGGATGTTCACAAATAAAATATAACTTCAATTCGAGACACCCACTTTTGTCTTAAATGTTTATCCAAACATAAATATAAGTGAACCAGTCATTAAAATCAAGTAAACAAATCAGCCCAAACAATGAAATTGAACCTCATAACCAATAAAAACAGTTATGAATGAACTTAAAATGATAATAATAAAACAATTAAATATATAAGGGGTTATTTAATTATTATTTAATAAACCTAATTTGTTTATTCAGGTCTTTAATAACAAGTGGAGAACACCAACAACTTTAAGGTAAGAGATCCTCCCCATTTCACTTTTTTTTCAACATTGTCCTCTATGTTATTCCATTTCATGTGTGATCCCTAATGATGGGGTATTATTTCACTCCTTCAAAATACTTCCCTTATGATTTATAAGATATTATACATGCCATTATCTCTCAAAAAATCCCTTTTAGGTACACCTGATTCCATGCCAATAATCCGTAATGAATTCAACCTGAACCTCCTTTACTCCTTCAGGTTTCACTATCTTTATTTTTACCCAAATGAAGTTGTATTTTATTTTTATGTAAAAATTATATATACTATTTATATTCTCCAAACTCATGTTCCATGATCCATCCCTCATTATCATTTGGGTATATACATGTTTTTTAGTGATTCCCACCTTGATACCCCCGATAAGAAATCATGTTTTAAGGGAACTTCCTGAATTCTTACCCGATTTCAAGTGCACTATATATTATGTTTTAAGAAACCATTGTCTTTATAAAATAATTACTTTTATTATGTAAAACGTCTTGGTTCACTTCTGGTTTGATATAAAATATTTTTCCCTTTTCTATTTTAAAAGATCTATAGTATTTTGTTTAAAACCACACAAAATGTTTTAATGCTAAAATTTACGAAATACATTTCTTACAAGTTGTCACTCCTTTTTGAAATCACGTACCACAAAATATTCCTATTGAATTTCCATTTATAATTCCTTTTTTTTCATGGACTCTTTCATGATACGCCCATTAGTTATGATTTATGTCATGGTTGTGGTACCTAATTCTTTCCACGGGTACCCTTATGTTTATGTATGGTTGATTATGTATGATTATTGGTGGGGAAATATTATTTATGTGGCAAGAATATTCATGAAAATTTTGAGATGGGTGTATCCAAATAGAGCTCCAATGCATTGGGTAATGTTAAGTCTTGGGAGACGTGATGTGAAAAGGGATTGGCGGTTAGGCTTGACCTGAACTAAATAAATATCTTATGATTCTTCCAAATTTATATGATTACATGTTTATATGATCCCATGCTTATATGATATTATTTCATATGTTCCATTCTATGTTATAATTATTTCTTGCCTCATAACTCATGTTCTTAAGATGTATCCTTATATTGATTCAATTACAGGGCTTTTTAGCTCATCCCTTTGTTCATGTGTTCCCCAGGGTACCCTATGCAGATGTAAGGGATCAAAGGAAGTTAGGATATATTTATGGGGATTAAATAATGAAATGTTTTTTTATCCCCATGTTTTATGTTTTATGAACCTATCTTTCCAAGACACTAGTCTTAAAGATCCTTGGCTTGTACTATGATGTATAATTATTCTTAAAATCAGGTAATGCTATATATAAAAGGCTTGGGTCTCTATAGTTGGTATCATAGGATGGTCTAGTTATTTTTGGGAGATTAGGAATAGATTACCATAGTGAGAACCTTAAGGATGATAAAAATTATAATAAAACATCCCTAAATTTTGGTAAGTATAGAGTAAGTGGTTTATCAAGAAAATACATACCTCTCGGGATTTGAGCAGGTAGAGGAGACTCTGGAACATATGTACCTAGGAGTGAAAACTCCAAAAAGGAGTTTCGGGCTTGACCCAGGGTATCTTGGTACAAAAAAACGGGCCCCTACTGCACTCTTGGTTATAACACTCCTGGGGGATATGCTTTGGTAGATTCACGAGTTTAGTACAAACCATTATTAAGGGAAAAATAAGCTCATAAGAATATAAGTCAAGAAATAGATCAAGGATAACCAAGATTTAAACCTAAGGAATCCCAAGTTAGGATGTACTTCTTATTTATAATTTCATCCTTCTATGTTCAAAGTTTCCTTTTTATGATCAATAGATAAGTACTAAAGACCTCTAATTATACATTCTTTTTCTTAGTTAATGGTGGGAAATAGAAGAATATGCTCCAACAACCAATGTGATAGGCAATGTGAAGATTTCCTTAATGATATGCCTGATATGATGAGAGAGGGTACTCAAAACATCATGATAGTACTTTCTTAGCTGGCTCAAGTTATGAATAATAACATGAATTGTGCATAATACCATCTGCTTCCAAGGAAAGAGAAAGTTTCCATAGAATCCTTCATGCGGAAAAGGCCTCCCTTGTTTAGCGGATCTTCAGATCCCCTCCTCACGGAACAATGGATTAACTCTACTAGAAAGATATTCTCTATCCTCTAGTACTCAGAAGAAGATAAGGTTGTACTAGAAGTCTACCATTTTGATGGGGAAGCTGATTAGTGGTGGAAACTAATCAAGAATAAAAAGTCCCAAGAGGAAATTGATTCCATGGATTGGGAGGAATTCAAGAGGATATTTTTATCCAATATTTTCCTTGAACCCTTCATCTCAATATGGAAAGATATTTACTCAGACTTATGTAGAAGGAAGATGAGTCCATCATGGAATATGAAGAAAACTTTACAAGGCTTGCAAGGTATGCCTCTGGCATTGTCATGAACACTGAAAGTAAGGTGGATCACTTCTTTAGCGGACTAAAGCCGAGTCTACGAAAAGTGTTGGTGATTCAAGACTTTGATATTTATGAGGATATTTTCTATTGTGCCCTCAAGTTTGAAATGGGGATTGGAGACTCCTAGTGGTCTCGTGGGCCCAATGACAAGAAGAGTAAAATGGAGATCAACATGGGTGGTTTATCAAACAAATCCCTTGATGGAAAGAAGCCTGACATTTCCCCATGCCAAAATTTTGGGAAGAAACATCTTGAGAACTGTTTGAAGGGAACCAAGAATTGATTCAAATGTGGAAAGTTAGGTTATCTGGACAAGAACTACTGAAGGGATATGAAAAATCCCACTAATGTTGCAGAATAAAGGAAGGTTCGGATCAACACTCAGACAGTTTTGCAGTGTTAATACTGTAAGGATCATGGGAATTATGTGAACAATTGCCCTAAGCTGAGGGTTGTCAGAGGAAATCAACAATAATATTCAAGGCAAGAAGTAAGGGATTATGATATCACTGCTCCTAAGGTGGAGATAAACAATGATGTGGTGATAGGAATGCTAGATATTCATTCAAGAATAGAGAATGTACTATTTGATTATGTTTCTATGCATTCTTTAATATATTACAAGTTTAGTAGAACAATTCAAACACCACCACAAATTTGGAGGAAGAGTTTTCTGTGATAACAACAAATGGGGAAATCATTGCGTCCATGGTTTATAACTCCTCCCTGGTTAATGTTTGTGGACAGAACCCCCCAACTAATCACATCATACTTCATTTAGTGGAGTTAGACGCTATCTTGGGCATGGATATAATATCTTTGTACAAGGAACACAACAAGTTTTGGGAAAGGGAGATTAATATTCACGTCTCTAAGAATCCTCCAATTATTCATAAGTGTAAGGAGGAAAATGAGTCTCATTTAGAATATTCGTCTCAAGTGTGGATATTTTTACCTTACGAGCAAGAGTTTACAAGTCAAATGATTGAGACAAAGGAGAGAATCATGCTTTAATACATTCCCATAATGTGGGATTACACTGATGTATTCCCTAAAGAGTTTTCTGGTCTTCCTCCTAAATGAGAGGTTGAGTTCTCAATTGAACTTATTCATGGATCTTTGACTATATCAAATACACCTTACAGAATGGCCACCGTAGAGCTATAAAAACTTAAAAATTAGTTACAGGAGAATATAGACAAATGTTTTATATTCCCAAGTGCCTCACCTTGGGGTGTTCCAGTCCTCTTCATTAAGAAGAAGGATGTATCAATGCGCCTCTTCATTGATTATTGTGAGCTCAATTAAATCACGATAAAGAACAAATATCCCCTCCCACGGATAGATGAATTTTTTGATAAAATTCATTGGACCAGTTATTTCTCTAAGGTGGACCTTTGGTCGGGATATCATCAATTAAAGGTAACGAAGGAAGATATTCCCAATACTAACTTTTGAATGAGGTATGGACACTATGAGTTCATAGTGATGCCCTTCGGACTCACTAATGCTCAAGTAATTTTAATGGATTTAATGAATAGAGTCTTTAGAGATTACCTTGAGAAATTTTTGGTAGTCTTTATTGATGATATTCTAATATACTCCAAGTGAAAGTAGGAACATGAGGAGCATTTGAATACTGTGTTAAATACTTTGTGAAGGGAGAAGTTGTTTTCAAAGTACAGTAAATGTGAGTTCTGGATGGGGGAAGCATCATTCTTGGGGCATGTTATCACCAGCAAAGGGATATCTGTGGACCCTTCCAAGATGAAGGAAATTGAAAAGTGGCCCAGACCAACTTTCTTAATGGAGATCTGTAGCTTCTTGTATCTAGCTGGGTATTATCGACTATTTTGGAAGAACTTTTCACGATAGTCAAACCCAATGACCAAGATGACACAAAAAGGGGTAAAGTTTGCCGGGACGGAAGAATGTGAGGTAAGCTACAATGAGATAAAGAGAAGGCTGATCACTGCACCTGTACTCACATTACCAAAAAGTGGAGATGATTTTTTGATATACAAAAATGATTCAATGAAGGGATTCGGTTGTGCACTCATGAAAAATGATAATGTGATAGCTTATGCCTCACGAAAGTAGAATATCTATGAGACGAATTACCCGACACATCATCTAGAGCTAGAAGATGTGATTTTTTCCTTGAAGATCTGGCAGCACTACCTTTATGGTGAGAAGTATGAAATATACACCGACCAAAAGATCCTAAATTATATATTCACACAAAAAGGTGCTCAACATGATTCAAAGGATATGGTTAGAGATAATCAAGGATTACGATTTCTCTATTCACTATCATCCTAGAAAGGTGAACAAGGTAGGTGATGCTCTAAGAAGAAAAGAACCTGCTACTCTATCCATGTTACGGATTGAGAAAGACCCCATATTCTTGGATATGCAAATAATGGATTTTGAAATCATAAGGGCAGGGGATACATCCTACCTTACCCAAATGATTACGCAACCATCCATTTAAGAGAAGATTAAGGAAGCACAAAGGGATGGCGTAGAGTTACAAAAGAGGGTGAGTGATGTAAAGGATGGGAAGATGCACGAGATCCATATCAACAATGATGGTGTGATTTGGTTTGGAACATAGATTTGTGTGCCTTCATCACCCAAGATAAAGAAGGAGCTATTAGACAATGGCCATAGCTCAACATTCTCTATCCATCTTGGGAGTACCAAGATGTACCGTGATATCCAAGAACACTTCTGTTGGGATAACATGAAGAAGGATATTGTAGAATATATATCAATTTTCTTGGTATGTCATCAAGTTGAAGCAGAGGGACAAAATTCCAAAGGTATGATGCAACCATTACTTATACCGATGTGGAAATGATAGAATGTCACTATAGACTTTGTCACTAGTCTCCTAAAGAAGTCTAGGGGAAATAATAAGATATGGGGTGTGGTTAACTGACTCAACAAGACTTCCCATTTTATCACTACTCGGGAAGACCTATCGCTCGAACAACTAGCAAAAAATATATGTGAAGGATGCGATGAGACTGCATGGTGTTCCACTCTCAATTGTCTCTGCTCGTGATCCAAGTTTCACATATAAATTCTAGAAGAATCTTCAACATGCTTTGAGTACGGAATTAAATTTCAGTATAAACTATCATCCCCAAACTGATGGGAACTTTGAAAGGACTATTTAGACACTTGAAGGTATGGTAAGGGCCAGCTCTCTAGAATTCAAAGGTGGATGGGATCAAAATCTCCCATTGGTTGAGTTCTTATACAACAATAGCTTCCATTAGAGTATTCAAATGGCTCAATATGAACCTCTATATAGAAATTGATGTAGAACTCCAACCTGTTGGAATGAAGTTGGAGAATGAAAGTTACATGGACCCGATCTTGTGCAAGAGATCTCAGAGAAGGATCATGTAATCTAGAAAAACATCAAAGCTACTCAGAGTCGACAAAAGAGCTATGTTAACAAACATCGAAGAGACTTGGAGATTGATGTTGGAGATAAATTCTTCCTTCGCATATCACCATGCAAGAGAGGCATGCGGTTTAGAAAGAAAGGGAAGCTATTCCCAAGGTACATTGGCCCCTTTGAGATCTGTGACCACATAGAAGCTGTGTCCTATCAGCATGAACTTCCACCAAATATGTCTCATGTTCATGATGTGTTTCACATATCACTCCTAAGGAAGTACATACTTGACCCCTCACATGTATTGAACTCTGAGGTGGTGCAGTTGGAAGATGAACTCTCTAATGAGGAGCAACCAATGAAGATTTTGGACCGAAGAGATCAGGTTCTATGCAACAAGAAAACCCACCTTTTCAAAGTGTTGTGGAGGAAGCAAAAGATTGAAGAAGCTACTTGGGAACCAGAGGAGGAAATGGAGGAGAATTACCCTCACTTGTTTACAGCCTAGAATGTAAAACGAAATTTCGAGGGAGAAATTTCATAAGGGGAAAAAATGTAATGACCCTATGTTTTTCAATGGAAATTCCCTCATCACAAGTATGTCATAAAATCAAATTAAAACACAACATAATGAACTAATAATTTCTAAGTGACCTTTAAACATAGGTTTGTCACTTTTGTGGTTGGAATTTTGAAAATATGACATACACAGTTGTGTCTTGTATGTTATTTTGAGTTCGATAAGGAAAACATAAATTTTGGTGAATAGTGACCAACCCTTATGAATAGTAACATACCCTTATGAATAGTGATATACCCTAATGAATAGTAACCTTACCTATAATAGTATTAAAATAATTTTCATGTGAAATTATGATGTACCTGTATTTTAGAATAAGTAAATGAATGATTTAAAATTGGGATTTAATAATAAATTATGATAAAATATTAAATTAATCATATTTAAAAATTATCTTTTAAAAATGGACTTCATTTTTGGATTCGAAATGTCTAAAAATGTTTAGGGAGTGTTTTTGGTATTCTTTGAAATGCTTGAATGTTTTACAAATATTAAAATCTGATAATTCACAATAAATGCTAAATAATGGATTAATTGAGACATTGACGATGATTTGTTGATGTAAGCCTAGTGGGTTCTAATTCACATGCGTTTATTACTTTTATTGGTCATTTAATACTTACTATTCTTTTCCTTGTGAAGAAATAATAAACTAATTATTAAAAAATTATGAAAACCCTCCTCCCCTCCACAATAAATACCACCCATTCTTACATATTCTCTTCACTCCTCTCAAGCCTTGTGTCATGCCAATATTCTTGCCAATTATCTCCTGAAGACCCTCCCCTACGTCCAATATCCCCTGGACTCTTCAAAATACCAAAACCTCTCTGCTTAAGAGGTTCTCAAATGAGGATGTTTTAAGAGGTAAATTCGTCTTTCCAATTCATTCTTTTCTTTTATGTTGTTTTCTTTTTGTTTATTTCTTCCCCTCCCTTCACCCAAATAGTATGATAACTCTAGTAATATACATATACTAGAATTGTTTTATGCTAATGGGATATTTCATTATCTTCTCCCCTTTCCCCACCATTTATTTTAAAGGAATGAAAGCACCGTTTGAGATGTGCTAATTTAGCACATTTAAGGACAACAATTTATCAATTTCTATTATCATCTTTAAATCTGATCATGAAACCATTTTCATTATGTTTGAACTAGATTATATATATGTAATATATCCTATTTTGATTCTAAAATATTTTTTTACAAATGGTACTAAGTTATAAATCAAAACACGTTATTTTTAATCAATCCCCACAATTAAAAAAAACCATTGTCAGTTTTGTTTTATATAATAGTTTGACTTCACACTATGTAACCAAATTAAATTTTAGACCTTGTAATCTCTTGGATGTTGAATAATATAATATAACTTCAATTATGGACAACCACTTTCAACTTACATGTTTATCCAAACATTAATATAAGTGAACTGATCATTAAAATCAAGTAAACAAACGAGCCTGAACAATGAAATTGAACCTCCTAACCAATCAAATCAGTAATGAATGAACTTAAAATGACTTTACTAAACCAATTAAATATATAAGGGTTTTTGGAGTTATTAATTAATAAACCTAATTTATTTATTCAGGTCTTTATTAACAAGTGGAGAATACCAACAAATTTAAGGTAATGGATCCTTCAAATTTCACTTTTATTTCAAGATTGTCCTCTACGTTATTCCATTTTATGTGTGATCCCTAATGATGGGTTATTATTTAGCACCTTCCCCATACTTACCTCATGATTTATATGTTATTATAAACCCCATTCTCTCTCATAAAATAATTTTTAGGTACACCCAATACCATGTCAATAATCCGTAATGAATTCAACCCGAACCTCCTTTACTCCTTCGAGTTTATCTATCTTTATTTTTACCCAAATGAAGTTGAATTTTATTTTTTATGTAAAAATTATACATACTATTTATATTATACAAAATAATGTTCCAAGATCCACCCCCATTCTCTTTTGGGGATATAAATGTTTTTTAGTAATTCCCACCTCGATACCCCCCGATAAGCAATAATGTTTTAAGGGAACTTCCCGAATTCTTACCTGATTTAAAGTGCACTCTATCTTCTATTTTAAGCACAAATTTTCTATATAAAATCACTATTTTTATTATGAAAGCCTTCTTGATTATCTTCTGGTTTTATATAAAATATTTATTCCTTTTCAATTTTAAAATCTCTATAGTATTTTCCTGAAAACCACACAAAATGTTTTAATGATAAAATTTCCCAAATACATTTCTTACAAGTTGTAAATAGTTTTTGACATAATATACCATGATATATGACTATTTAATGTCTATGTATAATTCCTTTCTTTCATGGACACATTCATGATACGCCCATTGGTTATGAGCCCTTACTTGGCTTTTTAGCTCATCCCTTTGTTCTTGTGTTCCCCAGGGTACCCTATGTAGATGTAAGGGCTCATAGGAAGTTAGGATCTTTTTATCGAGATTAAATAAAGAAATGTTTTTAGCCCCATGTTTTATGTTTTATGTACCTAGTATTTAAAGACACTAGACTTAACAATCCTCGATTGTACTCTAATGTACAATTATGATTAAAATCATGTAATTTTATATATAATTTGATATGGTCACTATATTAGTGATAATAGATATATTGTGAGAGTAATATTAGTAAAATTTTATATATTTAACCACAAAAAACAGTGAATGGACATCGACGCTATAGTGGTCAAGTAATGCACTTGACAACTTCATTTTCTCTTTAAATTCATTGAACTATAATTGTTTCTCCAAATAATCCGATGAACTTATATCTTGTTCAAATATATTTCATCACATATTTATTGATGTGAATCATATGATAAAAGAAAAATAAATCTGAAAAATTATCTCCTTTAAACCCAAACTCTAATTCCTTTGAATATGAATTCAATAATCCTCCTTTGTATTTTATTTTCAATCATTCAACATAAAACTCCTCCACTCAAAGAAATATCATTAATAAAAAACTGATATAAGTAAATCATGGTCTAAACATATATGATCATACTCAACATAGAAAAAAATATTTAAATACAAATGATTAATGATAAATTTAATGTTATCAAAAATCATATCACACTCATATCCTCATTCACTTACAAGCACATCTAATTTATTTTTATTTTCATAAAAAGTGTACATGTATATGTGCCAAATTTTATTTATGGGATGAATAATTAAAAAAACATTATAATAGTTCACAAATTAAAGACACAAATATGATGATATGACAAAATTAACCATGGGATTTTATCCCCCAAAATTATTTATTAGCCTTTATATGAACAATATAGTTTAAGGGAAAACACCGATATTGGATTTATGAAATTATCCCCCATCAATAATGATAGTAAAAATTTAATAGTGAAGGGATTTTATAACTATAAATTTTCTTCTAGAGATATGTGGTTTAAATCCTAGAATCATCCTAAAATATTGAAATGTGTCCCTTGAAAATGGCTTGGTAAAATAAGTCGCTACTTACTCTTAGGTAGGAATAATATTGGACTTCATTGATGAATGATATTTTTTAAGAAGTGACGCTTTATATTAAAGTTCTTCATTCAAGTATACCGATCTGAATTTCATCAATAATTAATGGAACTTGTTCATCATAAATAACTAACAACGATATCTTTGATTTAACTTTGAGATATTAATGTTATGTTCTCATCCACATTAATTGTATTATATATTGAGTAGTAATAAAATAATTTTCATCTAATATAAAAAAATAAGATAAATTATTCTTCATTGTGTACCAAGAAACAAAATTCTATTTCTATAAGAATTATCCTGTTGTAACATCCTAGTTCCGGGTGATGCCCAAAGGTACCCCATACCCGATTGGTCCCATGGTCCTAAGAACATTTCCCTAAACGCCAGAGGATACCAACTAGCTGAAAGGGCCTTGGGTGTGATTGTGGGGAGACTATACCCTCATTGGCAGAGTAACAAAGTAGAAACAAATAGATAACAATAGTAGAAGTAGTAATAACATACAATAAGTAGACAATGAGAGACTTGAAGTAAATAAACAACTGGTGAACATATAAAAATGATTCATTTCACATATGTCTAGGAAAGCAGCCAAACATGTCACAATTCTAGAAATACTGGAATAAACCAAAGTACAAGGAAACAAATAAACTCCAGCAGCATCGCAAGCCTCAGCTTGGTCCCTTTCTCTCCAACTCCACTACAATCAAGTACCTGAAGTAGAAGGGATATTTTCATTATCTATCCCTGCAATAATATAATCTGTTTGGGACCAAAATCATGACCCAAACAGACTGTGAGACGAATCCTAGTAGGTAACCACCCAAATATTTGTGCCTAACAGTCAGTGAATATATATAATAGTCAATATTAAATGTGAAGCAATAAAAAAGGAAGTACTCATAAGTGAACACTCCTAC
Organism: Viscum album; assembly: GCA_963277665.1. Taxonomy (NCBI): domain Eukaryota; kingdom Viridiplantae; phylum Streptophyta; class Magnoliopsida; order Santalales; family Viscaceae; genus Viscum; species Viscum album. Next base: position 750,573,039 of record OY728123.1, on the reverse strand, counting down.
CATTTCAAACTAAATTCAATTACATTTAGTAAAAAACAAACAAACATTCACAAGAAACCCTATGGGAAGTTCTCATAGTCTAACCCCTCTGGTTCAACCTCGACAAAGATTTTCTGAGGAAACACTCACCATCAATTCCCCTTGTGGACTTTAACACTAACCATAGACTCTCTGAGGAAGCACTCAACATCCAATTCCCCCGATGGTATGACAATAGTATACTATAGACACCCTGAGGTAGCACTCACGTCCATACCCCCTATGGTCTCGCAAGGTCAAAAGTATAATAAACACTCTGGGGAAGCCCTCAGCGTCCATTCCCCCTATGGTCTAACTATTCTAGGTTCCCACAGCCATGTGTAATTCAATCGTGTACAAACAATATTCAGCAGCCAATATAAAACTCAAATACTACTTGGAAAATAGCTACTATTCATATCACAAGTATGTCATATAAACAACTCCATTTTAACAACACTATTAATGGACAACATAACAGCCTAACATGCTGTTCTAGACCCAACGACCAATATCAATCAAACATGGGAAAACAAATCAATAGAAAGGTAATAAACCCTATTCATAATCAAACACCCTTATTCAAGAAAAAAAAGCATAGCAGGCATTAACAAGGTTAAATTCTTAAACACACAATACCCTAAACTAGGGTATTGGGCACTTTTTGGCATATATAATTCAACGACATCTACGGAAAGGAAAAAACCACCTACCTTGATATTTTATGATCGATACAATTGAATCACATCCTTTGATTCGACCTAGAATGTTTTAGATCTATAAAAATGAAAAAAATGTTCAACCTTGAATAACTCACGTAAGAGGGGAAATCAAGTAGAGAGGCTCTAGAAGAAGGAATAAATCACTAAGGTGATTCCAATGTAATCAAGGAGGTTTGATTTGGAGAAGAGATGATGGATTGATGGCTCAAGGAAGAATCGTCAAATCCCATCACCCCTGGACAAGAAAGAGCCAAAAGAAGATAGTTCTGTAAATTAGACGTGACCCCATTCCGATATGACAATTAAAAATAAAAATACATGGTGTGTTCCCTGATGATACACAACATGTATAGGCCTTTACCAGGCCCCACTTTAGGCATTCTCCAGGTCACCTCACACACCCGTGTAATCCATTACAGATCCAGTACACAGCTACCCGTGACAACCGAGTACACTACATGTATTCCTAAGTACGCATAGTGTACTCCTAAGCTCTGGACAAAACATGTACTCCTAATCTCTGGACACTGCGATCACACATTGGCCTCACTTTCACAAGTCTCATCATGTACTCGTCTGTGATGCCACAAAACCCATACCAGAGGAATAGATAGACCACATAGAACCTTCACGCTGCGATCAATAATCCGGATAGGATGATCCTCAAACGATGCGTCCACCTCCAACTTGACCTCCTCGGGATGAAAAATATGAGATTATTATGAGAAGTAATGACACAACTAAGAAACATGGAAGACATACGACATATATCGATACCTTTAAGTTAACTAAAATTAATAGGAAACTGGCCCAACTCTCTCCCAAACCTCAAACGGGCCGATGTATCTTGATTAAAGCTTGCCCGGTTTTCTAATACTCATGTGTCCGAACTTCGGTGTGACATGTAGAAAAAACTAACCCCAACCTTGAACTCCTAAGGTCATCTCCTTCGATCAGCATCAGACATATGTCATAACTGTGCAACAACCATCCTATTCTGAGTCAACTCAATCTGCCCTGTGGTCTCCTGAACAAGACGAGTTCCCAGAATAGCTGCCTCTCCTGCTTCCAGCCAACATAGGGGTGATCGGTATGACCTATAGTACAAAGAATCATAAGGTTCCATCTGAATAGTTCCCCGAAAACAATTATTGTAGGAAAACTCCATCAGAGGTATGTGCTTCTCCCAAGAACCTCCAAAATTTTGGATGCATGCTCAAAGCATGTCCTCCAGCACCTAAATCGTACACTCAGACTGGCCATCTGTCTGGGTATGGTAAACCATACTCAAAAGTACCTGTGTACCCAAAGCCCTCTGTAGTACATACCAGACTTGAGAAGTAAAACATGTGTCCCTATCTGAAACAATGGAGTGTGGAACCCCATGTAAATGTAAAATATCCTAGATGTACAACCTTCCCAGATCATCTACACTTAAGGTCTACTTAATCAGTAATAGGTGTGAAACCTTCATGATTCTATCAAGGACAACCAAAACTACATCGTTCTCACAGGGTGACCTTGGTAATCCTGTCACAAAGTCCAACGCGACGTCATTCCACTTCATTTCAAGAATGTGAAACTACTGCAAAAGACCTGTTGGTCGCTGTTGCTCCACCTTCACATTCTAACATGTGGAAAATCTAATTAAAATACCTACAACATCTCTCTTCATACCTGGCCACCAAAACTGACAATGTAGATTTTGATACATCTTGGTGAAACCAAGATGTACTTTCTAAACTAAAGAATGAAAATCCAGAATTATCTCCTCACACATGTTTTCTGAAACCCATACTCTCCCATGAAAACACAAGATATCATCCTCACCTAGGTTCCATCTTGGAATAGGGTCCTCTCCCGACACACTCTCCCATTGAACTTGGCCTTAAGAATCTGATATATTCCTCATTCGCACCCGATCAAGTAGATTATAGGTAACAACTTTAGAAGAAAGGAATGTCTGACTATATCTGTCATGCACCACCAAATGCATCTCAGAGAACAAAGCCATAAGATACCACTCCCTTTTAGCCTCTTAAACTACCTGTATCTGAGTCCTCCTACTAAATGCATCAGCCATTACATTTCCTTTTCCAAGCATGTAGGAATTCTCAAATTCAAAGGAATGAAGGTACTCAACCCACCTTTGCCGTCTCAAATTCAGATCATTTTGAGTGAAGATATACTTGAGACTTTTGTGGTTGGTGAAAACCACAAAATTCTCTTCTAACAGATAATGTATCCAAATGCATAAATAAATAACGACTAAAGCCAACTCAAGATCTTGAATCTGGTAATTCCTCTCATATGGCCTCAAATGCTGGGACTAGTACGCAACAACTCCTTCCACCTACATATGCACTGATCCCAACCTGATACCTGAAGCATCACAGTAAATAGTATAACTCTTTTCATGGCTCTAAAAAAACTAGTATCGATGCTGAAGTAAACCTCCCTTTAATATCCTGAAAGGATGAATCGCCGGAATCTATCCACAGGTACTTCTCACCCATCTTAGTTAGGCCCTTCAGTGGCACTACTAAGCATGAAAATTCCTGTATGAAACTTCAGTAGTAACCATCCATACTAAGAAAACTCTGTACCTCAAGGAAATTATTTGGATACTTCTAGGAAACAACTGATCTCAATTTCTCTAGGTCTATTGATACTCGTGTCTCTGAGATAACATGACCTAAGAAGTGAATCTGGTCCATCCAAAAGTGAAATTTCAAGATCTTAGCATATAAGTGATGCTCTCTCAGTATACTCAAAATGATATCATGATTGTTAGAATGGTCATGCCTAGTGTATGATTACACCAAGATATCATCCACAAAAAACACCACAAAATAATCCAAGTATTTATGGAATACTCGGTTCATCAGTGCCATTAAAACTGCAAGTGCATTCGTGAGACCGAACAACATAACTACTTACTCGTATAGACCATACCTACCCCGAAAGGCTGTAAGAGGTATATTTGATGGTATAACACAAAAATGATGACAACTAAATCTTAAGTCAATCCTTGAGAACACCTAGGATTTTCAAAGCTAATCAAAGATATCATCAATCCTCGACAAGGAATATCGGTTATTGACTATCAGTTGGTTCAACTTATGGTAATCCAAGCAATGTCTGAAGCTACCATCTGCCTTCTTCACCAAAAGGATAGGCAAAACCCAAGGAGTAGTGCTAGGTCAGATGAAACCCTTTTCCTATAACTCCTATAACTGCTTCTTGATCACCCGTAGCTCTAGTGTAGCAATCCTATAAGGAGGAATGAACACTGGTGCCTCTCTTGGCACAAGTTCACTAGAGAAATATACCTATCGATTTGGAGGTAAACATGGAAATTCATATGAAAATGAATCCCTGAAACGATCCACCATTGGAGGAAAGTCCATATGTGAAGTCCCCTAGTCATCCAGATACAAACTAGAAATCTGGGCTGTAACTTATCCCAACCAGGTCGTGTAACACCAATACACACGGTCTGTTATCCTTGAGACACAACGTGTACTTGAACCATTTCTCCCCTGCCCGAGTTCCTCTACACGGAAAAACACATGGCTTCTTCCTGGGTAACATCACATGACATATTCACTATACAAACAATGTGAACCACTTAAGTTTCATCCACCCGTGTCATTGTTCACACGTCAGGATACAAGGTCCCTACAACACGTCATGTTTATGCCCGACCTAGTGAGTACTAGAAAGATTTCACCGACCCATGTCATTATTCACACAACTGGATAAATGGTCTCTAGAATAGGGCGTGTACTCCCAGTACACAACATGTTCCACACAAAAAAACCCAACCCCATGTCCCTGCTCACATAGTCAATCACACAGTTTAATGACTACACAGCATGTAGAAACACCACACGACGTGTACTTAAGAAAAGTTGTTCCCTACCAAAAACAAGGATACATGGCATGTATTCATCATTACACATCGGGTATTCTGGGTTTTTCTAGACAGTAAGCATCAGAAACTACTCCGAAACCCCACAAAAACACTCAAACAAACATTAAAGTGCCAAATTCTAATCTGTGGGGTCCCATATTCCTTGATAATCAAAGATTAGAGTCATATTTATGTATATCATAGTATAACAGTGGAATCAAACACATGATCCACCAAATTCCAATACAGGAGGGCCCATAACACCACATGGACCATAGTTTCACACCCATCCTAAATAAACTTTACATATAATCAATAACCTATCAGATTACAAGTATTTAATCAAGGAATATGTCATAACAACATGCATATCTAGCACAACAAATATCACAACAACATGCAATCGTTAATTCACCCTTAATGGCATGAAATTAATGCATGACATGTGATCTCTAGTAAGTGCCTATATGATGCATGAGATGGAATACCCTCATCTCACGAGGTTTCAACAGAAATAGAACCTCAATAATATCAATGATAACAACACAAAACATGTGAATCACCCAACAATGAAATCAAATCAACTATAATAATTGAAAAACCAAAAAGAAAAAAAATGAAATATTCGAGGCATATTGGATTTTACCTATACACGAGATAGCTACTCCTAGGAAAAACTTATTACCAAATACCACTTCTTTCCTATACCTATCTATAATATCCAAACAGTATGTCAAAGAAGAAAATAAATCACTCTGATACCACTTTGGAATGTCCCGGTTCTGGGTGTCGCCCAAAGGTACCCTGTACCCGGTTGGTCCCATGGCCTCAAGTGCATTTACCTTAACACCAAAATCTTTCGACTAGCAGTGAGGGCCTTGGGTGTGATAGTGGGGATACTATGCCATCATTGGAAGAGTAACACAATGTCAACTAATAGATAATAGTAGTAGAAGTAGTAATACCCTAAAATAAGTAAACAACAGGAGACTAAACAACTGGATCACATATAAAAATTATTCATGTCACATAGTTCAAGAAAATTAGAAAAACCAATCACAATGCTGTAAATATAGGACTAAACCAACGTACAAGGAAACAAATAAATTCCAGCAGTATTGTAAGCCTCAGATTGGTCTCTTACTCTCCAGCTCCACCACAATCAAATACCTGAAGTAGAAGAGAGATTTCTCTTATCTATCCCTGAAAAAATATAATCTTTTTGGGCCCAAAATAATGATGCAAACAAGGTGTGAGGTGAATCCCAGTAGGCAACCACCCAAAAGATATGTTCCTAAAAGTCAGTGAATATATATATCATTCAATATGAAATATGAAGTCATTAACAAGGAAGTACTCATAAGTAAACAATCCCACCATTTCAAACTATATTCATTTAAATTTAATAATAAACAAACAAACATTCACAAGAAACCCAATGGGAAGTACTCACAGTCCAACCTCTCTGGTTCAACCTAAAGAAAGACTCTTTGAGGAAGCACTCACCTTAAATTCCACCTATGGCTGTTAATGGTAACTATATACTCTCTCAGGAAGCACTCAATGTCCAATTCCACCATGTGTTCTCGCAATGGTATATTATAGACACTCTGAGGGATCACTAAAGTCCACCCCCCTGTGGTCTCTCAATGTTAAAAGTATAACATACACTCTAGGAATCCCTCAACGTCCATTCCCCCAATGGTTTAACTAAGTGATGTTCCCACAACCCTGTATAATTCAATCATTGACAAACGATATCCAACAGCCAATGAAAAACTCAAATACTACTTGGAAAAATAGATACTATACATATCACAAGCATGTCATATAAACAACTCTATCTTAACAACACTATACATGGAAAACATAATAGCCTAATAGGCAGTTCTAGACTCAACGTCCAATAGCAATCAAACATGGGAAACACATACACAACAAGGTAATAAATTCTATTCATAATCAAACACCCTTACTCAAGAAACAAAATCATAGTTGGCATTAACATGGATAAATTCCTAAATATGCAATACCCTAAACTAGGGTATTGGGACCTTTTTGCATATATAATTCAACAACATCTACAGAAAGACACAAAGCACCTACCTTGGAGTTGTATGATTGATATAATTGAATAACAACCTTTGATTCAACCTAGAACATCGTAGATCTACAAAAACGTCAAAAAAATTCAGCCTTGAATAACTCGCGTAAGAGGAGAAATAAAGAGGAGATTCTCTAGAATAATTAAGAACTCACCAAGGTGATTCCAACACAATTGACGGTGTTTGATTTGTAGAACAGATAGTGGATCGATGGATCAGAGAAGAATCATCGATTATTGTCACCCCTAGACGAGACAGAGCGAGAAGAAGAAAATTATTTTGATGAGACGTGACCCCAATCCTGTATAAAAATTAAAAATAAAAATACACAGCTTGTTCCCTAAGGATACATGGTGTGTATAGGGCTTTACTGGGACCCACTTTAGGTGGTCTCTATGTCACCTCACACAACCATGTACTCGATCGTTACACATCCGGTACACAACTACCCGTTGAAACCGAGTATAGAATATGTACTCATAAGTACACGATGTGTACTTATGAGATTTCCAAATTCTCCCCTTTTTCTCATAAACAACCAAAATCAGGATCCATACCTGAAATGAAGATCCGAGTTCTTACATTAGTGGTGGAAGACTTATTTTCATAAATACTTCCACCCAAATCCAAATTAAGAAATCCATTAGTTCCTAACTTCCAAATCGTTCAATATGTTTTAAAAATATAAAATATACCATTGGTAGAAATTCCCAATACTTAAACACACATTAGTTTATAATTTTTAACATTTTTTTGTAATAAAAATAGTCCAAGGATCTAGGCTCTATTGTCTTTGGATGATTATACACATAAATAAAACATCATAAAGCACAACATCATTATCTTTGTTGAATTTCCTTAGAGTTCTACTGACTCCAATAGGTCCTCTCAAAATTTTATATGAAATCAAAAGGAAATACATAATTAAAATAGTAAGATAAAAAACCTATTAAGGGAATATAAATGATAAAGGATCATAACCTATGAGGCATAAAATGATATCATAAATAGAATGAAAATAATCATGGAATCATGGAATAAGGAAATGATAACATAAGATCACATAGTAAAAATGATCACATCATAAGTTCATGGAATTATAGGAATGTGGAAACATAAAAAACATTTAATCATTGGAATTTATCAAGTCTCCATTCCATTTTGAAATATAATAGTTGGCTAGGTTATCTTCCCACACAACACAGTTAACTTAGATCACTTCCCATACAATAGGGAATCCTATGTGATGGAAAATTACCGAATTAATTAGATCAATATATAATTTAGGACCCACCCATCACATAATTAATACCATAAATATGTGTTCCAGATGATGAAAATAAACCTTAAATAAGTCGTAAACAATGTAAAACCCATGAGAAAGATCATGGTTTCTTGATCTTGAATCAAGAAATATCTGAAATCTATTAGATAAGGATTATAAAGAGAATAAGAAGTTAAATTTATTTTAACATTCATATTTGATAATAAAATAATTCTTTTCCATGGATTCCCAAGGTAGAAAAATCTATGAGAAGGTATAGATAAGTAATAATAAAAATAAACCACTTTGGTGAATCTTTTCAAAATAACTAAAATATATTTTATAGAAAAGGGAAAATAATATTCCTTTAAAATCATAATTGATTCTATTGGGATATATAAAAAATAAATATTAATTTCAAAATCTATTCGTGGTTTAAAATAATTTAATGGGGTGATGGATGATGTGAAATAATGATGTTGAAAATCCCCTTAAATATGGGTTTCCTTAAGGGTGGCTATTTTGAAGGAAATTTAACACATATATTATCCAAATAACAGAACGAAAGTTAATAAAGGTATATATGTAAGGTATATATATATAAATATAATAATTTCATGAGAATAATATTTTTTAAAATGAAAAAAAATATAATGTGTGACCCAGAAATAACATGGGTGGTGCAGAAGATCCCTTACTTTGAGTCCTGATTCGTTCAATGCATGCGCTTAAATTATAGAATAGTAAAATTAAATTTATTAAAAGACATTAAAAATAACCTAACTGATAAATAATTATTTTACTTGGGCCTATTTATTTTTATAATTTATTTATTTATTAAATCTTTTATTATATTTTCAGTTACCTGAGGTGGTTTGGTTAATTTTTATGTGATTCTCTTGAAATGTTGACCGTGGTTATGTTTATGTTTAAAAAAACTAAAAAACTATAGAATATACTTTTTTTTAATTAAAATATTTTTATATCAAAAACATTTTTGAATTTATCCATGTTAAGAGAGAATAGAAAACGAAATGTGTCCTTGATGTGGATGCGGTTGTCTACATGTACACACATATGACACTTTCATTCTCCATAAAATTAGTGGGAGGTAGAAAAAAATGGTTAAGAATTTATGATTTATAATTGACACAGAAATCACATATTTATTAATCTTGTTAATCCTTGTAAAATACCATGAATGGTGGTGAGAAAAAAACAAACCAAATTAATTCATTGAGGAGGTATTCTATTTAAACACACGATTGATGATTTTTTTAGTGAATGTATGGGTAGGAATAATTGTAATTAAATAAATATAATTGAACTTAAGTATATAAAATATGAATAATACAACATATTAACAGGTTATATAAGATAAGGATATTCATAATTAAAAAAATAAAGGCTAATAATGAGAAACACTCTCTTCAGGGACTTAGTTTTTTCCATGGAATTCTCCTTATAGATAAAAGGGTTAAGATAACTAAAGATGGAAAAAGGATTGGGTTGGTGGGAGTTTTTATAGGATAAATAAATGGTAATAATTTTGGATAGGAAACATAATGAACGTGTATACCTTGAAGGGGTGGGAGTGAACCCTTTTAAAAAATAAGGAAGGAGTAGTTTTAGAAAAACTTCGAGTTATTAATTTATCTTGTTAAATTATTCATGGTAAAATACAAAAATACATAAAAAATATTGAATATGGGACATTATATGGCCTAAAATACTCACATAAAGTCATTTTGGGGACATCTTTGAGTGATTTAGGGGGTTTTACTTGAACTTTTCAATTTACCAATGTGCACTTTTTCCACTACGACTTCTAATTTCAACCATATTAATTAATTTAAATGATATTTATTAATATTGATAATACCAATTAATTTTAGAATTTTAATCATATATATGATATTAAATTTTCAGTTAAAATTACTATGATTAAGAAAAGATAATTTTAAAGTAATTGCGCTTAATTCTGAAAAATAGTTTTTCATATTATCATTTTTTAAGCATAAAATTTATGTGTGTGAAAAGTGTCAATATCATTAACTATTATGATGTAAATTGATTTATTATAAATCAAATTTATTTTTGAAAACATTAAAATCATTCCATAACCAGTTTTTACTGAAATATTTATTTATTGAAAGAAAAGACATAAAATAATTATCTTTATTAAAGTAACATTTTACTTCAATTATAAAAATAATAGCCATGGGTTCTATAAGATCTAATAATATTTTAAAATAAATAATGAAATTTATAAATATAAAATTTTATCAATTATTTTTTTGATATACTAGGATATTCTTATATATTGATAAATCAATGAAAATTATAATTCTTGTAAAAAAACCCCACATTTTCAACTAAAAATCAATATCTTTTGAAAATTCTTAAAAATTTATACTATGTAATTTTGTATATTATAAATTAAAATTTAATTTAATTTTATGAATTTATATGTTAAAAAAATATTATTAACCTTTAATAGAAAATAAAAAATATAAACTGCTTTAGAAAAATACATTCTTAAACATTAAGTGCTTATAATATTATTTCATGCCAATTTTATAATTTAAAGAATCTTAACATTTTATATCACATATATAGATATTATACGTTATCATAACAAATTTTTAAAGATTATTAATTTAATTTACAAATGTATCACAACTTTAATTTTAGTGAATGTCACGATTCGTCCCCTGGGGCTTGAGTCGTGACTACCCCAAGCCTGCCTCTTATAGGCCAGAGGCTAGCGACTAGCATTGAGTTGGAATATCCCAAAAAATGGGAGGAATTTCCCTAAGTACATAGAAGGATCAATATGCCTCAATAGATAATCAGATACCAAGATTTCGTCCTTCCAAACCTGTAAAAGATCTTGTACACATATAGCCCTTATCTTATAAGGTGAGAACTTCTTGTATGAAAAAAGGTTCTCAAAATATTTCCACAGAAGAGTCATCTAATCATAAGATCAAGAAATATAAACCCCACCATTACCCCATCGAGCCACGTAGAAGGCTCACCTCTAGAAGAACCATCTAATCCACTGGTGCCCTGAATGGATGGGAAACATGGTCTCCACCTCAAGCCAGTCCTCAACCACCTAGGAGTCGGGCTCACTTGAGAACATGAGGGGTCTCTGTCACTGAAACTTGTGAAGTGCGCTCCACCCATGGATCCCATCTGCTGGTACTGTGGGTACCATGTGCTACTCTACAAGTTGTGGTGTAGCAAGTACACCACCCGAAGGTGTTGTCTCTGGTAAAAATATATGTACTGATATCTCGTTACCCTATGGATCATCCTCATTAATATGTGGTGGGATATTGGATGGATGTCTACAAGGAATCATCTTGAAGTAAAACAAGATGTACCATGATCAATAGAGTATACCTGGTGAGTTGACTCAAGAAGGACACGAAAGACACAACCCATTCCTATATGATGCAGGTACCGTCATTTTTCCCTTAAAAATATTATTTTTATTTACCAAGTTGAATAGAAAAACTCAGGGTCCTAGTGTATCAATAAGTTGACCACAAAACCAACACTGGATTCCCAGGCTATAAAGATGAACTTAAAACATTGAACATTGTTTCCCAAAACAAAACAAAAAGACTCTTAGTCCTTAAGGTAGAACTGACCCCCTCAGATACCAATCTATCACAGCCCATCCCCCATGGCCTATGCCATGACTACCCCAAGCCCACCTCCCATAGTCTTGAGGATGGAGACTAGCACTTAGTAGAAATATACTAAAAAATGGGAGGAATTTTCCCATGTACCTATACAAACACACACCACTCCAATCCATAGATACTAAAAATTGAAAACACTAAGTAAAAAAACATAAGGTAAGACAATAGAAACTGAATGTAAACAAGGCTAGAATATAATCCCATCCAAAAAGGAAAATTGAAAGTGCATTCCCCTGGAACTCATCTATAGAAAACCCTACCTAAAGGGTAGGTACAACAATAGCTATATGAGGCTGTAGAAGAACACATCGTCTGTCAGGTCGGTCTAAGAACCACCTGGCCTCGGTCCACCATGGACTCCATTAAAGCGTTGATCATCTGCACAATACATGACACATGTGAGAACATCCCGTGTAAGGGTGAGTTACACAATACTTAGTAGGGAACCTCGAAACAAAATGTAAAAGAACACAAAAGAAAAACCAATAATAATATACAGTTAATTCAACAGAGGTGTGTGTCAACAACTCATACAACCTGAACATCCAGTTATTATCATAAAGGATTCCAGGACTCTAGGTCTCATCCACTACCATCCAAATTATCCTACTTCTAGCATGCTCAATTTCAGGATATCTCACTCCTCGAGCTATCTTAAAGTAATAATGTATAACAAGTCTACAAAATTTATCTGAGAGAACATATGGTCTCGATATTTCACAAATTTCCCTGAGACATCTGATCTCACTTAGACGAGGAGTCTCCTGTGAAGACGCAGAGTATGTCTCCTGTGAATAAGTATAGTGAGTCTCTATTTTTTCAGGATACCTACTCTACATCTTCACAAGAGACTCATTTTCAATGAAGGACTAGATGTCTCAGGGAACTTCATGATATATCGAGACTAGATGTTCTCTCGGATACTTTTGGTAGACTTGTTCTATGTGCTAACTTTCAGATAGCTCTAGGAGTGAGATCTCCCAGAATCAAGAATCCTATGAGTGGGGCCATATAAATGGTAGTGGATGAGACCTTGAGTCATTGATTACTTTACAAGTATACCTGGATGTTCTTGTTATATGTTTTGTTGAAACATACCTGTTTTGAGTTGACCGTATCTTCTTAATGACATTTCCTTTGTGGTCTTTTACTATTTGTTTCGGGGTTCCCTATTGATTACTATTTTACTCACCCATGCTTGGGATTTTCCCACTCGTGTCATGACTTTTGAAGATGATCAATGCTTTGATGGATTCTTTGGTGGACTGGGGCAAGGTGGTGCTTAGAGAGACCCAACATACAAGGTTTTCTTCTGCGGCTACAAACAACTGTTTTTGTACCTACCCTTCAGGTAGGGTTTTTTGTGGAGGAGTTATATGGGCTTATACTTTTTCTTTTCCTTTATGGTTGGGCTTGTAATATAGCCCCATTTACATTCAGTTTCTACTATCATTCCTTATGTTTGATTACTTAGTGTTTTCACTTTCCAGCATCTGTGGCTTGGAGTGGTGTGTGTGTACATGTACTTAGTAAAATTACTCCCATTTTTTTGGGATATAACTACTCAATGGAAGTCATCAGCCCATTGCCTATGGGAGGTGGGCTTGGGGCAGTCACGACATGGGCCCTGAGGGATGGGTCATGAAATTTCATATTAAAAATGATATCACACTTAGAGTCACTTAAGGTAAAATAAATATACTTGAATATTTGTATGTTACATTATTCCCCCTTATAAATTTTAACATGTTAATTTAATTAAATATAATTAGTGAAAAAAGATCTGGTTACTATAGTTTCATAGTCACTTACTATTCCCACATTGCCTCTTAATACATATTGTTTATATAAAGTACTTTCACAAAATGAGTTATATTGCTACACATAACTTTGCCTCTATGGTCCATTATCTTTACCAAATTCTCCTCATAAGAGAGATCATCCCCTAGTTATAACACCTTTAGATTAATCAAATATGAGGTGTCTTGTATGTACTTATTTAAGAGGGATTTTTGTAAGACATAATACATTTTTATCAGGTTTGGAGTGCGTACTAGTCAATATGCTACTACTTCAATTTGATTAAGGATCTCATAGGGGCCAATATATCTTAGACTTAGATTCCATTTCATACCAAACCTCATGAATCTATTCCATATAAATATATTAGGGTAAAATTTGTTCCTAACATCGAATTATAGGACTCATATATTGTTATTAGTATAGATCTTACATAAACTCTGTAGTTCTTTGATGTGTTATTGAATGGTCTTAAACTTGTCTATCATTTCTTTGACCACATCAGGTCGTAAACTTTATTTACGTACTTCATACCATAACACATGTGTTATATATATATATATATATATATATCATCCCATAGATGTATTCATGTTGTAATATTTGTATTATTGATTAGAAAATGTTATTGTAAGAGAACTCGGCTAAAGGAATATATTGGTCCTATCCTCCCTTGATGCCTATAGAAAATGATATCAAAATATCTTCAAGTGTATGGGTACTCTATCCAAATTTTCCGTAGATATGGGGATGAAAGACTATAAATAAGTTCAACTCTATGTTTATATCATGACAAGATTCAACCATGACATTGAGTTTAGCCTCAGATATTAATTAGATACAATTGATAGTTGAATTCCTTGAATCCTCACCATTTCTCTAATGTTTATCTTTGTAATTTGATCAGGTGAGATGTCTTCTTGAATGAAAATGAAGTAACTATTCCATGTAAGATAGTCCACCATAACCCATATATAATGGTTACCTTTTGGTTCCCTTGGAAGACCCATGACAAAATACCTAACCATGTTTTTCTATTTCAATACAGGTATGGAAAATTATTTAACCATCAGTTTGGGATTTTTCCCTCATACCTCACTTACTATCACACCAGTAACATTGGTGTATATTTCTCAACCTCCATATTCAAATTTTTCACCCAATCATGTTCTCATAGATATATATTCATTTTCTTGTTTTCTAGGAGGATGGATAATGCTTAGCTATGAGAATCATTTAACAATTCCTTATTAAACTTTGGTTTAGAGGGTATACATAGTTTTAAAAAAAATTCACATCTTACTTATCACAAACCTCAAACTTATTGGTTTTTCCCTTCATCATAGAATCCACCTTCTTCTATGTCTTCACATAATACTTTTGATCTCTCTTAGTCTTCTCAATTAGTTATGGATGAGAAATAATTTGAGAAAGGAATGACGATGTTCATTTCTTCACAATCACCATGTA
The DNA here is from genome assembly GCA_963277665.1 of Viscum album. NCBI lineage: Eukaryota > Viridiplantae > Streptophyta > Magnoliopsida > Santalales > Viscaceae > Viscum > Viscum album. The sequence continues at coordinate 750,558,028 of OY728123.1, read as the reverse complement.
TATTCTTTTCATATCCAAGAAGATCAGGTCATTCTCAATCCTCAAATCATATAATGTTTCATGAACTTTTATACTTAGAGCATCTACCACATTATTATCCTTCCCTTGATGGTAGTATATTGAGAAATCATAATCATTGATCATATCTAACCACTTTCATTGGTATATGTTTATATCATTCTTTTTGAATATATATTTTTTAATCTTATATTCTGTATCTATATCATACTTATCTCCATATGGATAATTCATACAAATTTTTAATACGAAGATTACAAAGGCCAAATTAAGATCATTCATCAGATATTTCTACGTGTGCACCACTAACTATCACAAGGAAAATGCTAACACATATTCATCCTACAAGAGTACACATCCCAATACATTTGTTGATGCATCACTAATGGTCACAAATCATTCCAAAATTGTTTTTATGGTTAGTAAAAATTTGGTTGTTAACCTCTTATTTGGATCCTTGAATATCTCTTCACACTCATTTTTCCAGATATACTTTACTCCCTTCAGAGTAAGCACAGTTAGTGGGATTAAAAATCCTGAAAAGTATATCACAATTTTTTAATAGTACCAAACTAATCCAAGAAAACTCTTATTCTCCATCAAATATGATGGTATAGGATAATACTCAATCACATTATTATTCTAAGGGTCTACATACATCCCCTACCATGTGGTAACAAGCCCAAAAAAATTTAATGTCTCCATCCAAAAATCACATTTACTATAATTTTCATATAACTTATCCTTCCTTAATGACATAAGAATAGTAATTAAATTCTTCTTGTGTTATCCCTTTATTTTGGAGTATATAATAATATCACCTATAAATACTACCATGAATTTTTCATGTAATAATATAATGATTCTATTTATTATGTCCATAAATATTTCTAGAGAAATATCAAGACTGAATGGAATGACTATGAACTCATATTTATCATACCTTCTATGAAAGGTGTTATTAGGAATATAATATTTCATTACCTTTAATTGATGATATAGTGATATAATATCCACTTTATAGAATTATTGAGATCTACAAAACTGATAAAATAATTCATTGATTAAACTCATAATTTCATATATTTCAATCTATAACTAAATGTTATAATCCCAACAATTAAATATTTTATTGGATTTTTTTAGTATTGGGGTGCGCAGCAGAATTCATTAAGAAAATCTTTTAAAATAGTTTTCACCGAAGTGAGGATACCTCATTGTCACTGGTGATCCATGCCTTGTTTAATGTCTGAGGATCTCATTTAAATATTTCAAATCACAAGCAAATTAAATAAACAAGTACACCATTTAGATAAAATATGAGTTCATCTATCACTTGTCACCAATGATGGTTTATTGAAGGATCTAATCTTGAAACACTCTATATCATCCAAAATTTCTTTAATTCGAACAGACACCAGTCATAGAATTTTGGGTTCTAGGATGGAGCTTTGAAGGTTCCTTTGTCATGATGGTAATCTTCGTGATCCCTTCCCTTTGATTTGTGAAGAAGGCTGAGGATTGAATGCTTGGATATAGGATTTATCTCTCTTGGAAGGGGGAAAGAGTATATTGGATCTATCAAATATGTGGGTTTGAATAGTACCCATGAAAAGAGCTCCCTATAACTTATATAGTGGGTGTTGATTACCTAGAAAGGGTTCCTTAACCCTCGTATATTTAAAACCCACTTAATGAGAAATAAATGAAATGTTATGATGAATAAACGCAGTCATATATTCTTGTTATATTTTATCATATTCTTTTAATATATAATAAATATCTTACATGATAAAATAGTCATTAAATCGGCTCGTAATTCTCGTAAATATTAAATAAACCTTGAATATAAAAAATAGTATTTTTTCATATAATATTTTTACCGTATTCACTTAATAACTTGTAAATAATTTTAATAAAAAAATTTAACCCTATATTTATATGCTTGAATAATAATTAATTTTTTTCATTGAAAATTATTTATTCACAGACACATCTCAGACCTCATGGTTGGTAAAAACATGTTCTATACATCTATTCAATAAAATATGGGAGATTCTTTAATATGTTATTGTGTGTGTCCTTCTATCCCCTTATATTTATAGTAGTAAATACTATTCATAGTCCAGGAGTGGAGTCCATAAACCCATCAAATCATGTTAAAAGATAAGGAATAGTTATAGAAACAAGAACTTCCTCGAAACACACACTGTGTAATATAACCTCTTTGTCTCAGGATATCTCATAAATATGGATGGATATCTTATGTCATCACCCATTCTTTTTTTTATAATTTTTTAATCTAACTGGTCATCCTTAAATTATTCTACCATGGCCATAGATTTAGTGAAGGTATTATAATCCCAATTAACTAGGCTAAAGATATCACATCCTCAACTCAAAAGAATTTTTTCTCTCTTGATAATCCAACCAATGCCATACCACCATTAACACACCCAACACATGCTACCTCTAGATGATTTCATTTTCATAGTTTTTTCCTTGCATCAAATTATGAGATCAAATAGAAAACAATGATAATGATCCCAATTTAGAAGATCAATACACATTTTCATTGATAGGAACAACCAATGAAACGTGAAACATATGATGTTCTTATTGGATGGTCTGTTCTCATGATCTCATCCACTTAAGATCACTAAGTGTGAAATTCATGAAAATAAGTCTCAATTATTATAATCCTAGAACACCTAATGGCCACACATCATCTATGTCCTATCAGTATGATGTATCTGGTCTAAATGACATAAATTTAAGATTACTATCATGGTATCTATAGGTTCCTATTATAGCATGGGAACTACTATAATCCTTTCAAATGACATGTAATCTAAGGAAATTAGCATAAATATAGTGCACACAAATATATATATATATATACTATTATGTTTAGATAAATGCATGTATATATCAAATAATATACATGTAATAGTATTCAAAGTATATAAAAATGTTGGGTCAAGGACACCCACTTATAGTATTTCCACATACACTATAGCCAACCACTAACAATTCTCTACCTAATAGCTATATCATGAGAATCATGCTTCTGTAAAGATATTTCTTTAGTTGGGTGGTCTACCACATTATCCTCTATGTCAAATCCTCTAACTCCAACTTCACATCTCTGAGTAAAATCCATTAGGAGATGAAACTTCCAAAATATACACTTTTTCCTCTTATGTGACCTAGGCTCCTTGAAATTAACAACTAGTTCAATGTTATAACAATAAATTGGAACAAGTTATACATTTCTAGTAACAATACCAATGTGTTGGGAAACAACCCCTCAAGGTAACACTGAAATGTTTTTGGGTTGATTGTGTTTATTGACAAAGTATACATTGCATGGTTAGTTTTGCAGTTCTTGAGAGATTGTTGATAATATATATTGAAAAATATCCATGAAAAAGGAATGAATGATATAGAGGTGGCATAGAAATATACATATACATGGTGATTCCATTTCCCAATGTTTACCAAATTTTTTTGGTCCAAAATCTGTAGGATGGAAAAATTTGTTTTTGGAAAAGTAATTATTTTTTTCATAAAAGTAAAAAGTTTTGTGCAAGGGTGATGATGATTCGAAAAGTTTCACACAAGAACCAAAGAGATAGAGTTTTTCATGCCCACAAAAGAGAGTTGAACACAAAATATGACATCAAAATGATAAGTTTCATGATCACAAATAAGTTGCATGCACTAAAGAAGGAATGCAAATGTTTTTTTACACATGGTATGCAAGATCTATAAATATGTGGCTACCCCTATCATTTGAGAAGCTTAAACATTATGGAAAATTAGGGCATTGAACATCATAAGAGTTTCACACAAAGCATAAGAGTTTCACGAATAAATGACTAAAATGTTTGTTTTGTTTAGAAATGAACTTGTATCTACATTAACACGTGAGTTGATAATAAAGTGTAACAATTTCATGCAAGATGATCTTCTATGAAACAAATTAAATATTTTTTGTATGTTTGTGGAGTTTCATGCAGACCATCCAATGGTTGTGAAAAAGAAAAATTTTTGTGAACCAAAATGAATTTTATAGTAAATATATGGTAAATTAGTATTCGTCATGTGGAGGAAGTGGAAATTATTAATTCACCAAATGAGGTGTAAAAAATATTGATTAAAGTGATCAAAAAATAATATTCTGATGTAGAAATAATGACACTTTAGTTGAGAGAGGAGTAAGATTTCAAATTGTTGTTTTTTGTTAATCAGGAGGGATAATGAGTCCAGTCCACACTTCGTAAAGGTTGTGAGCATGATCATAGAAGTAATTTATCCTAAAATATATTTTGGTAGCGAGCCTTAGTGGATTTGGTACATCATAAAATTACCATAATATACTCCTTTGATGGAGCCTAGTGAGGGTGAATGAAGTTATAATGATGTTTCTCAGGAATGTTTTTTTTTCTTTTCATACATTGCTATGGGAAATGGAGAGGAGGGTGTTTATTTAATGAATAAACGTGATATGAAGGGGTAGTTGTTTTAATATGTCATAACCAAATTCACCCCACTCTCAGAGTATTTAACATAGCTAGGGTGAAACAATGTTTTCGATAAAGTTTCATACCCAGACTTCCTCCTTATCTATATTCGAATCTGTTATAGACTTTTATTCTACTACAGTGTTAGTGACCACATGTTTCTTTAAGCCTCTCCAGCTCACTGCCCCACTATTCTGGAAATCAACATCGACTTATTGTGATTTCAGATCATCATGATCTTTTTGGAATTTAGAATTAGTTTCTCATATAATTAAAATTTATTAATATCCTCCATACACTAAGAATATATTCTCTATATGTATTAAGTACGTCATTATGGTTTTTATAGCTTTCAAGTGAAAATATCTGATATTACATTGATATCTGACCACCATTCTTAAAATAAAGTAACCATAAAACATACTATATAGAATGAAATATTTAATAAACCCCACAACCAAGGAATAAGGTATTCCCATCCATATTTCAATCACCTATAGTATTTCGGGATATATTTTCTTGGAGAGATTGATACCAGGTAACATTGGAAAGAAATCTATATTTTAATATTATATTTTGTACCTTTTGTGTACAAAGTGAATATATATTCTTTAAATTACCTCAATTTTCCTCAAAGATCTATCTTGATTAATCCTGATCCCTAGAATATAGGCTGCTGCACCTATGTCTCTTATGGAGATGCATTCATTTATCCAAGTCTTAACCAACTTTATGACCTGCAATTAATTTACATAATTAATTATCCATTGACATATAATAGATGGAAAATGATTGAATTCCCACTAACCTTCTTATAGACACGTGCATAACTTTTATTCTTTGTGAAACCAAATTCTATTATAGCTTTATAAAAATGAGCATTCCATGATTGTGAATCCTACTTCAACCCTTAAATGTATGTCTATAGCTTTCACTCTTTATTATAATTATTTTAATTAACAAACTCTTCGGGTTTATTCATATATATATCTTTAAGAAGTTACTATTTATAAAAGTAGTTTTGACATCCATGTTTCAACATTCATAATCATAGAATCATTATATTATAATTAATCTTATGATGGAATTCAACATTGATACTGGTGAGAAGGTTTCATTATATTCTAGGCCTTGATGTTTCCTGAAACCCTTTGTTACCATTTTTTCTTTATTGGTATTTACATTAACATATATGTCCATATTTTTTTGAATATCCATTTTTACCCCATGAGTTTTACATCACCTTGAGGGTCTACCAAAATCCAAATTTTATTTTGGTACATGGGATCTGTATATGAAATAATGAAAAGTTTTAATTTTTGAGCATCCATTTCTTTTACTACTTCCTTATAAGTTAAAGGTTTATCATTTCTAAGACTAATGATTCAGCTAAATTAGTGTTAAGGAAACCTTTATGTTTTAGAAATATAACCATTTATGTTGACCTATTAAATACTTATGTCTCAAGAACATCTTCACCTCCCATTTTCTCTTATATAGATTGTTCCTATGAAAACTCTTGTGTATCTAGTGCATTAAGTTCATTAATGTCAACATTTATCCTACCATTTCCTATGGAAATTTGTCACCTTTCAAGAAAAATGGAATTCATTGACATAATTTCTTTATTATATGAATGATTTTATTGGTAATATCATTTTTTTATTTAGGATAACCTATAAAGATACACTTTATGCATCAGGATATTACTTTTTCACTAGGTATAGTTTTGAAAAAATAATCACATCCCCATTAACATATGAGTTATAAATATGTTTCTTTCCATTCCAAAACTCATATGGAATCCCATCTATAGATTTAGTTGTTACTCGTTTAAGTGTATATGACGCTTTCGACAAGGTGTGTCCCCAAAATGATAATTAAAGAGTTTCTTGACTCATCATTCATCTGACTATATCTATCAGAGTCCAATTGCTCCATTAACTTACACAATTACACTATGGTGTATAATGATGAGTGATTTGGGATAGTGTCCCACACTAATTTACAAGATCAATGAATGCTTGTTTAATATACTCTCAACCTAGTTCTAAGAATAGTTCCTTAATCATCTAACCAAGATGGTTTTCTACTTCCTATTGATATTACTTAAACATCTAAAAGTAATATGACTTATACCTCATTAAGTATATATAACCTTACTTATTATATTTAATGGTAAAATTAATTAAGTATGAAAACCCACCCATTGACACTACCCAAAAATACCATGTATGTTAGTATGATCCAATTGTAGTAATCCATTATCTCTTACTCCTTTCCCAAAAAAGGTTTATTTGGTCATTTTCCCTTGTAAACAAGCATGAAATAAATCTAAGGATTTTATCTAAATTGAGTCTACATACTCTACTTGTTTTAATCTCTATAAACACTTCTCATTTACATGAGCAATCCTAAAGATCCATATGGAGGTGTCAAATGAGTCATGTTCGTTGGTTTTGTCATTTATTTCCATTATAGTGTTTTTGTGTTCATGTATATCAATCCATTGTTAATATGTTCTATACCATAACACATGTTATACTTATAAGAAATAAAAAATATATTTCTAAACGTGAAATAAAATCCCATTGTGTCCTAACTTGAAACTGATATTTTTTTAAGTTAAATAAAGGAAATAATAAGAATTATTTAATATAAGAAATAAACCACTAGGAAAACTGAGGTGATAATATCCCAATTCCATGGATACTAGTCTTTTACCATTTTATACTCAAAGATCCACATATCCCTTTTCAATCTTATAGAATCTAATTGGTTCCTATATTTGAATAAAAATTTGTGAGCTATAATCTATATCCAATACCCAACTCATAGATAATGAAAAATTCCATTCAAAGAAAAAAACAATTGAAGTAGAAGAGTCACCTTGGTTATTTCTCCCTGAGCTATGATTAATTATTCAGTGTTAATTCTGACCACAAGAAAAGAAGACAACCTTCTACTCATTACCCTCCCTCTTTATCTTTGTATTTTTGGAAGGATGGTGCATCAATGTCGTCAGATTGGGCTTAGACTTATACCCAATAGCCTTACCCTTCCTCCTGTTGTTTACTAAAAGGACTAAAGAATTGGAATTATTCATATCCTTATCTTCTTGGAGAAATAAATCCAATTGTCTAAGGAGATACTTTTTCATGTTATTCATTTTATAATTAACAGTAAAATTTGAGAATCTTAGTGGTACATATGCAAGATTGAGACAGGTTTCTAGTTCATGGTTCAATTTTTACCCAATGGTTTCAAGTCTCTCAATGTCCCTGATCATATTGAGTACACGAGTTCATGAATGATTCACTTATCCTAGCCTAAACCTATAAAGTTCACATGGTATCTCATACCATCTTTCCTTTATCTCTCCTGATATAACTTGAATAGAGGAGTTAACATCATGTAGGAATCTTCATCCTCATTTATTTTCTTTAATTGACTAGACATTTGTAACACCCCGAGATTTTATCAAAAATATTCTTTTTAATTTCATTAATGTCTTGCGTTGTACGCTACACCAAAAGGATCTTGCTCAACACGCATCCTTGACATGCCTTGCATTACACGCAATCGCGACCTTCCTCGATAGCGTGTGTAGTACGCAATACCGAGTTTCACTAAACAACGATATGCTATTAAAATATTAATAAACTAGCCGTTATGAATAGTAATAACCACCTTTTAAAATTTTAGAAATTTTATCTCTCAAAATGGACTTCATTTTTGGATTCGGAGTATCGAATTTAGCCTAAGATGAAATTTTGGTACTTTTCGGATAACTTTCATATTCTGATGAATAATGAAAATTACTAAATGTTAATTAAAAACAACTTTTTTAATCGAAATAATTACTAGTGATAAATTATTAATTTGAGTGGTTTTAAAGTATATTAGAATATATTTTTACAATTTAATACAATGTTGGTCATTGGATGTAATTTCACATTTAAACCAGTTATAAACAAGTGTCAATCTTTTGATAGTTATTATCTCTTAAAAACACGCCATTTGTGTTGACAACGGGAATTAATTTTTAAATTAGTTAATGTAACTAATATGTTATGAATTTGGTAAAATAGACATCATTTTTGAATTCATAATATCAAATATAGCTTAGGCCTAATTTTTGGTATTTTTTTGGAAACTTTCATTTTTTGATGAATAGTGAAACCACTAAGTGGTAGTTAAAAAAAATGAATTTTTCATAAAACTTAATTTTACCGCTTCTATGAGTGGAATTTCAAAAATCCGAGAGACATGGTTGATGTTAGTAATTAAAATGTTGTTCAATGAGATGAAAATAATTTTTGGTGAATAGTAACTTTTTACTTTTTTTTACCACAGTTAAAAGTAAATAGGGTAATTAAGGGTAAAAATGTTATTATTATTACCCTAACACATGTCCTAGTTATATTGGATAAGTGTAATTCGACCAAAATCAACCTTAGGAATAAAATATGATCATTTAGGCCCACTTGGATTAGATTAGGACATTTATTATTAATTTATTTAAAGAAGGGTTAAAATAGTTAAAATCAAAGTTTAATAGGTAAATCATTTTTAATATTGGGTTATACATAAGATAAATTAGACTATAAATACTCATTATAAAGATAAAATGATTTCCTACATAATGGTTTATTATTTGTAATTTTTAGACATTAAATAATTTAATTTATTTATGACACAATGATGATGCAGTAATTGTCTTATTAATGAAATATTGACATAATTGATGTTATAAATGCCCAAATAAATGCAATTTGAGACTTTTTATGACTTACACTAATTTTCTAGGTTAATATGACTTGTTATTGGTTATTTAAGTAACTTTTTTCTAACTTATAATTATGTTATAAATTTCATAAAAATCATTTACCAAATAGTGTCAAAATTGACATAAATTAGTTTTTAAAACAAATATTATATTATTAATTGTTATTTAATTCCTAAAAATCTAAGGTTCGGCCAAATGACATAGATAAGGATATATATATTAATAATAAACAACTTGGGGTTCGTTTGTCTTGTTATGGTAAGTTTATTAACCATATAGTGTAAGAAAACAAAAAGACACGGTAAAAGTTAAATTATTTAACTTAGAGTTAAATATAATTGATAAGGTTAAAATAATAACCTAAACTTGTCTAAATCCTATTGGATGAGAGTATTTAGACCCATCTCCACTTTATCTTCTAAATAAGACCCTTTGGAACCATTATAAACCGAATTTGACCTTAGTATAAAATAATATTTTGAGATTTTCCTAAGGTGCCCCTCTCCTCCCTTATAAAAGGGCACCTCCTCCCTCTCCTCCTCACACCAATTTGAGCATTCAAACTCGGCCAACCCCTGCCAAAATCTTTTCTCCACTTCTATAGTATCATCCTAGAGATCCTGGTCTTCTTCAAAGACCATCCTTAGTTCTTTAAGTGGAGGTTAAGTGAAGGCGCGTCAAAAAGAGGTAATATCCATTACCGATCTTTTTCAATTTCTTTCTTCTTAAAATTCTTCTTATTTAGTTGTTTCATGATAAAGTAATAACATCGGTATTTTTTATATACTGATATGTTATTATAAGTATGAAACAACCCTATTTCACCATCTGTCCATCCTACGGAAAAAGAAATCACCGCGCGTGCGTACGTACGGAATACCGTCTCCACGCCGTGGTGTAATCTATTTTCCATCACCAGCTTACTTGGATGGGTATAATGGTGTAAATAATGACTATATATGACTATTATAAAGTGATACTGATTCTTAAATAGTATACATACACTCCAATACAATTCCACGATCATAGGAACGATATCATCACTCGTGTGTACGTACGGAATACCGTCTCCACGATGTGATGCGACTCGTTCTACATGATCTTCATTTCATAATGATTATATAAATGAATTTAATGTATGAATATGATATATATTACACTAATACCATTCTGGAAATGAGTTATCTATAACCTAAAGAGAAGAATAAGAATTTATTCGACAAAACACGCATAAGAACAAAAAGTTATAAACACCTGAATAACAAGTAGCAATGAAATCTTACTACTAAGAAGCTAAGAATATGACCATATATGATATCATAAAAATAAGTATGATTCTGTAATAAGTCAATAAAATTATTTAAATCATTATACAGGAGGTTCAGACACGTATAAAGCATATCGGACCTAAGGTAAGGGAAATATCACAATCTCATTTTTATCTGAGATGGTTATACTTTGAAATTTACTGGGGTGTATTTTATCATCCACATCCATGTTTCCTCAATATGTAATATAATTTCTATCCACCTACAATTTTTAAATCCAATTTTACCTTTCGGTGAGTTTTTAGTAAAAGATATGAAAGGAATATTTTTTTGTTTTTCGTACGAGGTACTTTTTGACTTTTCCGACAAAAGTACGAGAAAAATGTTTTTTAACTTATACGACATGAATGGATTTTTAAAACATTATTTGCAAGAAGCTTCCTTTACAAGTTTTCTTGTTTATTTTTAATCAACTTCTTTTAGTTTAGAATTGTATGACATGTTAAGAAAGGAAAAGTATTTTTGAAGTAGAAAGGATATTTTCCTCAAGAATGGAGTTCAAGTGTTTTATCAAAATTATTTTCCATCTAAGATAATAAAGGGTTCTGTTTTTATCCCTATTATTACATTGATTTGATTATGTTGTGATGGAATTATATTTTTATGAATTACTTTATCTTATATGAATTGTTTTATGATGTCATGATTTTTAAGATTCCCATTTTTATTATATGGGTTATGCTATGATGTATGGTTTATGATTTTGTGGCACACATAAGAATGGTATCATTATGAGATGGGTGTGACCTATATCTCCCTCCAATGCATTGGGTAAATATTTTATATCTCATGAGATAGACGTGGCTGGAACGGTAGGTTATACCGGTTCAGTGAAACAGGACTGAAACGAGGGTGACTCGGTTCAGAAATGGACTTTGTCCACTAAGATAGTCTTGGAAATGAGTCTTGACTAATAAGAAATGATTCTCTATGATTATGTGTGTATGCCACAAAGTTTCATGTTTTAAGTTATGATTATTGGGATTTCATTTCACTACTATGATTTATCCCATGTTATGAAATTATGCTCTCTTTTGCAGGTTAAGATTTCCGAAATGTTATGTTCTTATGAATATGATGTGATTGATATTTATTTTGTTTACCCTTACTGAGCATTTGAGCTCACCCTTTTATGTTTTCTTTTCCCTAGGATATAAAGAAAGGTTTTAGGTAAAAAAAAGGAAGATCTTTATGGGAGATGTTGAAGATCATTCACCATGATTAGAAGATTATATTCCAAGTTTCCAAAGACACTAAACTATTACGATCCTTGTGTGTGTGTTTTTGTTATGTACTAAGTATTCTGCAAAAGTAATGTAATGTACATGTACGTCAAGCTTCGGGTCTCTACAGTTGGTATCAGAGGAAAGGTTTAGTCAAACTTTGGAAACTAGGATGCGAGAACGTTAGTGAGATCCCTAGAGATATTTCTAAGGTATGTCTAGGGATGTCTCTAAGGATAAGTATACGTATAGGATATAGTCCTAGAACTATGGTAAAGCTATTAGATTAAACCAAAGATGTTAGATATTGAAGTTACTCCCCCTTTATTATGATTTTTGCCTCTCACACTATTCTTTTTGGGTTTTAGAAAATGGCTGGAAACAAGATGATTCACGATAATGGAGGATATGATGGACAATGGAATGATATTCTTCATGAGAAACCAAATGAAATGGGATTTGGAAGTCCAAACATCATTATTATGACGAATCAGCAATCTCATAATATGATCAATAAAGTAAAATTTGGTAAGTTTCCTGACTCGGATAATAAGAGAAAGATGGAGTTTCATGATGATCATAGAGGAAAGAAAGTTCAATTTCCCCTATGTAAATCATGTGGGAAGAGGCATCAAGGAGAATGTTTCAAAGGAACTGGAAGATGCTTTGGGTGTGGAAAAGAAGGAAAGAAAGCCAGTAAGTGCAAAGGAAAAGGTTCAATTAACACTAGGGATGAGGATAATGGTATTGCTACGACATCAACAATGGTTAAATTTTTTAAATGTGGAATGTACAGGCATTATGCAAACCAATGCCCTAAGGTAAAGTCTCATGAAGAGAATCACTCTGGTCGTATGGGTAGTATTTATGTTGATGATGATGAAGAGACTACAAATGATATGTGAGATGAAAGAATTGTTGAAGCTCGGTCAATGTTTTAAGAATGTAGTGGAATGATTACATGTTTATCATGTCTAATGTTGTATAAGTAATCTCATGGTACTGTGGAATAAAGAGACATCTAAGGATTGTTACACTGTTGTCTTTCCTTGAGTTTCGAAAGTGTATGATTAATGGTACCAGTATCCATGAAAGGTTATTCAGATATTTTTGGAATGTAGATGATATGCGTATAATGAAGGGATAAGGAGAAAATTAAATTTTTGATAGTATTCATGATCTCATGACTGATATAAGGAGAAGGTTATATCATGGTTTGAGTATATAGAATTTTTGGATTTTGGTATGTGGAAAGAGTTAAATTTTTACAGCATTCATGTTTTCACTAAGGTTTAATGGGTATTCATTTTTCAAGAGAATACATGATTAAGTTATTCACATGATTGGAATGTGACCAACAAGATATATGGGGGATAAATGATGGTATTCACATGCTTGGTTAACGATATTTCAAGTAATAATTATCATTATACTATGAGCTTAGACCGAAGTATTTTAGATAATCCTAAAGATTGGAATGGATTATGTTAACCATAAGTTAGTATTGTTTAAGGATATAACGTTTTTTGATATTATTTATGTAATGTATTTTTAGAAAAAGGACAACCCGCAGGACGGGCGACAGCCCATCGCGTTGGACAAGGCCGTGGGAATCGAACCCACAACTGAAGTGCGGCTGGCCTTTATCACCTACCATTGGCCTACAGGAAGTCCTTGTTTAGTAGAAAATAGTTTTATTATATTAAGCAGTATGATATATGAAGTATAAGTCCATTTTAGGAACCATATATCATTAATCTCACTATAGATGGACTTATGTATTTTTTGATAACTTTTCTAACCTTTTGTTTGAGACAGATGGAATGACCCATCATTCTATCACATGATCTGATAACACACCATGAATGACAAATTCAACTTCATTTCATTAAGAGATGAAGTGGAAATTGTCCAAAGAACGACCAATGGTGAGACTATACCAAAATCACGAAAGTATTTCTTCTAATTTCAATTTCATCAACTTTAAGGAAACAATCTTGAAAACCAAAAATGTTGTCCTAGTGCTCTTATATCTGATGAATCATATGGTACCTTAGATCGGCACAAATTTATGGCTTTGTGATTGCTGGATTTTCCATAGCCATGTTCTCTACCACTCTCCATCAGAACATGATGGTTAGATTTCTCTTCCATATCCATATTTTCACCTATGTGGAAACCCAGTGATCAGTTTATTTGGGTAACCGTTACATTTCATACTTTTGTTTTTAAAGATTGGTTTTGGTATTCCTTTTTACGATGTGGATTCCTATTAAAGAAACTTTTTAATAGTAAACCATTTATAACCCCGACGAATTTCGAGGGTGAAATTCATTTTAAGGGGGGTAGAATGTAACACCCCGAGATTTTATAAAAAATATTCTTTTTAATTTCATTAATGTCTTGTGTTGTACGCTACACCAAAAGGATCTTTCTTAACATGCATCCTTGACTTGACTTGCATTACACGCAATCGCGACCTTCCTCGATAGCATGTGTAGTACGCAATACCGAGTTTCACTAAACAACGATATGCTATTAAAATATTATTAAAACTAGCCGTTATGAATAGTAATAACCACCTTTTAATTTTTTTGAAATTTTATCTCTTAAAATGGACTTAATTTTTGGATTCGGAGTATCGAATTTAGCCTAAGATGAAATTTTGGTACTTTTCAGTTAACTTTCATATTCTGATGAATAGTGAAAATTACTAAATTTTAATTAAAAACAACTTTTTTAATCGAAATAATTAATAGTGATAAATTATTAATTTGAGTGGTTTTAAAGTATATTTAGAATATATTTTTACTATTTAATACAATGTTGGTCATTGGATGTAATTTCACATTTAAACCAGTTATAAACTAGTGTCAATCTTTTGATAGTTATTATCTCTTAAAAACACACCCTTTGTGTTGACGACGAGAATTAATTTTTAAATTAGTTAATGTAACTAATATGTTTTTAATTTGGTAAAATAGACATCATTTTTGAGTTCATAATATCAAATATATCTTAGGCCTAATTTTTGGTATTTTTCTGGAAACTTTCATTTTTTGATGAATAGTGAAACCACTAAGTGGTAGTTAAAAAAATGAATTTTTCATAAAACATAATTTTACCGCTTCTATGAGTGGAATTTCAAAAATCCGAGAGACACGGTTGATGTTAGTAAGTAAAATGTGGTTCAATGAGATGAAAATAATTTTTGGTGAATAGTAACTTTTTACTTTTTTTTACCACGGTTAAAAGTAAATAGGGTAATTAAGGGTAAAAATGTTATTATTATTACCCTAAAACATGTCCTAATTATATTTGATAAGTGTAATTCGACCAAAAGAAACCTTAGGAATAAAATATGATCATTTAGGCCCACTTGGATTAGATTAGGACATTTATTATTAATTTATTTAAAGAAGGGTTAAAATAGTTAAAATCAATGTTTAATAAGTAAATAATTTTTAATATAGGGTTATACATAAGATAAATTTTACTATAAATACTCATTTGAAAGATAAAAATATTTCCTACATAAGGGTTTTTTATTTGTAATTTTTAGACATTAAATAATTTAATTTATTTTTGACACAATGATGATGCAGTAATTGTCTTATTAATGAAATATTGACATAATTGATGTTATAAATGCCCAAATAAATGTAATTTGAGACTTTTTATGACTTACACTAATTTTTTAGGTTAATATGACATGTTATTGTTTATTTAAGTAACATTTTTCGAACTTATCATTCTGTTATGAATTTCATAAAAATCATGTACCAAATAGTGTCAAAATTGACATAAATTAGATTTTAAAACAAATATTATATTATTAATTGTTATTTAATTTCTAAAAATATACGGTTCTGCCAAATGACATAGATAAGGATAGATATATTAATAATAAACAACTTGGGGTTCTTTTGGCTTGTTATGGTAAGTTTATTAACCATATAGTGTAAGAAAACAAAAAGACACGGTAAAAGTTAAATTATTTAACTTAGAGTTAAATCTAATTGATAAGGTTAAAATAATAACCTAAACTTGTCTAAATCCTATTGGATGAGAGTATTTAGACCCATCTCCACTTTATCTTCGAAATAAGACCCTTTGGAACCATTATAAACCGAATTTGACCTTAATATAAAATAATATTTTGAGATTTTTCTAAGGTTCCCCTCTCCTCCCTTATAAAAGGGCACCTCCTCCCTCTCCTCCCCACACCAATTTGAGCATTCAATCTTGGCCAAACCCTGAAAAAATCTCTTCTACACTTCCCTAGTATCATCTTAGAGGTCCTGGTCTTCTTCAAAGACCATCCTTAGTTCTTTAAGTGGAGGTTAAGTGAAGGCGCGTCAAAAAGAGGTAATATCCATTACCGATCTTTTTCAATTTCTTTCTTATTGAAATTATTATTCTTTAGTTGTTTCATGATAAAGTAATAACATAAGTATTTATTATATACTTATATGTTATTATAAGTATGAAACAACCCTATTTCACCATCTATCCATCCTACGGAAAAAGAATTCACCGCGCGTGCGTACGTACGGAATACCGTCTCCACACCGTGGTGTAATCTATTTTCCACCACCACCTTACTTGGATGGGTATAATGGTGTAAATAATGACTATATATGACTATTATAAAGTGATACTGATTCTGAAATAGTATACATACACTCCAATACAATTCCACGATCATAGGAACGATATCATCACTCGTGCGTACGTACGGAATACCGTCTCCACGATGTGATGCGACTCGTTCTACATGATCTTCATTTCATAATGATTATATAAATGAATTGAATGAATGAATATGATATATATTACACTAATACAATTCTGGAAATGATGTATCTATAACCTAAAGATAAGAATAAGAATTTATTCGACAAAACAAGCATAAGAACAAAAAGTTATAAACACCTGAATAACAAGTAGCAATGAAATATTACTACTAAGAAGCTAAGAATATGACCATATATGATATCATAAAAATAATTATTATTCTGTAATAAGTCAATAAAATTATTTAAATCATTACACTGGAGGATCAGACACGTACAAAGCATATCGGACCTAAGGTAAGGGAAATATCACAATCTCATTTTTATCCGAGATTGTTTATACTTTGAAATTTACTAGGGTGTATTTTATCATCCACATCCATGTTTCCTCAATATGAAATATTATTTCCATCCACCTACAATTTTTTAAATCCAATTTTACCCTTCGGTGAGTTTTTAGTAAAAGATATGAAAGGAATCTTTTTTCGTTTTTCGTACGAGGTACTTTTTGACTTTTCCGACAAAAGTACGAGAAAAATGTTTTTTTAACTTATACGGAATGAATGGATTTTTAAAACATTATTTCCAAGAAGCTTCCTTTAAAAGTTTTCAAGTTTATTTTTAATCAACTTCTTTTAGTTTAGAATTGTATGACATGTTAAGAAAGGAAAAGTATTTTTGAAGTAGAAAGGATATTTTCCTCAACAATGGAGTTCAAGTGTTTTATCAAAATTATTTTCCATCTAAGATAATAAAGGGTTCTGTTTTTATCCCTATTATTACATTTATTTGATTATGTTGTGATGGAATTATATTTTTATGAATTCCTTTATCTTATATGAATTGTTTTATGATGTCATGATGTTTAAGATTCCCATTTTTATTATATGGGTTATGCTATGATGTATGGTTTATGATTTTGTGGAACACATAAGAATGGTATCATTATGAGATGGGTGTGACCTATATCTCCCTCAAATGCATTGGGTAAAGATTTTATATCTCATGAGATAGACATGGCTGGAACGGTAGGTTATACCGGTTCAGTGAAACAGGACTGAAACGAGGGTGACTCGGTTCAGAAATGGACTTTTTCCACTAAGATAGTCTTGGAAATGAGTCTTGACTAATAAGAAATGATTCTCTATGATTATGTGTGTATGCCATAAAGTTTCATGTTTTAGGTTACGATTATTGGGATTTCATTTCACTACTATGATTTATCCCATGTTATGAAATTATGCTCTCTTTTGCAGGTTAAGATTTCCAAAATGTTATGTTATTATGAATATGATGTGATTGATATTTCTTTTGTTTACCCTTACTGATCATTTGAGCTCACCCTTTTATGTTTTCTTTTCCCCAGGATATAAAGAAAGGTTTTAGGTAAAAAAAAGGAAGATATTTATGGGAGATGTTGAAGATCTTTCACCACGATTAGAAGATTATATTCCGAGTTTCCAAAGACACTAAACTATTACTATCCTTGTGTGTGTGTTTTTGTTATATACTAAGTATTCCACAAAAGTAATGTAATGTCCATGTACGTCAAGCTTCAGTTCTCTACACATTGATGAAAATTTGATACATAGTTCATATAGTGCATCCACTATATGATTTTCCATTTATATTTATCCTCCTTCATTTCTACTAAGGAGGATTAGTAGGAAGTGAGGACTCCAAAACATAATTCTTCCTCTCTTGGAATAATACTATGTGAATGTGCCTATACTACTCCTGAAAGTTAGGGTTGGTCATGATATTTTCTTTTTCCATAATATATCATATTGATAATGTACTAGTTGTGTTAGTGATTTCCATTTTTATCTACAAATGTTTTTTGTTTTTGTAATTTTTCTTGATTAACTTTTAAACATTACTAATTAATTAAGTAAATCATTAAATGCCTCCCACTATTTTATTTAACCCTAGTATCCATCACCATTATATTTAATACTAATTTGGTTGATTATCCAAGTGGTAAGGATGCAAGAAACCTATCCTCATAGTCAAAAAGCTATGACAATGATGCTACTCATAGATTTCCAAGGATGGCACTAGACTGGCCAACTATATTAACTCACAATTCCTTGAATAGTTGAGTGAAGTCCTAGCTTCTTAGAATCAAACCCTTGATTCCCTAAATGATTTTCCTTTAAAGATATAGAAATATTTCTACGGCTACTTCTTTGTTACCTGCTTTAGTTAAGTCAACCCATCACTCTTATATTAACTCCCTGATAATAGGAGGTATCCTCAAATAGGGTAGAAAAGCAACATGTACAACCTATTTTGTTCAAATGTATACTACAAAAGGCATTCATAACTTAATATTACTTTGATGGTTTTATAAAATTACATGATGGATGCAATCCAATTCTATTAAATATATTCATACCCCATTTTCCAACTCACAACTTAAATGGTATTCATATAAAAACAATTGTCACATACTAAGAAATTTTTCTATTTATTATTTTATGTGTTTCTCAAAGACATGAAAATTCATAAAATAATAAAAAACTCATAAAGGAAATAATTTATAGTACTGGTCATGAGCATTTAATATTGTCTTATCTATTTAAACATAATGGATCAACCGTGACCTAGGGGTATCATACATGAGTCAAGTCTATACTTGCTTCGCAACTCCCCCGGCTCCAATGTTTTCACTTCTCTTATAAGATACAATCTTTTCTCGGGGTGGTCTTCACCTTAGAGTTTCATCGTTAACAGTATATTAATAATCACACACAAATAAGTGGGTATCAGGAGGAACAAAATATATACAGGTAATAATGTATTCACATTCACTTATACATATGGAATAAAGAATGATGATGCACAAGATTCCAATAACAACTAATTGAATATTACAAGAACCGTACATAGTTGTAAAAAATATTTATGAAAATAACACTAATAAATGTAGGGTTGGTCAATGGTCATGAAACATCAATGAGAAAAATAAAATCATGATAAAAAATAAAATGAAATAAAATTATGTTTTATGGAATTTAGTAAATTAAGTGAATGAAAATAAATTAAATAACTCAATTTTGTTTGGTTCATAGCTAATTTATTTTTTCTCCCAAATGTAAATAAAAAAATGTAATTATTTTTATATTGAAATTTAATTAATACTTTTGTAATATTAAAATTATTATTATTCTTAATTCCAAATATTAATAAATTAATTTATAAATGTAATTTTTTTCTCAGGCCCCATAACCCCGTGAAGAGCCGTTGCGCATCCGGATGACCCTATGTGAGTCCCTTCCTGGCCTTGAAAACCCCATGTAGAACTGTTATGGGAAAGGTAGACCTGCATTAACATATTTTGGGTCAGGCAGACCCACTCATTACTGTTGGGAGCCTGGTTGGGAAAGTTAGGATCAGTGGGGGGAGGCTGGAATCCCCGATTAGATAGTTATTTTTTTGGAAAGGTGTTCACAGAAAATGTACAACGATATCCAAATTCAGATAATTAGTATTGGTGGTGTTCGTGAGATCAGGAGGTGGGTTATTTAATGGTGGGGTTGGACAGATGTGGAAGAAATGATGCAACCTGATGGAAGGGAGCCATGACGATGGGTTGCACAATCTGTTTAGTGGGAGATGAAAAAGCTGGAAGTGGTGGTTCTGGTGATAATAATGGTCATAACAGGCGATGAAGACATTCCGACAAGGCAACATTGTCATCTTGTGTCGACGGTAGGCTAAACCATGTGAGCTCAGTGGCCATCATGGCAAGCAGGTGGTGGCTACACACCAAGGGCTACCCGCGGTGAAAGTCTGTGTCTTAGATGATGACTTCATCTAGAATCCACTATTTATTTATTTATTAGGTCTATTTAGTACCACCCCCATAGGAAAATATCCTACCCTTTTTTAATTCTTTGTTTGACCTATGAACCATTATAGATTCTCCCATTTTTTAGTTTTTTAATAATTTATTTCCTTTTTTATTGAAAAAATAATGTACACACATTTACAATTTTTTCATAAATCCTATTAATATGAATTTTGAAAAATATTTTTTCAATAATCATGTACTCCAAAAATGTAGTGTAATTTATTCCTTTAGAATGTAAAATTTCTGCCACCAGATTTAGATCAGATCAAGGATTGAAACTAGGGGTCACAGAAAATTACATAAAAATTAAGAATAATATATATATATATATATATATCATTTGTGAATTTCTAAAACCAAGAAAACACGAATGATTCGTATCAATTTTTTTGGAAGGCCATAACTTTTCCATTTGACATCAGATCAATGCTTGGTTTTTTTAGACTAAAATGATTCCATCAACTTTATTTATGGAAAAATAATTTTTCTTATCAATGAAAAATAAAGCGGTCCATATGATAGAAATTTATGGTACTAGGGTGTGCATCAAAGGCAAGGGGATCAGTGATTTAATATTTTTTATCATTGTAGCGATGAGAATTTGTCTTTTCCAGTGATTCAAGTCCCAATAAAGGTTTAAGGATCTCATTTGTATATTTCAGAGCATAAAAAGTTGGAAAAAAATGATTACCTTGTTCTGATCGAAGATGTGTCAGTTTGTCACTCGTCTAGGGTTGTGTTTACTTGAAGGATGTAATCCTAAAACCCTCTAGATCATCCACTGATGCTTCAAGAATGCATATTGATGCTGATGTTCAATTCCTGGTGCTATTGTAGAGATCTAAAGATTAATTTGACATCAGGATGGTGACCATAATCCCATCCCTTAGATTCTTGAAGGTGATTCAAGATTGAAATCTTGGATGGGAGATTTCTCTCTGGAATATAGGAAGAAGAAGATAAGACCCCTCACATTAATGGGTATATATTTTACCCATTAAAAGAGATCCCTTCTTATTTTATTTTGGTTATTGATTACCTTTAAAGGGTTCCCCGACCCCTGGATAAGTAACACCCACATAATAAGTAATAAATGATATTTTATGATGAACTAACTACATCATATATGTCATTTATGTTTTTTCACCTATGTTTAATATATTATAAATATATTATATGATAAAATAGAGTTATCATCTTGACTCATAATTCCCATAAATATTAAAATAACCATTAATATAAAAATAATATTCCTTGGTAAAATGTTTTTCCTTTTATTCACTTAATACCTTGTGAATAATTTTAAATTATAAATTCAATCTAATTATTCTATACTCGAATAATAATGAATTTATTTATTTATGGAAATCATTTATTCTCAAACACATCACATACCCCATGGTGGGGCCCATCCTATCTTATACACCCATTCAATAGAATAGGGAAGATAGTTGAATATTCTATTCTATGCCACCCTCTCGTCCCTATCTCGATTGTAGTGTATACTATTCACAGACCATGAGAAGAGTCTCGTAATGCATTAAGTCCCCTAAAGAGACATCAAATTTTCATATCATTAACAAGATTACTTTGAACACACAATGTATAATATAATTTTTTTTCTGGAAATATATCATAAAGAAGGATACATAACTTATATCATCATTGAAACATGCTTTATTATTTTTTGAACTTACTGGACATACATACCTTCTTGTACTATGTACATTAATTTGGTAAAGGTACTACCATCCTGATCAACTAGGTTTGATATATCACTTCCTCAACTCAAAATAAACATATACTCTCTTGATCATTCTACCAAGTCTATAACACCAATTATGCATCCAATTAAAACTACCTCTCCATGACTTCAATGCCATGGTTTTTCCCTTCATAAAAGAACATGATCAAATTAAACACATGGATAATGATATCAAGTCATATAAGCAATGCACATGTTCATAGGTAAGAGAAAACAATGAAACTTAGAACATGTGAGGTTTATATTAGTGGGTCTATCCTTATAATATTATCTACTAGAGATCACTAAGTGAAAATATCTTGAGAAGAAGCCTCAATTCTTATGACACCCAATCACCAGATGGTCACAAGTCCTCTATGTCATATTAGAATGATGTATTTTGTTGAAAGGATATAACTTTAATATTATTATTATGGTATCCTTAGGTTCTCATTATATCATAGTAACTTCTATAAGCCTTTAATACAACATGTAATCTAATGAAAGTACAATACATATAGTGAATGTAGAAGTATCGACCCTATTCTGGTAAGTTAAACACTTGTATATATCAAAATATAAAAAGTTAACAATAATCAATATACATAAATTTTTTGGGTCTAGGGGACCCAATTTCAACATAATTATCATATTTTTAGTTTTTAAAAATAATTTGGGTTGAATTTTTGAATTTGATGAAAAATTATGTTTATACATTTTAAGTCTAGTGTATTATTTTTTTATAAAATATTATCTGTGATGATTTTTTTGTCAAATGTTTTGTGTGTATTATAAATTAATATATATACATTATTTATATAGATAACGAAAGCTACATCCACCATGTGAGGTGCAAAAGATGGCCATAATGTCAATATGAATGTGGATTTGACTAGATGGGTCCTACTACAATAATTCACCCATAAATTTTTTAACCATGATTAGATTGAACTAAAATTTTGGCATGTATTTGAAGAAATTATTTAGATCACTTCATCCGACTAGTGAAACTTCTACTTTGTATGTTTTCATTATCCAAAACGTAGGTGAAGTAGTTGAATCTAAATTCAATGGAAATATTATCATCAATGATTAGACCATAAATAATTCAAAATGTTGTTAATGGGTCTAATGTTTTTTTATTTTCTTAATGGAATATATCTATTAAATGTTCAAATAATACCAAATTCTAATACTCTTCTATTAAAATTTCCCAAAACAAATAAATATTTGATACATTTTATCTAGATAGTCTGTTTGGATAGAAATATTTTCATTAATCATCCATCTATAAAATCTTCAATACAAGAAAAAATATATCGAAAAGTTAGGTTAAAAAAGAGTGTAAGTGGGAAAAAAATTTAAATAAGACCAAGTCCCAAAATTATTAATTTTATATCATTAAATAAGTGTGAATTTTAGAATTAAATAATTGGTTTATAAAAATTTCCTTAATATTTTTTTTTTCAAAAAATGAAATTCAATAAAGATAAACACTATACTTAATTAAGTGAAGGATTTGAATTTATATAAAAATATGTATTAAGGTTTTATAGGTATATATTCAAATATTATGTCTTTAAATAGTTCATTGGGTACCTTAGAGAATACATCCAATGAAAAACTTTATATGTTTTAACATAGGAGCTCAAAGAACTCATCCACTACTTTTTAGTGTTTCACCTGGAGGTAGTCGTGGAAAAAATATATCTTTATTCTAAATTATGAAGAATACTTAAAGGATGTAAAAACCAAACTAAACAATCCTTATCTCATAAATAATTATATAATCATCCAAAAGACCATGAAAGAGGAACCGACACTTGAAGCTAATCAGCTGAAGGAAGTGAAACATACATTATATTATATTATTTTTGATTTAATATTATTATCAAATCCAATTAACTACCCACATATTTCTTTTTCAAGGGAATTCAAAGATGATCAAGTTCATCCCTCTATGAAAAATGACATGTAAGTTGATTATAATTTTTGGAACCATGGATATTTTAATTATTCCTGTTTTAATATTTATCAAATGTAACTATTAATTGAATTTGATTATGATTTTCATCTGGATATGGACCTTTTGATACTATCCCTAGATGATACTAAATAATGGATGATGTGGTGGCCAAACTGAAAGAGTAGGAATCATTCATTATATCATCCTACCTTACAAGCTATAATATATTTCTAATGGGATGGATCTAAATTACTATATAAATGGGTTCTTCTATATCCAATTAAAAGTAGTGTGCATTGGGAGGAAGATAATGCGGTGATTAAAATCAAACAAACCACACCCACCATATGATTTTGGGTGATATATGGAACTTCCAACATGAGGTATTCAAACACCAGTACCCACTTGGGGGTCCAAATAATGTTTTATCACTATTTTTCATTCCCCCTTACTATTTCATTTTATTAAATTTTATTTGCATAAAGTTCTTATGTTTGGTTTCATTATTTCATTCTATATCAATAGAGACAACAACAAGGATAACAACTCAAGGATGTCACTATCGAAATAAAATTAGGATGTTTATTTTATTATCTAGGGTTTTACATCCATTTAATTTCAATATATTGGGTTGAAATGAAAGGGTGTCTTGATCTTAAGTGTGGGGGGCTGTCAAAAAGAATTATAGAAAATTTTCATTTATTCTTACTAAAATATTTCTTATTTTGTTATTTTTAAGTTTTTATTATTATTTTATATCACTTGGGAATAATTGAATAAATTTTGAAATTAAAACCATCATAATTTTTTTGTCACATTATTTGGTATGATATTTTACGGATTTAAATGATTTAAAAAATGTGATTTTTTTGATTCTCAAAATGATTAATTAAGGATGATTGATTGACTGTGAAACTCATGTGTAGTAGTAATATAAAAAATGAATATTTTTCCCATCCCAAGAGGTTAATAAACATTTTGGAAATGTTATTTTTCATTTATATTTTATATTAGAGTCTTGAGTTATATTGTTTGATTCGCAAGATGTTACTTTTATATTTCAAATATTTGGAGTTCATGACATGTTTTTGATGTTATTGAATTTCTTTGGAATTCCATCTTTTTAATATAAGAACAACATTTTAAATCCATCCATGTAATCCATAAGAATCTAGGAAATTTATTATAGGTTTTAGCCACATTATAAGCTAATTTATCCATACCTACATTAATTCATAATATTTTTTCATGTATATTCCATGTTTTTGTATGGGAAAGGGCATTCTGTCTATGTTTTTTGGGATGTAATTTATTGTTTGATATGTGGGTTATGTTTCATTATTTTTGTAACTGGGAGAGAGGGAAATGGGTTTAAGTCAATATTCACTACATTTCATTTTTATCATCAAATTATCCAAAAAAATACATGGTTTGTTTCTTAGGTAGGTTAAAAATCACCATTACTAGACCGATGATATTAAACATTTTTGGGGTTAGGTGGTGGATGTGATAACTATTTTAAATGAAACTTTCAAAAAAAGGAAAGAAGAAAATAAAAAAGTTGAAAGGAAAAAATTGATATGAAGTTGAATTCTTCATTGATATTACATGATTTTCCCATCACAATACTTCCTTTTCATATCTTCTACATAGAAAAAAATGAAAAAAGGGTGAATTTTATTTAAATATTTCATTATATTCTTTTTTAACTCATGTTAAATGTGATAACAAAAAGGGGGATATATTTTTTCATTTTATAAGGGGAATTGAGTTAGGATCATCTTTTGTTTTCCCTTGAATATTCAAGTATGGTATTTAAGAGTTCAACCTCCTCTTTTTAGTCATTGAATTTTCAAATTTCATGAACCACCAACTCTTAGGCCAAAAATAACAAATGTAAAAGTCCTCAAGATTGAACCTTTTTTATTTCTCATAGTATGGGGAGATAATAATTTAAAAAGTATATAGAGATTATATGTGTTTTTTATAATGGTAAAATATCCATTTTAGAGAGAAAAAATCTTTGAGTGGGAGAAAAATAAATTTCCAGAGAGGTAAGTATGATATGAACATGGTGACTATCATGAGATTGAATGCAATTTTAAGAGAATTTATATAATTAAGGAATTTTGATCCAATTATGAAGAAGGATAGTTTATTTGAATGTAGAAAATGAGTATTGCTTCTATTTATACCTTTGGATGTTATTTTAGAGCATAATATTGACAATTTTCTTTTAGTGCAAAGCATAAGTGTGGGGGAATGGTGAAAAAAGTAATTTCATGTATTTTTTTATGTAATTAAATGTTATAACCCAAAAAATTTAAAATTTTATGGTTAATAATCATATTTTTTTGTTTAAAAAATATTTTGAGATGAATTTGTGAATTCAATGAAAAATTTTGTTTATATATTTTAAGTCCACCCTATTATTTTTTCATAAAATATTATCAGTGATGTTTTTTTTCATGTTTTTAGTTGGATTCTACCCTAATATATATAAATTATAAATTCAGATAATTAAATTTTGATCCACCGTTTGAGGTGAGAAAGGTGGCCAAGAAGTTAATGATTATGTGGATCTAATTGGATGGGTCGTACCCAAATAATTCACCCATAACATTTTCATCCATTCATAAATTGGTATGAAATTTTGTAAGATATTAGAGTGATTTTTTGTGCCATTTAATCAAACAGGAGAAACTTCAGGTTCCCATGTTATCATGATCAAAAAACATGTGTGAATTCGATGCATCAAGATTCCATGAATCTGCCATGATAGAAATATTATCAGCAATGATTTGACTGCTAATCATTTTTTTTCAATTTCTAATGGCCGGTTTAAGGGTTGCCGGTACCTGAAACATAGCATCACCGCATCCAAAATACCAAAACCAAGCATCCAAAACATTCAAATTTAAAATTTCAAAAAATCAAAGTAGGGCATCGAGCTGTGCACCATCCACCGTACCACCCACCTGTATGCTCATCGGACCATGCACCAACCAACAGGTCACACCTCGATTTGAGAATCATCACCATACGCTGCCCTGCAACGCGAAATCCAACATCATGCCACCGGCGAGACAACCCGGACCAACCACCGTCTTCACGATCAACACAGAAACCTGACCAGCCATCCTCGCGCCGCTTCCCAGTCATCACATCAGCGTCGAACCGTCGACCGCACACCACATTCACCGGCATTCCTCGTCGTGGCCGCCATCAACAACCACCAGCCCAAATACCGGTCGGAATCACCATTTACAACATGAATCAAACAGAACATTGAAAATAAACCAAGGAAAACCCCACTGTAGCCACCCCAACCACCGAAAAAACCCTCGCACAGCCTTAGAGTACTCAACCACTGCAAATAATGTGACGACCTCCACATGCTGAGAGACCGCTGTCGGACAACAACTCAGAACCGAGAGAAAACCCTTGAACACTTCGTAGAGTATTCCATTGAAAAAACTGGTATTATGCCCACGGATCAGACCAACAGAGTCATAGAAGCCCGAAGCGTTCCACCATAGCAAGGAGAACAGATCCCAAGATCGCCGCGGAGAACACCCGAGACATCCGAAGAGGTTCCACCATAGGGATGAGGCGACGATGAGATAAACCTTAGCATTGCCAGATTCAACTGGATACCACTAAGAGAAAATCATCAACACTAAAAACAATGCAAGGAAAACAAGAAACGAAAACACCCCCTCCCCAGGCCACTCTAGACCCGTCGTCAACCTCAAAGAAAAGAATTCACCTTCGCACAAACTGAGCCCTACACACGAAGAAATTGTCGCACCGATCCAACCCATTCGTGGGGAGGATAAGAATCAAAGAGAAGAGAACCAGGGTGATATGGCTAGAGAGGGGAGGAGCTGAGTACGGAGGCGAAACCCTAGACGTCGTGGGAGAGAAAGTAGAAGCCGTTCCGAGGCCCCAATCCTCTCCAAAAAAATAATAATTAGCATACTAGGTTATTTTCTAATCACATTATTAAAGGTTAAGAAAATTCATCAAGTTTTCCATTACCATGGATTATTGATAGAATTTCTATATAAAATGATGCATTAATTATTTCCACTTCAAGACCATAGTTTATCCAACCAAAAATATATGATCATAAAAAATTACTCTAGGCCTTTGCAATTTTAAGATGAAACATTTCACCTTAACTAAGACTAGAATATCCATGAACTCAAAGAGTTTCTCAACAATTTTCAACAAATCCTCAACCTCTCAAGGATTGTTGGTACCTTAGAAACAAGTTGGATTGAGATAATGAAACTACAAGGAATGATTTATACCATCATATTTCTCAGGTTTAACCTCTTTAGGCTAAATAGGAATAGGTAAATCTACTTTTTCCAAAGCTTGGACTAAACACAAAAAAACTATATAAGATTATAAATAAACTAGAGGGTTCACATATGTGGTTCATCAATAACTCACAATGGATGTCTGTTAAATTATATTATCGGGGACCTGGTACCACACAACACTAACATATAACAATGTAAATTCCAATCAAGATAAATGATATTAGAAACTCTATCAATTAGAATTCAATTGGGAAATACAAATATCATATCAAATATTTGGAAAAAGTCAAGAATTAGACAAAAAAACTCATACAAGAGTGTTTTTTCAAACACTCCATTATAAATTGTGGCACATTTTGATGAGACATGATCGGGAAATAAATCATAACCTAGTCTTTATGTCTATATATTCCTATATACAATCTACATAGAAATGATAAACTATGACCGACATCTATGGATGGTTATAAATGACTTTGTTACAAATATTTCACAAAACGACCCTAATAACTAGCCTAAATAGTACCTGAATAAATCTTTACATTTCCTAAAGGGTCTTACTGATACCCATGGGCTGGATAATATCACCTACACATCAAAAAACCGTAAAGGGAATTATTTCTGAACATTAATTACTTATAAATATAAAGCAGCAGATTGGAATCAATAAACAATAATTATTCAAAACAATCCTTAAGTGAAAATTACCACAAGTATACAAATAAAAGTCTCTAAATAGAACATCAACCAAATGAATTATACCAACCATAAAAAATAAAAATCCCAAAATCTCATTGCATCAAGTGTTTCACTCGGTCCCCCAGTCCCCACCTACTACCAAGGTACCACTAATTAAGAACATACACTACATCCATGTGTTGATTTTATATTCCCTAGACATGGTATAAGAAGATCTATAATTTTTAAGGAAAATTTTGGGTTTCAGAAATAATTACCAGTAGGATATCCCCAATTATTCCATAAGAAGTTCATATAAAATAAACATAACATGATTAATTTTACAGAAAACATGGCATGAAAATCCTATTGAAATTCATAAAAAATAAATATTTTTATAAACATTTAAATGGATTATATTAGAACAGGTTCAAAGTGAATTTCATTCAAAAATGGAATATATAAAAATATTTTTCAAAATAGGGATGGATAATAATTCGTATCAAAGAAGTAATGAATAAAATTTAAATTAAACATTATCATGATAATAATTTTAAATCATGGATCCATGGTAATGACAATAGAGTGTAGTTATTTATAGTCACAGGGTTCCACAAAATCTTGGTGAAATATGAAACCAACTGTGCACACACTCCCTAGATTTCAATCCTCAGAGAAATAGAATAAAATTGAAAAAAATACTTACCCTCAGGATAGTTTTTTTTCATATCATCATCAATATATTTCTAGATTTTAGTTTACCAATAATGAATATACTTCCTCAAAAATACCCAAGATACCATGTTCTTCAAGGTAATCAATCAAACATGGGGATATAATTCATCTATATCAATCTCAAATCATTCCAATCAATCATTTAATTTGGTCCCACATTTTTTTTTGAAACATTTCATTTCATTTCAAACACCAAAATAAAATATATTTTCATTAAAAACCCATTAATTTTAAAAAAATAAAACATTTCATACTTTTAATTCTCAATGTTCAACATCCAAAATTTGGTTTAATCATTTCTTTGACTCAAGATCATTTTCCATAAATCAAAACATTAATTCCAAATCCCTTTTCAATAGTATTTTTTTACACATGAACTGTTATATTTCAAAATAAACTATTAAATACTCAAACCATTGTTGGTAAATCAATTAAAAATACAATTAAAATTAATAAAGAAATAATGGTTTCAAATAATATGAATTGTCTTACAAAACCATCTACCTCAATCACAAGATCAATGATCACCCAACACAAGATCTACCAAAAGAGAGTTGAGGGATATAATATTTAAAGGATAATCCTAGAACCATAATTCATGAACTCAAGATCAATATCCATCAAAAATATGAGAATCTACTTCTCTCAAATAGGGAGGGGGGGGGATAAATCATGATCTCAAAAGAACAGAATTATTCGAGGACGTAAAAAGAAAAAACTACACTAGGATCTGTGAAAAATCAAATTTTTGAGAGGTAAATTTTCTAATAGAGAGTATCCATGATTTTTAGGGTTAAATGGAATTTTAAGTAGAGGATGTAGGTAGAAAATTTATATTAAATGATGGGAATTATGATACATATTTACTAATTCTTAGAAATATTAGTGACATTTTCTAGCTTATGGATACCATCATCTAGTTGGTGGAATTGGTAAGAGTTCATGGGGCATTGGAAGTCCCACCACCTAGTGAGTGGGCCAAACTGAATGTCTGTCCCATTTTCCAATCCATTGGCTGTCTGATGGGAACCCTCTAGTTAGCCGATGCTGTTCTTGTATGAACTCCCTACTATTAGCTCTCACCAGTTATCTGATGAACCACTTATATCCATTTTTGTGATAGGTTCATTTCTACTCTCAAACTACAACCTATCAACTATCTCATAATTTCTCCAACAAGGATAAATATGAACCCCGACACCTATAAAGGATCAAACTAGTTGGAAACATTCAATAATTAATGAAAAATTGATGGATCAAATTAAATAACAAGGAACACCAAAATAAATCACGGTTTTTTGGAGAAATGTGGTTTTATAATGTTACACATTGCAACTGAAATGTGGAAGGAAGGGTAATGTTTCAATAATATGTAATATTTTAGAATATCCAAAGGAGTTTTATAAATTCCATTTTGTGTCCATGTCATGTATTAGTTTTAAATATATAATTTCATGGATATTTGAAACATATAATTTACTAATTTTGTTAATATATAGAAGTTCTAAATAAAGTAAGGAATTTATGAAGCTTTTTGTTTTTAATAAAGTGTTTATTAAAAGGGATGTAAACTCATGGAAACAAATGAAAATGAAAATATCAATTATAGAAGTATTTACAAAATGTATTTGAATTTTAATTATATTTCCCTCAAGTTATAAATGAATAAGTTTCTTAACCAATAGTTTTTATAAGTAAAATGTGACAATGCACATATATTATGATTCTTTATATTCTATAACATGTTTGAAGGGATAACAAGGAAAAAAATAATTTTATCTAAGATTATGAGTTTAACTAAATTTTTGTTAAAATATGAGTGATATGTTCCCTCCACCAACAATGAAATATTGTAAAGAAAATGCCCCATTTTAAAAATACTACTCCTAAAATAGAAAATATAATATAATATATAAATTTAAATAGCTTATTTAATATATATTTCTTTTAAATAAAATAATATATATTTCCTAAGATAAATTAGTTTTTGTTTCATATAATGATATTATAGAGAGAATCAAAAATATATTATATTAGTGGGAGTATGTTTGGATATAAATAAATTCAAAAGATAAAAAATAAAATATTATTCAAGAGAAAATAAAAATTGAATGTAAGTTAATATCCTAAAAGGTTTGGGGTATGTTGGTAGTAGATTGATATTTATTATTTCTTTAGTAACTAAAATATTTAAATGAAATTTGTTATGTAAAGTTTTCTAATAAAAATTATGATGATGATTAAATAATGAGTTCTATAAACTCAATAGGTGTTATTAAAATTATATCATTTGATGTTGTTATGTCAATGAGTTATAATACTATTTTTATAGAGATGAACCTTAGGAATATGATTTTCATGCATTATAATTATCAAATAGTTTTACTAGATAGATATTAATCATAAAATAAATTTAGTGGGAGGGTATTATTGGAAAGTTACATGGATATTTGGTTGGAATTACATAAATATATAAAGGGTACAAAAACCATAAATGTGATGTAAATGTAATGTTGATCTAAGAGCGCATCACATATGATATAATGGGGTAATAACTATTTTTTTTAATATTCTTAAATTGTATCATTAGTATTAAATATGACATTTTATAAAAATAGAAATATCTACTTTATCATTATTTTATATTGGATGCATATTTTGATGAAGAGAAATGTTAAATAAAATCTAAATGTATGACATTTAGTTATACATAATAGATGATTGTCATGGAGTATTATTGGTCTTAGTGAAATTCTATTGACAACAAGAAACAAATTCCATTATCAAGATGTCACATATTATTATGTATGAAAAAATGGTTTTAAAGTGTTGGATGACCCATAATATATACAACATAGAGTCTTATATACTATGTATTTGGTAAACTATTGGTGTATAGTTCATGTTTTAATATCCTCAATACTTGAGGTTGGTGTGATATCTAGCATGAGAACCTTCATACATTGATACCTTTATTAAAAAGTCATAGGGTTTTCACTAATTTGTGGTTATGTGGTATGTTTATGATCAAATAATTAATTGGAGATTAAAAAACAGGATGATTTTACTCTCATATAATGAGTATGAAATTCGGGCCCTAAATTGAAACAAACAGAGGATGTGTATTACCACAACATGATAATACGTATGAATTGTGTAACCATCAACTAAGAAAAATGTCATCTGGTTAACTATAAGGGTAAATGATATGTGATGAATTCATCATCCATGTCAATAAACACTTGGATAATCAAAAATGAATGAGAATCTACATAAGATTTACACATTCAATGTCCAATGATTAGTTAATGTTATGAAAAAGGGATTGCATGATAAAGAATAGATGTATATGATGTAGTTTCTGGACTTAGTTATTCAGATACATGTGTTTGATAGAGATCAGGAATGATCCTTATGTAGATTAAGTAACTTTCATGCCTCTCTATAGGGCACTATATGTTTACATTTATGAACTAATTAATTCATATATTCTGAAAATTATATAATGGATCATGGGGTCACACTTGATGGTTGACTGGATGGGGATTGAGATTTACATAGATAACTTCTTGAAAATTGTTATAGTGTTTACCCAAAAGGTGTTTTGGATGTGTATTTACAAGGTATTTTATATGATGTAATATAAGTAGAATGTGGGAATTTCATTCCAAAAGAGTTTCGGAAGATATCCAAACGGTTTTTTGAATATGGTTTCTTGAGTCCTTGTAGAAGATAAAATTTGAGGTGTAATGACACTAAGTCTATGAGGGTTTCATGTATGTGGGTGAATAAAGGAGACATACCTGAATTCCTAATAAGTACATGATAATTGTTATCCTAAATCATATAGTATGATATGTGGATATAATATGAGATTATATCCTTTATTTTATAGAAATTTTAATTTCCATGGATATGTATATTGTTTAACATGATATGAAGATATCATATGGTAACCGTTTGAATGGAATCTTATTGTACACTCAAAAATAAAAACACAATGATAATAATCGAATCCTAATGTGAAGATATAACATATGATAATCTTACACATATGTTTAACTTTAATAAATTTTTCATAAGATTAAATTATTGGGAGGTTTGATGATGTATTCATGCAATGAATGTATGAATTTATAAGGCTTTAAATATGAGTTTTATAGTGTGTGAGTATATATATATATATATTACTAATTTAGTAATGTTTTGTGGGATATATAATGAAATTTATATCATAAGGAGAGATTCACAATTGAGTTCAATGATTATAGACACGTATTTCTCTATCACACTCTCTTTCCCCTATTTTCTTTACTATCAAGAAGCACTATAATGCCATAAGAAACACTGAGAATCCCACTCATGTGATTTCTCATTCAAGATAGCCCATAGATGCACCATAGAGGATGGATTCATTTATCCTAATTTTAGGGATATTAATTATTCACTTTACTAAATATAGAGTTTCTTACATTCATCAGTATAGGGTAAAAAATATTTATGTCCATATTATTCAAACAAGGATTCAATTTTACACATGGTTAATTATGGGAATGTGGATACTAGTTATTTATTATAATCCTATTATGTGTTAATAAACCTATATAAATCTATCAAGGTTTTTTTTTCATTTGATTTTGAGTATTCAACTAGAGTCCTATGATTTTATGGAGACCATGGATTCAGAATAAAAAGTAATGAATCGTTGATTTCAATGTTTCCATGTGTAAAATTTATGTCACTATTATCCACCCATCACCCAATATTCAATGTATTGAGTGTTTTATTGAAAATCATAGATCATTAAGTTTAAATAATAATCAATATAATGAAATTAAAATGTAATTAATATTAGTTATGTATTGATTTAATTACTTTATAGATTTTTGATATTACAAAACTTTTCTATATTATTTTATAGTGTTAAACAAAAATTTACATGGTTCAAATTATGTTTTTATATTCATGTACTCATTGGATTAGTATTAACCTATAGTATAAAATTTTATTAGTTTTTTATAGTTATCTTTAGAATATATTAAAACTAAGAAAATTGATTTTAAAAATAATATTCCTTTTGAGATTAAGTTTAAAGAAAAACGAATGTGACCACAAACATGGAAATCAGAGGCATGAATTCCAAATTATAAAAAACATAGGTTTTATATTCTCCCTAAATTTTAGTGGCGTTAAAATATTATTTAAGTATAAAATTGTAATGGCCTAGACCCTCATGGTCCATTACTTTTCCAAATTCTAAGTGTTGGGGTGTCCTGGACTCATTGATCAGTCCCACCCATCTATCTCACATATCAGTTTCATAGATCAGCTTCACAGACCTGCTTCACAGATCGGTTTCACAGATCGGTTTCACCAAATCAGTTTTACATATCAGTTTCACCAAATCTATTTCAAAGATTTCTTTCACCAAATCCATTTCAAAGATCAGTTTCACAAAATTGGTTTCACAGATCGGTTTCACCAAATCTGTTTCACAAATCGGTTTCACCAAAATCGGTTTCATAGACCGGTTTCACCATATCGGTTTCATAGACCAGTTTCACCAAATCAGTTACACAAATCGGTTTCACCAAATCGGTTTTAGAGATCGGTTTCATGAAATAGGTTTCACAGATGGGTTTCACCAAATCGGTTTGACAGATCGGTTTCAAAAAATTGGATTCACAGATCGGTTTCACCAAATCATTCTCACAGATCGGTTTCACCAAATCAGTTTCACAGATCAGTTTCAACAAATCGATTTCACATATCCATTTCACTAAAATGGTTTCACAGGTCGGATTCACCAAATCGGTTTCAATGATCAGTTTCACCAAATTGGATTCAGATATCGGTTTCACCAAATCAGCACAGATCAGTTTCACCAAATCAGTTTCAGAGATCGGTTTCACCAGTTGGTTTCATAGACCAGTTTCACCAAATCGTTTTCACAGATCTGTTTCACCTAATCGGTTTCACAGATCCGTCTCACCAAATTAGTTTCATAGATCAGTTCCACCAAATCGGTTTCACAGATCTGTTTCACCAAATCGGTTTTAGAGATCGGTTTCACAAAATAGGTTTCACATATCTGTTTCACCAAATCGGTTTCACAGATCGGTTTCACCAAATTGGTTTCAGATATTGGTTTCACCGAATCCGTTTCACATATAATTTTCACCAAATCATTTTCACAGATCAGTTTCACCAAATCGGTTTCATAGATCGGTTTCACCCAAGCAGTTTCACAGATCGGCTTCACAGATCGGTTTCACCCAATTAGTTTCATAGATTGGTTTCACAGATCGGTTTCACCAATCGGTTTCACGGGATTAGCTTCAACATACCAGCTTCGTGGGATCATCTTCACAGGACCAACTTCATAGGATCAGCTTCACCCAATTAGCTTCACTAATTAGCTTCATGGAATTAGCTTCACGGGATCAGCTTCACCCGATCCAGTCCACCGATCAGTTTCACCTATCAGTCTCACCAATAGGCCATAGGGGGGTGTCTGGGTTTCCTTCCCCATTTTTCCCGTAACACCACTTTTAAGTATATTAACATTTCTAAAGTGGTTCAAAGCCATTTTTAGCTCCCTATACAACATTTTAAATCCTCTAGGAGTGGGGAGACCTTCAATAGACCCATTTCCCTCTATTTAAATGAAATCCTTTAATGCAAAACTATTTTTTCCACCCCTTTGACGAGAATTATTAAATAAAAAATAATTCCATTGGGTGTAACTGTCTAACTGCGAGGTGAAACCATGATCGACCTTTAAATCCATTGAATATTTTCATATCCCATAACTCCAAGATCTCACCCTTTTTATCACACTAGAATTCTTTCTTTCTTCATCTTGGATGGTTTATTTCTTTCCATGGTGCGTTTGGAGTCCACTTTCTTGAGGCTAGTGGTGCGACTGTGTCGGATCATTTCCTACTCATTCTTGGAGTCCTTCTAGTTCCTCCCCTGCAAGTCACACATCTCCAGTTGTTGGCACCAGGAGAAAAAAATATAGATCATTGATCATCCATGTAGGGTTCTCCATTCATCTCTATTTACTGTGTATCATGCAGGGTGGGTATCGAAATGTTTCTTATGGGGATGGATGAAACAAAACCTTAAAAAAGATAATAAATTTATTTAAAGAATGAAGGGGTGTGTTTGATAATGCTGTTGTACTCCTTTATCTCTTTCTTTATGTTGGGAATTAAATGGGATTTTGTCCACTGAAAATCGTGGTCCTTGCTAGTCCTTTTTTGCACACTAATGAACCTATATTTTTCTGGATATTTGTGTGATTGAATGGATGTAACATGGAAATTGGTAAATCACATAATCTCAGTTGATTAAATGGATTAAAAATGAATAATAATCCTTGTGTGATCACCCTGGTTAACCAAACAGAAAATGAAACTAAATTAATGGCATATTAAAATTTGAAAACTCCATTGCTCTGTTCTGGTGATGTTTTCAGTTGATTCTTATGAGGTGACATGGATGGGGATGAGATCCCCTATTGACCAGTCATTGGTTTGTGGACCTAAGGCCATATGGGCTGTATGTTGGGGTTTGGTTTTGTTCCAGTACTTTGAGGGATCGCACATATCCATTTTGTTGTTCTGACTTTACAAGAGAACCATATGTGAATGCTTAAATTGCTGCTTGACTATTTTCCCTTAGCTTATGGCTATGATTTTTAGTTTCCCATTATTGAAGAATAATATAAATGGAATCACTTGAATAGGAAAACAAGAATGGTTTCAAAGGGGAATTGTTTTTCGAGAATGATTAGTGTCAAGTTTGTGGCTGGGGTGATTCTTATGAATGAATGGTAACAAGGGTATTTGTATATGAGCTGGTTTTGGAACCCCTAGGATGGGATGAGTTCTTGTTACCTATATGTATAATTTAATTTTTTTTGTTTCTTATTTTCACCCCGTACAAGTTGAGCACTTTATGCCGAACACCCACATTTCATAGGGGAGGGTGTTTTTCCCAACACTCCTATGAGTGGCAGGTTTTTTATTCCTTTTCTGCTCTCTTTCCCGAGTATCCCAAGATTCTTCAGGCAGGCTATAATTGCCTGAATTCTATTGTTTCCCAAGATTCTTCGTGAAGGGTATGCTGAGGTGGTTGGCCCAAGTGTGTGCGATCAGGTGGTTTCCCAAGTGCCTTTGGGATAAGGCCCATGTGTCTTCGGGCGTGGGGGTAGTTGATCTGGCCTAGGTGTCTACATGTGTCGTTACGTGTGGTTGTTGTGGCCCAGGTGTTTGTGGGCAGGATGTGTGGTTGTGGTAGCCTAGGTGTGTGCGGGTAGGGGATGGTAGTGGGACTTCAGGAAGAATAGTGGGAGGGGTTTGATTCATAGGATGTCGCCAATAACCTATGGTAAAGTGGTGAGGGGTACCCAAAATTTGATGTTCTTTTACTATTACTTTCCCAGACTTGCATAATTTGGGGAGTGTGCCGTGGCTCAGTTGGGTGGGTAGATCCCTTGCTAGGTGCTTAATTTGTCTCCCTTTCTCACAAGGCATTAGAATGCCTCAGCACTTGTGTATGAGAGATTTTATTTTTCCCTACCGATTATACCTGTATGCTCAACCTACATATATAAAACTACTTTCAGGTTTCTAGGAGGACTTCTGGGATCGTGCGGGATCGTACTAGTTTGGAAATTGGGACGGTTGATGTTGCTGCTTTTCTATTCTCTGGTACTTTACTTTGGAGTTTTCTTGTACTTTTTAGCACTTAATTTTAGAACATGCATATGGGAATGGTTTGTTTGGGATTTACTTTTACATCCAGTTTTGGTGTTGTGTGGGATTTACTATCTTATCTCCCGATCCTATAAAAAAAGGGTAATGCTTTCCATTTTGTGTGTGATTCTATACCCTTGGTGCTAGTTGGCACACCAAAAACTATTGAAGGCAGGTTTCGGGGGGTCATTATCTCTCCTTCATCTTGAGGAAGGAAGGGTATGGAAATCTGCTGTCCCTTCCCTCATCTTGGCAAAGGCGGGTTGCGACAAAATAGTATCAGAGTAGGGTTTGAGAGATAGGATGGAGCTCAGGGTTAGGTACAATGATGATTGCATTGGATGATAGGGAAATAGTGTTACGCAATCTTGGTGTGTGAAATAGGATAGGGAAGACTCGCTAGGACACGAGATTTTAGGGCCCCCATGATCCGATGCAAGGATTCAGGACCTACCAAACGACCAAGTGAGGCTACACTGATTTCAGGGTAGAGACCCTAGGAAAGGTACATGAATCATAATGAATTGTGTTCTTGTGTATTGTGGGTGTTCTTGGAATTTAGATAAATAAAAATATTAAGAAAAATTTAAAAGTAATCTTCCACACTACTCAGGCTTAGGAATTCCTTATTTACCTTATAGATATGGAACTTGGATGACGACCAAGAGTAGTGCGGGAGATCGAGGGCCAAGAAGATGATTTGGCTGATTAGTAGAGCGTTGATCGAGAGGAGGAGGATGACTAGTGGTAGAGGATGCTTTGTTCCTTTTAGTGGTAGACCCTCAGGAAGTATGAGGGCAGCGTCTCAGACATGGAGACATATAGCTGGCTAGAGGAGCTGGTGATAGCTTTCATCTTGACCCGGGTTCTGACGGAGTACTGGGTTCCTCTGTCTGTAAGCCAGATGTGGGGAGCAACATGTTAGTGGTGGATGCTCTATCTTGGGGAGAAGAGGGAGGCTGATGTTTCATGGACTGACTTCGAGAGGGAATTCCAGGTGGAATTCATCTCTTCCATGATGAAGGAAGAGAAAATTCAGGAGCTACTATCCTTTTAGTAGGATAGAATGTCAGTGGGGGAGCTAGGAATCAAGTTCAAGGATCTCCTTCATTTTTCTTTGGACCTTTTTCCAGAAGAGGAGTCTCGAGCGAGATGTTTAGAGGTGACACTCTGACCTTCTTTTCAGTATGCTGTTACTCCCTTTACCCTACTGACGTACTAGATAGTCTAGAAGAAGGATGAAGTGGTATAAAAAATGAACATGGTGGGAGGTTTTCCACCAGAGGGGAGCCATTTGGGCTCATCAAAGGGGATGGTTGTCAGTAGCAGGCCTCCAACATCAGGGCCTTCTAGGTTTAGACCACTGGGGAGCAGGAACCAGCAGTTCCAGTTTCGATCTCCCAGTCCTCTACCTTCCTTGTGGGACCAGGACAAAGGTGCTTCATCTTTGGAAGTCATGTGAACCTTTGGAATCAATTCCCTGATAGAGTACAATACAGTGGGGGTGGGAAGGTTCTGCGTTCACCTCAGCAGTAGCTGTTTCCAGCCAGTCCCTTTCAGCAGCAGCAGCAGGGACAGTGAGCTCCCGCTCCTCCGAGAGTAGACGTGGCAGGAGGAGGCCAACCCTAGGGTTCCTCTCAAGTACCTCAACTAGGGAATGGTTGGGGAGGAAACCGAAAGTCGAGATGTAGATGATCTAGGTGTGGGATTTGCATGCCGTAGAGCTAGTAGTTCAAGAAGGGCCAGAAGTCGTTTGAGGTACGATCCGCTTGTTTAGCACACTTTCATGTGCCTTGTTTGATTCAAGAGCTTCACACTCCTTTGTTACACCCAGTCTATCCCATTCCTTGGGCCTAGACATAGAGAGACTCTCTATGCCCCTGGTGCTGAGTATTCCAGTTCGGGGTCATACCAGTCTGTTTGATGTTTGTTGAGGATGTAGACGGATTTTGGTGCTGCATCAGTCTAGTGGGGATCCCCTTATACTAAAAATTGAGACATATGATGTCATCCTAGGTATCGATTGGATATTTTCTATGCATGTAGTGATCGACTGCTTCTACAGAAGAGTCATGTTCTCCGATGAGGATGGCCAGCTTGTGGCTTTTGTTGGCGAACAGAGTTGTTAGGCGGGGAAACAACATGTGGAGCCTCTTCTTTCTAAGTTGTCTGAGATTTCAACAGAATCAGTGGATGCTGAGATGATGTATGTTCCGAGAGTTGTTAGAGAGTTTCTGGATGTTTTTCTTAAGTAGTATGTAAATCTACCCCCTCGACATGACGTTGAGTTTGGGATAGACTTAAAACCCAGTGCCTATCTGATTTCCATGGCTCCTTATCGGATGGAGCCTTCTGAGTTGCTGGCGTTGTAGACTCAGATTGAGTATTTGATGAATAAGGGTTTTGTGTGACCTAGAATGTCTCCATGGGCTGCTCCAATCTTGTTTACAAAAAAGGTAGATAGTGGTATCAGGTTGTGCATAAACTACCAAAGACTGAATCTGGTAACGGTCAAGAAACGTTACCCTTTCCCGATGATAGACGGTCTCTTTGACCAGCTGAGGGGAGCAGGTGGGTTCTATAATATCAATCTGCGGTCTGGGTATCACCTGTTAAGGGTGAAGGATAGTTATATTCTAAATACTGCTTTCAGGTGCAGGTATGTGTAGTTTGAGTTCGTAGTCATGCCATTTGATGTTACAAATGCACCTGTTGTGTTCTTGGGGATCATGAACTCTATTTTCCATGATTTTTTGGACCGGTTCTTTATTATGTTCATCAATGACATTTTTATCTACTCATGATTAGAGGAGGAATATACTAAGCACCTCAAGATGGTCTTGGAAATCCTTCGACATCACCAGCTCTATGGGAACTTTTCCAAGTGTAAGTTCATGACCCAAGAAGTGCATTTCCATGGACATGTGGTGTCTCAGTAAGGGGTAGCAGTTGATACGTCAAAGGTTGAAGAAGTTGTTTCTTGGGAAGTAACCGAGAATTTAATAGAGGTTCGTAGTTTTCTGGGTCTGGCAGGATATTTTAGGAGGTTCGTACTCAACTTCTCTCAAGTTTCTTCTCCTTTGAAAGCTTTGACCAGAAAGGACTAGGCATTCATGTGGAGTGAATAGTGTCAGGAATCATTTAGTTATCTAATAGGGAAGTTGGTTAGTGCCCCAGTGTTGAGGTTACCAGAAGAAGGGCTGTTGTTTGAGGTGTTTTGTGATGCTTCTGGATTTGGCTTGGGGTGTGTGCTGATGCAACAATGAGGAGTGATATCTTTTTGGTCTAGGCAGTTATATACTCATGAGTGTAACCTTTCCACCCATGACCTAGATCTTGAAGCAGTAGTGTTCGTGTTGAAGTTGTGGCGGAATTACCTAATCAGGGAGTACTATGTGGTTTTTACAGATCAAAAGAGTTTGAGGCATATCTTTACCTAGTAGGACCTGAACATGAGGAAACGAATGTGGCTGAAGTTTCTTCAGGACTATAACTTCAAGATCTCTTACACTAATGGTAAGGGTAACATTGTGTCAGATGAATTGAGTAGGAAGTCATGGAGGGAAGTTGTTCAGGAATATGTGGATTCTTGGAAGTCAATGGAGGAGTTGGCTTCCCTACACTTGGATGCAAGGGTGGATGGTGGTAGAGGTTGTCAGTTTCAGATGACAGTGCAGTCCTCTCTATTGTGTTAGGTGGAAGAGTCTCGGTGGGGAGACTTAGATAGTGAAGTGGTGCGTGATAGGGTTAACCAAGGAAATGCACCGGAAGGGTGGTCAATGGATGTTCAGAATCAGATGATTTTCCGAGGGAAGTTTTTTTGTCCCAGAGATTATGTCGGAAAGAGTTCTCTATGAGTTCCATAACTCACTATTAGTGATACATCCTGGAGTTTCCAAGATGTACTGAGGCCTAAGGGAATAGTTTTGGTGGCCCAGGGTGAAATCGGCAGTGACGAAGTTCGTGGTAAGGTGCTTGGAGTGTCCGCAGGTGAAGGATGCACACCATGTACCAGGAGGTTTGTTGTAGCCTTTAGATGTCCCCGAGTGGAAGTGGGATGGCATCTCAATGGATTTCGTCACAGAACTACCCAGGGTTCAAGAAGGCTGTGATGCTATCTGGGTAGTGGTAGACCAGCTGAGAAAATCAGCTCACTTTCTGGAAATCAAGGAGTCGAGTGCAGTGGATTACTTAGCTCGGATATATATGGATGAGGTGGTGTGGTTGCATGGAGTTTTGAGGTCCATAGTATCGGATAGGGATGCATGGTTTACCTCATGAGTCTGGAGGGGATTACAACATGATTTTGGAACCCAACTATGTCTTAGCACTACTTTCCACCCTAGATAGATTGGAAAATAGAGCGAACCAACCATACATTGGAGGATATGCTACGAGAATGTGTTTTAGCATTCGGGGTATCATGGGAATGACATTTTCCATTAGTAGAGTTTGCCTACAATAATAGCTATCACTCTACTATTGGCATGACACTATTTGAATCCTTGTATGGGAGTCCATGTCATTCGCCAGAGTGCTGGACCGAGGTTGGGGTGGAAAGTGTTCTTGGCCCATAGGCAGTGCAGAGCACAATAGTGAAGGTTCAGATTGTGCGTGAGTGGATGAAGGCATCCCAAGACCGACAGAAGTCATATGTCAATAGTAGGATGAGGCCCTTGGAGATCGAGGTTAGAGACCTTGTGTTCTCGAAGGTTTCCCCTTGACGTGGGCAGAGAAGGTTTGACTAGGGGATCAAGATCTCTCCTAGGAACATCAGGCCTTTCGAAGTGTTGAGGCGAGTCAGTGAGGTGGCATATTAGCTGGCATTTCCACCTCAGTTGGAAAAGATCCCTGGAGTTTTCCACATCTCCCATCTTCGTCAATATCTACACGATGACTCCCATGTCATTGAATGGGGAGAGTATGATATTGGGGACAACGCTACATTCGTGGAGTGACTAGTGAAGATTGAGGATCTAAAATAGAAAGTGATTCATGGATGAACCATCCCATTGGTTTGTGTGTTTTGGAGGCATAGTGGACACGAAGATAGTACTTGGGAGTGAGAAGCTCAAATGCGTGCCCGGTACACAAAGCTGTTTTGAGTTTCTTTTCTGAGCCTTTCGTTTTATCCTTATTTTTGTGACCTGCTGTGATGTAATACCGACCTTGTTGGTTTATGAGATGTTTTGTTTTATTACCTCATGAATGTTTATGAAAATATCTGATATGTGGGGAAGGGAGGACCAGATCTCTAATCAAGATGCATTAAGGGG
Organism: Viscum album; assembly: GCA_963277665.1. Lineage (NCBI taxonomy): Eukaryota > Viridiplantae > Streptophyta > Magnoliopsida > Santalales > Viscaceae > Viscum > Viscum album. The sequence goes on along the minus strand of OY728123.1, from coordinate 750,513,997 downwards.
GATGCGATTAAACCTATGTGGGCGAGTTAGTGCCGCCGAAAGAGGTTATTATCTTGACAAGGAGGAAAGAACTCCCCGATACATGTGTCAAGAAAATGCGACCCTTGGGATTAGTATGGCTGTTTGGCGTGGTTTTTCCCCGAGAGGTATCTTCTATTGGGGTTGTTTGGGTTACTCTTATATTCTTAAGGGTGAGAGTAATTTTGAGAGGTATCTGATGTAATGGCCCAGACCCTCCTGGTCCATTACTTTGCCAAATTCTATGTGTTGGGCAGTCCTGAAATCATCGATCAGTCCCACCGATCTGTCTCATAGATCAGCTTCACAGATCAGCTTCACATATCAGCTTCACAGATCAACTTCACTGATCAGTTTCACATATCGGTTTCATCAAATCTGTTTCAAAAATTGGTTTTACCAAATCGATTTCATAGATTGGTTTCACCAAATCAGTTTCAGAGATCGGTTTCACCAAATCAGTTTCACAAATCAGTTTCACCAAATCATTTTTAAAGACCAGTTTCACCAAATCGGTTTTAGAGATCAGTTTCACTAAATCGGTTTCACAGATCGGTTTCACCAAATCGTTTTCAAAGATGGGTTTTACCAAATCAGTTTCAGAGATCAGTTTCACCAAATCAGTTTCACTGATCGGTTTCACCAAATCAGTTTTGAAGATAGGTTTCACCAAATCGGTCTCACAGATCGGATTGACCAAATCCGTTTCATAGATTGGTTTCACCAAATCGGTTTCATAGATCTGTTTCACCAAATCTGTTTCATAGATCGGTTTCACCAAATCAGTTTCACAGATCGATTTCACCAAATCAGTTTCACAGATTGGTTTCACCAAATCAGTTTTAGATATCTATTTCACTAAATCGGTTTCACAGATCGGTGTCACCAAATCGATTTCAGAGATCAGTTTAACTAAATAGGTTTCACAGATCGGTTTCACCAAATCAGTTTAACAGATCAGTTTCACCAAATCAGTTTTATAGATTAGTTTCACCAAATCGATTTCACAGATAGTTTTCACCAAATTGGTTTCACCAATCAATTTCATAGATCGGTTTCACCAAATAAGATTCACTTATCTGTTTCATCAAATCTATTTCACAAATCAGTTTCACCAAATCGGTTTGAGAGATCGGTTTCTCCCAATCAGTTTCACAGACTGGTTTCACCAAATCGGATTCACAGATCGGTTTCACCAAATCTGTTTTACTGATCAGTTTCACCCAATCAGTTTCACAGACCAGTTTCTCATATCAGTTTCATGGGATCAAATTCACGATAGTAGCTTCACCGGATTAGCTTCATAGGATCTGCTTCACAGGATCAGCTTCACCCAATCCTCTTCACTGATCAGCTTCATGGGATCAGCTTCACGGGATCATCTTCGCCCGATTAGCTCCACCGATCAGTTTCACCTATCTGTCTCACCAATCAGCCACAGAGGGGTGTCAGGGTTTCCTTCCCCATTTTACTTGTAACTCCACTTTTTAGTCTTTTAACCTTTGTAATGTGTTTCAAAGACAGTTTTAGCTCCATAAACAATGTTTTAAATCCCATAGGAATGGGAGACCATCAATGGACCTGTTTTTCTCCCTTTAAATGAAATCCTTTAACGCAAAGGTATTTTGTCCACTGCTCCAATGAGAATTATTAAATAATAATTAATTCCAACGTGTGTAACTGTCTAACCATGAGGTGAAACCATGATATGCCTTTAAAGCTGTTTAAGATTTTCATAACCCATAACTCCAAGATCTCGCCCTTTTTATCGTACTAGAATTATTTCTTTCTTCTTCTTGGCTTAGTTCTTTCTTTCCTTGGTGAGTTTGGAGTCCACTTTCCCAAGGCTAGTGGTGATCCTATGTCGAAGAATTTCCTTCTCCTCCTTGGAGTCCTCCGAGTTCCTCCCATGCAAGTCGCGCATCCCTAGTTGTTGGAGCCAAGAGAAAAAAACATAGATCATTGATCATCCAAGTAGGGTTCTTCCTTCATCTCTCTTTTTTGTGTATTATGTGGGGTGGTTATGAAAATGTTTCTTACCGGGATAGATGAAACCAAACCTTAAAAAAGATAATAAATGTATTTAAAGAATGAAGGGGTGTGTTTGATAATGATGTTGTACTCCTTTATCACTTCCTATATGTTGTGAATTTAATGGGATTATGTTCACTGAAAATCGTGGCAGTTGGTGGTCCTTTTTTGCACACTAATGAACCTCTATTTTTCTGGGTATTTATGTTATTGAATGGTTGTAACATGGAAACTGGTAAATTACATAAACTCATTTGATTAAATGGATTCCCAATGAATAAAAATCCTTGTGTGATCACCCTGGTTAACCAAATAGAAAAACAGAACTAAATGAATGGCATATTAAAATATGAAAACTCCCTTTCTCTATTCTGGTGTATTTACAGTTGATTCTTGTGAGGTGATGTTGATGGGGATGTGATCCCCTATTGAGAAGTCATTGGTTTATGGACCTAAGTCTGTGTGGGCCGTATGTTGGGGATTAGTTTGGTTCCAGTTCTTTGAGGGATCGCACAAATCCCTTTTGTTATTGTGACTTTATAAGAGAACAGGGTGTGAATGCTTAAATTTCATCATGACTGTTTTCCCTTCCTTGGCTTGTGGCCTTTTAGTTTCCTGGTAGTGAATATTTATCTAAATGGAATCAATTGAATTGGAAAAAATGGGTTCAAAGGGGAATTGTTTTCCGGGACTGAGTAGTGACATGTTTGGGGATGTGGTGATTCTTATGAATGTATAGTAATGAGGGTGTTTGTATATGAGCTGGTTTTGGAACCCCTAGGATGAGATGAGTTCTTGTTACCTATATGTATAATTTAGTTATTATGTTTCTTATTCTCACCCCATCCAAGTTGAGAAATTCGTGTGGAACACCCTCATTTCATAGGGGAGGGTGTTTTCCCCAACACTCCTATGAGTGGCTGGTTATTGACTCCTTTTCTACTCCCTATCCCAAGTAGCCCAAGATTATTTAGGCAGGATCCGACTACCTGAAGTCAATTACAAGCCAAGATTCTTTGGGATGGGTATGCTGAGGTGGTTGGACCAGGAGTGTGCGGGCATGTGGTTTCCCAAGTGCCTTCAGGATAAGGCCCAAGTGTCTTCGGGTGTGGAGGTAGTTATTGTGGCCCAGGTGTTTGTGGGCGGGATGTGTGGTTGCGGTTGCCCAGGTGTGTGCTGGAGGGGGATGGTAGTGGGACTACGATGAGAATGGAGAGAGAGGTTTGACTGATAGGATTTATCCAGTATTTTTTATATATTGTGATGTTATTATAAATATGGTACAACCATATTCATTATTCTATCCACTATAAGATTGACATAGTCACCATACGTGCGGACGTACGGCTTACAGTCTCCATGTTGTGGTGTAGTTTGTTATTCAAACACTTCATTTTTTGGATGGGTATAATAATGAGTATAACTGATAAAAAAATAACTATATCATTTTAATGATTGAGTATATTTGATATACCATTCAATTACATACTATTTCACAATTAATACAATGATATTGTCGCTCGTGCGTACGTACGGATTACCGTCTCCACGAATGTGATTATATTCATTCCCCAATGTAATCATTCAAGAATAATTTTTATTTTATGATTAAAAATAATGTATAAGAACTTAATATCATTTTTATATGAATAAAATACTTCCTATCTATAAAAACCAAGCCTTACGTAACCGTGCTTACAAAGGAAAACAGATCTTTTAACACCTGAAACGATGATACTACTAAAATATTATTAACAAATCAATATTAGAGGATAATATATGATATCATATTTATGTATATATTTCTTTTATAATTTAATAATAATGATTTAACTATTATACAAGAGGTTAACGTACCCTCGACAAAGGAAAAGTACAAGGTAAGGGTTAATTTCACAATTTCTTTATTATCCGAGGTTGTTTTTACGTGAGTATATATTTGGACATATTTATTGTCCAAGTCCATGTTTCATAAAAGAGTTTTAAAATGGATTATTTGTAAGGGCCGCTTTTACTAAAACATCATTTTAAATGTTTTAAAGATTTATTCTTCTAGAACATTCTCATTAATGTCCATGTTTTCAAAATGGGTTTAACGATTTATTTATATGGACATGAATATTTTAAAATGTCAATTTCTTTGAAAAGTTTCAAAGTGCTATGGGACACTTTGATTCAAACTATCTTTTAAATTACTTCCTTTATAAATTATCTGACTTTTAAATGATTTCATGAAAAAGGTATATTTCTCTCAAATATTTTTACTGATCATTTTCAACTATGTCAATATATTTTAAGGGATATTATTATTGATCAAGGTAGATTTATTATGATATGAATCTTCCATATTGTATTGAAGGTTTTGTGATATGTTTTACTATGGATGTGTTATTTTTATACCATTCATGGTTTATTGATAAATATTGACAATTTTATGCTATTTTTAATAGGAATGTTTATGTTATACTTAAACCTTTTCATTTAAGGAATGCTTTGGACTTAGTAAGTGATGGGTGGAGCCCGATATAGATCACCGATGCATCGTTAGGTCTCATGAGACAAACTTGTTTCTAGGAAGAAGGCCTTGAAAAAATCTTATTTGTAGTGTTGGCACAAGGCCTCGACTATGTGGTTATAATGTCTGGCATTATGCATTCCATTTTTATGAATGTGGCTATTGATATTGCATGTGATTATTCGACTAGTAGAATATCCATCTGAATATGTAAATGGAGTTATTTGATTTTATCTTTTCCATATTATGCTGATGTTTAGGTTTAAAAGGCTTTAGTTCGATTCTAGAACATTGCCATAAATGTTTATGCTTATTTATGAAAGTTTTCGCTATATTGTTATCATTACTAAGCATATGAGCTCACCCCTTTCTATGTTTTATTTTTCCCTATATGTGAAGAAGTATTTTATGATTTACCTTCAGGGATAGGATAAGGATATAAGTGTGTTAAAAAGGGGTCAAAATGTTTTTGATATTTTTATTTCATGAAGTAATGTAAAACTTATGAATGTATCAAGTACTTCCAAAGCTACAAAACTGATCGGTCTTTTGGGACACGATTCCTTGTATCATGCCAATGTTATGTAATAATGCATCGACTCTGGGTAACTAGGGTCCGAGCATTATAGTTGGTATCAAAGGAATTTTAGTACAAACCTTAGAAGCTAGATTTAGTAAAACTATGATTAGAGAACGTTACCCTAAGATCTACTTTGAGCATTAGTATAGAAGAACTTCCTAGAATTTTGGTACTATAGGGATTTTGTGAGTTTTATAAGAAATACATTACTGTCTGGATACGAGCAGGTAGAGGAAGCTTTGGCATATATATTCCTTAGGGTAAAACCCGAAAACACTACTTTGAGCTAGACTTGAATGAGAACTGGTGCATGACAACGGGCCTTGCTGGAATCTTGGTTAAGACACTCCCGGTAGAAATTCTTAGGATAATTCTCATTTTCATTACAAAATATTATGAAGGGTTTATGAGTATATACTTTCTCAAATAAAACATTTTATGATAATATATTATATGAATAATCATTTCATTTTACGTAAGGTATTTTACAAGTTTGGAATTTTGAATTTTGATTTATAAACTAACCTAGAGGATGCCATTGTTTAGAAATGGCGCCTAATAGTATGAATTATAATTCCAGCAATACGCATGATCAAAAGATTAATAAGGATCATATATTTCACTGTATTAAAACAAAATTTAAAAGGGAAATAGTCTCCCATGTATTCTCATCATATGAAAAAATTGTATTATGTGTTAATAAGATAAGTAAATAATTCTCTGAGTCCTATGGCTTTAAAGGAAAGCAAGAGAAGAAAAGGATGGAAGAGATAAAGATGGATAAATAGAAGAAGGGAAAGAAGGATTTTCCCATATGTGATAACTATGGAAAGAACTACATTTTTAAAGGCTTGAAGGTAATGTGAGTTTGTTATAAGTTTGGAGAAGAATGAAACCAAGTATGTGATTTCAAGGGTAATAAATGTTTTTCAAATGTACAATGCTTCATCTGCAAGGAGTTAGGACACTACGTGAATCAATGTCCAAATCATCAGAATATACCAAAAATTTTTCTATTGGATAATAACCAAGTTATGATACTACCAAATATGAAGAGGAATGATTAGAGTTCTTATGTTTTTATTAAAGTATTATATCTTTTGAGTATTTTATTAATGATGTACATGTTGTAAGAATTATAGAGTATATAAGATTTGTACTGTAGTACTATTTCATTAAGGACTTGAGATTGTGTGGAACCAAGAAAAGTGACTCAATTTTAGGTTAAATGTTTTGGAAAATATATGGTTGAGAAAAAGATAAACCATAATATGGTTCTGATACTGAGGTAGTGATTTTGGAATAATAACTGATTTATTTGGATAAATTATAATGGATATTCTTGACTACCTTGAAACTGATTAATGATTTGTATATTCCATCATTGTTGAAGTTTACAACATTTTTGGATAGAAGGAGTATATCTAGTATTCTATAAGGAATAAGGGAGCTTGGATGTAATACATAATGTTTTATGATAATTCAAGGTTTTACCGTTTTTAAAATAATACATGATGAAGGTATTCACATGTTATTACTTGCCAAAAAGGATCTTCATTGTGTTTACCATCCTTATAAATTTTGGACTGTGAGTTATGACAAAAGTATTTTGGATAATTCAAAATGTTGGAATAAATTAAGTTTGACATTGGATACTATTGTTAAGGTTAAATCATTTCTTGAGATTATTTTTGGATTATCATAAAAAGGACATCCCGAAGGTCGTGTGACAACCCGTTGCGTCCGACAAGACCACGAGACTTGAACCCGGAACCGAAGGGTGACAGGGGTGCATCACCTACCACTGGCTTACTTGATGTCCAGGTTTGTATAAGGTAGTTTTTTCTAAATAGTATGAAAAATGAATTATAAATTAATTATTTTTGGAACCCTATACGATTAGTATAAATAGAATATTTATGAATTCTATTATCTTTTGGAGTGAAATATGAGTTTGTTGTAGGAATTATATAAATGATGAAACTATACTTTTCAGTTATATATTTTCCTATTATTCTATGAATAAATTAATTCTTAAACTTTAGGGAAGGGATCTTAAAAAAAAAAATGTTATCCCAATACCTTATGTTTTGTTGAACTAACAATATTTTAAATCATCATAGATTGATGGCTTTAAGGCCCTCAATTTTACACTTGTTTGTGATTAATGACCTCAATCACTCCCTATAAATATTTTCGTTCTTCCGCCAATTATGTGTCTCTAATTTCCACCAATGTTCCCCTAATCGAGATCATAATTTGGTGGTGACGTTTTTGTATTTTTATGAAAACATTCAATTTTTGATGAATAGTGAAAGACAATGAGTTATTGTTTATAACCGACTTTATAATTAAATAATTATTTATTTTATTTAAATTTATTTTAGGTCAAAATCGATAAATAATATCTATATATGTTCAATGTAATTCATTGGTGTCATTTTATAATAAGTTTAGATATATAAAATTTTTATTGAACTTTTTACCGTCTTTTACCCATCTCCAAGGAGCATTTGTAAATTTGCATAAAACATAATTTTACTATTTCTGTGAGTTGAATTTAAAAACTCCAAGAGAAAAATTTAATATCAGTAAGTAAAATTTGGTTCAATAAGATGAAAAAATATTTTTTTTGTGCATAGTAACTTTTGACTTTTATTTACCATAGTTAAAATTAAATAGGGAAATTAAGGGTAAAAATGGTATCATAATTACCCAAACACATGTCCTAATTCAACTGAATAAGTATATTTCGACAAAAAATAACCTTAGGAATAAAATATTATCCTCTTTGGTCCACTTGGATTAGATTAGGACATTTATTATTTTTTTTAAAGAAGAGTTAAAAGAGTTAAATTCAATGTTTAATAACTAAACCATTTTTAATATAGGGTTACACACAATAAAAATTCAAATATAAATATTCATTATAAATATAAAAATATTTCCTACATAATGGTATTTTATTTATAAGTTTTAGAAATTAAATAATTTAATTAATTTATAACACAATGATGATGCAGTAATTACCTTATTAATAAAATATTCAAATAATTGATAATATAAATATCCAAATAAATGTAAATTGAGACTTATGATGAATTAAAATAATTTTATAGGTTAATATGACATGTTAGTATTGGTTATATAAATTTTATTCAAAGTGATAAAGTTTTTATGGCTTTCAAAAAAATAAATTTTAAATAGTGTCAAAATTGACATAATTGAGTTTTTAAAACAAATACTATATTATTAATTGATATAATATTCCTAAAAATATGAGGTTCATCCAAAGGAATTAGATAAGGTTATATATATTAATAATGAACCACATGGGGTTCTATTGGCTTGTTATAGTATGTTTATTAACAATATAATATAAAACTACAAAGAAACATGGTAAATGTCAAACTATTTAACTAATAGTTAAATATAAAAGGTAAGGTCAATATGATGACCTAAACCTGTCAAAAACCTATTGTTTGACCTTATCCTCAAAATAAATCATTTTTGATCCACTATAAACCGAAAATTATTTTGTTATAAAATAATATTTCAAGCTTTTACTAAAGTGACCCTCACCTCTCTAATAAAAGGGTACTTCCCATTATATTAATTTCACACCACCAAAGATATTTTTCATGGAAAAACCTTCCCAAATATCCTTCCAAATTTACTACCTTCATTTTAGAGGCCTTACTTGGGTCAGAAATCCATCCAACGAAGCCCTTTTGATCAAATCAAAAGGAAGAACCTGAAGAAGAGGTAAATATTTCATCACCTCTTTCGAGTTATTTTCTTCTTCCACTTATTATTTATTTGTTGTTTCCATTATAAAATAACAAATCCAGCATCTTCTTTGTAATGTGATGTTATTATAAAAATGGTACAACCATATTCATTATTCTATCCATCATATGAATGACAAAGTCACCATACGAGCGTACGTACGGCTTACCGTCTCCACGTCGTTGTGTAGTTTGTTATTCAAACACTTCCTTATTTGGATGGATGTAATAATGAGTTTAAATAATGTAAATAATAAATATAACATGTTAATTATTCTGTATATATTATAAACCATCCAATTACATATGATTTCACAATCAATATAATGATATTGTCTCTCGTGCGTAAGTATGGATTACCGTCTCCATTGACGCGGTGAGATTCATTCCCCATCGTAATAATTCAAGAATAATTTTATTTTTATGGTTAAAAATAATGTATAATAACTTAAGATCATTCTTTATATGAATAAAATACATCCAATACATAACAAACAAGACTTACGTAACTGAGCATATAAAGGAAAATAGATCAGTTAACACCCGAAATGATGATACTGCTAATGTATTATTAACAAAGCCATATTATAGGATAATATATGAGATCATATTTATGTATATAGTTTTTTATAATTTAATAACAATGATTAAAATATAATATTGGAGGTTAAAGTACCCTCAACCGAGGAAAATTACAAGGTAAGGGTTAATTTCCCAATCTCTTTATTATCCGAGGTTGTTTTTACATGAGTATCTAATGGGACATATTTATTTTCCATGTCCATGTTTCATAAAAGAGTTTTCAAAGGGATTATTTTTAAAGGATTATTTTAAAATAACATCATTCTAAATGTTTTTAATATTTATTCTTCTAAACATTTCTTATTGATGTCCATATTTGCAAAATGGTTTTAAGGATTTATTTATATGGAAATGAATGTTTTAAAATGTTAATTCCATTTAAAAGTTTCAAAGTGGTTAGGGAAACTTTGATTCAATACTATCTTTTAAATTACTTCCTTTATAACTTATGTGAATTTTAAATGATTTCATGAAAATGCTATATTTCTCTCAAAGATTTTTAGTGATCATTTTCAAATATGTCAACATCCTTTACGGGATATTATTTTTGATCGAGGTAGATTGATTATGATACAAATATTCTATATTGTATTGAATGTTTTGTGATATGTTGGATTGTGGATGTGTTATTTTTATACCATTCATGTTTTATAGATAATGTATTGAAATTTCATATGCTAGTTTTAATACGAATGTTTATGTTGTGATTAAACCTTTTCATATGAGGAATGCATTGGACTTAGTAAGTGTTGGGTGGAGCCCGATAGCTCCTCGATGCATCGGTATGTCTCATGAGACAAACTAGTGTCTTGAGACAAGGCCTTGAAAAAATCTAATTTGTAGTCTTGGAACAAGGCCTTGACTATGTGGTTTTGAAGCCTGGCATTATGCATTCCATCATTATGAAAGTGGATATTGATATTGAATGTGATTATTCAACTAATAGAATATCCATATGAATAAGAAAATGGAATTATTTGATTTTATCTTTTCCATATTATGCTGAAGTTTAAGATTAAAAGGATTTTGTTTTAGTATAATATGTTTCCTTATATTTTTATGCTTATTTATGAATGTTTCTGCTATATTGTTATCCTTAATGAGCATCTGAGCTCACCCCTTTCTATGTTTTATTTTTCCCAGTATTTGAAGTAGTATTTTATGGTTGACCTGTAGGGATAAGATAAGGATATAAGTGTGTTCAAAAGGGGACAAAATTTTGTTGATGTTTTTATTTAATGATGTAATGTAAAACTTATGAATGTATCTAGTACTTACAAGGATACTAAACTGATTGGTCTTTTAGGACATGATTCCATGTATCATGCTAATGTTATGTGATAATGCACCGAATCTGGGTAAATGGGGTCAGGGCATTACAAACTGTTTTACTATAATTTTGTAAAATAATATTAATTAAAAAGTGTATATTGATGAAGAATTATTTATATATAATGTAATAATTTTTGAATTTATTGTTAATCATATTATAATTTTTCATATAATTATCCATATTGAAATAAATTATTAGATTAATGATAATTAATTGAATGAGAATTTTTTTTGACATTAGATAATTAGTCACATGTGATATTTAGTGTGAGATTTTAATTTAATATGAATAAATGAAGTGTTTTGTTTATTGGATTAATTAATTAAATAATGATAATATTCTGAGTCATTTATTTAAACTGTTTTATGTTTTAAAATGAGTCATGGAATGTTGGTTCTTAATAAAAAATATGTGATCTATAATTTAGAGGAGTCAGAAACTAAAAAATGATATAATAACATTTTTAAAATGATGTAATATTTTTTTATTGAGAATTTGGGCATTTTATATATGAATTATGATTCATGGGAAGATAATTATGTTTTTGTGTTATAAATCCTTTAATTAATGATTTGAAATAGGTTGGAAATTCCCAATAAAAATATAAGATTGATGGGGAATACTATGTTTATCATTAGAAAAATTGTTATTATAGTTACAAGATAATAAATATTAAGTAATAACAAAAAAATTATTGTTATGATGCCATAAATAACTAAATAATATTATAATTGTATTTAAAAGTTTATGATATATTTGTATGATAAGGATGGGGAAATTAAATTATTGATTTGAGATGGTACTATTTAATATTTTGAGGGATGTTTCTTATGAATAATAAGAGTCTAATTGATTTGGTTGGGTGAATGATTTTATTTCTTCACTTTTATTGATTTATGTGGGATTTTAGAAACTTTATGATATTTATAGTAGTAGTGCATTATTGAGATCACTCTCAAACTTAGAAAATAATATGGGGTTGAGATAGGTAATGAGATTTCAATATTTACTCTCATCGCCCATTATTTTGTGTAAAGGATAATGATGCACTATTTTTGTATCAATCCATATCAACACATTGTTATGAGTTATAACGTTTTTATTATAGACAAGATCAAACATAAGTGGTACTAAAATCATGAAAAACCAAGTAGTACACACTTATGACATCACAAAAAAGTCTATAGAATATTAAAATATCATATAATTAAGAATTAAAAAATATAATCAGCTCATGAAAAAAATAATAGTGAATCTTAGATGAAATTGATGAATTCATATATCACCCCATTAAAAAAATTAGTACCAACATGTAGTAAAACTATTATATGGGTCTACTTAGGTATTCAAGAATTACTTATCTCATGTTATAATAAATCATATCAACCACCATCTCCATATCAGATCACCATGTTTTATAATAATACACATTATAATATACAAAACTCTATAATCATTATCAACTATCTCAATGGAAGTAACATGATCTTGTTTTTATATCAAATGTTGTGGATATTGACTAATCATCCAGTAGTCTTGTTTGTACATACTATCCATACACTCAATGAAATAAAGAAAATATAGAATCACAAAATCATTACTTGTAAATACATGGTGAAGATTCTAGTTATTTATAATAAACAATCCATTATGATTTGGGTTTTCAGGGAAAAATCACTAGTTAAATTCTATTTCTAGAATAAATCTATAATACTCTATATTTTATTATACATTTTCTATCGACACACTACATGTAATAATCCAGGTAAATAAAGATTAGGAAATTTTCATATTTATTAATATTTGTGAATTAAATATTAATTCTACATTATAGGGGAATCTATGATCGATGTAGTACCGGATACACAACTATGGGTTTCATTTATAAATTACATTCCACACTATGGTGAGTTATACTGAAAAATAATAATATAATATTATGATTTTAAATGGTAGTTAACGCCTAGCTATTATAATGGTAGAAATGAACAGAACTAACTAAAAAATGATTAAACATGTTTTTTAAATGTTTTTAAATTTATCTAATAAATTTTAGAGTCTTAAAATAAGTATGAATCCGATTTTAAGCATAAATACTCTAATATTCTTTAAAAGGTCGTTTTACCGCCTTTTGATGGCGAACTATTTTTAAATATAGTTTAGGTAAATTTTATATGTTATATTTCAAAAAATAATATTCTTCTTTAAAATCAAGTCATCAAAATTTACTATGGATGAAATTTTGGTATTTTTATGATAATTTCCATTTTTTAATGAATAGTGAAAAATACTGGTTTTTAATTCAAAACTAACTTTTAATCTAATTAATTTATATGGTGAGATTATATTTTTAATTGGTTTTAAAGATTAATTAGATCATTGTTTTACCATTTAATCAAATTTTGGTCATATTATGTAATTTCAATTTGAAATAGGATATAAACAAGTGTCAATATTTTGGTAGTTATTATTTGTTAAAAACACGCTTTTTGTTTTGACAACGAGAATTAATTTTAAATTAATTTCTGACACATATGTGTTTTAAATTTGAAAAAATAGATTCCATATTTTAAATCAGGAGGTCAAATTTTTGTAAATAGGTAACTTTTATTTTTAGACATTATGAATATTTAAATTAGTAAATATTTCATTTACCATGGTAAAAGGGTAGATCTGGTAAATAAGGGTAAACAAAATAATATTATAATAATATTAAATTACCCTAACATGTATCCTAATCCTATTTGTTGATACATGTCCGACCATGGTCATCCTTGGGTCTATTTTGGGACTCCATCAAGCCACTTAGGAGTGATAATGACACATTTAATTAATTAATTTAAAGTAATGACAAAAATTACATAAACATATATCTTTTAGTAAATCAATTATTACAAGGGGTTACATAAGTTATATCTTCGAATATAAATAATAATTATAAATCTAAAAATATTTACTACATCATGGTATTTTATTTATTATTTTTAGGCATCAAATAAATAAAATTATTTATGACACAACGATGATGAAGTGATTACCTTATTAATGAATGATTTAAATAAATGAGATAATAAAATTTAAAAACTATCTAAAACCTATCCAATTATAATTGTATGATTTTATTTAGAACAAGAGTCATCTTAGCATTTAATTTTAATTAGTTTTGGACCTTTTGAAATGGAAAATCAGTTTATAATAAAATAATATTTTCAAACATTCCTAAAGAGGCCCTCCTCCCCCTTATGAAAATACGTCACCTCTAACCCATTAATCACAACTATAAAGCCCCTTGGATCATCCAAAATATACCCAATTAAGATCCCTAAATTCCTCTCTTTCTCCTCGATGCCTTACCATAGGCATGAGGAACTTCAAGAAATCCTTTTGGTTCAAACCAAAGGGAGTCACCCGATTTAAAGGTAACATGTTTTCTTAAGTTCTCTTCTTTTATTTTACTTCTTCACTCCATATTCCCTTATTATTACTTATTTACATAACAAAACCAATATACTCAATATAATATGTTGTTTTTATGATTATTATTCTAACTACACATCCACACACCTTAATCCAATGGGTAAATAACATAGTGCTTTTGTGGACGGTGAACTACTAACTCACGAAACGATGATTGTTCAATATTCTCCTACCACCTATTATGGTGGTAATTATGATGGAAATGTATTTATATGTGATATATATTATATTTATATTATCTATATAAATCTTTATTATTCATTTATATCATACCTTTATGGTTCCAATAATGGGTAAACACGATAATTTCTTTTGAGGAAATGCGGAGTACCACCCCCTCAAAGTGATATGAATCGTTCATGCCATACATGGAATATATAAAGGAAGGAATTAATGAAATTATGTGTGATATTATACTGTAATTATAATATACCTATGATTCATTAAGTTTTAATTTTGTTAAATTTGAAATATAAAATGAAAGTAGTGTTCATGCGTATGTACCACTTACCGTCTCCTTGAACGGTGCATTTCATTTCTTATCTCAAAATGTTATGTACTATTATAAATACATACACATAATGGATAGATATGATATATATGATATCTAAATCATTAATATCATTACGGAGATAATGGACTTTTGACCATATGGATAACTTGTAATTATAAGAAGTTCATTTTTTTCTCAAGTACCAAATATCAACCAAATGACCGTTATTAACTCAAATGATTACGTAATGTTTATAACATGGTAATAAGTGATATAAAAGGAATAATAAACTTGAAAAAGGTTATAAATCAATAATAAATTAACTTTAGTTAATTATTCTAGTAGTTAAAGAACGAACCAGTCAAGTCGAACATGAGGTAAGGGACTTTGTCTCAATCCCCTTTCATTGGGGAACATTGTGATTTATATTCAACTTTATTTTATATGGTGTATAAAACCATTTGACTATTAATTTAATTCCAAGGGAATTGTTTTATATGAAGTTTTTTACTAAATGAAATAAAGGAATGTCTCTTTTTAATGTACGCGGTGACAACGACCTTTCCACCACCAAGAGTATTATTTGATCATTGAATTCCTTAACAAGACATAATGTTTTTTTAAAAGGAATATAAATACCTTATAGTTGTTTTTTTATTTTGGTATTGAAAATGATTTTTAGAAGGAATTTATTATTTTAATATCTGGAAATGATATATTATTATTGCAATGTGGAAATGTTATCTTTCCTTTTTTTATTGTTTTATGTGTTATGAATATGTTATGGTTCTTGGGAATTGTTTACATATATGGGTGGTTCCATGATAAACATAGTGCCGGTGAGCCCAAGATAGTTCTCCAATGCATTGGATAACATGAGAGAGGTAAACGTTAATGTTTCTCTTAATAGATTTAGGGAATATACTGTGATGGGTATTCCGAACGTAACTCCCTATGTAGAAGTGAAAGATATAAAGTAAGTATGATAATGGATGCCCCAAGTTACTTTTATGATTTATGATTTATATGTGTTATCCATAAGTATTATGATTTTATGAGGTATGTTAATGATCTTGTGCTTGGTATATATTGATGGAAAAATGTTTTCTTTATTTTATAATCCTTACTGAGATTTTTATGCTCATACCACGTTTTTTTGAAGCATTTTTCACAGGACATAAAGATGAATAGGTTCAAGGATGTAATAATGGAAAAGTCATGCTGTCTAAAATATGGAACTAGACATGACTCTTTTTTTCTAGAGTTTTTATTTTATAAAAAAATTTATACTTGGTAGAAGTGACTACTTTGTAATATTTGAGATGTAATCTAATAATTATGGCCTAATTCTCTAAAAATCAAAACTTGAAAAGATACTCAATATGAATTATTAACTTAATTCATGATTAGGTAATGTTTAAGGTTGGTGACTTATAGTTGGTATCAGTGGTCAGTTTAGATAACATTATGAGTTAGGATATTTTTAAATTAATATCCATAAATTAATTTAAGGTAAGATTGAAATGATATAACATTTAGAGATTACCATGTTGCTTTGTTTAAGATATTTCTGTGTTCTAGATGGTTTTTCATAGATGAAATATGGATTTTGTGATGGGAAGGAATACATAGAAAAATGACCTTCTAAATCATCATCCTGTGATGGTTGGAATCAGAATTTAATTGTTTGTTGTAGTGATGGATCAGTTGACTCAGGTGATAAATGGTGGCTGTGTTTATTGATGATATTTTCTTTTATTCTAAATGTAAATAGGATCATGAAATTAAAGGAAGGGTTGTCTTTCAAACCTTAAAAGAAAATAAAATATTTTGTATTTTTTTATGTGTGAGTTTTTGTTACAACAAATTTCAATCCTTGGTCACATTATTTCCAAAAATGGCATAATTGTTGATCCTGCTAAAACAAAAGTTATTGAAGAGTGGCCAAGTCCTACCAATATACACAGATCTGTAATTTTATTTGTCTAATAGGTTATTATAGAAGGTTTGTTGAGAATTTTTCATGGTTATCTAGTCTAATGATTTAGTTAACTCAAAAAGGTGTTAAGTTCATCTGGATGAAAGAATGTAATGATTGTTTTCCAGAATTTAAAAGAGGATTGGTGAATTCTACAATTTTGGCACTACCTTCCAAAAATGGTGAGTTTGTTATCTAAAATGATGCATCATTAAATGGACTTGGCTGTGTCCTTTTGTTGAATTATTAGGTAATTGACTATGCTTCATGTCAGTTGAAACCTCTTGAGTTAAATTACCACAAACATGATTTGGAATTAACTGCTATTGTTTTTTCTTTAATAATTTTGAGGCATAATCTGTATGGAGTAAAATGTAAAATATATACTGACCACAACAGTTTGAAGTATATATTCACTCAGAATGAATTGAACATGAGACAGAGGAGACATATGGTATTAATCAAGGATTATGATTGCACAATTCATTACAATCCAGGAAAGGAAAATATAGTGGCTGATGGTTTGAGTCGAAAAATTAATGATACATTAACCATAAAAGATTTGGAACAAGATACTTTGGTTTTTGATTTGATGAACTTAGGAATAAAAGTTGTGGGTGCATGAAATTATTTTGTTTTTTTTTCAGGTGTTAGTGAAATCATCTCTATCAGACAAAATTAAGAAATCACAGAAGGAATATATTGAGTCGTTGAAAATGGTAGAGTTGGTTCAGAAGGGTAAGTTGCCTGATTTTAACATTGATAATGATTGTATTTTTTGAGACTTGGAAATAGATTATGTGTTCCTTGTGATTCATAGTTGAAGAATGTGTCGTTATGTGAAGCTCATAGTTCACCATTTTTAGTTCATCCTGGCAGTACTAAGATGTACAATGATCTTCAGGAGTATTACTGGTGGGATGGAATTAAAAGAGATATTGCTGACTTTATTGTGAAGTGTTTGACTTGTCAATAGGTTAAAGAAGAGTAGAAGTTACTGAAAGTGATGCTTTATTCATTACTGGTGGCAGAGTGGAAATGGGAAAATATATCCATGGACTTCGTTGTGGGATTAATTAAGAAATATCGAGGTAACAATGAAATCTGGGTTATTATTGATTGATTGACTAAATTTGCTAATTTTCTTCCTATTCGAGATACTCTGTCTCTATATCAACTTTATCGGTTGTATTTTAAATAGATAATCAAGTTGCATGGAGTTCCCCTCTCCAATGTATCTGATCGTGATCTGAGATTCACTTCTAACTTTTGGAAAGGCCTTCAGAAGTCATTAGGAAATGAATTAAATTTTAGTAAAAATTTTCATCTTCAATTAGATGGGCAGTCAGAATGAACAATTCAGACCTTGGAGGATATGTTACATGATTTATCGATGGATTACTAGGGAATTTGGGACCAACATCTTTCTTTGGTTGAATTTTCTTTTAATAATAGTTTTCATTCTAGTATACTGATGGCTCCAGTTGAGGTATTATATGGGAAGTGGTGTCGAACTCCATCTTTTTGGGATGAAGTATGTGAAAGGAAGTTGATGAGACTAGAATTGGAAGGAGAAATGGAAGAAAAACATCAATTGATTCAGAAGCACATTAGAATAGCATAGTGAAGGAAAAAAATTTATGTGGATGACTAGAGGAATAATCTTTTTTTCAAGGCATGTGATAATGTCTTTCTCAATGTTTCTCCATGAAAAAGTGTGATGCATTTTGGTAAGAAGGGAAAGTTGAGTCTGAGGTTCATTGGACCTTATGAAATCTTGGAGAAAGTTGGATATGTTGTCTACAGAGTGGCTTTACCTCCAAGTTTATCCCAGGAAAACAATGTTTTTCTTTTTTCAATGTTGAGAATGTATATGCTAGATCCATCTCATGTTTTGAGCCCAAAGGTAGTTCAGTTGGAAGATAATCTTTCTTACGAGGAAGAACCTATCCAGATTCATGACCGTAGAGAGAAAGTTTTGTGGAATAAAGTAATTTATTAGGTAAAGGTTTTGTGGAAAATCCATACTGTTGAAGTAGAAATGTGGTAATATGAAAATTCTATGAGGGATAAATACCCCCACTTATTTGATAAGTGAATAAAAATTGCAAGGATGCAATTTAAAAAAGGGGTGAAGGATGTAACATCCCAAGTAAATGAAGAATAATAAATTTTCTTATTTATTTATATTTAGGAATTAAATATTAATTTTACTTTGAAGGGTATTCTATGATCGATGGTGTACTCGATACGCAACAACATGTTTCTTTGAAATCTTATATTGCACACAACGTTGAGTTATACTGAAAAATAATAATATAATATTTTCATTTTAAATGGTAGTTAACGCATAACCATTTTAATGGAGGGAATGAACAAAACTAACTAAATCAGATTATGCATGTTTGTTAATTTTTTTTACATTTATCCAATAAATTTTAGATGCTTAAAATAAAATTGATTATGATTTTAATCATAAAGACTCTAATGTTCTTTAAAAGGTCATTTTACCATCTTTTTATGGCAAACCTTTTTTAAATCTAGTTTTTGACACTTTTATATGTTATATTTGAAAAAAATAATATTCTTATTTAGATAGGGATATCAAAAATTACTTTGGATTAAATTTGTGTATTTTTTTAATAATGTTCATTTTTTAGTGAATAGTGAAAAATACTATATTTTTAATTCAAAACTTCATTTTAATTTAATTTATTTATATGGTCAAATTATATTTTTAATTGGTTTTAAAGAGTAATTAGATTATGTTTTTAATATTTAATCCAATTTTGCTCATTGGAAGTAATTTAACTTTGAAATTGGACAAAAACAAGTGTCAATCTTTTGATAGCTATTATTTCTTAAAAACAAGGTTTTTGGTTTTGACAAGGGGAATTAAATTTAAATTAATTTCTTCAACTTATGTGTTTTGAATTTGGAAATATAGATTCCATATTTTTAATCAGCAGGTCCAAATTTTGTAAATAGGTAACTTTTATTTTCAGACATTATTAATATTTACTTCAGTAAACAAATTTATTTACCATGTTAAAAGGGTAAATATGGTAAATAAGGGTAAAAAATAATATTATAATAACATTAAATTTCTTTAACACGTGTTCTAATCCTATTGGGTTATACATGTATGACCATGGGAATCATTGGGTCGATTTTGGGACCCCCTGGAGCCACTTAAGAGTGATAATGGCACTTTATATTAATTAATTTAAAGTAATGACAAAAATTACAAACACATATATCTTTTAGTAAATCAATTCTTACATGGGGTTATATAAGTTATATATTTGACTGTAAATATTAATTCGAAAGCTAAAATTATTTCCTACATCATGGTATATTATTTATAATTTTTAGACATCAAATAGATAAAATTATTTATGATACAATGATGATGCAGTGATTACCTTATTAATGAATGATTTAAATAAATGAAATTATAAAATTTAAAAACTATAAAAAAACATGTCCAATTATTATTTAATGATTTTATTTCTAAAAACATTCATCTTATCTTTGAATATAATTGTATTTTGACCTTTTGAAACCAGAAATCAGATTATAATAAAATTATATTTTCAAACTTTCCTAAAGAGCCCACCCCCCTATAAAAATCCAACAATTCTAAACCATTACTCACACCCCTTAAGCCCCTTGGATCATCCAAACTCTACCCAATAAATATCCCTACATCCTAATCTTCCACCTAGAATAATTACCATAGTCAGAAGTCACTTCAAGAAATCCTTTTGGTTCAAACCAAAGGGAGTTACCTGATTTAATGGTAATGTCTTCTCTTAACTTCTCTTCATTTATTTTAATTATTCACTCCCTATTCTATTATTATTAATTTTTTACATAAAAACACAATTATCCTCAATATAAAAGGTCATTTTTATGATGAGGATTTAAACTACACATCCACACACCTCCGTTTAATGGGTAAAGAACATACTGTTTCTGTGGACGGTGAACTACTGCCACACGAAACGATGATTGTTCAATCATCTCCTACCCCCTCTTATGGTGGACATTATGATGGTAATATATTTATATGGGATATATATTATATTTATATTATCTATATACTTATGTATTTTTCATTTATACCATACCATTATTATAGAAACCCTTCTTTTATTACAAGCGTAAACATGATTTATTAGATAAACTATTCACTTGAAACAACATGGATGATCGAGAGGTCTAGTGTCTTTAGGGATTAGGATCGTTAAATAACAACTTAAAACATGATATACAACATCTTTATTGAAAACTTCCTTTACATGACCACTACATTTCCTCGTATTTAGCATTGCATGGGATAACCTGAAGACATGCATAAGAAAAGGGGTGAGCTATAAATCCCAGTAAGGGAATAAACATGGAATACATGAGGAGTACAATAAATGTTAGACAATAAGCATATAAATATAGAACAAGAGAAACATGAACATAAAGGATTGATAAAGCATGATAATCATAACATGGAAAATGTGGCGACAACACTTAACATGGAATTAGCACGACCCAAGGCTCATTGCACATGGAGCATGAGTAAATCCTCATTGAACATGAAGCACGAGTAAAATCTTGTTACACATGAATTATCATCATTCAAAACTCATTACACATGAAGTATCATGATACCATACTTTACCCAATGCATTGGAGCGCTATAAGGGCGCACCCTTCTTAAACATTTCATTTCATGCATAAGTGTGCCACATGGATCATAAAACATGGATTCATTAAACATAATCATTTCTTACATGATAAAGGAATGTGGAATTCATAAATGAAACATTATAATCAATAAATAAATGTGCATAAAGGTGAATACCCTTGATATAGAAATGGTAATGGTATTAACTACACAAAGGCATTGACTTATAAAATCAGTGCAATTTCGGCAGTGTAACGGTGTGACATAAGAATTCATAAAAATGGTTGATGAGAGAGAAAGGGGTGTATCATCATATTTACATGAAATTTACAGTAAGGGGGTCATATAGATACATTTCCAAACAATTGTAATGGAATTTAGATTCTTGATACAAAGTATTGCTTGAATGTAAATGAAGAGGGAGAAGTTCCTTTCGGAATTTCGGCATAGTAACGGGTGTACATGGGAGGAATTTAATGAGAGAGAAATGGGTCTCCCATCATTCAAACAATAAGAGGGAAGTATGGGGGAGGTTAGAAACCATACCCCATCATTTATAATTGAATATAAATGGGAATAACAATATTAAGAAAATTTGACAAAAAAGTGAAAGGAAGAAAAAACCTTACTTGGAAGTGTGCTTCCAAAGGCTTGAGAGAGGCTTGAGAGAGGCTTCTTTGGAGATTGGGGCACCTTGGGAGGATTATATAGAGAGTAGGTCAGAGGTTGAATGAACTCCGGAGGCTTTGAGTGAGGAGGAAGTGGGAACTTGGGTGGGTTTATATAGGAAAGGTGAGTGAATTCTTTATTATTTAGGTTTGGGACCCCTTACATTAAACTAATCCAAACCACAAATAAGATCATGTTTTTTGCCCATGTTTTTTGGAAAATGGGAGAAGATATTTTATAATTCCAATGTCCAAAATTCTTAAAATAATGGGTTTTCTTATGTGGAGGTGAGTCACACTCCCATTGAAAAATAATTTAAAAAGACAAGATGTTTAATAAGTCTTGAGGGGTCCATTAATGATTTGTAAAATAAGTCAAACAAACCCAAAATGAAATTTTTTAATGGTAAAAAATATATTTTCTAAACATAAAGCTTATATTTCTTTATTACATCACTATTGGGTCATTATGATGTCATAAAACACATTATATATTTAAACGGTATTTAATTTTTACCCAAAAATTTGACTGTCTCAGAAAATTATGAAAAATTAACTGTTGGATAATTTTGAAATCCTGATTCCAGAAATAACATTTATTTTATCTAATTTTTTTTCTAAATATGTTATTTTTCACTCTTTAAAATAAAAACCGACATTTATCGAAAATTCACGGGTTTTGACAAAAATGGCTTTCAAACATTAATAAAAATTACAATTGCATTCATAAAATTATAAGATCATCTATATTTAATAAAAATTAATTTAATAATAATAATAATATTTAATTAAAATATTATTTAATTCAAGAATCCATTAATTTAATAAAATATAATTCATAATTAAATAATAACTAAAAACACTATTTGTACTTTAAAAACTATTTACAATGTACCAATAATGACAAGAAAGTATATTCATTCTTATATACAAAAATAATGTACATGAACATAGTACTAGAGATTTGTTACATAACCTCATAAAATAGCCGCATAAGACCTAAGGGTAAGTTGTGCGATGGTGACAGACTCTTGGGTTGGCTCAGATAACATCGCTCGAGTGGTAATCTCTATCAAATTCCACTTTTACCATAGACGGTCTTGTTCGAGCTTAACATGATGAAGCTCGGCTTGGACTTGGTCAAGATCGAAGCCCAAGGATGCCACCTCTTTTCCTAGCTCCAAAAAATGGGCTTCGTATGGAACAATTCTACTGGATGAGGCATCTCTTCTTTTTTCTGAGTAAATTGGGTTCATTAAAGTCATATATTTATACTAATCATGTGATCACTGTTCAACGACTATAAAAGTAACAGTCACAATTCTTAACATAAAACCAAAGAAGTTGACATTTTATATAAACATTTCACATAAAGAGACATTTAATTAGATCAAGTGGGATTTCAATTAATGAAACTTTGGGTCGTTACAATATTCCCCCCTTAAGAAATTTCGCCCTCGAAATTTACTTTTCCCATACTAAAATAGATTTGGGTAACTCAGCTTCATCATTTCCTCCAATTCCCAAGTCGCTTCTTCAAACTTGTGGTTTCGCCACAACACCTTGACGAGGGGCATAATCTTATTTCGTATAACTTTTTCTCTACGATCTAAGATCTTCACTGGTTGCTCCTCATAAGAAAGATCATCCTCCGACTGTACCACCTTAGAAGAGAGTACATGTGAAGGGTCTTGTATATACTTCATTATGAGGGATACATGAAACACATCACGTACTTTGGTCATGGTAGGTGGAAGTTCTAGTCGATAGGCCACAACCCCGACACGATCAAGAATCTCGAAGGGGCCGATGTACCTTGGACTTAACTTCCCTTTCTTTACAAACCACACAACCTTCTTCCACGGAGATATGCGTAGAAAAACCATGTCTCCAACTTTAAACACAATGTCTCGTCGACGATTATCTGCATAACTCTCCTGTCGAATCTGGGATGACTTGATATGATGTTGAATGGTTTTCACCCTTCTCCACCATTTCTTCGACCATTTCTGTTCCAAGAATCTTATGTTCACCGACCTCATCCCAACATGCCGGTGTTCTGCACCTTTTACCATAAAGGGATTCATAAGATGCCATTTGGATGCTCGAGTGGAAACTGTTATTATAAAAGAACTCAGCTAGAGGAAGATGTTGATCCCATCCTCCTTTAAAGTCCATTGAACATGCTCTCAACATGTCCTCAAGTGTTTGGATAGTCCACTCGGATTGGCCATCAGTTTGAGGATGATAGGCCGTACTGAAGTACAGTTCAATATTCAGAGCATGTTGAAGACTCTTCCAAAACTTAGAGGTGAATCTTGGATCTCGGTCAGACACAATAGATAGTGGAACTCCATGCAGCCTTACCACTTCCCTGATATATATCTGTGCTGGTTGATCCAATGAGAAATCATCCTGAATAGCAATGAAGTGTGTAGTCTTTGTAAGACGATCCACCACAACCCATATTGAATTTCTTCCTTTATATGTCCTCAGAAGTCCAGTGACAAAGTCCAAAGTTATGTTATCCCATTTACATTCTATTATGGGCAATGGTTGCATCATCCCATTAGACTTCTGCCTATCTGCCTTCACTTTCAGGCACATCAGGCACTTTGATGTTTATTCAGCGATCTCCTTTTTGATATTATCCCACCAAAACTTTTCTCGGAGATCTCGATACATCTTTTTGGTCCCTAGGTGAATAGAGAAATTTGAACTATGTGTATAATCCAAAAGATCTTTCTTCAGCTACAGACTTGATGGATCACATAGTCTTTTCCCAAATCACACAATTCCATCTTCATTAACATTAAACTCCGAGGATTTCCCTTTTTTGATAGCTTCCACTTTTTCTTGAATTCCCACATCATCCTTTTGAGCATCCATTAACCTTTCTAAAAGGGATGGCTGAGAAATCATTTCTAAAAGGACTATTGATGTTCCCTTCTTTATGATTCCCATGTCCATCTTCATCAAGTGTAAGAAGATTGGATCCTTCTCAATTCTCATCATCGATAGAATCGCTAGGTCCTTTCTTATTAGGGAATCTGCCACCTTGTTTTCTTTCCCAGGGTGGTAATGTATTGAACTTTCATAATCCTTGATGAGATTTATCCATATTCTCTGGCGCATATTAATATCTTTCCGTGTGAATATATATTTAAGACTCTTACAGTCAATATATATCTCACATTTCTCTCCATAGAGATAATTCCACCTTATTTTCAAGGCAAAGATCACCGCCACCAACTCTAGATAATGCATTGGATAGTTTCGCTCATCGATTTTCAACTACCTTGAGGCATAGGATATCACTTTATCATTCTACATCATCACACAACCTAAGCCCTTCTTCGAAGCATCACTGAATACCACAAAAATTTCCCCACTTGTGGGTAAAGTGAGAACGTGCGTAGTGATAAGCCTCCTTTTTAACTCCTTGAAGTTTTCTTCATATTCATCACTACATGAAAAATTTACTCCCTTTTGAGTTAGCTTGGTAAGAGGGTTGGACAATCGTGAGAAATTTCTCACAAATCGTCGACAATATCCAGCTAACCCCAAGAAGCTACGGATATCTGTTACTGATGTTGTCCTCATCCATACCTCACTTGCATCTGTTTTGGAGGGATCCAAAGATATACCATTTCTCATGATGATATGGCCCAAGAATGAGACCTCCGTCAACCAGAACTCACACTTGCTGTACATTTCATAGAGCTTCTCTTTGCGCAAACTCTCTAGTACAGTTCTCAAATGCTCATCATGATCCTACATGGTTTTGGAGTATATTATAATATCATCTATAAAAACTACCACAAATTTGTCGAGGTAATCTCTAAAGACTCTATTCATCAATTCCATGAGGATTTCTGGAGAATTAGTGAGTCAGAAAGGCATTACTATGAATTCATAGTGCCAGTATCTTGTACGAAAAAGCAGTCTTGGGGACATCTTCCTTGTTCACCCTTACTTGATAATATCCCAACTGAAAATCTACCTTGGAGTAGTATTGTGATCCACACAGCTAATCAAACAAGTCAGAAATTCATGGAGGATGATACTTGTTCTTTATTGTGATTTTGTTGAGCTCATGATAATCGATGCAAAGGCGCATTGACCCGTCCTTCTTCTTGACGAAGAGGACTGGTGCACCCCATGGTGAAGAACTTGGGCGTATAAACCCTTTATCCAGATTCTCTTGTTGTTGTTTCATTAGCTCTTCAAGATCCATTACAACCATTCTATATGGAGTATTGGATATTGGTAGAGCCCCTGGTATAAGTTCAATTGAGAATTCAACATCCCTTCTAGGAGGAAGAACATGCAGTTTCTCGGGAAACACTTCAGCGAATTCCCTCACAATAGGCATTTCTTCACGGGTGGTTTCTTCCTTGGACTCAATCATCTGTTCCAGATACGAGTGCTCATAGGGAATTAATATCCATGCTTGAGATGATGGAGCTAAAGTAGATTCAACTTCATCCTTACACTGGTAATGAATCAGGGGTCGATTCTCCATATGGAGTGCAATTTCCCTCTCCCGACAATTTATGTTGGATATATATAAGGAAATCCAATCCATGCCAAGAATTGCATCAAATTCCACCGGAGGGAGTATGATGAGGTTCAACGGGAAATTCAATCGACATATTATGACAGTGGAGGACTTATATTCATGGGATGTAATGATTTCCCCATTTTCCGTACTCACTGACATCTTCACTTCCATGATTTTTGGTGGTGCAGGGATTGTTCTACTAAACTTTCGAGATATAAAAGAATATGTAGAACCTAAATCAAAAATTACGTTCGCTATTCTTGAATGAATAACTAGTGTACCTGTCACCACTTCATTTTTGGGTTTCACTTCTGCAGAAGTGATAGAAACAGATCTTCCTTGCTGCCTTAGAGGTTGTTGATTGCCTCCTAAAACCCTTGGATTAGGGAACTGATTTTCAAAATACCCCTGTTCTTTGCAGTTGTAGCAATGAACAATGCGTTGAGGTTAGAACAGAGTGTTCGTCTCCTCTGTCGTAGCTGCAGGTATTTCTTTCCAGCAATTAACAGCTAGCGGCCCTTCTCTTCCACACCTAAAGCATTTCCTCGTCCCCTTGAGGCAATTTCCGGGGTGCTTCTTTATGCAATTTTGGAAAGTGGGGTGCTGGATCTTCTTAGCCCCATTGGATTTATCCATAGGACCACCAGTATTGAAGTCCACCTTATGCTTCTTGTCCCCATGATACCCCTGTGATTCCCTAATCTCTATTTCGACCTTGAGGGCACATCAGACAATTTCCTCATAGCTGTCGAAGTCACATATCGCTAATGCTTTCCGCAGGCTAGGCTTCAGCCCAACAAAGAAGCGGTGAACCTTGCATTCGGGGGTAACGAAAAAGATGGAAGTGTATCGTGCAAGTCTTGTGAAGTTTTCCTTGTACGCTCCAACAAATTATTCTTCTTTTTTCTTTAGGGAAAGGAAGTCCCTTTCTATCTTAATCCAGAGGGTGCGTAGAAAATGTTTATTGAAAAACATCTTCTGGAAATCCTTCCATTCGAATGCCTTGATTTACTCCTCAGGATTCGTATTTTTGATCAACATCCACCATTGATCAGCTTCACCCTCCATATGATAAGCCACCAGGAGAACCTTCTCTTGTTCAGAACATCGAAGGATGGAGAAGATCTTTTCAATGGAGTTGATCCATTGTTCATCGATCATGGGATCATATGATCCACTAAAATAAGGAGGAATTTGTCTCATGAAGCTCTTGATAGCGACTTGTTCCTTTTTAGGGGGGTTTAGACGTTCCTCTTGACCCGTGTTTCTATTCAAATCTTGAGTTATCCAAGAGAGAGGCATGAAAAAGTTCACGATTCCCGCTCCCATTGGATTTGGAATCTCATTAGTACAATCATCACACTGATCTTCACATCGGTTGTTAGCCCGAGTCCTCCTATTACCGACCATTGGTTGGAATAAAAGGAAAATTAGGGGGTAACACCGAAAGGGGAATCCAAAGACAAAATTTGATGACTTATAAATAAACTTTTTTTTCTTAACTCATGAGTATATAGGTTTCAATCTATGCTTTTCATGATCTACTTTCTAACATATATTCTTAGGGGAATTTTTTTAATTCCCTTAATAAGGGTTCATAATAAGCTTGTGAATTTATCAAAACATATCCCCCGGGAGTGTCATAACCAAGAGTAAAGCAAGGCCCATTGATGTGCACCAGTTCCCGTTCGAGTCTAGCTCAAAGCGGTGTTCTCGGGTTTTACCCCTAGAATACATCTATTCCAGAGCCGCCTCTACCTGCCCGTATCCAGACAGGGATCTATTTTCTTGATAAACCACTTACTTAGTACTTACCAAAACATAGGGATGTTTTTTTATTATACTTAGTCTTGTCTCTAAGGCTTTACAAAGGTTTTCTAATCCTAATCCCAAGAATAACTAAACCTATCCTCTGATACCAACTATATAAACCCTGCTTTTATTACAAACTTAAACATGATTTATTACATAAACTATTCACTTGATACAACATGGATGATCGAGAGGTATACTGTCTTTGGGGATTAGGATCATTACATAACAATATAAAACATGAAATACAACATCTTTATTGAAAACTTCCTTTACATGACCACTACATTCGCACTTACTTAGCATTGCATGGGATAACCTGAGGACATGCATAAGAAAATGGGTGAGCTATAAAGCCCAGTAAGGGAATAAACATGGAATACATGAGGAGTAAAATAAATGTTAGAAAATAGGCATATCAATAGATCACAAGAGAAACATGAACATAAAGGCATGATAAATCATGATAATCATAACATGGAAAATGTGGCGACAACACTTAACATGGAATTAGCATGATCCAAGGCTCAGTGCACATGGAGCATGAGTAAATCATCATTGCACATGAAGCACGAGGAAACCCTAGTTTCACATGAATTATCATGAGTCAACACTCATTGCACCTGAAGTATCATGATACCATACTTTACCGAATGCATTGGAGCGCTATAAGGACGCACCCTTCTTAAATATTTCATTTCATGCATAAGTGTGCCACATGGATCATAAAACATGGATTCATTAAAAAAATCATTTATTCCATGATAAAGGAATGTTGAATTCATACATTAAACTTTATAATAAATAAGTAAATGTGCATAATGGTTAATACCCTTGATGGATAAATGGGCATGGTATTCACTACACAAAGGCATTGGCTTAGAAAATCGGTGCAATTTCGGCAGCGTAACAGCGTGACATAAGAATTCATAAAAATGGTTGATGAGAGATAAAGGGGCATCTCACCATATTTACATGAAATGGAAAGTAAGGGGGTAATATATATACATGTCCGAACAATTATAATGTAATTTAGATTCATGATACAAAAGTATTGCTTGAATGTAAATGAAGAGAGAGAAGTTCCTTTCGGAATTTCGGCATAGTAACGGGTGTACATGGGAGGCATTTAGTGAGAGAAAAAGGTGTCTCCCATCATTCAAAAAATAAGAGGGAATTATGGGGGAGGTTAGAAACCATACCCCAGCCTTTATAATTGAAATTAAAAGGGCATAACAATATTAAGAAAATTGGACAAAAAAAGTGAAAGGAAGAAAAACCCTAACATGGAAGTGTGCTTCCAAAGGCTTGAGGGAGGATTGAGAGAGGCTTCTTGGGAGATTGGGGAACCTTGGGAGTATTCTAGAGAGATTAGGACATAGTTTGGACGAACTCCAATGGCGTTGAGTGAGGAGGAAGTGGGATCATGGGTGGGTTTATATAGGAAAGGTGAGTGAATTCTTTATTATTTAGGTTTGGGACCCCTTACATTAAACTAATACAAAACACAAATCAGCTCATGGTTTTTGCCCATGGTTTTTGGAAAAGGGGAGATGAAAACAATATTTTATAAGGCCATAGTCCGAACTTCTTAAAATAACGGGGTTGCTTATGTGGAGGTGAGTCACACTCCCATGGAAAAATAATTTAAAAAGAGAAGATGTTTAATAAGTCTTGAGGGGTCCATTAATGCTATGTAAAATAAGTCAAACAAACCCAAAATCACATTATTTTAATGGTAAAACATATATTGGCCGAAAATAAAGCTTATAGTATTTTATTACATCACTATTGGGTCATTAGGATGTCATAAAACACATTATATATTTAAACGGTATTTAATTTTTACCCAAAAATTTGACTATCTCAGAAAATTATGAAAAATTTACCGTTGGATAATTTCGATGTCCTGATTCCAAAAATAACATTTATTTTATCTAAATTTTCTTCTAAATATTTTAATTTTCACTTTTTAAAATAAAAACTGATATTTATAAAAAATTCACGGGTTTGGACAAAAATGGCTTTCAAACCTTAATAAAAATTACAATTGCATTCATAAAATTATAAGATCATTAATATTTAATAAAAATTAATTTAATAAGAATAATAATATTTTTTTAAATTATTATTTAATTCATAAAACCCTTTAATTTATTAAAATATAATTCTTAATTAAAAAATAACTAAAAACACTATTTGTACTTTATAAACTATTTACAATGTAGCAATGATGATAAGAAAGTATATTCATTATTATATTCAAAAATAATGTACATGAACATAGTACTAGAGATTTGTTAAATAACCCCTTGAAACAGCCGTATAAGACCTAAGGGTATGGTGTGCGATGGTGAAAGACTCTTGGGGTGGCTCAGATAACATCACTCGAGTGGTAATCTCTATAAACTTCCAGTTTTCCCGTAGACGGTCCCGTTCGAGCTTGACATGAGGAAGCTCAGCTTGGGCTTGGTCAAGAGCGAAGCCCAAGGATGCCACCTATTTTTTGAGCTCCGAAAAATGGGCTTCGTATGGAGAAATTATACTGGATGAGTCCATCGCTTCTTTTGTCTGAGTAAATTGGGTTCGTTAAATCCTTATATTTATACTAATCATGTGATCACTGTTCAACGACTTTAAAAGTAACAGTCACAATTCTTAACATAAAACCAAAGAAGTTGAAATTTTATATAAACATTTTACATAAAGAGACATTTAATTAGATCAAGTGGGATTTACATTAATGAAACTTTGGGTCATTACAATTATGGTTTCAATAATGGGTAAACGCGATAATTTCAATTGAGGAAGTGCGGACTATCGCCCCATCAAAGTGATATGGCACGTTCATTCCATACGTGGAATATATAAAGGATGGATTTAATTAAATTACATATGATATTATACTGGAATTATAATATACCTCTGTATTATTATGTTTTCATTCCATTAAATATAAAATAGAAATGAAAGTAGCGTTCATGCGTACGTACGACTTACAATCTCCATGAATGGTGCATTTCATTTATTTTATCCAAATATTATTTACTATTATAAATACATACATATAATGGATATATATGATATATATTATATCTAAATCATGAATATAAATCTTGAGATAAAGGAATTCTGACAACATGGATAACTTGTTATTATAAGAAGTTCATTTTTGGCTCAAGTACCAAATATCAAATAAATGACCATTATTAACTCAAATGATTATATAATGTTTATAACATG
Organism: Viscum album; assembly: GCA_963277665.1. Taxonomy (NCBI): domain Eukaryota; kingdom Viridiplantae; phylum Streptophyta; class Magnoliopsida; order Santalales; family Viscaceae; genus Viscum; species Viscum album. The sequence goes on along the minus strand of OY728123.1, from coordinate 750,482,231 downwards.
GTAATAAGTGATATAAAAGGAATAATAAAAATGAAAAAGATTATGAATCAATTATAAATTATCTTTAGTTTTATATTAATGACATTAAAGAACGAACGAGTCAAGTCAGACACAAGGTAAGAGACTTCAACTCAATCTTCTTTCATTGAGGCATATTTTGATTTATACACAACTTTGTTTTATACCTTGTATAAACCCCTTTGACTTTTCATTTCATTCAATGGGAATATTTTTATGTGAATCTTTTTACTAAATGAAAAAAATTAATGTTTACTTTTAACGTACGCGGTGACAATGGACATTTCGCTGCCATGAGTATTATTCGATCTTTGGCTTCTATAACTAGCCGTAGTGTTTTTTTAAAGGAAAATAAATACCATATAACCTTTTTACATATTTTTGTATTGAAAATGGTTTTGATAAAGCATTTATTATTTCAATATTTTGAAATGTTATATTGTGATGGAAATTTGGAAATGTTATCTTACCTTTACACATATTTTATGTGTTATGAATATTTTATGGTTGTTTGGAATTGTTTACGTATACGTGTGCTTATGTGATAAACCTTGGGCGGGTGAGCCCATGATATCTCTCAAGTGAAGTGGGTAACGTGACGGAGGTAAAAGTTAATGTTTAATGGGTTCATGTGCTTATATTTCAAGCTCCAATTACATTTGCATGCTATGTCATATATTATGCTATGAAATTTAAATTAAATTCAAGGTGGATAGAGAAGGTGGGTCACGTAATATGGGCCATGATTGGATCGTCTGTTCCTGACTGGTTCCCATTATGCATGGGGGGGGGGATGTCTACAGTTTTTCATGTCCGAGTCTTACTTGGGCTTTCTAAATACTCATGAGTGATACCAGTTCCAAAAGGGCCCATCGAGGACAGATCTTTTGGAAATGTGGCTATGCCTGCCTTAGATGATGATTGACCCATTTTTGAAAGATTGAGATAGACTCATGGTAAAGGCATGCCTCGATTGATACTTGGTCTTTCAAAAAATTTCCTTGAATAGGATTAGTGGTGTTGTACAATTTGAAGGATGTACCATAGAGATACCTTCAGGATGGGCATAGACTCCAACTCTCAAATTGAAAATTAATAATGATGCAATGAAGGTTTTTGTTGATTCCACTTTGAGTATCTTGAGAATCATGATATTTTTTTGGTATGTTGAAACACACCTAGTTGACACATGATTTAGACCCCAAGTTAAAGAACAAGCTTGGGGTGTGACTCTTCCTTGTCTTACCTTGCATTTCCAGGCTTATATATATACATATCTGTACCCTGATCATTATTGGTACTTCTTTCAGACTCCTAGCTTAAGCTGAAGCAGGTGATTTGGGACAGGTGCCGTTGGGAACCCAGACCAAGTTATTTTATATTACTGTGCTTAATTTATTGTTTAATTTTATTATATAAGGATGAACTACACTTAAATAATAAACAAAATGGAAAGGTTTAGACATCGCGAGTGCCGACCTACTGGTATTTTTTCTCACACCCTGCTCAGGCATCGTTGACACCCGAGTAGATTATATGCTTGTAGGTTTTGTCAAAGGGAAGCATGATACTTCTGATGCTTGAATTTTTCTTGCTACTTTGGATAGAGACTGGGGAAGAGAACCAAGCCTTGCTTGCGATGCAATTGTTTCACTTTGTGTCTTTCATTTTTAGTTGACATTATGCCTGGGTTTTTGTTTTTTGTGCTTTCAATTTTTCGAAGTCATTATAGCATGACTTCATTTTGTATCTGGTTTTATTCCACATTCTAATTTATTCTATTTCTTCTACTATAGTTTCCTTGTTTATACACTTCCACTATTTGTTATTATTTTTTTGTGCCTTCCGCTGTGCATTACCTTCACCTATGAGTTCATAGTCACCCCAAAGACATGTTAAAAATTCCCTCGCTGCTAGTCGGAAGCCTCTGGCATTCAGGGAGACTCTGTTGAGGTCATGTAACCCCCCGGTCCGACAATTGTCTTAGAGGTTGGCTGGGTTGGGATGTTACAAAGTGGTATTAGAGGTGATATTTTCATTTGTCTTACTATTTTGGGTTGGTAGACAGGAGACTAGGAATGTGTCAACGCTTTGTTAATAGCCGTTACTAGGACTGATCACCCCACATATGGGAAATGACTAAGGGTCTAGGGCTAGGAATTGATGTTCATGCTTTTCGATATTACATTTGATATGATTTCTCCTCGACTGATTTTTTTAATTTAGGCTACTTGTAATTTATGAACCTTATAGTATTTTACCCACATTTTGTTAATGTATGGATGAAGCATTGCATGCATTATAATAGGCACATATGAATTCACATTCCATGCATAGTGCCATTATATGTAGTTTCATTTTAGGCTGCCTGTTGATTCAAATTGTGTGCCTAGAATGTATGCCATGTCTTGTAATTATTTAGCATGCATTTTTTAGATACCATGTTTTAGTGATATATTTACCATACCATCCTATTGCCTTCTTTCCTATTTAATACCATTTTTTCCTTGTATCATGCTTTTGTGCCTATTAGCATGTTTCTATGATTAAAACGTTATGATTCTGTGATTACAACATGTCTCTCTCTATTAGCTTCATATAGTGACCTACTATATTGTTTGTTATGTTATTGGTTTCTTTGCTAAAATTTATTAGTTACATTTGAATGGGATCCAAATTCCAAAAACTATAAAGTGTATAGTTTCTTTATAGTTTGATAGACACCCAAATATCTTGGTTGATATGTGTGAGCATGTTATACTTTTAAATGAATTGGTTAACTACCTAATGGAACAACTAGGACTAAGTATGCTAGTTGGTGCATTTTCCTTATGAGACAACCCAGTATGGGTGTTGTGACTCTTAATAATTAAAAAACTATTTTTGGTTTGCATTTTAATGAACCCATATTGGTTTAGTGGGACCCTTTTAAGTCTCCTTATCTGCTTAAAAGGAATTTATGTGATAGATTGCCTAATTAAGTATGGGATATCAATTAATGTAAAATGTTTTAAAATGGAGTTTTATAAATCATGCCTAATTATCCCTTAATGCATTGGTTAAGATCAAGTAACTATTGTTTTGTTTTGAAAAAATGGTACTTGACGTTTTTATTAAATCACTTGATGAGTAAAGATTAAATGTGACTAAATATAAAGGGATTGGATATGGAACCTATAGCGATGTCCTCTGTTTAGGACCCTAGTATAAGGGTAGTTTGAGTTTATCCTTGAGTTTCTTTGGAATAGAACGATTTGTGTACTGTTTTCCTTAGTCATACCCCCTAGCATAAAATGACACCCTTGTTTGGATGGGTGGTCATGATTTCCTTTACTTTTGTTTCGAGCATGAGCATTGGGTAATTCTCATTTACATCAGGTTAAGAATGACTTAGGAATGGTTAGTTTCTTTATAGGTCTTTTGACCCTCTCTTATCCTCATCGATGGATGACTCAGTACATCTTTATTTGAGTTAAAAGTCATCAGGCTTCTATATCACCTTGGGGCAGTATGAGTTCACGTACGTGGTGCTGTCGAGTGCTTAACATTGTGACGAATCAGTTGGGTTTAGTGTATTCATCAAGTCCTGCACTGTTAAATACGTTTTTGGTGATCTCCGTAGTAAAATTACTTATGTGTTAAAGGAATCAAGTTTGTCCCAATGCTCGAGATGAATTCTAGATACTCAGGTGTTTTGACACACCAACAAATTTGGTTGGTCTTTCAGGACAGTTGTTTAATCATTTCCCTTCTTGTAACCTCTAAATCCTCCTAGTGTACTCTTCCTTAAGTGACGAGCATGTCCCCTATCATTCCATCTCCCTTGATACACTAAGAGAGAATCAGTCTTACACCATGCTAAATCTTTAAATGTTGTTGGTCTTGTTTAGGGTGGTTTTGTTAAGTTTGCATGCAGACGTGTCATTCTTATTGTGGATTTGGTTAGTGCTGAGTGACCCTTGTATTTTTGTGTAGGAATTATTTGGATGAACTATTGTAGACCAGCTGTTTCTTCTAACATGAATGCTAGGACGATGCTGATTTGGGCTTAGTCAATGTTTTGATATGGGCATATTGTCCTTGTACTAATGTCTCACTAATAAATGTGGTGTATGGACTACCATAGGTAAGTTCCTTCTACTCATGTTGTACCGATCTGAGGATACCCCAGACTTGTTATCGGGCTTGGTGATGCCTAAATCAAGGAATGTCACCAGAAGTGAGGTTGGAATTTTTGTGGATGTGTTTCTTGTAAATGTGTGATACCTTTGAAGAAGACATCACTGTTTTGTTTGTAAAATTCCAACCATCTAATCTGGGCGTCTTAAAAAATGGTCGGTTGAAGTGGATTGACTAGTTATCTATCTTGTTCAATGAAGCTATTGGTGAAATACCTTAATGGAATGTTGTCTAGGGTAACGAGTGTGGTTTTTTTCAAACATCGATTTTCATAAAAATTTGGCCTGACATGGGATTTAAGGGTGATTTGGAATCGACAATTTTATCAATTTCAAAAATCAAGGGAGAAGAATTGCTAGAATTTTTAAGGGAATGTCTTGTAGGAAATTTCAATGTAGGAGGATGACGTGACTCATAATTTTCCTCTTTTTATCTTTAAAACCTATGGTGGAAAGTAAACATTGGCTAGAAGTTAATGAGATGATGACATGGCCGTGTCTCAAGCTAAATGTGTTCAGATAGGTACCATCTCAAGGTTTCAGTTAGAAAGTGAGTATTTTCTCCAATCTTAATATCTTTTGTGCCACTTTCCTAACCAATGTTTAAACATGCATTGAGAATTTGGAGATGAAACACGATCTTTTGTATGAGGCTGTCTGACCCTATAGATCAAGTGATGGTTATGTTGATCTTGAAGGCTTCTTGGGGACAAGATGTTCTAAGGTGGGAAGGTTGTAACGTTCTATGTCTTGAACCAGATGAAAAAGCACAGTAAATAAATTTTTTCCATTAGCTGGGCAGGTCGGTTTTAAAACCGAGCGTCAGAACTTTTTATTTCTAATAGTTGAAACAGTGATGTGTCTTTTAAATAAATTTAATTAAATTAATTAGATTAAAATTAAAATAGAAACAAATTAAATGAAGAGTAAAACCCTTATTAAAGCTGTGTAATATTCTATGAAATATTTTCAGAGTTAGACAATGAGTCAGCACGATGTTCAAAGAACCATAGAGTCTCGACATTGATAGAATACAAATATTTAATTTATTTTATTCATACGAGTGTGTATTTGTTTTTTTTCAAAAAATGAAATAACTTTAAAATTGTGCGTCATATAAAATATCTGAGGACACAATTAGGTCCGGAATGCTGGGTTTACCCAAGGCATGGTATATCTTTGTTATGTGTCGGGTGTTTGGAGACCCCACATGTGATAACATCCTCTTTATTTTTAATTAATTTATTATTCCATTTTTTATATAATAAATAATTATTTTCTCAGAGATGGTGCATCGTATGAGAAATATGAGACCTCGTTAGGTTTGGAACGATGGGTTTACCCTAGGTAGTATATAACCTCCTTAAGCGCCGGACGTTTGGTCATATCACACCTGAAGTTAATTTAATTGGGTTTTAAATATTTTTTTGGTTTTTTAGAAATAATAATAATAATTTTTTTATGAATATTATTATTTTGTTTAAAACAAAAAAAATAAAAAGTGACTTCTACAATTAATAAATTCTGTCACGGTGTAAATAAAAATTGGGAAATGTACTAAATGTCATATTATCAATTATTCTCATCAAATACAATTACACAATCAATATTAAATTAATAAATTTTACCCTTTTTTTGGTTGTTATTGTTAAAATATTAATGACGTCATTTATGGGTTGTTTTAAATAACCATAATTTTAATTATAGTTATTATTATTAGATTGGCACAAAAACATTGATATATATGTATATGATGTATATATATATATGAGATTAAATATATATATATATTTATATTTATATATACATGTGTGGGTGTATATATATGAATATACAGATGTGTGTGTATATATATAACACATAAATATGGGTGAATATTTATTTTTTGGGTTAGATAAAACTTTATTAATTTCTCACATAAATTCTTTGTAACATATCGAAATAAACCAAGGTGCGTGTTGGTTATGTTTTGTTTTAAAATTATTTAGAGAAACCCAGGGTACACGTCTACACACCCTACTGTGGGTCCCGGGCATATATTTAAATTAATTAAATGAAAGTAGGAGATTTATAAAAAATGCTCTATCATGCTTTCTCATAGATTTCAGGATTAAAATAATTAATTAAGGATTAAAAATAAATAAGAAGATATTTAATGAAAATTTAAAAGAAAGCAAGAAGGGATAAAAAGAAATTTATAAATAAATTTGAAAGGGTGTTACGGAAAAAGTAAAAATAATTAAAGTGGGATATTACCATTTTTATTATTTTTATCTTCTTTCTTTTTCTATCCTTTTTATTATATTGTATTTTTTATTTTATTTTACCATTTTCTTTTATTTTAATTTTCTCTTATTTTTTTCTTTTCTTTTTCTTGATTTTCTTTCTTTTTTTATTCTCACTTCCTCTCATCCCTCTCTCACACGTGCCTCCCCCTCTCCCTTGGTGGGGCACCACCTTTATTCTACATCAGAAGGCCTCCGTGATCTCCTTCCCCCTTCGTTTTCTTCACTGTATGGTGTGCTGTGAATCACTCGGTAAGGATTATCCAACACACCAAGAATCATGAAATCTAATTCGAAATCAATCATACGATTTACCATGGAAATATTTTACCTGAGTTTTGGGGTTTTTCTAAAATCTTCCGTTTTCTTCTTTTTTAGGCCAAATCAAAGCCTAATGTAGATCATAAGATCACCTACAAGTATATGTTAGGGAGTATACCCACTTTCCCTCAGTTTAGTTGTGATTTATAGAATCACACGGTTGTGTCTTTCGTCAGTGCCTACCAACATTGTGAAATTTTACCCAATCTTTTCAATTTAAATTGCTTTATTAATATTTGCAGCCTTATTTATCATAAATTAAACTATTTAAATTGTTTCAATGTGGTCGGACACCTCTTTTGGTGTGCCTATGTGGTCGGTATAAATTCTGTTAGCTCGAGAATTTAATTTATTTAACTACAAGTGTTGAACAGTCCATTTTTGTTTGTTTTTATTAAATAATTATTTTATAATAATTATGAACCTTGAATTATTGTATTTTTTGTAGTTTTTTGTGCGAAATTATTTATTTATTAAAAATTTCATCTATCTTCTTGTGCTGATACAATATCTTCCTCGTTATGTTTTTACACTACGATATTAAATTAATACCTTTTGTTTCATGGGAGTATTATCTTAGATTTCAAGATGAAATTACATATGCATGCTATATCATATCTTCTTCTATGAAATTTTAATTAAATTCTGGGTGGGGAGAGAACGTGGGTCCCGTATTAGGGGCCACGCTTGGATCCTCTGTTCCTGACTGGTTCCCACTGTGCATCGGGTGGTTGTGTATTATGCTTTCCTAGAATGAGACTTCCCTAGGATTTCTAAATACTTATGATTGATACAGGCTCCAAAAGGGCTCATAGAGGATAGATACCTTGTCAATGTCACTATGCTAGCTTAATATGATGCTCGACCCCTTTTTGTGAGATCGAGACAGACTCATGCTAAATCCTTGCCTCGAGCGATACTTGTTCTTTCAGAGTATTTAATTGGATGAGATCAGTGGAATTTTATAATTTTAAGGATGTACCACAGAGATACCTTTAGGATGAGCTCAGACTCCAAACAATAATAAGGATACACCGATGGTTTATGTTAATGCCGCTTTGAGTCTCTTGAGAATAGTGATATTTTTCTAGTATGTTGAAACACACATGGTTGACACATGATTTAGACCCCAAGTTAAATCAGAAGCTTGGGTGTGTTCCTCTTCCTTGGTTTAATTTTCATTTCTAGTCTTATATATATACATATGTGTACCTTGATCATTACAAGTACATCTTTTAGAGTCCTGGAAAAGGTTAAATTAGGTGATTAGGGACGGGTACCATTGGGAACCCAGAGAGATTTATTTAAGTTTTCTACACTTAACCGATTGTATGCATTTGTTATATAATGACACACTACATTTAATTACTTCACGAAATGGAATGGTTTATATACTGAGAGTGTTGGCCTACTAGGATTTAGTACCTCACCCTACTCAGGAATCATTGACACTCGAGTTGATTATCTGATTGCAAGTATTTTCAAAGGGAAGTGTGCTCCTTCTGAAGATTGAATTTTTCCTGATGCTTAGGATGGTGATTGGGGCCGAGGACCGAGCCATGCTCATGAAGCAGTTGCTGCACATTTTGTATTTCCTTTTTAGATGAAAATATGCTTAAGTTTCTATTTTTTTGCTTTTATTTTTTCACAAACATCTTAGCATGACATTTTTTTATATGTTTTTATTTATCAGATTCTGCATTCTAATTTATTCAGCTTCTTATACTGAAGTTTTCTTGTTTATACGCTTCTTCTATTTGTTATAAATTTTTTTTCATTCCATTGTGCCTTACCTTCACCTATGAGGCCCTAGTCTCCCCCACAGACATGCTAAAAAGGCCCTTGCTTCAAGTCGGTACCCTCTGGAATTTAGGGAGATACATTTATGGTCATGTAACCCATTGGTCTCAACACTATCTTAGAGGTGAGCCAGGTTAAGACATTATAACAACTAAGAAATCCCCATGATCAGGATCTCCCTTGAGAATCAATATTAGAAGAACTGAACCAATAATTGGATAGAAAATCATTGAAGGATAATTTTTTTTGTAAAATAAAAAATGAAAATTATAACAATAATAAGTGGTATTTTTTAATTTATAATTGAAATAATTTATAGGATTTAATGGTGATAATATACCCATTATAAAGGAGTATATAGTTATTGGGTATAATTAGAGAAAAAGTTTTACTAGTTTTGAATTACCATAGTATTGTTAATATACATAATGTTTATTTAGATGTAAAAACATAAAATTTCATTATAGATAATTGATTTACAATTAATTAAATTAATTTTTTAATATAATTAATATATTTAATTTCATTTGGGAGAAAACCTTTTATTTTAATGAATTAGTTCTATATAATATACATTTTGTTAAATTTATCACTTATAAAGATTTATATTAATAAAATTTATTACTATAATCATTGAATGATTATTAAAATACATTAATAACTTTTATTATACAATTTAGGGAAAATAAACAATTTTAATTTAAGTATTCATTAAGAAATTCATTTCTTTAAAAGCATTGTTTTTGTTATATATTATATGTTCTTATTTTAAAGATCAATTTATCATACCTGGATAATAAAAATTACCAAATTAAATTATATATACAATAAAATAATTAAACATTAATTCAATAATTATTACTTATAAATTAATAAAATTAAATTCATATCCATGTTTAGAAATACATCTTTTCAAATATGATTTATACTGTGTCAAGCCTAACCATATTAAAACAACATTTAATCACTTTTTGAATATTAATCCAATAATTTAATTTCACATTTTTAGTCATCATGTACAAATTATATAATATTACTAACTTCATTTTGAGACATAAAAATAAGTAAAATAGTTATTTTAAATAACATATTTTTAAATAGTCATTTTAAACAACCTATTTTTAATGTGTTATGTATTTTTATCTTAATAAATTGAATATTTCATATGAATGACTAAAAATAATTAATGTTTCAATGTATATAAAGGTGTATTAAGATTAATTTTATTAGTAATTGATATAAAATAATATCAAGAATAATTAAAGTTTTAATAATCATTTTTCTAAAAAATATTTTATTCTATATAGAAAATGTTTTAGTTAAATTTTTTATTTTCATAGACTTATAAAATTAATAACAATAAGAAGAGTATTATTTTATAATTATCATGTCAAAATTTTGTAAGTGGGGTCATTTTATATCTGTATTAAAAGTATAATTACCATGGTAATAAATTGAAATGGGGTAAAAATTGGTTAAAAACTTATAAATTATCTACACTAATTTTTTTATTAATTAATATTAAATTTATTCATTATAGAATACCAATATAATTTATGGGAGTCATAACTAAATATCTCATAAAAATAAATTTAGCAAACTCACCTAACACAACTATGATTCCATCATTAAACATCACCCAAATTAATTTTTCAAGGAAATTACCATCATTTTAAACTACAAAAGGTGCACTATTCTACCACTTTAAATCCAATATCCTTCATTGAATTTATATTGAATATATACAAATTTTACATCCCCTAGTGTTATCAATCACATTTGGATACCTATGATTCCATGATATAGTCCTAGTATCTTCATTCCGATGGAAGTCAATAAAGACCTACAGAGGTGTTGCACAACTAAGAAGGGGGTGGGGTTAAATCAAAGGTGGTTTTTATAAACTCTCTTTATTTTATAATTATAATTTTAAAAACTTTTTGGATCAAATCCAATATTATTATTACTTATCATTTCCCGAATTCAGTAAAAAATAGTATTGAGACACAATATTTTTATAAGGTTCAGTCTCAATGTGAGCCTACTTCTTGTTATGATTGGTTAGATGCCCACATATTAGATTTTAAAAACAATAAAAAGTGGTCAACTAGTAAAATATTAAATATAATAGAGTCAAACTATGATTTATAGTGTCCCAATGGAACAAAATATTCATACTTCCTGATAAAAAATGAGTTTAAATAAAAAAAGAAAGATCACTTATGAATGATGGTATCTCCTAAAACTATTGATAAAATCATTATTTTTTATTCTTAAATATATTTTAAATAACATTTCCTCACTTAAAAATGAACATTGATAATAGATAATCAGAACTAGTATGGTCAATATCTCAATATGTTATTTAACATTGGAGTGAACTTTTCATGTCACACTCAGTTGTTCAAGTTTTGTCTTTTGACACACTTTTTTTGGGAATTCTGGTCTTTTTCTCAGGTTCCAGGTGATATGGGGTTTATATTTTTTTGTGTTAATTTTTCTATTTTTTTTACCATGTTTGGCCCTTGGTTCATGTAGAGATAAATTTTCATGGTGGAGGGTTTTTGACACTTACAGTGTAATTATTTTGTGTTGAAATCATTCAATGATTATTCGGTGGGATTCCTTTGTGTTTGGGGTGTCATTTGATGGTTTTGGACAATTTTTGGGGTTGCACGTTTTGAACATGGTTTGTATAAACTTTGAAACTTAAACCTGAAATGTTTCAGATTTTTCTAGTATCAGTCACACGATTTGCGCACGGTTTACAAAACTGTGCAGTAAGACCATGCATCCCATTACGGGATAAATAACATATAATTTAAAAGTCCAATTTGAGTAATTCTACCTCCCATTTGAAGCCCTGCCTGTTGGGTATCAACGAGAATGATCCCCCATTCATTAGTCTTCATTTTGGGACACTTTTTGTTTGATTTATTACCAACGTTTAGTGATTCTTCTTGTTTTATTCATCAAATCCTTCCCCTTCATTTTCTCTTATCTTCCATTTTCCTTCTCCTCTCATTTATTCTATATTTTCTCTTCTCCCAGGATTATTTAAAACTAGGGTTTGGTTTTCCCCTTGTTTAAGTTGGGGGTTTTATTCTTTTGGGGTTCATCTTGATAGATCTAGGGTTATGGAACCCTTGTGGAGCATTTTCGGTGGTGCGTTGTCAATGCTCCATGGGTTCGAGGTAGGTTTTCTCATGTACTTTCTTTATTAATTTATGGAACATTGATTTCATGATTTTAACATAGTATATTATTACTTCATATTTTTGTACAACCTTTTGGTTAGTTTTATGGTTTGTGAATGATGTTTTAAACCATGTTTTATGATAATTATACCTTTTTTCTAAATTAGCGCACAACAAGTGTTCGGTAGAATGCACTATTGTATTTTTTTAAATAGATTATGGTATATAGAGATTTGTTTGGTTTTTTTAAAAAAATATGTAGCATTTGGAATAAATATTTGGGGTTTCATGAAAGGGTGTTAAGTGGTTTTAATCTAAAAGAAGTGTGTATTTGGTTTTTGAATTCAGTTAGACATGTGATGATGAATTGTGGCCCGGTAGGAATTTTCAGAGAAAATGGTTTTGGTTTGAATGTGTGATGGAAATATTTTGAAAGAGTTTTATAAATGCCTTTATATGGAAATGGAGTGTTTTAAACCTCTTTGTAAATATGAATTTAATTTGTGATAGAGGTTGGATTTTGGAAAATTTTAAGGGCACGTTTGGTCAATTTGTGAAAATGATGAAAGTGTTTATTATAAAAACCTACATTGGATGTTTCTCATGCATGTTTTATCTGTAATTGATTGAATTTACCTATTTTGGAATCCTTGGGATCCATTATCAGGTTTACTCAGTCGGAACCCATTGTGATCTATTTATTTTTAAGGCATGATATTAATCCTTAGGGAGACTCACAATGATGTATTTTGTGAATTATTATTATTATATATATACTTTGTGATTGAATTATTATATGGAATCAATTGGCTCAACCCCATTATATAATTGAGACATATAAACCTGGCATATTGAGATAACTTTTTAAGAATAATTGCTACACTAGTAGGTCATGGTACAGACCAGTGGCACATAATAAGCGGATATAATGGGTTGATTTCTATTGTATTTTCCCCTAATCTGTCATGAGAAAGGGTGGCTGAGTGTATAGATGATTTTTTTTCATCATATGTGTCATGCTACTATTTATGGGGTCTTAGGTATTTGTGTATTTTGGACTATTCTTGATCTCTTGGGTTCACCTATGTCTGTTAGATCTCAACTACATTCAATGATGATTTGGTACTTGCATGATTATCTCCATTTCCATTATTATGTAATTAGCGTAGTTCCTTCTTTTGTAGTGTTTTCTTAGAAAGTGATGTGTTGGTTTCAAAATGGTTTATGAAATTTTTTAAAAAAAATAGTGTTTTAAACTATTTTGTGAATGTTTAAAAATATAACATTCACTTTCCACCATGAAAAGGTTTTGGTATCACTAATGGATCGATCTCAATTTTTCAAATGAATAAGGTCCCTGAGTTTTACTTTGTTTTTAAGTAAATCATGTAGAAAATCATACTTTGATATATTGTAGTTCAAACATGAGATTAATGTTTATTTTATTTTAATGTAAGTGCATTGGGATATAGAATATTGGGATTGCCTAATTAGTTTTAATACTCACACTTATATTTTTCATATGTTTTTTACCCTTGTTCATGTTCAACATGAGTTAGATAGCATTGAGAGATGGTTACTCAATGTGTTGGAGAGTGACATGTGGGGTCACATGGAGAGAGTGTGGTCATCTACTGTGGTTGGTTTATTTATACAGTTGTTGAACCATTCAATTTCATGTATAATATGTTCAATTCAATTTATATATATATTTGACTGCTTGTTCATCTTTTTTTTTTGTTAAGTTTTTTTTATTTATTGGAAAAAATCGTTCCGTATTTGTTCTTTATTCATGTCCGACACTTCTTTCCTGCCCATGGGGATCAGTAACGCCCTTTGGGGAATGCCATAGATCAGATCGGGTGACCAGTTTAGGGTTGACATTTTTTGGTTCATGAAAAAATGGAATAAGAGTAGGTCAGCTCTTATAGAACCATGCTTTTTAGAGTTCCCTTTGTTATTTGGGTACGTCAAGGTAGATGGAGTTGGATTTTCAGGACTTAAGAGGTAGGTGCATGAAGAGCGTCGCGAACTCTTTCTTGTTCTAATACTTGGGTTTCCAAGGGAATAATGGTTTTACTAGCTTTATTTTTCTTTTGTTATTATTTGGTGATTGGGATATAACAAGGGAGTTTTAACAATGGTGTCCATGAGATGGCATGGCCTGGCAAGCCATGTAGAGCCGGGGGAATGGTCCTTGATGGCTTTTCATGTTGGTAGTCTGTTTGGCATATGGATGCCAACCATATGGGTATGTCACCCACTGATACTAGTTCCCTGTTGTGGATCTCCTTTAATCTTTTTGAGTTTCAATAAATTTGATTTTAAAATACATGTGTGAGATTTGTGGAAATGGATTTTCATGGATTGGTTGGATTTAGAAAAGTGGAAAATGGATTTTCATAATTTACTTTAATAAAGGTTTAAGAAAGTTGGTTTTTTTTGTAAAAAATATATTTTTCTAAAGTGGACTATTAAAAGAGGAATTGGTGAATTTTTGAAAATGAAAAATGGTTGTTTGAAAGGGGATGTTTGATTTGAAATCAGTTTTGATGGAAAAAGGAATGGGATTTGATAAAATGGTATTGATAAAATGGGATTTATTGAATTTTTCAAAAATGCTTCGAATTAAATGAAAATTATTTTTGATGGAAATCAATTGGATTTCATGTTCAAGTATGATAAAATGTTTTGTTGTGAGGAATATGAAAAATAAATTTCTAACTTATTGGTTAGTGACCCTTTGGAAGGTTCAAGATTTTTGGAATTGATTAATTGAATTGGTTTGGGAGATGAGGTTATTTTTTTTAGCTTTTGGTGTTCTCAATGGTGCGGAGATGTTTGGTGGTTTGGGGAAATGTGGATAATTCCTAGTATGGAGGGGTGGATGGATAACCGTGGGGGAATAGAAATATGCATGAGAGTGAGACTCAATGGAACACCGTTGGTGAGTGTGATTAGAAATCCACCAGTTTTTTTCCAAAGTGTTTTAAGTTGGAAATTGTGGTGTTTTTGTAAGAAAATGGTTATGTGGTGTGTTTTTTTGTGTCTCAGAAGTTCTGTTTATTTGGTATTCTCTTCCTCATGATCTAGAAGTGAAAATTTTGTTGTATCTTGCATTGAGATTTTGCTGGTAGCTCGTTATTGAAGTGGTGTCTTAGTAGACTTTTAGAATTTTTTTGAGAAGTCTTTAAGCCAGTTTACTTATGAGTTTGTGTTTGTTCTTTGTTATGTTTTAGGTACGTGAGATGGTTTTGATAGAGCTTTTGGTTTCCCTATTGTCTTGTGTTTTCCCACATAGAAATGTGATGGATTTTGTGGCATGTCTATGGATGGTTCTCCATTGGAATTATTTCCAGTTGATCAACCTAAGGATTTTGTTTACAAATATCAAATGTTAAATCCACCTATTTAAAGGATTCCATTGCACATTTATTTTCATAGAGAAAGGTTTTGGATCAATATAAAATGTTTCCTATTATGATGATTCTCTTGGTTATAGTAGTTGTGTTTGGTGATTTTTGATATGTTCAACCATTTTCCTTATTAATTATTCTCCTCATTTAGAGTGAGTGGAAATGGTGTTTTATATCTTTGAGTTCCAGGTTGGGTAAAGGGTGTTGTTGGTGGTAGTGAGGTTGTGCATGTCTTGATTCTCTATCTCTAGAAGGGGTGATGTTTGGTGGATTGTGGCACCAAATGGAGTTTTAGTTAGGAATTAGTAGTTCCTGACTTCGAGGAAGTAAATGATTCATTCATTAGAGCTCCAACGATAGCTCCAGGGGTAAAGCTAGTGCATAGTAAGGAATCCCATGGGTTTATGGAGATTGGATAAGTTCATGACTTTACCATTTCACTGATACAATACTAGTTTATTATTGTGGTTTCTCATCAGGAAAAATTCACTCTAGTTTCAAAGATCATTGTTGACCTACCCCTCATGATATGTCTATGAATGTGACTTCTAGTATGTTAGTTCTCGATCAATGTCCTCAGGTAGACCACCCATAGGAATCAAGTGTGGTATTGGTTTATATTCATTTGTGGGGTTTGAGTGTTGGGTAGTATATGGTTTTAGTTTCTCTTGTCCAATCATTGGGCCCCTTCCCTACCCTCCATGTATGGTGGGGGGTTTTGGTTAGTGTGGGGAGTTTTGGACATGTTCTTGTCCTCTCTATTCGGAAGTGGGAAGTTTTAATACCCCCTATTGTGATATTCTTGGCTATTGTTGAAGGGTTGTTGCAGAAGGGTTTTAGTTGGCCTATGTGAGAAAGGCCCAATTCTGGTTCATTTTGAAATCTTAAACGGTTGTTCCTAGTTAGTTATTAATGGTTTAGAGACCAACTGCAGGTCTTTTTGTGTTTTATCTTAAGGTTTTATCAGATGCTAGTTGAATTTTAATAGTGGGGAGTCTGTTCATGCCTCCCATCTATTGGTGATCTTCTTCTGGTATTTTTACAGTTTAATCCCATTTTTTGGTTAATTAAAAATCTATTGATTTCTCAATTTCCATTTCATTTTTGGTGATAATTGGGTTTCTTTGGAGAAGGCCTTACAATTTTGTTCACAGATTGGTTGTTGGTGTTGTGGCTTGATCCTTCCATTGATTATCTGGTAGTGGTTGTGAGTTGTTTTTTTTTTCAAGAAATAGTCTTAAGATATGTTTTTGGTGAGTGAAATTTTAAATTTTTAGAAGGATGTATAGTGTGGATGTGGAATCCTTAGGCATTGATCAATCAGTTGGAAAGTGTTATGGATTTTTTAGGGAAGAAACTGTTAATGGCGGGGAGAATTGTCACACCTGGTTTTTCAAGTTTTGGCTTATGACCTGGTTTTTTGGTAATCCTGATCTTTTTCCTAGGTTTTAGGTGTGACATTGGTTGAATTTTAAAGTGTTACTTTGTCTTGTTTTTTTCCTGTGTTTGGACCTTAGTTCAAGTTGGGAGAAAGTTTCATGGTGGAGATATTGTGACACTTATGGTGTCACAAGTTTGTGTTTAAATCTTTCAAGGATTATTAGATGGGATTCCCTAGTGTTTGGGGTTTTTTAAATGTTTTTGTCCAATTTTTGGGTTGGTATAAGGTGCAACAAGTTCTCCCATACTATGGAACTTAAACATAAAAAGTTTTAGAGTTTTCCAGTAGAATTCACATGGTTTGCGTACAGTTTACAAAACCATGCAGCCCATTTCATGCACAATAAATTCTATTTTTTAAAAAAATTGAGTGATTCCACCTCACATTTGAATCTCTACATATTGGGTGTCAACCAGAGAGAACCCCCGTTCATTCTCCATCGTTTTGGTCCACTTTTTGGGTGTTTTATCCCCAAAGGCTAGTGATTACTCAAGTTTTCTTCATCAAATCATTCCTTTTTTTCTTATCCTCTCTTCCCACTTCCTTCACCTCTAATTCCTTATTGTTTTTGTAGAGACTCGAATCTTGACGTACATGGAAATTACATTACTTTTTCGGAATACTTAATACATAACAAAAACTTACACACAAGGACCGTAATAGTTTAGTGTCTTTGGAAACTTGGAACGTAATCTTCTAATCATGGTTAAAGATCTTCAACATCTCCCATAAAGATCTTCCCCTTTTTTTCTTACATAAAACCTTTCTTTATATCCTGGGGAAAGGAAAACATAAAAAGGGTGAGCTCAAATGCTCAGTAAGGGTAAGCATGGATAAAATAAAACATACCATATACATTTGAACTTAAAAACATGAACATAATGTTTAAACCTCAAAAGCTTGAGAAATAACATAAATCATGGAAGTACGTAAGCATAGATCATAAAGAAACATTAAGAATGATAAAATAGCATGGGAATAAAACATGTAATTGTTGAAACCATTAAGCACATGATATGATTTCCATAGTAGCCAAGGCATTGCTGCCAAGACCATCTTAGTCGACAAAGTCCCTTTCTGAATCGAGTTCACTCCTCATTCCAGTCCTGTATTACTGAACCAGTTTAACTTGCCGTTCCAGCCATGTCTATCTCATGAGATATAAATATTTACCCAATGAATTGGAGGGAGTTACAGGTCCCACCCATCTCATAATGAAATAATACTTACTTGTGCCACAAAATAAACATACATCATTCATAATAACCCAATAAATAAAATGGGTTTCGTAAGAATCATCCCATCATCACATAATCCATATAAAATAAATGGATGTCATTTCATAATAAGAAAAGTGAAACCGTGTAAATCATAGAGACATGATACTTGAATCATACACATGTGAGATAATGTCATCTTAGATGAAAATGGTTTTGATAAAACACTTGAAATGAATTCTTGAGGAAAATAACCTTTTTTCTTCAAAAGAATTTTCTTTTCACAAAATGTCATGCAATTTTAGAAGAAATGGTTTTTGTTGAAAATAGTCATGAAATATTTCAGAGGAAGCTTCATGAAAATAAGGATTTATAAAACCGTAAAAATCCGTTCACGCCGTATAAGTTAAAAATATCATTCTCCTCGTACTTTTGTTGAAAAAGTCAAAAAGTACCTTGTAACGTAAATAAAAGAAAGATTCCATACATACCATGTAGTAAAAGTCAAAAATGGATAAAAAGGACTTTAAACATACATGAAAACACTTTTATAAAACATGGACATGATAGAAATATCCCCAGTAAATACTTACGAATAATCAATCTCGGATAAAAATGATATTTTCCAAATTATCCCTTACCTTATGTCCGATATGCTTCGTATGTATCCGAACCTCCTCTTCATCGATACGCCTCTTTGAAACCTCCTCTTAGGGAACTAAGATTGGTCTTTAAAGTAGACCAGAACCTCTAGGATGTTTCTAGGGAAGTGGAGAAGAGAATTGGGCAGGGGTTGACCGATATTGAAGGCTCAAAGTGGTGTGAGGAAGAGAGGGATGAGGTGCCCTTTTATAAGGGAGGAGAGGGGAACCTTTGGAATTCTTAAAAATATTAATTTATAATAAATCTAACCCCACTTAAAAACCTCCAAAAATGACTCATATCCGAATATTGGATTATATAGGGTTGTAATCTCGTCAACCAATCAAATTTAGACATGTTAGGAATTTATTTTAAACATTATCAACTTGATTTATCCTTATTTAATCAATTTACTTTTATTTGTGGTAATAACATTATAAATATTTAATTATAACAAATAATTACTTATTTGTTGTGAAGTTTCAATAATTGGTTACTTTATAACATTTTCTACCATATAAATTTAAATTTATAATTTTTAAATATTTTTGTGATTTTTAAACAATTTTATAATATATTATTTTTATAAAATAACAATGGTGTCAATTTTGACACTATTCATTTATTTGAATTTAAATAAAATATATATACAGAAGATATGTTCGAAATAAAATCTTTAATAGATTCATAAAAGGCCATATGTATCTAGAAAATTAGTGGAGCACATTAAATAGTTCATATAATATTTATTTTATTATTTTTAAAACCATTTATTTGGTTTATCACTTAATAAAATAATTACAACAACATTTTTCTATAATTATTTAATATACTTATTTGTTGCATAAAAATTTAAAATAAAATCCTATGATGAAGATAAATATATTACCTTTAACAATAATAATTTTACTCGAATTTATCATCTTCAAATCACAATATTCAAATTGTTATATTTATTAAATTATGATGGTGACAAATTTGGCATCATTTAAAATAAAATAATATAAGTGTCATAATAACTTTTATAAGGATCCAAACGGTTATATATTAGGTAATTGGATGCTTAAGGTGTATATATACACTACCAATATGTTTTGGTCAGGTTTATGGGCCTTTTAATGGGTATTATTATTTCAATAAAAACTATATTACTTATTTTCCACTTAATAAATAATATCTGTATCATTAATGTATCACCATTAATGACAATTATTTAATCCCTAAAAATTCTAAATAAATTATCATGATGTATATAATTTTATTAGATTTCTGGATACTATTAATTTTCGAAGTTTTATTATGTTTATCACTAAATAAAAGTATTATACTTATAAGATTTAAGAGAGTGACATGTTGTCACTTTCTTTGGTTTTAATAATAATTAAATTATTTTCATGGTCAAAAGTCCATAAAATGAATCTCATCCGACCCTTAGTTGATATGGGTTTACTTTTAGCCATCCAATAGAATTTTGGCATGTGTTAGGGTAATTTTATAATATTATATTTACCCTTAATTACCCGATTTACCTTTAACTATGGTAAATAAAATTTACCATAGTTAATATTCATTATTCCCAAAAATAAAAATTAGCCTATTAACATAATTTGGACCCAATGATTCCAAATAAGGAATCCATTTTTTCAAATTCAATACACAAAAGTTGTAGAAATTAAATTAAAATTAATCACGTTGTCGAATGAAAACGGGTTTTTGTTTAAAACATTGCAAAAGATTGAATTGATTTAACCGACGAATTCAATGTAAAATCAATGATAATGAAATAAATTATATTAAATGGTATAAATATATTATATTTATACTTTAAAACCATTAAATATTATAATTTAACCATATAAAGTATTACGATGAAAAAAGTTGTTTTTAATTAAAATATAGCATGTTTTTACTATTCATCAAAATATGAAAGTTACCAGAATAATATGAAAAATTTATCCAAAGTAAATTTTTATTTCTTGATTCCAAAGAAGAATTTTATTTAGTCAAATTGAACTTATAAACATGTCAAAAACTAGATTTAATGTGGGTGCGCCATCAAAAGGTGACAAAACTGCATTTTTCGAAAAATACTTATTTTACCCGAAAAATTTATTTTGTTCTTATACCATGTTCTAGAAAATGTGTAAGATGAAAAATAATGTTATAAAATTCAAAATTTAGTTAATACTATTCAGAACGGCTAGTTCATAATAATATTATAATAATATATTGTTGTTTAGTAAAACCTGGTATTGCGTACAACACACGCTATCGAGGAAGGTCGTGATTGTGTGTAATGCAAGACAAGTCAGAGTTGCGTGTTGTGCAAGAATCCTTCATTGTTTCGTTTAATATAATACAACTATATTTCATTTATACATTTAATATATATATATATATACTCAATGTTGCGTAGAATAACTATTATCAAAATTGTGTGTAACACGATCCAAGAATAGTGTTGCGTATACTGCAAGCTAATACGGTGTTGCGTATAGCGCAAGGTAATCTTGTTGTAGCATACAACACAAGACATTAATGAAATTAAATGAATAGTTTTCATAAAATCTCGGGGCGTTACATTCTACCCCCCTTAAAATGAATTTCTCCCTCAAAATTCGTTGGGGTTATAAATGGTTTACTACTCAAAAGTTTGTTTAATAGAAACCCACATCGTAAAAAGGAATACCAAAACATGGCATTAAAAACTAAAGTATAAAATGTAACGGTTACCCAAATTAACTCATCACTGGGTTTCCACGTAGGAGAACATATGTGAAAATATGGATATAGAAGAAAAATCTAACCATCAAGTTCTGCTGGAGAGTGGTAGAGAACATGGCTATGAAAAAGCCAACAATCACAAAGCTATTGATTTGTGATGATCTAAGGTACCATCTGATTCATCAGATATAAGGGAACTGGGACAACATTTTTGGTTTTCAAGATCATTTCCCTAAAGTTGATGAATTAAAATAAATACTTGCATGATTTTGGTACAATCTCACTGTTTTTCGTGAATTGAACAATTTCCACTTCATCCCTTAAAGAAATGAAGTTGAATTTTTTATTAGTGATGTGTTAGCAGATCATGTGATAGAATGATGGGTCATTCCATCTCTTTCAAACAAAAGGTTAGAAAAAGTTATAAGTCCATCTTATGGTTAGATTAATCGTATATGGTTCCAAAAATGAACTTATACTTCATATATCATACCGCTTAATAAAATAAAACTAGTTTCTACTAACGAGGGACTTCCTGTAGGCCAGTGGTAGGTGATAAAGGCAAGTCGCACTTCGGTTGTGGGTTCGATTCCCATAGCCTTGTCCGACGCGATGGGTTGTCGCCCGTCCTGCAGGTTGTCCTTTTTCTAAAACTATGTTACTATAACATCCCATCAATAATATCAAAAAACTTCTATCCTTAAACAATACTAACTTATGTCAAAAATAATGCATTCCAATCTTTAGGCTTATCCATAATACTGCAGTCCACTCTCATAATATAGTGAAAACGATTACCAGAGATTTAATACCATCGTTCATCCCCATATATCATAAGATATGTCTTGTTGGTCACATTCCAAACATTCTGAGGCCTTAGTCATATATTCTCTTGAAAAATGAATACCCATTGAACCTTAGTGAAAACATGAATGACGTTAAAAGTTAACACTTTCCACATACCAAAATCGTCAAAATTCTATATACTCAAACCATTATATCACTTAGTCCTTATATCAATCATGAGCTCATTAATACAATCAAACATCTCATTATCTTCTTATTCCTTCATTATGCACATATCATCTACTTTACAAAAATATATGAATAACATTCCATGGTTAGTGGTACCATTCAACATATACTTTCAAATACTTTTAGGAAAAACAATAGTGTAAAGATCCTTAGATGATTCTTTATTCCATAGTACCATTAACTATACAACATAACTCTCGATAAACATACAATCATTCCACTACCTTCTAAAACAACCGACTGAGCTTCAACACTTCTTTCAGCTCATATATCATTTGTAGTCTCCTCATCATCACCCACATAAATACTACCCATATAACCATGCTGATTCTTTTCATGAGATTTTCCATTAGGGAATTGGTTTGCATAATTCCCGTACATTCCACATTTAAAACATCTAACCATTGTTGATGTCGTAGCAATACCATTATCCTCATCCATGGTGTTAACTGAACCTTTTCCTTTGCACTTACTAGCTTTGTGTCCTTATTTTCCACACCCAAAGCATCTTCTAGTTCCCTTGAAACAATCTGCCCGATGCCTCTTCCCACACGATTTACATGATGGAAATTGAACTTTCTTTCCTCTATGATCATCACGAAACTCCATCTTTCTCTTATTATCTGAGTCAGGAAACTTACCTAAGTTGAGATTATTGATCATATTATGAGATTTCTGATTAGGCATAGTAACGATGTTTGGACTTCCAAATCCCATTTCATTTGGTTTCTCATGAAGAAAATCATTCCATTGTCCGTCATATCCTCCATTATCATGAATCTTCTTGTCTCCAGCCATTTTCTAAAACCCAAAAAAAATAGTGTGAGAGGCAAAAATCATGCTAGGGAAAACAACATAGTAAAGTGGGAGTATCCTCAATATCTAACATCTTAGGGTAAATTCTATGATCGTTACCGTAGTTCTAGGACTATATCCTATATGTATACTTATCCTTAGGGACATCCCTAGACATACCTTAGAAATATCTCTACGGATCTCACTAACATTTTCACATCCTAGTTTCCAAAGGTTGACTAAACCTTTCCTCTGATACCAACTGTAGAGACCCGAAGCTTGACGTACATGGACATTACATTACTTTTGAGGAATACTTAATACATAACAAAAACAGACACACAAGGACTGTAATAGTTTAGTGTCTTTGGAAACATGGAACGTAATCTTCTAATCGTGGTTAAAGATCTTCAACATCTCCCATAAAGATCTTCCCCTTTTTTTTCTTACCTAAAACCTTTCTTTATATCCAGGGGAAAAGAAAACATAAAAAAGTGTGAGCTCAAATGCTCAGTAAGGGTAAGCATGGATAAAATAAAACATACCATATACATTTGAACTTAAAAACATGAACATAATGTTTAAACATCAAAAGCTTGAGAAATGACATAAAACATGGAAGTACGTAAGTCATAGATCATAAAGAAACATTAAGAATGATAAAATATCATGGGAATAAAACATGTAATTGTGGAAACCATTAAGCACATGATATGATTTCTATAGTAGCCAAGGCATTGCTGCCAAGACCATCTTAGTGGACAAAGTCCCTTTCTGAATCGAGTTCACTCCTCGTTCCAGTCCTGTATTACTGAACCGGTTTAACTTGCCGTTCCAGCCATGTCTATATCATGAGATATAAATCTTTACCCAATGCATTGTAGGGAGATATAGGTCCCACCCATCTCATAATGAAATCATTCTTACTTATGCCACAAAATAAAAATACATCATTCATAATAACCCAATAAATAAAATGGGTTTCATAAACATCATCCCATCATCTCATAATCCATATAAAAGAAATGGATGTCATTTCATAATAAGAAAAGTGGAACCGTGTAAATCACAGAGACATGATACTTGAAACATACAAATGTGAAATAATGTCATCTTAGATGAAAATGGTTTTGATAAAACACTTGAAATGAATTCTTGAGGAAAATATCCTTTTTTCTTCAAAATCATTTTCTTTTCACAAAATGTCATGCAATTTTAGAAGAAATGATTTTTGTTGAAAATAGTCATGAAATCTTTCATAGGAAGCTTCATGAAAATAATGCTTTATAAAACCGTAAAAATACGTTCACGCCGTATAAGTTAAAAATATCATTCTCCTCTTACTTTTGTCTGAAAAGTCAAAAAGTACCTCGTAATGTAAATAAAAGAAAGATTCCATACATACCACGTAGTAAAAGTCAAAAATGGGTAAAAAGGACTTTAAACATACATGAAAACACTTTTATAAAACATGGACATGATAGAAATATACCCAGTAAATAGTTACGAATAAGAAATCTCGGATAAAAATGAGATTTGAAAAATTATCCCTTACCTTATGTCTGATATGCTTCGTATGTATCCCAACCTCCTCTTCTTCGATACGCCTCTTTGAATCCTCCTCTTAGGGCACTAAGATTGTTCTTTAAAGTAGACCAGAACCTCTAGGATGTTTCTAGGGAAGTGGAGAAGAGAATTGGGTAAGGGTTGGCCGAGATTGAAGGCTCGAAGTGGTGTGAGGAAGAGAGGGAGGAGGTTCCCTTTTATAAGGGAGGAGAGGGGCACCTTTGGAATTCTTAATAATATTAATTTATAATAAATCTAACCCCACTTAAAAACCTCCAAAAATGACTCATATCTGAATACTGGATTAGATAGGCTTGTAATCTCATCAACCAATCAAATTTATACATGTTAGGAATTTATTTTAAACATTATCAACTTGATTTATCCTTATTTAATCAATTTACTTTTATTTGTGGTAATAACATTCTAAATTTTAAATTATAAAAAATAATTACTTATTTGTTGTGAATTTTCCATAATTGGATACTTTATAACATTTTATACCATATAAATTTAAATTTATAATTTTTAAATATTTTTTTGATTTTTAAACAATTTTATAATATATTATTATTATAAAATAAAAATAGTGTCAATTTTGACACTATTCATTTATTTGAATTTAAATAAAACATATATACAGAAGATATGTTCGAAATAAAAGCTTTAATAGATTCATAAAAGGCCATATGTATCTATAAAATTAGTGGATCACATTAAATAGTTCATATAATATTTATTTTATTATTTTCAAAACCATTTATTTGGTTTATCTCTTAATAAAATAATTACTACAACATTTTTGTATAATTATTTAATATACTGATTTTTGCATAAAAATTTAAAATAAAATCCTATGATGAAGATAAATATATTACCTTTGACAATAATTATTTTAATCGAATTTATCATCTTAAAATCACAATATTTAAATTTTTATATTTATTAAATTATGAAGGAGACAAATTTGGCATCATTTAAAATAAAATAAAATAAGTGTCATAATCACTTTTATACGGATCCAAATGGTTATATATTAGGTAATTGGATGATTAAGGTGTATATATACACTACCAATATGTTTTGGTCAGGTTTGTGGGCCTTTTAATGGGTATTATTATTTCAATAAAAACTATATTACTTATTTTCCACTTAATAAATAATTTCTGTATCACTAATGTATCACCATTAATGACAAGTATTTAATCCCTAAAAATTCTAAATAAATTATCATGATGTAGATAATTTTATTATATTTTTGGAGACTATTAATGTTTGATGTTTTATAATGTTTATCAATAAATTAAAATTATTATACTTATAAGATTTAAGAGAGTGACATGTTGTCACTTTCTTTGGTTTTAATAATAACTAAATTATTTTCATGGTCAAAAGTCCATAAAATGAATCTAATCCAACCCTTAGTTGATATGGGTTTACTTTTATCCATCCAATAGAATTTTGGCATGTGTTAGGGTAATTTTATAATATTATATTTACCCTTAATTACCTGATTTACCTTTAACTATGGTAAATAAAATTTACCGTAGTTACTATTAATAATTCCAAAAAATAAAAAGTAGCCTATTAACATAATTTGGACCCACTAATTCCAAATATGGAATCCATTTTTTCAAATTCAATATACATAATATGCAGAAATTAAATTAAAATTAATCCCGTTGTCGAATGAAAACGGGTTTTTGTTTAAAACATTGCAAACGATTGAATTGATTTAACCTACGAATTCAATGTAAAATCAATTCTAATGACATATATTATATTAAATGGTAAAAATATATTCTATTTATACTTTAAAACCATTCAATATTATAATTTAACCATATAAATTATTACGATGAAAAAAGTTGTTTTTAATTAAAATATACCGTGTTTTTACTATTCCTCAAAATATGAAAGTTACCAGAATAATATGAAAAATTTATCAAAAGTAAATTTTTATTTCTTTATTCCAAATAACAATTTTATTTTGTCAACTTGAACTTATTAACATGTCAAAAACATGGTTTAAAGTGGGTGCGCCATCAAAAGGCAGCAAAACTGCATTTTTTGAAAAATACTTATTTTACCAGAAAAATTTATTTTGTTCTTATACCATGTTCTAGAAAATGTGTAAGGTGGATAATAATGTTATAAAATTCAACATTTAGTTAATACTATTAATAATGTCTAGTTCATAATAATATTATAATAATATATTGTTGTTTAGTAAAACTCGGTATTGCGTACAACACACGCTATCGAGGAAGGTCGTGATTGCGTGTAATGCAAGCCAAGTCAGAGTTGCGTGTTGTGCAAGAATCCTTCGTTGTTTCGTATAACAGAATCCAACCATATTTAATTTATACATTTAATATATATATATATATATATACTCAATGTTGCGTAGAATAACTATTATCAAAATTGTGTGTAACATGATCCAAGAATAGTGTTGCATATACTGCAAGCTAATACGGTTTTGCGTATAGCGCAAGGTAATATTGGTGTAGCATACAACACAAGACATTAATGAAATTAAACGAATATTTTTCATAAAATCTCAGGGCGTTACAGTTTTTCTCTTCTCCATTGGTAATTTGAACATAAGGTTTGGTTTTTACCTTTTTTATTTTTGGGTTTCTATTATTTTCGGGTTTATCTTGGTAGATATAGGGTGGTGGAACCCTTATAGAGTGTTTTGTCTGGTGTGTTGTCATTGCACCATGGATCCGAGGTAGGTTTTCACATTCATACACCCCTAAAGCCTTTCACACTATATATTAATGCTTAATATTATTGTGAAACCTTTTGGTTAGTTGTTTGGTGTACGAATGATGCTTTAAGACTGGTTTTGTGATAATTAGACTTTTTTTTCTATATTAGCACACACTAAGTGTTTGATGAAATGCCCTGTTGGATTTTGTAAATAGATTATGTTATGTAGTGTGTGGTTTGTTTTTTTAATAAATATAAAGCATGTGGAATGAGGATTTAGGGTTTCTTGAAAGGGTTTTAAATGGTTTTAAGCTAAAAGAATCCCGTATTTGGTTTTTGAAATCAGTTTGACATGTGAAAATGAATTGTGGACCAGTTGGCATTTTCACAGAAAATGGTTTTGGTTTGAAAGTGTGATGGACATGTTTTTAAGGAGTTTTATAAATGTATTTATATGGAAATGAAGTGTTATATACCTCTTTTGAAAGATGGATTTCATTTTTGATAAAGGTTGGTTTTGAGGAATTTTTAAGGGCCCTCTTGGATACTATGTGAAAAAGATGAAAAGTGTTTTTTATAAAAACCTCAAATGGATGTTTTTCATGCCTTGTATAAAGAGTAGGTAGATATACTAGGTTCATTTCTATGGGATTTTCCATTAGTCTATCCTATGTAAGGGTGGATGAGTGTATTGATCATTTTGATTTCATCATATATGGAATGTTACTTTAGATGGGGTCTCATTTATTGGTGTATTCTGGATTATTCTTGATATTATGAGATCACCTATGTATATTAGCTTTAAGATACTTGCAATGACGGTTAGGACACTTATATAATTATTTTCATTTCCAATGGTGTGTAATTATAGTAGGGACTTATTGTGTTGTGTTTTCTTGGAAAGTGATGTTTTGGTTTCAAAATATATTATGAAAATTGTTTTAAAAGAAAATAGTGGTTTAACTTCTTTTGTTAATGTTGAAAATACAAGCATCAAATTCCCCATTTAAAAGGTTTTAGTATCACTAATGGATTGAAACTGGTTTTGAAAATAAATAAGGGAAATGAGTTGTACTGTTTTTAATTAAAAAATTTAGAAAAGAATATTTTGATATATTATATTTCAAACATGATATTAATTTTTATTTTATTTTAAAGGAAGTCCATTAGGAAATATAATATTAGACTAACATACTATGTTTTAATACTCACGCTTATATTTTTCTTTGGTGTTTGTCCCTTTTGTAGGTTCATCTTGAGTTCGACCACCTTGGGCGATGGTTTCTCATTTTGTTGGAGAGTGACATGTGGGATCACATTGAGATTGTGTGGTTGTCTGGTTCGGTTGGTTGGTTTGCACAGTTGTTGTACCATTCAGTTTCTTTTATAAGATGTTTTTTTTCAATTTATATATATATATATATTGGACTACTTGTGCATATTTCTACTATTTAGTTTCTTGTTTATTTATTGGGTGAAATAATTCCATGTTTTTACTCTATTGATACCCATCACTAGGTTCCAGTACATAGGGATCCGGAACACCCTTTGGTCCATGCCACAGATCAGCTCGGGTGACCAGTTCAGGGTCGACCTAGGTTGGTTCGTGACATTTCACAACTCAATTTTTCTCCATGCAATCATTTCATGGGTTTCTCAAGAAACTAAACCCAAACACATAACCATAAAATACTTTATGTTTTCATTATTATTTTTATAATTTCTATCTTAAAATGACTTCCTTATAAAAAAATAAACTCTTCCTGTAAATGCATTTTTTATTTCAATTCATGAATGTATTAAATGTTCACATGCATGAAATATTAGGAAATTCTTTGTGAAAATAAGCATGTACAATTTATTCACTTCTCATTTCAATTTTTTTTTATTTTCCGAACTAAAACTATCTAGCGTGAACTCATTTTCTTCTTATATTTCATGAAATAATAGTTCTACCATTTCTTCCTCACAAGAACCAAAATAGGTATGCCTTATCTAAATATTCTACTCCAATAAATCCCGACGTTGTTGGCCTACACCGACCACCATTGGCGGTCGCTGAAGCTGGCCGAAATGCCCGCCTACAATGACTGCCATTGGAGGTCCCTAAATCTGGCCGAAATACCAGCCTATAGCGACCGCCACTAGTGGTCACTGTTTTTCTGAAGCGACCGCCAATGGCGGTCGCTGTTGCGGTTAGCAGAAAACCTATAGCGACCGCCTGCGGCGGTCGCTAAACTGGAAATATTTTTTTTTAAAAAATTTAATAGTACAGAATAAAAAAACTACATATAAATCATAAAAAATGGAAAACGAATTGAAAAACCATAAACATCAAGATAATCATAAAAAATAAATGATAGACGTGGTTCAACGATCCACAACCATCTGCTTTAGAAACCTACAATAAGAAACAAACAAAACAACTAAAAAAAATAAATGTAAATTTGACATATTTATTCAGTTATTATATACATATAATAAAAATAAATCTGACATCTCACGGGTGCTATAAAAATGTAGAACACCCAATTTTAAAAATGATATAATTTTAGGATTTGTTTTCATGTTTTGGAGTCTTTGATTTAGTTTTTGAAAGTGTTTTGTTGCCTAAAAAAGAATGTTTTCCATGTGAACCACTCGTCTGATGGACGTGGTGTCTCCTCCTACATGTCATGAATAATATTACTATGGTTTTTGTGTGGTTTGATGTCATTCGGAGCACATTTTCTTTGAATTCAACCGTGACACGCCTTTTTGGGTTTTTATGACTCTAGAAATGCGTTTTTGATCACCACAGTCAAAAGACCCCTATGACTGATGTGTCTTCTACCCGAACATTTCCCAATCCACACCACCATTGTTGTCATATGATTTCATGGCATTCTGAGGTCGTTCAGGTGGTTTTGACCACCCAATACGCCCTTTTAGAGCGCACCAAACTGCTGAAAATGACACATTTGGTCGTACCACGGGCACTGCACCTCCGATGTACGTTCCATATCCTCCTACATGTCACTAATAATATTCCTATTTTTTTTGGGTGGTTTCAGGTCATTTGGAGCACGTTTTCTTTGAATTCGACCGTGACACACTGTTTTGGTCTTTTATGACTCCAGAAACACTTTTCTGGTCACCACAATCAAACAACACCTCCGATTAACATGCTGTCTACCCGAAAATTTCAAAATTAACACCACGATTGTTGTCGTATAATTTCATGGCATTTCGAGGTCGTTTGGGTGGTTTTGACCACCCAACACAACTTTTTAGAGCGCACCGAACTGCTGAAAATGAAACATTCGGTCATACCGCGCACACCGCACGTCCGATGGATGTGTCTTCTACTCTTAAATGTCACGAATAATATTCCTATTGTTTTCGTGTGGTTTCAGGTCATTCGGAACAAGTTTGATCTGAATTCGACCGTCACACGCCGTTTTGGACTTTTATGACTATGAAAACGCGTTTCTGATCACCACGGTCAAATGAAACCTCCAATTGACGTGCTGTCTACCTGATCATTTCAAAATTTTGACCACGATTGTTTTCATATGATTTCATTGCATTCCGAGGTCGTTCGGGTGGTTTTGACCACCCAACGCGCCCTTTTAGAATGCGCCAAACTACTGAAAATGACACATTCGGTTGTACCGTGCGCACCGCGCGTCTGATGGACATGCCTTCTCCTCCTACAAGTCACTAATAATATTCCTATTTTTTTGTGTTGTTTCACGTCATTCAGAGCATGTTTTCTCGGAATTCGACTGACACACGCCGTTTTGGTCTTTTATGACTCCAGAAACACGTTTCTGTTCACTGCGGTCCAATGACAACTCCGATTGATGTGTCGTCTACCCTAACATTTCAAAATTCACACCATGGTTGTTTTCGTATGATTTCATGGCATTCTGAGGTTGTTCAGGTGGTTTTGACCACCCAACGCGCCCTTTTAGAGTGCACCAAATTGCTGAAAACAACACATTTGGTAATACCACACGCACCACAAATCCGATAGACGTGTCATCTCCTCTTACAACTCACGAATAATATTCCTATTGTTTTTGTGTGGTTTCAGGTCATTTGGAGCACGTTTGCCCTGAATTCGACCCTCACACGCCGTTTTGGTCTTTTATGACTCTAGTAACGTGTTTTCGGTCAGCGCGGTCAAACGACACCTCTGATTAATGTTCCTTCTGCCCGACCATTTCATAATTTACACCACAGTTGTTGTCACTGGAATTCATGGCATTCTGAGGTTGTTCAGGTGGTTTTGACCACCCAACACGCCCTTTTAGAGCGCGTTGAATTGCTGAAAACGAAAAATTCGATCGTAACACACACACCGCACATCCTATAGATGTACCGTATCCTCTTACATGTCACAAATAATATTCTTATTGTTTTCTTGTTGTTTCAGGTCATTCGGAGAACGTTTTCTCTGAATTCTACTGTCAGACACCATTTTGGTTTATTATGACTCCGGAAATGCATTTTCGGTCACCAAGGTCAAATGACACCTCCGATTGACGTTCTGTCTGCCTGAACATTTCAAAATTCACACCATGGTTGTTTTCGTATGATTTCATAGAATTCCGAAGTCGTTCTGGTGGATTGGACCACCCAATACGCCCTTTTAGAGCGTGCCAAACTGCTGAAAATGACACATTCAATCGTATTGCACGCACCACATGTCCGATGGATCCTCCTACATTTCAAAAATAATATTACTATTTTTTTGTGTGGTTTCAGGTCATTCAGAGCACATTTGCTCTGAATTTGACCGCCACATACCGTTTTGGTCTTTTATGATTCCAGAAAAGCGTTTCCAGTCACCATGGTCAAACAACACCTCCGATTGATGTGATGTCTACCAGAGCATTTCCAAATTCATAACATGGTTGTTTTCATATGATTTCATGGAATTCTGAGGTTGTTCAGGTGGTTTTGAATAACCAACGTTCCCTTTTAGAGGGCGCCAAACTGCTGAAAACGACACATTCCGTCGTATTGCGCACACCACATGTCCGATGGAAATTCCCTCTCCTCATACATATCCCGAATAATATTACTATTATTTTAGTGTGATTTTATGTCATTTGGAGCACGTTTGCTCTGAATTCTACTGTGACATGACATTTTGGTCTTTTTGACTATGGAAATGCATTTCCGATCACTGCGGTCAAAAAACACCTCTGATTGATGTTTTATCTACCATACAATTTCAAAATTCACACCACAGTTGTTTTCGTATGATTTCATGGCATTCCAAGGTCGTTCGGGTGGTTTTGACCACCCAACACGCCCTATTAGAGCACATCGAACTGCTGAAAATGACATATGTGGTCGTACCACACGCACCGCATGTCTTATGGACATTCCGTCTCCTCCTACATGTCACGAATCATATTCCTATTGTTTTCGTGTGGTTTCAGGTCATTTGGAGCAGACTTTCTCTGAATTCGATCATGACATGCCATTTTGGTCTTTTATGACTCTGAAAACGCATTTTCTGTTACTGCAGTCAAATGACACCTTCGATTGATGTGCCGTCTGCCCGAAAATTTCAATATTTACACCACAGTTGTTGTTGTATGGTTTTATGGAATTCCAAGGTCGTTCGGGTGGTTTTGACCACCCATCACGCCCTATTAGAGCGCGTCGAACTGCTGAAAATGACACATTCGGTCGTACCGCGCGCACCGCATGTCTGATGGTTGTTTCGTGTCCTCTTGAATGTCACAAATTATATTAATATTGTTTTTGTGTGGTTTCATATCATTCAGATCACATTTTCTCTGAATTCGACCGTCACACGCCGTTTTGGTCTTTTATGACTCAAGAAACGCGTATCCAGTCACCACCGTCAAACAAAACCTTAGATTTACATGTCGTCTGCCTGAAAATTTTAAAATTCCTACCACGACTGTTGTCGTATGATTTCATCTCATTCTGAGGTCGTTTAGATGGTTTTTACCACCCAACACACCTTTTTAGAGCGCTTCGAACTGCTAAAAATGACACATTCGGTCGTACCGCGCACACCGCACGTCCGATGGAAGTTCCATCTCCTACAACATGTCATAAATAATATTCCTATTATTTTTTTGTGGTTTTAGATCCATTGGATCATGTTTTCTCTGAATTCGAACGTCACACACCGTTTTGGTGTTTTGTGACTCTGAAAACACATTTCCTATCACCGCGGTCAAAGGACACCTACAATTGATGTTTCGTCTACCCGAAAATTTCAAAATTCACACCACGGTTGTTGTCGTATGATTTCATGGAATTTTGAGGTCGTTCGGGTGGTTTCGACCACCCAACATGCCTTTTTAGAGTGCGCTGAACTGCTGAAAATGACGCATTCGGTCATACCGTGCGCATCGCACGTCCGATGGGCATGTCATCTCCACGTAAATGTCACAAATAATATTCCTATTGTTTTCATGTGGTTTCAGGTCATTCGGAGCACATTTTCTATGAAAGGGATAATGTCATAACGACGAATTGGCATAACGGCCAATTGGCCTATTGTATAGTTGTACAATTGGAATAATGAAATAATTTCATAATGGCCATTTGTTCTAAAATCCAATTGAACAATTGGCCAGGTGGCCAATTTTCCTAATGGCCTAATAGCCTAATGACCAATTTCTCTATTGTATAGTTGCACAATTGGGGGGGAGGGGGTCCGGGGGTGGGGGGACGAGGGCTATCCCAGAGTGGGGCGGGCAGTCCGGGGGGGTGGGGGGTTGTTCGGGGGGGTGTGTGTGTGGGCGGGGGGTACTGTTTGGTGGGGCGGGGTGCTATCCGGGGGTGGGGTGGGGTGCTGTCCGGGGGTGGGGTGGGGGGGCTGTCTGGGGGTGCGGGGAAGGGGGGGGGGGGTGGGCTGTCCGGGGGTGCGGGGGGGGGGGGGGGGTGGGGGGCTGTCCGGGGGGGGGGGGGGGGGGTGAAGTCCGGGGGTAGGGAGGGCTGTCCGAGGGGTGGGGGGGGGGGGGGCTGTCCGAGGGTGCGGGGGAGGGGGGTGCTGTCCGGGGCAAGGGGTGTTTGGGGTGGGGGGGGGCTGTCCGTGGTGGGGGGTGCTGTCCGGGGGGTGGGGCGGGGGGCTGTCTGGGGGTGCAGGGGGGGGTGTCCGGGGTGGGGGGTGTCCCGGGGGGGGGGGGGGGAGGCTGCCCGGTGGGGAGGGGGGGGGGTTCCGGGGTTGTGAGGGGGCTGTCCGGGGGTGCGACGGGGGGGGGGGGTGTCCGGGGACGAAAAATAGTGAACCTGAGCTCAGTCATCAAAAACAAGTTTCATGGTTTATATTAGGAATCACATGGTTTTTTCAAAACTATTACAGAACATGCAATTTAAAAATTAAAGAATTAAATGAACAAAAAATATCAAAATCATTTATCAGTTTGATGGTTACTTCTCAATTCGTGCACACAAACATTGCATCAGGCCAAAACACACATGATACCCCCAAAAAAATCTCACTAGAAACCCAACCTAAACATCAATAACAACCCCACTAGTAAAAACAGAAACACACCTCGTGAATATGATGCGTCATTCGTGGTCATGACTGCTACCTCCATCCGGTGGGCCAGGGGCCTACAACAAATAAACATTATGAATATTTTCATAACAAAAATAATATAAATTAAATAAATAAATACAGTATAAACATGTGTCATATGATCCCCTACACCATCACCTGGATGCACATATTTCAGGGTGCGTGGGGGGAGGGGGGGGGGGCTTTCCGGGGGGTGGGGGCTGTCCGGGGGTGGTGGGGATGTCCGGGGGGGGGGGGGATCTGGGGGTGTGAGGGGGCTGTACTGGGGTGCAGGGGGGGGGGCTGTCTGGGCACTACAAATAGTGAACCTGAGCTCAGTCATCAAAAAAACTTTCATGGTTTATATTAGGAATCACATGGTTTTTCAAAACTATTACAGAACATGCAATTTAAAACATTAAAGAATTAAATGAACAAAAAATATCCAAATCATTAATCAGTTTCATGGTTAATTTTCAATTCGTGCACACAAACATTGCATCAGACCAAAACACACATGATAACCCCAAATAAAAAAAAACTCACTAGAAACCCAACCTAAACATCAATAACAACCCCACCAGTAAAAACAGAAACACACCTCGTGAATATGATCCGTCATGCATGGTCATGACATCTACCTCCATCCGGTTGGCCTCGGGCCTACAACAAATAAACATTATGAATATTTTCATAAAAAAATAATATATATTAAATAAATAAATATAGTATAAACCTGTGTCGTATGATCCCTTACACCATCACCTGGAAGCACATATTCCCACAGTGCTCTAACCTCAGCGATCAATTGTGCATTTACCTCCTCAGAAGTGCGCATCCGTGCCTCGAAATCCAACAACTGCTGTATCATCTGAGTAACAGTAGGACCGACAACCGCAATGCATGACACTATAGAATGAGGAATCCCTATTCCATAGGTCAAACTATATCTATTCCCATCCTGACCAATAATGCAATGAAAGATCTCATCCCTTTGCATGGGAAGCTGTCGCTTGTCCTCCGGCAGATGTTCTAACTCAGATTCAAATTGAGCCTGTGAAATATTTAAATATATATACATATATATGTTAATATACAGATTTATGTAATTATTGTTAAGTAAAAGCACTTACTATCAATGCTGTAGCCTCTGGATCATTGCGATCATGAGTCCTCATCCACACCAACATTTTATCAGTCGGAGCACCTTACTCCCGCAACTGAATATGAATAGATTATAAAAAAAACCATATTAATTAATAAATTAAGAAATGGATAATAAATACCTCATGTCGTATCTGAGACACGTGATGAGTCTCGAACCTGTGAGGTGGTCCCTACAACGCTCGATTCTCAGAATGGCGTGCTGACACCTCCTACATTCAATTCATTCAAATTTCAATCAAATCACACATTCTTAAAAATATATATACCAAAATAAATATTCAAACCACAACACCCTCAGTAGACCAATATGAAACTATGTTACACCACTGATCTAGGAGGACACATCTCGGTACTTTTTCCAAAATGTATGGGGCACCGACATTTGGTACCCAGTGGTCCCTCTTCACATTGCCTTTATAGTCTTTCCACATATTATGACATTTTCTCATTCACACGGGACGAAACTCATCGGGACATACTTTCAAATTTTGATATTAAATAAAAAACTCACACATGTTAGTATTTTTTACACATAGATAATAAAGTAAAATGGTTTTCTAACCTAAACCTCCCTCCAAAGATGATCTAAGGTGTCATGAGGGATAGAAGCCCAGTCACGCGTGGTCAATGGAAATCGATGTAGGTCATGTATGATATGACCCAGCTGACAAATAAATGCAGGGGAATTCAGTCCCATTGGATGAAATACCTCATCAAAGGAAACATCAAACGTCGTGTAGGAATTCCATGATAAAATGCCACAACCAGGGCCTCTCTTGCGAGAGGAAGAACCAATCGCGTCTGATCCTGTTTTTAAAAAATTTTATATTTAATTTTATAGATGTTATAATTATATATATATGTTTATCAATTACCTAAAAAATAGAGGCAATGACATTCAAACATACCTCGACCCTGAGACATAGATGCCTTAGATGGATGATGTGGATATGTTGCCTCTTCCCCCGACATGCCTGCAGTCATAGAAAACATTAGTAAGGGGACTATCCAAAGTTTCCAAATGATAAATTGGATTATTCTTCAAAAAATCAAACTTGTACATTTGTTTATCAAACAAAAATGGATTAAAT
The DNA here is from genome assembly GCA_963277665.1 of Viscum album. Lineage (NCBI taxonomy): Eukaryota > Viridiplantae > Streptophyta > Magnoliopsida > Santalales > Viscaceae > Viscum > Viscum album. The sequence goes on along the minus strand of OY728123.1, from coordinate 750,445,077 downwards.
AATTAGTTGTGAATAAATTTTAAAAAATCAAAAAGTTAACAAATTAGATATATAAATTATGTATAAAACCAATCAATGCATAGCCAAATTTCAGATTTAATTAATAAAAATTAAAGTAGCACATGAAGCAGATGAAGAATACCTCAATGGGATGATACACTGACAATAACATCAATATACCAAGAGTTAAATCAACCTATATATTTATAACTGAATAAAATTCCAAAAGTGTGGATTAAAATTTACAAGGATTTATAAAATGGTTAGATAATTTATGATATCCTAGGACATTCAATACTGAATAGCGGGAAAATAATAATACCTTTCATTAATCATGAAAATAAAAAATTTATCCTTCAATAGTTGCTCTAACCCAATAAATATCTTATTCATGTTGAACTGTGGTATGTTGATCAAGCTGTTGGGAAACAAACAGAATAGTCTTGGGTTCATCTTGTTCAAATAAAAACACTCCTCTCCGAGACATTTTGACAAAAACTTGCCAAGTTGGATTCGAAGGAAAAGTAACGAAGAATACTTGTTCTACTTGTGATGTCAAAATGAAAGGTTCATTCTCAAATCGTTCATTTCTGTATAACATATAGTTAAAAATAACCAATGAAAACTAATATTGATCAACTTTACATCCACACATTGGATCAACCCAATTACACTTTAACAATATGTACTTCAACCCATGTGTGTATACAACTTCAATGATGTCTATCAATTGACCATAGTAATAACCAAAATAGACAAATGGACCACCGATGCCACTGTTTTCTGTTGCTCATTTTTCATCAAAATATTTAATGTGAAATCAAAAACCATTAGCATCTATAGCTTTATAATGATGAGCCATTATAGATGGATCCTCAGCCAGTTGGATAAATTCTTCAGTTAGCATGGGGTCCCCTAACTCCCTCAGCTTATGAACCTACATAATTCATAAAATTCGATACAAATATATATAGAAATAAATTAGTATAATAATTCAGTCATAATGAAAATCAATTTATACGTACATAATCCTTGAACCAATCATGAAATGATGCATAATGAGATTTTTGAATTTGCAACTCAGTCGCACGATACACCTCTTCTTTTATCTCATTAATGTGTTTCCTGCAAATGATAACGCGATGTTTAAATGATCAACTTATGAAAAAAAACATGAAAAAGGTAAAATATAAAAGTGATAAGATACTTACTGCATTAATGGTGCAACTGATGGAGTATTGAACAAGATATATCAATGTTCTTGTATCCACTTGATGTTGTCCATATCAAATGTGGTTCCTTCTCCAACTAGACCATCATGAATCCGAGAGGGCTTATCTAATTTTTTTTAACATACGTAAAATATTATACACAAAAATTAGTACAATCATCCATCAAATAACCATTGGCTATTGATGCCTCCGGACAAGCTCTGTTTCATACAAATCGTTTCAATGTACTCAAATACCACTCAATAGGATACATCCACCTAAATTGAACTGGACCAGCAGCCATTACTTCATCAGTTAGGTGCACTATCAAGTGGACCATAACATCAAAAAATGAGGGCGGAAATAGTTTCTCAAAGTGACAAAACGTAAGTACAATTCAGTCGTTAAAACTTTTTAAATCACTCATTCGTTGATTTATTAAACAAAGCTGTCTAAAAAAATTACTCATCTCAATCAACAGTTGAAAAACATTAGGGGATAAACAATCAAAAATTGCGATTGGAATCAACTGCTGAAGTAGTATGTGATTATAATGACTTTTCAACCCTTGCAATGTCTTGACCGTCAGATTCAAACATTTTAAAATATTTGAAGAGTATCCATCAGGAACCTTGAGCATCTTAAAAATGGAATTAAATGTCCCTTTCTCCTTTGTAGTCATCGTATACTATGCAGAAAGCATATATGACTTGTTTACCTCAACTAACTGTAAATGAAAATGTTTCCTTAAACCCATTTATTCCAAATCACGGTGTGTATTAACATGGTCCTTTGATTCTCCACTAACACCTAAAATGGTCCACAATATGTTATTAAAAACATTTTTTTCAATGTTCATGACATCCAAATTATGGCTCAGCATGTTAGTTTTCCAATAAAGAAGACTATAAAAAATATTTTTCTTTTTTCCAATTGTGACTGTGCTACCTACCCGCAGCATGAATATTACATACTGTAGGAGCCACCAAATCCTAAATTTCATATACCATGCAGATATTGTCTTCCTCAATCTGCGATAACATTTCGACTCCTGACATGATCTTTGGTGCTGGGATGAACTATCTAGAAGCATAAAATGACACTATGTCCTTTCTGAACCTGTGCTGAGTGGGGAGAAAACTTCTGTGACCCTTTTATACCATTTTTTTGGAATGTTTAACCCATACAATTTTTTTTCTTTTATTGTAACAAAGGAATGAAAATCCCCCTTTCATACTCCAGCCTGATAAATTTGCATAATCTGGGAAGTCATTGATTGTCCACAATAAAGCAGCCTGCAGTTTGAACATTTCATTCATTTGATAGTCATAAGTCATCACACCATCGCCCCAAAATTCATTCAACTCATAAATTAATGGATGAAGGTAAACATCAATATTATCCCCCAGACTTTTAGGTCCATCAATAATAGTGGAAAGTAATATAAATTGTTTCTTCATAGAAATCCATAGAGGAAGATTATATGGAACCAACACCACGGGCCATGTGTTATGACTTGAACCAAACATAGACTTGAATGGATTGAAACCATATGCTTCCAATCCCAATCGGACATTATGAAAATCTTTAGAAAAGTCGATATGTCTCTTATAAAAATCCTTCCATGCATGAGAGTCTTCTGGGTGGGTTAACATATCACTTTCATGAACTATTTCTGCATTCCATCTCATTAAATTAGAAACTTTATATGGAAAAAAAAATCATTTCAACCTCAGTTTAAGGGGAAAGTAATGAATTTTATTTACAGAAATCGGTTTCCCCTATATCACAATCTAACTTTGATGAGTCTGATTTCCCCTGTTCTCTTTCCACCTAGAAGCACCACAAACCATAAAAATATTCAAATGGGCAGTTTCCTTTCTAAACAACATAAAGTTGTTTGCACATGCTTCTATGGTATCATATGTGAATCCTAAGTTCTCTGTCAACTTACGAGCATGGTAATACGACTCGGGAATCTTAGAGTCGACAAAAAGAACCTTTTTCAATAACACCAAAAGCATGTCGAATGATGTGTCTGACCAATGATTCAAAGTCTTCAAATGAAACTACTCCACGATAAATGACAGTTTATTGTAAGAAGTACATCCAAGATTTAATTCTATTTTTGCATCATCAAGTGCTTCATAAAACCACCTCGAATCATGATCTATACTAGAGCGAAGATTTATCTCACCAGTCTCAAGATTCTGGATGTCAATGCAGTCAGGATCCAACCCACGTACCATTTTAGTAAGCATTCCATGCATTGGATCATTCATGCTTGCATCAACATCCATCTGAACTGCATCCGTATTTTGACAGCAAACATATTATTCTCCACGATGAGTCCAACTCTTATAATTTTTTAGAAATACATTAAAGAATAGGTTCTCCCTCAAAGTATCTCATGCGAATTGATATCTGTTAGCACATTTTCTACATGGACAACTAATATAGTCACTTTCAAATCCTCTAGTGAAGTCAATAAATTGCATAATTCCATTGAAATATTTTCTAGATGTTCGATTTGGAAGATCAATCAAACTCTTATTCATAATAATATATGTATAACAAACACTTACACAATACTTATTACATTTGATTTTTTCAAATCAACTATATTTATAATAAATACTAGGCAATTGTTTGTGAACCTTTGATAAAATAATAATGTAAGTGAAATCCCATGTCATACCTGATTCTACTACAAACCTGGAAGGGAGGGGAGCCGAAGGCGGTGCTGCGAGGGAGAGAAGAGGTAGCAAAGGGGAGCCGGAGCCAGAGGCTATGTGGAGAGGGAGGGGACAGGCGGCGACGGTGGCAGGGAGCCAGAGGAGAAAAGGTGGTGAGGTGGAGACAGTGCAGCGAGTGTGGGATGATGAGGGAGGGGACCAAGGACAACGGTGAGCTGGAGTAGACGGGTGGCAGCAACGAGGGGACAAGTAGCAACTGTGCTGGGAGGGAGGGGACCGGGCGGCTGCAGTGCGACAGGGGAGGGGACAATGAGGGAATGGACGAGTGGAGGTGGTGCGGTGAGGGAGGTGGATGAAGAGGGAGGGGACGTGGGCTGGTGGGGAGCCGGAGTGGAGGGCGGTGATGGGGCAGGGGATGGGCAGCGGGGGTGGGGGGCTGTCCGCGGTGGGGGGGGGGGTGCTGTCCGGGGTGCAGGGGGGGCTTTCCAGGGTGGTGGGGAAGGGGGTTGTCCGGGGTGTGGGTGGGCTATCCAGGGTGGGGGGGAAGGTGCGGAGGGCTGGGGATGGAGTGCGGGGGGGGGGGGGGGGGGCAGAGGCTGGAGGGAAGAGGGTTCGGAGAGTGGAGGGGACGGAGGCCAGAGGGCAGAGGCCAGAGGGCGGAGGGAATCCGGAGGGGACGAATGGAGGGTGGAGGGCTGAGGCCGACGAGTGCAGAGGGTGGAGGGCAACGAGTGATGGAGGGTTGTGAGGGCGTGTGGTGACGCGAGAGGGTGTGCGAGGGAGGGCAGAGGGTAGTGGGCGGCGATGGGGGAGGGCATGCGGTGAGGTCGAGGGTGAGGGATGAGGACCCACGAGGGGGGGGGGGGGGGGGCGCCGAAGCCCCCCTTTTTTGGCAAAGTTCAGTGACCGCCAGAGACGGTCACCCTTGTCAGGGGGCTTCAAAGCCCAATATTGTAGTAGTGAGTGTAATTCATGTGATCTATCTTCTTCTTCCTAAATCTTCTTCAAATGTGAGATTCAGCTAAATAACTCAAGCTTTACAAAGACTATGAGGCCTTTGGGAGATCACATCTCCTACACACTTATAATAGTGTAAATAAAATCTTGTTTACAAGACTAAGTAGTCCACAAAAATTATATAATTTTCTCTATAAAATGAGTAATCTAAAACTCGAATGGAAACATATAAACCCTTCATCTATCTAGTAGTATATATAGATGAGGATTCTCTATCTTAACACATATTTTTATGCCAATTCAAGACCATCTTAAATGCTTTGAAGATTTTAGAAAATTTAAAATAGTTTAAATGCCACAACCCTCATCTTTCCAAAACTCATGATACACCAAATATTATGACACATGGGATTTTCATGATCTATTTCTTCTTTCACAATAGAACACTCCCAATCACCTCAGTGGAAAAGTGATCACATGATTCCTAATGATTAATTCGAATGCGTTTTTCCGTGTTGGAACCATCTGATGGTCATTGAACTTGATCTGATTCCTTAGACATACATTACCACCTAATACTGAACACCTCTCATAATTGAGACTATTAATGTGACACCTACTTATTTTTATAGTCAATCCCAAAGTCATGCATGTATTTAGATGCACAAATTACTTCCTAAAACTTTATTTTTAATTCAAAATTCTCACATTCTTCTCATTATCATATTCATGTAACAAAATGATTTCATGGATGGATTATGAATGGTTGTGAATGAATCACATAGAGTCATTTTCTTGAGCTGGTATCGATTAATAAAAATGGTTCAAAAGTGTGGCACACTCACTAAAGACATCTGATGACAAAAATGATGATGTCAAATATGATATGCCTATAGGAAGTCAAATAATAAGGAACAAATACGATAAAACATCCCATATTCATAAGATCAATTATCTCTTATTATTTCCACATAATATTAAGAATAATAATAGTACCATAATTATAATTCATCCCACATCAAGGTTTTTATCATCTTTTCATCTCTTTATTTGAAAGGACACATTGGGGGAAGATTAATTTCTTATAATAAGGTATTCTAATGGATTCTTCAAGAAAAAAACCATGTTAGAACATCCTCCTCCATCATGTGTACCCAAAAAATGGTTCGAACTGCACCTATACACACCTTTCACATTCTATGACTTCCTGTGTAGGCACTCTACCACTTCAATACTGCCCTGGGCTGACCATATTGATATACTTCTCGTGTGGTAGATGTAGGTCCCACATGTTTGGTTGAGGTAGGTCCTTGGTTGGGCAAGGGAAGACTATCTTTTAGTATAAGGACAACACAAATAATGATTATAAAGAAAGTAAGTTCCAAAAAATAAATGTTCTACACAGTAACAATTCTCAAAAAATCATCATGAAAAATAATTTTTTGGGGTCTTTATAATTCTTCCATAAAGAAAAATCTTAAAACTTCTCAGGAATGTCGTAAACAATGTTTTAGTTATTAAAAAGCATTGAAACATGAATTTAAAAATTAATACCATATAAAAAATAATTAGAATTAATGTCACAAATACTGGTTGATGATTATTACAATATCAAAAATTAGTCTAATGGTTCATTAACCCCCCTTTAGATTTATTATCATCTAATTACAAACATTCAATGTAACTCATCATGAGTCATTAGAGCATGTTCTTAATTATAGGAAATGTCCTGACCCCAAACTACTATATAAGGTATTGTGTTTGAGTGAATTACATCTCTTAGAGAGATGAAATTTTTAGCCATGTCACTTAGATGCCCCCTTCAATCCTTATTCAATTTGTTCAGACTTTTTACAATAACCAAAACTTTAGAATTACTAAAATAGAGAGAAGCACTCCCATTAGGTAAATAAGTGAATAACGTTTCTCCCCCTTTGATAATATAATCAAAAGTAAAGTCGGGGACATACCCATGAATCTTCATGTGAGAGGAGAAGGCTAAACATTATGTTTTAGAATCAGTTCCAAAAACCTCTATCCTAGAATATATTTGGTGAAAATATAAATAACATAATTCTTTAAGAAATGTATTCCAAATTGATATCTCCACATGCCACCATTTTGTTGATGAAATGATATATGATATAGATAACCCCAGATCTTGAATGATGCACTAGTTTTTTAGAGAACCCAGTAAAGCTTTGATTATCACATGAAACTTTCAATGGTCTCTTTGTATCAACCTCCAAATTTTCCAGATGCACTGAAGACCAAATAATATTTGTAGAAGCTTGTGTAACATTTACATATTTAGACTCATATATGATTAGTGACACTTAATTAAACTTTTTTTTTCTATACCAACTAAAAAAACACTTTCCATGAAAGAGGGTTCCAACTGAAGATGATTTTTTTCATTATAATCACCAGGACAATCTTCATCTATAATATCTAAAAAATTAAAATATTCACTGTGTCTATATAGAATCCCATAATTCTGAGTTCATTTCACATATCTCAGAATTATAAAAGAACCCATCAAGTGATACTCTTTATGTTCACATTGAAACCTTTCACACAGAGTTATTTCATAATTGATATCTGGACATGATACTCTTAGATAAAACATTATTCCAATGATTATTTTGAATAATTTCTAGTTAAAAAAGATTACTTCTTTGTCCTTGTACAATTGTTTTCTAAAAGAATTCGAAGTTGAGGCATATTTTTAATTATCTATTCAATAAATTTTCACCGATTATATAGTATAATTTTCATGAGTTAGAAATATGTAATTCAAAATATTCTTAATCTGAAATACCAGTAGATATGTCATCAAAACAAGAATGAATATCTAAAAATTACATTTCATATTATTAGAAAACTATTTACATAAACACTTTCTACCACCAAAAGATATAGTTCTATCTACATAGATGAATATAATGAGAGTACTTTTAGACATATCTTTAACATAATCTTTACAGCCAAATTTCCCCTTTTTGAACATCTTATCCCTTAAATAACCTTCCAATTTAGAATACCAGGATCTTTGAGCCTATTTCAAACTATGAAAATCTTTATTTGATCTATAGACCATACCGAAATCATTTTCTAACATGAAACCAATTGGATGATCAATGTATACTTCTTCCACAAGATCATCATTTAGATTGGTGGATTTCACATCCATTTGATTTTTTTAAAGTTTTTATGCTACCACTTCCGTGAATATTTTTGTAGTTGGTAGTCATGCTACCGATGAAAAAGATTCTTCAAAGTCAATTCCTGTAATTTGAAAATAACCTTTACACACCGACCTAGATTTTTTCCTTGATATATCACCTTTATCATTATTATTATTTCTAAAAACCCAATTGGTTAATGTTTCATTAAAGTTTCATAGCACAAGATCACAAGTGGAGTTATTCATAATCCCGTAATATTACTCATTCATTGATTGTATCCACTATACATTCTTAATAGTTTCTACCAATGTGTGAGGTTTAATTTGGGAAATGAGTGAAATTTGATTTTAAAATCACTATATCCTTCTAGTTATCACATGAAACTTTTTATTTCCACTTATATTTTCAAATTGAACATATTTATTTAATCTGTTTTACATTTTTCTATCATTCCTAAAAGATTCATCTTTATCACTGGTTTATTTGAAATCAATATCAGTAGTGATTAACTTCTTTTGAGTAAACTCATAATTATTTTGTTCTACCATCTGCTTACCATTTTCTTTCAAATATTTAAAATTAAATTTGAATATTACGTATGATATTTTATTTTTCTTAATAATTTTAAATCACAATAGTTAACTAGATTTTTCATCCATTTTTCCAACATATATAGTCATTTCCATTATATAGGTATCCCTTGAAAACTTCTTCCTTGGGTTTTTATTCAAATTTTCCTAGATTTTTGTTCTTGATTTTTATAATTAAAGGACTCACAAAAAATATGAAATATTTAAAAAATATATTTCCCTTATACCACATTTTTTATGTTGTTTTTTGTGTCACTGGCCTCATAAGAAACCTATTTTTTATTTTTATGGAGGTATGCAAAACCTCAATCCATAAATAAATTGAGGTGGTTTATTCTGCTAAAACTATACTTCCTATATCAACTATACTTATGTTCTTACTTTTATGAAGTATATATTCTTCCATACTAATTGTTGATTTCATTTTTTTTGAAAATATTACTTTCAAAACCATCTCATGAGAAATCCCTAACATTATCAGATATTATTTTCATGATATAGAAGTGCCACTCCTTTCTAGTCTACTATTTAAAGTGTTTGAAAATTGGAACATTGTATAAATTATATTTTATTATAATTCCATTAGTTAATCGAGTATAATAATAAATGAATGTGTCGAAATAATGATAACTTCTATTAGAATTTTGTATCACCAGACCACATATGTTAGTGTGAATAATCTTAAATGGCTTGGTATACACAATTCCCACTCCTTTATGTGAACCTAGATCTGTTTTCACTTTTGACATGTCTGATATATTTAATCCCAATCTCTCTTTATATTGGGTAGGTATCCCAAAATGTAATTCATAGAATTTTTATAGATTCTACTTTGGATTGGTTGAAAAAGGCTTTAGTGCTATAAGTTTTCATCTTTCAAACTCAAGTTATAAGAATGGGTAAAATCACAAATTTAGACTTTATTATCATTGGTTCTTCTCTATTGATTGACGATCCTTCAAAAATTCATTATTTTAATAATATAAGACTCTTTCTCAAATACCTATTCTTGTCTATCATCACATAGTTCAAAGACACTATGTAAATTATTCTTCTAAACATTAATAAAAAATACATCATTAGATTTTATATTTTTAGCATCATTCTATGATGATCCAACTATACCAATTTATATGGAGAAAACATTGGAAAATTTCTATACTCCCACTTCATGATTCTCTATATTTTACTAAATGTTTGTGTCACCATTCATGTGTGAGTAATATCTATTATCAAGTATCCACAGATTGGTTCTCCTATTCTTTGTTAATAATCTTTAAAAAATATTATTTTTCTTCCTCTGTCTTTATAATTAAATTTAATTTCTCAAAATTAGGTTTTTTCTAAGTAGACTAGCCCTGAAATTATCAGCAATATTTACATTTTGATCACATCTACCACAAATATTTTCTATGGATTCATATATTGTATTTGTTTACTGATATGTTGTATTTTTTTCGCAATATGATTTATTTGAAAAACCAACTTATTTTTGTTAGAATATCCCTTATAGTTCATTTATCATCTATGGTAGTGACAAATTATACCATCATGAGTAGGATTTGTGCCCATAAACTCCACAACATGAATAGTATACTTTAAAACCGGATCTTCCATCTTTACAAAAAAATTCTGAAAGATTATTGAATTTTATTTTCATATACTGATGTTGTCTTTTATATGGGGTAAATGACATTATTTAAGAATCCCTTTATTATTTCTATTTAGAAAATTCTTTCTCAATATAATTTATGTTTTTGACTAATAGATACTTTATTTTATATCCAACATGGTTGGAGACAACTTGTTTTTTTGGCATTCATATGGATTTGAATTAACTTGATTCGTTGGACCTCTATTTCAGCAGCTGGTGATGATTCATCCATGTGATCAATAACCTTGTTGAAATATTCTCTAATATAATTTAAATAATTCTAGTATTAATGTAATTATGACTATTTCATAAATACTTATTATTCTTTGGGAGATTTTTTTCATCATGGTATTTTTATATATTCGTCATTTCATATACTTTATGTTTGTAACTATTTTTCTAGTCAATTTAAATAGCCCATTTCATTGCATATTATTCCATTCCATCTACTATGTTTTCTTTTAATTTTAACTGTAACCAATTTTCCTTCTTTAACATTGTGTTTTTCCTAAGATTGGATTATAACTCATTCTTCAACATGTTCTACATAATTTCTTGTTCACTTTCATCATCTTAACTACAAAACAGTTTCAAAAAAAATTTCAACCGAACCATGAAATTAGTTTCATATTTTCATTAGATCTTTAATGTGGTGTTAAATTATTTTTCTTTGATCATAGAGCTTATTTTTTTTATATTTTAAGAACTTATTATTTCTTCCACCAAATTTGGTTTAATATTTTGATTTTTTTCCCCAATTTTTGAGGATTCTCATCATTTATCTCAAGTTTAGTATAATTACTCTTAAGATAATTTATGAAAAGGTTTCCAATGTCATTAAAATTATAACACCTTAGAGTATGTTTATCATTAACCATTTAACATTACTTACTGAATCTATTTGAAAAAAATTAATGATTCTATTATAATATTCATATTCTTCTTCATCTTCAGATTTACATGACTCTGAAAATTCAACATCTCTGATTCTGAAGTTTCTTAATGCCTGAAAATAAATATCATCTCTAATATTCTTCTCAAAAGGTGGTATCTTTAAAATCTCATAATAAATTATAATTTTATGTAATTAATTGAGAGTAAGATCTTCTTTTTCTTCTATGGTTGAAACTTTAGTGTCAAACCTATAGGGAATGTTTTTCCCCAGCTTTTTGAAAATACAAGAATCATCTTGAAATTATCTAAAACATTGAATATTATTAACAATTTAATTATCTATTTTAATACAGTCATAAATAATTTCTCTTCAACCATCATAATATGTTGATGTTTTTTCTTCAAAATAGGAAATTTGGCCTCCTTAACCTTCACATTTCCTTCGTAACTGCTTTATATTCTATCCAAAATTTCCATGGAATTTTTGGGTCCTATAACCTTCATTGAAACTTTTTTGAAAATGATATCAAAAAAGAATTATAAGTTTTTTCATAATCTTATACATTTCACTTATAATTGAATATCATATGATCTCCAAAAAAATAGGAGGTAATTCTACTATTACTGAATATTTAACTTCAAGTCCAAGATATAAGTGATAAAGAGGAATATTACTATTTCAAAAGTTGAAGTTCTTTCCATAAAATATAGGATCACCCCTTCTATTGACAGAATTAATATTATACATCATAAAAAATTATTAGATCTTTATAGGGGAAGATGTGATTTAATACAAATAAAATATCCCAAGGTTGTGTTTTCCTACTAAATAGGGGGTGGGGAGTGAATTTTTGGTGTTTTTACAATTTATATTTATTTTAAAACTATCCTCGATTGACCTTTTAGGTTCCAAAACCCTCATATGATTACTCAAACATTTTTGAATGTAATTAATAATATATATCTCAAAGACACAATTTTTTACATGGTTTGGTCTTAGTGTAATACTATTCATTATTGATATTTGTTAGATTACTCAATCATAGATTTCCACTATAACACCAAATGGTTACACCATAAAATCTTATATATCATAGAATCGTACTATGATTTAAAGATTACCACCTGATTAACTACTTGACACTAACTAATATAAAATAAATTCAAAAAAACTAGAATGTAATATTTTGAATATTTATTTTTGATAAAATTGTTCATTTTCTACTTTCAAGATTATATGATGAACATGTGCTCACTTCATCCAGAATATTGAAAAGATATGAAGGAAATTAATATACTCATTATCTTATAATATAATTTAACATAAGAATAGTCTTTTAGAAACTCAATTTCACTTCATTAAATCACTTTGTGTGTTTCTCAAACCAAAAAACCCAAGCACCTAACCATTTATTTTTTTCTCATTTAATATATATTTTTTTCTATATCTATTCCTCATATTACCTTCAATCATAATAAACCATTACTATAAATTCCTATAGTATTTTAATTCAGGTACTTGTAAAATTTTAAAATAAATATAATATTTAATAAATATTTTAGAAAATGTCCATACAAAAATTATTCCATTTTATTTTCACTATTTTTAGGTTCTTTTCCAAACTAAACCTATATCATGAAAACTCATATTATTAATTTGATTCAAAAGAAAAATAGTTATATGATTTATTACCCATGAAAATAATAATTAAGTAGTACCTAAGACTTATTCATTAGGAAATTTGGATATATTTGAAAGAATTCATTTCATTTGAATAACAAGTATACATATACATTGCATCTTAGTTACTTCATGAAATAAGGTTCATGTGAGATAGTTTTATTCATGAGATATATCTTTTTATTCCTATTTATTTTTATATAGGAACATCATAGATAAAAATAAATATTTTCAGATACTTGGAGGCTTGTTGGACCTCAGTTATCTTTCATACTAATCAAATCATCAGCTCACTATTATTAAAAAGATTGAACAGTCTGTATATATATGCTCTATTTTTATCTAAATAATAACTCTAATACTAATATAGTATTGGATGAACCAATTATCTATTCCATGGTAATTATAAAATACAATTCCTCAAATTATCTTTGGGTTTTATGCTGATTTATTACATTATTCAACATTTAGATGATCTTGGAAAATATAAATTAGTTTTAATATGGAAATTATTGGATTTATCAAACTCAGGGGAAACTAAATATTATGGTATCCGGGTTTCACATGATCATCATATTCCATTAAAATGGAATGATCATTATTTCCTGAGTTGACACACTATCACATGATCCCAAATGATTCAAATAACTAATGATGTCTGTGATGGAACCTTATTGTGGTTTGTTTTCTTTATGTGATGCATTTGAGATATAGGATAACCTAATATTTAAGGAATACCATGATTAAGGATTATAATGTGACACATTCATCTTATTACTATTGGACAAGAACTCATGCATGTTTTCAGATAAGAAAACAACCTCTCACAGCTTCATTTTTCCATTGGAAGTAGCACATTTTAAGAATAACTGCATGCATGAAAGATGGATATTTCATGAATGGATTCTAAATGATTGAGAATTACTCATAGAGTGAATTTTTTACAAGATATTATTTATCAATTCAAATGGTTCAACAAAATTTCACATTCATTGGAGATGGATTATCATTGAAATGTCTACATCGAATAGGCTATGATTGAAGGAGTTTGAATATGAATAATCAAAGACGGTCAAACAAACCAGATTATTTGGACTAAATAGCTAAAATTATTTATGTATCTTTTTTTTGAAGTAATAATACCACTCCTGTAAATAAAACAACAAAAATAAACCTTCATATAAGAACCTATTTAAAAAAAATACACATTCGTAGTCGATCAGTTTCCAGTAACAGGGTCTGATATCAACTTTTGTTGGCACCGAATCATGCTCACACATCCTCTGGAACTACGCTACCATGAATTATGACATCACTTTCTCTTATGTTCACTGTGTGTAATATAATCCTAACCATGTAGGTCCTCTACCTCTTTAATACCTCTTTAGGCTGGCCATATCGATCTTCCTCCCCTGTGATGGATCTATGTCCCACATGTCTCATTTAGGTGGGTACTTTGTTAGCCAAGGGATGAAAATTTATTTAGTATACAAACAACTCAAATAATTAGAAGAAACTAAATATGTTCCATGATACTAAATTCTATTAACAAGAAATATCATCAATAATTTATCATCAAAAATATTATTTTACGTCGTCTTCATAATTATTCTAAAATCAATCTGTCCGCAAACTTATCAAGAATATTTAAAATAATGTGTTACTAATATAATAATCTTGACACGTTTCTCTGAGTATTAAGATCAGATAATTTTTTTTAGAATTAATGTAAAAAATATTGGTTGACAATAATTTGAATATCATCAACAAATCCAATGGTTCTTTAATCACCATGAGTAATGATTTTATTAATTATAGAGAATAAATCATTTCTATGTAATTCAAGAGTAAAGGTAATGATTTCCTTTTCTCAATATTAATTATTTGATAAAAATTCTATATTAAACCCCACCATATTTTTTTTTCTTGTATACACTACCCCATGCATATTTCTAATCATAATTTTCTTAAAATTCAACTAATTAAACAACCCATATCAGGTTTTCTCTTTGGTAGAATATTTACATAAAGTTTACTAATTTCATACTGATTTATTTCCAATATCCCAAAGAAATCAAGATTGTATATTTTTAAAAACCAATTTAATGAAAATATTCAATATTTATCTTCCGAAAATCATATATTTTCTTCCCCCATTTTTATTTATTTCTTTTAAATTTATCCTTACATTGGTTTACAAATCAACAGAAATGATTCTTGTAAGTGTCACTAGCATTAAATATTATTATCAAATGAGAGTTATTATCTTCTTGGTCTATAATAATTATATTTTTTTACGGATTTCATTATGTTCACTCGAATTATTTCTTAAGATGAAATTATTATTTCATTAACCAATATTAAAAATATATAATCGAATATTTTTAATGTTTTCCACATGAGTAATTTTCTAATGAATTTTACTTTAATTTTAAATGTGGTAAATGAGTCACATTTTAAAATGTTTTATATATGAAATTTTTTAAGTATAATTGTTGAATTTATTAAAGAAACAATATTTTTATTTTTCATTTTTTCCAAAAGTCATTTCTTTTCCCAATGTTTTATATATTATTTTCTTTTAAAGTTATAATAATTAAATAAAAATCATATTTCTTATTACTTTTAACTGAAATTTTATAATTCTATTATAAAACCATTTTTCAATTATGTTAATATCCTTTAATGTTACACATTATTACTAGGTACATGTTCTAATGAAACTACCCACCTTAGTTCTCAGGATGGCTAATTATTATGTCTTGATGAGATTATCCTGAGGTATATAAACTTTCTAAATTCTTGATCCATATGATAATTCATATGTTGGTTTTTTCGTGACGATCGAGTGGTGGATTTATTTATAGTCATCATTGTTACAAACTTTAATAGTCAAATTTTATAAAAATCTGATCCATTTTGACTATATCAACATCGACTTATATATTTACTAATTTTTTTTTTAAGTTTTCATCATCTATTGAGGAGTTAAATTAGCTTCTCTACAGAGCTTCGAAATACAATGGATCTAATAAAGCATGAAACATCTGATCAGATGATTTTTATAAAATCATTTTAGTTCATAGTTAATTCAGTTACAAAATGTCCATTTTACATATTAATAATAATATAAATAAAAAAATAAAGTAAAATAATTTTTATATAAAGTGAATTATTATTTCAGAAAAAAATAATTAAGTGAGTCATTGGCTCAATAAAATCTTCTTATTTGGAAAACAAAAGCCACTATTGAAAATAAAAAGTGTGGTATGGAAGTTAAAAATTATGATCCCTGTAGTATTAATGATATAGAATATCTCTCCCTTCATTTTGAGAAAATAATTATATAAATTCTATTTTTGAAAAATATATACTCTTTTATTGGAAAATATTAAATAGAGAAAAATTAATATACAAGAAAAAAACAGAGAAAAATAATTTCTAGAACTTATCACCATTTTTGATTTTCTAAAATAAATATAGATGAATGCTAAAAATAATATCATAAATTATAAATTTAAAAGTATTGAGAATTATTTATTCATGTTTTTTTTGTTCTTTCAAAACTTTTGTATCTCTTAATATCTACAAAAAAAATCCATTTATCTTTGTTTCTGTAATCAATTGTTTCTTCTTCAATTCCATTTAGACCATTTTTCCATATTTGAGAAGATCTTATTATTATTTGAGTATAATTTAAACTTCAATTTCTCTACTAGATTTTAGAATCTTATCTATAATCTTCTTATATATATATACTTGATTTTATAATTTAAAAATTTGAAGATAAACATCTACACAATTGATCTGAGAGGGTTCTAAAACTACATCCAATGCTTTTACTACTTCAGAAAGAAAAGATATAATATTAAAAATTTTCTTATAATATTATTTAGATTAAATAATATAAATATTCCTATATTGAGAATCACATAAACATTGAAAATGGGAGATGGAGAAAAACGTAATATAAAAAACACTTGATATGGTAGTACTTATATTTGAATTTATGATAGTTATATTCCAATAAGTTTTTCTTTGATGTAAAATCTATTCTCAAATAATTATAAAATAAGTGAAAGGAAAAAATATATATCATACATATTTTTCTAAGAACTAAAATTAAAATATATTTGAATGGAAAATAAAATTTTACCATTTTAAAATATAAGAAAAACTCACCCAGTAAAAAATAATTAAGAAAGCTTTGTGAAATTTTATAAGCCTCACCAATGATAAATAATAATATAAGTGAAAAACTAAATGGAATTTTTTGAATTATTAATATTTTTTGAATTTTTATTCCAAAAATATTGAATGATCTCCCTATTTTTAGGATATTTCAATAACTATTTTTTTAAAAAAAATCAATTACTTTACAAAAACTAATAAATTGTAAATCTTAAAAAACCAATAAGTTTGAAAAACAAATAATCTTGAAAATTGATAATTTTAAAAGAAGATATGTTTTGAAAAATAAATAAGTTTGAAAAATAGATAAAATTGGAAAAAAGATATGTTTAAAAAATAGATAAGTTTTAAAAATATATTACTTTAAAAAACATATCTATTTTCTCATCTTGAGGAATTTTTAATGTAACAATATAGATAAAATTAGAAGTGTATTGAAGATAAAAAAATATTGGTTATTCAAAAATTCTATTATATATATATAAATATTTTTTTAATTATGTGTGTTTTTATAAAATATAAGCAACATAGTTTTCTATTTTATTAAATTCGAGAATAATGTCTCTTTTTTTGGGAGATCATTAAGAAAATAGTGTCTTACAACTATTTTAATTTATTATGAGTGATGTTCTGAGTTTCTAGTTCAGGAAGTAGCTCTATTATTATGAAAAATAATTAGAGTTTTAATTAATATCACACCATAATTTATGGATTTTTTTTAAAGAAATTTATAATAATAACCTACAACTACTATATATACCACTTTAGTAGTGGAAAGTTCTATAAAATGTTGTTTCTTATTTTAACATGAGGCTATACCTTCTCCTAAAAATTGACATGCTTCAAAATCATATTTTCTATCAAACCTACCAGCTCTAATGTCATCACCTCAATATATATTTTAAATAAAATAATATATAGAATAATAAAATAATCTATGCTTTGAAGTACCAAAAATATAATGGTTTAGAATATCACAAACCATTTTTCAATCTAAAGTGTCTTTTAGTTTGGAAATATTTTAATAGTTTAATAAGTGGTTTTAATGAGTTTTTTATATCATGAATGACATTTCAATGTTTTAAAAGCTTATTTGAGAGGTATTTTCAGAGTTTTGTGAGTAATTTAAATAATTTTAGAGGTGTTTTGTAATTTTTGTAATTTTTAATAATTCCTTTACCTTTCCATTTTTTATTATTTTAATTAAAATATAATATTTTCAAAAAATATTTATCATTTTGCATGATTTTGATTTTTTAAAGTTAATGAAGTTTTACTAATGTGTTATAAGTGTAATCCTTATTTTTAATGAGATTCATAAGGATAAGAGGTTGTATATTTCGCTACATATGGGTCACTCCTACCTCAAATAAATATCATTTGGATTTTTATAAACATTCATAGTATTTGTTCAAATCTTGTGTATAGGTCAGTCACTTATTTTAAAGTTCATGTAAGGTTAGTTCCTTAGCTATGTTATTGTTATTTAAAAGTCATAATGCTCACGCATGGTAATATAATTGTTAAATAAAGGTAAACTAGATTTTGAACTAGCTATGTAAGGGTATTATGGTTTTCTTATAGTCCATGCAAGGATAATTCTAAAATTCTAAATTCTATATATGGGAAGATCTACAATAGCATACAAGTAATTGTGATTTTATTGAAGATCACATAAGGGTAGATCGGGTTCTCTTGTTCATAGGTAAGGGTCCTTCCATGTTTTTTCAAAATAAATATAAGAGAGGCCAGTTTCATTTTGGTAAAATCCATATTATCTATACATGACTTGTATGTATCATGTAGGTGTAACAATAATTTTTTAAAACATCCAAATTTCCATCTCAGTCTGACATGTAATGTAATTTTAACACAAAATAATGAATTAAAAGATGAAATCAGATTTCTTAGAATATGTTAAGTGGATTTAAAATTGTTATTGACCATCCTTAGTTTTACAAGATTTTAAATGATAATCAATAGAATTAAATTTTAAGTGGTTTTAATTATGAGTTAAATAGAGATTTAATTTATTTAGGGAATGTAACACCCCAAGCTTCCACGGTACGCTTCTCTTTGAATAATACAGCAGCGTGCCTTGTACGCAACTTTGAGTTCTAACACACACCACTACCAATCAAACTAGCCGTTATGAATTGTAATACCCGCTTATTGAAATTTTATACATTTTATCTTCCAAAACTAACTTCATTTTTGGATTTGGAATATCGAAATTAGCTTAGGGTGAATTTTTGGTACTTTTCTGATAACTTTCATGGTTTAATGAATAGTGAAAATCCCAAAATTTTAATTAATTTTTTTTAATTGAAATAATTAATAGTGATAAATTATGAATTTGAGTGGTTTTAAATTATATTTACAATATATTTTTACAATTTAATAGAATGTTGGTCATTACACATGATTTCACATTTAAACCGGACATAAACAAGTGTCAATCTTTTAATAGTTATTGTTTCTTAAAAACACGCTTTTTTTGTTTCGACAATGGGAATTAATTTTAAATTAATAATTGAAAATTATATGTTTTTAATTTTGTAAAATAGACTTCATTATTGAATTCATAATATCAAAATTAGCTTAGGGTAAATTTATGGTATTTTTCTGAAAACTTTTAATTTTTGATGAATACTGAAAAACACTGAGTTATAGTTTAAAACCGAATTTTTATTTAAATAATTATTTATTTTATTTAAATTATTTAATGTTAAAATATATAAATAATACCTATATAAGTTCAATGTAATTCATTGGAGTTGGTTTACAATAATTTTAGATATATTAAAATTTTTATTGAACTTTTCACCATCTTTTACCCACCTCCTAGGAGCTTTTGCAAATTCACATAAAACATAATTTTACCGCTTCTGTGAGCTGAATTTCGAAAATCCGAGACACACGGTTAATATCAAGGAGTAAAATTTGGTTCAATGAGATGAAAATAATTTTTGGTGAATAGTAACTTTTTACTTTTATTTACCACGGTTAAAAGTAAATAGGTTAATTAAGGGTAAAAATGATATTAATATTACCCTCACACATGTCCTAATTCTATTGTAAAAGTTTATCTCGACCCAAAAAAAGCTTAGTAATAAATTATTATCATTTAGGTCCACTTGGATTAGATTAGGACATTTATTATTATTTAATTCAAAGATGAGTTAAAAGAGTTAAAATCAAAGTTTAATAACTGAAACATTTTTAATATGGGGTTTTACATAAGATAAATTCAATTATAAATATTCATTATAAATATAAACATATTTACTCCATCATGTTATTTTATTTATAATTTTTAGACATTAAATAAATAAATCTATTTATGACACAATGATGATGCAATAATTACCTTATTCATGAAAGAATGAAATAAATGGTACTATAAATAATAAAATAAATATAATTTCAAAGTTTTTATGACATCCACGAATTTTATAGGTGAATATGACATGTTAGTATTGATTCAATGTATCTTGTTTGAAGTAATCATGTTGTTATTATTAAAAAAAAATACAAATACCAAATAGTCTTAAAATTGACATAAAATAGTTTTTAAAAAAAATATTATATTATTAATTGATATAATGGTCCTAAAAATCGAGGGTTCTGCCAAAAGAATTATATAATAATATATATGATATTAATGAACCAATTGGGGTTCGATTGGAAGTATATAGGTAGTTTATTAACCATATAGTGTAAGAATACAAGAAGACACGATAAAAGATAAATTATTTAACTTAGAGTTAAATCTAAATGATATGGTTAAAATGGTAACCTAAACTTGTCTAAAACCTATTGGTTGAGTTGTTTTCGACCTATCCCCACATTATAATTTAACTAATCAACTTTTGAGCCATTAGAAACCAAATATTAATTTATTATAAAATAATATGTTAAGTTTTTCCTAAGGTGCCCCTCACCCCTCTTAAAAAAGGGCACTCCCCCTTATCTCTAATTCAAACCTTCTAAGCCCTTTGGATCGGCCAAAACCTACCCAAATACACTCTGAAATACCCTCCCTTCATCCTAGTGGAATTAGTTTGATCATAAATCTAACCTAAGGTGCCCTTTTGATCAAATCAAAAGGAAGAACCCGAAGAAGAGGTAATGATTTCACCACCCCGTTTCAAGTTCCTTTCTTCTTCCACTTCCTTTTTCTTTGTTGTTTCCATTATAAAATAATAAATCCAGTATACTCTGTATAATGTTATGTTATTATAATTATGGTACAACCAAATTCATTATTCTATCCACCCTTTGAATGACATGTCACCATACGTGCATATGTACAACTTACCGTCTCCACGTCGTGGTGTAATTGTTATCGAATACATTATTATTTGGATGGGTATAATAATAATGTGTATTTTATGTAAATAATAAATATAAAATGATAATGATTTTTTAAATATTATATAACATCCAATTATATATTATATTAATATCAAAAGAATAATATTTTCTCTTGTGCGTACGTACGGATTACCGTCTCCACACCGCGATGAGATTCATTTCCAAGTTCACCATTCATCGACGATTATAAAAATATATATTACTAATAAGTATGTAATATTTGACATAATAATGACACTGGACATATATATATTTATATATATAAGTATTTATGTACTTACATATATCTTATTCACTTACTTCCGTTCAATACTATGTAAAAACGGAAACAATGTTTATGCATATGTACGGACTACCGTCTCCATAAGCAGTGTTTTCCATTTCATATATACGTCTATTATAAATTTTTATATTCTAAATATATATGATAAATAAATCATGTTTTATATTCTGGAAGTATTTAAATCATGATCTATGTGATACAATCAAGAGTAACAAGTTAAAACACGTATGATAAAGAAAGCGATTATTACCCGAAATATTAATATAACATGGAAATTATTATTAAATGGGTAGTATAAAGTTATAAATGAATAATTTATGATATCATAAATATTAATATGGTTCTGGTATAATTTAATAACATACTATAGTCTTCATACAGAAGGCTAAACGTACCCTCGACTAAAGGAAAGTGCAAGGTAAGGGGTTTTCATCTCACTCCTTATTCTTGTGATATTCATGCCATATCGCCACTATTACCTTTTGTGTGGTGTATGTCCTGCCCAAAATTTTATTCTTTATGTAATAAAATTTAATTTATGTGTGTTTACATATTCATTGTATGATACCTCTTTCATGGGGTGTAGGTTTCGTAAGTTACCAAATTGGTAAGGGTTAATTTCACAATCTCTTTATTATCCGAGGTTGTTTTTATTTAAGTATCTACTGGGACATATTTATTATCCATGTCCATGTTTTATGAAAGAGTTTTTAAAGGGACTCTTTTAAGGTAATTTTTAATAAAACATCATTTCAAATGTTTTAAATATTTATTCTTATAAATCTTTCTCATTAATGTCCATGTCTTCAAAATGGTTTTGGAGGATATATTTATATGGACATGAATGTTTTTAAAATGTTAATTACTTTCAAAAGTTTCAAATTGGTATGGGAAACTTTGATTCAAAAATGTCTTTAAATGAATTCTTCTCGAAATTTTGTGACTTTTAAATGTTTTCATGGAAAAATAGATATTTATCTCAAATATTTTTGATTTCATCTATGTCAACATCCTTTGATAAATTTTACACTTGTTTGAAGTTGATTTATTATGATACAAATCTTATATATTGTATTTAAGGTTTTGTGATATGTTTGACTATGGATGAGTCATTTTTATTCCATTAATGGATTATGATTAATGTTTTCGAATTTTGTATGATAGTTTTAATACAAATGTTTATGTTATATTTCATCCTCTTCTTAAGATGAATGTGTTGGACTAGTATGTTCTAGGTTGGGGACTGGTAAAAGTAAGCCCTCTGGGTTGGTTTTCGGTTATTCGAGGCACTCCGGGTTGGTGTCCAGTTATTAGAGGCACTCTGGGTTGGTTTCCGGTTATTAGAGGCACTCCGGGTTGGAGTCTGGTTACAGAGGCTCTCCGGGTTGGGTTCCGGTTACAGTTATCCCTTAGGTCTTGGCACGAGGCCTAGACACAGAAATTAAAGTTCATCATTATGCATTCCATCATTGTGAAAGTGGTTAGTGATATTGCATGTGATTATTCAACTAGTAGAATATCCATGTGAGTAAGTAAATGGCCTTATATCATTTTATCTTTGCCATATTATGCTAAAGTTCAAGTTTAAAAGGATTTTGTTTTAGTTATACATTGCCTTAAATGTTTATGCTTATTTATGAATGTTTCTGCTGTATTGTTATCCTTTCTGATCATCTGAGCTGACCCTTTTCTATGTTTTATTCTTCCCAGGATTCCAAGAAGTGTATTGTGATTGATATGCAGGGTTAAGCCAAGGGAATAATGGCGTTTGTGAAGGATTATTTATTTTGTTTTGTATGTTATGAAGTGTAATGTAACATTCATGTATGTAGTCTATTTTCCAAGACTACTAAACCGATCAGTCCTTCAGGACTTTATTCCTCGTAATCATGTCAATGTATTAAAATAATGCACTGACTCTGGGTAAATGGGGTCGGGGCATTACAGGGTACCTACATCTATATATTTTAAATAATAAACATTAAACAATTGATACTCTCTTCATTTCCCTTGATTTTGGGTGACCTAAAAATCACATTTCATGATTGAGATAAATTCTATGAAATCATATAATCTTTAATTTGTGTTTTATAGGATTTTATCATCTCCTCTCTCCTATTTTTTGGGTGTATCATGGATGATTCTAGCATTTCAAGGAGGGTATCAATTCTTCTTGTTATTATATAACGTGAAATTGTGATTTTATCATTATTTAGATTCCTCTATTGTGATGGGTGTAATTAAACCTAAATAGAAAATAATATTGGAAATAATCATAGGAATAATGATTATAAAATAATCTAGAAAATATAATAGACGATAAAACACAAGTAGTGTTTCATAGTAAATGAAATTTTCTTATTTCATGAATTTAAATTGGAGATAAAATTAGGAAGTAGAATTTTTATTCTAATAATAAACATTAAATTACTTGTTATTTGTTGATATTGTTAAAAGAATAATTGTACGCTTAATTATTTTTAATTTATTTATTACAAAAATTAATTAATTGAGATTTAGTAAGAATGTTATATTATAAAAATACTAAAATATTATTTTCATGTTCTAGAAATTATTGTAAGATAGAGAATGTAGAATCATAAGAAAATATTTTCTATTAAAAAAAAAAAATACATAAAAGAGAAAAAATTATCACGTGTTGAAATATTGTTTATATAAACAATGAATTTATAGAACTGTGATTGTGACATGCCGTAGATAAAAATTATTATCATTAATAAGCCAAAGATTCATTCATTATAATATTATTAATTTGTTGTTTTTATTATTTTATAAGTTCGAATAGAAGAATTTTCTTAGAGGAACTATTCTACAATGTGAAATATTATTAATGTGTTATTATAATTTTATGAAATGAAATAGAAGTTTATTAAAAAAAATTATATTTTACCTATTATTGATATTATTTCCAAAATTGAATTATAAATGAATAATTTCATATTTTAGAATAAATGTGACTATTTTGGAAATTATCCAAGAGAAAGAAAGAGACAATCCCATTGAATAAACTAAATATTATTTGATAATATCAATATGATTGCATTCCCTAGCTTTAAAATGCTTAAAAAATTATGAGAAGTGTTATTTTTATAATTCATGAAATTAAATTATTGAAATAGAGCTTATCACATGTTTGGATAATTTTATATTTCATTATGTGGAGATTAAATTATTTTTGTGACATCAGGAATTTTTTTTTATTTTATCTTTATATTTCCTAGATATTATGTTATCTATTATGACATATTTTTTGTTATTTAGCATGTTTTAATGCTTTAATGGGATAAAATCATAAATAATTATATTATTATTAATTAAATTAATGATGAAAGGGAAGAATAATTACTGATTATATTTGAATTGATTAAAAAATTAATTAATTATTGAATCATGTTATGTTGATTATAACTACACTTAGATAAGAATAAAGGTTTCTTAATGCTGAAATACTATTAAAAATAAACCTATTAATCCAAGATAAGATTAAAATATTTGTTTTCAAAAGATGAATTGTTTTGGGATGAGGGATCCCATTCGTGATTACGGGAGGCTCGAATTCCTTGACTCTTTGGTCGTAGTTTCCATTAAACCTATGTGTGTATCAATAAATTTAAGACCCATTTATCCTGTAAAGATTTTGTGCCTTTATGTGGTTTACTATTAAATTAATATAGTTAGTTATGATGATAAATGTGGAATGGGGTGTTGATTATGATGATGATAGTGTCACGGTGCGTAGGTTATAATGAAGATGGTGACACAATTTATTGGTTTGTGATGATGATGGTGGAATGGGTGACAGTTATGATGATGATTTTCAATGAGATATTGGATATGATTTTTAGTGTAATGGTATGGGATACCAGACCAGTCAATATGATTTACGAGTAGGGGTTTCTCATCAATTCATATTTCTAGATTGATGCCTAATTAATTGAATATATACAAATGTTATTTATATAACTATTTTACCACTAGATGACTTAGTTTGATGCTATAAAAATTGATTTTATATTTCCATTGGTAACTTAGGATAATTCCTAGAGTAACTATATGTTTATGATATGTCCATGAATTAATGAAATATTGGGTGTGTTTGTTGATGATCACTTATGATGATAACATACTTGTGAAAACAAGCAAAGAATTAATTGTGTAGTCAAAACCTAGATTAAAATATTAACATATTTATATTTTAATGAAAATAGAAGAATATTAATTAAATAATAATGAATTAATTAATATTTTACACAATGTGTATATGCTTATTTGATATCTAGAATATAGCGGTGGAAGTTGGGTGTCTTGTACGACGATACTAGCAGATTAGTATAAGGCTAGGTAGTTTTCCTTAATATGGTTGTGATCCATAACATTTTTATCTATTTTATAATTTCATACACATCCCACCCATTTCAAAATGGAAATTGAATACAAGTGGCTCCCAGAGTGTTTTTCCCTACATTCAGGATAGTGATGGTACAGATGGTTGACTAAAACCTCTTTCCTTATCTCTCTAAGCATGTAGTATTACATTTGGGTGTACATTAGAAATACTAGCCATGCATGTGTGATGTGGGATGTGATGGATTAATTTTATAGACTACACACAAATATATATATATATATATATATATTGTCCTGGTGGCTCCAGATTCCAACAGGTATGTATGTGTGCATGAGTTGTGATAGATCTAAGAATGCTGCATTTACATGGGATGTATTGCGTTACAAACATATACCTGGTTATGGATTATATGGTGATGATGAGGAGATCGATATGTTGACTACTTCCAATATGAGATGTTAGGATATTCATCAGACTGAGGTAGTTAGGGTTGAGGTCATACTGACATCAGTGATGACTTGATTAATGAAGGGATGAGAACTCATGATGTGTGACTTTGGGTAATGAGAGTAAAAAACCATTGGGGAAGTGGTTGTGAGGTACCCATTTATATATATTTTTCACTATAGTTTAGTTATACTTGCACAAATTATTTGGAGAGTGAGCCATGATGGGTTCATAAAAGAATATTATACTTGTTTAGGTAATGAGTTAGTTTCATTTATTCACTCATTGTGATTTAGTATACTTTGTTCACATTTTACATGAGAGGAATTTGGGAGGATATTAGTGGTTATAGATGTTATTATCACCCTATCTATGTATAAAATATTTTTCATGTCAGGAGGAGAAGGTTAGTGACAAATCTGTACATTACTAGTCTGTGGAGTTATACATGAGCTATTTGAGATTCTTGGTCATTACCAAATATTTATCAATTTTAAAATTTTACTTCAGTTATATCAATATATATATATGTAACCTTAAATCCACATATTGGGATTCAGTCTTCATTTATTATGAGAACGAGTTGTTCAATGAATTTTCTCATCTTATATCCTATTCCAAAAATCTATTTAAAGGTTAATGTTTCTCGTATGTGTGTCTAAAATAAATCCCCATGTCTAGTCACCAACATATGGCATATTAGTGTTGGGATTAATGTTTTATTTTCTTTTAACTTTCATTTCTACGATAGGTAGGGCACCATTGGAGGGATATAGTTGTGACAGTGTGGTAACATAATTGATTATTGAGAGATATAAAGGATTTTAGAGTTAGTAACTAGTGATTATGGATGGGTTATAAGTGTTGGTTCCAGGCATATTGGAATTTTGCATTGGTGGATGAGATATTAAAATTTATTTAAATAATCGTTGCTCGAAACCAAGACTGAGGATCTTGAATGTCAAATTTCTAATTAATTTATTTAATATCAGAAGAAATAAATACTTTTCGTTAGGAACTTTATTTTTTGATGATTTTTCACCATCCTAAAAGACCCTTTAGATTTCCTTCGTTCCACTTTTGAGGATCTTGGGGTAAAATTTCTCTAGTGGTGATCCACACGTGATTCAATGGTCTGATAAAAATTCCATTTGTTCACTTGGTGTTAGCATGGAGAATCGAATGTCTTTCGTTGTTAATTCTTGATCTCTCATTCTTCAGTCTTGAATAAATTCTATATTGGGTTTCTTTTTCTTGAGAGGGAGAGAGGAGGAGTCAAGAGAGAATTTTTGAGCCAAAAAATTCTCTATTACCAAACATGGAATTTTTTTAGAATGAATTACACAATAGAAACAACCATCTACTTAGAGATCTGGGATTTCAGTTACAAAATTTAATTGAATAACAACCATTAAATATAATTATAACCATTAATTAAATACAATGACACATAATAATAAAAATTGTATTATTATTTTGTGGTGTGCCAAATTACAAAAAATGGATAAATAATATTTACTGACTTGTAATAAATAATTTTTTCACCGGACATGGTTTTTGTCCATTGGAACTCCTCTTGTATTTATTGATCAACCAATTAAATATTTTATTCTCTTAAATAAATATTTTATTCACAATATAGTAGGTAATATTTATTAAATATTCAATAAAATAAATAAATACATTTTATCCACAATCCAGTGAATGAATATTTATTTAATTTATTTAATCAATATAAATTAAATAAAATTATTCCTCAATCATGAGAATAATCTTGATTCCATTAATTATATAAAAATTTAATTTAATCTAGACCACTATAATCATGTAGTGTGTGACCCTCTTGAATTCTTTCACATTGGCATTAAGTGGGTTTGCCTGAAATCCAAGATTACTATCTAGAAATGGGTCAAGGAACCAAAAAGAAAGAACATAAAGTTGCAATGATGAAAAAAAAAAATTGAATACTCACTCTGTAATACAATACCTTTGTTACATAATCTCATCTTGTATGTTGGATGATAGTGTCATTAACATATATTCTTGATACATTATTTTTAACTATATGAAATAAACTCATCATTACATCCTGGTCATGGAATTTAGGGTGAAGGTTTTAATTAAATAAAATGGGTGATATATCAACTTCCAAAAATATTTGTGTCAAAAATCATTTCTTGACTTATCCATTAATAGCATTTCGTTTGCGAAGCACCCAATGTACCCTAATTTCCACCAAAAAATGGCATGACAATTTTCATCAGCAAATCTAATTACACGATTTGTGACATGAATTAACAATAATCCTAATGTATAAGGACCATTCCACATGCTCGTAGATAGGAATATCCGATGAAACCAAAACATTCATAATTCCTACTGGCGGTTCTGTTACCATAATCTTCCATCGTAGAGAATACTAAGTGAAAACTTCAGGATAAGAAGTCTCATACGCTTATGAGTACTAAAACCTCATGATCTATAAACTAAGTGTTCCATAAAAGTATGTTATTCAACCACAAAACTATATTAAGTATATTTTCATAGCACTTCATGGTTCCCATCACAGTGGGGAACTACTATGACCTTATCAACGTGACAAATACTCTAGGAAATTATTACAATATATTCATGCAGAACAATGAGATATATGTAATAAGATGTTTAATTTAACATTTAATACATCAAATATTTATGTAATCAAAGAACAAACATTTGTTTCTAGGACACCAACTCTAAAAAACTCCCACTTGGACTAGAGAAAACTGCCTATGAATTTCAGTCTACGAGACCTCAAATGATAATCATGTTTCTATTGAGTCAAGGCCTCAGTTAGGGGGGGTACTCCACATTGAATTTCATGGAAATACTACTCACTTCATCTTAACCACTTTGACAAAAATCTCTCTATAGATGATACTTCTGAATTATGTTCTTCGTCAGTTTATGTGACCTTATCTCCTCTGCGAGAGCCCCCACCATAGAATTATCTCAATATACTGTCATGAGATATTTATTGATAGGTACTACATCAAGCTATGGGATGAAATTTCACATCCAAACTGCTACTTTAGCTACCTAAGAAGCTGCAATATACTCAGACTCTATTATAGAATCTGCGACCACAACCTAATTTAAATTCTTCTAGCTCACAACACCTCCATTAAAAAATTAGGATGTATATAATTTGGGTCTTAATGTCATATTTATCAGCTTGGAAACTAGGATATGGATATAATATGATGACTAACTCCTCATATCCTCCATAAACTAGGAAAATATTCTTAGTATACCTTATATACTTGATGATAGTCTTGACTACCGTCTAACGACTGTCGCTTAGATAAGCTTGATATCTTCCTACCACACTTAATACATCAGAGACACCTATCCTAGTACATAGAATAAGATACATGACTAACCCAATCGCTAGTGCATATAGAATCCTTTCAATTATATTTCTTACCAAATTTGTTTAAGGAAACCTTTTCTTGGAAAGATGAATTTTATGCAATTATAGAAACAATCCCCTCTTGGATTGTATCATACTGAATAAATTGATTATCTTATCAATGTATGTAATTTTAAATAGGATGCGAATCCTCTTGGATCTATCACGATGGATTTTAATACCTAGAATATATGCTTCCTCACCCAATTATTTCATGTAAACACATTTACTCAACCATGCCTTAATAGATTGTAAGATAAATATTTCATTTCCAATATGTAATATGTTATAAACATATACTATTAACAAAACAACTAAACACCCACTGAACCGTTTGTAGACACAAGGCCCTACATTCATTATTTATAAAACCAATGTCTATTTTGGATTCATAAAAATGAATTTTTGATGATCTTGATGCTTTATTTAATCCCTGAATGGATTTTTGCACCTTGAATATCTTATTGGAATCCTTTGGAGTAAAAAACCCTTCAGGTTGTGTCATGTTGACATCTTCCTGATGTTTCGTATTAAGGAATGATGTTTGGACATCCATTTTTCAAGTCTCATAGTCATGGTAAGCCATAATGGTAAGTATAATTATAATGTATTTTAGTATTTCACATGGTGAAAGTGTTTCATCATAGTATATACCTTGATGCTATTTAAACCATTTTGCAACCAGTCAAGCCTTATAGGTAATAACTTTTGCTTCCATTTCATGTTTCTTCTTGAATAACCATTTGCAATCAATAGTATTTACATCCACTAGAAGATCTACCAAAATCAAAACTTGGTTTTGGTACATGGAATCCATTTCAGAATTCATGACTTCTTGCTACTTTGCCACATTTGTGCAACTTACTGCTTCCTTGTTGGTTAGAGGATCATTATTATCAACTAATAATGAGTCACCATTCTCGATAACTATAAAACCATACAATTCTGGTTATCTATCCTCTCTTCTACTCTTATGGAATTATTGTCTCTCTAGAATAGTTTCTTCCTCCATAGGGATTTATAAAATCTGATCATATACCAAATTTTGTGTGTCGTGAGCCTCAACTTCAGTAAAGTTTGCCATGCTCCCACTATTTCTTTCGAAGAAGTTCTCCCAATTAAAGAATATATTGTGACCTTCCCCTATAAATATTTTTTCCAAGGTGTAGTATAGGTAATATCCCCTTGTTTCCTTAGGGTATACTATAAAGGTATACTTTCTACCTCGAGGTTGAATTCTGTTACATTAAGAGGCCTTAATAAATGCTTCACTTCCCCCACATGTAAATTCAATAACATGGGTTTTCTTCCATTCTAAATTCATATGGAATATCATTTATCGATTTAGTTGGTATTTGGTTTAGTATATGTGCTGCAATTTTCAATGCGTATCCCCAAAAAGATAATAGAAGAATTTCATGACTCATCATTGATATGACC
Source organism: Viscum album (assembly GCA_963277665.1). Taxonomy (NCBI): domain Eukaryota; kingdom Viridiplantae; phylum Streptophyta; class Magnoliopsida; order Santalales; family Viscaceae; genus Viscum; species Viscum album. The sequence goes on along the minus strand of OY728123.1, from coordinate 750,413,648 downwards.
ATGTCTAACAATGTACATTTCCTCCTGTCGATTACATCATCCCACATAGGCATGTAAAGAGGAGTGAGTTGGGACAAGATCAAAAACTTCTAAATGTAATCAATAAAGTCGTGATTGGGATAGTATCCACCTCTTTTGAGCGGTGTTTCTTAATCTTTCTACCATGTTGTTTATCAACTTCATTTTTGTGTTCCTTGAATTTATCAAAAGAATCTAAGTTATACCACATTAAGTAAATATATCCATATCTACTAAAATAATTAGTAAAATTTATGAAGTATGATTACCCTCCACATTCTTCAATAGGAAAAGGTCCACACACATCGGTATAAACTAATTCCAGAAGCTCTTTAGTTATTTAACCTTTCCCACTAAATATAGATTTTTTCATTTTTCCTTATAAACATGCGTGACATTCACCAAGTGGTTTTAGCTATAATGAATCTAAATATCCATCTTGATGTAATTTTGTCAAGAATTTTTCGTTTACATGACCTAGTTGGTGATTCCAATGTTGGGTGTGGTATGAGTCATGTGAAGTAACTTCATTGTTGATTTCCATTACTTTGTTCAAGTAATCCAACACATAAATATAGTTATATAAATGTTCATTAACATAAAAAATTATATATTTATACAAGAAGAAACATTTATTTAATTTTTTTTAAATAAATCGTTGTGTATCTAGTCTGGATATTGAAATAATGTTTGTGGTAACTAAAGGCGCACAATAAAAACCCTTTAAATCCAAGATCATTCTATTCGGAAAAGTGAGGTGGTAGTTCTTGATAGATAAAATAGAATGTTTAGCTCCGTTGGATGCTCATAGATCTATCTCCTCTTAGTCATTTTTTTTGAATCTACATGGTTTCTATATTTTAATACATATATGATCACTACAAGACATATCTAATACCAAATTTAAATATTGATAAATTTCACCTGATAAAAAATGAACCAGAATCTTCGTCTTTCATCTTCAGTTGGGTGCATTTTTTTCTTCCTGTGGACCTTCTTATCACATGTGAAATAGACAGAATCATGTTCCCTTGATTCTCCTTTGATCTTATTCTACTTGTGGGGGAGTGAATAAGCTTTGGGCTTAAAGATATTTTATTTCCATTTCCTTTTGTTCACCACAAGTAAAGTAGAATTTTCACACTTTATATCATTATCTACTTTGTAAATGAGGAAAATAATATTTGGTAGAGACTTCTCAATGTAGTTCATATTAAAATTCAAAACAAAACTAGAGGAGTACTGACGAAGCGATTCCATAATGAGATCAGTGCCCTGTTCTTCTAGGAATTTAAACCCTAGAACCTGAAGGCACTAAATGCAGCCAATGATATTGACTGCATGAGGCCCATATTGGGAACCCTTTCCATGATTAATCTAAAAGAGTGCCTTGGAAATCTCCAACTATTCACGTCTAGCACTATCCTGGTAAAGACCATGGATGTTCTTAGGAAGGCTATACACATACAATTTTTTGTGAGACTTCATGAGTTCACTAGATATATATGAAAGCATCAAATATTGAACATATACTGCATTATTCATATGTTTTTCATAGACTAGTAACCCTTCATCCCTCATCTCTTGAGTATAAGGACTGGGAATTGAGTATTCTAGGATGTTAGATTTTCATTCATGGCTTAAAACAACCCAAAGGTGTCTAAACAACTCATGGAAGTTACTTCTAGTGGGGATATTTTCTTTATCAAACATTGATCGTAGGGATAGTGAGATTCTCATTTTATTCTATAACTAAAAGAGTATATTATTAGTACTTTTCAGGATTATAGATTTTGTGAGAAAAAATTAATTGATTTTATTAAATCTCCCACTATTTTATCAAGTCCCAATAGGCCTCACCATTGAACTTGGAATGTCTTATTGATAGGACATTTTTTGTGGAAAGGATCCATATACCTCTTATCATAACCCCAATGAGGCTTGTTCAAGCTATTTTATGGTATTTATGAAGTAAATTCTTTTCCAATTATGGGATTGCAGCTCCTTGATCCGTTGAGTGGACTCAAAAATTGAGAAATCCTAAAATGGATTTTCTCAACACTTGCCTCTAAATTACACAATGTTTAGAAAGGTCTACTCCTCTTGATTTAAAATTTGTAAGTCAACCTGAAACTTTCATAGGAACTCCCATTATAAAATTAAGTGTCCCAACAAGGGTTAGTCAAACACATTATTCTATTGAGTTTTATTCCTAATCAGGTAAAGGTAGGCTTATTCTGACTTAATATTAGAATGAGGTATTTTATTTTATTATTCCCAATTTTTATATTGTTTTATCCTTTACATGTATTATTAATATATAAGTGGATTTTTCTTAATTAATTAACCATGTTTGGTTAAAACATTTATGCATAATAAATTATATTTAAATTCCATATTTTAAAAAATAATTCATTCATTTATGTGATTTCTGTCTTGCAGCAATAAATATAATTTTAATACATTAGATAGAAAATAAATAAATAATTAAATGACCTGACCAAGAGCTTATCTAATGGTTGGTTTAACGATTGGACAATAAATTATCTTATGACCTAGGGGAAATAACTCCTCATTTCATACGTGGCATTAGCTATAATATTTCATGTGTCCACCTATGTATCACCAAGTTGGCATCATTATGGTTATATATTGAATTATCCGCATAGGCCTTGGGATGATCCATTAATTAAAAATATTTATTACTCACACACAGGTGAGGGTAACAAAAATATTAGTTAAAGGAAATTTCATAAATATCCTTGGACACATAGGTCCTATATAATAATAGTGGGAGGAATGAATCATAGGTTATATTTTAATTTAATATTAAATAATTGAAAACCCATACAATAACTTTAATTAAATAACTTCCAACACATACATATTTCTTGGTCAAGCTCATGAATGGTCACACAGACAACGAATATGTAAAAGTAAACGGATAACATTCATTTATTTGTTATTTTATTATTTAAGATAAATGCGCTTACATTAATTAATTAATAAAAGGATTAATTAATTCCCATTTATCTTATTGATAAACTATTTTTATTTGGAGGTACCCATAATTAATTACATTTATAGCAAATAAATGGTCGAAGCAATAATGACATATTAATTACAATAAATTAATTGATCATTTTAAAAATCCATAAAACCATTATTAAATTGTTAAACACACAATTGTGTGATAATAAATAAAATAATGATTTAATGATGAAATCTAAAATTTAATGTATTTTTTTCATTAATGGGATAATATAGGGAGTGTATATATAGCTACATACCATGTACCTTGGTTATTATATACCAAAGTCACACACTAGTGTGTTGACATGGCCAGACTACATGGGGTGTATATTCCTATTACACACCTTGTATCTGATTGCTCTATGATATGTTGGCCTTGTCAACATGTTGTGTGCAATAAAATAACCACATGTAATTATTTACTCAATGCATCAAGAGACATTGTGCATGGGAATAATGTGTGTTATCTGGCTGCATGCTGTGAAAGTTAGTTTTACAGGCTAATGATTTGGCACTTCCTAATGAAATATCTGATTGATCTTCATTTGTTAATAATACTTAGAAAAAATGAAGCACTAAATGAACATGATTAATATGTCGAGAACATGTTAATTCAAATCAAAATAAAGAGCAAAAAACAAGAAATAAAATCTACCCAAAATTTCACATAGATCAATAATAAATTAAATAATTATAAATTTAAATATGATTTCTATGAATCCACTTGTTGGTTCTAGGTACAATGGAATCCTAAATTGGTGGGTGATATATTACAATTTATTTTAATAATCATTTCTAGAAACCAAGAGCATGTATCTTGCACTTTAAATTTATAGTTAATTAATTAGATATATGAAGAAATGAATACATGGGATTATGAAATTTATTCATTGATATTGTTGATCATCTGAAAAGGACCTTCCAGATTTACTTCATTTGACTTTTGAGGACCCAAGAGTATAATCCCTCTAGCGGTTATCCACACGTGTTTCAATGGTATCTGAGAAATGACACTCATTATCCAAGTGCTAGCACGGTGAATCAAATGTCTTTCATTGTTCATTATTTATCAATCATTCTAATTTCTTGATGAAATTATCTCTTTGGTTTCTGGTTTTTTGAGGGGGCGAGAAGGAGGAGTCAAGAGAAAATTCATTATGCCCAAAAATTCTCTATTCCCAAACATGGAATTGGGTCTAAATGAATTAAGGAATTGGTGTAGTAGTCTACTTATAAAGCTGGGATATCAGTTAAAAAATTTAATTGCATAAAACCATTAAATATAATTATAACCATTAAGTAAATCACATGATACATAATAATAATAACATTATTATTGTTTTGTGGTGTTCCAAATTAAGAAAAATTGTTAAATAATATTTACCGACTCGTAAATAATTATTTTATCACTGGACACGGTCCTGGTCCATTCAAACTCCTCTTGTATTTATTGAACACCCGAATAAATATTTTATTCTGTTAAATAAATATTTTATTCATATAATAGTAAATAAATATTTATTAAATATTCATTAAAAATAAATAAATATATTTTATTGACAATCCGGTGCATACATATTTATTTAAATTATGAAATCAATATAACTTAAATGAAATTATTTCTCAGTCTTAAGAATAATATTTATTTATTAATTAAATTCAAATAGAATTTAATCGAGACCACCAGAAATAGTTAGTGTGCGACCCTCTTGTATTATTTGTCGTTAGCATTAGGTAGACTTGCCTAATGTCCAATATTTCTGTCTAGTAATGGGTCAAAGAACTCAGAGAAATAACTTTAAGTCATAATGATGAAAACTAAATACAAATGCTCATTTTGTAAAATAATCCCTTTCTCACATAATCTCATCATGAAGGTTTCCTGAAGGTGTCATCAATCTATATGATTTACTCATAATTCATTGACTATCTGAAATAAAGTCAACATTACACCATGACCATGGAATTTCGCATGACGGTTCTATTTCAATCAAAGTGTTATCATATCAAATTCAACAAATATGGAATGTTGGAATCCTTTATTGACTTATCCATTAATAACATTTCATTTATGACACACCAAACACATCCTACTTCCCGTCAACATATGGTGTGATGGTTTTTTTTTCAAAAAATCTATGTTCTTGTGTTGTGACATGAATTAAAGACAATTTTAAAGTCTATGGAACATTACAAATTCTCATTAATATAAGTATCTGATGACACTAAAACATAAAGAATTTCTACTAGGGGGGATCTCTACATATTCGAGATTACCAAGTGAAAACTTCATGAGAAGAAGTATCATCTTGTTGTGAGTACTCAAACCTGGTGGTCTACATACTATGTGTCCCATCACAGTACTTTATCCAACTGCAGAACTATATTTAGAATATTTCCTTAGAATATCAAGGTTCTCATTAGTGTAGGGAACTACTATTACCTTATCTATGTGAGAAATACTCTAGGATATTATTACATTATGATCATTCAGAACAATGAACATCTTGTAATTATAAATCAAATTTAATATTTCATACATCAAATATACATGTAATAAAAGTAAAAATAGATATTTTTAGGATAGAAACTCTAACAACAAGTGTACAAGTATTAGTTGGGAATTGTATGTGCTGCAAACAAGGGATACTAGCTATGACAAGAGATTTTTTCTTCCCTTAAGATCTAACAAAAGTACATTCAAGTTCATATGACATCATAAGATAATTGAAGATTATTCTAGGATAGAATCCTTGGATTGTATCATTGATCATGTTTTTTTCCCTTGTGTTTGAATTAGTTAGACCTTTGGAATAATGTTAGAAATGATTTAAATTAATTATCCTTAACTAATATATTCCATGAGTTAGGAGTTTCTAATTTTTATTATTTTTCATGAATGAATCTTGGTTGATATCCCTGTCATCTTCATCCAAAATATGTTCTAAAAGATGTTTCAAAAATAGTTCATATAGTAGAGGATGATACCGATAATCATTAGAGGAAAATTATCAAATAGTTCTAAACCCATTGTTCATGAAAGTCTAAGGGATACTTTTTAGAAAATGGTATAGTTGTTTGGTCAGTGGATGTGGAGATATCCTTCAATTGGAATCATGCTCATGGAGAGAATATGGTTTTATTTATTGGGATGATTCTATTCAAGAGAACTCGATAGTAGTGGTTATTATTACATGGGGTTTGTGGGGAATTGACTATTTTTTGTGGTATGTTTTGAGTATAATTTTTAGGAAGAGTTTCCTTATTCGGCCACAAAGGAGTCACTTCAACTAGTGAGGTATTTCTTGTAATTGATAATTTCTATACTCTTCTTTGGATATATGGTGAGAACATTGAATTTACATGTTGAGGATGAAAGCCTTGGATTTTAACACCCTTGAAGTTAATGACTAGGATTATCATCATTCTTTGATTGATATCCCTTCATAAAGAGTGTAGTGAAACCTCATGATTCGATCAATTAAATCCCACCAATTCAATCCTTAAGGCATGACTGTTTGTATAAATTCAACCATTAATTTTCATACAATACCAAATTTACAGAAAATATGGTAGGTATAACTCATTCCTTGGGCATGGTGTTGAGGTTGACATATGTTCATGGGAAGGGGTTAGTTTGAACTTGTTTATATCATTCCATAACTATCTCCTTAGGCTCAGTGTTTTGAAGATATGGTCTGGGGTTTGGGGATTTCTATCCTCATATGAATCCTATTCTCTTCTATCAAGATAATTTTACTATATATTTGATCTAGGGAAATGGGTTCTTGTATTTATTCCTTTGTTTTAATCAATATACTCTTCAATCTGTCCCAATGAGATTGGCCCTAGTTCAGGAAAGACAATATAATATTTTTTGTATTTAATTTATTTCCTCACTAGTACTGAATTAACTTTTCTATGTGTTGTGTATTAAATCTCAAAAGGTTATGGATTTTTATTGTGACTTATACTATGATGTGGTCATAGCCTTTTGTGCTTACATCCTTTGAAGGAATTTCTCATGTACTATTAACATGTGTTATGAACATTATAAGATTTAGGGATGGTAAACGTCACCCATAATGACAAGTTATGGTTATAAAAAACATGTATTAAAGTTTCCTTCAAAATCTAGGTTTTTTTAAAAAATGGGGAATCTTATATATGGAAATCCTCTATGAAATGAGACCCCTTGATTGGTTTCCATATAAAATAATTATTTGAGTTTTATTTAACTTTCTTATGGTTATATATTATAATTTAAATTATTATCATTTCAATATTTTCCATGTCATACCTTGGTTCTTTATTTTAATCATGCCTATTATTTTGGTTTTTTTTAAAAGAAAACAAATTTTTTATCATATTATTATTTTTTAATGTTGAGACTCACCTTTTATATTAATCATGATTAAAATTTTACTCACTACCCTTATATTATTAGCATTTCATTTTTTTAAATCGTTATATGAACCATTTTATACATTTGATTTTTTTTTTAAAATAAACAACATATCATTTTATTTATTTATCATGTTATCGTATATATATGTATATTTATATATATACAATTATTTTTTAAAAACATTATTAGTTAAAATCCCACATTTTTTACCTATATATATATTCCCTTTTTTGATAATAGAAATATTACATATATTTATAATTTATAAATTTTATAAAACATAAACATAAACTATTTCCATACACTTATAAAATATGTTATCTTACAAAAATGATAATAATAATAGTTTTATTATAACAAAAATGTTTTCTCTTTAATTATTTTAAAATTTTTAATATAAATTATAAATTTCATATTTGATTTATTTTAAATTAATGGTAAAATTTTAATTATAAATATTAAATAAATTCTTAATTAAAATAAATTACTATTCATATTTATTAGGGTGTTACAAGAATCCTTTCTATGTTTTCAGGGTTATCCAATATAATTTCTAATATCCTTATTTTATAAATTATAACCTTATAATGAAAAAAGATTTCTAATGAAATGCATGGTTCATGTTACTTTTTAGAAAAATATTATAATTCTATTATAAAACTAATTTTTAATTATATTAATATCATTTTTAATGTTTTCTCCACCAATAGTACCCCTCTTTTGTTGGAAATGAAGAGGGGGAGTTACCCCTAAAGCTTGCCTCCTATAGGCCCTAGGTTGTAGACTATAACCATAGGTATAAATGAATTAGTTAGGAGAATTACCCACAGTAATACCTAAAATATTATAATAACCCTCATATAAATCACTATATCATAAATATGAAAAAACCATCATCCCATAAATTACTACAATGTGATAATAATAAAATATATAACATAGAAATACTATGAAGAACCCTAAAGTGGTAACTTTATAAAAACTTTGACCACCAAGCTAGTAGTGCCCTACTAGGTCACAAAAACGCACCTATAAACCTAAAATTTGTTTTATATGATAAGGGTTATCATAATATGCATACATATTAAGATCATATATAATGTTTCTCATGAGAATGTGATAAGTGAATACTCAAAGTCCAATGACTGAACATCATATCTCACATGAACTTAAATAGGTCAACTAAATCCATTCCTAACCTTACTAAGGATAAATCACTGAGTAATGCATCTAATATAATAAATTAATATCAATATAAATAATTCAAGGCACTAGTAAAAATTACCCCACCAGTTTTCCCTAATAACACCCCAATTCGTAACATTATGTTTTCCCATTCAAAGACACACAATCTCTCTCTATATATATACATACATTGACCTAAGGAAATAAGGTGTTATAAATTTTAAGGACGTATACCCCATTCAAACACTACAATGCATGAACCTTATAACACATCGCATTGAATACTGCCTATAACTATAAATCTAACATCATTAGGAATCACCACCAACTATACCAACATCACTAGGAATCACCATCAACAGTCGAGTTATAACTAGGCATCACCCCTGATTATTTCATCGACACTATGTTTTAAACCAATAATGTCTTCATCAATAGGAATAAACTCTTACTATTTATTCATCAAATGGAATTTATAGTTATTGTTCCATCATAACTATGCTCCCAAGATGAAGATAGAGTGGGGGAGAGTGGGTATTAAACCATATTCCATTTCCAATATAGATATTGAGTAGAACACCTAGAACTCATAGGATTTGTGTGTGTGTGAGGATATTAATTGTATGCGGGTAAATTTATAAGTCCCATTAAAATAAAAGGAAGGATCATAACTAAACATACCCTTCTAAAGGGTCCATAAAAAACTAATATAGCCCAAATACAACTACATCACCCCACAACATCCTCTACCAACTACTAAAACATGTAAAAGTAACATATTATAAAAACAACCACCCAAAACCCATTATTCCATTAACTATTTTTGAATTAGGACAATTCATGATTTCAAAATTTCCAACCTTGATTCATTTAATAGACTCTTCAATTACAAATTTAATTACAAAATATCCTCATATAGAAATCATATTTAATTTTAGCCACAACCCATTTGATTCCTACCCATTTATCAATATTTAATTCATTAATAAATTAAAAAAATATTTAATTCCATACCGTATGTATTTAATTTCAGTAATAACCATTCATATTTGATCGTTAAAAATAATATTCTTTAGCTATTGGGAATGTATAGAATCACAATCACAACAATGGTTAAAAATTCCTAGTAGCTACAACTCACACATACCAAGAGTTCTTCATGTTCAATATGATGACCAATAATAAAAATAATATAAAACTAGTAAACATAAGTGAATTCAGCCTTCCTATTAAATTTCATTAAATTAGGCTCATTATCATGTTTATATAGTTATTACCATCCACTAAAATCAAGGAAAAAGATTATAAATTTCACTGAGGCACAAAATAAGGATAGAGCACATATCCCCTACCACAATCAAGGATTTCCAAATCACTATAAAAGATCCAATAATTATAAGTATAATCAAAATATTGATATTTAGGTAAGAGACCATGAGTAGACTAAAGTAATTTTTTCCCCATCATTATCCTTTAAAACATCAATGAACCAAAAATATCCAATACCACTGCCCTCTCTTTAATTCGAACATTATGGAAATTGTGATGTCATAGGAAGTGAAGACACCACATATTATATAAAATAAGTTCCTTAAATTTGAGATTTAGAGTCACCAAAATGGTTTTTAAAGATGTTTTAATGAAGCAACTAGATTACACTAGAGTAAATTCTGAAAATTGAGATAATGATGAGTTTTTAAGGGGAACTATAATTTATAATGAAAAAATTCTTAAAGGGACCATGAAAGATCTCCCCTAAACATGCCATAATGAATAGGGTATTACCCCAACCCATGGTGAATGACAAGGTTCTACATACAAATGGACCCTAATCCAAGAAACCTACAATATTCAAACCATAATCAATAATAAGAATATATAAACTTGGATAAGGTTGTGGTGAAACCCATTCACCACCCCGTAGCCACTTCTAAATCAACAAAGGCACGAAAATACATCACCCTAATATTTTAAACCATAAGGGATTCTAATATGATTTAATAATCCCCATCTATAACTATTACCCTATAACACCATTTCATGCTAAAACATTAATTGAATTTATAGGGCCAAATAAACCAGCTTTTCTGGGACTCCACACCGTAACATACCTCCACACCATATATAAAACTCTTTATATGCTTCAACACACCACATGACCTAAAAAATATTAAAAGGCCTAGGAACTACCCATATATATGCAGGGAGGAACCTTATTCACTCTAACGTTTCATAGATAAAAAGTAGTTTACCCATATGCAAGATCCCTAATAATGAAACCCACAACTCCACACTAAAAATCTATACATTTGAAGAATTGGTGAAGCTATGAAACCCTTATATGAATATCCAATCAACCTTATACAAGATCACATATGGATTTATCAAAACCTCCACACCATAATCTCCTTCACAGATGAAATTTCATCTCCTAACCCAACTATACTTCCCAAAATCTCTTTTGGATGCCCCAATATCTAAAAATGAGACAAAGTAATGACTATATATGTGATCTATTACATTAGAGAACTATCAGATGATTCCCATCCTTGATAATAAAAAAAAGAAATTAATAGGGATAATGTAATGGTGTAAAAACCCATTTTGAAAGAAAACTCTATGGAATCTCATTACAACCAAAACATGATCTCTAATCAAATCCAACTATCATGAGAATAAAAAATCCTAAAAAATATGAAAAATTGAAGTAATACACGAATAATTAAAATAAAATAATAATAAAAATTCGTACCAAATTGGGGTTTTATATCCACATCATAAAGTCACTCTACCATAAGCTCTCTACCATACCTCCATGCATCCATAGAACAAAAACCAAAAAATGAAACGACCACACAACTCTTTCTCTTTAAGATCCTAGATCTCAAGTGGTTTCTCAAAATAGATTGTGTCGTCTTTAACATCCAACTCTCACTACTCAATGAAGTGGGAGTTGTCATGATGATACCATTGAATCTAGGACATATAGATAATGATACAGATCATATACATCTATAGTGGAAGTGAAAACCAATACTTCATCTCATCAATATGCACCAACACATCAGAATATCTAAATTCATGATTGACATCCTACTCTCTTTGAAAAAGTTTCACATACCCCTGTGAGTGGAAACCATCAAGAATATAGGCTCTCCATTTTAACGACCCAATGTTTTTAAAGGGAAATTCCCTTCTCATAAGTATGTCATAAAATCCAATGAAAACACAACATAATGAACTAGAAAGTACTAAGTGACCTTTAAAAGAGGTTTGTCACTTCTATTTTTGGAATTTCGAAAATACAACATACACAGTTGTGACCAGTATGTTATTTGGAGTCCGATAAGAAAAAATAATTATTGGTGAATAGTAACCTACCCTTATGAATAGTAACACACCCTTATGAATAGTGATAAACCATAATAAATAGTAAAATTACCTATTATAGTATTAAAATCATATTCCACTGAAATTATGATGTACCTGTATTTAGAATTAGTAAATGAATGTTTTAAAATCGGGTTTTAATAATAAATTATGATTTTAATTAAATATTAAATTAATCAATTTTAGAAAATTACTTTTGAAAAATGGAATTCATTTTTGGATTCTACACATTGAAAAATGGTTAGGGTTAATTTTTTGGATTTTTCATAAATGCTAGAATGTTTTATTAATAGTAAAATCCGATAATTAACAATAAATGCTAAATAATGGATTAATTGAGTCATTGATGATGATCTGCTGATGTAAGCCAGATTTTTTCGAAGTCACATCAATTTATTATTGTTATTGGTCATGGAATACTTACTATTCTATGTCTTGTGATGAAATAATCAACAAATGTTTAAAAAATTATGAAAACCCTCCTCCCCTCCACTATAAATACCACCCATTATTACCTCTTCTCTTCACTCCTCTAAAGACCTCCCACTTGCCAATATTCTTACCAAATATATCCCCTAGATCCTCCACCGCTTCCCAAATACCCTATCCTCTTAAAAATTTGAAAAAATCTCCCCATAAGAGGTTCTCAAAGGAGGAAGTTTCAAGAGGTAAATTCCTCTTTCCAATTCCATCGTTTATTTTTATGTTCTTTTATTTTTGTTTCATTTCACACCTACCTTCACCCAAATAGTATAATAACTCCAGTAACACACATGTAATGGAATTTTTTTTATGATAATTGGATATTTCATTGTCTTCTATATTTTCCCAATCTTTTATTTGAAAGTAATGAAAGCACCATTTGAGATGTGCTAATTTAGCATATTCAAGGACAACAGTATATCAATTTCTATTTTTCATCTTTAAATATCATCATGAAACCATCTTTTTATGGTCGTACCTGATTATATATATGTAATATATCATATTTTTATTATGTATTTTTTTTTTCAAATGGTATTATTTTATAAATCAAAACATGTTCTTTGTAATCAAACCCACAAGTTAACAAAAATGGTTGTCACTTTGGTTTTATATAATAGTTCGACTTCACACTAAGTAAACAAATTAAATTTAAACCCAGTTAATCTCCTTTATGTTCACTAATATAATATAAATTCAATTTTGGACAACCACTTTCATCTTACATGTTTATCCAAACATAAATATAAGTGAACCAGTCATTAAAATCAAGTAAAAAACGAGCTGGACAATGAAATTGAACCTCATAAGCAATCAAAAAGGTTATGAATAAACTTAAGATTATTATAATAAACCAATTAAATATATAAAGGTGTATGGAATTATTAATTAATAAACCTAAATTTTTTATTCATGTCTTTAATAACAAGTGGAGAACACCAACAAATTTAAGGTAAGGGATCCTCCCCATTTCACTTTTATTTCAAGATTGTCCTCTATGTTGTTCCATTTTATGTGTGATCCCTAATTATGGGGTATTATTTTTCACTTTCCCCATACTTCCCTTATGATTTATATGTTATTAGAAACCCTATTCTCTCTCAAAAAATCCATTTTAGGTACACTCGATACCATGCTAATAATCCGTAATGAATTCAACCCGAAGCTCCTTTACTCCTTTGGGTTTCTCTATCATTCCTTTTACCCAAATGAAGTTGTCTTTTACTCTTATGTACAACTTCTACATAATTTTTATATGCTTAAAAATAAGCTTCCAAGAACCATCTCTCATTATCTTTTGGGTATATACAAGATTTTTTAGTGATTCCCTCCTCGATACCCCTTGATAAGAAATTATGTTTTAAGGGAATTTCCTGAATTCTTAACCGATTTCAAGTGCACTCTATATTATGTTTTAAAGAACAATTGTCTTTATAAAATCATTATTTTCATTATTAGGACATTCTTGGTTCACTTATGGTTTTATATAAAATATTTTTCCCTTTTATATTTTAGAAGCTCTATAGTATTTTCCTTAAAACCGCACAAAATATTTTAATGCTAAAATTTCACAAATACACTTCTTACAAGTTGTAACTACTTTTTGACATCACATACCATATAATATTCCCATTTAATGTCCATGTATAATTACTTTATTTCATGGACACTTTTATGATAAACCCATTGGTTATTATTTATTTCATGGTTGGGGTACCTAATTCTTTCCATGGGTACCCTTATGTTTATGTATAGTTGATTATGTATGATTATTGGTGTGGCAAGATTATTTATGTGGAAATAATATTCATGAAAATTATGATATGGGTGAAACCATATAGCGCTCCAATGATTTGGTTAAAGTTAAGTCTCATGAGATGCAATGTGAAACAGGATTGGCGGTTAGCCTTGACCAGTACTAAAATGGGAAATAAGATTGGTAGTTAGCCTTGAACTGTACTAAAGAAATGTCTAATTATTATGCCACATTTATATGATTTAATGTTTATATAATCCCATTCTTATATGATATTATTTTATATGTTATATTCTTTGTTATCATTATGTCATGCCTCCTAACTCATGTACTTAAGAGGTATCCTTCAGTTCATTCCCTTACTGGGATTTTTAGCTCATCCATTTGTTCATTTGTTCCCCATGGTACCCAATGCAAATGTAAGGGCTCTGAGGAAGTCAGGAGATCTTTATGGAGATTAAATAAAGAAATGTTTTTTATCCCCATGTTTTATGATTTATGTACCTAGTCTTCCAAGACACTAGACTTAACGATCCATAGCCTGCACTCTGATGTATAATTATGCTTAAAATCATATATGGTTACATATAAAAGGCTTTGGTCACTATAGTTGGTATCATAGGATGGTATAGTTATTTTTGGTTATTAGGAATAGATAACCATAGTGAGAACCTTAAGGAAGAGACGAAGTATAATAAAACATCCCGAAATTTGGGTAAGTATAGAGTAAGTGGTTTATCAAGAAAATACATCTCTGTCTAGATATGAGCAGGTAGAGGCAGCTCTGGCACATATGTACCTAGGAGTGAAAACTCCAACAAGGTGTTTTGGGCATGACCTAGGGTGTACTGGTACAAGACAATGGTCCTTGCTACACTCTTTGTTATGACACTCCTGGGGGATATGATTTTGTAGATTCATGAGCTATGTACAAACCATTATTAATTGACAAAAAAATCCCATAAGAATATAAGGTAAGAAATAGATTAAGGATAACCTAGATTTAAACCTAAGGAATCACAAGTTAATATGTACTTCTTATTTATAAGTACATCCATTTATGTTGTAATTTTACTTTTTATGCTTAATAGCTATGTATTCAAAACCTCTAATTATACACTCTTTTTCTTAGTTAATGGTGGGAAATAGAAGAACACACTCCAACAACCAATGTGATAGGAAGTGTGAAGATTTCCATAATGATATGCCTGATAGGACTGGAATGGGTACTCAAAACTTCATGACAGTACTTGTTCAGATGGATAACGTTATGAATATTAACTTCAATCTTGTGGAATACGCTCCTCCGAGGAAAGAGAAAGTTATCGTAGAATCCTTCATATGGAAATGACCTCTCATGTTTAGTGGATCTTATGATCCCCTCCTCGTAGAAAAATGGATTAACTCAATTGAAAAGATATTCTCCATCCTCTAGTGATCGAAAGAAGAGAAGGTTGTACTAGCAGTCTATCATATTGATAGGGAAGCTGATCAATGGTGGAAACTAATCAAGAATAAAATGTCCCAAGAAGAAATTGCTTCCTTGGATTGAGAGGAATTCAAGAGGATGTTCTCAAGAAATAATTTCCTCAAAAAATTCATCTCAAGATGGAAAAGGATTTTCTCAAACTCAAGAAGAAGGGAGATGATTCCATCAGGGCGTATGAATCAAACCTTACAAGGATTTCAAGGTACGAATCCTGCTTTGTCATGAACACCGAATGAAAGGTGGATCGATTCTTTAGCGGACTAAAGCCGAGTCTGCAAAAAGAATTGGTGATTCGATACTTTGACATTTTTGAGGATATTGTCTGTTGTTCCCTCAAGGTTGAAATGAAAATTGGAGACTCTCAGTGGTCTCATGGGCCTAGTGACAAGAAGAGGAAAATGGGGAACTACATGGGTGGTTCATCAAAAAAAATCCAATGATGGAATGAAGCCTGAATTTTACCCTTGAAAAAATTATGGGAAGAAGAATCTTGGTAACTATCTAAAGGGAACCAAGAATTTCTTCAAATGTGGAAAGTTTGGTCATGTATCCAAGAACTGCCGAAGGGATATGAAAAATCCTGATAATTTCGAGAAGAAAGGAAGGTTCATATCAACACTCAGCCAATAGTGTAGTGTTACAATCATAAGGTGCATAGGAATTATGAAAACAATTTCCCTAAGCTGGGGGTTGTTGGAGGAAATCAATAACAACCTCTAATGGAACAAGGATGGTATTATGCTATCACTACTACTGAGGTGGAGGCGGAGAATGATGTGGTGACAGGTACGTTAGTTATTCATTCAAGAATAACGAACGTACTATTTGATTATGGTTCTATGCATTCTTTCATATCTTGAAATTTTAGTAGAAAAATTCAAACAACACCTCAAAATTTGGAGGAAAAGTTATTAGTGAGAATATCTAACGAGGTAATCGTTGTGTCCATGGTATATAACTCCTCCCTGGTTTACGTTTGTGGATTGAACCTCCCTAAAAATTTCATCATGCTTCCTGCAGTGGAGTTTGATTCTATATTGGGAATAAATTGGAAATATTTGTACAAGGCCAACATCAACTATCGTTAAAGGGAGATTAATCTTCATATCTTGAAGTATTCTCAGATTCTTCACATGTGTCAGGAGGAAAATGAGTCTCATTTTTATTATTCATCTCAAGTGTGGATATTGATGCCTTATGAGAAAGAATTTATAGCTCAAATGATTGAGACAACAGATAGAATCATGCTTGAAGGCATGCCCATCGCGGGGGATTACACTGATGTATTCCCTGAAGAGTTGCCTTATCTTCCTCCTGACCGAGAGGTTGTGTTCTCAATTGAACTTATTTCTGGATCTTTGTCTATATCAAAGACAACTTACAGAATGACCACCGTAGAGCTGGAAGAACTGAAAAAGTAGTTACATGAGAATATTGAGAAGGGTTTCATACGCCTGAGTGCCTCAACTTGGGGTGTGCCAGTACTCTTCATCAAGAAGAAGGATGGATCAACGTGCCTCTACATTCATTATCGCGAGTTCAATAAATTCATGATAAAGAAAAAGTATCCCCTACCAAGGATAGATAAGTTGTTTGATCAGCTTTGTGGGGCCAGTTGTTTCTCTAAGGTGGACCTTTGGTTGGGATATCCTCATTTAATGGTGACGAAGGAACATATTCCCAAGGCTTCCTTTCGAAAAAGTTATGTACACTATGAGTTCATACTGATGCCCTTTGGACTCACTAATGCTCCAGAAATTTTCAGGGATTTAATGAATAGAGTCTTTAGAGATTAACTTGTCAAATTTGTGGTAGTCTTTATTGATGATATTCTGATATACTCCAAGAGAATGGAGGAACATGAGGAGAATTTGAATACTGTGTTAAATACTTTGTGAAGGGAGAAGTTGAATGTAATGCACTGAAAATGTAAATTCTGGATGGGGGAAGTATCATTGTTAGGGCATGTTATCCCCAAAAAAAGGGATATCTATCGACCCTTCCAAGACAAAGGAAATTGAAGAGTGGCCCATGACAACTTCTTTAATGGAGATACATAGATTTTGTGGTCTACAAGGGTATTATCCGTGATTTTTGAAGAACATTTCATGATTTTCAAACCTAATGTCCAAGATGACATAGAAGGGGATAACTTTTGTCAGGATGGAAGAATGTGAGGTAAGCTTCAAGGATCTAAAGAGGAGGCTGATCACTGCACTTGTTCTCAAATTACCTTAAATTGGAGAACATTTTGTGATATAAAATGATGCTTCAAAGAAAGTCTTCGGTTTTGTAATAATAAAAAATTATAATGTTATAGCCTATGCCTTACGACAGTTGAAGATCCATGAGCAAAACTACAAGAGTCATGCACTAGAGCTGGAAGCCTTGATTTTTTCCTTGAAGATCTCGCATCACAACCATTACAGTGAGAAATGTGACAAATACACCGACCACAAGAGCTTAAAGTATATATTCACACAGAAGGATCTCAACATGCATCAAAGGACATAGTTAGATCTAATCAAGGTTTACGATTGCTCTATTCACTATCATCCTGGAAAGGCGAACAAGGTAGGTGATGATCTAAGTAGAAAAGAACCTACTACACTATCCATGTTATGGATTGAGAAAGACCCTATCTTCTTGGATAAAAGTATGGATTTAGAAATCTTAAGGGTAGGGGATTCATCCTACGTTACCCAAATGACTGCGCAACCATCCATTCAAGATAAGATCGAGTAAGCACAATGGGATGATGTGTTGTTACAAAAGAGGGTGAGTGCAGTAAAAGAAGGGAAGCTGAAAGGGTTCCATATCAATGATGATTGTGTGATTTGATTTGGAATGTGTCTTTGTGTGCCTTCATCAGATGGTAAAAAGAATGAGATATTAGAAAATGCACATAGCAGAATATTCTTTATCCATCTTGGGAGTACCAAGATGTACCGTGATCTCCAAGAACACTTCTGGTGGGATAACATGAAGAAGGAGATTACAGAATATATATCAAGGTGCTTGGTATGTCAGCAAGTTAAAGTAGAGTTACAAAATTCCAAAGGGATGATGCATCCATTGTCTATACCACTATGGAAATGGGAGAATTTCACTATTGAATTTTCCATGGGTCTCCTGAAGATGTTGAGGGGAAATAGTGCGATATGGGTTGTGGTTGACCGACTCTACAAGACTTCCCATTTCATCGCTATTAGGGAAGACCTATCGCTTGACCAAATTTCCCAAATAAATGTGAAGGATGTGGTGTGACTGCATGGAGTTCAACTCTCAATTGTCTCTAATCAGGATCCAAGGTTCACATCTAAATTCAAGAGGAGTCTTTAACATGATTTGAGTACTGAATTAAATTTCAGCACAACCTATCATCCCCAAACTGATGGCCATTCTGAAAGGACTATTCAGATGATTGAAAATATGCTAAGAGCCTGCTATCTAGAATTCAAAGGTGGATAGGATCAGAATCTCCCATTGGTTGAGTTCTCATTCAAAAATAGCTTCCACTTGAGTATTTAGATGGCTCCGTATGAAGCTTTTTATGGAAGGCGATGTAGAACTCCAACCTGTTGGGATGATGTTGGATAAAAAAGTTACCTGGACCTGATATTGTGCAAGAGATATTAGAGAAGGTTCAAGTCATCTAGGAAAACATCAAAGAAACTCAGAGTTGGAAAAAGAGATATGTTGAAAACCATCTAAGGGACTTGGAGTTTGACGTTGGAGATATATTCTTCCTTTGAGTATCACCATGGAAGAGAGTCATGTATTTTTGAAAGAATGGGAAGCTAAGCCAAAGGTACATTGGCCCCTTTGCGATCCTTTACCGCATATGAGATGTGTCCTATTGGCTTGCACTTTCATCGAATATGGCTCGAGTTCATGATTTGTTTCACGTATCACTCCTGAGGAAGTACATACCTGATCCTTCACATGTACTAAACTCAGAGGTGGTGCAGTTAGAAGATGATCTCTCTTATGGGGAGAAATCGATGATGATTCTGGACCGAATGTATAAGGTTCTACGCAATCAGACAACCCACCATTTCAAAGTGTTGTCGAGGAACCAAAATTTTGAAGAAGCTACTTGGGAACCAGAGGAGGAAATGAAGGAGAATTACCCTAACCTATTTACGGCATAGAATGTTGAATGAAATTTCGAGGGTGAAATTTCATAAGGGGGGAAGAATTTAATGACCCAATGTTTTTCAATGTAAATTACCTACTCATAAGTATGTTAAAAAATCCATTTAAAACACAAAATAATGAAAAACTAAGTGCTATGTGACCTTTAATCATAGTTTTTTCACTTTTGGGTTTGGAATTTCAAAAATCTGACATACACAGTTGTAAGAAATATGTTATTTCAAGTTCGATAAGGAAAACTTAATTTTTGTTGAATAGTAACCTACCCTTATGAATAGTAACATAGCAATTTGAATAGTGGTATTCCCAAATGAATAGTAACCTTACCTATGATTGTATTAAAGTAATATTCAAGTGAAATTATGATGTACCTGTATTTTAGAATAAGTAAACGAATGTTTTATAAATGGGTTTTAATAATAAATTATGATTTTAATTAAATATTAAATTACTCATATTTAGAAATTTATTTTTGAAAAATGGATGTAAATTTTGGATTCTACAATTTGAAAAATGGTTAGGGTCAATTTTTTGGATTTTTCAGAAATATTGGAATTTTTGATGAATAGTAAAATCCGATAATTCACAATAAATGAAAAATAATGGATTAATTGAGTCACTGATGATGATATGTTGATGTAAGCCCAATTGGGTCTAAGTCACATGCAATTATTACTTTTCTTTTCCATGAAATACTTACTATTACTTGTCCTGTGAAGAAATAATAAACTAATGATTTAAAAATTATGAATACCCTCCTCCCCTCCTCTATAAATACCATCCATTCTTACCTCTTATCTTCACTCCTCTTAAGCCTTGTGCCTTACCAATATACTGAAAAAATATCTCCCCAAGCTCCCACCCCTCGTCTATAATCCCCTAGCCTCTTCAAAATACCAAATCCTCTCCCCTTAAGTGGTTTCCAAATGAGGATGTTTCAAGAGGTAAATGCCTCTTTCCTATTCCTTCTTTTCTTTTATATTCGTTACTTTTTGTTTCTTTCCTCACCTCCCTTCACCCAAATAGTATGATAACTCCAATAACATACATGTAATGGAATTTTTTTTATGCTGATGGGATATTTCATTATATTATCTCTTTTCCCCACCATTTATTTTAAGGAAATGAAAGAACCAATTGAGATGTTCTAATTTAGCACATTCAAGGACAATGATTTATCAAATTTATATTATCAGATTTAAATATTTTCATGAAACCATTTTTGTTATGGTTTAACCAGAATATATATATGTAATATATCCTATTTTTATTCTGTAATCTTTTTGTACAAATGGTATTATGTTATAAATCAAAACATGTTATTTGTAATCAAACCCACCAATTAACAAAAACAGTTGTCACTTTGGTTTTATATAACAGTTTGAATTCACCCTAAGTAACCAAATTAAATTTAAAACTATGTAATCTCTTGTATGGTCACTAATATAATATAACTTCAATTAAGGACAACCACTTTCATATTACAAGTTTATTCAAACATAAATATAAGTGAACCGGTTATTAAAATCAAGTAAACAAACGAGTCCGAACAGTGAAATTGAACCTTATAACCAATCAAAACGGTTATTAATAAACATAAAATGATTATACTAAAGAAATAAAATATATAAGTGGTTGTGGAATTATTAATTAGTAATCCTAATTTGTTTATTTAGGTTTTAATAACAAGTGGAGAACACCAACGAATTTATGGTATGGGATCCTCCCCATTTCAATTTTATTTCAAGATTGTCCACTATGTTATTCCATTTTATGTGTGATACCTAATGATGGGGTATTATTTAAAACCTTCCCCATACTTCCATAAAGATTTATAAGATATTATAAACCCAATTCTCTCAAAACAAATCCCTTTTAGGTACACTTGATACCATGCCAATAATCCATAACGAATTCTACCCGAACCTCATTTACTCTCCCGGGTTTCTGTATCATTCTTGTAACCCAAATGAAGTTATCTTTTATTTTTTTGTAAAAGTTCTACATACTGTCTATAGGATCCATAATCAGGTTCCAAGATCCATCACTCATTCTCATTTGTGTATATACATGATTTTTTTGTGATTCCCACCTCGATACCCCCGATAAGTAATCATGTTTTAAGGGAACTTCTTGAATTCTTACCCAATTTCAAGTGAACTCTATCTTATGTTTTAACCCACCATTGTATTTATAAAATAAGTATTTTTATAGTGAATAACTTCTTGTTTCACTTCTGGTTTTAAATAAAAGATTTTTCCATTTTCTATTTTAAAATCACTATAGTATTTTGCTTAAAATCACACAAAATGTTTTAATGCTGAAATTTCCCAAATAAATTTTTTACAAGTTGTCACACCTTTTTTTCATCCCATAGCATGATATATGCCTATTTAATTTCCATGTATAATTCATTTATTTCATGGAAACTTTCATGATATGACCTTTGGTTATGATTTATGTCATGTTTGTGGTTCCTAATTCTTTCCTTGGGTACACTTATGTTTATGTATGGTTGATTATGTAAGATTGTTGATGTGGAAGGATTGTTTATGTGGAAAGAATATTCATGAATATTTTGACATGGGTACACCCAGATATAGATCCAATGAATTGGGTAATGTTATGTCTAATGAGATGCGATGTGAAACGGTATTGGCGGTTATCCTTGACCCATACTAAAATGGGAAACGGGATTGACGACTAGCCATGACCTGTACAAAAGAAATGTCTTAAGATTTTACAACATTTATATGATTACATGTTTATATGACTAAATGTTTATATGATATGATTTCAAATATTTGATGCTTTTTATCATTATTTCATGTCTCCTAACTCATGTGCTTTAGATGCATCCTTATATTCATTCCCTTACTGGGCTTTTTAGCTCATGCCTTGGTTCATGTGTTCCCCATGGTACCCAATGCAGATGTAAGGGATGAAAGGAAGTTAGGAGCTCTTTATGTAGATTAAATGAAGAAATGTTTTTTAGCCCCATGTTTTAGTTTTTATGTACCTAGTCCTCCAAGACAATAGACTTAACGATACTTGGCTTGTACTCTGATGTACAATTATGCTTAAAATCATGTAATGTAATATATAAAAGGCTTGGGTCGCAATATCCATCCTCCAATTCTAATTTTCACATCATATTATTATTATAAGATTAGTAGAGGTCCTACACAACCATTTTTTCTATTGATCCATATAGATATTCTCTATCATACTTTTTATCACATCTAGACCATGGACTATTATGACCCCAACCTCAGTCCTACACAATAGAGACAAACATGGATATGCATAAAATTCCTTGAAATGGGACATTTTGATGGTTGAGTGTTTGATATTGTTTTATGAAATCATAAACACGGTTATATTTTTCACTAGTGAACCTCCAAAACTCAGAATGAAAGCATGCATCAAATCAAACAATGTCTAGATGTTCTTCTCCATACATCTGTCTATCTAGGTATGAATAATAGTTATAAGGGATAGATATGATCCAAAATAATCTAGGAATCCTATCTTGATTCACATGATAAATTGATGGTCCTGATTAAATCTCTTATCAAGGATATAGTCCATTTTAATTCATTACCAAACCTCAAATAATATCATGAAGGACCAAGGAAGTTGTGATTCACCACCACATTATTTTGTGAAACCCAATAAAAAAATGACCATCCTTTGATGTATCCATAACTAAACCTCACTCAAACATCACATGTTAATTAATTTTAACCTCATGCATCCAAAACATTCAGTTTTACAACTTCCTATATATCATATGGTATTATAGGACCTGCATGATTTCTCTATGGGGAATGGAATGTCCTCCATTTTCATCATGCATATGAGGATTACATCAATGCACATGACTATGACGTAGTCCTGTAAATCATTGAACATTGAATTTATGAGCCCCATTAACACAATCAGTGGGCCAATGAAACCAAAAAACATGAATATTAACTCAATGTTTCCATGACTACATATGATCGACATCCATGGTATATCTTCTTCTTTACCATCACCTGATGATATCTAGACCCCAAATCAAATTTTGAGAACAAAATATCTTCTTTCATAATGTTTAATAGATCATATATCCTTCGAAGGGGTAACAGTTCCTAATTTTTAGATTGTTCAATATCTGGTATTCCATAAAAATAGTCAAATTATATTCTAATATCTTTTAGAACAAAACAAAATCACCCCATGGAGAAACACATTTAAAAAAACCCGCACTATAATAAATCATTGATCTACACCTTGAACAAATAACTCTCCATCAGAAATATGATATGTATCCATAAAAATTGGATATGTTCTTGACTATAACACTATCTAAAACCTTGAACCTTTTCAAGTGGATATTTCCCTAACATCATTATGGAGGATTTCAAGAATCTGATAAAAAACTCTTCGAGTCACAACATCAAAATATTCCAATGAAAAATACATCAAATAAAGTAAAAGGGGCTCCACATGACTTCCACCCACTCATTAATTCCTCTCATCAATGAACAACACTAAATTGACCTCTACATCAATGACAAAAAATCATGCCCAAATGAAATATAAAAATATAGATATGGAATAGAACCAATCCATGCCAAATATGACATTTTAATATTGTGTTGATTAGAATATAAAATCTCACATTGAATTGTACTTCCCCATCAATAGTATATACACCCAACACACATTATATAGCATCTCCTAAGCTTAAAAAAGGTGGATAACACTTGGGAACTAAAATTATCTCCACCTCTAGACCAAATAGATGGAACAAAGAAGGCACAATAAATAAGTGAAAACCTATATAGTCAAATAAATAAAAAACAATTACACTTGATAAACTAATCCAAATATATATAACCTCTTGTCCTTATGGTGTTGGAGCCCCTATAGAATTAATCTATTCGTGTATAAATATTGTTCCTCACTACAAATGACCTCTTTAACTGTGACATGGTCTTGGTCCCTAAGGACAAATATGGCGACAAGGATAATATATTCAACTTGTACCCAAACATAGATATTTTTAAAACTGTGGAATTGTATTCTAAAATTTCACTATAATTCCATATATAAGATACATCCTAAGGAGAACTTAATTTTATTAAAGCTAAAAAGGTTTTGGAATTCCCATACCATACTGACCTAATTAAAGAATTAAGAACCAAGACAAATAGTTACCTTGACCCCTACATGAATAACATGACAAAATTAACCCCTAAATAGACTCTAAATAATTTCCAACCTTATAATAGTGTAAAAAAACAATTGAGTTTAGCACCCTAATGATTAGGACATCGACATCCCTAACATCCATGACCCCCCTATAAAGCTCTAATCCCCTAGAAACTCATCTAACATCACTTGTAAGGAAATAATCTTTGCAGATGAATCTATTCAATAACTTATTCCATCATATTCACCTCTAGTTACATAGTAATAATAAATAGGGTGAATATATATCTAATAAATAGATGTAGTGTGTCATCGAGATACCATTGGTGATACTCCTTATAATGAAAAATGGCTAAATTAATATAGAGAAGGTCCTTAAAACGGATCCTTATCTCCTGCACACATAGACTCCCATGATAATGGGAGTGAAGATCCGACCTCTTTTTCACATTTATCACCGATGAAATGAAATAAATGCAGAAATAATTCTAAAATTCATCCAAAAAAATGCATGTTCCCTTCATTTCTCGAAGATATAGTGTAGTTCACTAATTCACCACCCATCATATCTAACTAATCACTAATAAAATCCAATACTCATCACAGACTAAAATTAAATTCGTGTATATCTCAATGTTCATTATCCATTTATCTACCTCCTAACTGCAGATTCACCCTCACCCATCTCCAAAATTTGATTCTAGAAGTATGTAACATATTATACCACATTTCACCCACATTATTCTATTTTATCATAAAAAAATATAATTGACTAGATTTATAACCCTCTTCTCCATAATATATACATAGATGATGTCTATGTGAAATACTAAAAAATTCAAAGGGACCCATAATCTCAGTAACATTGAGTATACTCATATTATTTTGATTTAGTTCATTATTAATTTCTTGATATCATCCTGTTTAATCAAAATCATAAGAAAACATAATGTGTTTTCATCTCATACTTATCCACCAAGTACTAATGTAAAATTGCATATCACATTGAAAAATATTAATCTCCTTATTCTGGATCACATGGGGCATTAAAATCATGTTTCTTAGTCAGTCTCCCATAATAAAATCATGAAGTAATATCAAATTGAATTGTTTTACTACCATCGCATACACACCTCACAATTTCCTAAATACATGCTCCATAATAACTATAAAAAACCTTAATATCACTATATCATGACCCCACCCTCTGTAGGTATAAATCCAAAAAAATAGAATGAGAGAGAGTAACCCTTGAAGACTACCTCCAATAGCACCTGAGTTGGATTCTAGTCCAATGTTTATAAAACACATAATGAGATAAATTACCATAAGTAATCACTAGAATAGAATAAAAACCCCCATCCAATCCCAATGTAATAAGTTTAATATAACCATCATCCCATAGTGAATGTAAAGGGAGCCAAATAGATTCCCCAAAATAGAAATACTAAGAAGAAAACTAAGGAAACAACTCCCTAGAAACTTTAACCACTAAGGTAGTTGTGTCCAGCTCAGTCTCTAAGACCCTATTGCAATCATGAAATAAATTTTATATGATAGGGGATACAATAAAATACACACTCAATTAAATCATACCAAAGAGATTTTTAGTAAAATTTAGATATAATAATCATGATCATTTGAATGAAAAAAAGAACTTACATGCACCTATACAGGTAATATAATTTCATTACACTAATCATAAATTAACACATCTGTTGTAATAATGTAATATAAAGAAAATTAAATTACATGAAACACTACCCCACTAGTTTTATAACTTAAAACACAATTACAAAACATAATATGATCTCATGCATTCTATATGTGTATATATACCAAAATAAATCTAGGATAGTAAGGTATTGTGAATAAGAAGGGAATCAACCTCGTTTCATACTCATGCCTTGCCTAAAACCCACAATGAATCAGATCATATAATTCCTAAAACTAGAAACTAATCATTACTTTTCATCACCAAAAACTAATTTTTCATTACTTGGAATCCCAATTAACTTTTTCTTGATCACTAGGAATCAAACCTTATTATCTCACCATCACTAGGAACCACCACCAACTATCTTATCATCACTAGGAATCCACATCAACTACATAATTATCACAAAACACATCAGCTAGAGAGACGTATGGGAGAGGGTGTAGTCAATGATTAACCATTGTAAACCTAGTTATTATTGAGAATGGCTGAATCCTAAAAAAATATTGCACTGGAATTGATATACATTATAGTTTCGTTATATTTTAAAATAAATTAAAAGTAAAAAAACTGATAGTCACACAGAATAATCAACTTAAGGGTTGACATAAAATAACACTATCATATCCCATAATAATACAAAATCAACCAATTAAATTTAACACTAACTTATTCCACATTTAAAATAAACGCACTATAAAAAACTTCATATTCAATTTATAATTCTCCCTCAACCTAGTTAAAAAGGGGTGTTTACTTTGCTTAAGATAAAGGCCTTGAACCCATATCATTTTGAATATTCAATTCATTGTTTAATTACCATATATTTAATTTCATTACACAATTTTTTAATTCAATAACCCTCAATTCACATTCCATAATTAGTAATTGTATTCCATAGAAATCGGGAAGCTATAAAAATTCCACTAGATAATAGCACAACAACTTCCCAAAATAGAAACCAACCATCCAAAAAAATATAGAACCAAAAATATCCCAATCTAATCTAAACACAACCTCATTAACTCAACAAATTTAATTTTTGAACCAGTCATCATCATCACCCTACAATCACCGCAAAAACCATTCAAGCACAAGAATATGAGTAAGAAAAGAGAAAACACATAAATACTTATTTTAGATAAATACATTTCCATAATTTCAATTTAATGGGTTATATCATGAAATTGAATAATCTAATTCTTTTCCATTATCATAGAATATCAATAAAAAATCGGTTTTACAATTCAAATTATTTACAACACACACAACACAATAGTTCTTCATTTTTAAGGCAAATAATAGTAAGGGAAATAACATAAAACTGGTCCAAACATGTGTAATCACCCATAAAATTAAACTTAGTTTGATCCAATTCATTATAGTATTTAGCTAGTTATTAACTTCAACCCAAATTAATAATAGGTCATTATATTTTCATAGATATATAAATGAAGTAGAGAGATTAGATCCCATACCCGAATAATTGCTTTGATAACTAATTTGCAGGATCTATGTTAGGAGAAGATGATAAAAAGACCTAGATATCCCCAAAAGGCCAAGAAAACATAAAAAAATTCCCACATAAAACTATAACCATAATATCTGTCAAAATAACATTACACAAAACCAATCCCATTCTAAAATAATAACGTGAAGGAAATTGGGAATAAAAGATAAATCTCTATAGATTATCAAGAAACATATATTGAATCCAAAAAAAAATCTACCCAAAGGGCTCAGAAGGATTCCTAAGGCAAAGATGATGACCCATTAGCTAAGAGAAAATTTGGGAGAGTGATGAGTTTCAAGGGTGTTATATAATTTATACCCAGTAGTTTTTTAAAGAGACACTGGAGAATCACCCATAATCATACTATACTGAATATGGTTCTACCCCAAACAATATAGATTGAAAAGGTTATAAAAAATTGGCACTGACCCAAATAAACATCCAAATTTATTATATAGGTAGTTACTGAATCCCATATTCATATGTACACCTTTGGATCTACCTATGAACAATGACACAACTACCCTAAAATCATGAAAAGCATGAAAATATTCCACCCTAAGAAACTAAGCTACAAGGGATTATCCTACTCCATAATAATCTCACACAGGTCCTCTATATTGTAACAACAAGTTATCCTCAAGCACACATCATATACATAGGGCCACCAAAACTGGACTCTCCAGAACACCATGTTTTAGCTTACCTCGAAACCACAACCAAAACTCCCTTAACCCTTAATCATGTCATAAGAAATCCTAAATGTTAAATAACTTTGGATATAACCTAATGATAAATTGAGATAACCCTTATGCACAATACACATACGTATAATATAAACATCATTCCCTTATCCATGATAACCTATGGAGAAATCCATATCCCCTTGCTATAAGTATTTCTTTACATAGACCAAGTGATGTCAAGTGACACTTGTGCAAAGATAAAATCACCCTTAAGAGATACCTCCATTGAAATAACCCATTTATCCATGCTATAATATGGTCCCTATATTAAATTTATTCTCTAAATCATTATATCCTTCTATGATAATCCTATGGATTCCTCCATCCAAAAAACCAGAAAAATTAATTGATTGACGATCTATGATTTTACATGTGGATGATTATTTTTCTTCATCTGGTAGGTGATCTAATGATAAAATCCAACTTATTTATTTGGATGTCTTATGATTATATCTTGTGTAAATTTTGTTGGAGTTGGTAGCCCTGAAATTACTTTACTAAACTTAATGATTACATGTTTTCATTGTCTTGAATATATATAACGTTTCTTATCACATAATTATTATTCATCTACATGATGCAGTATGTGATAATGTATTAAGGATTCAGGTCAAGTCAGCATTACATAGTAGTTCCCCACTATGTTGAGATACTTTAAATGCTTTGATAGTATTCTTTAAACCTATCTTCTATAGATGGATGTTATTTTTTGACAGGAGACATTCGATACAGTCTATTAAGGGTATGATGCTCATAATACCTTGAGATAACTTATCATGGTGTTCTCCCTTAGTAATATCCAAGAAGGGAGGTTATGAGAAGAGACCTCCTGGTAGGAAATAAAAATTTTATGTGAATTGGATGTTCCTATTTGGGATTATTTTTATTAGTCCTTAGACTTTAATATTATCATTTATTTATATCATTAGTCATATACTTTGATGTATTTATGAAAACCATGGTGAAATATTCTCATAGTTGAGTAGGATACATTGTGTGCAGCATGATTGATATTGACTTAATGGATAATGTGAGGGATGTTTTATCCCTTATATCTCCTAATATGTGATGATATCATGTGACCTTTGATGGGAATGGAACCTTGTGGATAAAGACATGGTCATGATGTTCCATGAGAAAGTTCATTTCTAAAAATTCAATGAAAGAGACATTGACCACATGGGATCATGACACTAGTACATATCCTTTTTGATTTGAGATATCATGACAAAGTGATTATATTTTATAGTAAGAATTTGTATGAGTTTTTATGGAATTGAGACATTAAATTTTTTATCCATGGGTTCCTTGACATGTTACTATATGATAACTTTGGAATCTAGACATATTCAAATATTTCCACTGAGAAAGTGGAATAGAGGGTGAAAAAACTATGTACATACACAATCTCAGTTAAATTAAATATTGAATTTAACATGTTAGAATAAGTATCATTTCTACTCTTGGTTTTATAATTACTTGAGTTTGGTTGATCTCCTAGATTTAATAATAATTTATTCCAAAGAATAAAAAAGTTAAATAATAATAATAATTATTATTTATTTTTTAGGATCGGATATTATAACATTTATTATATATATATATATATTGATGGGTAATTCTATTATTTATATTTACTAAAAAATGGTCATTATTTAAGTTTTAGTAAATTATTAGGACAAATGGAATAATTTTTAAATTCAAATTAGAAATAATATATATGATATTTAACAACTGTTAGGTGATTCACATGTCAAGTGACTAATAAATATATTATTATTAAGACATGGAGATCACTAATAATTAATGAATTGGAAAGGGAGTTGTGTGAATGTTACAAACCGTAAATCTTCTGCAATATATATCTTATTATATCAATTTTTAAAACACAATTGTCATTAAAAAATAGAATTAACCTCTCTCAATACCTATAGATAATTTTAGACATATAATGTGTGATATATCCACTTATTATCATAATCCATCTAGTGAAAATTTATAATTCTTAAGAGAGTTATGTAGTGATCAACCATGAAAGTTTCAAGTGATTAGGATAATCCATCATACAAGTTGATGATTCTATTGCAAAATTTAGATATTTTGGTGCATGTGTGGATCACCTCTAGAGGGACCATACACTTGGATACTATAGTTCAATGAAAATACAAGGAGATCATGTCAACTAGATCTTTGGCAGAGAAAGAATTACATGTACAGGTAATTATAGAACTACTCATAAATTAGTTATAAAATAAATGTGAAGATCCTCATCTTATAGTTCCATCATTTAATGAAGTCATGTAATCTAGAAATTTAACTTTTTATGATGTTATTTATCATGTAAAATAATGATCACTTGAAATTTAATACCATATAGCTAATTTGGGCATGCAATATAGGTGATTTTACTTTACCAGAAACCTATAAGTGGTATCAAAGCAGCAACATGGTTAATTTATAATTATTTATTAATAATTAATTGAATGGTATGAATTTTTAATTTCATTTACTTTAGACCTATTCATTAATGAAATTGGAACATCATTTTCTATTATTTTTTTTCTCTGTTCCCACTCATGTAATAAATAAACATTATAAGAAAAAACAAAGAGTCATCCAAAAACACTATATATAAATTCCATAGTTTCTTTCCATTTAACAAAACAACACAGGATGTGTACCCATAATACAAAAATTGTGTACCCTTGTATCATGTGTGTATATCTTGATAATATTTTATTAAACCAGTGAAATCATATCAAAGGTTTGATAAAAGTGGAACAATGCATTATTTTGGATATGGTGGCATATGGTTTGAAGAAGAACATGTTGTGTATCTTATTTAAATGGAATTTTGTCTTCATGTCTTCATAATAGTGAACATGGTGGTCAAAGATTGTCATGAATCTGATACATGACATAGGGATTGATAAATCATACAACTGTGGGGTCACATGACATCTAAGTAGCCTACACATTGTGAAACTATTACACATCCATAGTGGGAAATAAATTTAGCCCCTGGGAATGTGTTTTGGGCCAATTAAGAATACAATACAGGAAATGTAATCAAGTACATACCATGTTTTTTTAGAGAATGTGTTTAATTTAACATATAGAGAAGAATTAATTATATAATTAAAGATATTCACATGTGTTTCTTATGTCATTTATTTGAAAGTACACTCCACATAATAGTATTGTTAATTATATAATGAATTAATATCTAGGTTAAATTATAAAAATTTATGTTGTGTATGATATTTTCTTATAGCACATTTTTTCACGCATCAATAGCATCACATGTAGTGTAATTCACATGTGTTCTAAGTTATATTTGTCTAAAAATACATTCCATGTAATTAAATAGCATTCATGTATGTTGGATGTTAAAGGAATTCATAATTTCTAAGGCCATTCTATATATTTTAGGTGATTACATGTCATTACATCAATGTACACTTGTGCATTTTATTAATAATAAATAAAACTTATTTATTTAATTTGTATAAAATTAATAATGATGAAATTTTAATTATGATTAGACGTTATTAATATTAATTGAATTAATTTTATTAATTCATGTTACTTTATCATAAATAATGAATTGGAGTAATTCATATATTAACTATAAATGTATGTTTGTTGTATGCTATATGGATGATCATGATATTCAACCAGACCTGTTTATGTTTCATTTTAATTTTTTTCCTTCAAATTATAATGATGGAATGGGTTCCTATGATTTCATTTATATAATCCCCCTTTTACCTAATACATCTGATCCCCTCACCTACATGTGAATAAAATCTTATGTAAGGATTAAGATCTAATGTGAGAGGGGGTGTTTTGAGTCTCATTCCCAAGACCAAAATAATCAAGGTGACACACAAAAGATGAGGAAAAATTCTATTACATGAACCAAGATACGATTCATGGTTTTCCCTCTTGGTTAGAGGGATAGTTTATATTCTACAAGATAAAATAAAAATTATAGAATATCAACATCATGCCACTTTTATTTTATCTTTGTTAGTTTAAAGGTTGATTATTTATGTTTTTTATGATATGTGATATCTTAATAAATGATTTGAAAATAATGTAATATTGAGTAAAATAAAATTATTTGTTTTTTAAATTTTATCAGATGACATTAATCACTTAAGTAAAATCCACTTATTATTAACAAGGCATGTGATAAGACAAAACTAGGTTTTTATTCATAAGGATAAAAAACCCTCAAACTAAAATATTATGTCTGTACAGCCATCCATTACTTATATTAATGACAAACCCAATGTTTAATTTGATATTTTGGTCCATATCAGGGTTCTTTCAATTATAAGGGAACATTATCTTGAATTTTCGGAATGATTTTTTTTGTTTTAACATCATAAGATGAATTCTTGAGTTTTACTTGGTGAAAATAAGATAGAAGGGTTGAAAAATCATTATACATGTTTTATTGGGTTGGGGAGTCCACTCAATAGTCCAATTAACCATTAGTTAATGTAGTTCGAAAGTTACACCTACCTAAAATCCCTCAATTAGCTTTCCAAATAAAATTTTGGGATATGATAAGGGAATAAGGTTCCTTTACATTATAATATATATGAAATAGTATATTCTGAAGGTGATGGTGAGGGGTAGTTGGTTTTCGAAAAATATTGGGATATTAATAAAATTTAATATAAATACATGTATCTAATTTTCTAATCAGTGAGGTTATAATTATATACTCTTAATTTTTTAGAAATAGAAAACCACACGACATTGAAAATGTCACTTTGATCCATACTATACACGGATTACCCTCTAATTGGTATAAATTTTCATCAATTGTATACATTTTTTGGGGTATGATATTCCATGAACAAAAAATTATAGGTTTTGGAAACCCCACTTCTCGAGTCTCTTATGGAAGAGGCCGGTGAGGAAAAAGTATCTCTCTAATAGAAACATATAGAAAATATAATGGTGTTTATTTATCATTATATTATCCATGTATAATGATATTCTAAATAAATATAATGTTATGGATGCATATAAAATCATCTCCCACCTTTGTGATTTCCATCTGGAGAAGGCAAGAAAAGAGAGGTATGAGATCTCCAATGCACTATTCATATGCAAACATAGAAATTATACACCGACTGGGCCTCATGTATTCAAGATTACGGGGTATATAGAATTCTTATACTTCTCAATATTTAAGATCCCTGATGAGATGTTGTTTACCTCAGAACGTGTATCCTAGTTTGGAATTAATATTTCCAAATGGTTTCCAATGGATTTTTTTATGGAACTGGAAACACTTAAAGGTTCTAGGTCCAAAGGGACCTTATTTACAAAGGTAGGAGTTCATTAGGTCTGTTGACCTATGATACTTAAGATCACGCATTGGTCGAAAGGATTGGAGGTTGGGTTCATCACACCCTTGGGGGGGGGGGGTTGAATTATTTCCTACTTCATGACTCTCTTATAGATTTATGATATGTTCATGAATCCCTCATTAATTCCCAAGTATGATTTGAGTTATCATAATATTAGAAGTAAATTTTTATCATATGTTGAATTCTGAATCATTAAAATATATTCGAGGTTCTGGATCAATGGAAATATCAGTGTGTATCTGAGGTTCTCAATTGACGGTATCCTATTATATTCGACTTAGATATTCTTCGGTCATTATCATGATGGTGCTGGTTTTTAATCCACTAAGTGTGGCACTCTAGAGTTAATGGATATCTAGGCATACAAATTTAACTCTATGTCTTACCATCACCCTAGGAGACAGAATTTTACTGCGGGGTTTATGGTCATCTAGGTAAACAAAGATTACTCTAGTGTTTATCATCATTCGGGAGACAAAAGTTATTTTGATGCTAGGATTGAACCCATAGATGGGCTTCCTACATTTCCTCATGAAAGGAATCAAACCCCTTATAGTTCAGTGATGATTAATGGGACACATAATAGCTTTTAAGGTTGTATGATAAGGACAAAATCATACTGTTTAATGACGTGTGGTACAAGCATCTTGGGGAAAGGTGCATAGTCAAAGCGTGGTGTGGGAGTTATGTCAAAACAACCCAAAGAACATGTAAGGGATATGTGATTCCAAGTTTAATTTGACCCTTCTGGGAATGTGGACTTGGGAGAAAAGGGTTGATTTGGGGTTTGGGGTTTGAACCTTGGGAAGGCTTCCTACATATCCCATTTGGATGGGAATCATAGCCCATGTAGTTCGGTAAGTATCATAGGGGAGTATGGACCTTTTATAGAAATAGGATGATGATTACTCATAAAAAGGATGCCCTTGTAACAATATCCATGAGAGATGTATTAAATCGCAGATATTTAGGGGGGATTAATTCATGACATACTTCTAAGGAGGATACCCAGATTGAGGGAATTAGGATTCGACTCCTAAGGAGGATGTCCAATGAGCATGGGCCCTAGGTGATAGATTCCTACATATCCTAGTTATGGTGGGAATTAGAGTTCTCATAGTTCATTCCTTCAGGTGGATTGTGAGAGTGTAGTTATCATTACAAACCTCTAATCCCACCAAATTCATTCTTGGTGTGAGAAACAAGAGGATTTGAAAGATTCAAAAAACCAAACACTTTTCTTCTTCTGATGATGGAAGAGGCAGGTGATATGATGGAATAGGTTGGATCTACAACACTTCCCTATGTTCTCTTAACATTGGATGAGTGTCCAAGGTATGGAAGGGATGTGGCTGAAGGGTGTAGAGAGGAGTGAGACTAAAAACACCTACGTGAATGGACAAGGTCATACACTGGGATGGGTACCCTATAATCTGTCCTGTAGTGGGGAGGGATACTTTTACTTTGTCCAAAATTAAAAAGAAGTGTGATCCTTTCCCTCCGTACTAGGGAACAGAGGATCTGGGTCATAAATATGTGTAGGGGAGGACAAAGTAATATCCCCAAAATCTGAGATCTTTAACTCCTCAATAATTTTTTTAGGGTAAGTTTCCACATGACTGTAGATATAGAAATCTACTTCTGTCATGAGGATCCTGACCCATTGGTAGGACCAGTGTGGGAATCCATTGACCATTGAAATACAAATGCAAATGGGAGACACATTGGTGTGATTTTCCCTATG
The DNA here is from genome assembly GCA_963277665.1 of Viscum album. Lineage (NCBI taxonomy): Eukaryota > Viridiplantae > Streptophyta > Magnoliopsida > Santalales > Viscaceae > Viscum > Viscum album. The sequence continues at coordinate 750,377,413 of OY728123.1, read as the reverse complement.
ATTTTGTAAATCAGGAGGTCTTGGTAGAGGTTTCAACATGGTATATTTCATAAAAATGAGCTAAAGAAGAAAATGAACTTCTATGAGTGGCTTTGAGAGAGGCCTAATGGATGGATCAAGTAGGCAGAAATGTAGGGTGGAAACCAAGAAAGGGTTCTCAAGTAAGTGGAGTACAGGTATGGGGTGATCAAGTTGGATTTGGAAAACTAATTTCATCTTAAGTGACGTACAACCTAGATTAATAGACTTGGGAGATACTTGTGTCAATACTTCAAGAGTCTTCAAAGGTATTCCCAAAAGTGTGTGTTTGTGGGCGGTGGGGGGTGCTAGTTGTTTTTTGAGTAATGGAGGGAACACTATTCATCTTTAGTCAGGGGTTTGGTGATTGAATAACACAATTTTTATTAACATTAACACTTGAATAACCTAAGTCTCACTATATCTCATTAATAACCTTGGTTTAGGTGTTAAGGAAATTCCTTAAAAGTTTTGGAGGACTTGGGATAAGCACTAGGGTGACCATAGAAACAATTGGGATTTTTGGAAATTCATTCTTATAATTGAATACCCCAATGGTCTATTTATAAGAAAATATGGTACCATAAGTGATGGTGACTTGGTGTGAAAGTGATGAGGTGGCATGAAAGTGAGGTGGTACACAAGTGCTTGCATGCCTCTAGTGATTCAAGATACCTTGGTAGAATCAAATTTTGATCCTTTTAAAATATTGATATTCTCCATCTATTTTCTCACACTTTTCCCCTTTGTTAGTTTTTATCCCTGAGATGGAATGGAGTGTCAACAAAAATCTCCCCCTCAGTATTGGATCTAAATGAAAAGAGGGTCTAGTTATGAGGTTAATGGGATGGAAAGGTATGATGGGTATCTCTTGTTATACCTCTCATGGTTGGGAAATGCAAGTTCGATTCCTCGTCTATATATATGGGACTCATTTTAACACAATATTATCATGATTCAGAAAAATAGGCTCTCCACGTGAAATTTTAACACACCAATGTTATTTTTGTTAAAGATGTTTCTTGTCCACACAAGTACATTATGTATGATACTTGAGGGCTGAAGATTGAGTGACATAATTGAGAACCGCAGTTTCACTTTCCCGCCTTAATGAATTTATTAAATTTTATTTATTTTCAATTTTTTTCAAAAATTAACCTACTATGAAATCAATTTTATATTTTTTATAGGTTAAATGGTTCCTAAGATAATTTCAATTGCTGATGAATTAGCTATCCGTTGAACTGAATAATTGATTAAAATGTCTGGGCATGATTACTACGACGTATCTGACACCACTCTTCTTGATATGGGAAATTATCTAAAGAAGTATCACCATGAATTTATGAAGAGTAATTATCTTCCAGTGTATATTAACAATCATCTGTGGGAATCCAACATACCAGATCTTAATATATATCTCCCAGTTCCATGGTTTCTATACCACAAAAATTTCTCATCTGCTAGTGTTTCTATCATAGTCATATGTATTAATTCTGGGGTTGTAGCGAAGGCCAACTTCATACATCACAACCCTAGTTATCTAGATTTTAAAGCACACACAATTGAACCGAATCCACACTGCTATTCGCCCGTCTTTCGAGATTCTCAAATAGATCTGTCGAAGGGCTAGAAGAAAAGATTGGACTTTCACCCAGGGGGGGAGTGTTAAGCCTGCATGGATGTAGTTGTGTTGGGTGTGAAAAATGTGTGAGGATTTCAAATATTATCTGAAAGGAATCATAATTTGTGAAGTTGTGTGGGTAGGGGAAGCCAACATATATAGGAATAAAGATTTTGTGCCAGATCTACTAAGCTGATGCGGTCTAGAGATGAATTCTTTCCATCCAATGAATGGACAATTGGGCATCATCTTGTGGGATGTTTATAAGATCTCCTATGCTCTGATCCTTAGAGATATATATGATAAATTCATACCTATTATGGAAACATGCAATTATTCTAAAAGGATTCCTATTTTGGAATGTTAGATACTAAATAATACTCATAAAATCAAGAATACAAAACCACAAAAGAAAGGGGATCTTCATCTAGAGGCATGGACGAACATATTCTTTAAGGAGAAGGGAGATGGTCTCACATGCATTAATATAACAAGACATCCCATGGAGGAAAAAAGATTTGTGCCAGAAAATGTCTGGCCAACACTTGAGAAAGGATAATTTGATATGTGGGGGTATGAAGTCAATTCCCAAATTCTTGCTAATATGCTTCTTTTGGGTTTACTATCCATGAATGAGGAACCACTCCTATAATAATTTAGTGTATGAAAGATGGTATACTTGTTAGAAAGGATCTTTCTGATATTTTTCTATGTGGTTTATAGTCATGTAGAAAGGAAATTATGCTGTGGAATTTGAAGTTATGAAACAATTACATTAATGGATTTTTGATAATATGAAATGAGTTTTAAAGTTATATAGAAATATAATTACGAGGATGCGTAGTTCAATTTCATGTAGTAAGGAAATTATGGGGTTGTGAAGTTTAAATTCACGCAACAAGGACAATATGGGGCTGTTTAGTTTAAAGTAATGCAGAAAGGACATTATGGTGTTGTGTAGTTTAATGTCATGAAAAATAGACATTATGGTGCTGTATAGTTTAGAGTCATGTGGGAAGGACGTTATGGTGTTGTGCATTTTAAATTCACGCAACAATGATATTCTGGTGTTGTGCCGTCTAAAGTCATTCAATAAGGATATTATGGGGACTTTTAGTTTCAATTCATGTAGAAAAGAAAATTATGGTGTTTTTTAGTTTAAATTCAGGCTACAAGAAAATTATGGGGTCATGCAGTTTAATGTTATTCATCGATGAAATGATGGTGCTATGCAGTTTAAATTCATGAAGCAAGAAAATTATGTGGATTTAATTTTAAGGTCTTAGATCTGACCAAAGATTTTATGGTTCTCCAATTCTTGGTAATTCATTTACAAATGTGATACCATATTCAATTATGGAAAGGTATAATTTTAAGCTATGATTTGGGGATTTATGAATCTGAAGAGTGATATGGAAAAAAGGAATAATTACATTATCGAAGGTCTCTTCAACGAATGATGTTACCACTAATCGAAAAACCCATTTGTGGGGGATGTATTATGAATGGACAACTGGGGCATGTGCTGCATATCGAAATAGTGGAATATTTATTCTGACATGCCACCTATGTAGGAGAATTTTATGTAAGCTCAACTGGGGAATGTACTGTATAGTCTGGTAAAGGAGCTCTCATGAATTTTGTCATTCTATTTCTCAAAGCTGATGGATGTTTATGAAGATTCAGATCCTCCTAAGTATAGAGTCTATATTATGGAGAGAATTATGTGAATAAAAAAGGGGTATTTCTAGTCATGATTTCCAATGAATTGGACAAATTGGATCTCTACAAAGGTATGACCAAAATGTAGGAATTATGGTGCTAGTAGTTTGAAGTCATATGAGTATGACCGTAATAATATGGAAAAAATGGAGTATTATGTGGTTGAATGGAGAAATTTCATTCCAATTTTCTTTGATCATATGGAGAGGGAAAATTAAACTGCAGTCTTGGGGAATTTCAGGTTGGAAGAAAAGATATGGGAGAAATAAATAAAGGGTGGCCACTTTAAATTGTGGGTTCCTACATAACATTATTAAATATTAATGGGATATAAGAGGCTTCTCCCAATAATGAAGTTATAACTACATAACAAACTTTTTATGGGGGATATATTATGTAGGTCCAGTAAGGGAATGAGCTCTATAGCCAAGAAGTGACATCCTTTGGCTGATTGGATTATTATGTCTGAAAATTTTATTGCAAGACAACTAGGGAACATAGTACATAGTTAGGAAAAAAGATCTATTTGGTATCATACATTCTATCACCGGAAACTGAAGAAATATTATGAAGATATTAAATTATTCCAATATTTAGAGTTTTTCATGAAAAAGTAAATTTTCCTATCCATAAATGGATTTTTTTGGACCCATAGTATCCATGAATATAGATTCCCTTACATAGATATGACTCATATGTATAAAAGGGGAAATCTCTTGTTTCCTTGATTGGTTCTCTAAAGAGAGATCCCAAATTAAAATATCCTATATATATTTTGATCGTATGCAGAAGAGGTGTAATTTTCATTTATCCCATGGTTGGGACTAGAATTTGAGGCCCAATTTTTACTACAAATCTCAAATGGGATGAGAATCAAGCCATCTGTAGTTCATTGAATACCGTACATTTTAGCATCATTCGTTGAGGACTTTATCCGTGCATTTTAACATCTTGGGGTGAGGATGAAAAGTTATCCAACGTGAAAAGGAAGGGTAATTGTGGACCTGTGAAGTTTTATGTCATGCGATAAAGAAATTAGGTGTCTTGACATGAAATTTCATTAGACAACATGGATAAACCAGGGCATAGGACCCAAGTATCAATTTTTATCTTATTGGAGCAAGAATCAAGCCATGCATAGTTCTAACAGATACAAGTTCATGTGCAAAATGAGAACTTGTGTGGGACTTCCTTGTGTAGATATAAATCATACATAAGAGAGTTGATTCATTTTCATGTTGTGTTATGGCTAGGCCCAAGATTGAAAATATAGACGTCACTAAATATCTAACAAGGGTGGGAATCAAGAAACACATTATTCTTGAGGGATGGTCCATGTGTGTTATCATCAAGAGATGGGGACATATAGTGGCCCTTTTAAGCCCTTATATGTAGGAAAATTGATAAACCCAATAAGAATTAGGACACCTTATTTTTTTATTTTGTCTTTTTACCCAATTCCTAAGCCCACGTGAGCTGGGATAGATTTGAGAAACAAGGGGTAGGCCCTAGGAATAACCATGTATCTTTCTGGAGAAAGAATCAAGCAACACGTAGCTATTAAAATTGTTCCCCATATTAACCATATTTTGACATGTGGAGGATGTTTTTTTATACTTTATAGGATGACAGTTTGGACTAAATCAGGAAGTCTATGCATCACCATGTATCCAATTTTAATAATAATCCACTCACAAGTTGTTTAGGAGATACCTATAGAGATCTGACTCATGCATGGGGAAAATGTAGGGGTTTTCTCTTCCAAAATTGCTCCTAGGCCTAGGTTTAGAGATCTGGGCACGACTAAAAATCTCATTGGGATAAGAATCTAGCCACATGTAGTTCTTGAAAAGTTTCCTTTGAATGTTTGATTCATACACATTGGGAATGATGGATTTTATTTTATTTGTGGATGGACCCGAGATATAATATCTGGGCATCACTTTATCTCTCATTGAAATGAGAATCAATCCGTACAGAGTTCTTGGAAATGATTCACAACGCCAAATATATTTTGATGTGAGTAAGGGGTTTTTATATCATGGTTGGGCTTAAGATAATAGATATGGACATGAAATAAAAATTGTGACTGAACTTACAAATGAAATTCTAGGAATCCCAACATATCTCAGAGGGGTAAGAATTGAGTCTCACGTGGAGTTTGATAGGTTCCTTGTATAGATCTGATTTATACATAGGAATCAAAGGGACATAATGATTAACCATAGTTGGACCACAGATTAGAGATCTGGGCCTCACAACATATATTTCTGAGGAAATAATCAAGCCACATGTATTTCTTAAGGGTGGCCCCTTTATAGATTTTATTCATACACATAGGGGTGAATGCAATTTTTAAACATTGCTATTGGTCACAGGATTAGGGATCCATGTGTCACTACATATCTTGTTGAGGCAATAATCAAGCCACACATAGTTCTTGAAGGTGGTTCCCCACACCAATTAATTTTTTTTGTGAGAAATGGGATAATTAATAATTTCTTGAATAATGGTTGGTCCCAAAATTCAAGATGGTAAGAGAATCAATCCACATTTTATGGAAGGGTTCCTTGTATTGAATTAAGTCATAAAGAAGGAAAGGTTAAATTGTTTCTTTTATGGTTGTGGATGGGACCAAGATATGGGATCTAGGGTCACCACGTATCTCATTGTTATGATAATCAATCCACACATAGTCCTTGATAAGGTGTCCCTATATAGATCTAATTCAAACATATGGATAAATGGGGTTCATGTGGAACTTGGGAGTGATATTTATGTGAGTAACGATTATACATGAATGATACTCATATTTTTAGAGACCATAAAAATGTAAATTTGTGGTATCTTGGGATATTTATTAACATCAAATGAAGGAGATGTTAACCATACAATTTAATGTTGTGTGGTGCGAAAAAATGGTGTTTTACAGTTTTAGGATGGAGTTTCAGGTCATGCGACTAGGACCTCAAGCTGTATAATTTAACGTTATGTGATAAAAAATAATATTCTACGTAGTTTAACATCACACAACATGGACGTATATGATGCTATATAGTTTTAGGTCATGAAACTGGTATGTTGGTTGTTACATAGTTTAACGTCATGCAACTAGGGAATACTCTTTGTGATTACACTATGTATTTCTTCCAGAACCTTGAATTGGATGGATTTGTATTGAGTTCTCTATCCATTGAGATTAATGAAGAATCTCATTTATAGTAGATATTATGTATGGAGTAAGGTCCTTTCCACTTGGGATCATGTTTTGGAGGCTTCTTTCTAGGTATCATTAGAGTCCTAAGAACCAATACCAATTCCCCTCAGAGGAATGATTTAAGGTGAAATTTCTTATTGAAAGCTTATGATATTCGGTTCTAATAGACTTACAAGTGATGCAAGTTATGAAATTTCTTTTCATCTAATATCTCAATCTCATATAGTCTCTTTTGAGACTACTCATCTGTAGATAACTGATCACAAAAAAAACTCAAAGTGAAGGTAATTGAAATTTAATGGGAAAGACTACTTTTATTCTGTATACTAATTATTACAGAGTTGATCATGTTGCAGTAAGAGTAGTATTATTGTAATACCATAAGTCGTGAAAGAGTTTATCTTTCCATGATTTTTTATCTTTATCCACAATCTTCTAGAGTTTGTTGGAAAAGACTTGGTTGAATACATCTATATGTCCATTTTCCACTACATTATAGCGGGATGAATGGTTTGATTTTAAATTTTATTACTAATATAACTTACCTACCTCATCCGAACAGAAAATGTTTCCATTTTCTATAAATATAGTATGAGGGACACAAAATCTTGTAATTATATTAGCATTGAAAATGCTAACAATTAAATTTGATCTGCCTTCATTAAGAAGTATTTCCTTAACCCATTTAGAGAATAAATGTGTAGTATTAAGGATGTATTTGAACTACTTAGTTGTATCTAAAAGATAAGGTCCCACTACATCCATTCCCCATATAAAAAATGGAAAGGAGTACTTAGCTGTATAAATAAATGTAACAACCCAAACTTCTATAAATGAACATTCTTCTTGATCTAATTAAATGTCTTATTATGTAAAATAGTTATATAACATATGCACTTGACCGAGCCCAATATGTGCTTCAACACATTAAGCTTTAATGGAACCGCCTACAGGAGAAGTGGAGGTTGATAGAGATTACCACCTGAGCGATGTTATCCGAGCCACCCCAAGAGTTTGTCCCCATTGAACACCTTACCCTTCATTCTTATGCATGTGTTATAATGGGTTATGTAATGAGAACCTAGTACTATGATTATGTACATTATTTTTTTTACAGAGAATATACATTCATTTTATTATTGTAACTTCATAAATTGTTTTTAAAGAAAAAAAATAGAATATTACTTAATTAAGAAATCTATTTTGTTGAATTAATGGATATTTGAATCAAATAATTTTTTAATAAAAATTATTACTAAATTACTTTTTATTAAATATAAATGACCGAATAATTATCACGAATACAATTGTGTTTTTTATTAAGGTTTGGAAGCAATTTTTTTTTCAAAAACCATGAATTTTTTATAAATGAAATTTTTTAATTTGAAAGTAAAAAATAACATGTTTAAAAACTTATTTAGATAACATGAATATTGTTTTTGGTATTAGGATGTCAAAATTATCCAATGGTGATTTTTTCATAATTTTATGAGACAGTCAAATTTTTAGGTAAAAATTAAATACTGTTTAAATATATAATGTCTTTTATGACATCATAATGACCAAATTGTGATGTAATAAAATACAATAAACATTATTTTCGGTCAGTATATGTTTTACCATTAATATAATGTGATTTTAGGTTTGTTTGATTTATTTTACAAAACCTTAGTGGACCCTCTAAGACTTATAAAATGTTTAATTTTTTAAATCGTTTTCCTTGAGAGTGTGAATCACTTCCACATAAGAAACCACATTATTTTAAGACTTTAGTCCATTTGGAGTATAAAATATTATTTTATACTCCCCTTTTGAAAAAACCATAGGCAAATACCATGGAATGGTTTGTGGTTTTTATGAGTTTAATGTGTGGTGTCCCAAACATAAATAATAAAGAATTACCTGTCCTTTCCTATATAATCCCACCCAAGATCCCGCTTCCTCTCCACTAAAATCCTTTTGAGTTCATAAAACCTATTCCATACTCTCTCTATAATCTTACCAAGGTTCCCCAAGATCCCAAGAATCCTCTCTCAAGTCTCTCCCAAGCCTTTGCGTTCACACTTCCAAGTAAGGGATTTCCTTCCATCTTTATTTAAGTCCAAGTTACCTTATATTGTTGTTCTATTTTATTTTATATTAAAAATATTGGTGTATGATTTCTCACCTCCCCTATAATTCCCTAATTATTTTTGAATAATTATAGTCCCCTTTATCTCTCATTAATGCCTCCCATGTACACCCATTACCATGCCAAATTTTCTTAATAGATTCCTTCCTTTCTCATTTAATTCATGTTTTTTAATATTGTTATTCCCTTTTATTTTTGAATATAAATGTTGGGGTATGATTTCTCACCTCTCCCATACTTACCTCATTTATATTTTAATGATGATATTCCCCTTTATCTCTCTTTAATTCCTCCCATGAACACCCGTTACCATACCAAAATTCCATAAGGAATTTGACTCTCCTCATTTACATTCAAGAAATTCTTTTGAATCTAAATTCCATTACTTATGTTGCAACATGTATCTATATGAAGCCTTAAATTCAATTTCATTAACATATTATGTGACCCCATTTCTCTGTTATAAAACATTTTTATTAATTCTTATGTCACGCTATTATGCTGTCGAAATTTCACTGCAATTTTCCACCACAAAGTCATTGTGTAGTGAATAGGATACCCATTTCTATATAAAGGGTATTAACCTTTATGAACCTTTTTCTTATTGATTATAGAGATTCATGTATTAATTCCACATTCCTTTATCATGGAATAAATTATTATGTTTTATGAATATATGTTGTATGATCCATGTGGCACACTTATGGTTGAAATGAAATGTTTAAGAAGGATTCACCCTAATAGCGCTCCAATGCATTGGGTATAGATTTTTATCATGATAAATCAAGTGAAATGAGGGTTTAATCATGATAATTCAAGTGTAATAAGGGGTTTTCTCATGCTCCATGTGCAATGATCCTTGGCTCATGCTAATACCTTGTTAAGTGTTGTTGCCACATTTCCTTGTTATGATAATCATGATATATCACGCGTTTATGTTCATGATTCTGTTGTGCTCCATTGGTATGACTATTTACTAACATGGATTCCAATCTTCATGTTATTCATTGATTACTCCCTTACTGGGATTTATATCTCACCCTTTTCTTATGCATATCCTTAGGTTATCCAATTCAATGATAAGTATGAGGGAATTTTGTGGTCATGTAATGGATGTTTTCAATAAAGATGTTGTGTTTCATGTTTTAAGTAGTTATGTAATGTTCCTAAGACCCAAAGAAACTAGACCTCTCGATCTTCTATGATGTATTAAGGGAATAATTTGTGTAATAAATCATGTTTAGGTGTGTAATAAAAATCAGGGTCGTTATAATTGGTATCAGAGGATAGGTTTAGTTATTTTTGGGATTAGGATTAGAAAACCCTAGTTAAGCCTTAGATATAAGAATAAGTATAATAAAACACCCCTAAATTTGGGTTAGTATTTAGTGAGTGGTTTATCAAGAAAATACAACCCTATCTGCATATGAGTAGGTAGACGCGGCTCTAGAACAGATGTACCTAGGCGTGAAAACAGTAAAAAGGAGTTTCAGGCTTGACCCGAGGTATCCTAGTACATGACAACGCGCCTGGTTGCACTCTTGGTTACAACAATCACAGGGGATATGATTTTTGTAAATTCACAAGCTTAGTATGAACCATTGTTAAGGGAATAAAAAAAATGCCTCTAAGAATAATTGTTGGGAAGTAGATCATGGATAACATATATTGAAGCCTATAGATTCATATGTTAAGAAAATAAAAGCTATTTATAATTCATCCGTTTTTATCCTTGGATTCCCCTTTATGTGTTTAAATTTTTAAGATACTCATCCCTAAGTCTATTTTGGATGATATAAATGAGTATAACCAGAATCAAAAAGTGGAAGGTAGGGTTATCGTCTATATTTCTATGCTTTCTTTTGTATCTCAAAAGTTTAGTAGAACAATCCAACCAAAAACACAAATCATGGAAGAAAATTTATCGGTGAGTATGAAGAATGGGGAAATTATTGAATCCCATGAATATAACTCCTCCCCGGTCATAATATGTGAATTTAACTTCCTGGAGTACCTCTTCATACTCGCTCTGGTGGAATTTGATGCAATTCCAGGCCTGGATAGCCTTTCCTTATATATAGCCAACATAAATCACCATGAGAGGGAAATCACTCTCCTTATGGAGAATCGACCCCTGATTCTATACAAGTGAATGGAGGAGGATGAATCTTCTTTATCACCATCAACTCAAGGATGGATATTACTGCCCCATGAGCATGTGTATCTGACTCAAATGATTGATTCCAAGGGAGCAACCATCCTTAAAGTCATGCCTATTGTGAGGGAATTCACTGAAGTGTTTCCTAAGGAATTGCATGGTCTTCCTCCTAGAAGAGATGTTGAATTCTCAATTGACCTTATACCTGGTGATTTTACAATATACAAGACTCCATATATAATGGCTATTGTGGAGCTTGGGGAGCTGAATAAATAAATACAGGAGAATCTAGATAAAGGACTTATACACCCAAGTTCTTCACCATGGGGTGCTCTTGTCCTCTTAGTCATGAAGAAGGATGAGTAAATGTGCCTTTGCATTTATTATTGTGAGATCAACAAAATCACAATACATAAAAATAATCCCATTCCACGAATTGATGACTTGTTCAATCAACAATGTAGAGCACAAAACTGCTCCTAGGTGAATTTGCAGTTGGGATATTACCAAGTATGTTTGAAGAAGAAGGATATCCCCAAGACTCATTTTTGTACAAGATACGAGCACTATGAATTCATAGTAAGGACTTTCGAACTCAATAATGCTCTGGCAATATTCATGGACTTGATGAATAGATTATTTAGAGATTACCTAGAAAATTTTTGGTAGTCTTTCTAGATGATATTATAATATACTCCAAAACCAAGGAGGAGAATGAGGAGCATCCAAGAACTATACTAGAGACCTTGCGAAAGGAGAATCACTAGGAAAAGTACAACGAGTGTGAGTTTTGGTTGAAGGAGGTCTCATTCTTGGTTCATATCATCACAAGTAATGGGATATCTGTGGATCCCTCCATAACAGTTTCAATTATCATTGGTAACAGATATCAGAAGCTTCCTAGGCTTTGTGGGATATTATTGCCGATTTGTGAGAAATTTCTCATGATTGCCAAACCCTCTTTCTAAGCTAACTCGGAAGGGAGTAAAGAAAACAATGTGGTAGATTCTCTAATTAGAAAGGACCTAGTGATTCTATCATTGATGTGAATTGAAAAGGATCCAATCATCATAGATTTGATGAATATAGAAATGGGAATCATAATGAATGGAACATAATCAATCCTTTCATAAATTATTTCTCAACAGTCTCTTTTTGAAAGGTTAAAGGATGCTCAAAAAGATTCTTTGGGATTTCAAAAGAAGGTGGAAACTACCAGAAAAGGAAAATCATTGGAGTTTGATGTCATTGAAAAGGGAATTGTGAAATTTGTGTTAATACTTTGTGTTCCATCAAATCTAGAGTTGAAGAATGAACTTTTGGATGATGCACATAGTTCAAATTTCTCCATTCACCAAGGAAACACAGAGATGTATTGGGATCTTCGAGATAATTATTGGCGGGATAACAGGAAGAATGAGATCACTGAGTATACATCAAAGTACCTATTGTGTCATCAAGTGAAGACTGAGAGGAAAAATTATAAGGGGATGATGCAACCATTAACCATACCAGCTTTGAAATGGGAGAAAATCCCCATGGACTTTGTCATCGGAGATCCGATGAATTTCAAAGGAAGAAATACTATCTAGGTTGTTGCAGATCATCTTAAGAAGACCTCACACTTCATTTCTATTTGGGGGGACTTTTTACTGGATCAACTATCATGAATATACAACATAGACGTGGTATGGTTGCATGCAGTACCACTATCTATTGTATCTAATCAAGATAGAAGATTCACCTCTATGTTTTGGTAGAGTCTTCAATATGCTCTGGATACTGATCTGAACTTCAGTACAACTTATCATCCACAAACTGATGGCCAATCTGAGCAGACTATCCAAACACTTGAGGAAATTTTGAGATAATTCTTAATGGACTTCAATGGAGGATCAGATCAACATGTTCCTCTTGTTGAGTTCTCATACAATAAAAGTTTCCACTCAAGCATTCAAATGGATCCTTATGAAGACCTTTATGGGATGAGGTGAAGAATACCAACATGTTGGGATGAAGTTGGGGAGAGGGAAATCCTAGGTCCATAGATGGTCAATGAGATGGTGGAGAACGTTAAGACCATCCAGTAGCACATTAAAGTTGCTCAGAGTCAAAAAAGAGATATTCTAATAATCATCAATGAGACCTAGAATTTGATGTCAGAGACATGGTATTCCTCCGCATATCACTGTGGAATAGAGTTATGAGATTTTGGAAGAAGGGAAAGCTTAGTCCATTTTACATTGGCCCTTTTGATATCCTTGATCGCATTGGAGCAGTGTCAAGTCGACTAGCACTCCCTCCGAACATATCTCAAGTACATGATGTATTCCATGTATCAGTCTTGAGGAAGTACATACCTTACACATAACATGTACTCAATCATGAGGCGGTACCATTGTAGAATGACCTCTCCTATGAAGAGAAGCTGGTGAAGATCTTAGATTGTAGAGAAAAAGTTCTATGAAATAAGACAATGCCCCTCGTCAAGGTGTTGTGGCGAAACCACAAGTTTGAAGAAGTGACGTGAGAATCAGAGGAAGTGATGAAATAAAGTTACCTGTATATGTTATAGTGTGGGAAAAGGAAATTTCAAGGGCGGAATTTCTTTTTGGGGGTACGTAGTAACAACCGAAAATTTTATCAATGAAAAATTCTCTTGATCTAATTAAATTTCTTTATTTGTAAGATGGTTATGTATCATATCAAAATCTATGGTTTTATGATTTTAGATTTTAAAATACCATTATGAATTATGATCGTTTCTAATATAGCCATTGAACAGTGATCATGTGATTAGTATAAATATAAGGCTTTGACAAATCAAATTTACAAAGACAAAGGAAGCGATGACCTCATCAAGTAGAATTGCTCCATATGAAACACATTTATTGGAGCTCGGAAAGGAGGTGGTGTCATTGGTCTTCTATCTTGACCAAGCCCAACCCAATCTTCAACATGTTAAGCTCGAACAGATCATTCTATGGGAGAAGTGTAAGTTGATAGAGATTACCACCCAAGCGATGTTATTAGAGCCACCCTAAGAGTCTTCCACCATTACACACCATACCATTCAGTTGTATGTGGATTTTAAAAGGGTTTATGTAACATTACCTCAGTAAAATGATTATTTACATTATTTTGGTATAAATAATATGCATTAATTTTATTATTCTTACATTGTAAATAGTTTTTAGAGAAAAAATAGCATTTTTAAATAATTAAGAAATCTATTTGGATGAATTAATGAATTTTTGAGTTAAAAAATGTTTTAATTAAATATTAATAAAAAACTTGTTTTTATTTAATATAAATGACCATATAATTATCAAGAATAAAATTGTGATTTATATCATGGTTTGAAAGCTAATTTTTTTTCAAAACCCATGACTTTTCGATAATTGACCGTTTTTATTTAAAAAAATTCACATATTTAGAAAACTATTTAGATAAAATGAATATTATTTTTGGAATCAGGGAAGTGAAATTATCCAGTGGTGAATTTTTCATAATTTTCAGAGGCAATAGAATTTTTGGGTAAAAATTAAATACCATTTAAATATATAATTTGTTTTATGACATCATAATAACCCAATAGTTATGTAATAAAATACTATAAACATTATTTTCAGACAATATATTTTTTACCATTAAAATAATGTGATTTTAGGTTTGTTTTATTTATTTTAAAAAGCCTCAGTGGACCCTTCAAGACTTAAAAAACATTTTAGTTTTTTAAATTGATTTCATTGATAGTGTGACTGACCTCCACATAAGAAACCCTATTATATTAAGAATTTCTTCCATTGGCCTTATAAAATATTGTTTCCAATCCCCTTTGGAAAAAATCATTGGCAAAAACCATGGGCTGGTTTATGGTTCTGATTATTTTAATGTGTGGTGTCTAAAACCTTAATAATAAAAAATTCCCTCTCCTTTCCTATATAAATCCACCCAAGATCCCACTTCCTCTTCACTCAAAGACTTTTAAGTTCTTCCAACCTCCTCTCGACTCTATCTATAATCCTACCAAGGTGACCCAAGCTCCCCAGAAGCCTCTCTCAATCCTCTCCCAACCTTATGAGATCACACTTCCAAGTAAGGGATTTCCTTCCTTCATTATTTATGTCCAAGTTTTCTTATATTGTTATGAACTTTTATTTTAAATTAAACATAGTGGTGCATAATTTCTCACCTCCCCTATACATCCCTACATATTTTTTAATGATGATAGAACCCTTTATCTCTCATTAATTCCTCCCATGTACACCCGTTACAATGTCGAATGTTTGAAAGGGTTTCCTTCCTTTCTCATTTTATCCATGTTTCTTAATATTATTTTTCCATTTTATTTTTTATTATAAATGTTGGGGTATGATTTATAACCTCCCCCATACATCCCTAATTATTTTTTAATGATGAGATCCCCCTTTCTCTCTCATTAATACCTCCCATGCACACCTATTACCATGCCAAAATTCCAAAAAGATTTTCTCTCTCCTTATTTATATTCAAGAAATTCATTTGAATATAAATTCCACTAATTATGTTGGGAAATGTTTCTATACAACCCCAATTACTTTCAATTTCATTTAAATATGATGAGACACCCCTTTCCCTCTCATCAACCATTTTTACGAATTCTTATGTCACACTACTTTGATGCCGAAATTGCACCATGATTTTCCAAGACAAAGTCCTTGTGTAGTGAATACCATTCCCATTTCCCTATCAAGGGTATTCACCTTTATGCCCATTTACATATTTATTATAGAGATTCATGTATTAATTCCACATTCATTTATCATTTAATAAAGGATTATTTTTAATGAATCCATTTTGTATGATTCATATGGCACACTAATGTATGAAATGAAATGTTTAAGAAGGGTGGCTCTGAGGGAGCTCAAGTGCATTGGGTAAATATTTGTATCATGATACATCAAGTTAAATGAGGTTTTACACATGTTAATTCAAGTTCAATGAGGGTTTACTCATTCTCCATATGCAATGATCCTTGGATGATGCTAATACCATGTTAATTTTTTTTTCCACATTTCCATGTTATGATAATCATGCTATATCATGCCTTTATGTTCATGTTTCTATTGTGATCCATTGATATGCCTATTTCCTAAAACTTATTTTAATATTCATGTTATTCCTTGTTTACTCCATTACTGTGCTTTATAGATCACCCTTTTCTGATGCATGTCCTCCGGTTATTCGATGAAATTCTAAATACGACAGAATGTAGTTGTAATGTAAAGGAAGTTTTCAATAAAGATGATGTGTTTCATGTTTTAAGTCATTATATAATGTTCTTAATCCCCAAATACACTAGACCTACCAATATTATATGTTTTATCTGGTGAATATTTTATGTAAAAAATCTTGTTTAAGTGTGTAATAAAAAGCAGGGTTTTTATAAGAAACTTCAGTGATTGATGAATGATGTTATCATGAACCTAGTAAGGATGTCACTAAATAGTTAAATCTGTGTAATCCTACATCATTAAAGGCCAAAATTATCCAAGCCTTTAGTTTTGATCAGAAATCTTGTACCCAGACTACTGGGCACCACATGATCCTACATGTACTTCTTTTATGACATCTGCAGTTTTTTCCTTATCAATGCATCTGAGTAGAATTCCATCAAAGCCTCATCCATAGAGGACCTTTAGGTGATTTGGGAAATCATTAAGAGTGAAATTAACTACTTGTATCTGATTTAAGTACTTAGTCTTGGAGATACTCCATAATGGGTGTCATCTATCCTGTGGTAGGACCAAATGGTTCTAGAATGGGACTGATTTCATTGATTTCCTTTATCCTAATTTAAAAAAAAAAGTGAAACCATATGATGATGAGAAATGATAATGATTGTTTCGTCCCTTTTCATATCTTCTATGGATCTAGCTGCATTTTTCTATCTATCTGGTTGTGCATTTTCTAACTTCAGTACATAAGATAGTGTTGGTTCCGAGGGAAATTCTACCATTAACCCTCAGAAAAAATCTTATAGGGGATTAGTTCTTATTTTATGATTGGATAATCCTAGTTGATCTATTTGATAACTAATTATGAATCACCCTTCACCTCTGGGTGATCCATTGGTACTTGGAGTGCTAATTCCAAACCTATAATGAGAGCCTAATATTCGGCCTCATTGTTGGTACCACCGTCTGATAATATTAATGAGTATGGAAACAATTCCTTTTCTATGGAGATAAGTAAAATTCCTAACCCAACTTTTTTAATCATAGGGGCTTCCATTATCTTCATCATTATACTTCTGGAAGCACCATCGAAGAACAATTCCCATGTTCGGGGACTATCCTAAATAGAAAATATTTCATCATTAGGATGTTCAGTATTAGATGATGTTTTTCCGTAGATGTGTGTTCAAGAAGAAAATCTACCATGTATTGGAAATTTACACATTTCTAAGGAACTAAATATATAAAACTCCTATAGAATAACTTCCCACCATGAAACATGTCTTGTCAACATAGGTCAAAAGAGGATATATTTGATTAGGTTATTGCGAGAGACCAAGTGGACCTTGTAATGGTAAATGTAGTGCCTCAGCATTTGAACTTCAAATATTAATGATAGAAAGATTTTATCAGTATTGGAATATCAATTCTCTTTGTTGATCATGGTTCAATTGAGATAGTAAATGCTATTTTCATTCCCAACATCATTCTTCTGTGCAAGGATGGTTCCTAGTGATCAGTCCAAGGATATCACATAAATAATGATCGGTTTTCCTTCAATTATTGGAAGAAATACTAGTTTAATTAAGAGGTATTTCTTGAGGGTATCAAATGACTATTGGTAGTCATTGATCCATTTATATGTGACCCCCTTTTTCATTAATTACATAAAGGGAAAACACTTTCATACCAGATTGGCTGTGAAGAACTGGATATATGCTAGGTGTCCTTGAAGTTCTCTAAACTCATTTATGATTTGAGGAGGTTACATGAAAATAAATTCCTTATCATTCTCGGGATTGACTTTGATGATGTGAGGACATACAAATACACTAAATTGTTTAGAGGATACCCAGAAAGCACATTTCGAGGGGTTCGTCTTCAGATTATGCTGTCAAAGCATGCTGAATATGGTCTCCATGTTGGTCAGGTGATTAGGACGTCATCGAGATTTTATTACTAGAAAATCGATATAACATTTAATAAATTTCAACAAGAAGGGTTTGAAGATGTGGTGCATTTCACGTTGATATGTTGTACCAGAATTCTTCAAGACAAAGAGCATTACCCGATAGAAAAATACGCCTTGAGGGGCTCTAAAGGCTATAGATTCATCATCTTTTAGGTCCATATAGAATTAGTTATACCTAGAGTATCCATTCATGAAATGGAGAGCTTCATATCAAGATATTGCATCAATGAAGAGTTTTGTGATTGGAACATGGAAGTCATATTTGGGACAATTATAGTTGAGATCTATGAAATCAATGAAAACTCTAATTTTCCCATTCTTATTTTTCACTGAGACAATATTGGAAAACCACTTTGGATATTTCACCTCTTGGATGAATTCAAGTTTGATAATCTTGTAAAATTCAACCTCAATTTTGGATGTGTGAGTCTAGTGTGTTATTCTCACTTCCTAATTATACCCCCAATTTTCTTCTAGAAAACCCAATTAAAGGGTGGCCACTTCAAGATCAAGGCCTAACATCTATGCATAATTCAAGGTGAACGCATCTCCATGATTCTTCAAAAAGGAAGTATAAACCTCTTTCTATTCTTGATTCATGGGTGCACTAATTAGAGCGGGGTGTAGGTCTTTCTCTATACCCAGATTTATTTCATTGAGTTCATCCATAGTGGTGGAGACACCTTCCTCAAATTCTAGATGGGAATATCCGAGGTCTTCCTCTTATTCTTATTCTTCATGCATTTCTTCTTATGAATCATCTTGAAGGTTAGGTGATGAATAAATACATTCACAACTTAGGGATGCATTATAATTTAGACATATTGAAGAGAAGACAACCATCTATAACCAAGCTGATGATGATGGTTCTTTTTAAAGTTTGGATGGGAAGATGATGGGATGATAATTGACATCCCTGTATTTTTATATGAGTATGATAACTTCAAATAACCAGGGTAATGAAGCAGAGACTTACTGAAGTGTGGTGGATGGAATGAGGACATCTCTATTTAGGATTTCATCACTTCTTGGTGAATTAATGATTTCTCATATGCTGTCTGTCTCAGTTGCAACAACTTAAATTATGGAAGCCATTGAAAAAGTTCTTGGATTTGGGAAAAAAAATTCAATTTTATTAATGGGAAGTATATAATTTTCACTGATATCCTTGAATATATTAGCTGGGATATTTTCGAGACCATTCATATCATTGATTCTTGTAACATCATTCACCATGGACTATTTTTCTTACGTGTGATAGAAATACACCATAATGTACTTGGATTCACAAGTTTTGAACGAGGTCTTATCACCATGAAATTGACCAAATTGACCATTGACACAATATTTCAGACATTGGTGGTACTATGAATGAATGACTTCATGTTGGCATTACCAAGGTCTCCCCAATAGAATTTTGGAAGCAGTTTCTGGTAAAAAAATGATGAAATATGAATAATATAAGAGATCCCAAAACTGATTTATGAGTTTAATCTCACTAAGAGGTTCTGGATCATTCTTTTATAACCCAAGAACAATAAAGTGGAGGGAGACAAGTAGGATATAGTGAGGCCCAATCAGAGAAATATACAAATGAGAATGAGGTTGACCCCTATGCCTTTATCAATGAAGGATCATCAGAAGTAAATTTCATTGATCTTTCAGGATATGTACAAGGGTTTGATGTGTCCATGTACGACAAAATTCTCATCATGGTCTATGAAATATATTACTATATAGAAGTCTTTTGGGTCATTCTATATAAAATAAACCTATGCATTAGAAACCTCGGTTTCAAACTCTTGGGGGCTTGGCAAAGACTCAATAAGTTCCTCCTCGAGACCCTTTGATAGATTCAAGGAATCCATGATTAAAAACTTTACTGGAACATAGGCTAGTTACATAAAAAATACATTTGATCCATAGGTCTGCATTTTTTTGTATAAAGATATGATTTTATAGGTTCCTTGGAAGTTGATTCTCTGCATGCAGATGAACCATTTTTCAGGGTAGATGTTGGAAGTAATATTTCTCTTGGTGGACTAGGCCGAATAGGTCTTCCCACCCACCAATATGATGGTCAAATAGCCTTTAATAAATCTTCTAAGATGATCATGTTAGGGAAAACCCTTTAATATATGGATTAATTACCTTGTTCTTGATGAGCCTGCTAGAGGTATCTCCTATGAGTTTTGGCCATGTAATGGTTCAAGTAGGGATTTGGCTGAAGTAGTGACTTCTAGTATAACCATTTTTTCCCAGGTATCCTAGACCCTGATGGCCTCTTCCCTTACATCCCCAATCAAGTGAATGGAACTCATGTTCATACTCAGAATTATCATTTTCCTAGGGATCCATTAAAGTAACAATGTTAACATAGCCAAATATCAACTCCTCATCTAATGAAGATTCTACTTGGGGGTTGAAACTTGGTTTTCCATTTTGTGGGGAGGTGCCCTAGATTTTGAGACAGTTCGAAAGAAATCTACTAAGGACAAGGAAAAAATTGTCCTTAACACAAGATAATCTTATTCTATTTCCTCCATATTCTTCTGAACATGTTTCTTCTTTGAGGATTAGATTTTAGAGTAATTTTCTTTTGATGAAGATGACTTTCATATAATGGAGTTTTATGAGACACAATCAACTATTTAAATGGTGTTCGTAGAATGGCATGAGTTTGGTTTATTTTTTTTCTTCACCATCCAATCATTTAATTCTTGAGCATTCTTACTTTTGACTTCCTTCCACTCTCCTTCTTCCTCTGGGTTGGTTGTAGTAACACATGCTACCTGTGATGGTGAATTTTTCAGTTTCACGTTCCTAGAGACCACCAACTTTTGTGGGAGGTATTTAGAAACAAAACATTCATAGATGGGGTTCCCAAACATTAGCTGAAAGGGGAAATAGTTTTGGTGGTCCTCGTTTCCTATTTGTTAGGTTTCTTTGGCTTTGGGAACTGAACTAATTTTTTTTTCAAATTATGAGATAATGTAGCTGATGAATTGATCATTTCAAAAAGAATGGACCTTGTTTTTTAACTCCTCAAATTGTCTCCACCTTGCATCTTTTTTATCCTCTCTAAGAGGTGTTTATTGTTTCTAATGTTTGGGAGGTGGAGCCCTAATTTATGATGAGGTATTTGAAGTAGGAGCGGGTACATGGGCCTGCTTAGGTGTAACTGTATGTAGCTCTTATTTTGGTTATATTCTTCCCAAAGTTGGTGGGATTACATAGGATTTATCCTTGGAATATATGATGGAATTATCCACCTCTTGGTCAATTGAAGTAAGGAACCTAAACCCTCTTGTTTATTTTATGGGGATTAATGGTGTGTACAACTCATCACAGAGATTGGCCACATATATAGGCATCAACACTAGTTCAGGGAGTGGTAGATTCAAGGAATATTTCATTCCTTTCCACTGATCAATGAAATATGAGAAGATTTCCTTCTCCCATTTATTTCAGTTCATAAAATCCAAGACTATCATATTATCTAGTATTGAACTGAACTTGAAAAGGAATGTCTTAAAGAGATCTTCCCATCCAGTAATCGATCGAGATCGCAAGATTCTATACCAGATAAAGGTCGATCCCTACAGTGATTGCACAAAAAATCTGTGTCTCACTTCCTCTTTTTGTTCAGGGGTCTCCACCATTGGATTTCAATGAGAGAAAAAATGTGTCAAGTACTATTTCAGATCTCCCAATATATTAAAAATTGGAAACGTGGGATTCTGAATGTTTGGTAGGGGAGGAGTATCATCTACACATTAGGGTAATCATTTTTTTTGGCTATACTGGTGTACGTCGTCCTTCTATATCTTCCAATAAATTTATTAATGTCTCAATTGGGCTCATCATCATTCGATGAACATTTGGATGAGGTAGGACTTGATCAGGTGTGGTGTATGGAGCCTAAACGGTTCCAGTGACTAGTAGGACTACTGGTGGTGTAAATTATTTGATTTTACAAAGGTGACCCATTGGGATAAGCCAGTAGGTTTGTGCCTAAACTGGTTCTGGATACCGATATAATAGATTTAATTCATGTTATTCCTCAGTTGGTGTGAAAAATATTACTTGCTAAGATATTCCAACTGGGATTTCCAGTTGGGGATATTCTTAAATAGTATATATTATAGGAAAACTATCTCAGAGTAACTCTTCATTGAGTCTTATTAACTCATTCATTTCTTCCTCCAACTGTGAAAATATTGCTTCCAATGAAAGGGATTGTCCCTCTTCAGGGAGAAGGTGAGACATAGTCTAAAATTTTCCCTTTTCCCTATAAGGTGAATTTAGAAATGTTGAAAGTTTATTATTTGGGGGTTTTCCTTGATTTCAGGAAAGCCTCTTGTTTTTGGCATGCACACCTCCATCATTTGCTGTGGTGTGGACTATATCGAGAACCAGAACTTCCTCTTATGATTCCCCTAAGTTGGATTCATGTTCAAGAGGATCCATAGTGAAAAAATTGATAATTTTCACTAATTCATTACACATTGTAGGTGTTTCATTAGTATCTCTGTGTGATCATCTCCATATAAATCCTCCATGAGACTTGGTCCTCATATTTACTGATTCCATAGAAATTGCATAGTGAATAGTAACCTAAAGGTAATCCAATGATAATTTAGTTGTGCACAAATTTGTGGATTCTTCCCTAATCAAGAGAAAACTGACTTTTTCTGAGGAGAGGATCATGAATGTGAAAAAGACCTCATCCTTGAGAGCTAGGCTTGCTCCTGTTCTTCCTTTACAACCCTTTTGTCCCTATTTTTTAGTTATAAGGGTAGGGTTAAAAAACCCCATCCTGATGGGATAGGGTTTCTCTTGAACAGATATGATTGATATCAATGAAACTACTCTTTTGAGTTTAACAATTTCTATCCGAAAATTGGATGGGTGTATTGTCCTGCATTTACTCAGATCAGTTGTTTCAGATGACCGTTGCACTAATTCATACATTAGTGTAATCTGACGATGGATATCCTTTAAATGAGAGGCCTACTAGATATTTCTAAATACTTGAAAAAAAATTCTTTCAATAGCCTTCTCCCTTGGGAAATGATTTTGATGAGAGATAGTAATATCCTATTCTTTTAGAGGATATCTTCAGTTATAAATCAAGTCCATCTATTGTAGTTGGACATGGGTAATAAAATTGCATGAGACCAATTTTATCAGCTTTGCTAGTTTTGGAGTGTAGTGAAATGAAATGCTCCATATGTACACAATCCTCTGATATAAACACCAAATGTGGATTTTGCAATCAATTATCTCAACCTATTTATTGCATTGAGTCATTCATATTGAAGGGATCCCTACAACTTCAAGATATTTGGATGATGGGAAACCTAGAGAGATGCCAAGTCAATTTCATATTGCAACCCCTCTATTAAATTTACATGAATTGGATATTTATAATAAGGTAATACTTTCTCTATGAGATGATGAATATTTTTTGATATATTCTGGTGAATACCATGAATACAATCTTCTATCAACTTTTCTAGCAAGAATGTTGTTTCGAGGGCTGTCCAATGGCCAGAACATGACTGGTACATCATTTTTAGCCAATTTCTCCCACATGTTCAACAGAGAATCATCATATGTCATCAGAGGTTTTTCAACCTGGTCTAACTAGATTGGATTCTTCTCAGTTGTTTTAACACAAAAAATGGGATTAGTTGGGATTTCCTATATTGTACTGAAATAGAAGTGGCCTATGGGAGGTTCAGAGAATGACCGCCATCTTGGGTTATATTCTAGCTGAGAAATTATTTCTCCTACTTGTGACAAAGGCATTATAAATGGATGACCTTGTATTTTCATGTGCCTAAAGATAAGAGGGATTTCTGATAACTACATTGTTGGATGGAGAATTCTCTTGACAATGTGAATCACTACTATAGAGAGAAAATTTTCAGTGAACACCATCATGAGGAGGACCATCATGGTGGATTATAGTAAGGGATAGATCCACTTCCTCCTTGGTCTTTTGGCCACATAGAGGGATTCTGTGGGTATCATTAAGAGATAGGTTCTCAAGATTGACAAGATTGTCATGAATAAATTCTTCAAGAGAAAGCATCCTTTGAGTAACATTAAATTTACTATTACTAATTCTATAATTTTTTAATGGGAGGGTAGGATCTTGAGATGTAATAGATAAATGTCTAAGGGCTTCAAGAAATACAGCACTAAGTGGAGCCAGATCACAGAACAAATCTTGATTATTAAACTATGTCTAATGAGACTTTACCTTACATGTCTTCTTACTATTAGTTGGGGACACTTTCTGCGTTAAGTGGTTATCCTATATAGGTTTATGTTCTTTCCTTGGAGTGGTTGTTAGAATAGGCTAATTATCTCCAACTAGAGCGGTTGTATGTGCATGATCCATTTGTTTTTACGATATAGGGGAGTATCCCCATATCCCTCATGAACATGAACAAAGGTATGTACTTGATTTAGGGTGACATGTTGACAATGCATCTTACTTTTGGGGAATTCGGTATGGTTATGTCTCTCAGGTACTGCTGTTTCCACCATTATGATATTCTGGAAACTTTCTTGGATAGGGGTAGGAATTTGTGTTTTCCCTTTCACCATATATAGGATCTTCTTGGTGACTTCGATGGTTAGAATTGGAATATATAACCATTTTGTATCTAGAGTAGGTGTATGTACCCCCTCCTTTACTCCCTTTCCGGTTATTGGATACTGACAATACTCATGTGTGGGGACATAGAGTTGAGTTTGACTCAGGCTTATCATCAGTGCTTTTCGACTGACATCTCAGGGTGATGCCAAACAAGACAGTTGGTTGGATTAATTAATTCTAGAAGGTGTATGTGCCTACTAGCTGTTTTCCACCAAATATGGTCAGTGAAATTATTTAAATGCTTCTAGATGACATTATTGGCAGGCTTGGTGGGTGCAGGAAGGTGTATGTTTCTGCATAAAAATTTCCACCGCATTTGGTTGGTGTGATTCATTGAATGCAACCATATGAGTATGTTGACCAACTGAAATATTGTAAGTAGGTGTGTGTGCCTACTCACGATGCTCCACAATATTTGGATGATGAGATTTGTTGGGTGCCACCAGATGAGTCTACTAGCTGGAGGAATTAATCCAGAAATGTGTATGTCCCCGGTTACAATTTACCATCAAATTAGGTTGGTATACTTCTTTAGAGGGAGGAAAGGTAGGAACATAATCCCTGTTAGCCTACTATTTTCCCCGATGGTTTTTCTTGCATGACTAGGTCCGAGGGACCTCGGTCAAACAGCCGAAGGTAACACCCTCACAATGTTGTGGGTTTTATGCTTGATGGTGTTGTAAACAATGATTGTTGGCAGGATCCTTTGGAAAAGACCCTCATGTCTTAGATATTAGGCCATAGGAGACCTCTTCATCCAAGTCCCCTAAATATGGGAGGGTCTTGTAATTGCGTTATGTGGATAAGCTCCAGAAATGGTTAAAGACGATTTTCAGTGTCGTCTTTTTCTGGACCACTGGTCATCATTGACCTAATGACTGAGGGTTATTCTTGATCTATAGGTATTTTTGGGTATCCTCCATGGTTAGGATAGTACCTTGTTGACAGTACTCTCAAACTAGTGCATTGGAGACCCAACATTTAAGACACTGAGTTAGTGATGACATCCTTTGAGAAGATGAAGATCCAGCTGGAGTAGTAGTTTGGACGTTCATAGGTGAAACCTCAAGGAATCCATTTGGATTGACAAGGGATCTTGGAAAATATTTCCTATTGATATATGATAGACATGATGAATAAAAAACCTATTAAAGCAACATCTTTTGGATGAGAACATGCGTGATTGATTTCCTTTTCATCCCTCTTTTATTGAAAGGGGCCCAATAGATGGGTAAAATCCTTAACATGGTTAAAGATTCACATCCTATTCACCTTTTTTTATTTCTCTTGAAACATGTGATCTAGATAGGAATCACTATTTCCAAACAGTTTCGAGTGGATTTTTTTATCAAACTAAAAACACCCAACAATTTTTTTTCCAAAGGGACCTGCTTTCAAAAGACAGGTGTTCGTTTGGTATGTTTACCTATGATACTTAAGAACTTGCATTGATTGAGAGGATGGTAGGTCAGGCTCATCAAACCCTTTTAGGGGGAATTATTTTCTACTATGGGTCTCTCTTATTGATTTAAGATATGATCATGAAGGATTCTTTAATTACCAAGCCTCATTCGAGTTATCCCAATATTCGTAATAAATTATTTTCATGTATATAATTCAGAATCATTCGAATGTATTCTAGGTTCTTCATTAATGGAAATATCTATTTGTATATGAGGTTCTCCATTAATGGTATTCTATAATATACTAATTAGAGATTAATTGTTCAGTATTATAATGATACTTATTTTTAATCCACTTAGTCGGGCACTCTAGAGTTAATGTCCATCTAGGTAGACAAATGTCAATATAGAATTTATCCTCATCCAAGGAGATGGAAGTTTACTCTATAGATTATGGTCATCCATTCATAAAAATATTACTCAATATTTTATCATCAACTAGGGAGATGAAAGTTGTTCTGATATTGGGATCAAACCCATATGTGGACTACCTATGTATCCTCTTTGTAACGCCCCGACCCCAGTTACCCAGAGTCGGTACATTATTACATAACATTGGCATGATAAAAAAACTCAAGTCTCGAAAGACCGATTAGTTTAGTAGCCTTGGAATCACTAGATACATTTATAAGGTTTACATTACATCATAAAGTTAAAAAATACAATAATAAAGTCTCCATAATCCACACTGATATCCCCTTCAGACTATCCCTACATGTCAGTCATAAAATATTTCTCCACATCCTGGGAAAAATAAAACATAGAAAGGGGTGAGCTCAGATGCTCAGTAAGGATAACAATATATAGGAATCTATAATAAATAAGCATAAACAATTTAGGCAATGTATAAATAAAACAAAATCCTTTAAAACTTGAATTTCAAAATAATATGGCAAATATAAAATGAAATAATTCCATTTAATTATTCACATGGATATTCTACTAGTCTAACAATCACATGGAATATCAATAACCACTTTCATAATGATGGAATGCATAATGCAAAACTTTAATTTCTGTGTCAAGGCCTCGTGCCAAGATATAAGGGATAACTGTAACCAGAACCCAACCCGGAGAGCCTCTGTAACTGGACTCCAACCCGGAGTGCCTCTAATAACCGGACACCAACCCTAAGTGCCTCTAATAACCAGACACCAACCCGGAGTGCCTCTAATATCCGGAAACCAACCCAGAGTGCCTCTAATAATTGGACACCAACCTAGAGGGATTACTTTTACCGGTCCCCAACCCAGAACATACTAGTCCAACACATTCATCTTAAGAATAGGATGAAATATAACATAAACATTCATATTAAAACTAGCATACAAAATGCCAAAAAATTAATCATAAACCATTAATGGAATAAAATAACTCATCCATAGTCAAACATATCACAAAACCTTAAATACAATATGGATGATCAACTTCAAATAGGTGTAAAATTTATCAAAGGATGGTGACATAGATGATATCAAAACTATTTGAGAGAAAATTCTCTTTTTTGAAATCATTTAGAAGTCATATAATTATAGAGAAAACCTTTATTTTAAAAACATTCTTATAATATTTTAAGTTAAGATTCGACGACTTTATAATGGCGTAAAATAGCCTCACCCACCATATAAGTTAAAAAAACACATTCTTACCTTAATTTTGTCGAAAAGGTTAAAAAGGACCTTATTTGGAAAACAACGGAAAGATTCCTTTATAAACCTCTTGTAAAAAGTCTAACAAGGGTATAAAAGAATTTAACCCATATTTTGTAAAATAGTAAGAATGTTTTGAAATAAATTTTTAATAAACATGTATGTGGATGACAAAGAGGTCCCAGTAGATAATTACATATAAACAACCTCGGATAATGAAGAAATTGTAAAATAAACCCTTACCAATTTGGTAACATATGAAACATACACCCCATGAAAGAGGTATCATACAATGAATATGTAAATACACATTAATTAATGTGTATTACATAAATAATACAATTATGGTCAGTACATACACCACACAAAAGGTAATAGTGTCAATATGGCTTGAATCTAACAGGAATAAGGAGTGAGATGAAAACCCCTTACATTGTACTTTTCCTTGGTTGAGGGTAGGATAACTACCTGTGTAATGGTGAAATAATTGTTATTAAATTATACAAGAATCATATACATTAATATGATATCATATATGATCTTTTAACATTTCTTTGTTACTAATATCTTAGTATTATTGTCGTTTCAGGTGTTAACATACGCGTTTTATTTTATGTGTTTTGTTACATAAGACATGTTTTTTATGGATAGGTTGTATCTTATTCATATCCAGAATGATATCAAGTCCTTAAAAATTATTTTTAATCATCAAATGAGAACTATACTTGAATGGATATGATGGGGAATGAATCTCATCGCGTTCGTGGAGACGGTAGTCCGTACGTACGCACGAGCGACAATATCACTCTTTTGATATTAAAATAATATATAATTGGATAGTATATCATATATACAGAATCATTATCATATTATATTTATTATTTAAATGAATTACAAATCATTGTTATACCCATCCAAATAATAATGTTTTGAATAACAATTACACCACGGCATGGAGACGGCAAGCCGTACGTACGCACGTATGGTGACATGTCATTCAAAGGATGGATAGAATACTGAATATGGTTGTACAATATTTATAATAACATCACAGCATATGTAGGATACTGGAGTTATTATTTTATAATGGGAATAACAAATAAAGAATACGTTGAAGAAGAAAGGAACTTGAAAGAGGGTAGTGAAAACATTACCTCTTCATTGGGTTATTCCTTTTGATTTGATCAAAAGGGCTCCTTAGGTTGGATTTATGATCAAACTAAGGCCTATAGGTTGAATTGAGGGATTTTTATAGGATATATGGGCAGGGTTTGGCCGAACCAATATTCTTTGAAGGTGTGAAGAATTGGTTATAAGTGGTGTCCTTTTATAAGAGGAGTGAGGGGAACCTTAAGAAAAGCTAGAAATATTATTTTATAACAAATTCATATTCGGTTTGTAATGGATCCAAAGTTTATTATTAAAAGTATAATGTGGTTATGGGTCTATAACCTTTCAACAAATATATTTTAGATAGGTTTGGGCCATTATATTAACCATATATTTTAGTTTTAACTCTTAGTTAATTAGTTTGACATTTACCATGTCACTTTGTATTTTTATATTATATTGTTAATAAACTTACTATATACATTCAAGAGACCCCAAAGTGGTCCATTAATGATACACATATCATGATATAAGTCCTTTTGCAGAACCTTATATTTTTAGGAATATAATATCAATTAATAATATAATATTTGTTTTAAAAACTCATTTATGTCAATTTTTGCACTATTCAATAATTGGTTTTTGTTAAAGTCTTAAAAACTTTATTAATTCGAAAAAAATTCATTTAAGTAGTAATATAATGTCATATTGACCAATAAAATTCATGTATGTCATAAAAACTATCAAATTTTATTTATTTTAACATTTATAATACCAATTATTTGATTCATTCATTAATAAGGAAAATACTGCATCATTATTGTGTCATAAATAAATTTAATTATTAAATGTCTAAAAATTATAAATAAAATACCATTATGTAGGAAATAATATTATATTTCTAATGAATATTTATAGTCCAAAATCCAACATATATAACCCTAGGTAAAAATTGTTTTGCTAAAAGTTATAAGCTTATGTCATTTTTGTATTTATTTCAACTTAATTAATATAAAGTGTCCTTATCACCTACAAGTGGATCCATGAGGTCCCCAAATTAACCCAAAGATACCCATGGTCGGACATGTATCAAAAAATAATTTTAGGAAACGTTTTAGGGTAATTTATAATTATTATAATATTATTTTCCCCCTTATTTACCAGATTTATCCTTTAACCATGGTAAATAAAATAGTTACTGAATTAATTATTCAAAATGTATAAAAATAAAAATTACCTATTTAAACATTTTGGACATCCTGATTCCAAATATGGAATCCATTTTTCCAAATTCAAAACACATAAGTGAAGAAATTAATTTAATATTAATTCCCATTGTTAAAACAAAAAGCGTGTTTTTAAGAGATAATAACTATCAAAAGATTGATAATTTTTTATGTCCGGTTTAATTATGAAATTATTTCCAATGACCAAAATTGTATTAAATGGTAAAAATATATTATAAATATACTTTAAAACCACTCAAATTAATTATTTATCACTGTTAATTATTTCAATTATAATAGTTATTTTTAATTAAAATTTAGTAATTTTCACTATTCATCAAAATATAAAAGTTATCCGAAAAGTACCAAAATTTCACCCTAGGATAATTTCAATATTCAGAATCCAAAAATGAAGTCAATTTTTAGAGATAAAATTTATAAAATTTCAAAAAGTGGGTATTAATATTCATAACGACTACTTTGATTGGTCGCGGTGTGTTAGAATCTCGAAGTTGCGTACAACACACACTATTGTATTATTCAAAGAGAATTGTACTGTAAAAGATTGGGGTTTTACATTATACCCTCCTTCAAATAATTTCATCCTCACAATTTGAAATTGATTTTTGAAAATAAAAGGTTGAAAATAGAAAATACCTTTGTGGAAAACCCATATCATAAATAGGGTTAATAAAATTTATTTTTAATAAGAGGGAAAGGGAAATGAGAATGTGACCACCAAATTAGGGTTTCGAATAGGAGAAAATTGGTGGAAATTATAGACATGTAATTAGAGGAATAAATGTAAATATTTATAGGGAGTGATTGAGGTCATCAATCACAAACAAGTGTGGAATTGAGGGCCTCAAAGCCATCAATCTATGATGATTTAAAATATCATCAGTTCAACAAAACATAAGGTATTAGGATAAAACATTTTTTGTTCTTAATATCCCTCCCATAAAGTTCAAGAATTAATTTCTTCATAGAATGAGATATATATATATATATATACATCTTGACAAGTAGAGTTTTCATCCTTCAACTAATTTCTACCACAAACTCATCTTTCACTCCAAAAGATAATAGAACTCAAAAATATTAGATTTATCCTAATAGTATGAGGTTAAAAACATTAACACATAATATTATAATGAAAAAATATTTTTTAATCACCAGGGACTTCCTGTAGGCTAGTGGTAGGTAAAAAAGGCCTGTCGCACGATGGTTGTCAGTTCGATTCCTGCAGCTTTGTCCGACACAACGGGTTATCACCCGACTTGCAGGTTATCCTTTTCTGAAAACTATAGTATCATAATATTCCAAAAATAATCATAAGAAATGTTTTAACCATGAACAATACTATCCAAATATCAACTTAATCCATTCCAAAACATTGTAGTTATCCAAAGTACCTCTGTCTAGACTCTCTGTAAAAGGTATCTAAATTCCAAAATCAATCGCAACATCAGATTCTCCAAATAGAGTAAAGTTTCTCTTATTTTCACATATTGAAAATATGATTACCTTAGTCATATTAAAACCATAATGAAAAAAACAAGTACTATAGTACAATCCTTATATATATCACGTTATTCTCATAACCAGAATATAATCCTTGAGTCCAAAGACACAAATACATTAACTATTCCTCTTCAACTGTAGTAATAGCATAAGCATGGACTTGATCCCTTGTACTTTTCTGAGGTAAGTTTCCTTGAATCTTAGATAATTCATTTTCATAATTCCCCATTTCTCTACAATTGTAGCATTCAATATTGACAACCTCCTTCTTTCCCTTGCAATCATGAGTCTGGTGACCTTTTTCTCCACATTTGTAACAAACTCCCATTCCTTTTAAGAAAGTACCGGGGTGTTTCTTCCCACAATTTTCACATAATGGAAAATCCTTCTTTCCCTTTTTCCCTTTATCTGTCTTGTGCTCCATTGTTCTTTTCTACTCTTGCTTTACTTTATTGTCATATGATTTAGAGAATTCCTTTTCTGTCTTGATAGCATATGAGACTATATCTTCGTACGTTGAGAAAGATAATGAGACTAATGCTAGATGAAGAAATGGTTTTAACCCATCAAAGAAACTATCAATATTACTTCTTGGGTTACGTATATAATCTGTAGCATGCCTCTCAAACCTTGTAAAGTTAGCCTCATACTTTGCGACATTCTCATCCTCCTTTTGTCTCAGACTTAGAAATTACCTTTCCATATATGCTCGATGGTCATGAGGAAAGTATTTTTATAAGAAAATCTCTTTTAACACCCTCCATTCCATATTTGGTACTTCATAATCTTCCTTCATATTTTGAATCAACGACCACCATTGATCAGCATCTCCAATGAGGTGGTAAACTTCCATGGAAACTTTTTCCCTTTCGCAACTCCCAAAGGCATGGAATATTTTCTCTAAGTAATTTATCCATTTCTCACCTACTATGGGATTTTTATTCCCATTGAATGTTGGTGGTTTTTTCCTCATAAAGTGATATAACTTTGATCCTCCACATTGCGGGTCAGGGTGCTCCATACGGGTAAGGTTATTATTCATAACCTGAGTGAGTTTTCCCAGTATGGTGATTAGCCGATCAGCACCAGTTGCATCACCATCTCCACTATAATTATCTTGAGTAGGAGGGAAATCCATATATAGAGTGAGTGCATTGATACAGCTTCCATTTCTTCCACTAGGCGCCATTTCTAAACAATGGCATAAACTAGATCAGTTTATGAATAAAAATACATAATTTTATACTTGTAAAACTGTTAATATAAATTGAACTATTTATGGATATAATCCATAATCATAAAAAAATGTTTTCTTGGAGGAAGTATATACTCATAAACCCTTCAAAATGGATTGTAAATAAAATGAGAATTATCCTAAGAATATCCCCCAGGAGTGTCGTAACCAAGATTGCAGCAATGCCCGTTGTCGTGCACCAGTTCCCGTTCGAGTCTAGCTCAAAGCGGTGTTTTCGGGTTTTACCCCTAGGTACATCTGTGCCAGAGCCGCCTCTACCTGCTCGTATCTAGACAGTGATGTATTTCTCGGAAAACTCACAAAATCTCTACAATACCAAAATTCTAGGAAGTTCTTCTATACTAATACTCAATGTCCATCATAGGTCTATGTGATCTAATCCTAGTTTATCTAAATCTAGCTTCCAAGGTTTGTACTAAAATTCCTCTGATACCAACTATAATTCCCCGACCCCAGTTACCCAGAGTCGGTGCATTATTACATAACATTGGCATGATCATAAAAGATCAAGTCTTGAAAGACCTATTAGTTTAGTATCCTTGGAATCACTGGATACATTCATAAGTTTTACATTAAATCATAAAGTGAAAAACTACAATAATATAGTCTCCATAGTCCAAACTCATATCCCTTTTAGACTATCCCTATAGGTCACTCATAATAAATTTCATCACATCCTGGAAAAAATAAAACATAGAAATGGATGAGCTTAAATGCTCGGTAAGGATAAAAATATAATGGAAGCATTCATAAATAAGCATAAACATTTTAGGCAATGTATAACTAAACCAAAAGATTTTAAAACTTGAAATTCAGAATAATATGGCAAACATAAAATGAAATAATTCCATTTACTTATTCACATGGATATTCTACTAGTCGAATAATCACATGCAATATCAATAACCACTTTCATAATGATGGAATGCATAATGCTGAACTTTAATTTCTATGTCAAGGCCTCGTGCCAAGACCTAAGGGATAACTGTAACTGGAACCCAACCCGAAGAGCCTCTGTAACCGGACTCCAACCTGGAGTGCCTCTAATAACCGGACACCAACCCGTAGTGCCTCTAATAACCGGACACCAACCCGTAGTGCCTCTGATATCCGGACACCAACCGAGAGTGCCTCTAATAACCAGACACCAACCCGGAGTGACTTTAATAACTGTACACCGACCCGGAGGGCTTACTTTTATAGGTCCTCAACCTTGAACAAACTAGTCCAACACATTCATCTTATGAATATGATGAAATATAACATAAACATTCATACTAAAACTAGCATACGAAATGCCAAAACAATAATCATAAAACATTAATGGCATAAAATAACTCATCCATTGTCAAACATATCACAAAAAATTAAATACAATATGGATTATCAACTTCAAACAGGTGTAAAATTTATCAAAGGATGTTGACATAGATGAAATCAAAACTATTTGAGAGAAAATTATCTTTTTTGAAATCATTTAAAAGTCACATAATTATAGAGAAAAAAATTATTTTAAAAACATTCTTATAAGATTTTAGGGGATGATTAGATTACTTTATAATGGCGTAAAATAGCTGCACCTGCCGTATAAGTTAAAAAAACATTCTTACGTTAATTTTGTCGAAAAGGTTAAAAAGGACCTTGTTTGGAAAACGACGGAAAGAATCATTTATAAACCTCTTGTAAAAAGTCAAACAAGGGTATAAATTAATTTAACCCATATTCTGTAAAATAGTAAGAATGTTTTGAAATACATTTTTAATAAACATGGATTTGGAAGATAAAGAGTTCCGAGTAGATAATTATGTATAAACAACCTCGGATAATGAAGAGATTGCGAAATAAAGCCTTACCGAATTGGTAACTTACGAAAAATACACCCCATGAAAGAGGTATCATACAATTAATATGTAAATACACATAAACTAATGTGTATTACATAAATAATACAATTATGGGCAGTACATACACCACACAAAAGGTAATAGTGGCAATATGGCATGAATCTCACGGGAATAACGAGTGAGATGAAAACCCTTTACCTTGTACTTTTCCTTGGTTGAGGGTAGGATATCCTCCTGTGTAATGGTGAAATAGTTGTTATTAAATTATAAAATAATCATATACATTAGTATGACATCATATAAGATCTTTTAACGTTGTTTTGTTAATAATATCTTAGTATTATTGTCGTTTCGGGTTTTAACTTACTCGTTTTCTTTTATGTGTTTTGTTACATAAGCCATGTTATTCATGGATAGGTTGTATCATATTCATATCCAAGATGATATCAAGTCCTTAAAAATTATTTTTAATCATCAAATGAGAACTATAATTGAATGGATATGATGGGGAATGAATCTCATCGCATTCGTAGAGACGGTAGTCCGTACGTACGCACGAGCGACAATATCACTCTTTTGATATTAAAATAATATATAATTGGATAGTATATCATATATACAGAATAATTATCATCTTATATTTATTATTTAAATGAATTAAACATCATTATTATACCCATCCAAATAATAATGTTTTGTATAACAATTACACCACGACGTGGAGACGGTAAGCCGTACGTACGCACGTATGGTGACATGTCATTCAAAGGATGGATAGAATACTGAATATGGTTGTAAAATATTTATAATAACATCACAGAATATGTAGGATACTGGAGTTATTATTTTAGAATGGGAATAACAAAGAAAGAAGAAGTTGAAGAAGAAAGGAACTTGAAAGAGGGTGGTGAAAACATTACCTCTTCTTCGAGATCTTCCTTTTGATTTGATCAAAAGGGCTCTTTAGGTTGGATTTCTGATCAAAAAATGGCCTCTAGGTTGAATTGAGGTAATTTTATAGGATATTTGGGCAGGGTTTGGCCGAACCAAAAGGCTTTGAAGGTGTGAATAATTGGTTATAAGTGGTGTCCTTTTAGAAGTGGAGTGAGGGGCATCTTAGGAAAAGCTAGAAATAATATTTTATAATAAATTCATATTCGATTTCTATTGGCTCCAAAGTTGATTATTCAAAGAATAAGTTGGGTATGGGTATAAATCCTTTCAAAAAATAGATTTTAGACAGGTTTGGGTCATTATATTAACCATATCATTTAGTTTTAACTCTTAGTTAATTAGTTTGACATTTACCATGTCACTTTGTATTTTTATATTATATAGTTAATAAACATACTATATACATCCAAGAGACACCCAAGTGGTCCATTAATAATACACCTATAATGATAAAATTCCTTTGGCCGAACCATATATTTTTAGGAATATAATATCAATTAATAAAATTATATTTGCTTTTAAAAACTCATTTATGTCAATTTTGACACTATTCAATAATTGATTTTTATTAAAGTCTTAAAATCTTTCTTAATTCAAACCAAATTCATTTAAGCAATCATATAATGTCATAGTAACCAATAAAATTCATTTATGTCATCAAAAAGTTCAAATTATATTTATTTTAACATTTATAATACCAATTATTTAATTATTTCATTAATAAGGAAAATAATGCATCATTATTGTGTCAAAAATAAATTTATTTATTAAATGTCTAAAAATTATAAATAAAATACCATTATTTAGGAAATATTTTTATCTTTATAATGAATATTTATAGTCGAAAATCCAAAATATATAACCCTATGTAAAAATTGTTTTGCTAAAAGTTGTATGCTTATGTCATATTTGTATTTATTTTAACTTAATTAATATAAAGTGTCCTTATCACCTACAAGTGGCTCCATGGGGTCCCAAAATCGACCCAAAGATTCCCATGGTCGGACATGTATCAACCAATAATGTTAGGACACGTTTTAGGGTAATTCAGTATTATTATACTATTATTTTGTTTACTCTTATTTACCGGATTTACCCTTTTACGATGGTAAATAAAATATTTACCGAAGTAATTATTCGAAATATCTAAAAATAAAAATTAACTATTTACACAATTTGTAAATCCTGATTCCAAATATGGAATCCATTTTTCCAAATTCAAAACATAGAATTGGTAGAAATTAATTTAAAATTAATTCCCGTTCTTAAAACAAAAAGAATGTTTTTAAGAGATAATAACAATCAAAAGATTGACAATTTTTTATGTCCGGTTTAATTACGAAATTATGTACAATGAAAAAAATTGTATTAAATGGTAAAAATATATTCTAAATATACTTTAAAACCACTCAAATTTATAATTTATCACTGCTAATTATTTCAATTAAAAAATTTGTATTTAATTAAAATTTAGTAATTTTCACTATTCATCAAAATATAAAATTTATCTGAAAAGTACAAAAAATTCACCCTATGTGAATTTTGATATTCAAAATCTAAAAATTAAGTACATTTTGAGAGATAAAATTTAGAAAATTTCAAAAAGTGGGTATTAATATTCAAAACGACTACTTTGATTGGTCGCGGTGTGTTAGAATCTCGAAGTAGCATACAACACACGCTACTGTATTATTCAAAGAGAATCGTACCTTGGAAGCTTGGGGTTTTACACTCGTAAAAGTAATCAGAACCCTCATATTTCAATGTAGCTTAATGGGACACATCATACCTTTTAAGGTCATGTCATAAGGACTTGAAAATATAGTTTAATGTAATGTGGTAATGAAATCTAGACGAATTGTGCCTAGTAAAATCTTGGTGTGAGACATAGGTAGAAATAACCCATGGAACATGGAAGGTATATGAGATTCCATGTTTAATTAGACCCTATTGGGAATGTGACCCAGAGAAAATAGGGATGATTTGAGGTGTTGGGTTTTAACCCTAGGGAGGCCTCCTATGTATCCTATTTAGATGGGAATCAAAGCCCACATAGTTTGGTAAGTCTCGCATGGGAGTATGGCCCTTAGAGAGAAATAGGATGGGGATTACACCTAATGAGGATGCTATTTTAACAATGTCCATGATAGATTTCTTAACTCATGGATATTTAATGGGTATGAATTTGGGACATAATCCTAAGGAGGATGACTAGATTAAGTGAATTTGGATTGGAATACTAAGGATGATGTCCAATGATCTCAGACTCTAAGTAAAGGATTCCTATATATCCAAGTTATGGTGGGAATCATAGTTGTTGTAGTTCAGTCCTTCAGGTCGATTGTGAGGGTGTTGTGATCATTACAAACCTCTAATCCCATATGAGTCACACTCAGTGAGAGAAACGAGAGGATGTGAAAGATTCAATAAACCATGCACTTTCCTTCCTTCAATGATAAAAGAGGAAGGGGCTATAGTGAAAGAGGCTGGAGCTACAAAACATAACTTTTTTCTCTATACATTGGATGAGGGTCCAAGGTAAGGAAGAGACAATTATGTAGGGTGTAGAGAAGAGAAAGAATGAATCCCACTACATGAATGTTTAGGGTCTTACACTAGGATGGACACCAAAAAATGGGGTCTGTTTTGGGGAGGGAGTCTTATCTGTTGTCTAGAAGGAAAAAGAAGTTTGATCCTTACCCTTCCTACCAGGGACCAGAGGCATCAGGTCTTAGAGATGAGAAGGGGAGGATAGAGTCCTATCCATAGAATCTAAGACCATGAACTCAAAAACAATATATTTAGGTAAAGGGTATATGTGACCATAGATATAAAAATCTAAAAACATCCTAGGGATCATGACAATTTGATAGGACATTTTTAGGAAACCTATGACTGTATCAATCCAAATCCAAATGGGATACATGACGGCATTACTTTCCCTATGATTTCACAAATCATAAGGTATTATTAGAGGTTTCAACATGGTCTTTTTTAGAAAAGTGATCCATAGAATAAAAGGCCTTTCCATTAGTGGCTTTGAGAGAGGCCGAATGGATGGCTTGAGCAGGATAAAAGGTATGATGAACATCAAGGAAGGGTGCTTAAGTAAGTGGAACATAGGTATGGGGAACTCAAGTAGGATTGGGTGAACAATTATCACCTTATGTGAAACAAAACCTGGATTACAAGGCTTTGGTGAGACTTAGATCAATCCTTCAAGAGTATCTATTGGTATTCCCAGAAGATGGGGGGAATGTTTCTATTTGAGGAATGGATGACTTACTATTCTTCTTCAGTCCAAGGTTGGGAGATTGAATCACACAATTTTTGTTAATTTTAACACTTTAAGAGACTAAGTATATCTATACCCCATTAATTCCCTATATTTAGGCGAAAAAGAACAACCTTTGTTATTTTGGAGGACTTGGGAGAAGCACTAGGGAGACCAGAGAAGGAATCAGGCTTTAGGGAATTTTTTTTTGTATAAATGAAGACCCCAAGGGTCTATTTAAAGGAAAATATGGTTTCCTGAGTGATGGGGAATTGGCATGTAAGTGAGGTGGCATGAAAGTTCTTGCGTACTATCACTGATTCAGGCTACCTTTGGAGATTTTTTTTGATCTTGTTCAAATATTGATATTCTCCCTCTATTTTCTCCTCCTTTTCCAAGGTATTTCACTTTTTCACTTTTTCATCTTTGATATGGAATATAGTGTCAACATATGTACAAAGATATCAATCTATCTTCAATAAATAAAACTTTCTAGAATTTCATAGTGAATTATTTTGTGAGAATTAGTGAGAGGACTATTCAAATAATACGAATATTTAGAGGCAATAAATGGTACCCAGTGGAGTTTGCTTTTCATTTGAAAATCAAGGTTATTGAAAGAGAAAATTCACCCCACCAAAGAGGAATGGGGAAGCTTCAGGAAAATTATTTATTGAGGGTAATCTTATTATATCTATAATTATGGTAATGGATAGTGTAGGTGGTTCTCACATTTTTTATCTTAATATAATAACCAAGTATATTTTTAAGGTCTCAAGAGGTGAGGAGGATCTATTAGATGTGAATGGTATAAGACCGGTTTCTCTAGAAATTGGATACTACCACCTATCCCTTCGAACATTATAAATTTTGGTTTTAAAGAACTAATATTCTGTGAATAGTGTTACAAAGAAAATACTTTTAATTTAGTATCTAGACATGGATGGAATTATTTTCAGTTCTCAAAATAAGGGATTCTACATTATCAAAGATGGAAAATGTTATGGTTTAGGATAACAAAATAATAGTCCGTATATATTAAATTATGAAAGCTAATTTTTTTAATTGATAATGAATGAAACTCATGTGACTCATTTCAAACCATGTTTTGGAATCACCTCTATGGTCGTGTAAATTAGAAAAATTTACTAAGATCTATCAAAATTTCTATTTAGGATCTTTCGAGTTTAAACTGTTCGAACGTTGTATTTTTTACATATAAAAATGAACATAACCAATTGGTATTCAAGGTGAGAGGTTCACAAAGATTCTATAATTGGTACACACTAATGTGTGTAGACCTTTTCCTATAGAATCTAGGTATATATTATCATACTTTACTATTTTTACCAAATACTTGTGTAGGTACAGTTACATCGACTTTATAAAGAAGATGTATGAATCCTTTGAGAAGTTCAATGAATTCAAGACTGAAGTTGAAAATCTTTGGGAATGAATATAATGAAACTTCTTTCAGTTCTAGGTGGTTAATATCTTAGACAAGAGTTTATTTAATTCTTATAGGACTATGGGATTTTATCTCAAGACACTATTCTATGTACTCTTTAGTGGAATGGTGTAATTAAAAGGATGAACAATACTTTATTTGACATGGTAAGGTTGATGAGGAGTTATAGAAGCCTTCCATTATAATTTTATGGATATTCATTACACACAGAAGTATAAATACTAAAATGAGTTCTAATTAAAGAGGAAAAAATTATTCCATTTTAGTTATGGCATATAAAGAACACCATTTTATCCCAAGTTCATGAATTAGGGAGAAAGTCATTTGTTAAGGCAATCCCACAAAACAAAATGTGACACCAGGGAATGAAGTTTATATTTATTGGTTACCCCATGGAAATGAGGGAATATTATCTATATTATTCATTAGATAAAAATGATATGGTTTCTAAGAAATATATTTTCATTGAGATAGAAGAGAACCTCAAGGAGGATAGTTTCCGAATGATCGAATTAAACGAAGTTTATGCCGAAGATATGACTGAGTTGTTATAAGAATAGATTCAACAGATCCCCATGGAAGAAGGTTTTCTTGAAACACAATTACTATATAGGATCACCATATATGTAAGAGAACCTAAAAGATATATTTTTCTAGTCCCAAAAGATGGTTACTCATTATTTGTTGGCAGAAATGACCAACTATTTTATAAGGAAGAAGGGGAGAGATTATAATATTCCAGATAGAAATAAGCCCTGAATGATGAGAAGGATTCAATATATTAAATCCATGTTTGGTTTCGGATTAAACATCTAGTGTATGTAAATTCCAATATGTAAAATGATTATTTATGAAAAATATGGACACATATGTTTAGGTTTATATCTTTAAAGTACAAATATTGAATGAAGTGTTTAGAAAATATAAAGGCATTAGAAATGAAGAAACCTTATCTCCAATTTTAATGTTTAAATCCATTATATTTACACATTTTATAGTATCTTTCCATGTGAATTATATTTTCAAAATATATTTCAAACTTATTTCCTTAACCAAAATCTCCAAGATGATGTTTTTATGCTACAAACCAATGAGTTTGTGACTCTAGGTAATTCCAAAAAAGGTATATAAGTTGAAAAAAACCATTTATGGACTAATCCAAGCATATTGGTCATAGATATTTTAGTTTGATGAAGTAGGAAAATAATTTTGTTTCATTAAGAACGAATGTAAACAATTTTTGTACAATAATTTTAGTGGGAGTAAAGTTATTTTTATAGTTGAATATATTGATTAAATATTATGAATTGGAAATGAAATTCAGTTATTATTTGATGTTAAGGTATTTTTTTGAGAATGTATTACTACATTATGTACCTAAGAGATGTATCCAACATCATTGTGATTGAGATCATTCATTGTAGATCAAATAGGATTCTTGGAATTAGAAAAGGTTCATACATTTACCACATTATGAAAAGTTTTAGTGTTGAATAATTCAAGATGTGATAATTTCAAGGCTCATGTTGTATAAATTTTTCCAAGAAGATGTTTCCATAGAAACAACAGGAAATACAGATAATGTCTAAGATTCTTTATGCTTATATGATAATTTCTATAATGTATGACATGTTTTGTATAAGTCATGATGTATCCTATGCATTGATCTGGTATGTAGATATCCAACTGTTCCAATTAAAAAACCTAGGAATTATATTGAGGATATCCTCTAGTTGATTAGGTGAACTATGGATATGTTCCTAGTGTGTGGAATAGATGAAGATCTAGTAACTAGGGATTATATTATTTCTAGATTCTAGATAGAATAAAATGAAAGGAAGTCACATTCAGTATATATTTTTTCCTCAATAGAGAAGCTATGAGCTGGAGGAGTTCAAAGAAGACTATTATCATCAATTATAATGTGGAGTATGAGTATATAGTGGATTATAATTCCACTGAGGAAGTAGTTTTTATCTTCATTCTTTTCAAATATCTTGATGTTTTTCCTAGCAGTCAAGACTGGGAAACACTAAAATAGCGGATATCTCTAAAGAGACAAGTTTACATCAGAGGAAAAATAATATACACTTTCATTTTCACCTATTGAAGTATTTTTCTAAATGAGGTGATATTTCTTTGAGTAGAAAATATATGGAGGAATATATGGAAGATAAAAAAGGTTTTATATTAGTAGAGACATGATTATTATATGAGATATAGTGGGATCAATGTTATTAGAATTTGATACTAGTGTGTGTGGGTGTGAGTTAATGATAGTTCCCTAGAACCAAATTATATGTACTTTATGATTACATATATTCAAGTTATTAAATAGTAATAAAGTAACTAATAATATCAAAATAATTTCTCTATCTAACCTAGTCGGTGTTAATGACCTAAATATACATTTTATGACAAAAGTCTATAGCAATTCACCACTACGATGGGATAATTCAGATACTATTATAGTATTACTTATGACTATATTCTATATTCATATGCTATTGTCATAAGGGACATAGTGATAATGGATATCAAGTGTAGGAGACTCATAAGACATTGAGACAAATTCTCATGGTGTCTTCCCTTGGTAATCCTCTAGAAGGGAGGTTATAAGAATAGACCCACCAGTAGGAAATAATCATTTTATGTATAATTGGATATTACTATATGAGAACCTATTTTTTAGTCCATAGATATTAATATTATCACAAATGAATGTCAAAATCCCTGTTCTTTGATGCATTAATGAAAACTGTGATGAAAAATGCTCATGCAGAAGTGGGATGTGTTTGGTGTTTCACGTGTAACATTGCATTATTGAATAATGTGAGAGATTATTTATCCCATTTTTCTATTAAATAGATGTTGATATCTCAGGACTGTCGATGGGAATATAACTATTAATACAAATCAATTCCCATGCAGTTTAGTGGGAAATTTCATTTTCAGGATGTCAAAGAAAGAAACATAGATCACATAGGTAGATGAAACTAGTATGAAACCTTCTTGATTAGACATATCATGTTTAATGGATTATATAAATTAATCAGAATTTAAACGGTGTTTTTTGGATTTGTGAAATTAAATTATTTCACCATTGTTTCCTTGGCATGTTTTTAGATGCCAACCAAATAATTTAGGTATCTCTACCTATCACCACTAAGAAAGAGGCCTTGAGGGTCACACACTATATGTATCTGTAATATTGGTTAAATTCAATATTGATTTTAAAAATATATAATAAATATTATTCCTTTTTTTGTTTAATAATTATTCAGGTTTTGTTAATCACCAATATTTAATAACATTTTACTCAAAATAATATGTGAGTTATAAATAATAATAAATATTTATTTACAGTCTTTGGTGAAAATAATATATGACATTTATATCAATGAATAATGCAGTGGTATTTAATTATTAATTAAATATAAACTATTGAATTTTTCTTAAATGTTTAGGAGGATATGAAAACTGTGATTAATGTTTTTCTTTAAATATTTTCACTGGGGCTACACAATGTCATTCCTTCTCATGGAGATAGGTTCACTTATTACCTCGAATTACCTATTTATAAAGAAAGTTTGATTCAATCAATTTTATCGGTGATGTCGTCAACTTCATCAAAACAACATGATGGGATAAAAGTTCCTCCTTCTATGGATTCATACTTAGAGATCATCTCATAGTTCAGGTATCCTTCACAGATTTAAGCCATGATCGTGAAACTTGTTCCTAGTTCCATCTTCAGGATAATTTCAGTTAATTTGATTTTTCTATCTTGGTATTGAAGAAAACATTTGGTGAGAGTAGATATTAACATTGAGAATGTATGACAATATCTTGACATTAGTAAGTTTGAGAATCTATAAAAGATTCTTCTTTTGTATTCAGACGCTTCTCATATGAGGCATCCTAGGAGTGGAACCCAATGGATCCCATTTAATCAACAAGTTAGTTAACACTAAGGGTGTAATGAATCTAAGGATGTCACCCCAGGCATCCCTTATTAATTATATTGTGTTGGGATTCTGGATTAGGCCAAAATTTTA
Organism: Viscum album; assembly: GCA_963277665.1. Lineage (NCBI taxonomy): Eukaryota > Viridiplantae > Streptophyta > Magnoliopsida > Santalales > Viscaceae > Viscum > Viscum album. The sequence goes on along the minus strand of OY728123.1, from coordinate 750,332,854 downwards.
ATGTAATTTGGATATAGGGAGGTCATAGGTTTAATGTCTTGTGGTGAATGGTGGGCCACAAGTTTAATGTATTGTCTGTATAAGTGGGTCACACCATTAACTTTTTTGGTGGGATTGGTGGATCATTGGTTTAATGTATTGTGGGGATAGGTGGATCACATGTTTAATGTCTGGTTGGGACCTGTGGGTCACATATTTAATGTCTTCTAGGAATAGTTCGGTTACAAGTTTAATGTATTGTAGGGATAGGTTGGTCCCATGTTTAATGAATTGTAGGGAAAGGTGGGCATATGTTTAATTTATTATGGGGAAAAGTGGGTGGTTTAATGTGTCCCCATAGGAGAAGATGACCACACTTGAAGGTTTTGGTGGAGTGTTGGGAAATTAGGATTGAAACTTAGGGAGGTACCAGGAATGTGTTGGTATATCTACATTGAACCCCAGGGAGGTGTCCTAAGTACCATGTTAAGAAACATGGATCAAAACCCACATAGTTCTGTGCCAATTTAAGGTCATATAAAAGGAACATTCCATGCAGATTAACATCAACCATTATGGATTTTATTGTCATAGAAGGTGCGTTTTTGAGGGACAGATTAGATATTACACTTATAGGATTCCCAGAGTAGGATTCCGTGGGGGGAGGGAATTAAGCTCAGAGTTGATGTTTATGATGTTTTCATTCCATGATGATTACACATGGGGAATTCTATTTTCGTCACACTAGGTAAGGATACCACTAAAAATCGTGTTCTGAAGAATTTTTCATTCCTCTTAACATCATATAACTAGCATGTGGATCTAAATAGTTTTACATCATTAAGCTAGGGTGTTGTGGCAGCTACACATGTGGAGAACAATTCCATGTGGGAGAGGAAGATATAGAAAAATTACTCTCTACCAGGGACAGTTGGTGGTTTCCTATCACGATGACACCTTTATGGATTAAATTTATTCTTCTCATGCACCTAAGGGTGGGGAATGCACTGAACACTTCCACGGATGAGTGTAAATCAGGGGTACCAATGTTATTGTTACTATGGATAGGTTAAAAATTCATTAGGTACTAATGATTAAGGTAACACTGTTAGGTAATCAACCAGGATGCAGTTGAAGTACAGATGAAAAACCCTTGTGTTGCTGGCACCATACGTATAGAGATTTAGGGTGCGGTTTCACCAATTCTCGTGGGATATAGGGGCCCCAATCACCAAACATTTTCACAAGGGTATTATCTACAAGGAGTAACCATGGAGAGTCTTGGAGGATGGGTTTCATGAAGGTTGGGATGTTGGGAAGGATAGGGGTTTCATGAAGGCTTGGGGTATCATAATGTAATATGTTATATGAATAGGGTGATCCTACCTTGAAGCGAAATATTGGTTCTCATAGGGTTGGTTTCATGAAGGATAATTATCTCACAAAACCCCAAGAGCCACAATGGGATTTATTATTACTCGAAGGCCATGGAACTTTATGAAAGGCATTTCACCTATGAGTTGAGGTTCTTAAAAACCAATGGGAGGAATACTAAAAAAAGATTGTCACATTTTTGGAATCCATATCCTCTATTTCTATGATAATTATGATTTTTTGTGAATCTAGAGGTTTTTTAAAAATATGAAAGGTCACATCCCCTATAAAAGTCACACCTAGAGAGGTATTTATATGACTAGTATAGAAAAAAGAATTTATTTTGTGAAATATGTAGTGTTTTGTAGATGATAGTGAGATTCAATAAGTAATGAGGTTTCGAGAATCGAAGTTACGATGTGTGGATGTTACTTCCTCAAGCTCCACATGGCCAGTGACTTCTAAGAACTGGAGTTATACTACATGGATGTTACCACATGAGGATCCCGTTGGCTAGTGAATTCTAAAAACCAGTGTTACACTGTACGGAGGTTACTACCACATGATCTCTGTAGTCCAAGTATTCTATGAAATAGATCCATTACAAAAAGATTTTTAACTTTAAAAACTAGGCCCATAAGTGGATTTATAAGAAATTTTGTCTATAAATTTCTTTGACTGTCTATGAATTCCCCAACCTATACCATGAGACATATGTTTTAGTGTAAAAAATTATATATCCCTATGAATTTGATATAATGGGGGATAGGAGGGTCAAATTGTGTGGGAAATAGTTAGTTTCATTTAGGGGACTCTGATGTTTTTTCAAAATATAGGCCAATTCTCTATTTTCACATAAACTAGGACCATTAGAAGAGTCCAGTGATTATAAGGGTGTTTTTAAACTTTTTACAGGGTAGAGTGACCCCAAATTGGGGATTAATTAAACCAATTTCATTAAATTATTCTTGTATTTTTTGAATGAAACAATGGATAGACAACCATTATGCCACTTCAGTGACCAAAGGTTACTCATAGAGGCATAAAGAACTCATTTTAGAAGATATTGATAGCGAGCTAGTGGAAATTGTGGGACTACAGTAAAAATCCCATGGATTCTATGTTCATACTATAATTATTTATCACTTCACTAATCAATGTGTGGATTCTCTTGATTCAAGATGTACACTTGGTGGTGTTGTCGAGTAACCACATCATAGATGGTATGTTGGTTGTAATGAAAGACATAAAACTTGGAGTCTTGGTTCTTGTAAAGTTCTAAAAGGGGTCATGTCACATCAGACAGTGGAAGCATCTATTCTCCATGTGTGTTCCCTTACACATCCTATATGGCTAGGTTAATTCACACATGAGGGCATATGAATATCCAAACCTCATTTCCCCTCAGATAAAAAACATCAAGCCATTAATTCTCCACAACTTTGAGGGTCATCCACTCGACTTGGGATCTATGGATGTGGTAGAGTGGATTAGGCTGGAGGGAAAATTAATTTTTTTATTATTTTACCCTTTTTATAGGGATGGTTATTAACAAAGTCATGAGGACCATTGAGTTGTGGTCATAAATCATTGAAATTTCAAAAGTGGTACTAGTGTCCACGGTGGATTACAATGTGGCTTCTAAGCCTCAAACCCACACCATTTTCATGGAAGTTATAGTGTATCAACAGGATCAACCTAAAGGTATCTATGATGGTATGCATCGGGATCCACCTTTAGGTCCCCTGTTAGATATAGAACAAGTTCACACATGAGGATGGAAAGGGTTGAAATGAGTAACCATCAATTATGTTGTCTATGGGATCGTCCATGAATACCAAATTATAGGGGAGATCATGTATCCTAGTGACATGATGAGGAGATTAGTTACTTGGGTGGATGGGGAAGGGCCCCAAAAAGATGAGGTCTAGGGTGATTGGAGTTTATGGGACCCTACCAAGGCAGATCCATGCAATAATGAAGAGCAACAATAGTAGCTCAAGCAATGCATGGTCTTGCATAAGAGTTTTCTTTGAGGAGGGTAAAATAAACTCAGTCATTTCTCCAAGGTAAGTGGCTATAGAAGGAAGGGAGACCCTCTAAAGTAGTTCTAGGGGCACATGTCCAATGATCAATGAAGTGACTACATTTCCTGGATGTCCCCAGTTATTTTATTATACCTAATGATTGGGGGAGTTGGGGGATTAAAAAAACCACCTTGCATCATGAGATATGTAAGCTTATTCACTTCGAGGTAATAAAACATAAAAGGTTGGGTAGTGTGTGGGAATCATTCCACGTTTCTTAAGCCAAGGTATTTCAATAATTTGCGGAGTTGGAAGACTTCATTTACTTATATGACATCACACATCCCTTGATTGAATGAGTAATGGTGATGATAGGCATGCCATCTCATTTAGGTATTTTTGGGGACCAATTAGATGTGAGTGTGACTATAGGTGAATGATCGAAGGAGTGTAGGGAAAAAATGTGTATTGGGACTCCCTTGGGGATGAAAATATTTCCACTGAGCAGAGGATGGAAAAGTGGCCCCAACACATGAAGGGGAAATGAGAATGGGGGGTTCCCTTAATGCAGATGTCATAGGAATCCAAACACCTATTTTTGAGATGGTTTCTATGGATGATTTATGGATAAATAGTCAAAAACTCTACCGAGAAACCCTTTTCCCCTAGTATTGAATTTTTATATGCTTGAAACTGTGATATCCTACTTGCATTCGTATGGACTCGGTAAAAACATATAGCCACACAACTGTTAGTGAACCTCTCTATGTTTTTAGTTGGGTAGTTCCACTTTCATAAGACCTTTCCACTTTTCAAATTTTCCATATTGTTTTTACTTCCAATAAGTCTTTCTTAGAAAATATTGTTCTTAAAATGGAATTTCAAACTGTGTTTTGAGGTCATCCAACAAATGGCGATGTCCAAGTCTGAAAAAATGATGGGAGATGAGTTTGTGCCATCAACGGAGTTGGCTGATGAGGATATGGTTACTGAGCCTTCCTTGGAAGTGCCATATGTCACTACAACTTTAATAGCTTTTGAGGCAGTTTATATCGGTAGTTTAATAAACCACCGATAAATTTTTTATTAATTATTTAGAGGCGTTTTTTATAAACTGCTACTATAATGTTTTTTTTCAATCCTAAAATTCCCCCACCCCTCATGAGCCCACTTCTCTACCCAACCCCCGCAAAACCCCCATGAAGACCCCTGAAACCCTCACTGCCTCATCGCCTCACCGCCTTGCCGCATCGGCGCCTCTCCCATTTTAGAGGTATTTTATTAAATTAGTTATGAAAAATATCATATTTAATCATAGGTAGTAGTTTACTAGTGCACAATTCTTAATTCCCATGATAAATCTCAATCCTTTTTTGGATACATTTTAGTGAACCATGAATTACTCCTCATCCAATAATTTATAACTAGTATAGTCGGCATTTAGAGTAGCATTCAGAGAATGTATCCTTATAAACTGATTTATGTTTGGATTATTATTTTTATACAAGTTTGGATTAAATAATATAATATTAATTATTTATTCATGTTTTATGTTTGATCATGTGTGACATGGAATTATGTTTTATTGATATTATTGTTAATTCATCATATTGAATCATATTTACCTTTTGTTTTTTTTGGAGAATTAGATTCATTATAATGGAATTATTTAACAATCATGACTATTAATTTTATATAATATGCTTGTTTTACCTTTTTATACCAATCATGTTGATTAGTATAAATAATAATGCTACCTTGATCATTGATATTGTTTTGATAAATAATGAGTTTGTTAGAAGGGGTATTTTTCTATTGTATAACTTGTGTGTTGGTACATATTATACATAGATTGAGGAATGAGATGGGATCACAATAACATTAATTTTGTATACCCCTTTCACCTATCCCTAAATTCATGTGATGATAGTTCCTAGATTCTTGTATACACCTTCCTCTTTAAAAAATACTAGGATTTTCCCATAACTCAACCATGGGAAGTATTGCTATGATCTTAGTTTGATGAGAAAGTCAACATGGATTCCTTGACCTGATGGATCATTTACAAGTCTAGGATCAATGAAATTATGTTAGGTATAGACCCTCCCATTATAGGGATTTATTGTCTATAACTAATTCTATTTTATGAAGTTTTCCATTATCTGATGCTTCCATGTTTTTATTGATAACCATTTGTAATTTTTAATGTTTATGTTGATATAAAGAACATATGTAAGTATATTATATAAAAGTTAGAAACTAGGTGGTCTATTATTGGGTATTATATTCTCACACCCAATATATACACTTAGGGGGGACATGAAATTTCATGGTCTATTTTTTGGGTAACTATAGGTACAAGTACATGCTCAGATGAATTGTATTTTTCTAAGAACGACTGATTTTTGTATGACTCGTGTTCCATTTAGAGTTGTAAATGGATATAGGAGATTGATTTTTTCATTTAGAATTTGGTTTTAGGGATCATTTTATACCATTTAACTTTATATGATTTTTAAATATTTATCATATGGAATTAACTCTATTTAGATCATGTTAGTTTTCTTGTATTTTAGTTTATTAATAAAATTGGGTAAACCGATTCCCATTGGTCTTATTAGAACCCCGATGCTATTCTCTATCCTTTGGTGATCGAGAGGTGAAAATGAGGTAATGTAGTTCTCTATCCGAGTACTATTTAGGTATCTCGGTCCCCATCACTACACCACATGTACTTTTTTTCTTACATAAGATCTTGAATCATGGAAGTGGGTTTTTATTCTTGTACCTTTATCTCTTATATCCCTTGGATTGTGATCCTTACCTCTAACTCCATATCAACAATTTATAGTAATTTATAAGGGTTTTTTTAATTTAAAATTTTTATATAAAGGATTTGAATATTGATAGTCATATTTGGGGTTATTTTACTATCCAGAATATTTTCTCAAATTGCTCCATCCAGATATCATCTTAAAGTTCCTTAAGTTCCCATGGTATATTGGGAAAAAGTGTCATTAATGAATTATTTTGATCTAATCCTAGACTTCTTCCAAATAATTAACATAGTTTTATATTTTTTAAACTATTATATATGAATCTCTTCCCTGATTTATTAATAGTTATGTGTTTTAATATTTCTTAATATTGTCTAGGCACATTGTGATATACATGGATGAAAGCTAGATCACATTATAGAGGAACACACCTTAGTATGTTAAGGTTTTGGAGGAGTTTTTATATTTTGAAATTTCCAATCGATCTGTTGAAAGGAGAATAAGATTTCCATGTCCTAAATGTAAACTTAGAAGATGGTTGAAGATAGATGAAGTTTATGAACATTTAATATTGATGCAATTCACTAGTCAATATTTGTGTTGGAATTGGAACGTAGAATCAAACATTACAGAAAGTTTTAAAAATGATGTCAATCCACAAAATGAGATCCCAACTTCATCGAAAATGCGAAATGAAATGAAAAACCTTATAAATAATACATTTGGAACTGCAAGACACAATCATCAACATCAAAACATATTAGAACAACCAGATTAGGGTGATATAAATAAAAATGTGAAAAGTACTCTTTTTGAGACTTTAGGACAACTAGATGAATATTGTAACATATCAATGGATCCTCCTCTTGATTATGTATAGACTAATGTAAGAGAAAACTTCACTAAGGAAAACACGTTTCATTAGTTAGTTGACGATGGAAATTAAGAGTTGTATAGTGGATGTTTGAAAAATACAAAACTTTATTTTTTGCTAAATTTGTACCATATCAAATGTCTAAGTGGAAGTAAAAATAAGGAAATGTACATGATATTGGAATTTTGGCATGATTAATTTCCTGAAGCAAACATCCTTAAGTCTTTTTATGTGATGAAAAATGTTGTTAATAGGTTTGGATTGAATTATAAAAAAAACACATGCGTGTCGCAATGATTTTATGCTTTATTGGTGAGAGGATTTAATTAGAGAGGTGTAACACCCCAAGATTCCATGGTACGCTTCCCTTTGAATAATATAGTAGCTGGTGTTGTACGCAACTTCGAGTTCTAACACACACCACAACCAATCAAACTAGCCGTTATGAATAGTAATACCCACTTTTTGAAATTTTAAAAATTTAATCTCTCAAAATTGAATTCATTTTTGGATTCTTAATATCGAAATTAGATTAGGGTAAAATTTTGGAACTTTTCGGATAACATTTATATTTTGATGAATAGTGAAAATTAATATATTTTAATTAAAAACAACTTTTTTAATCGAAATAATTAATAGTGATAAATTATGAATTTGAGAGGTTTTAAAGTATATTTAGAATATATTTTTACCATTTAATACAATGTTGGTAATTGGACATAATTTCATAATTAAACCAGACATGAACAAGTGTCAATCTTTTGATAGTTATTATCTCTTAAAAACACGTTTTTTTGTTTTAATAATAGGAATAAATTTAAATTAATTTCTACCACTTCTGCGTTTTGAATTTGTAAAAATGGATTCCATATTTGGAATCAGTATTTCCAAATTGTGTAAATAGGTAACTTTTATTTTTAGACATTTTGAATAATTATTTCGGTAAAAATTTTATTTACCATGGTTAAAGGCTAAATATGGTAAATAAGGGTAAACAAATAATATTATAATAATAATAAATTACCCTAAAACGTGTCCTAACCTTATTTTTTGATACATCCGCGACCATGGTGATCTTTGGGTCGATTTTGGGACCCCATGGAACCACTTGTAAGTGATAATGAGACTTTATATTAATTAAGTTAAAATAAATACAAAAATGACATAAGCATATATATTTTAGAAAAACAATTTTTACATAGGGTTATATATGTTGTATTTTCAAATATAAATATTCATTATAAGGATACAAAGATTTCCTAAATAATGGTAATTTATTTATAATTTTTAGACATTTAATAAGTAATATTATTTATGACACTATAAGGGTACAACATTTTCCTTATTAATGAAAGACTCCAATAATTGGTATTATAAATGTTAAAATTAAAATAATTTGAAAGTTTTGATGAAATAAATGAATTTTGTTGCTTACTATGTCATTATAGGATTTATTAGATGAATTTGGTTCAAATTAATAAATTTTTTATTACTTTAACAAAAATCAATTATTGAAAAGTGTCAAAATTCACATAAAAGAGTTTTTTAAAAAATATTATATTATTAATTGATATTAAATTCCTAAAAATATAAGGTTTTTTCAAAAGACATATATCATGATAGGTGTATCATTAATGGACCACTTTGGGGTCTCTTGTATTTTTATAGTAAGTTTACTAACTATATAATATAAAAATACAAAGTGACATGGTAAATGTCAAACTAATTAACTAAGAGTTAAAACTAAAAGATAAGGTTAATATAATGACCCAAACCTGTCTAAATTCTATTGGTTTAGTGGTTTTCATCCCATGCCACTTTACCTTTTAAATAATCCACTTTTTATCCATTAGGAACTGAATATGAATTTATTATAAAAAAATATTTCTAGCTTTTCCAAAGGTGCCCCTCACCCCTGTTATAAAATTGCACTCCCCCTTCTCACAAATTCAAACATTCAAAGCCTTTTGGCTCGGACAAAACCTACCCAAATAATCTTTCAACATCCTTCAATTAAACCTAGATGCCTTATTTTGATCAGAAATCCATCCTAAGGATCCCTTTTGATCAAATCAAAAGGAAGAACCCGAAGAAGAGGTAATGTTTTCACCACCCTCTTTCAAGTTTCTTTCTTCTTCAACTTCTTATTTATTTGTTATTACCAATATAAAATAATTACTCCAGTATCTTATATATACTGTGATTTTGTTATAAATATGGTACAACCATATTCATTATTCTATCGATCCTTTGAATGACATGTCACCATACGTGCGTACGTACGGCTTACCGTCTCCACGTCGTGGTGTAATTGTTATTCAATAAATTATTATTTGGATGGGTATAATAATGATTTGTAATTAATTTAAATAATAAATATAACATGATAATGATTATTTATATATGATATACCATCCAATTATATATAATTTTAATATCAAAAGAATGATATTGTCGCTCGTGCGTACGTACAGACTACAGTCTCCACGAACACGATGAGATTCATTCTCCATCGTATCCATTCAAGTATAATTATCATTTTATGACTTAAAAATAATGTTTATGGACTTGATATAATTCTGGATATGAATAAGATACAACCTATCCATGAAAAACATGGATTACGTAACAGAACATATAAAATAAAACGAGTAAGTTAACAGATGAAACGACCATAATACTAAGATATTATTAACAAAGAAATGTTAAAAGATCATATAGTATATCATATTAATGTATATGATTCTTGTATAATTTAATAACAATTATTTCACCATTATACATGAGGTTAACCTACCTCCAACCAAGGAAAAGTACAAGGTAAGGGTTTATTTCACAATCTCTTAATTATCCGAGGTTGTTTATACGTAATAATCTACTGGGACTTCTTCATCATCCACATCAATGTTTCTCAAAAATGTATATGAATTTTTTTTACTATTTACTAGAATATGGTTTAATGTCATTTATACCATTTTTTTAATTTTAATAAGAGGTTTATAAAGGAATATTTCCGTCATTTTCCAAACAAGGTCTTTTTAAAACTTTTCGACAGAATTGAGGTAAGAATGTTTTTTTAACTTATACGGTGGGTGCGGCTATTTTACACCATTATAAAATATTTGAAGCTTCCCTTAAAATATTATAAGAAAATTTTCAAAGTAAATGTTTAATTTTATAATTATGTGACTTTTAAATTATCTCAAAAAAGACATATTTCTCTCAAATAGTTTTGATTTCATCTATGTCAACATCTTTTGATGGATTTTAAGCTTATTTGAAGTTGATTTATTGTGATACAAAACTTCCATATTGTATTGAAGGTTTTGTGATCTGTTTGACTATGGATGTGTTATTTTTATACCATTAATGGTTTATGGAGAAAGTAGTGACATTTCGTATGCTAGTTTTAATACGAATATTTATGTTATGTTTAAACCTGTTCATATGAAGAATTAATTGGACTTAAGAAGTGATGGGTGGAGCCTGCTATAGCTCCTCGATGCATCAGTAGGTCTCATGAGACAAACTAGTGACTTGGAACAAGGCCTTGGCAAAATCTTTTTTGTATTCTTGGAACGAGGCCTTGGCTATGTGGTTATGATAGTCTGGCACTATGCATTCCATCATTATGAAAGTGGTAATTTATATTTCATGTGATTATTCGACTAATAGAATATCCATGTGAATAAGTAAATGGAATTATTTCATTTTATATTTTCCATATTATGTTGATGTTAAAGTTTTAAAGGCTTTTGTTTTAGTTATACATTTCCTTAAATGTTTATTCTTATTTATGAAAGTTTCCTCTATATTGTTATCCTTACTGAGCATCTGAGCTCACCCCTTTCAATGTTTTATTTTTTCTAGGATGTGAAGAAGTAATTTATGAATGACCTGCAGGGACAGTATGATAGGATATGAAGAAAATATGTTGTTGTACTTTTTTTGAGTTTATGATGTAATGTAAGACTTATGAGTATATCTTTTGTTTCCAAGACTACTAAACTAATTGGTCTTTCAAGACTTGATCTTTCTTGTGATCATGCCTATGTTATGTAATAATGCACCAACTCTGGGTAACTGGGGTCGGGATGTTACAGTTGGTATCAGAGAAAGTTTAGTACAAACCTTGGAAGATTGATTTAGATAAACTCTGATTAGAGCACATATATTTAAGATGTACTTCGATGATTAGTATAGAAGAAATTCCTAGAATTTTGGTATTGTAGATATTTTGTAAGTTTTCCGAGCAATACATCCCTGTCTGGATATGAGCAGGTAGAGACGTCTCTGGCACATATGTACCTAGGGGTAAAACCCGAAAACACCGCTTTGAGCTAGACTCGAACGGGAACTGGTGCCTGACAACGGGCCTTGCTGCACTCTTTGTTACAACACTCCCAAGGGATATTCTTAGGATAACTCTAATTTTCTTTACAAATCATTATGAAGGGTTTATGAGTATATCAATACTCAAATAAAATATTTTTATGATTATGGATTATATCCATAAATAGTTTAATTTATGTTTAGTGTTTTATAAGTATGGAATTATGTATTTTGATTCATAAACTGATCTAGTTTATGCCATTGTTTAGAAATGGCACCTAGTGGAAGAAACAAAAACTGTATTAATGCACGCACTCCATGTAGGGATTGCCCTCCTACTCAAGATAATTATAGTGGTGCTGGTGATGCAACTGGTGCTGATCAACTAATCACCATACTGAGACAACTCACTCAGGTTATGAATAATAACCTTACCCATATGGAGCACCCTGATCCACAGGGTGGATGATCAATGTTAGATAGCTTCCTGAGGAAGAAACCACCAACATTCAATGGGAGTACAAATCCATTAGTAGCTGAGAAATGGAAAAGTTTCCTAGAGAAAATATTTCAGGCTTTGGGGAGAAGTGAAAGGGAAAAAGTTATCATGGCAGTTTACTGCCTCACTGGAGATTCTGATCAGTGGTGGTCATTTATTCAAAGCATGAAGGAAGTTGATGAAGTGTCAAATATGTAATGGAGGGAGTTCAAATATCTGTTTTTAGAAAAATACTTTCCTCGTGACCATCGAGCAGATATGGAAAGACAATTTCTGAGTCTAAGACCAAAGGAGGATGAGAATGTTGCAAAGTCTGAGGATAACTTTAAAAGTTTAGAAAGGTATGATAGAGATTATATACATAACCCAAGAAGTAAGATTGATTGTTTCTTTAATGGGTCAAAACAATTTCTCCGTGTAGCATTAGTCTCACAGTCCTTCTCATCGTACGAAGACATTGTCTCATGTGCTATCAAGACAGAAAAAGAATTCTCTAAGTCTTATGAATTTAATGAAAATCTAGAGAAGAAGAGATATGCTGATTAATTTGGGAATGGAAATAAGGGGAAGAAGGGAAAAGTTGAATATCCATCCTGCAGTAAATGTGGGAAGAAACACCCTGGTACTTTCTTAAAAGGAATGAGAGTCTATTACAGGTGTGGTGAAAAAGGCCACCAAGCTCGTGATTGCAAGGGGAAGAAGGAAGCTACCAATGTCCAATGCTACAATTTCAGGGAGATAGGACATTATGAAAATGAATGTCCTAAGCGTTAGGGGAACATACCTCAGAAAAGGCCAAGGGATCAAGGCCAATCTTATGTTATCACTGCTGGTGAGGTAGAAGCTTCGAAAGATGTGGTGTCAGGTAATTTAATCATTTCCTCAAGTTTAGAAAATGCATTATTTGATTCTGGATCATCGCATTGTTTCATATCTTCCCAATTTTCTAAAAAAATTAGATATTTCCAATTTGATTTAACAAGGGAGTTGTCAGTTAAAACTCCTAAGGGAAGTATCATTGCAACAAAGTTTTGTGAATTAGTACCCATAAGAGCACATAAATGTTCTTTATCCGCTGATCTCATCGTCATACCTATGATTGAGTTTGATATAATCCTCATTATGGATTGGATTTCGGACCATGATGCGAAGATTTATTGTAAGAAGAAGGAGGTTACGATTTTTGATGATGATGATAAGGAACACCTTATCTTTAGAGCAGAATTGTCACCACCTAATTCTTATCTAGATCCACCCCCAGTAGCTCAAATAAATTCAATTATTGGGGAGGAAGAGAATGAAATGACTGTGGGTGAGTAAAGGAATGTTAAAATAGAGGTTGTACCTATTGTGAAAGAATATGTAGATGTGTTTTTGGAAGATTTACCTGGACATCCTCCAGAATGAGAAGTTGTTTTTCCAATGAATTAATTCCTGGATCAAGGCCTATATCGAAGACCCATTATAGAATGGACACTGTGGAATTAGTTTAACAAAAGAAACAAATAGAGGAATTGAGTAATAAGGGATTTATTCGCCCTAGTGTTTCTCCATGGGGAGCCCCTGTTCTTTTTGTTAAAAAGAAATATGGATCTATGAGGTTATGTATCGACTACAGAGAGATCAATACTATAACAATAAAGAACAAGTATCCCCTACCTCACATTGATGGATTATTTGACCAACTACATGGAGATCAATACATTTCAAAGATTGACCTTCGATCTGGATAGCATCAGTTGTGTCTGAAGAAGAAAGACATTCTGAAGACAACATTTCAAACAATGTACGGGCATTACGAGTTTACGGTAATGCCTTTTGGGATAACTAATGCATCCTATGTATTCATGGATCTAATGAATAGAGTTTTCAAGGAATATATCGATGATTTTGTGGTGGTATTTATTGATGATATCTTGGTATACTCCAAAATCTACGAAGATCATGAAAATCACTTGCGCATTATCTTGAAGACTCTGAGAATACATGAATTATATGGGAAGTTTAGCAAGTGTGAATTCTGGATTCAGGAGATTTCTTTTCTTGGCTATATTGTCTCTAAATATGGAATCTCTGTTGATCCTTCTATGTTCAAGGAAATCCAAGAATGGCTTGCACCAATGAGTATAACTGAGGTACACAGTTTTATTGGTTTGGCAGGTTATTATCGACGTTTTGTCCAGAATTTTGCCTGATTGGATAACAAATTAACGACGCTCACACGTAAAGGGGTTAAATTTGTTTGGAAAAAAGAGTGTGAAGAATTTTTCGAAGAAATGAAGAGAATATTATTCAATGCTCTTATATTGACTCTACCATCGGGGAATGATGGGTTTGTTATTTATAGGGATGCATTGAATAAAGGACTTGGTTGTGTCCTTATGAAGAATGATAGAGTTATTGTGTATGCATCATGACAGTTGAAAATTCATGAGAAAAACAATCCTAATAATCATCTCGAGTTATCAGCTGTGATCTTTGCTTTGAAGATATGGATACACTACCTCTATGGTGAAAAATGTGAGATTTATACTCATCACAAGAGTTTAATGTATATTTTCTCACAAAAATAACTCAACATGAGGCAAAGGAGATGGCTTTAATTACTCAAGGATTATGATTGTATGATACACTACCACTCTGGGAAGGAAAATAAGGTGGTATATGCTTTGAGTAGAAAAGATCATGGAGTTTTGAACAATATGAGAATTGAAAGGGATACAATTTTCATGGATCTAGTGAAGCTGGACATGGGAATCACCATGGAAGGTGAAACATCAATGATTTTTCAAATGGTTTCCAAACCATCTTTACTAGAAAGGTTAAAGAGTTCTCAGACCGATGATGAAGAGTTTCAGAAGAAGCTTAAAGCTGTGAATGATGGGATATTGAGAGACTTTGTGTATGAAGAAGGAACATTAAAATTTGGGAAGAGACTTTGTGTTCCCAATATACCTGATCTAAAAAGGGAATTGTTGGATGATGCTTATAGTTCAAATTTCCCTATACACCCTGGGAGCACCAAAATGTATAAATATTTGAAGGAACATTTTTGGTGGGACAGAATGAAGAGGGAGATTGCTGATTTTTTTCCAAGATGTATGGTTTGTCAACAAGTGAAAGCTGGAAGGAAACAGCCTGGAGGGGTCATGCAACCTGTTCCCATACCTGAGTGTAAATGGGATAATATCACGATGGACTTTGTCATGGGAATACCAAAGACTCCTAGAAGGAATGATGAAATATGGGTTATTGTTGATCATTTTACCATGTCAGCACATTTTCTTGATATAAGGGAAGATTTACCAATTGAATTTCTACCAAGACTATATATTAATGAAGTTGTGAGACTTCATTGAGTACCCCAATCAATTTTTTCGGATAGATATCCCCATTTTACTTCGAGATTCTGGAGGAGTCTGGAGAAGGCCTTGGATACTGAACATCATTTGAGCACTGCTTACCACCCTCAAACAGATGGACAATCAGAATAGAATATTCAAACCTTAGAAGGCATGTTGAGATCATGCTCACTTGACTTTCAGGGTATGTGGGATCAATATTTACCTCTGGTGGAATTTTCCTATAATAATAGCTTCCATTCAAGTATTCAGATGGAACCATATGAAGCATTATATGGAAATAGATGTCGCACACCAACCTGTTGGGATGACGTCGGTGAAAGAAAACTCATTGGCCCAGAACTGGTAGAGGAAACGATGGAAAAGGTGAAGGTAATCCAAAACCACATCAAAGCTTCTCAAAGTAGGCAGAACTGCTACGCTGACAACCGAAGAAAGGATTTTGAATTTTAGGTGGGAGATCATGTTTTCATGAAGGTATCTCCCTGGAAGGGAGTTGTACGTTTTGGAAAGAAAGGTAAATCGAGTCCCAGGTATATCGGTCCTTTAGAAATTCTAGAACGAATTGGGGCTGTAACTTACCGTTTGGAAATGCCGCCATGTCTCTCCAAAGTTCATGATGTGTTCCACGTATCACTGTTGAGGAAATACATGCCTGACCCAACGCATGTACTCACCTACGAGGAATTAGAACTGGAACCTGATATGTCTTATTGCGAAGATCCTGTCAGGATTCTTGATATGAGAGAACAAGTACTAAGAAACTGGACGACTCGTCTGGTAAAAGTTTTGTGGAGAAACCATAAGTTGGAAGAGGCAACATGGGAACCTGAAGAACTTATGATGAAGAACTATCCGAGTATTTTCATGTGGTAGTATTCTATAAATTTCGAGGATGAAATTATTTGTAGGGGAGAATGTAACACCCCAAGCTTCCACGATACGCTTTCCTTTGAATAATATAGTAGCGTGTGTTGTACGCAACTTCGAGTTCTAACACACACCACAACCAATCAAACATGCCATTATGAATAGTAATACCCACTTTTTGAAATTTTATAAATTTCATCTCTCAAAATTGACTACATTTTTGGATTCTTAATATCGAAATTAGCCTAGGGTAAAATTTTGGAACTTTTCGGATAACATTTATATTTTGATGAATAGTAAAAATTACTAAATATTAATTAAAAACAACTTTTTTAATCAAAATAATTAATAGTGATAAATTATGAATTTGAGAGTTTTTAAAGTATATTTAGAATATATTTTCACCATTTGATACAATTTTGGTCATTGGTCATAATTTCACAATTAAACCGGACATGAACAAGTGTTAATCTTTTGATATTTATTATCTCTTAAAAACACGCCTTTTGTTTTAACAACGAGAATTAATTTTAAATTAATTTCTGCCACTTCTATGTTTCGAATTTGGAAAAATGGATTCCATATTTAGAATCATTATTTCCAAATTTTGGAATACGTAACTTTTATTTTTAGACATTTTGAATAATTACTTCGGTAAAAATTTTATTTACCATGGTTAAAGGGTAAATCCATTAAATAAGGGTAAAAAAATAATATTATAATAACAATAAATTACCCTAAAACGTGTCCTAACCTTACTGGTTGATACATTTCCGACCATGGGCATCTTTGGGTCGATTTTGGGACCCCATGGAGCAACTTTTAAGTGATAATGACACTTTATATTAATTAAGTTAAAATAAATACAAAAATGACATAAGCATATATCTTTCAGAAAAACAATTTTTACATAAGGTTATATATGTTGGATTTTCGACTATAAATATTCATTATGAAGATAAAAAGATTTAATACATAATAGTATTTTATTTATAATTTTTTGACATTTAATAAGTAATATTATTTATGACACTATAAGGATGCACCATTTTCCATATTAATGAACGAATCAAATAATTGGTTTTATAAATGTTAAAATTAAGATAATTTGAAAATTTTGATGACATCCATGAATTTTTTTGCTTAATATGAAATTATAATATTTCTTAAATTAATTTGGTTCAAATTAATAAAGTCGTTAAGACTTTAACAAAAATCAATTATTGAATAGTGTCAAAATTCATATAAAAGAGTTTTTAAAACACATATTATATTATTAATTGATATTAAATTCCTAAAAATATAAGGTTCAGAAAAGAGACAGATATGATTATAGGTGTATCATTAATGGACCACTTGGGGGTCTCTTGGATGTTTATAGTAAGATTATTAACTATATAATATAAAAATACAAAGTGACATTGTAAATGTCAAACTAATTAACTAAGAGTTAATACTAAACGATAAGGTTAATATAATGACCCAAACCTGTATAAATTCTATTGGTTGAGTGGTTTTAGACCCATCCAGACCTTAAACTTTAAATAATCCACTTTGGAGCCATTAGAAACCGAATATGAATTTATTATAAAATAATATTTCTAGCTTTTCCAAAGGTGCCCCTCACCCCTCTTATAAAAGGGCACTCCACCTTCTCACTAATTCACACATTAAATGCCTTTTGGCTCGGCCAAACCCAGCCCAAATCCTCTCTAAACTTCCCTAAATTCAACCTAGAGGCATTTTTTTGATCAGAAATCCAACCTAAATATCCCTTTTGATCAAATCAAAAGGAAGAACCCGAAGAAGAGGTAATGTTTTCACCACCCTCTTTCAAGTTCCTTTCTTCTTCAACATATTCTTTATTTTTTATTCCCATTATAAAATAATAACTATAGTATCTTATATATGCTGTGATGTTATTATAAATATGGTACAACCATATTCAGTATCCTATCCATCCTTTGATTGACATGTCACCATACGTGCGTACGTATGGTTTACCGTCTCCACGTCGTGGTGTAATTGTTATTCAATAAATTATTATTTGGATGGGTATAATAATGATGTGTAATTCATGTAAATAATAAATATAACATGATAATGATTCTTTATATATGTTATACCATCCAATTATATATTATTTTAATATCAAAAAAATGATATTGTCGCTCGTGCGTACGTACGGACTACCGCCTCCACGAACACGATGAGATTCATTCTCCATCGTATCCATTCAAGTATAATTATCATTTGATGATTTAAAAATAATTTTTAAGGACTTGATACCATTCTGGATATGAATAAGATACAACCTATCCATGACAAAGACATCTTACGTAACAAAACATATAAAAGAAAACAAGTAAGTTAACACCCGAAACAATGATATTACTAAGATATTATTAAAAAATCAATGTTAAAAGATCATATATGATATCATATTAATATATATGATTCTTGTATAATTTAATAACAATTATTTCACCATTATAGATGAGGTTAACCTACCCCCAACCAAGGAAAATTACAAGGTAAGGGTTTATTTCTCAATCTCTTTTTTATCTGAGGTTGTTTATACGTAATAATCTACTGGGACTTATTTATCATCCACATCCATGTTTCATAAAAACATATTTCAAAACATTTTTACTATTTACTAGAATATGGATTAAATTCATTTATACAATTGTTTGAATTTTTATAAGAGGTTTATAAAGGAATCTTTCCGTCGTTTTCCAAATGAGGTCTTTTTTAACCTTTTCGACAAAATTAAGTTAAGAATGTTTTTTTAACTTATACGGTGGGTGCAGCTATTTTCCACCGTTATAAAATCTTCGAAGCTTCCCTTAAATTCTAATAAGAAAATTTTCAAAGTAAATGTTTCATTTTATAATTATGTGACTTTTAAATTATTTCAAAAAAAAAGATATTTCTCTCAAATAGTTTTGATTTCATCTATGTCAACATCCTTTGATGGATTTTAAGCTTATTTGAAGTTGATTTATTGTGATACAAAACTTCCATATTTTATTGAAGTTTTTGTGATATGTTTGACGGTGGATGTGTTATTTTAATACCATTCATGGTTTATGGAGAATGTATTTAAATTTCGTCTGCTTGGTTTAATAAGAATATTTATGTTATGTTTAAACATGTTCTTTTGAGGAATGCATTGGACTTAATAAGTGACGGGTGGAGCCCGCTATAGCTCCTCGATGCATCGGTAGATCTAATGAGACAAAATAGTGTCTTGGAAAAAGGCCTTGACAAAATATTATTTGTAGTCTTGGAACGAGGCCCTGACTATGTGGTTATGATAGTCTGGCATTATGCATTCCATCATTATAAAAGTGGTTATTGATATTGTATGTGATTATTTGACTAGTAGAATATCCATGTGAATAAGTAAATGGCATTATTTCATTTTATATTTTCCATATTATGATGAAGTTAAAGTTTAAAAGGCTTTTGTTTTAGTTATACATTGCTTTAATGTTTATGCTTATTTATGAAGGTTGCCTCTATATTGTTATCCTTACTGAGCATCCGAGTTCACCCCTTTCAATGTTTTATTTTTCCCAGGATGTGAAGAAGTAATTTATAAATGACCTGCAGGGACAGTATGATGGGATATGAAGAAAATATGTTGTTGTAGTTTTTTTTGAGTTTATTATGTAATGTAAGAATTATGAATATATCTAGTGTTTCCAAGACTACTAAACTAATCGGTATTTCGAGACTTGATCTTTCTTGTGATCATGCCAATGTTATGTAATAATGCACCGACTCTAGGTAACTGGGGTTGGGGCGTTACAACAGGATTTAAAAAAATGTACTTCTTCTAGATGGCAGTCAATGGGTGACATTGGAATTCTGAATCAACAAACTACCATGAAGAAGAAGAAAAGGAACACACCAGCAAAGGTTTTGTGTTACATTACTCTAAGGCCTCAATTGCAAAGATTATTCATGTCATCGAAAACTGCCGAACACATGAAGTGACATTCTATATATAATAACAATGATGGGTTAATGTGACATCCATGAGATTCACAATCATGGAAGTCATTTGATTTATTACATAATGATTTATTAGCTGATCCTTGGATTGTTTGATTGGGACTGACAGCCGATGGATTCAACCCATTTGGGACTTTGAGTACCACTTATAGCATTTGGCCATTGGTTTTGATCCCTTACAATCTGTGTTCATGGATGTTTATGCAACAAAATGTTCTTATCATTTTGATGATTATTCAGAGGAAAAATTCTTGAAAATGATATTGATTTATACTTTCAGCCTTTAATTGAATAATTATAGGAGTTATGAAGCAACAGTGTTGAGCAATTTGATGCTTCTTCTAAAACAATGTTCAAAATGCATGAAACTTTAATGTGGACCATTAGTGACTTCCCTAGGAATGGGAATTTATCTGGTTGAAACACATACATGGGTATAGCTTGTCATATTTGAAACATTTATTTTGATACCGAACGACTACATCATAGTAGATAATGGTGCTTCTTGTGCCATCGAAGACTTCTCGATGCATCTCATATATTTCAGCTGAACGGATTGAAATTTAATGGTTGCATTGAACGTAGACTACCTAAAAAGATTTTAACTGGTTCCAAAATATTGATAGAAATTGAAAAAGTGAAACATAATTTGGTAAGGTTTATCATTTTAATGATAGCGGGAAATAGGTTCTAAGTGTATCATCATGTGAAATTAGAATGCAAGAATAGGAGAAAAAAAGTAAATTCTTCAAACTTCGGCATTGAGAATTTAATTTGTTGCAGCATAATCGTGATGTGATGCATATTTAGAAGAATGTCTATGAAAATTTGATCTTCACATTTCTTAATGAGAATGTAAAGTAGAAGGATCGTCTCAATGATCCGAATGACTTACAAGTAATGAACATAAAACGTGATCTCTGGCCAGATGGGAATGAAAAGTATGCTCTTGAAATTTTTACGATGAAAAATAGGGATAAAGATAAATTACTCAAAATTTTAAAGCATGTGAAAGTGTCATATGAGTATTCAAGTAACATATCTAGGAGTGTTGAAATAATGAATCCTACGTTACATGGATTGAAATTTCAGGATTCAAAAATTTTGTTACAGTAGTTACTACCATTGGCATTGCGTACATTATTACCAGAAAAAGTTACTACATTTTTTACACCAATTATATACATTTTCTAGAAACTATGGGAGAGATAACTACATCCATTTGATCTTTTCAACCTTCAAGAGAGGTTTGTATTGACACTTTGTGCAATGGAGATGAAATTTCTTCTATTGTTTTTATTGTCATGATGCATTGAATTGTGCATTTGTTTGAGGATGCTAAATTTGGAGGCCCCGTTCATTATCGATGGATGTATCCAATTGAGTGGTAAATTATTTATATGTTTTCAATTAATTAAACAATTTTTTTAACTTAATTAAATTCATAATTATATATATTTTTTATTCCACACACATCTAGGGCATTTGAAATCATACGTGTAAAATAAAGCTCAACTAGAAGTCTTTATTGCTGAATACTATTTGGTAGAAGACTGTCTTACCTTTTGTTCTAGATACTTGGATCATATAGAGAAAAGATATAATCGAGTTGGACATGTTGAAGACACATCGAATCAATCTCAAATACAGGGGAAATAAAAAATATTTCCTGCTATTGGTCGATCAGTTGGGCAGACCTCAAATGTTACACTAACATAAATCGAATTATTAAAGGAACATAGATATGTGCTGCTGAATAGTGAAATTGAATATCCATTTATTGAAGAGTTTAGGATACAAACAAAGAGATGAATGAGAGGCCGAATGCAAAATGAGAAATATATAGCGAAATCTGTTAATAAAGAGCTTGTAGAATGGTTTTCACAATGTGTACGTTCATAAATATTTTAATAAATAAGAATATTAGGTTGGCACATATATTTTGTAAATCTAATAAATTATATTTCTTTTTTTCAGATCATGAATACTGATACTCGAGAAGAGTTGTTATAATATTTGAAGTTTCTTCCTCGTGGTCCTCTAAAACAAGTTAGAAATTTCGACGCTTACAATGTGATTGGCTATAGATTTCATACAGTCGATCGAGGGGAGTGTTTAAAAACACAAAATAGTGGTATATTTACATTTTATGAAGTGGTCTACTATGGAAATTTGACCGATATTATTGAATTAACTGCCATAGGAATTTTTCAATTTTTTTATTCAAATGTAATTGGTCGATATTATCAGAGGTGTTAAAAGAGATTCTTTTCAATTTACTTCATTGAAATTATCTCACTTAAGGGATGATGATAATTTTGAACTACATGATCCATATATCTTATCATCGCAAGAAAAAATGGTATATTATGTGAATGATGTTGTGGATGAAGGGTGGAGTGTAGTTGCTCACCTAAAACAAAGAGATTTGCCTGATATGGGTGATGAAGTGAAAGATTTTACCTCTGACATTGAATCTCATCAACAACAAGAATAAAATTTATTTTTCCACCCTGGTATTGAAAATATTTTTCCAGGAAGGGTGAATTAATTGGATGATGTAATGGAGTAGGAAACTGACATTATTGAAGGAGAAAATGATTGTATGTACCTTTATGCATTCATTTAGCAACCACATAATTTATTTGTGCAATCATTCATTATCATTGTTATGTATATTTGGTTTGTTAGTACTATGCACTTGTTATGTTTTTTAATTTTTTTTCTACTTAATTTTTTTGAAATATATTTTCTGAACAAAATTTTATTTGATTAAATTACATGAATGCCAAGGTGGAAGAAATATACTGTTCCATCGACCTTTGTGAGATATGATGAACCATATTTCTCTCTCCCTACGACATCTGAGCCACCATCTGACTACCCCCTACACCATCTCCATTGCACTATCTCTCACAGCCTTTTTGAGCATCCCTTCAGCAGACCAGTCGTCGCCTCCTGCTTTAGAAGTCTTAATAGCGGGGGAGTTGCACGCCACATCTTGTTCTTCACAGGGATACTAGCGGGTGACTATTATAGGTACAAATTTTAATATGAATATATTTATTGCACTTTTTTATACTAACTATTTTTTCATTAATGATAGAAATAATGAAACTGTGGAGAAAAATAAAAAGGTTAGATATATGGAATATGACGAGAGAGAAGATAGTTGTCCCATTTGATTGATTTGGGGTCCCTACAGATGACGTCACATAATTACTTGGCCATATTTTAGGCTAGCTGGCTGTAGAGCCCATTTCCCTTCCTATTTCATATGATGATGGGAGAAATATGACTTTAAGTTAAAAAAATGATGTTTTGATTCAAAAAAATGAAAATTTTAAACACTATGGTGTAATTGAATGTCATGTTATTAATATTTTCAAAATGATTTTTTATGTAAAAAAGTTTGTCCACTTTATAGTTGCTGATGTGATTGCATGAAAGTTGACATTGAAAATTCATGGAAAAAATGGAAAGACGTTAAATGGAGATGGTGGGGCAATGTCAACGATAATTTTTTGACCTCCCAAGAGATGTATGACAAGCTACCTGATGGGGTACCCAACAAGCATTGGAAAGTTTTTGTTGACAAACATCATGAGGAGAAGTCGATGGAATTTAAATATATATTACTATAATAATATCATTTTATATTTATGTATGTATATGAAGAGGATATGAAATTGAATAAATTACTATTAAATTTCATTTTATTTACTTTATGATCTTTCAATAAAGAATGCATCAAGCCGTTCTAAGCAGGTCACCCCCCACACAGCGGGTTCAAAGTGTTTTTCTAGAAGCCGATCTGCTCTGGTAATATTTTCATTAGATTAAATATTCATAAGACAATATTATTTGTCTAATATTTTAAATGGTTGAATTATGTTTTTTAATGTATTTACAGAGTTTAGGCCACAAAGTATCCTGAACAAAAGTGTGGTTGAATGTTCACCAAAAATATAATGGATGTTTTGATAATGAGTCTGCCAAAGAATTTGGGGTATGCACCCATTTTTCATTACAATCACTTATTATCAGTTGTTATTATGTTAATATATATTGCTTCTAATATGAATTATATTATATATAAAGTTAAAAATTAAGGAATTGTGGGATGCCAATCCTGTGCAGTCCTACTCAGTCTCCTAAGATGACCTGGTAGCTAAATTCCTCGAGAAGGAGTATCTTGGTAGAGTGAGCGGGTTGGGTTTGGGAACCGAACCATCTAATGTCTTTGAGAGGAAACCAGGGATTTCAGCTTCATCTAATCCTGGTTGTAGTCAGTCCATACCCAAAGATACTCAGAGAGAGATTGGTTCTCTATGAAACATAGTTCACGACCAGGGGTTTAGATATCCACTTTGCAGAAAGTGTTGATTGATTTACATCAGAAGACGATTGGATTTCCCCTGGTGGTATTGCATCTACTGGTGGTGAGCAGGTAAATCACAATTCTTCAAAATCATTTATTTTGAAAAATTTTATTGGTTTCATGTTTAAATATGAATATACAAGAGTATTTAATTTTCAATATAATGTTCCTTCAGGTGGTAGCAGGAAGTAGAGATGGAGGTGCAGAGTGTGACGAGCTTTGTTCATCATCGAACCATGATTAGTTGTTTTGTTAATATGTTGAAAAACTATGGTAATAGTCGGCCAGTATATGTATCATGTCTGGTGTAAGAACCCGAAATTTCTGTTTCAGGTTTGTATTTCCTTTTTCTGGAGTTTTTGAAAAAAATAATGTTTTTGGAAATTTTTGAAGTACACGCCGTGAACTTTCTGAGTACACGCCCTATACTCTTTTTTCGCTCAAATCCGTGTTTTGGCCATGTCCAGGACACACACATGGTGTGTAGGGGTGACATGGAGGCTAATTTTGGTGGAGTACGGAAAGACCTAGTACACACCGTGTACTCTAAAAGAACATGCCATGTAATTTGTTTTTTTATTAAACAGGCCGGGGTCACGCCCGACCACCATAAACGTCTTCTTCTAGGTTTGGTTCATCCAAGAGATGCCGTATGAATGCAAAACTTCTCTGGAGTCCCGATCCTCCATCTATTGTCCGATTTGACCACCGTCGATTGCGTTGGAACCACATCTGTGAGGTCTTCCTTCTTCTTGAGTTTCATTCCTTGATTCTTCCTCTTTCTCAACTTATCGTGGTTGGAGCGTTTTGGAAATTTTCTCAGATCTACGATGTTCAAGGGAGAATCAGTTGTCATGGTTCAAGTATATCGATCTCCTAGGATCGAGGTAGGTGGTTTGTGCCTTACCATTCAAAGTCCTTGAGTTTTATGTGCAAATCCCACTAATACCCATGAACGGGGTACTGTGTGTTTACCTTTTTGTACTTTTTGTTTTCCTGCCTTGCTTTTATGCTTTTGTAGAGGTAAATTAATCATGTTAGAGGATACTTTGTTGTGCTTGGATGTTTTTCCCTTCTCTGTTCTGTTTACAAGCTTCGGGTTTCATTGCCTTTGGCTGTTACACCCGTTTCCATGCCCTTTGTCTATAGGATAGAGTGTTTTTGTACAATAAGCTTGTTGCCCTGTAGACTATTATCCAAGTAGCTCTATAGGTGTAATTTTGTTATCAAAGTAGCTCTATAGGTGTACTCTGGCCTTATAGAATTATTATGCACTGACCGGCATGAGACTGAGAGAACTTGGTGCTATAGACTATAAGGGAAAGACTGAGTGAGCTTCCCAACGAGTCTTAGACATTATAGACTATAGGAGGGTAGACCGAGAGAGATTACTCAGAGAGTCTTGGATATTAGACTATAAGGGATGGACCGAGTGAGATCCTAGAGAGTCATGGATTATTATAGACTACAGGAGGGTAGACCAAGTGCGCTTCCTCAGAGAGTCTTACCTTGTTTGTTTTCTCTCAAAGAACCTTCCCAGGCTAGAGGAGGAATTGACCGAGTGACCTTCCTCAAATAGTCTGTGGTATACCTAAGGTTACATAAGGAATTGACCAAGATAGCTTCCTCAGAGAGACTCTACACCTTGGGGCTAAGAGGGTTAGACCACGTGATCTTCCTCAGAGAGTCCCTGACTACCCTAGACTATAAGGGGAATTGACCGAGTGAGCTCCCCCAGAGAGTCTCATAATTCATATGACCAAACCAGAGGGGTTAGGCTGAGTGCACTGCCCAGAGTGTTATGGTACATCACAGATAGGACCATAGGGGATGGCTGCGAGTAATTCCCAGAGGGTTTCCTGCTTGTTAGCTGTTTTCTTCACTACTTTTTTTGGTTGTGGATTGATTACTATTGTGTATAATCTTACTTTACTGCTTACTATTTACTGCCTAATGCTTTGCTGTTGCTGTTTACTGCTTAGTGTACTTTTACTTGCCATAGACTCACTGACTATTATGCACATATCTTCGGGTGGTTTCTTACTGGGATTTTACCTCACACCCTATTTGGGCCATACTTTTGGGCACAATAAGACTATTTTGTTGCAGGTATAAACAAGGGAAAGCACCCTTCAACTTCTGGTACATGATTGCTTGGAGTAGGAGAGCAAGGGACCAAGCTTTGTCTTGCGATGCTGAGGAGATTTTTACTTTTCTTTTGTAATTGTTTTGGAACTGTGGTGTTTTTACACATTGTGACTTGTTTGGATATTTTCCTAGATATGTATCTTGCATCATTCCATATATATACATATGTGCTCCAGTTTTTTGATTTATTCTTCCACTGATTATTATCATTGGTTATTTACTGCTTCCGCTATTGCATGTTTATTTATTTCTGTTGTGTACTCTGCCAATGAGGGCATGGTTTCTCCACTATCACACCCAAGGCCCTCGATGCTAGTCGGAAGCCTCTAGTGTTTGGGGAAATGCACTTGATGCCTTGTGGCGAACTGGCTTGGAGCATTGGTTAGTGGTATCCGGGCCGGGATGTTAAAAAGTGGTATTAGAGGAATTATTTTCTCTTGATTTACTGTTTGGAGCCTTTAGCCCGGGACATGACAGATTTTGTACTTGGTATTAATCTGTGCTCGGGAGTAGCTAACCCGTGTACATGGAAAACCCATACTACCTCGTTTATTATAGTTTTCTGGTTTTGAGATTTTACGATTGATATGATTTCACCTAGAGTAATTCACATGCTTTGTGTGTTATTGTTTTGACAAGTGCGGTTCTATTTCTGTCGCAACCCAATGAGATTAGGGTATGCCATCTCAAGAATCATATAGGCACTTGTAGAAATCACATGCCATGAATTATTTCCATGCCATCTAGAGTGCATTATAAATTGCATTCTGTTATCATATACTTTGTGTAGATTATGCTGGCTGCTGTGATAGATTCTTGATAGAATCTTTGATGCTTTGTTAGAGGATTGTTTTTATTGTACATTGCTTAAATCAACGCCAAATTTTGACTCTTGATGTGTTATGGGCCCTCTTGAATCAGAAATTGGTGGATCATGATCCGGTTTTCTATTGTCCATGACTATAGGAGATGCCATGCTTTGATTCGTGGGGAGTATGGGCCCTCACAGATCAGAATTTGGCACCTCTTTGCCTTGTTTCTGTGTCTTCTGGGCTTCTGTGCAGTTTCTGAGTTATTGCCCAGAAAACCCCAGAATACACACCATATGCTTTTTTACTACATGCTGTGTAGTTTTTAGACCTTGTCTTTGACCATCTGAGCAGGGACATGCTGTTGTAGAAATACCTTAAGAAAGACGCCGTGTACGGTAGGTACATGTCGTGTAGTTTCGAGCCGTGTACCCGACCGTGTCACTAACAACACAGGACGGGGGTGCTCGAGTAGAACACGCCAGTTGGTGACGAGCACGCTGTGTAGTTTTTTTCAGGCACCCGACCGTGTCACGAACAACAGGGGCCGGTGTCACCTTCTTCCATACACGCTCTGTGGGTAAAGAACATGCCGTGAAGTCTTGTCCCAGGTACCGGGCCATGTCACAGACATCAAGGGATGATGTTAACTTCTCTTATACACGTCGTGTTTGTTCGGAACACGCCGTGTAAGGGTCAGCCATGTAGATGCTTGTGTAACTAACAAAACGGGCCACCGAGACCATGTCTAGTACACGCTGTGTCCCTAGGGAACACGCCGTGTAGTCTGGGGTTAGTTTGGACCATGTGGGATAGTCGTGTATGGAGACTCGGGCAGGGATTTAGAGTTCAAGTACATGCTGTGTGTGGGGACAACACGTCGTGTAGTTTGGGGTGTTACATGACCTGTCAGGCAGGGGTACATGCCCTTGTTAATGGATTTAACAGACACGCTGTGTAGTTTTTGTACACACCGTGTTCTCATGTTTCGTAAAACTTTATGTTTCTTCCCCCTATTCCCATTTTGTACTCCTATGTTTTCAGTCCTTGTTAATTCTGATCTATGGTGTGCTTTTGATCTTTTAGAGCTATGCCTCCGAGACGTCCTCTGGTTGTACGTCAGTTGCCAGACGGTGATCAGACACTGGATATGGAAAATCAGGGGCCTCCTGTTGATCCTCCTGTAGTTCCTCCTACTATTCCATCCTTGGAACCAGTAGTTATACCCGTCGTAGGTGCCGATACACAGTTCAGAGAAGGATTTCCTGAGGATGTTGCAGAAATTTCAAGGAGTGCCACCTCATGCCCCGTCGATGGCTGAGTTGATGAGGGTTTTTCAGAAGAAGCATCCTCCTAATTTCTCAGGGGATGGAGGACCGCAGGCTGCAGAGTCCTGGTTTGAGGCCACCCTGACTATCTTCGAGCACTTTGAGATACCTCCGGAGAAAAGGGTAAAGCTGGCAACTTATATGCTCCGAGACACCGCCAAGAGGAGGTGGGAGGTGATCTCATAGTCAGGACTCCAGCAGGGTATGTATTGGGATGAGTTTCGACATCCGTTTATGACTACTTCTATCTGGATACCCTGAGGTCCGATCGAGCTCGAAAGTTTATGAGTCTGCAGCAGGGTACTCTTTTTGTTATGGAGTACTCGTCTCGCTTCACTGAGCTACAACATTTCACGCCGATCCCAGCAGGTGATGAGTTTTCCTTGCTAGGAAGTTTGAGGATGGTCTCAGAAAGGAGGTTTGTTCCTAGGTTAATATCTTCCAGTTTACTTTTATATCCACCATCATCAACCAGCCGCTGATTACTGAGCGCAATCTGAGGGATTATGGAGTAGTGAGCCAGGGTGGTTCGTCATCCAAAGCTGGTGTTCCTCCTACGGGCAGTAGGAATCGTCGCAGAGAGTCTTCACAAGGATATCGGGGTTCGCAAGATGCGTCTTATGGAAGACTGGTTGTATGCTACCATTGTGGTAGGAGTGGGAATACCAGGCCTCAGTTCCAGAGAGATCCGATGGTGTGCCGATCTTGTGGCAAGATGGTCCATCTTTAGCGCTTCTGTCACATCTTATCACCTTCATCTGTTGGTAGGGGTTTCTCTATGACCCCGCGTTTTGTAGATGCTTCACCAGTTTCCCACAATTCCGGGAACTGGAGTTCTTCCTGCCGTTCAGGCTGAGGTGGAATTCATGGTCGTGGTGGTCAGTCACCAGGTCATCAATGATAGCGGAGTGGATTAGCTCATAGCGGTCATCCAGGGGCACAGGACCGCGATGCAGGCCAGTCTTTTACTGTGGAGAAGACCTATCAAAAGCAGGATCTCCGGCCTTCTACAGTTCGAGGTATGATCTTAGTAGCCTTAGTTTTATCTTCAGCTCTTTTCGATACTGGTGCTTCCCATAGCTTTATCTCTATTGCGGTCATGGAGAGCCTTGTGATCTGTATCTTTTCATATGCCGACTTTTTGACTCTTGACACGCTGTTGGGAATGAGGACATATAGCGTACGTCAGTGTAGAGAGTGCCCTATTGAGGTTGCGAGGTGTCACTTCTTATGGGACCTCAATGTCCTAGAGATGTCGGGCTATGACATCATTCTCGGGATGGAATGGTTGGTTCCTTTCTAGGCGGTCGTCGATTTCTATTGCCACATGGTGAGTTTCGTATCACCAGAGGGTGGATCTTCTCTTCATAGAGGCAAGTGGGATGTCCAGGTGGGTAGAGCTGGTCTGGAGCATCATGGTCTAGGGGAAGTTACAAACCAGATTGCTAGTCTTTATTTGGATGACCAGGTGACCTCACAGTTATAATTTCCCCCAGTGGTGGGTCGTTTCAGGGATGTCTTTCCAGAGGACTTTTCAGATTTTCCTCCAAAGTGTGAGGTATATTTCTTGATTGAGCTCGTTCCAGGAGCGACACTAGTTTCTATTCCTCCTTATAGGATGGCTACACCCAAATTGCAAGGGCTCAAGAAGCAGTTGGAGGAGTTGTAGACAAAGGGTTTCATCCGACCCAGTAATTCTCCTTGGGGTTTGCCAGTCCTGTTTGCGAAAAATGCAGACATCACCCATCGGCTTTGTGTGGATTATCGGAAGCTGAACCAGTTGACAATCAAGAACTAATATCCCTTCTCGAGGATTGATGACCTCTTTGATCATCTTCGAGGAGATCGGGTGTTCTCGAAGATCTACTTGAGGATCAGCTATCATCGGTTGCACGTTAGACCATCAGATATACCTCTGAAAGCCTTCAAGAGCTGGTATGGTCTATACAAGTATATAGTCATGCCGTTCGGTCTCACGAACGCGCCAACAGTTTTCATGGCACTGATGAACCAAGTGTTCCATCCTTATTTGGACTCCTTCGTCGTGGTATTCGTGGACGATATCTTTGTGTACTCTTGTACTCTACACGACCATGCTACCCATCTTGATATCGTTTTGAGTACACTGAGAGAGCATTGGATGTATGATAAAATCTTGAAGTGCCACTTTTGGATGGGTCAAATTCTCTTCTTGGGTCACATCATCTCAGAGGCTGGGGTATCTGTGGACCCAGAGAAAGTGAGAGCTGTAGTTTACTGGGAGCATCCGAATAACGTCTTTGATGTATGGAGTTTCCTAGGGCTGGCGGGATACTACATACACTTCATTCTGGACTTCTCGTGCCTAGCAGCACCATTGGCAGGTCTGACCAAGAAAGGGACAAAGTTTTTATGGTCATATTCTTGTGAGTCATCCTTTCTGGAGCTGAAGGGGAGGTTGACATCAGCACCGATACTAGTCTTTCCAGAGCAGGGCAAGGGATACACTATTTACTGTGATGCTTCAGGTATCGGGCTGGGAGCTGTGCTTATGTAGGGTGATGGAGTCATTTTGTATGGGTCTCGGCAGTTAAGGCCACACGAGAAAAATTACCCTACGCACAATCTGGAGTTGGCAGCCGTTGTTCATGCGTTACACTGTTGGAGACACTACCTTCTGGGAAAGCACTTTTTGGTTTTACCAACCACAAGAGTCTCAAGTATATCTTTACTTAGTGTGATATGAATCTTAGACAGCATATGTGGGTTGAGTATATTCATTCCTTTGACTTAGAGCTCATCTATACGATGGGAAACGACAATGAAGTGGCAGATTCGTTGAGCATAAGATCCCGGATTTAAGTAGTTCAGGAGGTCAGCAGTGAGTGGAAGCTGATGGCTCTTTTCTCTGAAATACAATTGGATGTGCATGATAGGTAGGGAAAAGATGTCCTATCTTCTGTAGCTATTACCTCTACACTTCTTGATCGGGTACAGATGGTGAATCTATCAGATTTGGAGGCCTTAGTTCTGCAGGTGAGTGTGTCAGGAGGGGACCCTCTGCCTCGATGGACAGTGGGAGAGGATGAAATCTTGCATTTCCAGGGACGCATATGGGTACCAGTAGACATACTTGAGGAGTTGTTGTGGGATTTCCATTCCTCAATTTGGGTAGTTCATCCTGGTGTCACCAAGATGTATCATGATCTACACTACCAGTACTGGTGTCCAGGTATGAAGAAAGATGTTGCTTGTTTTGTCATGAGATGTTCTACTTGTCATCATATGAAAGCAGAGCATCAGCGAACAGCGGGGATTTTGTAGTAGTTACCCATTCCCGAGCTGAAGTGAAATGATGTCGTGATGGACTTCATGACCGGGTTTCCGAGGTTTCCTCAGGGGGACAATGCTATTTGGGTTGTCCTCAAAAGACTCACTAAGGACGCACACTTATTGCCGATCAAAGAGACCATCAGTGTTGATGATTTGGTACGGTTGTACATCCGGGAGATTGTATGTCTACATGGAGTTCCCCACTCCATTTTTTTAGACAGTTATGTGCACTTTACTTCTCGGTTCTGGCAGGGACTTCAAAAGGCTTTGGGTACATGAGTACTTTTGAGTACAACATACCATCTCCAGATAGATGGCCAGACCGAGCGCACGATCCAGGTTCTTGAGGATATGCTTCGAGTTTGGATTCTAGACTTCATCGGTTCTTGGGAGAATCATATACCTATTGTGGAGTTCGCCTACAACAATAGTTTTCAGGCGACCATTCAGATGGAACCTTACGAGGCTTTGTACGGTAGGCCATGCTGATCACCCTTATACAGGCTGGAGGTAGGAGAGACAGCTCTGCTGGGACCTCGTCTTGTTCAGGAAACCTCAAAGCAGATAGAGTTGATTTGAAAGAGGATGAAAGCATCACAGTCTCAACAGAAGTCTTATGCTGATCAACAGAGACGACCTTTGGAGTTCGAGGTCGGGGATCAGGTTTTCCTGCATGTCGCACCGAGGTTGGGACACAAGAGGATTCAGAGATAGGGTAAGCTGTCACCGTGATACGTCGGGCTGTTTGAAGTGTTAGATAGAGTTGGTCCGGTTGCCTATCAGTTGCAGCTACCTCAGAGGTACCGGGCCATGCACGACGTCTTCAACGTCTCTCAGCTCCGACGTTACTTTTCAAATCCGTCTCATGTCTTTCAGCCCGAGGAGGTTGAGCTCGAAGCGGGTGCGTCGTTTGTGGAGCATCCTATCCGGATTGTTGATCAGAGTACGAAGGTTATCTGTAGGTATTCTATTCCTCTAGTACGATTGCTTTGGCAGAATGGGTGAGTACAAGATGAGACCTGGGAGAGGGAGGCTGATGTACGATCACAGTGTCCGGATCTATTCGGGGTTTCTTTTTCTACGCCTTGATAGGGAAATTTGGGGATGAATTTATTTATGGGGAGATGTTTTTAAGAACCCGGATCATTGTTTCATGTATGTATTTCATTTTTCTAGATTTTTTGTGAAAAATAATGTTTCGGGAAATTTTTTAAGTACACGTCGTTTACTTTCTGAGTTCACGCCGTGTACTATTTTCCCGCTCGAAACTGTGTACAGGCCTTGTTCGGGCCACACACACGGTGTGTAGGGGTGACGTGGAGGCTGATTTTGGCGGAGTACGGAAAGACCTAGTACATGCCATGTACTCTAAAAGTACACACCGTGTACTTTCTTTTTTTTCATTAAAGGGACCCGGGTCACGCCTGACTGCCATAATCATCTTCTTCTAGGTCTGGTTTGATCGAGAGACACTGTACGACTGCGAAACTTCTCCGGATTCCCGAACCTCCTTATATTGGCCGATTCGACTGCCGTTGATTGCATTGGAACCAAATCGGTGAGTTCTTCCTTCTTTTTGAGTTTCATTCCTTGATTCTTCCTCTTTCTCAAGTTATCATGGTATGATCATTTTGGACGTTTTCTCAGATCTACGACGTTCGAGGGAGAATCAGTCATCGTGGTTCAAGTATATCGATCTCCTAGGATCTAGGTAGGTGGTTTGTGACTTACCGTTCAATTTCCTTGAGTTTTATGTGCAAATCCCACCAATACCCACGAACGGGGTATTGTGTGTTTACCTTTTTTCCCTTGTTGTTTTCTTTCCTTGCTTGTATGCTTGTGTAGAGGTAAATTAATCATGTTAGAGGATATTTTGTTATTCTTGGAAGTTTTTTCTATTCTTTTTTATGTTTACGACCTTCGGGTTTCATTGCCTTTGGCTGTTACACCTGTTTCCATTCCTTGTGTTTATAGGATGGAGTGATTTTGTACAACATGCTTGTTTCCCTGTAGACTGTTAGCCAAGTAGCTCTATAGGTGTACTTTGGTTAGACAAGTATCTCTATAGGTGTACTTTGGCCTTATAGCATTATTATGCACTGACCGACATGGGACTGAGAGAACCTGGTGCTATAAAATATAAGGGATAGACTGAGTGAGCTTCCCAATGAGTCTTAAACATTATAGACTACAGGAGGGTAGACCGAGAGAGCTTCCTCAGAGAGTCTTGGATATTAGACTACAGGGGATGGACCGAGTGAGCTCCCAGAGAGTCTTGGATTATTATAGACTACAGGCGGGTAGACCGAGTGCGCTTCCTCATAGAGTCTTACCTTGTTTTTCTCTCTATAAGAACCTTTCCAGGCTAGAGGAGGAATTGACAGAGTGAGCTTCCTTAGAGAGTCTATGGTATACCTGAGGCTATAGGAGGAATTAACTGAGATAGCTTCCTCAGAGAGTCTCTAGACCTTGGGTATAAGAGGGTTAGACCGCATCATCTTCCTCAGAGAGTCCCTGACTACCCTAGACTATAAGGGGAATTGACCAAGTGAACTTCCCCAGAGAGTCTCATAATATGTATGACCAAACCAGAGGGGTTAGGCTGAGTGCAATTACCAGAGGGTTGTGGTACTTCTTGGATAGGACCATAGGGGATGGCTTCGAGTACTTCCCAGAGGGTTTTTTGCTTGTCATCTATTTGATTCACTACTGTTGTTGGTTGTGGATTGATTAATATTGTGTATAATCATGCTTTACTTCTTACTGTTTACTGCCTACTACTTTGTTGTTGCTGTTTACTACTTAGTGTACTTTTACATGCCATAGACTCACTGACAGTTAGGCATCGATCTTCGGGTGGTTGCCTACTGGGATTTTATCTCACAGCCTATTTGGGCCATGGTTTTGGGCCCCAGAAGACTATGTTGATGTAGGTATATACAAGGGAATGCGAACTTTGACTTCTGGTACTTGATTGCTTGGAGCCGGAGAGCAAGGGACCAAGCTTTGGCTTGAGATGCTGAGGAGCTATTTACTTTTATTTTGTACTTGTTTTGGTACAGTGCTGTTTTTCAGCATTGTGACTTGTTTGGATTTTTTCCTAGATATGTTTCTTGAATCATTCCATATATATACATATGTGCTCCAGGTTTTTGATTTAGTCTTCCGCTGTTTATTATCATTGGTTATTTACTGCTTCCGCTATTGCATGTTTATTTATTTCCGCTGTGTACTCTCCAAATGGTGGCATTGTTTCCCCACTATCACACCCAAGGCCCTCGCTGCTGGTCGGCAGCCTCTGGAGTTTGGGGAAATGCACTTGAGGCCTTGTGGAAAACCGGCTCGGAGCTCCAGTTAGTGGTATCTAGGTCGGTACGTTACATGTGGAACATAGTTTCCACCAAAAATTTTCATGACCTAACATTTTCTTGACTTCTCATGTTTCCTATTATGTATTTTATTGATTTCTGATGTTTATTTTTATGTCCTGATTTCTCGAGTGTGGTGTGAACCATATATTTCAAAACTTTTTTTGTAATGAATCATGTTTTATGATTCATTTTTCCTAAATTTATTAGGTTTGTTACCCAAGGAAGAATGATAAAAAACATACCCTATAGTAACCGGAATCAATATATTCATAGTTCTTGGAATGGTCCCTCTATAAAAATTTCCCCATGTATAGGAGGAGAAGGATGATATATATGGGAACTATTATGTGAGAAATACATAAAAAAATTGATGTGAATGAGGAAGGGTCCCTTCTTTAGGGCATAACTAGTGTGATTATAATTTTCACCAAGGCCTATTTTAGGAGATCCTGACATCATTACATATATTGAAACATCATGAATCAATCCACATATTCTTTTTATATAATACCCTAATTCATATTAGGCTCTTTCCTAGGGTAAGAGTCATTTTTTTCATAACATAGGTTTATAGATAGAGAACCTCAGGCTAAGTATCCTTATGTAGATTCAGATAATATGTAGAGGAATACATTTCTTACAAGGTAGACTACTCTATGATGTTTCGAGTCTTATAAGATGGACCATGCATCCCATAGTCTAACATCATGTGAAAATTACTAAAATAATATTTAGTTTAAGATCATATAAAAAATACCTTATTATATGAGGTTTAATTTAGTTTAAACTGATGTTTAAAATGAAATGAACTTGTCTTGATTCCAACCCTATGGATGGAATACCAATCGGAATGAAGAAACCCAGTCACTAAGATAAAGTGGAGGATTTGATATCATTTTTTTGGCTGGGTTTGAGATAGGATATATTGGAATTACTATGTATCCCATGAAAATATGAATCAATCCACACTTAGTTATTATAATTCTGGAGAAAATATGATCACCTTGACTTAAAATTTTGAAATAATAGGGAAACCAAAACAATAGAATGAGTGTAATGGTATATACCCTTTATGAACTTAACTTTGTGAATTATCAAGTCTTGGGAATGTTTAGGGAGAGTATATTGGTATTTTTTAGGTTTGAGGTGGTGTTCTAGCCTTTTGAAGGTAACCATAGCTTGTGAAATGACCTATCTAGATATGAAGGAGGTAGTTTTATGTGGGGTTTTCTCTTGTGTAAAATGGGATATATAACCATGACTTGGGGATGGAATGGTGTTATGCATGTTTTCCTAGTGGCTTTCCTATGCATAATGAGATTCATGAAATTCCCTTGGGTGGGCATGGAATATCGGAGGACCACCTGTTCAAAATAGGAAACCCAAGGTCACCACATTGTTGCCTTTATGTATGAATTAATATAGAATTCTATATGTAGAATTGTATAGGTATTGTGCAGTTATTCAGAATGGACCACCCCCAACCCCTTGTTTGTATTTTCTTGTGTATGAATTTTGTAGGCCTTCTCATGGAATTGCTGCAGGTTCATAGGGGGAGGCTCGCAAGCCGGCTTGTGGTTGTGGGAACAAGAAGGATATGCCAATGGTTTAAAACCATTGTCATATGTGTTAAAGTAGAACATGTACCCGCAGTTTTATGTAAACCATTGGTATAAGTATACTCCAATGGTTTGTAAACCATTGGCATTGATAATTTTACATGATATTTACCAAAGGTTTATAGGAAACTGTTGGTAATATTCTATACCAACGGTTTTGTAAACCGTTGGTATAGAGATTATTTTTTCTATTACTAATGGTTTTAAACCATTCGAAACATTTATACCAATGGTCTATAGAAGCTGTTGGTATATACTCAATTTTCTAGACATACCCCTGTAGTTCTCATAGAACCGTTTGGATATATATATCCCTACTACTCAAGACCCAATGGTTTGGACAACTGTTTGTAAAGTTTATACCAACATTTGTCAAGCCTTTACCAACAGTTTTAAACCGTTGGAAAATATAAAAATTCCAGTACTATTTCAAAACAAGGAGGTAATAAAACTCTTATTAATAATTGAATCACACTGGACTCTACCAAAACATGGTTAATATCTAAAACTCATGTGGTGGGTTTGGTAAAAGTCTGATCGAGATCCCTCATTGTCGTTTTATCTTTATTCCCATTTTAAAATGGAATTTGGCCTCCCAAAAATCATAGAACATGGAGTGGTCTCTACGATAGTGTTTCTTATATAATTTTTCAATTATATAATCCATGACCTAGTTCCCATTTCCCAACCATTTTACCCTCACCATTCCCAAGGCAACAATGTGGTGACCTTGGGTTTCCTATTTTGAACAGGTGGTCCTCCGACATTCCATGCCCACCCAAGGGCATTTCATGATTCTCATTATGCATAGGAAAACCACTAGGAAAACATACATAACACCATTATATCCCCAAGTCATAGTTATATATCCCATTTTACACAAGAGGAAAACCCACATAAAACTACCTCCTTCATATCTAAATAGGTCATTGCACAAGTTATGGTTACCTTCAAAAGGCTAAAACACCACCTCAAACCTAAAAATAACCAATATACTCTCCCTAAACATTCCCAAGACTTGATAATCCACAAAGGGAAGTTCATAAAGGGTATATACCATAACACTCATTCTATTGTTTTGGTTTCCCTATTATTTCACAATTTTAAGTCAAGGTGATCATATTTTCTCCAGAATTATAATAACTAAGTGTGGATTGATTCATATTTTCTTGGGATACATAGTAATTCCAATATATCCTATCTCAAACCCATCCAAAAAAATGATATCAAATCCTCCACTTTATCTTAGTGACTGGGTTTCTTCATTCAGATTGGTTTTCCATCCATAGGGTTGGAATCAAGACAAGTTCATTTCATTTTAAACATCAGTTTAATCTAAATTAAACCTCATATAATAAGGTATTTTTTATATGATCTTAAACTAAATATTATTTTAGTAATTTTCACATGATGTTAGACTATGGGATGCATGGTCTATCTTATAAGACTCGAAAAATCATAGAGTAGTCTACCTTGTAGGAAATGTATTCCTCTACATATTATCTGAATCTACATAAGGATACTTAGCATGAGGTTCTCTATCCATAAACCTATGTTATGAAAAAAATGACTCTTATCTGAGGAAAGAGCCTAATATGAATTAGGTTATTATATAAAAACAATATGTGGATTTATTCATGATGTTTCAATATATGTAATGATGTCAGGATCTCCTAAAATAGGCCTTGGTGAAAATTATAATCACAATGGTTATACCCTAAATAAGGGACCCTTCCTCATTCACATCAATTTGTTTATGTATTTCTCACATAATAGTTCCCATATATATCATCCTTATCCTCCTATACATGGGAAAATTTTTATAGGGGGACCATTCCAAGAACTATGAATATATTGATTCCTGTTACTATAGGGTATGTTTTTTATCGTTCTTCCTTGGGTAACAAACCTAATAAATTTAGGAAAAATGAATCATAAAACATGATTCATTACAAAAAAAGTATCGAAATATATGGTTCACACCACACTCAAGAAATCAGGACATAAAAATAAACATCAAAAATCAATAAAATACATAAAAGGAAACATGAGAAGTCAAGAAAGTGTTAGGTCATGAAAATTTTTGGTGGAAACTATGTTCCACATGTAACGTACCGACCTAGATACCACTAACTGGAGCTCCGATCCGGTTTTCCACAAGGCCTCAAGTGCATTTCCCCAAACTCCAGAGGATGCCGACTAGCAGCGAGGGCCTTGGGTGTGATAGTGGGGAAACTATGCCTTCATTTGGAGAGTACACAACGGAAATAAATAAACATGCAATAGAGGAAGTAGTAAATAACCAATGATAATAAACAGCGGAAGACTAAATCAAAAAACCGGAGCACATAATTATATATATGGAATGATTCAAGATACATATCTAGGAAAACATCCAAACAAGTCACAATGCTGAAAAACAGCACAGTACCAAAACAAGTACAAAATAAAAGTAAATAGCTCCCCAGCATCGCAAGCCAAAGCTTGGTCCCTTGATCTCCGGCTCCAAGCAATCAAGTACCAGAAGTCAAAGGTTGCTTTCCCTTGTATATACCTACATCAACATAGTCTTCATGGGCCCAAAAGCATGGCCCAAACAGGGTGTGAGATAAAATCCTAGTAGGCAACCACACGAAGATCTGTACCTAATAGTCAGTGAGTCTATGGCATGTAAAAGTACACTAAGTAGTAAACAGCAACAACAAATTAGTAGGCAGTAAACAGTAAGCAGTAAATCTTGATGATACACACCATTAATCAATCCACAACCAACTACAGCAGTGAAGCAAATAGATGAGTCTTAAACATTATAGACTACAGGAGGGTAGACCGAGAGAGCTTCCTCAGAGAGTCTTGGATATTAGACTACAGGGGATGGACCGAGTGAGCTCCCAGAGAGTCTTGGATTATTATAGACTACAGGCGGGTAGACCGAGTGTGCTTCCTCATAGATTCTTACCTTGTTTTTTTCTCTATAAGAACCTTTCCAGGCTAGAGGAGGAATTGACAGAGTGAGCTTCCTCAGAGATTCTATGGTATACCTGAGGCTATAGGAGGAATTATCTGAGATAGCTTCCTCAGAGAGTCTATAGACCTTGGGTATAAGAGGGTTAGACCACATCATCTTCCTCAGAGAGTCCCTGACTACCCTAGACTATAAGGGGAATTGACCGAGTGAACTTCCTCAGAGAGTCTCATAATATGTATGACCAAACCAGAGGGGTTAGGCTGAGTGCAATGCCCAGAGGGTTGTGGTACTTCTTGGATAGGACCATAGGGGATGGCTTTGAGTACTTCCCAGAGGGGTTTTTGCTTGTCATCTATTTGCTTCACTACTATTGTTGGTTGTGGATTGATTAATGTTGTGTATCATCATTCTTTAGTGCTTACTGTTTACTGCCTACTACTTTGTTGTTGCTGTTTACTACTTAGTGTACTTTTATATGCCATAGACTCACTAACTATTAGGCACAGATCTTCAAGTGGTTGCCTACTGGGATTTTATCTTACACCCTGTTTAGGACATGCTTTTGGGCCCAAGCAGACTATGTTGATGTAGGTATATACAAGGGAAAGCTACCTTTGACTTCTGGTACTTGATTGTTTGGAGCCGGAGAGCAAGGGACCATGCTTTGTCTTGCGATGCTGAGGAGCTATTTACTTTTATTTTGTACTTGTTTTGGTACTGTGCAGTTTTTCAGCATTGTGACTTGTTTGGATGTTTTCCTCGATATGTATCTTGAATCATTCCATATATATACATATGTGCTCCAGTTTTTTGATTTAGTCTTCCGCTGTTTATTATCATTGGTTATTTACTGCTTCCGCTATTGCATGTTTATTTATTTCCGCTGTGTACTCTCCAAATGAAGGCATAGTTTCCCCACTATCACACCCAAGGCCCTCACTGCTAGTCGGAAATCTCTGGAGTTTGGGGAAATGCACTTGAGGCCTTGTAGAAAACTGGCTCGGAGCTCCAGTTAGTGGTATATGTGTCGGTACGTTACATGTGGAACATAGTTTCCACCAAAAATTTTCATGACCTAACATTTTCTTGACTTCTGATGTTTCCTTTTATGTACTTTATTGATTTCTGATGTTTATTTTTATGTCCTGATTTCTCGAGTGTGGTGTGAACCATATATTTCGATACTTTTTTTGTAATGAATCATGTTTTATGATTCATTTTTCCTAAATTTATTAGGTTTGTTACCCAAGGAAGAACGATAAAAAATATACCCTATAGTAATAGGAATCAATATATTCATAGTTCTTGGAATGGTCCCTCTATAAAAATTTCCCCATGTATAGGAGGAGAAGGATGATATATATGGGAACTATTATGTGAGAAATACATAAAAAAATTGATGTGAATGAGGAAGGGTCCCTTCTTTAGGGTATAACTAGTGTGATTATAATTTTCACCAAGGCCTATTTTAGGAGATCCTGACATCATTACATATATTGAAACATCATGAATAAATCCACATATTGTTTTTATATAATACCCTAATTCATATTAGGCACTTTCCTAGGATAAGAGTCATTTTTTTCATAACATAGGTTTATGGATAGAGAACCTCATGCTAAGTATCCTTATGTAGATTCGAATAATATATAGAGGAATACA
This sequence comes from Viscum album, assembly GCA_963277665.1. Classification (NCBI taxonomy): domain Eukaryota; kingdom Viridiplantae; phylum Streptophyta; class Magnoliopsida; order Santalales; family Viscaceae; genus Viscum; species Viscum album. Next base: position 750,291,139 of record OY728123.1, on the reverse strand, counting down.
TTTATTACAAGGTAGACTACTCTATGGTGTTTCGAGTCTTATAAGATGGACCATGCATCCCATAGTCTAACATCATGTGAAAATTACTAAAATAATATTTAGTTTAAGATCATCTAAAAAATACCTTATTATATGAGGTTTAATTTAGTTTTAACTGATGTTTAAAATGAAATTAACCTGTCTTGATTCCAACCCTATGGATGGAAAACCAATCTGAATGAAGAAACCCAGTCACTAAGATAAAGTGGAGGATTTGATATCATTTTTTTGGCTGGGTTTGAGATAGGATATATTGGAATTACTATATATCCCATGAAAATATGAATCAATCCACACTTAGTTATTATAATTCTAGAGAAAATAGGATCACCTTGACTTAAAATTGTGAAATAATAGGGAAACCAAAACAATAGAATGAGTGTAATGGTATATACCCTTTATGAACTTCCTTTTGTGCATTATCAAGTCTTGGGAATGTTTAGGGAGAGTATATTGGTTATTTTTAGGTTTTAGGTGGTGTTTTAGCCTTTTGAAGGTAACCATAGCTTGTGTAATGACCTATCTAGATATGAAGGAGGTAGTTTTATGTGGGGTTTTCTCTTGTGTAAAATGGGATATATAACCATGACTTGGGGATGGAATGGTGTTATGAATGTTTTCCTTGTGGTTTTCCTATGCATAATGAGAATCATGAAATTCCCTTAGGTGGGCATGGAATATCGGAGGACCACCTGTTCAAAATAGGAAACCCAAGGTCACCACATTGTTGCCATGGGAATGGTGAGGGTAAAATGGTTGGGAAATGGGAACTAAGTCATGGATTATATAATTGAAAAAATATATAAGAAACACTATGGTAGATACCACTCCATGTTCTATGATTTTTGGGAGGCCAAATTCCATTTTAAAATGGGAATAAAGATAAAACGACAATGAGGGTTCTCGATCACACTTTTACCAAACCCACCATATGAGTTTTAGATATTAACCGTGTTTTGGTAGAGTCCAGTGCGATTCAATTATTAATAGGAGTTTTATTACCTCATTGTTTTGAAATAGTACTGGAATTTTTATAATTTCCAATGGTTTAAAACCGTTGGTAAAGGCCTGACAACTGTTGGTATAAACTTTACCAACGGTTGTCCAAACCATTGGGTCTTGAGCCGTAGGGATATATATATCCAAACGGTTCTATGAGAACCACATGGGTATGTCTAGAAAATTGAATATATACCAACAGCTTCTATAAACCATTGGTATAAATGTTTACCGATGGTTTAAAACCATTAGTAATAGAAAAAATAATCTCTATACCAATGGATTACAAAACTGTTGGTATAGAATATTACCAACAGTTTCCTACAAACCTTTGGTAAATATCATGTAAAATTATCAATGCCAATGGTTTACAAACCATTAGAATATACTTATACCAATGGTTTACATAAAAATGCTGGTACATGTTCTACTTTAACACATATGACAATGGTTTTAAACCATTGGCATATCCTTTTTGTTCCCACAACCACAATCCGACTTGCTAGCCTCCCCCTATGCACCTGCAGCAATTCCATGAGAAGGCCTAAAAAATTCATACACAAGAAAATACAAACAAGGGGTTGGGGGTGGTCCATTCTGAATAGCTCCACAATACCTATACAATTCTACATATAGAATTCTATATTAATTCATACATAATTCTGTATGAATTCTTATAGAATTCATACAACACATAATTCATAAAAAAGTCTGAATACTACCAATTTTGTATTTAAGTACCCTCTACACACATGAAAAATTAACACATAATTCATAGGGTAATTACATCAAGTGTACACGTATAACAAGTATACAAATATAACAAGTATACCCATACACCATTAACACACAATTCATAAGTTAATTAAATACATAAAGAATTCAATTCTGAATTCAGGGGGGTTAAGGGGCTATTTAGGGGTTTGGGGTGGCTGTCCGGGGGGGTAGGTAGTGTCCAGAGGGCTGGGGGTGTCCGGGGGGATGGGGGGGGGGGTCTGGGGGGGGGGGGCTATCCAGGGTGTTGGGGTGAGTGGGGGGGGGGGGGGCTATCCTAGGGGGTGTCCAGGTGGTGGGGTGGTGTCTGGGGGGGGTTTCTATGGTGTGGGGTGGTGTCCAGGGGGTGTCCAGGGGTTTGGGGGGGCTTTCAAGGAGGTGCGGGTGTCCAGGGGGTGGGGGGTGTCCAGGGGGGGGGGGTCTAGGTGTTTGGGGGTGCTCTCCAAGGGGGTGGGGAGGTGTCCAGGGTGGTTGGGGTGGCTGTCCATGGGGGTGGGGGTGTCCAGGAGGTATCCAGGTGGTGCGGTGGTGTCTAGGAGGGGTGGGTGGTCATCTAGGGGGTTGAGGGAGTATAGGGGGAGTGGGGTGGGGTGCTATCAAGTGGGGGGGGGGATTTCCAGGAGGTGGGGGTGTCCAGGGGGGTTTGGGGGGCGTACAAGGGGGTGGGGGTGGGGGCGTCAAGGCGGTGGGGTGGTGTCTAGGGGGTGGGGGCAGTCCAGGGGGTTGGGGGATATCTAAGGGGGTGGGGCGGTGTCCAAGGGGGTGGGGTGGATGTCCATGGGGGTGGGGGTGTCCAGGGGGTGGGTGGGTGGGGGTGTCCAGTTGGTGGGGTGGAGTCTATGAGGGGGTGGGGGCTATCCAGGGGGTTGGGGGGGATTTCTATGGGGTAGGGGTCTGTCCATGGGGGCGTGGTGTCCAGGGGAGTGGGGACGATCTAGGGGGTTTGGGGGTTGTCCAAGGGGGGTGGGGTGGTGTCCTTGGGGGGGGGGGGTGATGTTCAGGGGTTGGGGGGGGGGGTTTCCATGGGGGTGGGGGTGTCTAGAGGGGTGGGGGTTTCTAGGTGGTGGGGTGGTGTCTAGGAAGGGGGGGGGGGCTATAATGGTTTTAATGGAATGAATTTCATGGATTTTAATACCATTGGTATTTTTAAAATGGGGTTGGAATACTATTTATTTCAATAGTATGTGTTTCTTTAGGAAAAAATGAATGCTTTTGGTGTGTATGGTAGGAAGGGGGATTTGGTTATTAGGAAATGGATTACATTTTTATTGTAGGACAAAAATACTATAAGATTTATGAAATGGAACATTAAAAGAGATTTTTATAAACCCTTGGGGAGTTTGAAATAGAAAGAAGATTCTATTATGTGATTTTGAAATGGTTTTATGAAATTTTTTTTTGATGTATATTTATGGGATTTGAGATTTTGTTTCCCTTGTTATAGAACATCATATTATTTTACTAAAGTTTTTGTTTATGATAATTCTTTATAATTTTACTGAAATAAATGTATCAAAAAGACCATAAGGGGATATCTCTGGTAGTCATTATTGTGATCTAGCTATTGTCTTCATAGTATTAGACTGTAGTAAAACTCTTGTGGAAGTGGAATAGCCATGTTCTTCTTGGATTATTTATTATGAATGGGAGTTTCTAAAATACCTTCCCGTATTTTTTATTTATGATCAAGGATCGCAGGAGGCATCAGAGTGGGTATCTATGATTAATGGAATCTTCATGTTGTTATAAACCCTATAATCCATGGGGGTGGGGGGCTGTCTAGTGGGGTGGGGGTGTTGTCCAGTGGGGTGGGGGTTTTTCACGGGGGTGGAAGGGATGTCCATGGGGTAGGGGGTGTCCAGGGGGGTGGGCGTGGCTATCCAAGGGGGTGGGGGCAGCTGTCCAGGGGTAGGGGGTGTCCAGGGGTGGGAGGGGCTGTCTAGGGGGGTACATGGTGTCTAGGGGGTGGGATAGCTATCAACGGGGGTGGAAGGGTTGTCCAGGGGGTAGGGGTGTCCGAGGGGGTGGGCGGGTGGTCCATGGGGGGTAGGGGTGTCTGGGGGGGGAGGGGCTATCTATGGGGGTGGGGTGGCTATCTACGGGGAGAGGGGTGTCCAAGGGTTGAGTGGTCTATCCACAAGGGTGGTTGGGCTGTCGAGGGGGTAGGGGGTGTTTAGGGGGTGGGAAGGATTTCCACAAGGTGGGCATGCTATCAATGGGGTTGGTGGTATCTAGGGGTAAGGGGTGTCCAGTGGGGTTGGTGGGTTATCCACGAGGGTGGCTGTCCAGGGGGTACCAGGTGTCCAAGGGGGTGAGAGGGCTGTCCATGGGGGTGGGCAGGCTATCCACGGGGGTGGGAGGGTTGTCCAGGGGTAGGGGTTGTCCGAGGGGGTGTCCATGGGGGTAGGGTCTGTCCATGGGGGGAGGGGCTATCTAGGGGGGTGGGCGGGCTGTACACAGGGGTGAGTGGAATCTAGGAGAAAGGTGAATCAATCACAACTAATCATCAAGTCAAGTTTTATTTTTTATAGTTAAAAAAAATATAATGTGACCTACCAAAAAAGACATATTCTGGAAAAAATGAATGCTTTTTTTGTGTATGGTAGAAAGGGGGATTTGGTTAATAGGAAATATATTACATTTTTATTATGGGACAAAAATACTATATGATTGTTGAAATGGAACCATAAAAGGAATTTTTATAAAACATTGGGAATTTCTAAATATAAATAAGTCTCTATTATGTTATTTTGAATTGGTTTTATGTAGAATTATTTATGATGTTTCTTTATGGGAATTTCAATTTTGTGTCCCTTGTTTTAGAACATCGGATTATTTTAATAAAAGTTTTGTTTTTGATAATTCATTATAATTTTACCACTATAAATGAATCAAAAAGTAAATAAGGGGATATCATAGGTAGTCATTCATGTGATCCAGCTATTGTCTTATTAGTCTTGATCTCTACTCAAACACTTCTGGAAGGGAATATCCATGTACTTCTCGGATCATTGATTTTTCATGGGAGTTTCTAAAATAGAATCCACTATTTTTTTTGGTGATCATAGATCCCATGAGGCAACAAAGTGGGTATCTATGATTAATATGGTCTTCAAGTTGTTAGAAACCCTATAATCCAAGGGCGTGTGGGACAGTCCTGGGGGTGGGGGGGCAGTCCACGGGGGTGGTGGGGCTATCGAAGGGGGTAGGGGGTCTAGAGGGTGGGGGAGGTTGTGCACGGGGGTGTGGGGCTATCTAGGGGGGTATGGGGTGTCCAGGGGGTGGGTGGGGCTCTATAGGGGCGTACGGGGGGTTGTCCACAGGGGTGGAAGGGTTTTCCAGGGGGTATGGGTGTCCATGGGGGCTGGGTGGGCAATCTACTGGGGTAGGGGGGGTTTTCCATGGGGGTGGCGGGGCTGTCGAGGGGGGTAGGGGGTGTCCAGGGGGTGGGAGGGCTACCCATGGGGGTAGGAGGGCTGTCCACGAGGGTGTGTGCGGGGGGGGGGGGGGGGTGCTATCCAGGGGGTACGGGTTGTCCAGGGGGTGGGTGGGCTGTTCAAGAGGGTGTCAGGGCTATCCAGGGGGTTCAAAGTGTCCAAGGGTGGGGGCGGTCAGTCCATGGGGGTGGGGGTGGGGGGTGTCCATTGTTGGGACCAATTTGTACTGATTAGGAAGTATGAAGTGTTTGCTGTTACAGAGGTTTGTTTTTTCATGTCAAAGAAGCTAAATCAATTCACCTTGTAAAGGACTTGTAAACCAAACTATGCTTTGCTGATATGTGTTTCACAAATATCATAAGTTAGGAGAACTTGTGATGTAATCCTCATGAAGGAAAGGGGGATAAATGATAGTACCAGTCTTATATAGTTTTGATTCGAAGGAATGATGCTACTGGAAGATAGGGAAGTTTCAGTACATTCCATTGTAACTCTGAAGATGCTAAATCTGGTCTATCAAAGGATATATATCACCATAGAGGAGTTTGTGATGGAACCTAAATAATGGTTATGAGAAGTAGATAAGAGAGCAATGAAAAAAGAATAGACAATCTGGAGGTAGTACAAAAGAACAGTTAAAGGTGGCCCCATTTTCATGTGTTTGCCAAATTTTAGGGTCTGAAAATCATGAGATGAAGAAATGTATTTTTCGCAATGGATGTTGCACATGATATTGAAGATGGTTTAGATTTTTTCTCTCAAGGCATGATTCAAGGTCATAACATCAAAAAATGGAAAAGTCATGCAGTGCATGAAAAATTGGGTATAGTGCGCGAAAAAATAATGGTTGTGAGAAATATTTTTGGGATTCATAAAATATCATCGGATTGTGTGATATATGAAAATGCAGCATGAAATATCATTTGGATGCATGAAAAAATAAAGTGGTGCAAGAAATATCAGCAGGATGCCCAAAAAATAAAGCGGTGTGCGAAATATTGTCTTGGTGCGCGAAATAGAGAAATGATGTTTTTCACGCAATAGGTTTTTCGATATCCGAAGCTCAAAAAATGGAAAAGGATTTAGTTGCACAAAAAATTGGAGCATTGCGCGAAATATGATGTCGTGTGAGAGAATTTTTACGTGCACGAAGAGGGATTTATGTGCAGATTAGTGTTTTTTCACGTGGAGTTAAAAAGTCCTATAAATAAAAGGTTACCCCCTCTCATTGGGTGTTACTCAAAACATAGAGAAACATTGTTCTCTGAAGATCATAAAATTATATGCTAATTGAGTGGTTTGAAAATAAATAGGTTTGCGTGAAAAGAGGAAAGGTGTGAAAAAAGTGGAAAGTTGCACGAAAAAGGAGGTTGTGCGAGAAAGGTTTTTCACGAAAAAAGGGGATTTTTATGCATAGGCTATTTGAATTACGCACAAGGTACAGTAAAGGATGCGTGAAATTTTTTTGGTCTTCGCACGTATTTAGTTGTGATTGGGATTGTTCTTACTGGCTTCTAGGTAAGAAAGTAAAGATTTTTACTTCAGAGAATACATCTGTTCAATTGTAAAGAAGCACTGAAATACTGTAATTCCCTATTTTTGCTAAGAGGGTGCACACAAACATGCATATTGTTTTCCAAGTTCTACATGAGTGTAAGTTTATATCATACTCATTGTATTCCATATTAAAGGATTGTTTTCTAGTGGATTGTGCGGTATTGGATTATTTTCGTACCATACCAAGGACATAGGTACTCTTTTTGAGTAGTGAACCTAGTAAATCTTGTGTTCATGTGGTTGTGTGTGTTCAGAAGAGAATAAAATCTTTAACATGAGGCGAAGGTTGTTTCAAAAAGAAGGAAACACAAAAATAAAAAGACACCACTAATTCACCCCCCCCCCTCTCTGTGATAATTAGATCCTGATTGGGAACTTCATTCATCAGGGTGGGGGGTAGTCCAGGGGGATGTGGTGTCTAGGGGGGTGGGAGAGCTGTCTACGGGGGTTGAGGGGCTGTCTAGGGGGTTCGGGGTGTAAAAGGGGGTGGGTGGGAAATCCACGAGGGTGGGTGGGCTATCCACCGGGGTGGGTGGGATGTCGAGGGGCACGGGGTGTCCTGTGGGTGGGAGGGGTTGTTCAGGGGGTACGAGGTGTCCATAGGGTGAGAAGGTTGTCCACAGGGGTGGTGGTGGTGTCCAGGGGGTAGGGGGTGTCCAAGGGGGGGTGGGGTGGGGTGGGAGGACTATCCACAGGGGTGGGGGTGGGTATCCATAGGGGGAGGGGTTGTCTAGGGGTGGTGGTTGTCCAGGGTGTGGGCGGGGCTGTCCAGGGGGTGGGCAGGGCTGTCTAGTAGGGTACGGGGTGTCCAGGGGGTGGGCGTGGTTGTCCATGAGGGTGGGGGATGTCCACGGGGGTGGGGGTGTCCAAGGGGGTGGGGGCTGTCCATAGGGGTGGGGGGATATCCATAGGGGGAGGGGCTGTCCAAGGGGGTTGGACGGGCTATCCACGGGGGTGGCAGGGCTGTCCTGGTGGGTACGTGGTCTCTTGGGGGGTGGGCCGACATTCCATGGGGTGTGGGCTATCTTGGGGAGGGTTGAATCAGTCACAAAAAATCATCAAGTCAAGTTTTATTATTTATAGATAGAAAAATAAATATAATGCGACCTTCCTAATCACACATATATTCTAGAACAATAAATCAATAAACATCAATGGTCTGTAATATCAGTAAAAAATGTAATATATCAATCGGTCCCGCAACACCATCAATATAATCACTATCACCATCATCATCACCCTTGTCCTCATCGTCATCACCGTCATCACCCCCTCTCTCCTCAATTCCCTCTTCCTCGCACTCATACTCAGCCTCGCCTCCTCATCACGCTCCTCCTCTGCCTCACCCTCCTCATCGCCCTCCTCCTCTCCCTTAGTCTCCTCCTCGACCTCCTCCTCCTCTGCCTCATCCTCCTCCTCACCATCATCTTAGCCACCACTAGAACTGCCACCTGTTGCACCATATATAGAATACATCAATGACATATATTCATCACAACCTATGCTGTCCTCTGGTGGAAGTGTTGGACATAAAATTCCATCAGTTTCCTAAATGCAGTGTCTGTCCTAGAAGACTGTTCTATCATCTCTGTGGCCCTTTTTTCAGCCTGTTTTGTCTTTTCCTTAACCTGTTGTAACTTAGTGGCACTACAAATCGAACATGAGGAGGGCCAATACCTTATCAGAACTATACTCTTCCCAAGTCGGCAGTGTACTCTACTAGGGTGATCATCTACAAACACCTGATATAAGTGACCGTTTGGCGCAAAATTATTAGGATCCTGGGAATTAAGGGCCTCTAATGTATCCTGTTACAAAGTTAAATAGATTATTAAGTTACAAAATAGAGATTAAAATTTTAAATCTACAAAGTAAAACTTCAAATCTACTGCTAAGTTGGTTCATTTATCACACTTCTATCTTTCTTCCTTCTACTCAAGAAAAATAGTTTTGCTCGAGGCACACATCCTTCTATTTTTATTTTTTCCCCTAAAATGACATTGAATGTAGGAAACCATAATTAAAAATAGGATACCAATAATTAATTGCAAAATTAATTATATAAAAACATTAGCACTCAAATAAATTATGAAGGAAGAAATAGAATGTGTAATTCATAAAGAAAAATTATAAACTATCATACCAGCTTCCTATCATGTATTGGCATCATAGTACGTCCCAATGTGTAGAAGTTTTCTTAGTATCAATGTTTTTTTAATTCTTCCAGATGAATCCTAAATAAAATTCAATAATTAGTATTAACGAAAAACATGAAAATTTTCATTTAATTACCTCTAATATGATTAATACCTTAAATTGGCTAGTCATCCTATGAGTAATCATCTGTCGATACTGTTCTAACAGACAATTATCCACGATAGGGACCGCCTCTCACTCTTCGCCCACTCTAGCACAATATCCAATGTACAACTCGTGCTTATAATCTCTCCAAAGCTAATCAAAATCCATTAGACATGCTGGCCGTGCACCCTCACCCTCTAGGAAATTATACCGCAGATGACACCAAAATATTAATTCATATAAATACAAAAAATAATATATTTCATTAAATACAACAATTTTTTTACCCATATATCTGCCCATGCTTTATCCTTGACTTCATTTGGTAGCTGTCTCCATAAGAGCAGGCTGAAAGGAATGATGTCGGAGAATTTGGAATGCTTCACAAAAAAACATCAACATTGCTACCAAGATTTTTCAATCATTTGACTATATTCATTGTAGTCCACCGCCAATAGCATGCGGCAGTTCCGCACCGCACACATTCATGTATTCCCCTTCCCCGCCTCTTATTAGTAGATGCATCTGTTATGAAAAAAACAAATATTTTATCAATACATGTTATAATGAAATTAAATAATGGTGTAAAAATTTGCAAGGGTTTTAGAAGTATACATGCGATAGTTTGATCAATGGGTGCCGCTGAAACTATAGAAACTGAAAGAACACCCTCTACAAATGAAGTGGGTCACAATGTATGCTCTACAGGGACATACTCTGGTAGAGAAGGAGTCGAAGAATATGGAATATAAAAACCCAGAGAGAAGGAAGCATAAGAGAAAGAAGATAATAGAGATGGTTCGCCAAATACTGGATGGGGAGTGGGAATCATCATCGGATATGGTACAAATGGGTGAGGAGGCTCGGATTTAAAAGGTTGGGAAAATATAGGAGGCTTAAATATTCCGTGTGTCCCTAAATACACACTAGGATCAGAATGTGGTATGGATGGTATGTTAGTGGGAGGGGCAGGGTCTAATCGGGTACGCCAACCAGACCGTCTAGCTCTCGTACCACCCCCCTCTCGTACAAACACCCTGAGTACTGGGACCACTACTAGGCTTCTCATCAAATAACTGTCGCCTAATAGATGGATTCTGCAATTTTTATTAAAACAAATTCTAATCACATGAAATTATATATTATTTAAAAATATATATTTGAAATAAAATACTCACTGCATGCACTAGTGGTGGAATTCCCAGCTTAGACATGCGACGATGGTTGTCCATAATTTTTTTTCATTGCCTCTCTTCAATTGGTTTCATTTCCAGCATTTGAAAACAAATATGGAAGTAAATAGAAAAGTATAAATAATGTGTAACCCAAAAAAAAAATGAGAGGGAATATGGGGAATCAGGGATAATTTAACTATCCATTATTTTAGGTGATCTCGAACAGATATATAATGAAGTCAATAAATCATAAAAGTTGTAATAAAGAAATATAATTTTTAGTTGAATGGTTATTTACTAAGTGTCATCAGTCTATTAAAATCCTGGAACATTTATTCTATCAGATCCATAATGGGTAAAGCAGTTGTCAAAATTATGGAAAAATTTAATTTCTTTAGCCCAGGTAGATGATGCAGGTTTCAATACATGTTTTTCATAATAATACAAACCATTATGTTCATTACCTAGTAAAATGTTAAAGAGATGTCTTAAAGTTATAAAAATGTTATACAAATCACAGTTGAAGCATTGAAATGTTTACCAAGTTAGAAATTTTGGTTTCATAGCTTTAAATATAGTTCAATTCCAAATAAGAAAATGCAATTAAAAAAAATTTCAACCAATAAACATTAAAAATTAACATAACGATGAAGTCAGATACACCATATTTGTAATCAATATTTAACCAATTTTAATAGTACCATCCTTAATAGCCCAAGTCGTGGTGAACCAAAAGAATTGAGGACATGAATGGATGATTTTAAATATTTCCCACCACAACTTCAGGTTTACAGTCAACTCTGAAAATTTAGCTATTGGAGTAATCAAGAGTAATAAATGGATCTTTTCCAATTGTAGTAGGGATGGTGTCAATTCCATCATCACCATCATCAAAAATCTGTCTTGGAATTACATCAATAATGACACAAAATTATGGTCAAAGATTGTCTTTGACCTAAAAAACACGGTTCAACATTGATGCCAATACAAATGGTTCATCATTATCAAGAGTGTGAGTCATATAAATTACTAGAAATCCACAATAATCAATAAATGTGCCATGCCTCATCATCAATTCAAACCATAGGCATTTCATCATCGTAACTCGTCCATGAGAATAATAATCAAATATTTTTTTTAAATGACTCCATAACTACCAACACTTTCAAATCGTGGTCTACTATCCGATTCACTAGTATAACAGTTTTTTGTGGTCGTAACTATAACACAATCATGTTGTGTTCTCATGTTCCTTTATCATTCAGTGATAAAAAAATTTTACCCTTTAATAAAAATTGATTTACAATCACAAACCACGGTATTAGGACCAAAAGACGAAGCTCTTATTTCCTCAGAGACAGAGTCAGCAGGAAAACTCAATACCTAAAATATAAATCAGTATTAAACTTAATTATTTATTGTTTAAGTTGTTTTTAAATTGTAATATTATGACCTTCCATTTTAATCAAGAAGATAACTCTTTTCTATGAAAGGTATCCCTCCTTCCCAAAGATAAAGAACGATGCTTTCAATTTATCATTTCTTTATGTTCCCTATATATAAAAATAGGAATAGTTTAATATATATATATATATATATATATATATATAAGATATAAATATTCAATTTACTTATAAGATGTAGTCACCGAACAATTCATAGTTGAACAAAACAGTGCGATCTGCCTTCTCCCTCTCTTCAAGGGTTAATGTCCTCAATGAATATGATCCAGGAATTCCTCCTGTTTGAGAAAGTGATGGAAAACTAGGTTCAGTTTTTTTATACTGTTCTTCTTCATTTTTCATTGGTATGTTCATTCTTGTAGTAATATCATAAAAATACATAGAGCAGAAATCCATACATTCTTGATCCAAGTAATCGTTCACAATAAAACCTTGGGATGATTTCTATTATGGACACAATAATTTAATGTGTATATATTTCATTCAGTTCGATACATCCAACAAAAAGAAATCGTTCCTCTAAGAAGTATTTCAGTTGGAATATGGACAGTCAGATGCAATATGCATGTGAAAAATGATGGTGGAAATATTTTCCCTAACTCGCACAAAATTAATGGGGCATCTGCCAACATTTTTTGAAAGAAATACTTAGAGAACTTCTTAGCACAAAGATTTATAAACAAATGGCAGAACTGAATAACAACCACCCTTACATTATTGGAAAAAATATCAAGAATATCTATTGGAATCAACTCATGTAGAAGGATGTGATAATCATGAGTCTGGAAATATTTTAGCCTCAACTCTCTTATATTGACCAATTTAGATAAGTTTCTTGAATAGCCATAAGGATCTTTAATAATCCCAAGTACATATAGAAATTTATTTTTTTATGTAGGTGTCATCACATAATAATCACATGGAACTTTCCATTTATTTTCACTGATACACACATGATGCTATTCTGGTCTGATGACCTAATCAACCAAGTCATTCCGAGACAGTATATCATTATTTGTCTTTCCCATAACATTTAGAAGAATCGAAAGTTACATTTCAGATATATTTTTTCAATTTGAATTAAATCTAAGAAATGACATAATGAATTGGTTAACCAATAAAGGAAAATCAAATAAGGTACTTATCTTCTTCTAATTGTAATATGTTTTTGTGGAAAAATTCATTCTATTTATAGATTTAATTTGACCCTTCCCAAATGAAAAAGTAAAATCATTCAATTCCTTAAGCACATCAGTTCCAGACATACACTGCGGTGGATCATTGATCTCCATGGTTTTTCCAAATATTCGACGATTATTTTTATATTGATGGTACATTGGAAAGAATGATCGGTGTCCCATAAAACTAAAACTACAATGATGTTTTCGTCTTATGGATAATGTATTCTTCATAAAAACATGACTTGATAGTTTTCCCTTCATTCTCTATCCAGACATCATTGCATAAGAAGGAAAATCATTGATCGTCCTCGTAAGCGCAACACGCATATGAAATATGTCTTTCAAACATGAAACATATGTGTGCACACCCACATCCCAAAGAAGTTTCAACTATTTTATTAAGGGTTGCATGTATATGTTTATATCATTGTTAGGATCATAAGGGCATGATATAAGTAAACTCATGAAAGTGAATGGTTTTTTCACACATGACCATGGGGGAAGATTATAAATGTGTATAAAAACCATCCATGTGTTGTGCGATGTAAGCATCTGCCCAAATGGATTATAACCATCACATGAAAGACCCAACATCACATTACGCACGTTAACTACAAAATCCGGATATCGAGCATCAAATATCAACCATGAAAATCCATATACAGGGTGAACTAACTCATCATTAGTCTTCTTTCTCTGGGTATCATGCCATCACATTTTTATTGATATTTAATCAGACATAAAATGATTCTGGAGTCTGGGGAGCAATGGAAAGTGCCACATTACTTTTCGTGGCACAAGGGATGGTGTTCTATCAGCTTTTGGGTTCTAGCGGGATGTGCCACATTTTAAAAAATAATTTTGTTCATCAGTTTCCTCCAAGAATAAACTACAATCTTTCAGGAAAGCATGAATGTTAATTCTTATAAATCCAATTTCCTCAACTAACTTCCTCTCCATATATTGTTTTGAAGGAATATCTGCATCATCTGGAAGTAATTATTTCAAGAAGGTAAGAGTGTATTCGATGGTAGTAATAGAAATCCCATACATTATTTTCCCATGAAGCAATCAGATTAAATTTTTTAGATTTTTCGTTTTACCGCAATTTCGATATACTAGAGTTGTGGCAACATCATTAAATTTTTTCACCCTGACATCATCTTCATTTTCATTTTATGCATCATGTCTTATGATATAGAAATATTATTCGGTCAGAATCCATTATTTTTCATGATGACAAATAAATTGAAACCAGTCATATTACAAATTTTCCAATCCAGTCCTCTCATTTTGATCATCAGAAATTTGAGATTTCATTTTCTCTCCATTGTGACACCACACAGAGTAGTCTGCTTGAAAACTATATTTGGTTATGTGGTAGTTGACTTCTTCATGTATCAACCAAGGTCTTCCAACACAATTGTAACATGGGAACTGTATGTGACCAATATATGAAGAATTGTGAAATGAAAAATCTAAAAATCTCTCCAAATTGTTTTGAAAATAACTTGAGATACGATCAATTTCATACATCCAGCTTCTATCCATTCTGTAAAAAAAATTTATAATTCATTTCATCAAAATCAATTCTCTGAGATTGAATTTTCATAAAAAATGTATTTAAGTAAATGAGAATTGTTCACTTTACATGAAACCATAACTGACACACTACACTATATGGGAATCATAATATAAAAATCAAAAAAATAATATATTTATAACAAAATATCTTTGAAGAACTATACATGAGTTTACAAGATCATGTCCACTTTTGGAGGAGAATTATTATGGAGTTGATTAAATTTTAGATCGAAAAACTATTAGTATAGTAGATTATTTGAGTGATCACATACAGTACCCAAAGGGGTGGGGTGTCTAGGGGGTGGGGGGTGTCCAGGGGGTGGGTGTGCTGTCATGGGGGTGGCGAGGCAGTCCACAGGGGTGGGAGGGTTGTCCAGGGGGTAGGGGTGTCCGGGGGGGGGGGGGGGTGTCCACGGGGGTTGGGGGGGGACTGTCCAGGGGGTACGACGTGTCCATGGGGTTGGGGGTGTCCAAGGGGAATGGGGTGTCAGGGAGGTGGCAGGTGTCGAGTGGGTGGGCAGGCGGTCCATGGGGTTGGGAGGCTGTCTAAGGTGGTATGGGGTGTCTATGGGGTGGTTGGGCTATCTACGGGGGTGGTAGAGCTATCCAGGGGGTACGAGGTGTCTAGGGGGGTGGTCGGGCTGTCCACGGGGGTGGTAGGGCTATCCAGGGGGTAGGGGGTGTCCAGGGGGTGGGTGGGCTATCCACGGGGGTGGGTGGGTGGGGAGGGGGGTCCAAGTAAGTAGGGGGTGTCTGGGGGGTGTCCATGGTGGTGGGGGTGTGTCCACTGGGTTGGGTGGGGTGGGGGTGGTCTAGGAAGGGTGTGGGACGTCCAACAGGTTTGGGGGATGCCCATGGGGGTGGTGGGGCTGTCTAGGGGGTGGGGGTGTCTAGGGGGATGGGGAGGTGTTTAGGGGTTAGGGGTGTCTACGGGGCGGGGTGTCCACGAGGGTGTGTGCTGTCCAGGGGGTACATGCTATCCACGAGGGTGGGGGGATGTCCACGGGGGTGTGACTGAGAGATATCCGATTTAATTTGGTTGCTAATCATGTTATAAAATACAAAATATGGGTGTTAAGTATTAGAGCAGTATTTTTTAGCGAACATCCAATTTGGTAGGATTGATGACATGATAACTTGATGGTATCAAGTTTTCAATTGGGAAAATGTTAGGGGATTGGATTCTGGTGGAAGGAATATGGGTGAGTGAATATCTATAGGTAGTTATTAGGAATGATATGATGTATGGTAATGAGTTTTTAATGATTTTCATCATCATTACATGATCATTAAGTGTGATTTCTAATATGAAGTAGTATGGATTCCTCGATATTTTTTTCATCATAACATGAATAAAATTTTGGATTTAATTTTAAGGTGAAGTCTAGATAGAATCACTGTTCATTTAATACAAGGACAGGTTGATTTACGAATATGGGACGTGCATATGGTAGTAGGTCCCTGGTCTAGGTGGATATATATGGAGATTTTCCACCCCTGGTCTCTGTATGAGAGGATTCTAAAAGGCTCCCACCACATAACAAGGATATATTCATTCTACAAAAATGTGTTGGGGGAGAAGGAATTCTTCCTATATAGTTGGTGCCACTTTTAAATAATGTGATTCCTTACTCATCAAGATGACTAGATAAGAACCAAAACCAAAGATGCCTCAGACCTACCCAAATCCCTAGAAGTGGGGATGTCCCAATGATAATTGGCGAACTATAGATGTGATGACTTCCCACCTGTACAGCCCCCTCCCCACCTCACCCCTATCAGACTCCCCCTACATAGCCCCCTCCCTCCTCCACACCACCCTCCACACCTGCACACTACACATCCCCTCCCCCACCAGGACAACCCCACCTACACACCCTCCTAACATCCACCCACTTCACAACCCCCTACCACCTGTACCCGCCACTTTCATAGCCCCTCCCCCCACCCCCCGCCTACACAGCCCCCACCCCCACCTGTATACCCCTACCTCACCCCCAACAGACTCCCATCTACCTAGCCCACCCCCAACCAACACACTCCCCCCCCCACCCACTTGCACAACACCCCCACCTACACCTCCACCTGCAAAGCCCGCCTCCACATCCCCCACCTGCACAGCCCACCCCCACCCCCACCTGTACAACCCCCACCACACACCCAACAAACTCCCCCATTACACACCCCCACCTGTACATCCCCCTTCTCCTAATTCACATCCCCCACCTGCACACCCCCACCTGCAAACCCCCTCCTCCCCACCCACTGCACCCCCACCACCTACACCCCAACCCACTTGCAAAGCTCCCACCCCCATCCGCACAGCCCCCCACCACCCCCACATGTACATCCCCCCACCTCACCCTAGCAGACTCCCCCTATACTGCCCCCCCCCCACCCCCCGACCTGCACACCCCCACCTGCACATCCCACCCCCACCTGCACTACCCCCACCTCACCTCCACCTGCACAGCCCCCCAAATGTTAAATACTTAATATATTACAATTCTTTATAAAAAACCTTTTATATAATTAACAACATATCCAACAAGAATTTACATGGATTATTCTTAAGAATATCTCCATATGAGTGTTATAGTATGATGGTTTACATGTAAAAAACCTTTTAACCTCAGGCATATGATACATAAGTGTTATATGCTCAAAGTAAACCAAATAGATACAAACATAAAATTTAACATAATTAAGATAATGTAAACTAAAGTTTATAGAAACTACCATATCACCTCGCTAAATAATGGAAAACCACATACACCACTACCCTAACCTACCCCAATCCCTTCATATGGATCACTAACTCTTCAAAGGAGTGACTATAAATACTTAAAATAAAGTTAATTCACACAAAAATGACAGTTGAAGTGTAGAAAAAAATAGAAAACAAATCAAATTGCAAATATTGGGTATACCATATCGCACAGACCTAAGGTTTTATGCGAAATGAAAATAGAAAAAAATAGATGAAAAAAATTAAACTTAAGGTACCACTTACAAATTTTATGTTCAAAACCAAAAACATTTCTAACTGAAGATGGATTTGGTGGAATAATTTTTCGACCAAGAGAGCTCCATTTTAGGTCTCAGTTTTTGGCATGCAATCACACTGAAGAGGGATTGGGTCTATTGAAAATTTAATGGAAAATTTTCCCAGTAGTTTTAAAAAACTATTGGGAAAGGTAATATTTACTAATGGTTTATAAAACCCTTGGGAATTAATTCCTAAAACTCACAAAACCGAACGGTTTGATAAAACCATTGGGTAAAAGTCATCTAAAATTCACATATACCAACATTTTGATAAAAACATTAGAAAAAACTCATATAAAAATATCTATTCCAATGGTTTAGTGAAACAATTTGGTGAGGGACTCTTGAAATCCCTACTTCAATGGTTTATGAAAACCACTGGAAAATTTCCCTTGGTATACCCTCCATTTACAATAGTGAATTTATTCTTTCCCTCAACTCTTGGTTGAACCTTACTCATCCTCCCCTTCCCCCAGTCACCCCATTGGTGTTCCAAACCACTTGGATCATATTGGATCATTTAGATTGAAGTTATTTGATTCATGGTATCCCCCTCATTCCCCATTACTCCTTTATTATATTTAGATTATATTCCAAATTTCATTATGGTGGTAATTATTTTCTTTTTTGGGTGGTTATTGAAGGAGTCTTATTATTCATTGGATTTAGTAGTGATTCACTTGAGATTAGTGGGGGTTTATCTATGGTTCCTGTTCATTTATCCTTTAATATTTAGTCAAGGTTGGGGATCCTTCATCTCCCCTTCTTTATATGTTCATTTGGGAAGTTTTTACTTATTCTTATTATTTATTCTTATATGTCCACACTAACTTGATTTTCCAATTATGTCTTATTTTGAGATATTGTGTTGTTTTGGTTTTTATAAAACTCTATGAATGTTTGTATAACCTAACCACATATCAAAATGAATAAGAATATATATCGAATTATTAAATTGGTTTCCCATGAAATATTATATTTCTGTGTGAATACCCTTCATAATAATTTAGTAATTATGATAAATATCCTTATTGAAATTAAATTATGAGTAGTGGTTTGTGATCTTTAGTGGTTATGATGTGTGGTGGTGGTGATGTGGGGTGGTTGTGATGAGAGGTGGTTGCGATGTTTTGTGGTTATGATGTGTTATATGTTATATTTATTGGAATGGTTTTTTAAAGGAATTGGAAATGGGCCTGTAGTATCAGATGATTTTGTTTGTAAATATAGATTTAGCGGTGGTTTGAACCACTGAAAAATAAATATAATATATTTAGCGGCAGTTTTAACCACGGTTGTAATTATGGTATTTTTCTATTTTTGGTGGTTAAAACTGCCTCTAGGGACATTAATTTAGCAGCTATTTTAACCATAGAAAAATATTTTTCATATTCCTTTATGATATCGTGGAAATTTTAATGGTTTTAGCGACAATTTTCCCAAGAGAAACTGTTATTTTTTTAGTGGCGGTTTTAACCTCTTCTAAACAGCTTTTATATTCCTTTTATTATATCGTGGAAATTTTAATGGATTCAGAATTGCTTTCTACTAGGGGAAATAGGTTTTTTTGCGGTGGTTATAACCACCGTGAAAAAAAACTAGTTTCTCCGGGTGAAACCACCACTAAAACCATTATAACCACCACAAAATGAACCACTATGATGATTACCATAAATTGATTCTAAATCTAGGAAACTGCTTCCTATTTTATGCCAACACACACTTTAGTGGTGGTTTCAAAAAACCACCATAGAACCATATGGGGGTGGTTTAAACCGCCACCATTTCCCAAAAGAACCACCAGGAAATGGTATTTTTCCAATATTGTGTGGTGGTTGGGGATTCTGGTGTTGGTGAAGGATCTTTTGAAGATGCATTTTCCATAAACATAGGACATAGGCAGCCCATGAAATTTATTGTAGATAATCCCTCCACTAATGTGTTTGAGGTATTCCCTCAGTACGATCCTACACCAACTAATGAAGTCAATTATTCTATATCATATTTTACTGATTATAATTGATTCGTTCAATTCATGTTGTGTTGTAGGGTACATAATTTCATCACCTACGCCCAATAGATGATATTCTAAACCAAATGGGATATCTCTTCCATTTTTTAGTTTGCTTTGGGGATTGGTGGGGTGGATTCAAGAAACCTCCATGTAGTGGATCAACAATTTCTCATTAAATGAGAATGTATCAAGTTGTAGGGTATGAGTTTTACATCTCCTAGCATAAGAATAAGTCTATGGGAACCTATGAATTCCAGGTAGATGAGGAGGAAATTATTCCTCTAGAGGAGCAGACACAAGAGCGCACATCCAACAACACTTCTCAAGTCGAGATCAGTGACCAAATGAGGGATCATTTTATAGAGTTTGAGGCTAAATAAGATGAGGTGGAATCTCGAGTTTATGGGTTCCAGGATGAATAGAATAAATTTTTAATTAGGGATGTTGAACTCTGCCCTACTACTGAGGTGGAGGCAACCGACCTGGAGGAGCGACAAGAGAGAGGCTAGCCAACATAGGTTGAATGAGGTCAAATTATAAATTGTTGGGGTGGATACCTAGGGAGTACTACCTTATGGAAGAATATAGAAGAGGATCAATTATGTGGATTACCCAACAAGAAATTTGGAATGATTGGTTTAATATTCTAGTATGCTTGAATGTGTTATTTCTACTATATATCGATCATGTTGGTAAGCAGGCCAACAAAGAGTCTATAATACCATCCGATTCATTATAACTATGAAAAGGAAGAAAAAAATAGAATATTTCATATTTTATGAGAGTTCTAGATTATCATTCAATACTTTGGGTTTGAACTTGTTTAATTACCACATAGCATGTCTTCACTGAAAACTATATGGATGGGGGATGTGGACCTCTTTATAGATAAATTTTTGTCCCAATGCGTGATAGAACATAATTGGTGTAACATTTGGGGTGTTGAGTTCTACCTGTGAAAATGGAGGTGCTGAAGATCATGAATCGAGATAACTAGGATTTGGATCCCAAGTGGGAGGGAATGGGATGATGGAGGATGACTGCTAACCATGTTCTAAACACATCTTCCTCATCCATTTTCTAATGACGAGGACAAAAAATAAGGAATGTCAATTGAATATGTTTGAAAAATAGAGCCTATCTAAAATTTCAGCAGAAGACTTTTGCATTGTGTTCCCATGATGATAGGTGAGCGAGTGTGCCCAGGAACTATTTCTGATTAGTGTGGATTTTTAGGTGTGAAAGGGTGATTTAGATCTAGTCCAGGGAGATGATTAGTGCAAATATGAACTAGGATAATGTTCATATGAAGGTAAATAATCTAAAAATTATTCCATCAAGGATTTGATCACATTAGGTAATAATATCATCATGAAAAAGGTCAGACTCACCTTCAAATGTGAGTGTCATCTTGGATGCAAAGAAGTTGAAGAAATCAAATTTTTTAGATTGTGAACATCACAAATAGGAAAATTGGCTTCTCAAGAAAGACCATGAGGTTCTCTACAGTTTCATTTCCTGAAATTTGGATGATAAAAATGTTTTTTAACATCATATGGGAAGTATGGTGTATGTATAGTTTAAATTCATATGGTGAGGATGATTTAACCGAAGCATAACATTATATAGTGAGGATTATATATACACAGTTTAACATCATACTGTGTGGATTATGTACACATATTTTGACAATATATGGTGTGAAAAATGTATACATAGTTTAATTTCATACTACGAGATTGATGTGTCATATAGTTTAATGTCATGTGATTATGAATTTCATAGCCCAATTCAGTGTCTTGTGGACAACATGTGTTAGTTGACATGAATAAATCCTATCTGGTCTTGCTATTGGGATGCATGAACAAGAACCATAATAGGGGAAACCTCATAGATAAGTTCATGGGTAAAAGGGTGGTAAGATTAAGCTCTAACGTTTCTGTGAACAAATGGGCACAATTAACATATCCATGTTTTTCGGGGGTCTATAGTGCATCCCTTATGTAATTATACTTTATTTTTATAGACACACTTTTTTCTAGGTTGAGAGGGTGACTTGGAGGGTGGGAGTTTGAATGTTAATTAGGTTACCCCTATATGATTTCAACCAAATAGTTTTATTTTCCCCTCACCTTGGGTTGTTTTTAAAGTCATACCCATTGGACCGAGGAGCTATAAATAGCTTATGGCCATTATTCTTGGACTTTGTGTTTCAACCATTTTAAATAAGAAATGATTGGACTAGGATGTTTCAAATATTTTAATCTCTTAATATGTTGAAATATTTGTTTAAAATTGTGTTAGGTTATAATTATTGGACTAATAAGTTTCAAATAATTTAAGGGCATAATGATTAGACCAATAAGTTGGAAATAACTTAAGGTTTTAATTCTTGGATCAGAAGCTGTGAAACATAAAGGAATATTTGAGACATGTATGAAAGGATGTCCAATGTGAATTTAGTGCATTGAAGGGTGGAAAATGTGATATGGATCATCTCTGAGAAAAATTTCACATAGTTTAAAGTCATGATTCTTTGATCTAGTATCCTTTTTTAATGATTTATATTTTAAATGAATGGGTGAATGAACCAAAAAAACATGTGTATCATGGAAGTGTGGAAAATCGATGTGAATTGATATCCAAGGAGGCCCAATATGATAAGAAACATTCACATGGTGACTTTCACATAGTTTAATGTTGTTATGCTTAGAATTGGCCTCCTAGAATTAGGTCATATTGTTCAGACTGAGGAGTTAATGCTTCATTTTAGGAGTGTTTACTCTCCCAACTGTCCTTAATGAAAATCCTCCCCAACTCTTATGATCCCATTAGCCTTGCTAGGTGTGAGAAATAACGAGTGGTATGGAGGCCCTCTTTTTTAAAAGGGGAGAACATAATTTTTGGAACTAGTGATAGACAAAATACATTACCAAAAGGTGTTATATTATTTTTTGACCATTCATATGTGTGTAGGGGGTGATTCAAAGAGCACTAGGGGTTCCACCAGAGAGAGATGAGATTGAAGGGAATGCAGATCATGATTTCCTGGTCTTCTATGGTGAAAAGGGGATGATCTATGGGTGGGTAATGACTACTAACATTGATTAAAACATATGTTCTACAACTGCACTAGTAATGGATGGTATGAATAAATCGGGATCAACCGTTGACTAAGTTTGAAACATGGGTACCACCATCTGTTACAAAGAATCCATTCAGGGTGAGCCTAGGATGATAGGTGAGCCAATGTGTCTAGGAATCATTTTTATTAGGGAGAACATTATAATCAAGCGGATAATAATTTTTCAAGTCGAAGAAACCATGAAATGTGGAAATGGAAGTGTGGAATGTATTAGGGGGTATGCTGAGTTCCCTAGGAATTATATCACTTAGTGGTTAAATTTGTTGGATGAAGATGGAGGTTGGAATAACCAGGATTGACCCGAAGATAAAAGACCCTTAAACGATTTGATAATAGGTCTAGAAAAATGATAAGAGATTTATGAATGACTATATATCCCATAAGAATGGGAATCAAACTATAAGTCTTTCTAGAATTTAGAATGTAAGGTCACAGATGCCATATGGCCAGTGAATTTCTTTAGAGGACACCGTGTCTACTCAGATTTTTAATATGGAATCCTATATTTTTCATATATGTTAAGGATATAGTTTAACATCATGTGATGAGGATGTTTAACATCATGTGATGTGGATTTTGGTTATGCTCAATCAATATTTTTCATATGATGCATCACAATTTCATAATGGGTAAGGATACAATTTGACATCAAGTAATGAGGATGTTGTTTTTGGTCATCCTATATTTCTCATATGAGGAATCCTAGGTTTATACAGGTTAAATCTACAATTTAACTTCATCTGTAGAGGAAATTGTTTTTGGACATCCAATATTTTTCAAATTAGGTTTCCCGAGTTTATATGGGAAAAGGGTAACATTTAAGATCATTTGAAAAGAATTTTGGTTTTGGTCATACCATAATTTTTATATGAGGAATCTGCAGTTTACAAAGGGTAAGGCTATAAGTCAAAATCATAATTTTAGGAAGTTGGTTTTCTTCATCCCATATTTTTCAAATGGTTCATCCCGGGATAACTTCATGTGATATCGATGTTGGTTTTAGTCCGACAATATTTTCTTATAAGGCATCTTGGGTTTATACTGGGTAAGGATATAGTATAATGTTATGTGTTGAGTAAATTGGGGTAGTTCAACCCATATTTTTTCAAATTAGGAATCCTAGTATCATACGAGGTAAGGATATAGTTTTGCATCAGGTGCTTAGTACCTTGGCCTATATAGGTTAGATTTGTAAAACTCAAACATTGGATGCTACAAGTTTAATTCCACAGTGCTTATACGATAGAGTGAGGGTTCCCTAAAGGGGTAGGTGTGGTGAGAATGGGTGATAACCCGATGCGAAAACATGTAAAAGTAGAAAGTTTTACACACACACTTCTATGAAAAAAATACTCACAAATAAAGGTCCTGATGGTGATGGTTAAAATACCTCATGATAAGTTGATAGTAGAGGATAAACCTAGGATATAAGATTTGGGCATCAATATGTACCCCATGGGAATGGTAATGGAGTCATATATTTTTTTGAAATGTGGTGTGTTAGGAGAATGATGTTGTTTGGGGGATGTCCTCTTGAGAGGAGATGTGAGGAAATTGAGATGGGGAATTTGTACACAGAATAACCTAGTTTGATGAAAATTGTGAAGAGAAGGGTTCATGAGGGGGGGCGGTGTACATAATTTATGTCCATAATTCTTGGACATAAATGGGAGTGGTGATATATGTGTACGCATTGTTTAATTTTAATGATTTTCGGTCAGATATGAATTGTACTATTTTACTAAACATCAATTACTTATATGGTGTAATAAAGTGAATGTTCGAGGTCAATCCTATAGGGAAATAATTTGGCATGGGTAACCTATGGTTTGGAACCTTTTGGTGTAGGAGACCTCTCAAATTGGTTCTCTTGGGGAAATATAGTATTTGAGAGTTGATGGTTTTCTTTAGGAATAACAGAAGGATATAGATCAATTTCAGGGATCTATGGAAAAGATGATCTTAATTTTAACTTGTTATGATATGAAGGTTTAGGCTGCGAAGCAATAGAAGGTATGTTGGAACCAAGGTTGGAATTTTATAGAAATATAGTATGGTTTATTTTTATTATCAACACTCAAAAAGATGATCAGGATGATTGTAAGGAAATATATTATACAGTTCAAGCAGTATGCAGTATTGAAGATCGCACACATTCCCAGCATTTGCCAAATTTTTGGGACACAAAATCAGGATTTTGGTGTTGGAATTTTTTTTACATAGGAGTGAAAGGTACGAGAAACAACAAAGAAAATCAGAAAAATAAGGGAACCACATACCTTAGTGGTCCACGTACCATGTTCCAGGAAGGGTTTGTGGCTGCGTACCTGGCAGTGGGAATGGTATGTGGACTGGTGCGCAGAACCGAAAATAGATTGCGGTGAGGGTTTCTGGTGAATGCGTATGGTACATAGAATTCTAAAGGTTTGTGGGAATTTTGTGCTTTGTGAAATAGGAGCGGTATGTAGTGGAGGATAATATTATGTAGATAGAGTTCAGTATACAGTGAAGGTTGTACCACATTGAAAATTTGGGTAAATCAGATTAGTGAAATTTGAGGAGTTATTTTTCAATATATGAAGTAGTAATCCCCTTAATTAAGTAGTTGGATTAGAGATTAAAATTTCAGTAAGAAATCCAGTAAATTATGAAGTGGTTCAAAGAGTAGAAGATGTTAGATGGAGAGAATTGTCCACATATAGAAAAACATCTGCGGAATAAAGTGAAGTTAGTGGAGGATGCTCTCACAGTATGTGGTGGAGAAGGGCTGCATGTGGAGTTGCGTGCTATGCAGAGAAGATGAGCAGTATTAGGAGCAAGGCAGTATGTAGAGCATGGAAGTTCGCAGAGGAGTTAGACAGTACGTGGATGATTACAGGACTTCAATAGAGCATCCATTTATAGTTCAGGATGGATGATTTAATGTGAAACCATTGAAGCGACCTTGAAGTTGACAAAAT
The DNA here is from genome assembly GCA_963277665.1 of Viscum album. Lineage (NCBI taxonomy): Eukaryota > Viridiplantae > Streptophyta > Magnoliopsida > Santalales > Viscaceae > Viscum > Viscum album. The sequence continues at coordinate 750,265,462 of OY728123.1, read as the reverse complement.
AAGGGAATATTCTTCCAATGTAGTGAGAAAGTGGTTGTCAGTGGAAGTGATCTGAGGGATAAAGTGTGTTGTCCCTAAAACCTTGTAAAGTAAGTTCACCTAGGAGAGAGTGAGTATTCCAAACCATTTTTAATCTATAGATTGATAATATTAGTGGTTTTTTGGTATTAATGACACACTGTTGGCGTATGCTCATTGGGCGTTTACCTTTGTGGTGAACCAAGTAATTTTTCTACATACATGATTGGCATGTGTTTTTTTTATTTTATATACTCCCTCTTTATAAAATTTTAACTGGTTTCTACCTACGTGGGAACAAGATCAATCATGTTTAAAAGAAAACTTTATCACATGTATTCACCCCTCCCCTTTCAGGGTGTTCTAGGGTCCCTTATGTGGTTTAAAAATATAAGGGTTACTGGTGTTGAATATGTATTCTGCTGTCGTGGAGAATCCAGTCAATGTTAGGGGAGTTCCCTTCTTCGATGGGATTAATTTTCAGATATGAAAAAATAGGATGAGATCTCCCCTAAGATTTATTGAAGTGAATGTATTATTTTATATTTCACATGGAATAATAGTAACTGATCTTAAAATATTTTCAATGAATAATACTGATAGGAAATTTCTTGAAGCTAATCCAAAAGCGCAGAATGCTCTCATTACAGCTCTTTCTAGTAGATTTATATAAAGGTAATGAGTTTCACATCTACCAAGACAATGTGGGATAAACTTGGGAATATTTATGAAGGAGATAGAAAATTGAAAGATTTTTTTTCAAGTTTTACAAAACAGGTTTGATGATATAAATGTGAACCCTAATGAAAATGAAGATTCATTCCTCAATCAATTTAATAAAGTTGTAGGAGGAATTCAAGGGCTCAGAAAAGAGATAAAAGACATTGATATTTTAAATAAATTCTTCAGAAGAATTTGTCCCCTTTATAATGGAATGGTTTCACCTCTAGAAGAAAGCTATCTTTCCAAACATTTTCTTGAGGATCTACTGAGCAGCCTGGTGGCATATGAGATCATAGTCAAACCAGAAGATGAAATGACTCATGTAAGAAAGGAAATGGAATTCAAATCCATAGAAAAAATAGAAATTTCAGGAGATTGTGTTGTTGAATATGATGATGAAAAATAATTTCTTTCTCTTATTTCCAATAAACTGAAGAAGGGAACACATAAAATTTAAGGTAAGCTAAAAATTTCTTGTTTTTTCTGCAAAAGAGTGGGGAACATTTCCTCTTCTTTTCCATGAAATTTTAATGATGAAGAAAGAAAAAATAGAGACATTCAAAATACTTAGAAAATGATTTTCAAAAAGAGAGACTTGAAATTTGGAAATATATTTTTTTGAATGATTTTTGTTTTTGAATAAGAATATGATGAAAATGAACTCTTTGCGAAATAGGAAACATAATTCAAATCTGGGAGCCATGATTCCATGATGGCTACAATTGAAAAATAAGAACCATAAAAATATAAGGTAATAGAAAATTAGTGGAATACTAATTTTGATCCCATGTTTCAACTTAATGATGCTTTTGGTAAGATTGAGAATAAATGTAATAGATAAAATAATTGAAATGAAATGGTGGAGGAATCATCAGAATATATTGATAAGTTGGAAGTGGAAATTGAATGACTTGAATAACAGGTGAAAGTAAAATATTGAATCCTTGAAAGCACTAATGATTTTGTGGAACGAAAACTTTGAATTGATGAAAAGGAAAAGGTCATCCATGATCTTACCTTGAGACTAGAGGAGAAGTCTAAGATCATTGAGGGACTCTGCGAAGAAGTTGTTACTCTGAGAAGTGAACTCAAAAGTGAATCAATTTTTAAGGAACCAAAAAAGAAAATACAATTTGGAAGGTTCTTGAATGATGAGCTATCAGAGAGGGATAAAACATGGTTCTAGTGGATGTTAAAAGATCTTGAATAATCAAAGACTTCCATGCATTGGAAATTAAGGAATTTGTTGTGATGAAAAAATGTTAAATGATATAAATAAAATGAACCAGATTAAAGGCAAGACGAATGTTGATCATGTTGAAAAGCCACCAAAAGTGCTGAAAAAGAAACCTTGAAAGGAAAAATGGTGACTATCCTTGAGTATCAATAAATGATAGGTAGTCAACCCATTTTCCCTAGGAAGGAGGAATGAGGATAAATAGTAGAGGGAATACATTTCCTCTCATGAAGTGTTAGTTTTGTGGCTATCTGGTCCATACTATGTCATTCTAAGAAGAGTAAAGGATCTATATGAATGGGGACGATTTACGAGTTCATCAAAGAATAAAATATTCATATCTAACTTATTAGAGAAGAAATAATTTCTATGGATATTGTTTTCACTATTCTAACTTTGGCTGTAGAGATATGAATTTCAGGAAGAGGTATGATAAGATAAATTCTTACAATGCTCATTGGAAGGTCAACACTCGCCAACCAAACGATGTTGTTATTTCCAATATATTTTCTCTATTGGAAGAATATTTGGAATATATATAACCTGTGTACATGGAAGATTTAATTGAAAGGCTATCAGTATACTACACTCAATCCAATATCTCATGGAAATAAAAGAAGAAAATTGAGAAATCCAACTTTTCAAAAGTTGCTCTCAAAGCTACCAAGAACAACAACAATTGGATTCTTAATAGTGGATGTTCACCCCATATTATGGGAAATGATAACCTATTGATGAATGTCAAGAATAAGGTCAATTGAACAGTGTGGTTCTGTAACTTTGCTGCTTTGAAGATCAAAGGAAGAGAAAGCACTGAGCTAGCTAATAGAGAGCTAAATAAAACAGAAGTCCATTATATGGATGGTCTACATCACAATAATCTTATTGTGAGTCAACACGGTGACTCAGGTCTTATTGTGACATTCAATTAGAATGGTTGTACAATAAAAATAATGTCCAAGAATTCTCTCATGAAAGGCTATAGAAATGATGATGAATTTTATCTGGTTGAAAACAAAGAGAACATTTTCTATATAATATTTTAATAGGAAAACTATTTATGGCGTCCGATAGTCGGGAAAATCAATCAAAAATACATGAAAAATATATCTAAGCTGAAGATAGTCATGGATATCCCTAATTTGAAGCATGAACAAGAAAAGACCTGTGATGATTTCATGAGAGGGAAACTAGTCTATAGTTCCTACTGGACAAAGAATAAAAGGGCATAAAATAGCCTTTAACTCATCCATACATATGTATGTGTCCCGATAAATGTTTCTGTAACACAAGGAGAAAGGTTCATTGTTATTTTCATAGATGATTTCACTAGAATGACATGTGTGATCATTATACACAGGAAGAAAAAAGTGATTGATTGGATGGAAACCTATCGATGAATCACCGATAATGATACTCTATGGAAGATCAAAGTCGTATGGTCTATCAATGGTGGGGAATACACATCCATTGAATTTGAAAATTATATAGACAATCATGGGATACAACATGAGGTGGAAGCTGTGAGAACTCAACAGAAAAATGGATTTTTTGAGCACATTAATCAACTAGTAAACAACATGGCCAAAACTATGTTAATTGAGAGTTGTATACCTTAACATTACTAGAAATAGGAAGTAAAAGTTTCAATGTATATTCAAAATTTAATAGGGATATATATGGGTGAGACAAAGACAACATATGAATTGTGTCATGGAAGGAATCCCTATTTAAAATATTTTTGTGTTTTTAGAAGAAAATGTTTCATCCCAAATAAAGAATGAAATCAAGGGAAGTTTGGAGATAATACATACAAAGTAATATTTCTTGGATAATCAATGAAAAACAAAGACTACATGTGTTTAAAAAAGAATTTGGTAAGAATTGTGGAAAGTAGTGGTGTTATGATCATGGGATAGAAAAACACAAATGCTTTAAGGAATTTTTATGCTGATGTGATTGAAGAAGAGGAAGAATGTGAACATGAAACCAATAATAATATAGAGGTAGAGTAATGTGTAAGAAACACTCAGGAGTCACATCATGATATTGATTTTGAAGAAGAATCATAAGAGGAACCATAGCTGGAGAGATTTCAGTGAAACCTCAAAGGAGAAATCAAAGAGTAGAGATTGATCAGTCCAAAATTACAGGGGATCAAAATGAACCTACATAGACATGGAGAATGAGAAATAATGGAAAATCTATATTCCTTTTAGTTTTCGAACCATCCTCATTTTAAGATGATGTAAAGGATGAGTCATGGGTAAAATTAATGAATGAAGAGTTGGATCAGATGGACAAAAATTATACTTATGATCTTGTCAAAAGACCTGAAGGTCACAATGTGATTAGTTTGAAGTGGATTTTCAAGAAACAATTTAATGATAAAGGAAATGTGATCATAAATAAGTAATTCTTGGTCTATAATAGATATTCAAAAATCAAAGGTGTTGATGTTGAAGAGACATTTTCTCTAGTAGAGAGACTCGAGTCCATTAGACAATTTCTCTCCATGGAAATCGAAAGAGTTTATAAAGTGTATCAAATGGACATCAACACTACATTATTAAATGGAGTATTGAAAGAATAATTCTACATTGAACAAACTGTGGGGTTCTTTCTTGGAAATTATGAACTAATGGTTTGAAAAATAGAGAATGCTATCTATAGCTTGAAAAAGGTAGCATAGGCGTGGTACCCTCAGTTGGACTCTTACCTGAGAAAGCATGAGTTTAAAAGAGGAGGATTGGATCACAATATATATGTAAATAATTCTCAAAAGTATTAGTTCATGGTATTGGTATATGTGGATGATATTATTTTTGGTGGAAACATGCATGTATTAGTGGATGAATTTTTTAATCACATGAAATCAGAATTTGAAATGTCCATGATTAGTGAACTCACAAACATTTTTGGGTTTCAGATGATTCAGAAGAAGGATTACACTTTCAGTTCTCAGGAAAAGTATACAAGATATCTTCAAAAGAAATTAAATATGCATGATCTCAAACTAATGTCAACACAGATTTTGGTTGGAATAATGATTGAGAAGCCTGAAAAAGAGACTTCTATGTATTCCAACTGGTACAAAAGAATCATTGGAGGCCAACTATACGTTATGGAGACATGACTAGATATTTTATTTGCAACGTTCCTTGAGGCCAGCTTTCAGTGTAATCTGATGGAAGGATATATAGAGGTTGTGAAATGAATAATGAGATACATTCAAGGTACTCATTATTATGGATTACACTTTTATGTGGGAAAGGATAGTAAATTATCCACTTTTTTTTTAAGATGACTGGGCTTGATATGTAGTGGATAGAAAGTCTACTAGTGGTGGAGCAATCTATATGCGGAATAAATGTGTGGGCTGGTTTAGCATGAAATAGGAATGTACTTCTCTTAGTACCACCGAAGCTGAATACATATCTTCTAGAAAGGCATGCACTCAGTTACTTTGGATGAAGAAGCAACTAACTGACATTGGTGATGAGGTCAAATAAACAATGGTGATTTATTATGATAATAAGAGATCCATTGATCATACAAAGAATGTTGTTCATCATTCCCGTAAAGAACATATTGAAATCTGATATCACTTCATCAAGGAAAAATTTGAACAAGGCGTGATCAAAATGGACCACATGGGAACTGATGAGAAAGTGGCTGACATTATGACCAAGCCACTGTCAGCAGCTATGTTTGAGAAACATCGATTGAGACTCGGTGTTCATCCACCTCCTAGTACGTAATAAGATTATAAAATTTCCCTCTCCCATATTTTTTTAACTGTGTTAATCTCTTTGTGGAAGTGATGTTGGTTTATCAGGTAGATATGATCCATGGGCAGTATATTCAGAGCTCTACAATTTTATAATATTAGTATTTGGGTTTATTTCCACTGGGGGATAAATGGGGCTAAATTCAATGTGAAAAATGTGGGGGCTGAAAATGAAATGTTATTGTTGCTGGATGATTGCAGGAGAATGGCGATCTTTAATGGAAGGAATGTGAAGGGAGAAAATAGAAAACAATTTTGTGTCCTGAGGATATAGTTAGAGAATTCATTCGAACTCACAAGAACAAGATTCATGTATTCCCTCTTGCCTTATACAGTGATCATTGCTCACGTAGACTTAAACTGTTGGTAGAGTTGATTCTTACATCTCAGGTTTTGATAGTGGCTGGTGCTCTATTGAATTTATCTGAAGATTTATGACAAACCCAAAGGGGTAGATTGTTGGAACCAAGGATTTTCTTTACCAGAATCATAGTATGGTTTGAATTTTTTGTCAACACTCTGATTGATGTTCAGTAATATTGTAAGGAAAGGGATCATACAATTCATGTAGTACATATTATTTAATATTGTGGAGATTCTCAGTGTTTTCCAATTTATTGGTCCTAAAAATCTAAATATTGGTGTTGGAAAACAAAGGTTTTGGGCATTTGAGTGAATGTTATGCGAAAGGAAAAAGAAAATTGAAAAAATAATAGAGATGTATACCTCAGAACATGGACCATGCAAAATGTTCTGAGAAGGGTTCGTGACTGTGTACCTGGCAGTAGGAACTGTACGTGGAGTGGTGTGCAAAACTGGAAATGGTTTTCATCGACAGTTCATGGTGATGGTGTGAGGTACACAGAATGGTAAAGGTTTTCGGGATTGGTGTGGCTAGTGAAATAGGAGTGGCACGTAGTGGATGCTAATAGTATGCAGATGGAGTTCAGTATAATGTGAAGGTTTTCCTACATTCAAAATTTGGGTAAATTGGAAAAGTGAAATTTGCAGAGTTATGTGCCTATATAAGGAGTAGTAATCCCCTTTATTAAGTAGTTGGATTTGAGATTAAAATTTTGAGAAGAAATATGGTAATGTCCAAAGTTGTTTGTGGAGTAGAAGATGGTACACAGAGTGAACCATTCTCGTATGGCAAATAGTCTGCGAATGAAAGAGAAGTTAATGGAGGAAGCACTTCCAGTACACCGTGGAGAAAGGAAGAACACGAAGCAGGGCGGTACTCATAGAAGATGATAAGTACATGGAGAAAGGTATTATTCGGAGAGGGGTAGTTCACAGAGGGGATATATGGTACTTGGAAATAGTACTGGTATGCAGAGGAGGTGGTTTATGATCCAAACCCGGAACACGGTACATGGAACACCCATGGTAGCCTGAAAATTGACCAAATCAGTTTGTGAAATTAATGTCTATTATCAATCAGTGTATGGGAGAATAAATTACTTCAATGGGTGATTGAAGGACTTCAATAGAGTATCCATTTACTATTGAGGATGAATGATTTATTACTAAACCATTTATGTGACCTTCCAGTCAATAAATTGAGTGAATATTCTTCCAAGGTAGTGAGCAAGGGGGATTTAGCAGAAGTGATCTAAGGGACACAATGTGAAAACCTAAGACCTTGTAAAGGTAGTGCACCTCAGATAATGTGACTATGCACAAACTCTTGTAATGTACAACTTGAGGAGATTAGTTTTTTTTGTATGAATGACACATTTTAAATGTATGCTCCTTGGACATAGCCCTTAGTGGTGAACCATGTAAAATTGTCGTTTCATTTCTTTTCATGGGATTGATTGTTTTATGTACTTCATCTTCTGACAAGTTTAACTTGTTAATAACAACATAGAAATGGGATCCATCAAGTTTAAAAGAAAAATTGACACTCTAATTCATCCCTCTCATCTTAGGGTGTCTCGAGGTCTTTCAACTGGTATTAGATGATAAAGGTTGTTGGTGTTGAATCTATCTTCTGCTATCATGGAGAATCCCATCGATGTTAGGGGAGTTCCAATATTCAATGGAATTAATTTTTAGATATGAAAAAATAGGATAAGATCTCGTCCAATATCTCTTGGAATAGATGAATTATTTTCCGTTACACATTGAATAATATTCACTTATGCTACACGATTGTCCGTGACTGATATAGACAAAAAATTGATTGATGATGATGCAAAAGCGCAGAATGATCTCACTACAGCTCTTTTTGATCAGATTTATCTAAAGGTAACGAGTTTCACATCTTCCAAGTCAATGTTTGATAAACCTGGGAATATTTATGAAGGAGATAATAATGTAAAGGAGGAAAAAATTCAAGTTTTGCAAGATAGGTTAGATGATCTAAAGATGCTCCCTAATGAAAATGAAGAATATTTCTTCAATTGAATTTTTGAAGTTATAGGATAAATTTTATGGATTAGAGGAGAGATCAAATACATTTATATTGTAATGAAAATACTGAGAAGACTTAATCCACTTTATAATTAAAAGGATTCAGCTCTTGAAGAAAGATGTCTTTCCAAACAGTCTTATGATGATCTGCTGAGTAGCTTAGTGGCATAAGAGATGAGAGTCAAACTAGAAGATGCAAGAACTCGTGTAAGCATGGAAATGGGATGAAAATCCATAGAAAAACATGAAATTTTAGGTGATTTTGTCAATGAAAATGATGAGGAAAAGAATTTATTTCAATAATTACCAAGAAACTCAACAAAGGAACAAGGAAATTTGAAGGCAAGCTACCCCTAGCTTGTTTTCACTATGGACGAGTTGGGCACATTGCCTATCATTTCAAAAGAATGTGAAATGATGATGAAATCGAAGATAGAGACATTAAAAAGGCTTAGATTTTTTTCTCAAAATAAGAGACTTAAAATATGGAAATAAAATCCATTGAAAGAGTTTTGTTTGTTTAGAAGAAGATGACGACAATGAACTCTTTGAGGAAGAGGAAGCCGAATTCAAATTTGAGAACCACGATTCCATGATGGCTACAATTGAAAAATTAGAACCTTCAAAAGATAAGGCTAGAGATTATCAGTTGACTACTAATGTCAATCACAAGTTGGAACTTAAGGATTCATTTGGTAAGCTTGAGAATAGATGTAAGAGATGCAATAATTGGAAAGCAATGGTGGTGAAATCCTCAGTATATATTGATTAGCTGGAAGTAGAAATTGAACTACTGAAGAACTAGTGAAAGTAAAATCATCAATCCATGAAAGAACCGATGATGTTGTGGAACAAAAACTCAATATTAATGAATAAGAGAAGGTTATCAATGACCTTTCCTCGAGACTATAAGAGAAGTACAAGACCATTTAGCGAGTTGAAGAAGAAGTTGTTACTCTAAGAAGTGAAATCAAATTTGAATTAGTTTCCAAAGAACAAAAGAAGAAATTACAATTAGGATGGTTCTCAAATGCTGAGATACTAGAGAGAGAAAAACTTTGTTTTGGTGGAGTTGAAAAGATCTTGAGTGATCAAAGACCTATATTCATGGGAAATAGTGGAATTAGTTAAGATTCCAAAACATTAAATTCTATAAATAAAGTGAACTATAATAAAGGCAAGTTGAAATTTGACTGTGGAGAAAATACACCACATGTTTTGAAAAATTAACCCTTAAATCTAACCAAATGGAGAACTGAAGACTATCTTTGAGTTTTAATAAATGATAGGTAGTAAAAATATTTTCCCGGGGAAAAAGGAATGAGGAGAAATAGAAGTGAGAAGACATTTACATTCATGAAGTTTCGGTTTTTTAGATATCTGGTACATAACATGTCATATTGCAAAGAGGTAAGGATCTATATGAATGGGTAAGATTTAGGAGTTCAACAAAGGATAATTGAAATTGTGATTAAAATGATACAATTTATAAAATTTCAAAAAAATAAAAAACATGCAATTACTTATGTTACTAAGGGGGATGAGAATGAAATTTTGATTAATAAATGTAAATCCTAATTAACTGCTTACTTGAAATTGAAATGGAATCAATAAGAGTTCATTAATGATCAACGGTTCAAAAAAAATGAACGTAGTTGAAGATGAAAAACAGAATGAAGGCAATGGTGAAAAATGGAACAAATTTTGTGTTGAATAAAAATAATGAAAATAGAATAACATAATATGAGTATTGGGTCATGGGAATAAAATAGAATGGGAGGGGAATGAAAAAAAATAGAAATGGTATTCTATCGAGCTCTTTCAAATCCACTTCCCCACTACTTTTTTATAGGTTAAACCTAACAAGACATGTAATGAAGATTAACATCGTGTAATTTTGATCCCTGTATTCCTAAGAGGAATATGAATCTACACATATATCATGCGTATCTCATATGATATTTGAAGATTTTCCCCTTGTGAAATCATGTGTCAGCAACTAACGACATGTAACTTCCTCCAAGCTTTATATTTAGAGTGGGAATTTCCTTCAAATATTTCACAATATATATTATCCACTCACATCATGTAATTGATTATTCACATGTATTTCACCTATAATTTTTTCCTAATTTATAGTATGTTGTGAAACCCTTCTACATGTCATGTAGTGAGGTTTTATGATGTGTAATAGGCCATATTTCCATTTTTCTACATTTTCTCATTTGAAACGTCAAAAGCATACCTTCTTCAATATTTAGCACATACCATATACATTATCGAATAAATTATTTAAAATACTTATCTAAAAGATATTAAATCACATATACATATATATATATATTTCTTATCAAATCCCCACACACATGAACAAATTCTTTTCCTTATGGAAAAATATATCAATAAGTATTTCAAAGAAGCAATTTTTAAAGAAGGAAACATTCATTCTATATAGGAAAATAATACTAAGTGGAAGTAGAGAATGCTAGGATCTAGAATCATCCCTACATAGAAAATTAGTTATGCCTCATACCTAAATTCTTAAAACAAATTCTAATATTTTGTTTACAATCCCTAAACTATTCCTTGAATTCTATACCCATTTACAATTTTCCACACAAGGAATTTTCACTCATTACTCACGGTAGAATGAAATTATAGATATGATCATACCATGATTACATGATCCTAACCATAGGCTTACATCATTTCTATCATCTCCACTCTATAAAAACAAGTACCAAACAAACCGTGAGGGCTTTAACAAATATGTTCTAATGACTCTGTGGATATGGACAGGTGGGTAAATAGTGAAAATAAAGCTATAAAAGGGGGTGGGCTCTAAAGTATAATGCATGAATGTTGTAAAAATTGTAATAAAATGAATCATCAATTATAATCAAGTCCACAGTCCCAAAAAATCAAATTTTTTCCATGTATATGTGAAGTTAGTTAAAAAGGGTATCCTGCTGTTTTTCTTTTCTTTTGATTTTTTATTTTTCAGAATTCATGTCTTCACAAGATCTGACATCCATACCTTAAACACATATGATACTTTAAGGGATTCATCGGTCGGGAAATGGTGATTTTTCACCTTCCAAATACATAACTCTTGTCAATTTTTATTTTCTTTTGTATTTTTCATAGGTATAGAATAGAAGTGAAGTGATACAAAGTATAAATTGATCTCAACCAAAATGTCAGACGAGTGACACAAAAAAAATCTATAATATAATCAACCTATGCTATCATAATTCCTCCCCAACACTTTTTCAGAGTAAAGTATTGCATTACATAATGATCAGTATAAGAAGGGATAATCATCTTGGAATATCTTCATCATAATAGGTCATTCATGAAAACTATGGGATAAATGAAGGAATTATGAAAGGACATTCTCCAGAAAAAGTATCTCAACAAATATCGCCTCAATTATTTAAAATTATACCCGTTAATTCATATCCTAAATAATATCTTAATGCATGTTATGATAGGGTTACATGTCCTAGGTATCACTCATGAAATTTCCTAAGAAAGAATATGAAATTTTTGGCTTAGAAATCTATTTGGAATGAAAATTAACATAGAAACTGGAATTCACGAATGATATAAAACTAATAAGTAATTCAATTAAAAGTAATTTCTAAAATGTTCAATTTTAATTATATCACTAAGCTCAGTAATCATTATAAAAATATAAAAAGTGAAAAATCATGATTCCCAATAATTCCCAACTTAATTTTTTTTATCTAAATGGAAATAATATTTTTTTGGGTTTAAATCATGCTTCCTATTTTAAAAATGACTCTTATATAGATGAGAACATGTAATAATTCCAGTGTATCAAAAATGAAAGTTACGATAAACTCCCATTCACTTAGAAAGAGAAAGTGTTTTCATTATCTATGGAATTATTTGGGGGATTATTTTAGAAAATAAAAATCCTAAAAAATGAAATTGAAGTTTGTAAATAAATTTATACTAAGGGAATCAGGAGTTACTTGTACATATTGGAATACCATGAGGGAACATGGGCTATCATGATGCTGAATCTGGGTCACCATCATAATGGTATAGAAAAAAACCCTTCACTCAATTAATCGTTAGTCCACATGTTGATAATATGAGTAAATATAAATCTATGTAGGTACACAATATAATGTGCATGGGTAACCAATTTTATTTTAATGTAATAGTTTTTTACAATAAACCTAAAAATGGGATCAAAATAAAAATTAAAAGACTCTAGCTTGATGAATTAATGTTGGAAAGTGATGAACTATGGGTTTCCTCCCATAAAGTGCTGACAGGAATATTGTCATCTAGCCGATGGGCCAAAATATCCTATAGCAATTACCATAAGCTAAGTGTTTTCTCTAGAATATACAATTACTTATTTCAGTGTCCTCTAGCTCATGGGGTATCTTGACTATAATGATAAATTCATAGGTAGCATGATCATGAATAAAATGTGGAAGAAATGGTATCATAGCTCTAGGTGGTATATATAGTTCATGAATCTATAGTGAGAGGAATTGTAGTTTATGTTATTTTGTAGCCATGAACTAAGTCACTCACTAAATTAGAACAATTATTGGTACATGTCCATTGACAACCATAGATCACATAGTGGATCTAGACATGGATTTTAAAATTTTGAATTATATGAAAATCAATCCAAGTAAAAGTGAAGAAGAAATTAGTTCCCTTATATATAAATGAGTGAAACAATAGAAAATGTCAGAAAATAAAGATGAAACTATGAAAACATCCAACCTTATCAGAAAAAGTACCCAACAAAAAATTAAAAAAATGTCTAACTAAGATCAGTCGTCAGAAGCAAAATATATGCTCCAAATTCCACCCACCATTAAGTGATAGTGGTAGCTGTCTAGTCGGATCATTGGCTATGGGGGTAGTAGGGGTGGGTGAAATAGCGACAGAGGGTGGAGTCACGAAGATGGATAGATGAGATAGGGAAGGTGGTGGAGAGGTTCCAATACGAAGTGGGGTTGTGATTATGGAAGCCAAATCGATGAAGGGTACCTTAGTGGATGGGGAAGTGGATGGCCACTTCCCCACCAGGCATGCTAATCTAGGTACTACTATTAGAATGTAGGGCTGGTGATGTCGGAGGGAAACTCAGGGTGGAATGTGGTTGGTGTAGGATTATTAGAGGAGGAGGGGACCCCAGGTGGTGGGGGTGGCAGAGGGTTTGTGGTTGAATATGGTAATAGTGGGGTGGTGAAATCAAATTCCGAGAAAATGGGAGATGTAAATGAGTGGCGATCCGATATAGGTTCTCAAAGATTGATAGCTGCATAGCCGAGGGATCTGACAAGGTGTGAATGGTGGGTGGGGTAGTAGTGAATGCTATAGTGGATGGGGTAGGGATATGTGTGGGTGTAGCTGATGGTGAAGTGTTGGGTGGATCATGATGTGGGACATCTTCTGGTGGTGGGTCCGCTATAGGTGCCACCTCACTAATGCTTTGTTCCCAATAATAGATAATAGATTACTTAAAAAAACTGCATCTTATGAAGAATCAAGAAAATCAATGGTCACTTTGGGTACAAGGGAGGTAAGAGGAAGAGAGACATCAAAAACATCAAGGGTCCTTGTTAGGTGGGTAATGAATGAACCACCCATCAAAGTACCTATTCCCTGTTGGGCATGTTCCCTATGGTAGTACGAGATATGTATAGTCATGTTGATGGTTGGGTGACCCATGGATGCTTCCAAGATGAGCACATCTACATTGATTATGCTCCCAGGTGACTCAGCCCTAGAAAACCATGCATGCATCAAAGTTTCATGATGTATCCATAAAGCTAGGCTACAGAACTAGGTGGATATGGTGATACAGGGGTCATGTGGTATCTGAGGATCTAATGGAATCATCTGCCACAAGTGCCTCAAATCGAATCAGGATGGCTCGAGCTGAAGTGTGGAAAAGACTATAGGCACGAAAAAAATCTATGTATAGATTCATAGGCCAACACAAAACCCTTAAAATGGCAGCTCATGTGGTCGGCCACCCATAACGAAATTGTTGACTATCGATGGACACGTCCAATGTAGAAACGAACTCCTAAAACAACTCTGTAAACATCTCCTCTCATTCAATAAGAATTTATACTAAATGTTGTGTCTCAAGGAGGTTGAGGATGTCATCACTACTGTTCAAGTGGGAAAGAATAAGATTTTTTAAGGTATTGATTGTCCACGTTGTATTTTACTATAGCCGTTTAAGGTTGTAAAGATTATTTGGATTGAAGAAGCATATAATGAGATATATGTGGAGGTTATCATTGCTCTATGAGTCCTAAGAGCTATATTTGGATTCAGCGAGGGATGCAGTACAAGGTGATGAAGGGGTGGGAGGTGCGGTATCATGTGGTTTCTCGGATGGAGGATTCTCCTCATGGTCTAACGATGATTCTCAAGGTTCTAAATGCAAAATTTTGGTCCTTGTCTTCATGAGAAGTGTATTTTGGGGTAAATATGAGGGAGGCTAGGGTTCAGTTAATGCTCTATGAGGAGGAGGGGTTTAAGGGGTATAGTTTCGTGGCCAGTTAGAAGGGAGAGGGATGCGGTGTGTTTGGTAAAGAGAGGAGGGAAGGTATGAGGGTGCATGTTTGGAAGGAGGGGAAGGGGGGAAGATGTAGTCCAATGGAAGGAAGGTGGAGGGAGTGGGAGGTGAGAGGTATGGGGGTCTTAGGTGGTCGGGAGGTAGGAGGAGGGTGTGGGAGGTGAGCATTAGAGGGGTCTTAGGTCATGAACCTAAGGTTCATGGCCTATTTGTTTTTTTTTAAACTCAGTGTGTTACCCGTTGTGTAATAAGGTTTCAAAACTTATACTGATCGATTTTAAAGAATTTTTGGATTGAAAATGTACACATCATCTAATAGGGTCACCCAATATGTAATTGATTTTTTTGGATCAGTTTT
The DNA here is from genome assembly GCA_963277665.1 of Viscum album. Classification (NCBI taxonomy): domain Eukaryota; kingdom Viridiplantae; phylum Streptophyta; class Magnoliopsida; order Santalales; family Viscaceae; genus Viscum; species Viscum album. The sequence goes on along the minus strand of OY728123.1, from coordinate 750,250,326 downwards.
ATTTAACACATTGTGTCCATATCTTGGAAGATACTAGGATTTACTAAGGCTATCCAAATATAATCTAGTCTAAACTAACTACCATGGGTTCTCTATATTTTTCATAATCCAAATTTATCTTTATTAATTTCCTAGTATTTGAAATTATCTAGTTTAACTAGAAGATGGTATAGTTTCCCATAAACTATTATGAATTATGTTGTACCTATGTGTGTTTTGTAAGTAGTGTGGTATGTTCATTGTGCATCATATTGTTTTAAAATCCAGTTTATTCCACTTGTAATCGCATTCTTTTCAAAATTTTGATTGATCTGCTTGTTCAACAGTTCAAAATTCCCCCATGTTTATAGGCAGTAGGGTGTTCCTATATTTTATCGAATTCCATTCTTTGAGCATTCCATTAACATCAACATTAGTAAAATGCAATCCTCGATCACTAATGAGTAATATAAGAAATACAAACCTTGAGATCACATTATTTTTTAGAAAATTCATGTTTACTTTTTCTATGTCATGTGATGTGGATTTAGCTTCTACCCACTTTTAGGCATAGTCAATACCAACTAAAATGTAGGACTTTCCATGTGTAGTGGGAAATAGTCTAATGAATTTTATTCCCTAGACATCAAATATTTTGACTTTCATGATGGGGTTTTTAGAAATTTCATTCGTTTTCCAAATATTTCTAGTTTGGTGGTGCCTATGACGAAATTCCATTGAATCTTGGTGTAGCATGGGCCATAAAATCCCACTTTGCAGAATTGTTTCTACAGTGAATTGGGGTCTATCATGTTCTCTAGTTTGTGATTTATGACACATTTCTATCACATATAGGATTTCTGTTTTAGGGTTGAAATGTTGCAATAATCCACCAGTGTAACTTTCCATCAAAAGTGGTTCATCCCATTAGTAATGTTTTTATTTAGCTAGAAATCTTTTCATTTGATGATATAACTGATCTTGGTAAAAAAAATCCCAAATCGAGATAATTAGAAATATCATAGATCCATGGTTGAACCTTAATTCTGAAAAGAGTTTCATCTAGAATGTTGACTTTGATGTTAGTATCATCATCGTTCTTAATGAGTGGTAGAGGAAGTCAAGATAAATAACCAGTGATCAAATTTTATGTGTCTTTGGTATGTTTGATCACAATATCAAATTCTTGAAGTAGGATGATTCTCATTATCAGCCTTATCTTGGAATCCTTCTTGTTCATTTACTACCTTTGGGTAGCATGATCAGTGTGCACAATCAACATGGATAAGACTAAATAGGAGAAGAATTTCTTAAAGGCATACTCCACATCTAAGAGTTCTTTCTCTATCAGTGTTTAGATTACTTGGGTTTCATTTTGGGTAAGGATGGCCTAGTAGATATGATATATGATGTTACCAACTCATTGTTCTAAAACATCACTAACCAAAAAGTCACTAGAATCACACATCATTTCGAATTCCTTGTCCCATTTATGTGAAATGATTACTGGGGATGCTATTATGCTCTTCTTTATAGTGTTGAATGCATTCTGACAATCTTTAGTGAATTCAAAAAGGCCTTATTTTGAAAACATGTGTGTCAATGAGTGGGAAATTTTTTTGATGTATTTTATATATTACTTATAGAATCCATCATGGCCCAGAAATCTTCTTATACCATTAAATGTTGAAGGTTTTGGTAAATCCTAGATGACCTTTATGTTGGATTGGTCGACTTCTATGCCTTCCTTGGAGATTTTATGCCCGAGGACTATGTATCCTTGAACCGTAAAATTACCAAATTCTCAATTAAAGACTTGGAATTTTTCATCACAATGTCACATGACTAAATCCAGATTGCTTAAGAAGACATGAAAATATCATCCCTAGACTGAGAAATCATCCATCAAGATCTCAAATAATTTCACTACCATATCATGGAAAATATGAATCCTTCATATTTGAAATAATGTAGGATAATTACACATGTTGAATGACAAGAAACTATAGGTCAACGTGCCAAATGTATAGGTTAATATAGTATTTGAGTAATCAGTTAGGTTGAATACAATCTGATTGAATCCTAAATATCCATCTAGGAATCAATAGAATTCTTGTTTGACAAGTATTTGAAATATTTTATCCAGGAAGGTTAATGGAAAATGATATTTCATTGTTGTTTCATTCAAGATTATGTAATCCATGAAAATTCTCCATCTAAAGATGGTATGTGTTGAGACAAATTCATTTTCATCAATTTTCTTCACTATGAGTCCAACATTATTAGGAAATACATAGAGTGGTCTCACCCATTCACTATCCAAAATTTAAAGGATTATTCCAACATATAGAAGTTTTATCTCTCCTTTTTTGAAAACTTATTTCATTGGTGGTGTGATCCGTCTTTGGGGTTGATGTTTGGGTTTTTCATCTTCCTTATGAAGAATATTTTGGTTCAATATATTCAGACTAATCCCATTAATTTTAGATATTCTCTAGGCAATGGACTACTTAGGTCTATTTAAGAATTAAACCAATTTTTCTTCTTGCGACTGGGATAATACAAAGTTGATGATTGATGGAAAATAGGTTGAATATCCTAAGAATAAATACTTAACAGTACTGGGTAGAGGATTGAATTTCGCTTTTGGTGGTTGACGTCCCCGATTCACATTTATAAGAGACTTTCATGTTGTAATGAATGGCCTTCTATGATTAATAGTAATGTTTCCTTCTTATTAAATGTCTGGAACTAGTAAGTCTGCTAAAAAGATAAATTTTACGAATATAACTTACACATCCTTGAGAATTACTCTAGGGTACTTAAATGATCAATGCACAAGTTGTAGTGATACTTTAGTTGTTTTGAGCTATTATAGTCCCAACTTGAAAAAAAAACAATAATTGGCATGAGGATGATGCATGCTCCAAGATTTCACAAAGCTCTTCCAAATTTACACTCTCCAATAGCACATGGAATTGAAAAACGTCCAAGGAATTTCATCTTTTGGGGGATTTTCTATTGAAAAATGGAAGAGCATTCATTATTAAGATAGATGAAACCAAGATCTTACATTTTTATTTTATTGGATATAATATCTTTATGGAATGTTGTATACTTTCGCATTTGAGTAATAAACTCTTCAAAGGGTATTTTGTTATGATGTTGTTTGAAAATCTCCAGAAACATATTGTACTGAGCCTCCTATATTCCTTGACTTTATCTTTCTAGAAACAAATGAGGTGTATTGTATGGGGGTGGGGAAATATAAACTTGTTCTTTTGATTACTCATGTGGTTGGGTGTATGCTGTGGGTGATACCTCCTTAGATGTTGCTAGTACAGTCCCATCAACTCTTTCTTCTTCTACTATTTGTTTATTTTTTAGGTTCTTATGTTTTTCTTTCACCTATTCCACCTGGTTGTTTGAAATCCAAAAATTTTCCGCATCTCAACACTAAATCCTTAGCTACGTCCCTTGGGTATGTCTCTATATTACCAGGTAGAGTACCTAGTAATCTATCAGGCAAGGTCATTGATATTTGACATATTTGAACTTTGAGATTGCCTAAGGAATCTCATTGGTTTTTCATCTCCGTCTCTTGAGTTTTAATTCACTGGTCAAATTTTTGAAAAAAAGTAGCCATGAGATTCTGCATGTTACTCTAGGGAGGAGAAGTTTACTGCTAAGGTCTTGGTTCTTATTGTTGAAATTATTGTTGTGCTCTCTAAGGAAAATGTTTTTACTTCATTTCTTGTTATGGTATTTTTATAGGGTTCATAGGTGGGTATTCTGGTGGTCCATGAATATGAAATGGTTATAGTCATGTGTTTTCAGTTCTCAAACTCATGAATTGCAGTATTGGTATTTGTGTGGGCCACCACACATTTCAGAAGACTATATTTCCAATATAGGTGTAGGAGGGGGTTCTGTAGTGGGAAGCTATAATGAGTCTATCTTCTTTGTGTGTGCTTCAACTTGAACTACTATTTTTGTGTTCTCAACCACATGGTTAATTCCACGATGATGTGGTCGACAATCAATTTTACATATGTGGAATTGTGAGAAAAATCGTCCAAAATGGATCTTCCAGCTTCAGGTGTCTTTAAAATCAATCCTCCATCTGTGGAAGCATTGAAAAATGTTCTTATGGTTTGTTGGAGACCTTGATAAAATGTATAAAGTTGGATCCACATGTCTAGTCAATTTTGTGGACACTTCCTCATTAGTTCCTTGAATATTCTCGTGGATTTCCATGTGGATTCTCCATCAGTATGAGCAATGTTTTGAATGTCATTCTAGAGTTTCTAAGTCTGGATCAGTGGGTAGTATTTATCTAGAAACTTCTTGGATAGATAATCTCAAGTTATGACTGAATAGGGATCTTGAATGTTGATCCAAACCTTGGATCTTTCTCGGTTAGAGAATACGAAGACACAAAGTCTATTGGCGTCTTATTGTACTCCCTAGTTTTGAAAGGTATCGTAAACTTATAGGAAGTTAAAGATCTTATCATTTGGGTATTTACCCTGTAGTATTCTGAATTTCATCATCTTCTAGATCATGTGAATGAGTCTATGTTTTATCTCAAAATTATGGGATTGGATGGGAGGATTCACTATGCCTGGTGTAGTGAAATGGATTGATAGAACACCATAATCCATGATGGTGCATTATTGATACATCAGGTGCTCCCAGGGAAAAATTATTTCATGTTTGGATGGTTAGGTGGATCATGTACCGCTTAATTGTTTAGGTTATCCATGTTTGACTGTCTACTTGCAGAAATATACCATTCGATCATGGGATCGAAGGATAAAAAAAAATTTGGTTTAAGGCTCCTTGAGCTAGTCAAATGGTATTGGAACATGCACTATGTCATAGATCAGGGGTGTATCAGAATTTTGAAAGAGAGAAAGAATGAAATTGGGCGAGGGAAATGTAGTCCCATGTCTTTGCCAGAGGTTTTACTATGTGAAGCACAAATTTTTCCTCCCCTCGACAAAAATGCCAAAATTTCATTCTAATGTATGAATTGTTGAATTCGTGAAAGATGAAAACATATTAGAATTATATAGTGTTCCCAAACAACACATACTACTAGAGTGTAGTATAATGAATGTCTGAGGACAATCCCACATGGGAAGAAGAAGACACTAACGACCTATGGTTTGGGACCTTCTGGTGTAGGATTCCTTTCAAACTGGTTCTATTTGGTAAATATAGATATTGAGAGTTGATGTTTTTATTCATGAATAAGAGAGATACAAGGATTAATTTTAGGAATCTTTTTAAAAGATGATATTAATACTAACATGGTAGGATCCAAATGTTTAGGCCATGAATCTACTTGAGGTCACCTGTTGACTATGGCCAAATCAACTAGTTCATTCTAAGAGGTAACTATTCCTTGATCAGAAAATAGGGAAATACTAGATGCATTATGATTATATTTTAAGGTTGATAGTATTTTTGGCTATTGGTCATTACCGGATCCACTCTAACAAGTATAGGGTCTATCACTCTAACATCCCGTGCTCACGGATGTTCGACTGAATTGAATAGGAAAATATTATTGACACTTATTACTAACACCTAAGTTTACCACGTTTAGAATTGATGATTTATTAAGTTAAGATACCCCTCCTCTTGATCCCTACCCTAGGTGGTTTAGCCACTTATTGTAGGATTTAAGGAAAGTGAATAATGAATTGACATTGTGCATAACATGAAAAAAATAACCGAGTTCAAACAATTAACAAACAAGAAATGACTTAAGTGACTAATGAGGATGATCATGATATTAGGATTAAGAAATATAGATCAAAATTAATTTGGTATTTGAAATGGAGAAGGATTAAACCTGAGTTTGTTTATGATTGGGGGTTCAGAATAATGATGAATAAAGGCTATGATGCAAAACAGAACGATGTCGATGATGCAAAATGGAATGAATTATGTATTGGATAAAAATAATGAAAAGAGAACAAAGAAACTACGGATTAGGGTTGAGGTAAAAGAAGATAATGAGAGAGGAATGAAAAAACACAGAAATTTTCAACTACGGATCTCTTTTAAATATTCTTCCCCACTTCTTTATTAATATGAAAAAACATACATGACGTGTAATGAGAATTCACAACGTGTAACACCGACCTGTGTATTCCTCCATAGATTTTGAATGTACGTGTTTCTCACATATATATCTTTACAAATTTTATTATTTGGCCCTTGTCACATCTTGTATCAGTGAATCACGATGGGTATATTCCTTCATGCTTTATCTTTGGAGTGGTAATTACTTTTAAATCTTTCACGATGTGTATTTTCCACTCATGTGATTTAATGTCTTCTTCACATGTATTTTAACCCAATTTTTTCCTGACTTTCTTCATGACTTGTAGCATGACGCAGAACCCTTTTATACATCCTTTAATGAGGTTTCACAACATGTAATATGCTAGTTTTTCCTTTTTTAATAATTTTCTCATTTGAAACTTCAGTAGTCCATTTTTGGAAAAATTGACCAGATACCAAGTGCATTATCGAATAGCTCATTGAAAATCCTAATCTAAATGAAAAAAATAATATGATTTCATCTTATAAATTTGGTACATTAAGGTTGTTCTAGTGGACAATAATATTTAAAACCCAATGTGATGGTTGGGCCAAATAGGCCCTTCCCCACACAATGAAATCCTAAAAACAATTGCATATAATTTCAGGTCATTTGGTTTGGAATAGGGGTTGGCCTGAAATTTTGTTAGTGGAAAGGATGGGCCCAATATAATATATAAAAGTTTCCCAATGTATCTCATTTGTCAAGGGAATGAAGACATATGTATTCATAACACACAATATGGTAGAAGTCAAATAGAGGTACGGTGGTGTCCTCTCTAAAATGGACATTCAACAATCACATATTTGTGATATGTGGCATCCTATGTTCATCATATTGAGTATGACTATAGTCTAATCTCATGTTCTAAGGATTTTGGTTTTTATACATCTGATATTTTTCATATGAGGAATCCTAGATGCATACGGGGTAATTCTATAGTTTAACATCTTCTACTGAAAATGTGTGTGAGGATTACAAATAAAGATTCTAATTAGTTCCTTCCTCATGTGTGGTCATGAGGGAGTCTTGATTTACTAGAAGGATGAGGGATATTATTGGGTATAATAAATAAAATGGAGGCTCATAAGTGAATTTTGGGTTGATAGTGGACTAGGTAATAGGTGGTTGGGTGATGAATTTGTGGATGGGATGGAAGACATGGGGTAGAGGAATCACTAAATATCCCATAAAAATGGGATTCAAGACACATTTATTTCTAGAACATATCATAGTAGATGACATATGAAAAATGAGGGGGGCTATCATCTCTGATGAGGGCATTGAGATATATGATATTTATTGTTCGTCGTCCAATGTTTTTGACACAAGATAAGGCTACAATTTATTATTGTGAGTTGACGATGTTGTTTTTTGGTCATCTCACACTTATTTTGTGAGGAATCCTTTGTTATTTCATAGGTTAATACTTTTTTTATAGGATGTTCACTAAGGAAGTTGGGTTTTTAATTTCAAATTCATATAACACACAATATTGATGATAATATTTTAAGGACAAGGATCTGTAACTACATCGTGTTTCAAATATTTTAAGGTTATACTACTTGGAACCATGGTAATTTTAATAGTTTGATGTCATAATTGTTAGACCATCGAGGCCACTATTAGTTTATTTTCTTAGTACTTGGACACTGGTTGGTTTAGTTTGAGGCTATATATCTTTGACCATAGGGGTTGTAAATTGCTTAAGGACATAATTATTAGACCATAGGTGCTGATGTAAGTTTAAGGTCCTAAATATTAGAACTAGATTGTGTTTTAGATCATTTTATATGGAATGTGAGAGAGAAAAAACTTGAAATGAATGGATGAATGTGGGGGACTTACATCACATGAAACGTACTTGGAAGGAGGTTCACATAGATTAAGGTCATAATTATTGGATAAAGATTTTTTATTTCTCAACCACATGGATAAAAATCCTACCAACACTCTTATGACTATGTGGGTCATGCTTGGTGATAGAAAAAAGAGTAGTGAGAGTACTTCCTGATCACCTAGCGGTGCACAATAGGGGAAAGAATAAATCAAGTCAATAATGGTCCCAATGAAACTAATATTATTACTAAATATGCATATATTAATGGATTGGTATCAACCAGGCTTTTGGAACTCCACAAAAACATATGGAGGTGGAAATGAGAAAAATCATGTATTTCGATATATAAAACATAAAAGGGGTAACCGATGGGTATGGAACACTATTGGCCATTTTTAAAATAGAGTTTCTATATCGAAAATAGTCATGGATGTGGAGGAAAAACTTGGGATCGACCATTGATCGTGTTAGAAACTTGAGAATCGTCATTTATCACAAGGGATATTTAGAGGAATGTTCCCAGGATGAGAGGTGGGTTATTTGGTTCAAGAATCCTTGTCATTAGGTGGCCCATTCAGATTTGATAGATAATGAGGATCGAAATCGAGGAAGACTCAAAGTTTGGAGTTTAATATGTGGAATATTCATATGAAAATCACCACTCTTGGTTATACGCCACAATACATTTGAGCACATCAATGGGGTGTATCAGAAAGTGAGAGTTGACCACATTCTTAGGGATGGGGGTCCTGAGGTTGGCCATGGAATGGAAAAGACCACAGGTATATGAATTGGGTGTCTCTATGTATAAGGCCCCAGCCTTAAAGATTACTTAATTTTAAGTTATTACAAGAATTCACATTGAGGATCTTTTTAGGTTTAGAGTTTTAGAGAATTAGATCATAAATCATGCATTACATTCCACATTTAATCTTGGTGGTTACATAAGAGACAATATTCACGTTTACCATGAAAGGAAACATATTTAAAATAAAACATGTATTCTTTCTCGAAACATCCTTGACACTATCATCACATCATATACCTTTTCCATGACCTGTGAAAAACATTTCAAAAACATGGGATGGGTATAAAAAGCTCAGTAAGGGGTACAAAAATACGGAAAGAAAAACATAGTCCATGTATACATAAGAATCACTAAAAACATACTTTACTCATAAACATAAGCACTTTAACATACCTCTTAAAATCATAAGGTTTATGAATAACTCATAGAAAACATAAGACATAATGGTAAATTGAGGCATTCATAAGATTCTTACGTAGGGAGTAACCCTCATGGTTACGTTTGGAATACCCATCAGAGTATATTCCCTTAATCTATTTAGAGAAACATTAGTGTTTCACTCCTTCACATTATCCAATGCATTGGAGAGATATATCAGGACCACCTTCCCTTAGTTTATCATGGAACCAACCGTCTTCATAAACAGTTCTCAAGAACCATAACATAATCGTATCACATAAAACATGCATGAAGGAAACATAACATTTCCACATTTCAATCACAAGATATCAATAAAACACATTGATATAATAAAAAAATTATCAAAACCATTTTCAGTACCAAAATAAAAGAAATGTAAAACAAGTTATTTTTTTCATTTATAAAATGTTATGGCTTGTAGAGGAAGCCAAAACTCAAATAATGGTCACTACGGCGGGGAAGTCATTGTCACCGCATACGTAAGACAAAAACATTCCCTTTTTTTAGTAAAACGCTTCGTATAAATATATTCTTTTGAAAAAAAGTAAAATTCAAATGGGTTGATACACCATATAAAATAATGTTGTGTATGAAACAAAATATTCCTCAATGAAAGGAGATTGAGACGAAGTCCCATAACTCGTGTCCGACTTGACTCGATCATTATTTAATCTCCTAAATAATAAACTAGAGTTAATTTCTAATTACATAAGAACCTTTTTCAAGTTAATAATTCCTTTTATATAACTTATTACCATGTTATGAAAATTATGTAATTATTTAAGTTAATAACGGTCGTTTTGTCGATCTTTAGTACTTGAGTAAAAAATAAACTTCTTATAATTACAAGTTGTTAATGTGGTAAAATGTCCATTATATCCAGAATTATATTCATGATGTATATATAATTTATATCATATATATCCAGTATATTAATGCATTTATAATTTTACATAACATTTAGAGGTATGAAATGAAATACACCGTTCATGTAGACGGTAAGCCGTACGTATGCATGAACGCTACTTTCATATCTATTTCATATTTAATGGAATGAAATCATAATTATATAAAGGTATATTATAATTCCAGTATAATATCATATATAATATCATTAAATCCATCCTTTATATGTCCCACATATGGCATTATGTATTCAAATCACTTTGAGGGGGCGGTAGTCCGCACTTCCTAAAATGAAAATATCACGTTTACCCATAATAGAAACCATAAAAGTATGCCATAAATGAAAAATAAAGAAGCATAAGGAAAACATAAACATAATATATATCATATATAAATATAGTGACATCTTAATGGCCACCATGAAAGGTATTAAAAGAATATTGAACAATCATCATTTCGTGAGGCAGTAATTCGCCACTCACAGAAACAGTATGTTCTTTAACCATTAGATAGAGGTGTGTGCAAGTGTAAATCAAATACATCCCACAAAACATCATAGTATATTTAATATACTGTTGTTGTTACCAAATAAAGTAATAAAAAGAGTTTAGGTGGGATGGAGAATCAAAATAAAACAAAAGAACATAAGAGAAGACATTACCTTTAAATCGGGTAACTCCCCTTGGTTTGAACCAAAAGGGTTTCTTGAAGAGCTTTCTGCCTAAGGTAAGGATTATAGGATGAAGAGAGAGATGTGGAGAGATAAAATGAGAAGCGTTTGTCCAAGACAATTTCTTGAGAGGTGTGGGTAAGGTTGTAGAGGTGGGGGCCGTTTATAACAGGGAGGTGGGGCACTCTTGGAAAGTCATGAAATGTTAGTTTATTATATAATGCATTTTGGATTTTAAAGGTCCCACAATGATATATTTCAAGGATAAGGTGATAAGGGTTCGAACTAAACCCATCCAATAGGTTTTTAACAAGTGTTAGTCTTAGATTTTACATTATATTTTCTTTTTATTTAAATCGTTCATTAATGAGGTTATCGCTGCATCATCATGATGTCATAAATAAATTAATTTATTTAATGTCTAAAAATTATAAAACAAATACTATGATGTGCGAAATATTTTTATATTTCCAATGAATATTTATAGTCTAAGAGATCATTTATATAAACAAAATTAAAATTGTTTTACTTAGGTGTTACATACTTTGGTTATACTTTCCTTTTATAAAAATAATATAATAAATGGTCACTATCACACTAAAGTGATTCCATGGGGTCCCAATGATTGGAACAAGGAATCCCATGGTTGGATGTGACACAAAAAGTAGCATTAGGACACATTTTTGGTTCATTTTATATTATTATGATATTATTCTATTACCCTTAACTACCCGATTACTAATTAATCACGATAATTAAAGATATTTATCGTCGTTACTATTCCTAATGTCCAAAAACAAAAGAATATTAATTACATAATTTGGACCTTCTGGTTCCAAATTTGGAATCCATTTTACCAAATTACAAACACAGAAATTTTAGTAATTAATTTAAAAATAATTCCCGTTTTCAAAACAAATAGAGGGTTTTTTAGAAACAATATCTATCAAACGTTTGACACCTGTTTATGCACAATTTCAAAGTGAAATTACTTCAATTGAAAACCATTGGATTAAATGGTAAATATATATTCTGATTAAACTTTAAAACCAATGAAAAGGACAATATATAAATATAATTAAATTAGATGAAAAAGTAGTTTTAAGTAAAATGCAGTATTTTTCACTATTCATTAAAAAATGAACATTGTTAGAAAAATTCCAAAAATTTATCCAAAGTAAATTTCAATGTCCTGACTCTAAAGAATAAGTTTATTTTGAAAAATAGATCTTATAAAATTGTCAAAAGATATATCTAAAAATGTTTTTCCATCAAAAGGCGGTAAAATGATCTTTTAAAAATATTAGAGTATTCTATGCTTAAGATTGGATTTATTCTCATTTTAAGCCTCTAAAACACTATCTAATTCATAAATTGATATAGATTTGAAAATCCATAATTCATTACTTACTTGTATTTTACATCCTTCCCCCCTTTAGAAAATTACGTCCCCATAATTTATTTACTTATCGAATAAGTGGGGGTATTTATCCCTCAATTGCATTTTTAGAATCCCATGTTGCCTCTTCAATCATGTGGGTTTTCCAAAAAACTTTTACCTGATGAATCACCTTATTCTGAAATACTTGCCCCCTGTGGTCTAGAATCTAGACCGATTGTTCCTCATAATATAGGTTCTCTTCCAACTGAACTACCTCTAGACTCAAAACATGATATGGATCTGGCATGTACTTCCTTAACATTGATACATGAAAAACATTGTGTACCTGAGATAAACTCGAAGGTAAAGCCACTCGGTATGAAACTGATCCAACTCTCTCCAGAATTTGATATGGTCCAATGAACCTTGGACTAATCTTTCCTTTCTTACCAAATCTCATCACACTTTTCCATGGTGAAACTTTGAGGAAGACATGATCACATACACCAAAAGAGAGATCCTTCCTCCTGTTGTCCGCATAACTTTTCTGCCTGCTCTGAGCAGTTTTCATGTGTTTTTGTATCAGCTGAACTTTTTCTTCCAACTCTTCTACCAATTATAGTCCCATAAACTTCCTTTCACCTAATTTATCCCCAAAATCTAGAGTTCGACACCGCTTCCCATAAAATGCCTCAAATGGGGCCATCGGTATATTAGAATGAAAACTGTTATTATAAGAAAATTCAACCAAAGAAAGATGTTGCTCCCAGCTTCCCTGATAATCCATCTAACAAGCACATAGAATATCCTCTAATGTATGAATTGTTCATTATAACTTCCCTTCTGATTGAGGATGAAATGCTGTACTAAAATTTAATTTTTTACCCAACGACTTCTAAAGGACTATCAAAAAGTTAGAAGTAACCCTGGGATCACGATCAGATAAAATGGAGAGGGGAACTCCATGTAACCAGACTATCTCTTTAAGATACAAATGAGAAAGTTGATCTAAGGAAAAAGTATCTAGAATATAAAAGAAATGAGAAGATTTAGTCAAGAGATAAAAAATAACCCTGATTGCATTATTACCTCGAGGTGTCTTTAGAAACCCCACAACGAAGTCCATGGATATATTCTCCCATTTCCACGCTGGAACTGGTAAAGGCTGAAGAATCCCTTTCGGTAACTGCCGCTCTGCTTTAACCTATTGACAAGTCAAACACTTCATAGTAAAATCAGCAATATCTCTTTCCATTCCATCCCACCAGTAATACTTCTGAAGATCTCTATATATCTTAGTACTACTAGGATGAACTGAAAACGGAGAACTATGAGCTTCACATAACAACTCCCACTTCAACTGTGAATCACAAGTCACACAAAATCTCTTCCCAAATCCCAAAACATAATCATTATCAATGTTGAATTTATGTAACATACCATTTTGAACCAGCTCTACCTTTTTCTACAACTCACTGTCTTGCTTCCGAGCTTGCTTAATTCTGTCGGATAGAGAAGAATTCACTGATACCTAAAACAAAATAGAAGAACTTCCATCACCAAAAACATCTATGCCAAAGTTCATCAAATCCTTAACCAAAGGATCATGTTCCAAACGTTACATGGTTAATGAAGCATTACTTTTTCAACTCAAAGCATCATCCACTTTATTTTCTTTTCCCGGATGGTAATGAATTGTACAATCATAATCCTTGATTAATTATAGCCATCTCCTCTTTCTCATGTTCAATTCTTTCTGAGTGAATATATACTTTAAACTTTTTTGATCAGTATATATTTCGCACTTTACACCATACAAATGACACCTCCAAATTTTTAAAGTGAAAACAACAACAGCTAATTCCAAATCACGTGTAGGGTAATTTACCTCATGAGTTTTCAACTGACGTGAAGCATAAGAAATTACAATATCATTTTGCATTAATACACAACCAAGTCCTTTCAATGAAGCATCACTGTATATAATAAACTCACCATTCCTGGATGGTAGTGCCAAATCTGGAGAATTCACCAATATTATTTTCAATTCCTGAAAACAATCATCACATTCTTTTGTCCAGATAAACTTAACACCCTTCCAATTTAGCTTAGTAAATGTGCTGGACAACCGTGCAAATTTTTTTAACAAACCTTCGGTAATATCCTGACAAACCAAGAAAACTACGAATATTGGTTACATTTGTGCGTCTTGGTCATTCTTCAAGAACTTTTGTTTTTTGCAGGATCGACATTTATTCCTTCTTTAGAAACAATGTGACCTAGGAAAGAAATTTGTTGCAACAAAAATTCACACGTCCTGAATTTCCCATACAATTTATTTTCTTTTATGGTTTGAAAAATAACCCTTAAATGACTTTCATGCTCCTATTTACTTTTAGAAAACACAAAAATATCATCAATGAAAACAACCACAAACTTATCCAAGAACTCATGGAAAATTCTATTCATAAGGTCCATGAATACAACAGTTGAATTTGTTAACCCAAAAGGCATTACTAAAAATTCATAATGGCCATATCTTGTACGAAATGCAGTCTTCAGAATATCTTCTTCCTTTACCTTCAACTGATGGTACCTCGATCTCAGGTCAATCATTGAAAAATACTAAGCTCCCTAGAGCTGATCAAACAAATCATCGATATGAAGCAAATGATATTTGTCCATAATAGTAAAGTTATTCCAGGATCTATAATCAATGAAAAGTCTCATTGATCCATCTTTCTTTTTAACAAATAAGACAGGAGTACCCCATGGTGATGTGCTACGTCGAATGAAACCTTTCTCTAATAAATCTTGCAATTCCTCCTTCAACTATAACTGTTCAATTTGAGCCATTCAATAAGGGGGTTTTGAAATTGGCTTAGAATCAGGAACTAAGTCAACAGTAAATTCAACTTCCCAATCTAGTATTATTCAAGGAAACTCATCAGGAAAAACATCAAGATACATATTTTCCACTGGCACATCATTAATCTGAACAGTTCCTTTGTATTCAACAATATGTGCAATGTAACATTCATTTCCATCTTTTAGAAGTTTCTTAGCCTCTTGATATGTTCTTAACAGTAAGAGTTCATTCTTGTACACAAACTAAAAGTCTTTCTGAAAATAAACTTCTTTATATCTACAATCAATCTTAACATGGTAAACAGAGAGGTAATCCAAACCCATGATAACATCAAACTCTACTAGAGGTAAAACAACAAGGTTTTCAAGTAGGTTCTTTCCACAGATAAGGATAGGAAGATTCTTATAAATTCTTTTTACCTCAACATTTCCCACAGGTGTTTTTACCACAAGTTCAAGAGTCATTTCTTGATATGGAATTCTCAAATTACTAGAAACTTTTCCAGGGATGAAATAATGTGTAGACCCCGAATCAAACAACACATTGGAATAATTTGAAAAAAACAAACAAAGTACCTAATACCACTTCATTTGATGGCCCAATATCTGCTGAAGTAGTTGAAAATGATTTCACCACACCTTTATGCTTGTAGTATGACTGCTTCCCATCATTTGAGATCTTTGTCAAACACTTGTTTGCATAATGACCCATCTCATTGCACTTGAAACATTTCACTAACTATAAATCAAATTTGGTCTTACCATCACCCTGATCTTTTTCATTGCAATCACGAGCCTTATGTCACATATTACCACATCGGTAGCATTTCTAGAATTCAATAGAGATTCTCCAGCATGCTTTTTACCACATTTATCTCAAACTGAAAACTTAGTTTTATTACCATCAGTCATTTTTGAAGGATTCTTCTCTTTTCTCTTTCCCCCTCGTTCTCTTCTTCTGTTGGTTTCCATAGAACACTTGATCATAAGCAAACTCCATTTCCACCTTCCCAGAACATCGAACAATATTTTCTTAACTTTTGAACTCGCGAGAAGCTAAATCCCTTGGATATTTAGGCATTAATCCTGAGTAAAGATGATTGATTTTACTATCAAGGTCTCAGATAAAATTTGGATCATACCTATCCAATCGAGTGAAATTTTATTCATAAGCAGCCACTGAGTCGTCCTGTTGCCTCAATTCCAAGAATTGTTTTCCATCCTAAGTCGAACAGCCTTAGGAAAATATTTCTCAAGAAACAGACCTTTGAATTCTTCCCAATCAAGAGCATCAATCTCATCAGCGTCCCTGATATTTTTAACCATCGACCAACACTGATCTGCTTCACCCCCGAAACGGTAAACAACAAGACTAACCTTTTGATTGTCTGAACACCCCATGACATCAAAAATCTTCTCAAGTGATTTAATCCACCCTTCACCTAGAATAGGGTCAGATGATCCTCTGAATGATGGGGGATGTTGCCTCATGAAATGTTCCACCACTGATATGTTCCTCTGTGGTTTATCTGGCTGATCTCGTGCATGGATACCACCACCATTTATCGCTTGAGTCAACTGCACCATTAGTGCAACAAACAGTTCAGTTCCAATTTCGACCAACTCAGGATGCTGATTCAGAAGGTCATATCCTTCTGTATGCCTTCATAGCGCTGCTTCCCTATTTCCTCTATAGAAAACCATTTTGAACAAACATGTCTTTGATGAAGCAACATGGTAATCTTCAAATTCTATATCATTTAAATTTGACCATAAATAAATATTTTTGGATAATCATTTAATAGAATTATAAATCCTAAAGTTATCTAAACCGACCTTTGATACCAAATATAAGGCCCAAGCCTTAAAAATGAAATAATCTTCAGTTATTACAAGAATGCACATTGAGGATCTTTTCAGGTTTAGATTTTTAAAGAATTAGATCATAAATCATGCATTACATTCCACATTTAAACATGGTGGTTACATAAGAGACAATATTCACTTTTCCCATCAAAGGAAACATATTTAAAATAAAACTTGGATTCTTTCTTGACACTTCCTTGACACTATCATCACATCATGTACCTTTCCCTTGACATGTGAAAAACATTTCAAAAACAAGGGATGAGCATAAAAAGTTCAGTAAGGGGTACAAAAATAAGGAAAGAAAAACTTAGTCCACGTATACATAAGAATCAGTGAAAACATACTTTACTCATAAACATAAGACCTTTAACATACCTCATGAAATCATAATTTTTATGAATAACTCATTGAAAACATAATACATAAAGGTAAATTTAGGCATTCGTAACATTCTTACGTAGGGATTAACCCTCATGGTTACGTTTGGAATACCCGTCACAGTATATTCCCTAAATCTATTCAGAGAAACCTTAGAGTTTAACTGATTCACATTAACCAATGTATTGGAGAGATATATCTAGCTCACCTACCCTTAGTTTATCATGGAACCACCTGTCTTCATAAACAATGCCCAAAAACCATAACATAATCGTATCACATAAAACATGCATAAATGAAACATAACATTTCCACATTTCAATCACAGGATATCAATACAACACATTGATATAATAAAAAAATTATCAATACCATTTTCAATACCAAAATAAAAGAAAAGTAAAACATGGTATTTATTTTTCAATTAAAAAAAGTTATGGCTTATAGAAGAAGCCGAAACTCAAATAATGGTCATGACGACAGAGAAGTCGTTGTCAGCACGTACATAAGACAAAAACATTCCCTTTTGTCATTTAGTAAAACGCTTCATATAAAAAGATTCCTTTTGAATAAAAGTAAAAGTAAAAGGGGTTTATAAACCTTATAAAAGAAAGTTGTGTATAAAAAAAATATGTCTCAATGAAAGGAGATTAAGACGAAGTCCCATACCTCGTGTCCGACTTGACTCGATCGTTCATTAATCTCCTGAATAATAAACTAGAGTTAATTTATACTTTCTTAAGAACCTTTTTCAAGTTAGTTATTCTTTTTTATATCACTTATTACCATGTTATGAACATTATATAATTATTTAAGTTAATACCAGTCATTTTGTTGATCTTTGGTACTTGAGCCAAAAATAAATTTTGTTATAATTACAAGTTGTTCATGTGGTAAAATATCCATTATATCCCGAATAATATTCATAATTTAGATATCATATATATCATATATATCCATTATATACATGCATTTATAATATTACATAACATTTAGAGGTGAGAAATGAAATGCACCGTTCATGGAGATGGTAAGCCATACATACACATGAACGCTACTTTAATTTCTGTTTCGTATTTAATGGAATGAAATCATAATGATGTGAAGGTATATTATAATTCTAGTATAATATCATATATAATCTCATTAACTCCATCCTTTATACGTCCCACATATGGCATTAACAATTCAAATTAATTCGAGGGGGCGGTAGTCCGCACTTACTAAAATGAAAATATTGCGTTTACCCATCATGGAAACCATAAAGGTATGCAATATTTGAAAAATAAAGAAGCATAAGGAAAACATGAACATAATATATATCATATATAAATAGAGTTAAATTTTAATTTCCACCATGAAAGCTGTTAAAAGAATATTGAATAATCATCATTTTGTGAGGCTGTAATTCACCACTCACAGAAACAATATGTTCTTTAAACATTAGACGGAGGTGTGTGTAAGTGTAAATCAAATACTTCTCATAACAAAATCCAAGTATATTTAATATACTGGTTTTGATACAAAATAAAGGAATAAAAAGAGTTTAGGTGGTTTGGAGAAGAAAAATAAAACAAAAGAACATAAGAGAAGACATTACCTTTAAATCAAGTAACTCCACTTGGTTGGAACCGAAAAGGTTTCTTGAAGAGCATTCTACCTAAGATAAGGCTTCTAGGATGAAGAGAGGGATGTGGAGAGATAAAATTATAAGATTTTGGCCAAGACAATGGCTTGAGAAGTGTAGGTAATGTGGTAGAGGTGGGGGTCTTTTATAAGAGGGAGGATGGGCACTCTTGGAAAGTCATGAAATGTTACTTTATTATATAATGAATTTCAGATTTTAAAGGTCCCACAATGATATATTTCAAGGATAAGGTGATAAGGGTTCGAAATACACCCATCCAATAGTTTTTTGACAAGTTTGAGTCTTATATTTTACAATAACTTTTTATTTTATTTAAATCATTCATTAATGAGGTAATCGCTGCATCATCATGGTGTCATAAATAAATTAATTTATTTAATGTCTAAAAATTATAAAAAAATACTATGATGTAGGAATTTTTTTTAGATTTCAAATGACTATTTATAGTCTAAGATATCATTTATGTAGACAAAAATAAAATTTATTTACTTAGGTGTTACATACGTTGGTTATGCTTTCTTTTAAAAATAACAATATAATAAATGGTCACTATCACACTAAAGTGATTCCATGCGGTCCCAACGTATGGCACAAGGCATACCATGGTCGGATATGACACAAATAGTAGCATTATAACACATGTTGGGGTCATTTTA
Source organism: Viscum album (assembly GCA_963277665.1). Classification (NCBI taxonomy): domain Eukaryota; kingdom Viridiplantae; phylum Streptophyta; class Magnoliopsida; order Santalales; family Viscaceae; genus Viscum; species Viscum album. The sequence continues at coordinate 750,230,785 of OY728123.1, read as the reverse complement.
TATTATTATGATATTATTTTATTACCCTTAACAACCTGATTACTAATTAATCACGATAATTAAAGATAATTACCGTCGTTACTATTCATAATGTCCAAAAACAAAAGAGTATTAATTACATAATTTAGACCTTCTGATTCCAAATATGGAATCCATTTTATCAAATTTAAAACAGAAAAATTGTATTAATTAATTGAAAAATAATTCTCGTTGTCAAAATAAATAGCTGGTTTTTTAGAAACAATATTTATCAAAATTTGACACTTGTTTATGCACAATTTCAAAGTGAAATTAATTCTAATGACAACCATTGTATTAAATGGTAAAAATATATTCAAACTAAAATTTAAAACAAATTAAAAGGATAATCTATCTATATAATTAAATTAGATGAAAATACAGTTTTGAAGTAAAATGCAGTATTTTTCATTATTCATTAAAAAAATGTACATTGTCAGAAAAATACAAAAAATTTATCCAAATTAAATTTCAATGTCCCAACTCTAAATAATAAGTTTATTTTGACAAATAGAGCTTATAAAATTGTCAAAAGATATATTTAAAAAAGGTTTTCCACCAAAAGGCGTTAAAACGATCTTTTAAAAATATTAGAGTATTCTATGCTTAAGATTGGATTTATTCTCATTTTAAGCCTCTAAAACACTATCTAATACATAAATAGAAATAGATATGAAAATCAATAATTCTTTACTTACTTGGTATGTTCAAATTTGTATCATATGAAACAATGAATGAATCTATATGTAGTTCTTGAATACAAACTGATATTATACCAACACTAATTGTAGTTTTTTCCCTCATTTGCGGGATCATGAAAACACACAATTTTATTTCATATGATAGGGAGGTGGAGTTTTCTATTTCTTACCACACAAGTAATCCTATTTTTTCACATAGGTTAAGGGTATAATTTAACATTGTGTTCTAAGAACATTAGGAAGTGTAGTTTAATTTCTTAAAACTCATACTATAGATATTCTTCTATTTTAATGTCATAGAGACCAGAACAATTGAATACAGTTTAAGGATGTGATTCTAGGACCCATTATCATATTCAAGTTTATGGCCATGGAGCATAGACCAAGGTGATGTTACTAGTCTACGATCACATATCTTGGATGAGGTATGTTCCTTATAAGGTCATATAGGTAGGACCAATGATGATATGAATTTTAACATCTTGCATCATGGATAAAGAATGTTCCATTCAAGTTTTGTCAGATATGACCAATGATACGACATAGTATAACATCTTATAACAAGGATGAAGGTTGTTTTTATTAAGGTCATGGATACAATACCACTGATAGAATGCGGTTTAGAATCATGAAACATGGATAAAGCATGTTCCCTATACGGTTACGCAAACAATAATGCTACATAGTTTAACATCATGTAACAAGGATAATGTATGTTCCTTTTATGTTCATATAGGTTATACCATTGATTCTATGCATTTTAAGATGATAAAGAAAAGAAAATATATGCACCATTAAATTTTTGGCAACAGGCCCAGTGATGATACAACATTTTAACATCGTGTAGCAAGGATGATTTATGTTCATTTTAAAGTCTTCAAATAAGACCAACAACGATACACATGTTAAATTAATGTTTCTGAGATGGTGTATGTTCTATTTAATGATTCATAGATAGGACCAATGATACTACATAATTTAAAATCATACAGTAATAATTAAATATGTGCCTTTAAAGGTCATAAATACCTGACTAATGATGAGACGTTGTTTTAACATAGTGATGTAAGTGGAGAATCTGTTCCCTTTAGTGTCATGAAACATGACCAATGATGATACATAGTATATCATCATCCATAAAAGATGAAATATGGTCCTTTTATTTTCATTCAATAGGAACAATGATGCTATTTATTTTAACATCATACAACAAAGATGAAATATGTGCCTTTTAAGGTCATTCGTATAGAACTAATGATGCTATGTAGTTTTACATCATGCACCAAGGAAGAAGTATGTGGATTTTAAAGTTGTTAAATAAGAAAAATGATACTACATATTTTATAAAATTGAAAAAATGATGAAATATGTAATTTTTAAGGTTGTTCAACATGAATAATGATGTTCCACAGTTTTAACAGCATGTACCAAAGATAAAGTATATACCTTTTATGTTCATGCGATCGGATCAATGATGATATGAGGTTTAACATCAGATATTCAAAAGTCATTCATATTGAATTATGCATGTTGTTATTATACAAAAACACCACACTAGAAAGCACAACATTCCTATTAAGCTCAAATTTTATACATACCTAAAGAAGTACTCTGACATACATAGTTTTTGAGTTTCAATTAAAGTAGACATTTTTTTTAAATTTTATTATTCACCTTTGAGACAGATATTCATTTGTCCTAAAAATGATTTATTTTGATCATAATCATACAGGCTTGGAAAAGTAATAAAACTCAACATAAATGTAAATAGTAAAACCTAAACTTAATGGAAACAATATAATACTCCTCCATAGTCATTCATTATGGTCAATTAATAGTTTTAACTATTTTTGTGACACATGTATTTGAATAGTTAACATTAATTATGTACAGATGTGGGAAAGTCTTAGAATATACATCCAAACTATAATCAATCCATTTTAACCATGGAAGGTAGGGATATAATTTGAGAATGGAAATGATGAAAATTTTCCTTATGGTAATTTCATTGAATGAATTGTGTTAAGTGTTCACATGTGTTCCTTGTAAATATGAATCATTTGGGTGGGTTAATCCCATAGTGTATATTCATCAGAGAATCACTACCATTATGAAACATGACACATGAGCCACTAAAAACATGAGGTAAACAGTGAAAATCAACAGATCCCCCCAAAGCAATACACTGCATGAGCTACCCAACATAGTAAATGGGGTAACCAAAAAAGACTCCCCACTTTTCAATAATACATGTATAACTCTTAATAAATCACTCTAATCCAAATCCCACCTTTTCCCCGTGGTGGTTTCCCATAAGGTTCATATTACTTACAATCTACATTATCTTTCTCATTATTATTCTCTTCCCGTTACTCGATGAATATCAAATAGTATGTCAGAGTACTTCTTTAGGTCATATCATATGATACCCAATAGTAAAATGTTTTCTATATGTATATTATTGGCCCTTTTATTTCCCCTCTTCAATAATTTCCTTATAAATCCCAAGGTGCCTTTCCACTTGAAATTTTCTATACTGTTACCTTTTTCATCCTCTATAGTTGATTGAGACTATTGGTGCAATGTGAATATAGTAATGCCTCCCAGTAGTCTAATCATTGAAAAAATACAAAACAATAAATATACTCAGAGGATTTAGAACATTTATGAGCCAATACTCAATTAAATATTAGAACACCATTGAGAATATGCAGTATGATAATTCCTCCGATTCTTTTCTTGGACATCATATTAGTGTTAACCCCCAAAATAATTCAACTGATTAATTTCGTTCTTATTGGTTTTATGCTGTAGCTATCTAATCTGATCTTCGATCTATTAATATAGTGACTCTCAGTGTAGTCTTATAGGTTATTTGGGATCTTCAATTGTCTTTTATGCTACTATGGAAGTCACTATGTGTTTGGATAAATTACTCAAAAAATAAATATGTGGATTAGAAAAATATTCACTATTTCCAATGGAACTTCAAAATGGATCAATTTATTTGGTATAAATGCTATATGTTTAGTCAAAGAGATGCTCACTTTCCACCAGATCAGTTGGTTCCCTCCAATATATTTCTTAAAGAATACCTATAATAGATCATTCTTGAATTTCATTACAAACTAAAGTGTTCTTATTCATGAATTGAACTATAGGGTAGGTCTAGTGTATGTACAACATTGAAGGTAATATTATATAATAGAAAGTTCACTCCATGATTTCGTGTCTAATTCATTCTAGTAATATGAATATTATTTTCTAAATTGTAGATTGCATCTTAAAATAAATTAGTAATTTCATTAATTTACATATCAGGCACATTGTTCAATAGTTTTTATCATTTCAGAATAAAAATTATTCCTTTTTAAAAAAATCATTTAAAATATTTGGATTGATTGAAATATGATGGTATATTTTATATATGTAAAAGTTATTTAATCCACTCCTCATAATGTGTTTCATCCATTGTATATTTACCTATTTATTATAATTTATTAGTGGCTAATCATGCTCTAGGAATCAATTTTTTAACTCCTAATAAAATCACCGATACATTTTCCCCTTGTGAAACCTAAGAAGTATTTAAAGGTTCTCTTTACCAAGTTGTTACAATCTCCCCTTTTGGAAAAACGATACAATGTTTTTTCTTTAATTCACTCATATATTAAATAATTAATCAATCCTCTATGAAAAAACCTAATGGATTATATTCTCCATATTATTTTTCCTAACTTAATTGTATACTATGATGTTAAAAAACATATCTAATACTAGCACTCAGACCATATACATTCATACATATAGGGTGAAAATTCTTATATAATGTTATAAAATTAAAATTCAATCATACCATAAATGATATTGAACTAAGTGTAGTGCAATGCACCTTATCACCCCATCACCTACAATGTAGCTCAATAATTCATACAATCAGAACATAATTAACCACCATAAAAATAGAACTACTTTAAATGCAATGCACCTACAAAAAAAATTCGAACCTAATTCCCAAGAAATCATATCTACTTGAAAATAAAATAGAACATTGTAAATAATGAAACTAACTAGCCACTACAGTCAAAACATCAAGAGAACATCCTTGACCTATATTGAAACAGACAAAAAATCATCAATAAAAGAACCTGAAATGCAACAAAAAAGCATCCTAAAATAGAAACAATTTAATAAAAAATAATGATTTGGTAAACAATAAATTTATGGATTTAACCAATGATATCAAACATAAAAAATATCACCCATATATTAATCCACAACAAGTCAACAAATATCAAATGTCATAAATATCAGTCAAAAATTAACTGATCAATCTTTCCATCATCACCATCAATATCTTAACCATCACCACCAGCCTCACCCTCACCCTCATCCCCATCCCCATAATTTCCCATCGCTTATCCCCGACCTCATCCTCAGCCTCATTCTTTCCCTTGTCCTCCACCTTGTTCTCTTCCTCGACCTTGTTCTTGACCTCATCCTTATTCTAAGCCATTTCCTTACCATCATCCTCACCACCACCATTGCTAACACTAATAATGACATTGTATCAACCAACAATAGGAATATCTCTTGGTGAACTACATTATTAATTAATTTATGACTAATATGGACCAAAAGAGACTACGGTTTCCGTTGGAATTAATGAACATAAAACATTCATCAGTTTCATAAATTCAACATTTCCCCTTTCCGCCCATTCTTTAACCTATGTGACCCTTTTTTTGGCATGTCATACCCATTAATTAACATTTTCTTATATGTTGTTACTACCACTAGTACCTGACATGGGCCAATACCTCATTCAGACTATACTCTTCCCAAGATGGCAATGTAGCTGTGCTCATCTCCCAAAACCAGATGTAAGTGAATATTTGGCCCAAAATTGCTAGGTTCTTGGGAATCAAGGACCTCCAATGAAGAGATTTACAAAAATAAATATATTATTAAGTTAATAAATAGATATTAAAATTTTAAATCACCAAAAAAAATACTTAAAATCCACAGATATGTTAGTCAGTTAACCTCACTTCCATCTTTTTTGTTTCTGCAAGAGCAAAACAGTTTTTCTCAAGGAACACATCCATAAATGTTCAATAACTCCCTCTGTACTGAAATTTAATGTCGAAAACCATAACTGAAAATATTTTATGAATAATAAATTTAATAACAATAATAAAATGGATATAAATTTTAAATGAATCTGAATACATAAATATATGGTTTGATTTGATTCTGTTTAGTTTAGTTTAATTCAGTTTAGTGTGGTTTGAATTGATATTCAGTTTCCACTTCTCTGCCTATAATTTATAAATATGTTAAATTCTGGAAGAAAAAATAGAATGTATAAGTAATAAAGAAAAATTATAAACAAATATCGTACCTTCTTCTTATCGTGGTATGACAACATAGTCTTCTCTAAAGTGTTAAGGAATTTTTTAGCATCAATGTGTTATTGTTCATTAGGAAAATACCTAAAAAATGAAATTATAAAAAAGAAATTATTAATGAAAAACATGAATTTTTTCATTGAGAAACCACAAATTTGAATAATAGCATCAATGTGGTACTCTTTAAATGATTATTCCATTGATGATAATGTTCTACTGGACATTCATCCAAGAAAGTCATAGCCTCTAAATCTATTCCAACTCTAGAATGACGGCTAATATACAAATCATTCTTATAAGTTATCCATAGCTCACCTAATTTCATTAGCTGTGATGGCCTCACACCCTCACTATTTGGAAAATTAAAACAAAGATAACACCAAAATATGAATTCATATAATACAATAATAATTTATTATGAAATACAACATATTTTTTACCCATATTGGTGCCCAAGTGTTACCCTTGAAATTTTTTGGCAGCTGTCTCCAAGAGAGTTGACTGATGAGAATGATTTTGGCGTACTTGGAAAGCGTCACAAAAAAACTCCTACATTTCCACCCTATTTCTCGATCATTTAGTTGTGTTTTTTATATTCCACCATCAATTGTGTACGGTGATTCCACACAACACAAATTCATGTACCCACATGCTTCCTATTAGTAGAACTATGTGTTATTGAGAAAAACAAATATTATATCAATATATATAATAATGAAAATAAATTTTGGTAAAAATGTTTATTTGGGTTCTATAAATATAGATGTGGCAGTCTGATCAATTGGAAACACATGACACAGAAATGTTGAAGGAACGTCCCCCTATATAGATAGAGTGGGTACTAGTGTGTGATCCCTAGGTTCATAACATGTCAGGTCAGATGTTTAAGAAGAAGGAATATGGAATCTTAAAGAAATGGAAGTAAAAGGAAAAGAAGATGGCATGGATGGATGAAATAATGCATGATATGGACAAGGAGTTTGAATCGTCATCGGATATATGAAAGATGGGTGATGAGGATTATATGGAAATGCTAGTGAAAAAATGGGTGGAAAAAATATGTTGGGTGTCCCTAATGACACTGTGTGATCATAATGTGTGGTAGATGGTACGTCAGTGGGAGGGAAAAGGTCTAATCAGGTATGCCGACTAAAGAAACTTTCTCTAGTACAACCACCCTCGTACCACCAGCCTGAGTACCTTGACCACTAGGTTGCTAAACAAATAATTGTCAGCTAAGTGGTGATTCTGTATAAAATTTTAAAACAAAATTAGTCACATGAAATTATAGGTTATTGATATATATATTTGAAATAAAATACTCATAGATGAAATTAATGAAGGGACACCCATCTTTATCATTCATTAATTTCTATATTTCATTATTTTTAATCACATCTCCTCAATATGTTTCATTTAATGAATTTAAAAAAATATGGAATTAATTATAAAGGGATAACAAATATATAACTGAAACAAAAAAATATGAGACATGACATAATTATGGAGTACCAATTATCCAATCAAATACCGGATACATTGTGATATAAAAAATAAATTAAATTTATTTGGAATAATATAAAAATAGAATACATTTCATAGAATAAACAATATGTTCAAATTCACCTATTTAGTATAGGCATGATATAGTTTTTTTCTATTTCTTATTTGATCAAATTCAATTTTTATTACGTCATTTATCCATTTTTATTTATCTTATGTCGGTTGGTTAATTTTGTTCAATTTTTAGGTCATTTAAATTATTTTTCCCCTTGTTCATTTGGTTCATTTTATTAATTTATTAGGTCAATTTTTCATTTTTATTTATACTTGGTCATTCTGTTCAAATTTTGGGTTTAGTAATTTTCTATTTATGGTGAAGTCATTATTTTTAATTTCTTCTAGTTTAATATCAATAAGTTCAATATGTCAAATTCAATTCCTCTTATTTAATTTCTAATTTAATTGATTTAATTGTGGATGGATTCATATATTTGAATATAGTTTAATTAAATATTAGAAAATGATACTCAAATAAAACTTCAACTAATAAATATTGAAAATGAATATGAAGTTCAAGTTAGATACATCATATTTCTAATCAATAGTAATTCAATTTTAATAGTACCAACCATAACAACCCAGGTCGAGCTAAACTAAAAGGACTAAGAAGACATATGGGTGATTATATATCTTTCCCACCATAACATCATGTTCACAAAAAAATATGAAAATAAAGATATTAGAGTCATAGAAAGTAATAAATGGATTGGGTCTAATGGGAGTAGAGATGGTGTCAACTCCAACATCACCATCATAAAAAATATTTCTTTAATTAATTCAATAATGACACTAAATTCATATCAAATATGATATTTGACATAAAAAAACATGTTTCTCCATTAATGCCAATAAATATGGTTCATCAGTAGCAAGAATGTGGGTAATAAATTGAAATCCATAATTAAAAATAAATTTTCTCTACCTCATCATCAAATCAAACCACTAACATTTCATAATTGTGACTCGACCATGATTGTAATAATCCAGTATCAATATATTTCAATGACTCTATAATAACCTACATTTTCCAATCGAGATCTACTGTATGATTCACTGGTATAACAGTCTATTGTGGTCGTTACCATAACACCATCATATTGTGTTATATTATTATTTTCTTCTTCTGTAATAATAAATGTGTACCCATTGATCAAAATTGATTTATAATCATAAACCATGATATTAGGAAAAAAACCAAGTTCTTATTTCCTTAGTGATAGAGTCTGTAGGGAAACTCAATACCTTAAATATAATTGAATATTAAACATAATTAAATTTCTATTTTGTTAATTTATTCTATTAATATTTCTACCTTCAATTTCATCCATGTAGAAAAATATTTACTACGAAGTGTCTAAATATTTCAAAAATATAAGGAATGATTCTTTCTATTTATCATTTCATTATGTTCTCTATAGATAAAAATATAAATTCTTTAACATATATGTAAAATTACATGAGATGAGATAATATATACATGTTCAGATTACATACATTATATTACCCTCAAAAAAATCATAGTTGAACAGGACTGTGCGATGTGCCATGTCCTGCTCTTCAAGGCATATTATCGTCAATGGATAAGATTTCAGAATTCCTACTGTTTGAGGAAGTGATGTAAATTTTGGGTCAATTTTCTCATACTATTCATATTCATTTATCATTGGTATATTCATTCTCATAGTAATATTAGACAAATACATTGAGAAAAAATCCATTCATTCTTGATCCAAGTAATAGTTCATAATAGAACCTTTGGGATGATTACTGTTTTGGACATAACACTTTAATGTGTAAATATAACTTTTAGTGGGATACATCCAATGAAATTTTATGGGTCCTAGAGGATGTATTTCGGTTGGAAGATGGATATTGAGATCCAACATGCAAGTGGAAAATGATGGAGGAAATATATTCTCTAACTAACAGAAAATTAATGGTGAAACTACAAACATTTTATGAAGGAAAAACTTGTATAGATTCTTATCACAATGATCTCTAAAAAATGGCACAATAGAATAAATTACACCATTAAATTATTTTACAAGAGATTATGTATTGATATAGGAATCTACTCAGGTAGAAGGACATGATAATCATGAGTTCTCAAAGATTTCAGCGTCAACTCTTTACAGTTGACCCATTTTGATATGTTGCTTGAATCACCATCAGGAACTTTAATAGTAAATAGTACTTATAGTAATTTATTTCTTTGGAAGGTGTCATCACATAAGAAGCACATGGAACTTTCCATTTATTTTAACTAAAATGCATAATTGGAAATTCTGCTCTAATCCCTAATCCACCATGTCATGATAAGATCGTAAATCATCATTTATATTTCCATTGACATTTAGAATAATTGAATGCATCATTTCATATATATTATATTCAAGGTTTATTATGTCTATGAAATTATGTAACAAATCAGTTGACCAATAAGGAAACTCAAAGAAGATAATCATCTTCTTGCAATTGTAATAGGTTTTAGTGGATACATTTTTCCAATTTCTACATTACATTTGACCCTTCCAAAATGAAAAACTAAAATCTTGGAATCCAATAAGAACATTACTTATAGATATACACTGAGATAGATCGTCAGTCTCCATGGTATTGTCAAATATTCAATGATTATATGTATATGGATGGTATATTGGAAAGAATATTTGATTTTCCATAAAATTGAAATTATGGTGATATTTCAGTCTTCTGGATAATGTATTCATCATAAAAATAGGACTTGATAGTTTTAAATTCATGATTCATCTATACATGATTTAATAACAATGAAAAGAATTGATCATCCACATAATCCCAACACACATATGAAATAAGTATTTCTAACATGCATTGTATGTGTGCACACACACATAACATTAAAGATTATAATCTTTAATTAAAGGTTTCATGTATATGTCTATGTCATTTCTAGGATTAGAAGGTATAGATATGGGTATTTTCATGAAAGTGTAAGGTTTTTTCATACACAACCATGGAGGAATGTTATCAATTTTCAAGAAAACCAACCAGGTGATGTACGAAGTAAGCATATGATCAAACGAATTAAAACCATCACATGAATGACCCAACCTCACATTATGAAAATCATATTTGAAATTATTATATTGAGAAGAAAATATCTAACATGAAAATCTCTCTGCAGGGGGAACTAAATCATCATTATTCTTCATTCTCTCATTATCATGCCATTACATTTTTTATTTATATTTTATTAGACATGAATATATTCTGGAGTCTTGGGATCAATGGAATGTGATACATTACGTTATTCAGCTAACGAGATGGTGTACCATTAGTTTTTGGAATCCATTTGGATGTATAACATTTAATATAATCATTTTGTTCAGCATTTTCCTCCAAGAATTAGCTATAATCATTCATCCAAACATGCATTTTTTTTAAAATCCATGTTTCATAACTAACCTCTAATCCATATATTGATTTTAGAAAATATATACATCATCTAGATGTAATTCCTTCAAGACGGTAAGAATGTAATCATTGGACATATTTTAAATCTGATAGATTTTTCCCCAGAAACAATCAGACTATAAATTCTAGATTTTTCATTTTACCACATTGCCGATATACTGGAGTCATGGAAACATCATTCAATTTTATTACCCTATCAACATCATAATTTTCATTAAACACATCATATGTGATCATATAAAAGTATTATCAGGTTTTCATCATTTCCTTCTCTTGATGATGAATAAATGGAAATCAGTCATTTACCGAATTCTCCAATCCAGTCATCTCATTTGGATCATCAACATTTTTAGATTTCATTTTGTCCCAATTTTGATACCACCCATAGTAGTTTTTTTGAAATTTTTTTATTTGGTAGATAACATATTCATGGATTAAACAAGGTCTTCTATCATAATTATAACATGTGAAGTGTATGTGACCACTATCTGAAGCATTGACATATGAACAATCTAAAAATCTCTCTGACTTATTTTGATAATATCTTGTGATCCAACCAGATTCATACATACATCTTCTATCCATTCTTTAAGAAAATGTTATTTGTCATTTTATTAATTCAATTAAATAATAATGAAGCTTAATCAAAAATATTTTTAAGGAAACAATATTTTTCACTTTATATGAAACCATAACTAACACAATACTCTCTATGAGAATAATAATATAAAAGACAACAAAATATTATATATATATATATAAATATTATAAATAAAAAAACATGATATTGAATTAAATTATATCAATGAGTAAAAACTAATTACAATACTACAAATATATGTGGTTATAATTGATGTTTTTTACTTTTTTTCCTACTCTATTCAATATTTAAGAATTTTTATACTTATTCAATAAATTCATGTATAATAGATTACTACTTCTATGTAACCATATTGAATTTAATTCAGATCAGTTTTGGTTAGTACTCTTTGATTATGATTAGTTTAGTTCTTGTCGATTCATTTTGGTTAGGTTTGGTTTTTTTAGGATTAGATCGATGCAGACATATTAGGGATATATTAAATATTGTTCAATTTTGTCAATTTTTAATCATTACTATTGAATTTCCTTTAGTGAGGTTTAATATATTTCACTTCGTTTTATTTTAGTTCAGTTTATGTAGTTTAGTGTAGTTTGGGTCTACTCATGTCTACTTGGGTCATATCAAGTCATTTAAATTCAATCCAGTTGGTTCATTCAATTTAGTTTCGTTATGATATTGATATAATTTTTTATTTCAGTTATGTTTCAGTGTGTAATGGATTGATAGGTTCAGTTCATTTATTTTTAATCATACTTTGAACATTTTGGTATAATTAAATTTTCCTAGTTTATGGTAAATTCATTTCAATGTACATTATTTTAGTGGGTCATCATAGCAAGGAATAAATTGGGAGATTATGTGAAACATGGGGTATGTGATGGAAAATTATTATATATATAAGGACCAATATAAGATAATTATGAGAAAACTTTTTTCATTAAGTATAAATTCATTGAAAACATTGTATTGAATAAGTAATGATATATTTATAATCAATTTTTTCATTATTCTATTGTGATCAATGATATTTTTTATAGGGTGTGTTATTTAAAATGTATCCATATTGTTTCCATGAACTAGAAACATATTAGTGCTCAATAAAAACAAAATAAATCTAGAAAGATGAGTTATTAATGGGTTGATGGACTTCATGGTATACCCCAATGTGTTATATTTACTTACCTATAATTCATTCCAATATTATCAAGGGACACCCCACTTTGGATGAGAACTTTATTCAAATTCTCGGGTCATATTAGATTAACTGTTCCCCATTAGGATAAAAAATGGGACTTTTTTGGAGGATTCACAAGGTTTATATGTGTGGGGTCATATAATAAGAAATATCATGGTACAATAGTATCCAATATTTCATAGATTCATACATCACCTTCTTCATATAAAATATAAATAGTTTTCTACGAAATTGAAAGTATGGAAGTAGGCATACATGATTTTATTAGTACCAATGTAAGTATTTTTATGTATCATTTAGTAAAATAAATGATTGTTCAAATTTTGGTTAATTACATTTCAAGTTCGTTGTTTATCCTTGGTTATGAATTTTCAAAAGTCATGAATTATTAGAAAGTACCTCACATAGGTCACTTCTCCTAAGTGCATCCCACATGTCACCTCACCAATAGGCCTCACATAGGTCAGTTATACAATGTGAATCAAACATATCACTTCACATAGATTCATTTTGGAATTCACTTCCCCTTATGTAATCAATAATTTTAATTCATACTTAAATGATTCATTGAGGATTAATGAGAATAATGGATTTACTTCACCCAAATCTTGTAAAACACTGAAACTATAGGTGGGGACCGTCGGGTAGACATCATAATTTATAGACATGCTAGTGACCCACATGTTAAACATACAAGGATAAACTTCCAAATAAAACTGTGAAAAAGGCATAACGGAGAATAAATATTCATAATATTAAATGAAATCAAGGGAAGTAATGATATTTGAGAATGTGTGGTGACCAAAGAAAATGAAAATGTGAATTGTGTGTCAAGACAGTCCCAAACGGTCAAGTGGTATTAATACAAAAATAGTTATTTTCATTTAAGAACATTTTGAAAATTTATATGTCATACATTCCTCATTATATTGGAAAAAAGAAAATGGTATTAGTAAAAAATATATATCCCATTAATATCCTAAAAAACTAACCATTACAAAAAAAATTCAAAATGTAATTGTTCGAATATCCTTTTTTAAAAATAAAACAATTTTCAAGGTAAAATACCTAAAAATAGGATTGTAAACATGACCAATAAAGGAAATATAGTTCCCGTAAAACAGTAATATTGTGTAACATTCCCAGAAAAATTGGAGATGTTGGCAGTGGTTAAATAATTGAAATTAATTCTCTCTATGTAAGCTGAAGTTTTTGGAACATGCCAATTTCATATTCATGAATAATAAAATTAAAACCTTAAATGATATGATATTTCATAGAATGGGGAAATAAACTAAAATTGGAACTCATAAATACAAAATAAATATAGGAAAAATATATAACTCAAACTTAGCCATTGGAAGTAGAAGAAACCAAATGATTAAACTAGGATGGTTCTTTAGTTGGAAGAGGAGGTGTGGTCGCTAGCTGGGAAGAGAGGAACACTCGGTTTGGGAAAAAATGAATCAAATATGGAATGGGGAGGGAGGCATTGATTTTTTATTTAGGGAGAAACTATCCCAATGTTTCTTTCAAAATGATGGGATTGATTGGTTTTAGAAGGTCAATCCCAACAGTTTTGGAAAACGAATATAGATAGACTGATATTAAAGGTCTTAAACCAATGGTTATTCTGAACCATTAGGTTATGACCACCATTATCAATGGTTTTATAAAACCATTGGTATAGTGGAGTTGGTTTATACCAACTTTCCAGTAGATTTTAAATGTCATGAATATTGTACCAATGATTCTATATTGTTTTAGATTATGCATAAAGGATGAATTATGTTCCTTTTAATGTCATAAATACTTGACCAATAATGCTGCAAATTTTAACATCATTCAAAAAGGATGATGTTTTTTTCTTTTAAGTTAATGAAATCAGACTAATGATGCTAGAAAGGTTAACTTTATACAATAAGGATGATTTATGTTCCTTTTAATGTCATAGGGACATGACCAATAATTCTATGATGTTTAATGGAATTCATAAAGTATGGTATATGTTCCTTTTAATGTTGTGCAACATGACCAACAATGCTACACAATTTAATATTTTGAAACAAAGAAGATAGATGTTCCTTTTATGACCATGAAATAGGGCCAACGATGCTACAAAATTTAACATCATATAGCAAGGAGGAAATATGTTCCTTTTATGGATGTTCATTAAACCAAAAATAATGATTCAAAATTTAAAATCATGCGACATGGACATTGTCATGCAATTTTATGGCATGAAATAAAGAAATTATCATGCAGTTGTATATCTTATGACTAGGATGCTCTGGAAATTTTTCCACACATGGTTCACCCATATATGTATATTTCATACTGAGCTGAACTGGGATTCAATATAATTCCAATGTTGGATCCTACTCAATGTGCTCCTTATATTATTCCAGTGATCGGAACCTGTGTATTATGTTGGATGATGCATGATAATCTCCACCCATTCATGAAAATTTATTATAATTAAGGATTAGAGGTGATCCTACCAAAAACCACTTCTTACATTTTCGTATTGATTGCCATCGTGCCGGTGTCCATGGCTCTGATCTATGTTGGCGATGTCAACCCTGATGAAAGCCTCTCTTACATCAACTCTAACAAGAAGCTCCATAATGTATCCTTTAAATCACTAACTTTGGGGAAGAATTTCTTCATTTTTATAGTCCCCGACACCTTCATCCCAACATTCAGCATGAAGAATGTCTCAAGATTCATTGAGAAGGCCTTGGAGTTGGTCATTGATGATATTATGTTGATTAGTGTGAACAACCATTTTGTGATAGAGGAGTGGGGAAAAACATTCCCCAAAAATAAGCATGTAAGGTTTATTGTGGATGGTTTAGCTGAATACAAAAAATACCTTGGGATCAAGATATATCTTACTAGGAAGGTTCAAGATATCATTTCCCATAGGTTTTCTATATTGGTAGATGAACTCAAAGTGAAAGTGGAGAATATCTAATCGGTTGGAGAGTTCACTATGTCATGTAAAGAGAAGATCCTCAAAGCTATGTGAGTTCCTTCCATGTCTTCCCCAATTCTCTACTGAAGCCTGTACATTAATACTAATGGACATATCTATATGTGATTTTACTATAACTTCATTGCATGTTTTATTATGGATTATTTCTTTTTGTTAAAAGGGGTGATCCTACCATAGTATTCACCTAAAATCCCTATTTTGTATGCATGAATGTTTTCCAAGAGTGAGATGGGATCTGTCATGGAGAACCTTCAATATGATGGTGTCGGGGATACAAGGGGGACAATTTCTGTTTCCATTTATCAAGATTAGGACCTCTATGATGGTTTTTGATTGAAAAAGTAGTAGGGAGAGTCGAACCAACACACAAGGAAAAATTTTGGGGTTTTGATCCAAGTCAGATGAACACACATACCCATGTAGTGGTCGAGATGAGATGGAGTGACCCTCAGGTGGAAGGGTCCTCATAATATATAGGATTGTGGTTGACTAGAAAAGTTGTATTATCACTCACACAATAAATTTCCTCTGGTTATATTTATAATGGTATATTGGTATTGGTTCCTCCCTCTTCGGATATATGCAACGACAGTGCCCAAGAGGTGTGGAAGCCAAACACTGAAGATAGATGTGATGATGGTGCCTAGGAGGCATGGAATACTAACTCACTATATTTATGGGGTGATGGATCTTGAGTGTCTAGGATTATTGATTCTCTATATGGATGGAATAATAAGGACAATGATGCATGGAAGCCTAGATCTCCAAATGGATGGGGTGATAGATCCTTGGAGTCGTGGAAGCCTCATTCTTCTAATGGATAGAGATATTACCCCAAGGTGGAGTGGAGTCCTAACTCTATAGATGGATGGGGAAATAATTCCCTAGAGGTGTATAAATTTAACACCCAAAGTATTTATGATATTCCTTTTTAAAAAAATAAATTTAATCTCTTCGATATCTTACATTCCGCAAAATGCTAATCATAAAGAAACTCCAAAAATATAATTATCTAATCATGATAGTAATCAAATAGCCATTGGAGTGGTAGGAATGAATGGAATTAATGAAGTTATAAATATATTTTTTACACATTTTTATAAAATTAATTCATTGGTTACCAATAAATTTTAAATTAAAATAAAAACCAATTAAGCATAAAGGTATTGTTTTTGTAAAAAACATTTCTTTATGCCAATCATGGAATTTTAACTTAATAAATTAAATTAATCACTATTAGTAAAATATATTAATGAAATTTATATACTATATATTCAATATTTTTTTTAAATTCATCCAATATGTTTGATAGGCTCAAGATAAAAACAAATCAAATTTTAATCATAATGACACAATATTTTTCTAAGAGGCAATTTTACCGTATTTAATAAAGCACCTTTTTTAAAACTAAAATTTGAAACTTTTTTATGTTTTATTTGAAAAGAAATATTAATTGTTCTTTGAAAAACTGGAATATCAAAATTATGTTATGGTGAATTTTTGGTATTTTTCAGAGAAGTTACATTTTTTGATGAATAAAGAAAAATATAAAATTTTAATTGAAAACTACATTTTCGTCTAATTTATATGGATTGGTAAATTATATTTTAAATTGGGTTTAATGTATAATTATTAAATTTATAAATCATTAAATATAATTTATGTCATTTTAATCAATTTCAAAATGAAATAGGATATTAAAGAATTACAAAATTATGTACTTTTCTTCTTTAAAAACCCTCTTTTCCGTTTCTTGTATGAGATTAATTTTAAATATTATTCTACCAATTATGTGAATTAAAATTTTAAAAATGGATTCTATATTTGGTATAAAATAGTCCAAATTATGTATTAATTTAATTTCCAATTTAGGAACCAAAATTACTATCATAATAATAAAGTTTTTCTGTGGTACATGTAAAATAATGCGGCAGGTTAAAGTTAAAAAGTAAAAGTTTAGAATATATGAAATAAAAAATAATAATTTTTTTTCTTGATGTATTTCTAGACCACAAACAGACCTTAAAAAATTAAATATCATCTATATTATTTTAAATTAATTCCACCTCAATGTTGCTGGATTTAATTTTAAAATGACCATTAATTATTAACATAAAACCACTTCTTCTGAAGTATAAATACTAATCGTCACCACCCCATTTATCTTTAGAAGACATGATGCCCCTAAAATATCTACCAAAACATATCTTCCTCACTCACCCCATATCCAAGTTCTAATTGTCTAAATAAATGACCAAATCTAATGTAATCAATAAGTTCTTGAAAGAGGTTCTGTTCAAGAGGTGTTTCTCTCAAAACAACTCTATTATTTTATTTTATTATCCTAATTTATTATGAATTCCTTTATCCACAAAGTAATGATAAATAAAGAATAATTTATATACTAGATTTATATTTTCCTTATTTAATATATCATACCCATTTCATTTCTTATCTACTTTTACTTAAAGAAATGAAACTATTGTCTAAATTATATCGGTTAATTACCTCTCTGAATAATGATTTTGTTCGTTTTCTATTAACTCATTCGAGGATGGTCTTAATAATGTTATTATGTTTTAATAAGGACTTAATAAGAATATTATAACCTATTTCATGTTCTAGAACTAATATATTGACATAATATTAAAAAAACTATATCATGATGGTTAGAAAACCCGCTAAATTAAAATAAAAATTTACCATTGACATTTTCTCAAATGAATCATACTCATGTTAGAAATAAAAATGAAATATAGAACCATTTAAAAATATTGATGTTAATTAATACCAATTCATTTCACTTATATAGTTTTATTTCCATTTTACAAGAAAATCAATAATTATACACAAATGAACCAATCAGGAAACAATGAAACAAACACAGACAAAATAATGAAAATAATGAAATGTTATTAATGAATGGGTGATAAGATGTTATAAAAATATTATATTAGAAAATTTTAATATTATAATAGTTTTATAATGAATTAATAACATTCATTAAATCTTTATATAGAAGGTTAATGTATTCCAAACTAAAGAGAAGCATGAGGTAAGGGTTTCTCATCTCATTTGTTCAAATGTGAGATATATGACTTATTCACCAATTATTTATTCAATCTGGTGAATATACTTAAAATTTTTATATAATATAATGAATATAATTATATTAATCTTATTAAATGATTAATTTGATAATTATTACTTTTATGTGGAATATTTTTCGACTTTCTATGAAGTGGTAAAGGAATTTTTATCCTAATTTCCATTCTTTGGGTTAACCTTTTATTTCATTAATTATGTTGTGATATTATTTATCAGAGGATGATTTTTTGTTTTATTATATAATATTTCCACTTGTTTTATGTGGATTTACATTGATCCAGAAAATATATTAATTTTATTAATGTCCACTTCAATGATATGATATTTATAAGGGATTCTCTTTAAAAAAATTATTTTATTGAAAGTTTCCATAAAAGTCTCTGTTTATTACATGCCCATGTTTCTTTTGAAATTGATTATGAATAATTTTTTTAATATTATATTATGATTTTTAATTAATTTTTATGATATTTTTCTTTTTATAAAATGTTTTGAATGGATTCCTTTATCTTTTCCTACAGAAGGTTATTTTTTTCTATTCCAAAAAATATGGCAGGAATGTTTTTTTAACTTATACAAACTATGTAGATTTTGACTAAGTCATAAAGATTTAATGGATTGATACTTTATTTTCAATATTAAAATTTTATTTTCAAAGGAAATGATTTCTTTTATAATTGTTTTGAATTAAAACAATATTTTCAACATACAAACACTATTTTTCTCAAGAATTATTTCATTCGACCATTCAAAATTATTTTCCATATGACATTATTTGATTTTACATATTCTGTACAACGGATATTATTCAATAATATCACCTTTACTATTTTTTATGGTTCATTTATTTTTATAATTACATGATATATATGAAACCTATTTCTTTCCCTTGGGTTATGTTATGATGAAATATTTGGAAAACCAAATTTCTTTTATGTGTTATTATATGATTTATGTTATTATGAAATACATCAGTATGGTTCCATTATATTATAGATAGGACCTACTTCTCCCTCTAATTAATTATTTAATTATTTATATCTCATGATATAGGTAGGACTAGAACTGTTAGTTAAATCAGGTCAATAAAGGAATTTTCCCACTATGTTGGTTTGGGGAGTGAACACAATCCACTATGATTTTCTTGGGAGTGAACCTTGGATAGAATGATGGTTTGGGATGTGAACCCATTGCACTATAATAGTCTTGGAAACATTTTTTACTACTCTATAAATGATTTTCTATTCTCATGTGTATTATATAATTCTATGACTTATTTCAAAATTAGTATTTGATGTTATTTTATGATTCATGTCTTATGTACTTATATGATTTATTCCATGACTCTATATTAAGATCATTGTCAGGTAGGGTATAATTTTTAGTTGTTATGTTCATGCTATTATGATTTATATCTATCTTTTATAGCTTTACTAAGTATCTTATCTCACAATTTTCTTAAGTATATTTTCCTCAGGATATGAAGGATGGTATTAAATACGACATGTCAAAAGGTTTCTAGTTTTGGAGGAATAAGAAGGAGACAATATAGATGTCTTATGAACCGGTTGTTTTTGGTTCCATGTATCCAAATACACTAAACACATGAAATTTTGATGTGGTTATGTTATGTTATGTAAGGAATATTCATATATTTAGATGTAATATCTATTTATAAAAAGTATGGGTTTTTAGAGTCTATATTAGAGAAAATATTAATTAACCATTGGAATCTAGGATAAGAAACAATTATTAATAAACCTATAGAAAATTATATGTTAAAATAATTGTATTTTGGCAACGATCATTAATTATCTAGGATTAAACCTACGGAGTTATATTTGGAAAATTTATAATTTGTTTTTTTATTATGTGGTTTTCCCAGTATGATTAGTTCCACTCACACTATTCTTTTATTTTTAGTCAATATATGAAACCTAAATAAACCATGTTAATAATAAATATGATGGGAATTGAAATGATTGTCTCTTAGAGAAAGAAAATTTGATGGGATATGGAATGAAAAATATTATTTCTATACTCACACATGCTATGTATCATACTGGAATTTCACATGAGAAATGAAAGTAATAACATTCTATTGAGTCCTTCATGAGGTAATGCCAACCTTTATTCAGTGGGTCATCTGATCCACTAGTGATTGAGAAATGGATCAACACCATTGAGAAAATATTCTCTATTATTCCATGCTTAGGATATGAAAAAGTCATCCTAATTATTTATCAAATATAAGGAAAAATAGATTAATAGGGTAATATTACCCAAAATATGTGTAAATATGAAGATATTGAATCAATGTAAGGGAGGAGTTTAATATGAAATTACATAGAAATTAATTCCCTCAAATTCTACATAAAAATACATAGAAGAAATTTCTCAAGTTCGAACAGAATGGAAACGAATCTATCGGTATATTTGAGGAAACTTTTACAAGTCTTGAAAGGTATTCCTCAGGTATAATTATTAGTCCTGAATGTAAAATTGATCGATTCATTTGTTGTTTAAAACAAAATCATTTAATGGAATTATCCATAATATGTATTTTTACCTATAAATAAATAGTTAGATGTTCTCAAAAGGTGGACATGGAAATTAATGTTACCCGACACTCTTTTTATTTTGATATGAAAGGAAAAATGGATTTTAAAGGAAATTGTAAAAACCATAGAGAAATGAAGAGGGGATTTATTTTTCTCAATGTGGGGAAGGAAACATGATGGAAATTTTATTATGGGGAATGTAAAACGTTTTCTATTTGGAAGCGATGTTCCCTAAGAAACTGAGTGCCAAAGTAATGGGAGAATGTTAGATAATGTAGTGACTAAAGAGAAATCATCATGTAATGCAACCCCCCAACTTCAATGCCTCAAGTGTAAGAAAAATTTGAATTATTCTAATCCATGACCAGATAAATGAGTTATCAACAAGGATCAATATAAAAAATCTCTTAAATCTAAAGAAAATGGAAATATCATTTGATCACTATAGGATGTGTGGTACATGAAAATGAATAAATGGAATAATTGAGTGTTTCTATATAGGAATTCAAGAATAATAGTATAGAATCACTTTTAATGTATAATGAAAGATATAAGGACTGGTCTAATGTATTTTTACCTCAAGGAATTATAAGTATATATTGAATGGTACTGGTAACCATGAAAAGTGATTGAAGTGGTAAAGTGATATATCTAGGGAACACATGGTTAAGGGAAAGATAACCCTAAATATGTGATTCATGAGATCAAGATATGTTTTTGAGTGATAATATAAATCAGAAAATATTGATAACCTAGTAAATGATTAATAATATAATGATATGTTGGTTTATGGATTGTGTTTATAAAAATTTTTGATTTACAAAATGGTGAAATAGTTAATTTTTGAAAGCATTCATTTTTTCATTGGATTAATTAGTAATTCATTTTATTACCTTGTTTTCATAGAATACATGATAATGATATTCACATGTTTGGTGTGTGAAAATTATGAGTAAGATAAAGTCGTTTGGGTAGTTAATGATAATCTAATTTATGAAAATTTAGTTACCTTTCTTAAAATGTCTTGGATTTCAATATTTAGAAAATCTCTAATAAGGGAAACCATTTATGAAATTTTTTACCTTAATCTTTGGATGATGTTTTAAATATTACTATATTAATTAGGTATACGGATATTTACTGGATAACTTATGCTAACCATTTTTTAGGATGATAAATAGAGACATAAGGAATCAATTATCATCACATTATATATCTTATGATCCACTAGCTCAGTAAGAATTTGAATCTCAACTTCATTTATTGGAATATTAAATGAAGAAGAAATTGATCTAGGAAAAACCAAAGAGTGATATATTAATTATGAGATGAAATCATGCAGTTGTATCATTTCAAATGATTTTGAATTAAAATGTTATCATATTAACTTCTTTATGATGATATCAATGTATTTTTTATAACATATTTGGCCTATGGTGTCAGGTCCATTAACCTTCTAATGTCCATGTTTTCAATAATTATCTATTAGATCTTTGTAGTTGGAATTCTCTTCCATTTCCAAAATTTTACATTCCATTAATTAGAATCCTGGGTTTATGGTGTTATTCACCTTTTACATTCCCTATTTTAAGGGGATAATTTATTTACCATTTTTTCAATGTGAGTTTCCCACATGGTAAGTTTTAAATATCTTACATTGATTTTTAAAATGCAATTTCAAATTTTTAGGATGCATTTTTTGGAAATTCTAAATCATTTCAAGATTCTAGCTTATCGATTGACGCCGACACTAAATCTATCTAAATATCTTGATACGTTAAATTAATCTCTCACGAGGAAGTACATACCTTTTCCATAACATATAATAAACCCATAGTTCATACCTACAGAGAAAGAAATTTATTATAAATAACAACTATTAGTGATCTCGGAATAAGTTCTTCATACAATAATAACACTCACTTAGTTAATGTTTGTGGTGAAACCACTAATTTTTGGAAGCTATATGGGAACCTGAGGGTGTGATGATGTAGAGGTATCCTCATCTTTTTAGATCAGAGAAATGAATTTTAGAGGAAAATAATCATTTTAATTGGGTGATAATTTATAATTATAATATTCTAATGTAGGTATTTTTTATGTAAATTTAATATTTTAAAAAGTTTATTATTTTAAAAACACTGATCTTAAAAAAATCCAAAAATATTATTATTTAATTACGATAGTTATAACCATTCATTTAAAATGAATGGAATGAATGATATTGACTAAATTATAAATATATAGTTTATAAATTTTAATATAATGAATTAATTGGCTACCAAATAAATATAAATAAAAATAAAAATGAATTTAACCTAAAGGGAGTGTTTTTATAAAAAATCTTTTTATGCCAACCATATGAAATTATCTTAATTAAATAAATTAATCACTATTAGTGAAATATATTAATTAAATTTATATTTTAAAAATTCAATAAAATGTTTTCAAATTCGTCTAATATTTTTTATAGGCTCAAGATAAAAATAAATAAAATTTAAGGATAAAAAGTTATATTTTTCTAGAAGGCAATTTTCCTACCTTTAAATGGAACATCTATTTTAAAACAAAATTTTGGATCTTTTACAAACTTTTTTAGAAAAGAAACATAATTTTTGAAATAATAATTAAAAAATTATTTTAGAATGAATGTTTTTAATTTTTTAGAGATGTTTCATTTTTTTTATAAATAGACTAAAATACTGAATTTCAGCAGAAAACTACATTTTTATTAATTTATTTATATAATAAAATTATATTTTAAATTTAGTTTAAAGTATAATTATTTTAATTAAATATAAATATATAACGTGTATCTCATCAGAATAAATTTCACATTGAAATTGGACATAAAAACATTTCAAACTTTTAAACTTTTTCACTTAAAAAACGTACTTTCTCATTGCGTCAGTTAGATTAATTATAATTTTAATTATTACAATTAGGTGAATTAGATTTGGTAAAATGAATTAAATATTTTTAATTATAATTTAAATATTAGGTAGTAATTTTATTTTCATTTTTAAGCACAGAAAAGTTACCATAATAAAAGATAGATTCACCGTGATATATGTAAAATAATGTATCGAGTTAAAGTTAAAAGGTAAAATATTATCATACCAAAAAATTTAAAAATTAAATGATTGGTTGAGCTATCTAATGACCCTAAAAATAAATTATAACATTAACTATCATCTAAATTCTTTTAAATTAATTCCTCCTCAACTTGGTTAGATTTAATTGTAAAATAGTTATTATTTAATCACTTAAGACCGCCTCTCCCCAAGTATAAATACCATTACTCACCAGCCCCTTTCTCCTAAAAATACTTTAGGATACTAAAATATCTAAAAAAACTATTATACTAATTCCACCAATATCTAAGAAATTATAGGCTCAAAAAAATACCAAACTCTTGGTTCTCAAGGGGTATTTCAAGGAGGTGATATTAAAGAGGCAATTTTCTCAAAACACATATATTATTTTTTTTCTTATATTATATCCTAACCTCCATAATACATCAAGCCATGATGACTAAATAATAAATTATAAACTGAATTTTTCCTTTTATAATGGAATATCTCACAACTATTTCAATTCTTATCTATTCTTATTCAAAGAAATGAATCTATTGTCCAAATTATGCATGTTAATCACGTCCATGAATAATGATTTTTTTAGTTTACATTACTACCTTCATGACGAGACATAATACAAGAATTATGGTTAAATAATATTTGAATAAGTATATTATAACATATTTCATATTATTTAAATAATATATAGATATAATACTAAATAAAACTGAACTAGTTTGTGATGGTCGAAAAAACATCCAAATTTAACTAGTCATTTATCATTAACATTTTATAAAATGAATTATCATCATGTAAGAAAGAAAAATTAAATATGAACGAATTTAAAATTATAAAATATATTTAATACAGTTTAATTTTTATTTTATTTTTTTATTTCCATTTTATAATAAAATCCATAATTATAAAAAAATGATTTGTTCATGAAACCTTGAAACGAACACTCCCAAAATAATGAATATAATTAAATATTATTAATTAATTGGTTGTAAGATGTTATAAAAGTATCATATAATGTATTATAAATATGTTTATAGTTCAATAAATAATTAATAACATTATTTAAACCTTCTATATATAATGTTAATTTACTCCAAAGTAAAGAGGAGTGTGAGGTTAGGTATTCTCATCTCACATTTGAGATATATGCCTTATTAACCACATATTTCTTTTATGTGGAATATATAATTACCTTTGATATGTAATATCATGAATAAAATTATAATAATTTTATGCAGTTATTGTTTTGAAATTTATTACTTTTATAGGGCATATGGTTTGATTGATTGTGAGATGGAAATGGAATTATTAACCCAATTTCCTTTCTTTGGGTTAACATTATACATCATTAATTATGCAGTAATATGATAATGTTTGGGATTATTGTTTATTATCTTCTTTAATATTTTTTTCTTTTTTTGTATGTATTTAAAGTGAATACACATAATCAATAAATTTTATTAATTCTCACATAAATGATATGATATTTATAAGAGATTCTCATTTATAAAATTATTTTTTAATTTTTTCCTTAAAACAGTATTTTTCTTTGATGAACTTGTTTTTTTATATTTTTTTCCAAAAAATGCTTTTAATATTCTATTATAATTTTCTAAATTCTTTTTTACTCAATTTTTAATTTTTACAAAATGGTTTTAAGGGATATCATTTTCATTTTCTAAGCGAGGTTTTTAAGAAATTTTCTAAAAAAACATTGAAGGAAAGTTTTCTTAACTTATATGAAATGATTGGATTTCCCCACCATCATGATGAATTAATACCTTTAGGATTAATTTAAAATCATACAAGGTTATATGCGAAGGAAGTTTTTTATTTTATAATTGAAATACATTAAAAAAATGTTTTCAAAATAGAAAGTACACCTTACTCAAGAAATATTTCAAGAGATCATTGAAAATTATTTTTCCATCTATGATAACATTATTTGGTGTAACGTATGATTTTTTGGGTATATTATTCAATAATTCCATCCTTAGTCTTTTTATGGATGGTTTATTTTTATGTTTTGATGATTTTTATGAAGCTTATTTCTTTTCCATGGGTTGTCACATGATAAAAAATTTATGAAACCTAATTTATTTTTCTGGGTTCAGATATGATTTAAATTATTCTATAAAACATATGTAATATTTTATTATATGATATATGAAATATATATCTCCCTCCAAAAAATTGGCTAATTATTTATATCTCATGATATTAACATGACTATAATGGGAAGTGAAACCAGTTCGGTGAAGGACTTTGTCTACAATTATGGTTTGGGAAGTGAACCCAGTACACTATGATAGTATTGGGAGTGAACCTCGAATACTATGATGGTTTGGTAAATGAACCCACTCCACTATTATAGTCTTCAAAAAAAATCCTTGAATATGAAAGAAATGGTTTTCTATGCTTATGTGTATTCCATAATTGAATGTATTATGCCAATATAATTATCACATGTTCTGTTATGGTTCATGTCTTCTGAACATATATGATTTATTCCATGACCCAAGATTATTATATTTGTTATGTAGGATATTATTTTCAAATGTTATATTCATGATATTATGCTTGTATATGTCCTTCATTTACCCATACTGAGCATCTGATACAATAATTTTCTTATGTTTTTTTTCTAATATTTGATGGAAGGTATTAAATTTGACATTTCAAAAGGGTTTTAGTTATGATGGAATAAGTAGGGGATGATGTTGATTTTTTATAAACTAGTTGTTTTTGATTCCATGTTTATAATGACACTAAAACCATATGATTTATGCATGATTTTTTATATTAAATAATATATTTTAATATATTTAGTTATAATATCTATGTTTGAATAATATTTTTCATTTTTATAGGGCTAACTTTATAGATGGATGGTGTGATGATACCCAGGTTATGTGAAATTCTAACTATCAAGATAGATGAGGTGACAGTGCTTAGGATACAAGGAAGCCTAACTGTCCAGATAGATGGGGTGATGACACACATGAGATGTGGGTGCCTATGTTGATGAAATTATTGGGAGGGGTGAACAAGGGTTGTGGATTCCTATATCATTGAAATTGTAGAGAGAGGGTTCCAAGGAGCTTTGGGTTACCTATCTCACTAAAAAGTCGGGGCAAAGGCACCCAAGCGTTGTGGCTATCTGTCTTTCCAAAATTTCATTGAGCAGTAACCCAGGAGATGTATATGTCTATCTCAATGAAATGTCTGGGAATGGGATCCCAGGAGTTTTAGATACATATATCACTAATATGATAGGGTAAAGGGACCCTAAAGTTGTGGTGGCCTATCTCTCCAACATGACAAGCAAAGGGAACTAAGGCATTGTGGATTCATATCATACCGATATTATGGGGAAAAGCGCCCGAGAGATGTGTATGATTATCTTTCCATTATGAAAGGGTGAGGTAACCCAAAATATATGGATTCCAATCTCTCCAATATGATGGTTAATGGACACCCATTAGTTGTGGATGCATATCTCTCCGATATGACAGGGCGACAACACCTAGGAGCTGTGGGTGACTATCTAGCTGAAATGTTGCGGAAAGGGAACATAAAAGCTATGGATTCCTATCTAAATAATATTATGGGTTGAGGTAAACAAGAAAATATGGGTTCCTATCTCACTGAAATGATGGGGTGAGGGACTATAGAAACTATGGGTGCCTATATTTCTAAAAGGATGCGTTGAGGGAACCCAAGAGTTATGGATGTCTGTCTTGCCTATATAAAGCGGTTAGGGAGTAGAGAATATATAGGTGGGAATATAATAAAAATTATGGGATTTTTGGAACTGAGGATATCTATTGGATGAAAATATTAAATATCATAGCAATGAGAGGATAGATATGATCAACCTGCCTCTAGTGCATCCATTGAGGAGCCTGGACCAGAGCAACTAGAGTAGGTATGTGATAAAACATCACCTAATATTGGAAATGAGTGTTCTAGAATAAATTAAAAAGAGAATGGATATGATATACCTTACCCTAGTTGAGGGTTAAGAGGCCCTACACTGACAATGCTTTATGGTAGTGAAAACCTGACTTGGTGACTACCTTGTGGAAGAAGGGGTTACCATACCCTAAATATCCTATACAACCTTGGATTAAGGAGTGTGTTAGTTGGAATTTTCTTGGGAAAATATAAAATGTTGGTTAATGGTGTTGTGTGTAGGTAATTTTTAATTGAATTCTTCATCATCAGATAACCCGTGATGGTTGTTGGTGGCACCCATAATGGGGAGAGTTGTCTCATCCTTCCTTATTAATGACGGGTGTCCCGATCCCAATTACAAAATGGCACATACCCACAAAATATATTCTAGGGAAGGAGGTACATTGTCTATAGTAAGGCCCAATAGATCTATTTTATATTCTTCCTAATAGATAGGGTTTGTGGCATTCCCCTAGCATTAGCACCGAGTGATCTTGACCAAGGTTAGTGGAGCATGGATTGGATCAGCCTACTCAGCAGCCTATGGAACCTATAAAAATTATTGGAATGTCTTGATAATATAAATATTATGTGGCTCATGGGTACTGACCAAGATTATGGAATCATGAAAATTATTCCATACATCCTTGATATAGGGGAGAAAAATAATATAACATTTTAGGGATAGGATCCCAAAATGGATTTCAATCAAAATCAAGGGGTCCCCATCACAAACTGTGAGGGAGAAATTATTAATATTGCATCACACCCATCGAGTATTCAAACAAACAATGTTACTAGTCCTCTGATTCATGAAGAAGATGGTATTTATGTTGATCATTCCTTGGTTTTTATATACATAATTATTTTCATCTACTCAGAGTTGTAGAAGAAGATTTTTTATATTAGGATCACCATTTTCGTTTCTGATTAGTTTTTCCATGGATGTAAACCATCTTTATTTATAGTGACAACACACTTGCTTATGGACCCCACATTCATGCTTTTCAAAGGTGGGTAACTTCCAACACATTAATATCTGACATCAACTTATTGATTGATATATGATGATGGGATGTTGGTACCTCTTCCAGGGATTACACTTTGGATATTATCACTTAGTTCAGGTATCACACATAGATTTTAGTCATGTTCATGAGACTCTATCCTAGTATAATCATAAGGTGAACACTGTTAAATTACTTTAATTTTGTATCGATAGGGTATAAACCTTTAGTTATAGTATATAGAAACATTGGGCATGTTTGGGAATCTCTTGACAATCAGCAGATTGGTCATCTATAAAGGCTTCTCCTTTTAAAGTCGGATGCATCTCATATGAATAATATTAGCCACATAACTCAAGGAATCTCATGTCATGCATGACTTAGTTGACTCCAGGGGAATAAAATAACTATGGATTTTTTACATTAGTAATCCCATGTTTATTGTATGAGGTAGGAATTTTGGATCAAATTACAAGTTTAAAATATTGTGTAGATAGGTAGGTTACATGTTTAACTTTTTGCAGAGATAGATAGGACACATATTTAATATATTTCATGGATATTTGGGTTTTAGGTTTAACATCTTGTGGGGATAGGTGGGTCAAAATTTTAATTTCTCATTAAGATAAGTGTTCATAGGTTTAATTTATTATTGGGACAAGTGGGTCATAGGTTTAATATCTTGTGGGGATAGGATGGTTAGTTGTTTAATGTGTTGTGGGGATAGGTGGGTCATAGGTCTAATACCTTGTGGGGATATGTGGGTCGTAGGTTTATTTTCATTTTGGAATAGGTGAGTCATACATTTAACATCTTTTGTGGATAGAAGTATGGTTAGGTGTGTCTTTAGGGGGAAGATTATCACACTTGATGGATTTATTGGAGTGTTGGGGCATCAAGATTGAACCTCAGGGAGGTCCCTATATGTTTTGGCATGTCGGGATTGAACCTCAATAAAGTTTCATGTAAAGAAACAAGGCTCAAAACCAAATTATTTTGATGATGTTGTTTGAGGTCATATGACTGGACCGCTCCATTTAGCTTAACATTATAGAGTAATCATGTTCGTGTAGTCTAATGAGTGTAAATGATGGATGTTTTGGGGCTTACACATAAACGCTGCCTGATGTAGATGTCTATGGGGTTGAGGGGTTTAGGCCCATAATAGATGTTCATGGGGGTTTCATTCCATGATGATTACTGTAACACCCCGAGATTTTATGAAAAATATTCTTTTAATTTCATTAATGTCTTGTGTTGTATTCTACACCAAGATTACCTTGCGCTATATGCAACACCGTATTAGATTTCAGTATACACAACACTATTCTTGGATCGTGTTACACACAATTTTGATAATAGTAATTCTACGCAACATTGAGTATATATATATATATTCAATTTATAAATGAAATATGTTTGGATTCTGTTATACAAAACAACGAAGGATTCGTTTACAACATGCAACCCTGAATTGGCTTGCGTTACACGCAATCGCGACCTTCCTCGATAGCGTGTGTTATACGCAATACCAGGTTTTAATAAACAACGATATATTATTATAATATTTTCATGAACTAGCCATTATGAATAGTATTAACTAAATTTTGAATTTTATAACATTATTATTCATCTTACACATTTTCTAGAACATGGTATAAGAGCAAAATAAATTTTTCGGGTAAAATAAGTATTTTTCAAAAAATGCAGTTTTGCCGCCTTTTGATGGAGCACCCACTTTAAATCTAGTTTTTGACATGTTTATATGTTCAATTTGACAAAATAAAATTCTTCTTTTGGATCAGGATATAAAAATTTACATTAGATAATGTTTTGATATTTTTCCGATAACTTTCATATTTAAATGAATAGTAAAAACACGCTATATTTTAATTAAAAACAACTTTTTTCATCGTAATATCTTATGTGGTTAAATTATAATATTGAATGGTTTTAAAGTATATAAATAATATATTTTTACCATTTAATATAATGTATATCATTAGCATTGATTTTACCTTGAATTCGTAGGTTAAATCAATTCAATCTTTTGCAATGTTTTAAAGAAAAACCCATTTTCTTTCGACAAAAAGATTAATTTCAATTTAATTTATTCAACTTTTGTGTATTGAATTTGTAAAAATGGATTCCATATTTGGAATCAGTGGGTCCAAATTATGTTAATAAGATACTTTTATATTTTTGGGCATTGTGAATAGTAACTACTGTAAATTTTATTTACTATAGTTAAAGGTAAATCGGGTAATTAAGGGTAAATATAAGATTATAAAATTAACCTAACACTTGTAAAAATCATATTGGATGGCTAAAAGTAGACCCATATAAACTAAGGGTCGGATTAGATTCATTTTATGGACTTTCGTCCATGAAAATAATTTAATTATTATTAAAATCAAAGAATGTGACAACATGTCACTTTCTTAAATCTTATAAGTATAATAATTTTAATTTAGTGATAAACTTCATGAAACTTAGAACATGAATAGTCTCCAGAAATATAATACAATTATCTACATCATAGGAATTTATTAATAATTTTTAGGGATTAAATAATTATCATTTATTATGACACAAAGATGATGCAGTAATTGTCTTATTAATGAAATATTGACATAATTGATGTTATAAATGCCCAAATAAATGTAATTTGAGACTTTTTATGACTTAAATTAATTTTCTAGGTTAATATGACATGTTATTGTTGATATAAGTAACTTGTTTAGAACCTATAATTATTTTATAAATTTCATAAAAATCATGTACCAAATAGTGTCAAAATTGACATAAATTAGTTTTTAAAACACATATTATATTATTAATTGTTATTTTATTCCTAAAAATATAAGTTTTGTCCAAATGTCTTATATAAGGTTATATATATTAATAATAAACAACTTGGGATTCGTTTTGCTTGATATAGTAAGTTTATTAACCATATAGTGTAAGAAAACAAAAAGACACGGTAAAAGTTAAATTATTTAACTTAGAGTTAAATCTAATTGATAAGGTTAAAATAATAACCTAAACTTGTCTAAATCCTATTGGATGAGAGGATTTCGACCCAACCCAACTTTATCTTCGAAATAAGATCCTTTGGAACCATTATAAACCGAATTGGACCTTAATATAAAATAATATTTTGAGATTTTCCTAAGGTGCCCCTCTCCTCCCTTATAAAACGGCACCTCCTCCCTCTCTTCCTCACACAACTTTGAGCCTTCAAGATAGGCCAGAACCTGCCAAAATCTCTTATCCACTTCCCTAGTATCATCCTAGAGGTCCTCGTCTTCTTCAAAGACCATCCTCAGTTCATTAAGTGGAGGTTGAGAAAAGGCGCGTCAAAAAGAGGTAATATCCATTACCGATCTTTTTCAATTTCCTTCTTCTTCAACTTCTTCTTCATTAGTTGTTTCATGATAAAGTAATAACATAAGTATTTCTTATATACTGATATGTTATTATAAATATGAAACAACTCTATTTAACCTTCTATCCATCCTACGGAAAAAGGAAATCACCACACGTGCGTACGTACGGAATACCGTCTCCACGCCGTGGTGTAATCTATTTTATGCCACCACCTTAATTGGATGGGTATAATGGTGTAATGAGTAACTATATATTATTATTATAAAGTGATATTTATACTTAAATAGTATACATACACTTCAACACAAGTTCACGATCATGAGAACGATTTCATCGCTCGTGCGTACGTACGGACTACCGTCTCCATGACGAGATGAGATTTATTATCAACATTAACCATTCATGAATGATTATAAAGTATATATAATGAATAATAATGAAATATATGACATGTTAAATCTACTGTATTTATTTATATATATATTTATGTCATCTACTTACTTCCATTCAAGACAATAAGGAAAGGAAAACAGCGTTCATGCGTACGTACGGACTACCGTCTCCATGAACGGTGTGTTTCATTTCATTTATCTATCTATTATATATATATATACTGAATATATATGATATATAAATCATGTATTATATTCTGGAAGTATGTAAATCATGATATAAGTAATAATAATGTCAAGAACAACAAGTCCAAACACCTACGATAAATGAAACGATTTTACCCAAAACGCTTCTTTAACATGAAATTTACAAAAGAACGGGTAATATAAAGTCATAAGTGAACCATATATGAAATCATAACAATGAATATGATTCTTTAATAAGTTAATGACATTATTTAAATCATTATACAGGAGATTCGAATACGTACAAAGCATATTAGACATAAGGTAAGGGAAATATCACAATCTCATTTTTATCCGAGATTGTTTATACTTTGGTATTTACTGGGTTGTATTTTATCATCCACAACCATGTTTCCACAATATGTAATATTATTTCCATCCATCTACAATTGTTTAAATCAAATTTTACCCTTCGGTGAGTTTTTAGTAAAATATATGAAAGGAATGTTTTGTCATTTTTCGTACGAGGTACTTTTTGACTTTTCCGAAAAAAGTACGAGAAGAATGTTTTTTTTAACTTATACGACATGAATGGATTTTTAAAACATTATTTCCAAGAATCTTCCTTTATAAGTTTTCAAGTTTATTTTTAATCAACTTCTTTTAGTTTAGAATTGTATGACATGTTATGAAAGGAAAAGTGTTTTTGAAGTAGAAATGATATTTTCCTCAAGAATGGAGTTCAAGTGTTTTATCAAAATTATTTTCCATCTAAGATAATAAAGGGTTATGTTTTCATCCCTATTATTACATTTATTTGATTATGTTGTGATGGAATTATTTTTATGAATTCCTTGATCTTATGTGAATTGTTTTATGATGTCATGATGTTTAAGATTCCCATTTTTATTACATGGGTTATGCAATGATGTATGATTTATGATTTTGTGGCACACATAAGAATGATATCATTATGAGATGGGTGGGACCTATATCTCCCTCCAATGCATTGGGTAAAGATTTTATATCTCATGATATAGACATGGCTGGAACGGTAGGTTATACTGGTTCAGTGAAACAGGACTGAAACGAGGGTGACTCGGTTCAGAAATGGACTTTCTCCACCAAGATAGTCTTGGAAATGAGTCTTGACTAATAAGATATGATTCTGTATGATTATGTGTGTATGACAAAAAGTTTCATGTTTTATGTTATGATTATTGGGATTACATTTCACTACTATGATTTATCCCATGTTATGAAATTATGATCTCTTTTGCAGGTTAAGATTTCCAAAAGATATGTTTTTATGAATATGACGTAATTGATATTTCTTTTCTTTACCCTTACTGAGCATTTGAACTTACCCTTTTAGGTTTTCTTTTCCCTAGGACATAAAATAAAGGATTTAGGTTTTAAAAAAAGAAGATCTTTATGGGAGATGTTGAAGATCTTTCACCACGATTAGAAGATTATATTCCGAGTTTCCAAAGACATTAAACTATTACGGTCCTTGTGTGTCTATTTTTCTTATGTATTAAGTATTCCACAAAAGTAATGTAATGTCCATGTACGTCAAGCTTCGGGTCTCTACAATTACACATGTGGATTCTTATGTTTATCAAATCTGGTAAGGAAATAGTCTAAAATCTGGTGTGGATTATATTTTCATATAGTTTAACATCATTCAACAGGGACATGGAGCTAGATAATTTTATTTCATTCATATCAGAGGTTGTGGGGGCTATACATATGGAGATAATCTCTATGTGGGAGAGGAAGATCTAGAAAAAGGTATCTCTACAAATGATGGTTGGAAGTTTCCAACCATGGTTCCACCTTTATTTTCTACATTAACATTCCTTTCACACCTCTAGTTGGGGAATGGTGTAAACACTACTGTGGAGTAGTGGGGATTAGGTGTCCCAATGTTAGGGTGCCTATGATTAAGAGAAAAATGAATTAGGATATCAGTGATATGTGAAAAAATGTATTGTAATGGCCCATACCACACATGAAGTAAAGTGGGTAGAGAGAGTGGCTGGTTTTATCAATCACATATATATTATTGGTGAATATGAACTAGTTATATATTTTTATAGGGCCTCAATCATTCATATTTTGCGATAAGTTATTAGATGAGAGGAGGTGACATGGGGAGGCCTGGAGAATGGGATTCACAAATTTTTTGAAATCATTATATTTAGGGTTATTCTTTAAGTCTTGGGGACTCATTAAGGAACATGTTTTGTGAAATATAGTGAACCTGCATTGGTGTAAAATTCTTAGTTCCCATGGTGTTGACTCTATATCAGATAATTATCTCTAGAAAATATAAATTTCAAAAAGGGTTATCTTATTTTTTGAAGTCCATGTAACTACATGAATGGAATATCCACCATGGTTTGAGTTTCAAAAAAACCCTTTGGAGTCTCTTTCATGAAGTATGGTTACCATTATAAATCCATATCCACACATTCATGAGAAGATTATATGTTTTGCAAATTTGGAGCATTTATTGGAAGTTAAAAGGTCACATACTCATTAAAAGTCATACATGGGTAGGTATTTATTGGCCTAGAAGTTGCAAGAGAATCGATTTCATAAAAGATATAGGCCTTCTAAGAATATTATGATCTTTACAATGTTATGGGGTTCCACAAACTGGAGTTACTCTATGTACAGTTTACTTCCTCAGGCTCAGTGTGACTAGTGACTTACACAATGTTTAGTTACGTTGCGTAGAGGATAACAATTAATGATATAGGAGGCTAGTGACTTCTATGATCAAGAATTACAATATGTGGTGGTTACCAACTTCGGCTCTATTCTTCCCATGATTTCCATGAATTGGAGCTCTTACTGATGATTTTGATCATTGGGAACTAGGTCCTTAACTGGATATTTGAGCCAGTAGACAAGATTTTTTTGATTAGGTCACCCCTTTTTTAACCTATACCATGAAACATTATTTTTGGTGTAAAAATGAACAGATTGGAAATAATATAAATTATATTTATTTATTCTTAGGTAATACAAATGTTATGTGAATAACAATTATATTAATATTAAGACATGGAGTTCACTAAGAATAAAGGAGATATAAGGGAATTGTGTTAAATTTCCCAACCCTAAAACAACCATAATAAATATCTAATTATATCAACTATTAAAAGCCTTTTTTTGTGAAGAAAAAATAAAGAGAAGAACTCTCAAGATATTGAGAGTGCTATATAGATCTAAAGTGTTCTACATCCCCATCTTCTCTCAATCCAATGGGAGAAAATTTATATTTCTTCAAGATAGTTCTATTATGACCAACCAAGAACACCACAATCAATCAAGATCATCCATTCCGGAACATGAAAATCATATTATGAAGATTAGTGATTGTAGTGCACATATGGATCACTAGTATATGGATTTTGAATTTTGAAACTATGAAGCAATGGTTCCATCACATGATCGAGTAAATCATATCATCAATGAAGTAAGAATCTAAATTTTAGGTAATTCAAGACATTCTCATAAATTAATTATAAATTTTATGTGAAGATCCTCCTCTTCCAATTCAGAAACTTAACAAAGACATGTAATATATTGATTTTATTGGTCACCATGTTATTTTTCATCCATAATAATTAATATTAAGTAATTGATAATAAAAATCCATGTTTCATGTTCCATACATGAAACTGAACTATACATTGAACCTTAACATTTTCATGATTTCAATTTATTTCCCAGAATAAAATATGGAATGATGGAATTATGATGGCCTCCATGTTCACATTTATTTAGTTTGTTTATTTTATCTTTATTATATGGTTGGTTCATTTACCCCATAATGCTTTTGGTAATATGTTATATCTCTTGAGACAATGTGTAGGATAGATTATGTTTTCTCACAATTTAATGTGTGGAAATAATTGTCTAATTTCACAAATTTTGTGGTACTTATTGTCTATTTGAAAATATATTTTATGGAATTTTATAGGTTTGTTGACAAAATAATGTGTGGGAATGATTTTTTTCTTATAATAATGTTAGGAATAGATATCATTAGGTTTGTTCACAATATAATCAGTGTGCATGATCTTTTTTTCTCTAAAAATAATTAATGTACAACATTGGGATTGATCACTATGTAAGGAATTAAATTGAATTTTTTTACTTAAAATTAAATCATTGTTATCATTAGGTTTAATCATAACAAAATGTGTGGGGATGATTTTGTTTTCTCACAAGATGATGTGTAAACAAGATTTTGTTTGGTAGTGTTTATGATGTAATGTTTGTATATGATCTGATATTATATATTACAGTATGATTCATGAAAATGACTGTGTTTATCTATGTCCACTAGATTATGTCACTACTAGAAATCCAGTATTTCCCAACGGTTTAGAACCGTTGGGAAAGGCTGCAGAACCATTGGTATATGTTATACCAACGGTTCTGCAAACCGTGGGGAAGTAAGCTGTTGGGAAAGGCTTTTCCCAACGGTTTACAGAGAACCATTGGGATAGGTTAGAAAAAATCAACCTATCCCAACGGTTCTGCCAAACCGTTGGGAAAGGCCATTCCCAATGGTTTGGCCCGTTGGGAAATCAACAGAGAAATTCTTTCCCAACGGTTTACAAACCGTTGGGAAAGGTTTTTACGAACGGTTCTTGAACCCTTGGTAAAAATGATCATTCAACAGGATATCCCAACGGTTTCAAACCGTTGGGATAGGTTGTTTTTACCAACGGTTCCTTGAACCGTTGGTAAAAACAGCTACATAGAGCCTATGCCAACGGTTTTCAAACCGTTGGCATAGGATTTGCTGTGCAAATTGCACAGCAGCCTGCAATTTGCACAGCAGGTCTCGGTTTCAATTCAATTTTCAATCCAATTATGCCCTCGTTTTCAATTAATTTTTCAATCCAATTATTGTACCTGTAACACATATAATGCATACATATAGAGAACAAACCAACACATACAAATAATGCAAACCAACCAACCAACACATATAATGCATCCTGAAAATATACACATCCATAATTAAAGTAGAATTCATAACATAATTATAAACATACATAATTCATTTAGAATTCATTTTAAAATTTAGATGACAATCATATGTGGAATCCGGAATTCAATTCATAATTTGATTGGTTTTTCATATACCATATATTTTTAATAGAAATGATATCCATTTTAAACAAAATACATACATCTGGATTGATACCGGTCACACTGTGCCTCAGATTTAGGCGAGGTTAACTCGTACACGTCACAAATGACCCATTGATCGTTGTCCTAAAGTATCAACATATTCCGAAATCGTTTGGTCGGTTTTCCGTATGTCAGTTGTTGTTTTCACTTAAAATTAAGTGTTTTTTAAATAAAAGAGAGACACTTTGAATGGTGTCGGCTACACCGCGCCTCGTATTGAGGCGGGGTTAACTCGTACACATCACAAATGACCCATGGATTGTTGTGCTAAAATATAAACACAATCAGAATGCGTTTGGTTGGTTTTCCGTATGAATTTAAAATGTAGTCCATTTTAAAGAAAAGAGATACACTTAGAGTGGTCTCGGCCAAACCGCGACTCGGATTGAGGCGTGGTTGACTCGTACACGTAACATATGACCCATGAATCGTTGTCCTAAATATTCAACAGATTCCGAATGCGTTTGGTCAGTTTTTCATATGTCAGTTGTTTATTTCACTTATAATCTTGTCCATTTTAAACAAAAGAGACACAGTCAGAGTGGTACCAGCCACACCGCATCTCGGATTTAGACGGGGCTGACTCTTACACGTCTCAAATGACCCATGGATCATTTTCCTAAAGTATCAACACAATTCGAATGCGTTTGGCCGGTTTTCCGTATGTCAGTTGATGTTTTTCACTTAAAATGATGTCCTTTTGAAACCAAATACATACACTTTGAGTTGTGCCGGCCACACTATGCCTCGGATTGAGGTGGTGTTGACTCGTACACATCACATATAACCCATGGATCGTTCTCCTAAAGTTTCAATGGAAACCGAATGCGTTTTGTCAGTTTTCCGTATGTACTTAAAATGTTGTCCATTTTAAACAACAAAAAGTCACTTAGAGTGGTCCCGACCACACTTAGATGACAATTAAATTAGAATTCATAACGTAATTATAAACGTACATAATTCATATAGAATTCAATTTAAAATTTAGATGACAATTATATGTGGAATCCGAAATTCAATTCATAATTTGATCGGTTTTTTCTATACCATATATTTTTTCCTCAAATGATGTCCATTTTAAACAAAATACATACACCTGAAGTGATACCGGCCACACCGCACCTCAGATTGAGGCGGGGTTGACTTGTACACGTCACATTTGACCCATGGATCGTTGTGCTAAAGTATCGACACAATCCGAATGCGTTTGGTCGGTTTTCCGTATGCCAGTTGATGTTTTTCACTTAAAATGACGTCCTTTTGAAATAAAAGACAGACACTATGAGTGGTGCCGACCACACCACATCTCCAATTGAGGCGGGGTTGATTCGTACACGTCACATATGACCCATGGATCGTTCTCCTAAAGTTTAAATGGAAACCGAATGCGTTTGGTCGGTTTTCCGTATGTACTTAAAATGTTGTCCATTTTAAACAAAAGAGTGACACTTAGACTAATCCTGACCACACCGCGACTCAGATTCATCCCGGGTTGGCTCGTACATGTCACATATGACCCATGGATCGTTGTGATAAATTATCAAAAGATTACGAATGCGTTTGGTCGGTTTTGCGTATGCCAGTTGTTCTTTTCATTTATAATCATGTCCATTTTAAACAAAAGAGACAGAGTTAGAGCGGTGTCGGCCACACCGAATCTCGGATTAATACGGGGTTGACTTGTACACGTCACATATGACTCATGGATCGTTGTGCTAAAGTATCGATAGAATCTGAATGCGTTTGGTCGTTCTTCCGTATGTCAGTTGATGCCTTTCACTTAAAATGAAGTCCTTTTGAAACAAAAGACGGACACTTTGAGTGGTGTCAGCCGCACCGCATGTCGGATTGGGGCGGGGATGATTCGTACACGTCAAATATGACCCATGGATCGTTCTCCTAAAGTTTCAACGGAAACCGAATCCGTTTGGTCGTTTTTCCGTATGTACATAAAATGGTGTCCATTTTAAACAAAAGAGAGTCACTTAGACTTATCGTGGCCACACCGTGACT
This sequence comes from Viscum album, assembly GCA_963277665.1. Classification (NCBI taxonomy): domain Eukaryota; kingdom Viridiplantae; phylum Streptophyta; class Magnoliopsida; order Santalales; family Viscaceae; genus Viscum; species Viscum album. Next base: position 750,189,907 of record OY728123.1, on the reverse strand, counting down.
CAGATTCATCCCGGGTTGGCTCGTACACGTCACATATGACCCATGGATTGTTGGGATAAATTATCAACAGATTCAGAATGCGTTTGGTCGGTTTTCCTTATGTCAGTTGATGCTTTTCACTTAAAATGACGTCATTTTGAAACAAAAGACGGACACTTTGAGTGGTACTGGCCACACCACATCTCCGAATTGAGCTGAAACCATCGTGCAACATTCTAATTATTATTTTTGACGTGTACACGCAGACGGCACGTCAATCGGACGTGCGGTTTGCGCGGTACGACTCAATATTCGTGTTTTAAGTGATGCGCGCGCTTCGTAAACGCGCGTGAGGGGGGTCCAAACAGGCCGAACGAAGTCGGAATGGCCTGAAATCAGAAGGAAAATATGGGAGAGTGATTTATGAAGTGGTCGAGCAGACGGCACGTCAATCGGACGTGCCATGTGCCCGCGGTGACCGACAACGCAGTTCTGGTGTCATAAACGGCCAAAACGGGCGTCCAACGGTCAAATTCATAGCGGATGATCTCAGATTGAGCTGAAACCACCGTGCAACATTCTAATTATTATTCGTGACGTGTACGCGCAGACGGAACGTCAATCGGACGTGCGGTTTGCGCGGTACGGCTCAATATTAGTGTTTTAAGGGATGCGCGCGCTTCGTAAACGCGCGTGAGGGTGGTCCAAACGGGCCGAACGATTTCGGAATGGCCTAAAATCAGACGACAAATACGGGTGAGTGATTTATGAAGTGGTCGAGAAGACGGCAAGTCAATCAGACTTGCCGTGTGCCCGCGGTGACCGACATCGTAGTTCTGGTGTCATAAACGGCCAAAACGGGCGTCCAACGGTCAAATTCATAGCGGATGACCTCGGATTGCCCTGAAACCACCGTGCAACATTCTAATTATTATTCATGACATGTACGCATAGACGGCACGTCAATCGGACGTGCGGTTTGCGCTGTACGGCTCAATATTCGTGTTTTAGGTGATGCGCGCGCTTCGTAAACGCGAGTGAGGGGGGTCCAAACGGGCCGAACGAAGTCGGAATGGCCTGAAATCAGACGAAAAATATGGGAGAGTGATTTATGAAGTGTTCAAATAGACGGCACGTCAATCGGACGTTCCGTGTGCCCGCGATGACCGACAACGCAGTTCTGGTGTCATAAACGGCCAAAACGGGCGTCCAATGGTCAAATTCATAGCGGACGACCTCGGATTGACCTAAAACCACCGTGCAACATTCTAATTATTATTCGTGACCTGTACGCGCAGATGGAACGTCAATCGGACGTGCGGTTTGCGTGGTACGGCTCAATATTCGTGTTTTAAGTCATGCGCGCGCTTCGTAAACGCGCGTGAGGGGGGTCCAAACGGGCCGAACGAAGTCGGAATGGCCTGAAATCAGACGAAAAATACGGGAGAGTGATTTATGAAGTGTTCGAGCAGACGGCACGTCAATCGGACGTGCCGTGTGCCCGCGGTCACCGACAACGCAGTTCTGGTGTCAAAAACGGCCAAAACGGGCGTCCAACGGTCAAATTCATAGCGGACGACCTCGGATTGACCTGAAACCACCATGCAACATTCTAATTTTTATTCTTGACTTGTACGCGTAGACGGCACGTCAATCGGACGTGCAGTTTGCGCAGTACGACTCAATATTTGTGTTTTAAGTGATGTGCGCGCTTCGTAAACGCGCGTGAGGGGGGTCCAAACGGGCCGAACGAAGTCGGAATGGCCTGAAATCAGACGAAAAATTCGAGAGAGTGATTTCTGAAGTGGTCGAGCAGACGGCATGTCAATCGGACGTGCCGTGTACCCGCGGTGACTGACAACGCAGTTCTGGTGTCACAAACGGCCAAAACGGGCGTCAAACGGTCGAATTCATAGCGGACGACCTCCGAATGAGCTGAAACCACCGTGAAACATTCTAATTATTATTCGTGACGTGTACGCGCAGACGGTACGTCAATCGGACATGCGGTCTGCGCTGTACGGATCAATATTCGTGTTTTAAGTGAGCGCGCGCTTCGTAAACGCGCGTGAGGGTGGTCCAAATGGGCCGAACGATTTTGTAATGGCATGAAATCAGACGACAAATACGGGTGAGTGATTTATGAAGTGGTCGAGCAGACGGAACGTCAATCGGACGTGCCGTGTGCCCGCGGTGACCGACAACGTAGTTCTGGTGTCATAAACGGCCAAAACGGGCGTCCAACGGTCAAATTCATAGAGGACGACCTCAGATTGACTTGAAACCACCGTGAAACATTCTAATTATTATTTGTGACATGTACACACAGACAGCATGTCAATCGGACGTGCGGTTTGCGCTGTACGGCTCAATATTCGTGTTTTAAGTGATGCGCGCGCTTCGTAAACGCGCGTGAGGGGGGTCCAAATGGGCCGAACGAAGTCGGAATGGCCTGAAATCAGACGACAAATATGGGAGAGTGACTTATGAAGTGGTCGAACAGACAGCACGTCAATCGGACGTGCCGTGTGCCCGCGGTGACCGACAACGCAGTTCTGGTGTCATAAACGGCCAAAACGGGCGTCTAATGGTCAAATTCATAGCGGACGACCTCGGATTGACGTGAAACCACCGTGCAACATTCTAATTATTATTCGTGACCTGTACGCGCAGACGGCACGTCAATCGAACGTGCGGTTTGCACAGTACGGCTCAATATTCGTGTTTTAAGTCATGCACGCGCATCGTAAACGTGCGTGAGGGGGGTCCAAACGGGGCGAACGAAGTCGGAATGGCCTGAAATCAGACGAAAAATACGGGAGAGTGATCTCTGAAGTGGTCGAGCAGACGTCATGTCAATCGGACGTGCCGTGTTCCCGCGGTGACTGACAACGCAGTTCTGGTGTCATAAACGGCCAAAACGGGCGTCAAACGGTCAAATTCATAGCGGACGACCTCGGATTGAGCTGAAACCACCGTGAAACATTCTAATTATTATTCGTGACGTGTACGCGCAAACGGAACATCAATCGGACGTGCGGTTTGCGCGGTACGGCTCAATATTCATGTTTTAAGTGATGTGCGTGCTTCATAAACGCGCGTGAGGGTGGTCCAAACGGGCCGAACGATTTCAGAATGGCCTGAAATCAGACGAAAAATACGGGTGAGTGATTTCTAAAGTGGTCGAGGAGACGGCACGTCAATTGGACGTGCCGTGTGCCCGCGGTGACCGACAACGCAGTTCTGGTGTCATAAACGGCCAAAACGGGCGTCCAACGGTCAAATTCATAGCGGACGACCTCGGATTGACCTGAAACCACCGTGCAACATTATAATTATTATTCGTGACTTGTACGCGTAGAAGGCACGTCAATCGGACGTGCGGTTTGCGTGGTACGGCTCAATATTCGTGTTTTAAGTGATGCGCGCGTTTCGTAAACGCACGTGAGGGGGGTCCAAATGGGCCGAACGAACTCGGAATGGCCGGAAAACAGACGAAAAATACGGGAGAGTGATTTATGAAGTGGTCGAGCAGACGGCACGTCAATCGGACGTGCCGTGTGCCTGCGGTGACCGACAACGCAGATCTGGTGTCAAAAACGGCCAAAACGGGCGTCCAACGGTCAAATTCATAGAGGACGACCTCAGATTGAGCTGAAACCACCGTGAAACATTCTAATTATTATTAGTGACGTGTACGCGCAGACGGTACGTCAATCGGACGCGCGGTTTGCGCGGTACAACTCAATATTCGTGTTTTAAGTGATGTGTGCGCATCGTAAACGCGCGTGAGGGTGGTCCAAACGGGCCGAATGATTTCGGAATGGCCTGAAATCAGACGACAAATACGGTTGAGTGATTTCTGAAGTGGTTGAGCAGAAGGCACATCAATCGGACATGCCGTGTGCCCGCGGTGACCGACAACGCAGTTCTGGTGTCATAAACGGCCAAAACGGGCGTGAAATGGTCAAATTCATAGAGTACGACCTTGGATTGAGCTGAAACCACCGTGAAACATTCTAATTATTATTCGTGACGTGTACGCGCAGACGACACGTCAATCGGACGTGCGGTTTGCGCGGTACGGCTCAATATTCGTGTTTTAAGTGATGCGCGCGCTTCGTAAACGCGCGTGAGGGTGGTCCAAACAGGCCGAACGATTTCGGAATGGCTTGAAATCAGATGACAAATACGGGAGAGTGATTTATGAAGTGGTCGAGCAGACGGCACGTAAATCGGACGTTCCGTGTGCCCGCGGTGACCGACAACGCAGTTCTGGTGTCACAAACGGCCAAAACGGGCGTCCAACAGTCAAATTCATAGAGGACGACCTCGGATTGACCTGAAACCACCGTGAAACATTCTAATTATTATTCGCGACTTGTACGCGCAGACGGCACGTCAATCGGCCGTGCGGTTTGCGCGGTACGGCTCAATATTCGTGTTTTAAGTGATGTGCGCGCTTCGTAAACGCGCGTGAGGGGGGTCCAAACGGGCCGAACGAAGTCGGAATGGCCTGAAATCAGACAAAAAATTCGGGAGAGAAATTTATGAAGTGGTCGAGCAGACGGCACGTCAATCGGACGTGCCGTGTGCCCGCGGTGACCGACAACGCAGTTCTGGTGTCATAAACGGCCAAAACTGGCGTCAAACGGTCAAATTCATAGCGGACGACCTCAAAATGAGCTGAAACCACCGTGCAACATTCTAATTATTATTCGTGATGTGTACGCGCAGACGGCACATCAATCGGACGTGCGGTTTGTGCGGTACGCCTCAATATTCGTCTTTTAAGTGATGCGTGCGCTTCGTAAACGCGCGTGAGGGGGGTCCAAATGGGCCGAATGAAGTCGGAATGGCATGAAATCAGACGACAAATACGGGTGAGTGATTTATGAAGTGGTCGAGCAGACGGCACGTCAATCGGACGTTCTGCGTTCCCGCGGTGACCGACAACGCAGTTCTGGTGTCATAAACGGTCAAAACGGGCGTCAAACTGTCAAATTCATAGCGGACGACCTCAGATTGAGATGAAACCACCACGAAACATTCTAATTATTAATCGTGACATGTACTCACAGACGGCACATCAATCGGACGTGCGGTTTGTGCGGTACGGCTCAATATTAGTGTTTTAAGTGATGCGTGCGGTTCGTAAACGCGCGTGAGGGTGGTCCAAATGGGCCGAACGATTTCGGAATGGCCTGAAATCAGACGGCAAATACGGGTGAGTGATTTATGAAGTGGTCGAGCAGACGGCACGTCAATCAGACGTGCCGTGTGCCCGCGGTAACCGACATCGTAGTTCTGGTGTCATAAACGGCCAAAACGGGCGTCCAATGGTCAAGTTCATAGCGGACGACCTCGGATTGACCTGAAACCACCATGAAACATTCTAATTATTATTCGTGATTAGTACGCACAGACGGCACGTCAATCGGACGTGCGGTTTGCGCTGTACGACTCAATATTCGTGTTTTAAGTGATGTGCGCGCTTCGTAAACGCGCGTGAGGGGGGTCCAAACGGGCCGAACGAAGTCGGAATGGCCTGAAATCAGACGAAAAATATGGGAGAGTTATTTATGAAGTGGTCGAAAAGACGGAACGTCAATCGGACGTGCCGTGTGCCCGCGGTGACCGACAACGCAGTTCTGGTGTCATAAACGGCCAAAACGGGCGTCCAACGGTCGAATTCAAAGCGGACGACCTCGGATTGACCTGAAACCACCGTGTAACATTCTAATTATTATTCGTGACCTGTACGCGCAGACATCACATCAATCGGACGTGCAGTTTGCGCGGTACGGCTCAATATTCGTGTTTTAAGTCATGCGCGCGCTTCGTAAACGCGCGTGAGGGGGGTCCAAACGGCCCGAACGAAGTCGGAATGGCCTGAAATCAGACGAAAAATACGGGAGAGTGATTTCTGAAGTGGTCGAGCAGACGTCACGTCAATCGGACGTGCCGTGTGCCCGCGGTGACCGACAACGCAGTTCTGGTGTCATAAACGGCCAAAACGGGCGTCAAACGGTCAAATTCATAGAGGACGACGTCAGATTGAGCTGAAACCACCATGAAAAATTCTAATTATTATTCGTGACGTGTACGCGTAGACGTCACGTCAATCGGACGTGCGGTTTGCGCGGTACGGCTCAATATTCGTGTTTTAAGTGATGCGCGCGCTTCGTAAACGCACGTGAGGGTGGTCCAAACGGGCCGAACGATTTAAAAATGGCCTGAAATCAGACGACAAATACGAGTGAGTGATTTCTGAAGTGTTCAAGGAGACGACACGTCAATCGGACGTCCCGTGTGCCCACGGTGACCGACAACGCAGTTCTGGTGTCATAAACGGCCAAAACAGGCGTCCAACGGTAAAATTCATAGCGGACGACCTCAGATTGACCTGAAACCACCGTGCAACATTCTAATTATTATTCGTGACTTGTACGCGCAGACGGCACGTCAATCGGACGTGCGGTTTGCGCGGTACGGCTCAATATTCGTGTTTTAAGTGATGTGCGCGCTTCGTAAACGCGCGTGAGGGGGGTCCAAACGGGCCGAACGAAGTCGGAATGGCCTGAAATCAGACGACAAATACGGGAGAGTGATTTATGAAGTGGTCGAGCAGACGGCATGTCAATCGGACATGCCGTGTGCCCGCGGTGACCGACAACGCAGTTCTAGTGTCATAAACGGCCAAAACGGGCGTCCAACGGTCAAATTCATAGCGGACGACCTCGGATTGACCTGAAACCACATTTTCAAGTCGCGGTCTACTATCTGATGCACTGGCAGAACAATCTGTTGTGGCAGTAACCATAATACCATCATGTTGTGTTCTCATGTTTTTGGCTCGTTCAGTGACAATAAATCTGTACCCATTGATAACAATTGATTTACAGTCACGAACCACGGTATTAGGACCAAAAGCCAAAGCTCTTATTTCCTCAGAGACAGAGTCAGCATACAAACTCAATACCTGCAATATAAATGACAGTTAAACTTAAGTAAATATTGAAATAATTAATTTAAACAGTAATATTTTTACCTTCAATTTTAACCAAGCAGAAAACTCTTTTCTATGCAAAGTCTCTCTCCTTCTCAAAGATAATGAACGATGCTTCCTATTTATTATTGTTTTATGTTCCCTTTAGATAAAGAAATATTAATAGTTTAACAGATATATATGTAAGATATAAATATTCAATTTTGTTACCTGATATAGTCATCGAACAAATCACAGTTGAACAAAACTGTGCGATGTGCCATCTCCCGCTCTTCATGGCTTAATGTCTTCAATGTATATGATCCAGGAATTCCTCCTATTTGAGGAAGTGATGGAAAACTGGGTTCAATTTGCTCATATTGTTCTTCTTCATTTCTCATTGGTCTGTTCATTCTTGTAGTAAGATCAGACAAATACATTGAACAGAAATCCATACATTCTTGAGCTAAGTAACCGTTCACGATAGAACCTTCGGGATGATTCTTGTTTTGAACATAAGACTTTAATGTGAACATATTTCTTTCAATTGGATACATCCAAAGAAAAGTAACAGGTCCTCCGAGAAGTTTTTTAGTTGGAATATGGACAGTCAGATGCAGCATGCATGGGAAAAATGATGGGGGAAATATTTTCTCCAACTCACACAAAATTAATGGGGCATCTGTCCACATTTTTTTGCAAGAAAGACTTGGACAACTTCTTAGCACAAAGATCTCTAAACAAATGGCACAACCGAATAACACCCACCCTTACATTATTGGACAAAAGATGACGGATTTCTATTGGAAGCAACTCATGCAGTAGAACGTGATAATCATGAGTCTTCAAAGATTTTAGCTTCAACTCTCTTCTGTTGACCCATTTAGATATGTTGCTTGAATATCCATCAGGAACTCTAATAGTCTCTAATACTTCCAAAAATTGTTTTTTTTTTCAGTAGGTGTCATCACATAAGAAGCACATGGAAGTTGCCATTTATTTTCACTGATACGCACAGGATGCAATTCGGGTATGATGCCCCAATCCACCAAGCCACGTCGAGATCGTAAATCATCTTTTTTCTTCCCCTTGACATTTAGAAGAACTGAAAGCAACATTTCACATATATTCTTTTCAATATGCATTACGTCTAAGAAATGACGTAGCAAATTGGTTGACCAATAAGGCAAATCAAAAAAGATACTCCTCTTCCTCCAATTGTAACAGGTTTCTGTGGAAACATTCCTTCTCTTTCCAGATTTCATTTGACCCTTCCCGAACGAAAAACTGAAATCTTTCAATTCATTAAGCACATCAGTTCCAGACATACGCTGAGGTGGATCATCGGTCTCTATAGTATTATCAAATCTTCGACGATTCATACTATATGGATGATCATTTGGAAAAAATCGTCGATGTCCCATAAAACTGAAACTACAACGATGTTTCAGTCTTCTGGATCGTGTATTCTTTATACAAACTGTACATGACAGTTTTCCCTTCGTGCTCCATCCAGACATCATTGCATAAGCCGGAAAATCATTTATCGTCCACATAAGCTCAACACGCATCTGAAATATGTCTTTCGAACATGCATCGTATGTGCGCACACCCACATCCCAAAGAAGTTTCAACTCTTTTATTAAAGGTTGCATGTATACATCAATATCAATGTCGGGATCAGAAGGACCAGATATGAGTATAATCATGAAAGTGAAAGATTTTTTCATACACAACCATGGGAGAAGATTACAAATGTGTATAAAAACTGGACATGTGTTGTGCGAAGTAAGCATCTGCCCAAAAGGATTAAAACCGTCGCATGAAAGACCCAGCCTCACATTACACACGTCAGCTACAAAATCAGGATGTCCAGCATCAAATCTCTTCCATGCAAATCCATCTACAGGATGAACCAATTAATCATTAGTCTTCTTTCTCTCGGTATCATGCCATCTCATTTTTATTGATATGTCATCAGACATAAAAAGATTCTGGAGTCTGGGGATCAATGGAAAGTGCCACATTACTTTCTGTGGAACGTGGGATGGTGTTCCATCAGATTTTGACTTCCAGCGGGATGTGACACATTTTATACATTCATTTCGTTCAGCGGTTTCTTCCCAGAATAAACTGCAATCTTTCGGGCAAGCATGAATTTTGTTTCTGGAAAATCCAAGTTCTTCAACTAACATCCATGCCATATAGTGGTTTGAGGGAATATCTGCATCATCTGGAAGTAAATCCTTCAAGAGGGTATGAATGTAATCGATTTCTGTATTATAAATCCCATACATAGTTTTTCCATGAAACAATTGGATTAAAAATTCCAGCCTTTTCATTTTATCTCATTGTCGATATACTGGAGTCGTGGCAGCATCATTCAATTTTTTCACCCTATCAATATCATCATTTTCACTAGATGCATGAGATGTCCTCATATCGACGTCTTCTTGAGTCGAAATCCTTTCTTTTTCATGATGACGAATAAACGGAAACTGATCATCTAACAAATTCTCCATTCCAGTCCATTCATTTCAATCATCACCAATTTGAGATTTCATTTTCTCCCCATTGTGATACCACACAAAGTAGTTTTCTTGAAAACCATTTTTGGTTATGTGGTAGCTGACTTCTTCACGACTCAACCAAGGTCTACCAACACAATTGGAACATGGGCAGTGTATGCGACCACTATCTGAAGCACTGTGAAATGCAAAATCTATAAAGCTCTCCAAATTGTTTTGAAAATCTCTTGAGATACGATCGGTTTCATACATCCAACTTTTGTCCATTCTGTAAAAATAATTCATATAAGTCATTTTGTCATAAACAATTCAATAGGATTGAACTTTAATAGAAAATACATTTATGTAAATGATAAAGGAAGAAAATAATCATGGTATCAACTACACATGTGAAAAAAACATACTAATGTGTTATTGAAAAAATGTAAAACCAACAAGAACTTAATGTGTTATCACATCAGAGCATGCCTCATCCCATAACCATATTAGTAGGGTATCCTCATATGCGATTTACCTTTTTGAATTAATATGCACTTCCTCACCAGGTACCTGAGTAGATTTCATAGATATAATCATCTCACATCTTGTAAGGCTTCCATTATGTATGATCTGCAGAATAATTTGAGTGATCATGAATCATGCATGGGATCTTCCCATGATCACTATAGATTATGAGAAGGAATTATGATAGGTCACGTGAAGAACATCAAACACATATTTTAGATAATTTGAGACATAATATAATAAAATAATGTATAAATCTATGGAATTTGGGATAAAAGGTGGGTTGTCCACGGGGGTCGATGATGTTCGGACGGGGGGTTCGCGAGAGCACGACCACCCCCTGTGGCCAGCCCACCCACCCCCCTGGACAGCCCGCCCACCCCTCCTTGACAGCCCGGCCACCCCCGTGGACAGCCCGTCCACCCTTGTGGACAACCCTCCCACCCCCGTACCCCCCTGGACTCCCCGTACCCCCCCGGGATAGCCCCGCCCACCCTCCCAAACAGCCCACACCCCCTCCCCTGCAACCCCACCACCACCACCTAGACATACCAACCCCCCTGGACACCCCACACACCCCTCCCCCACCAGGACACCCCACCCAGACCCCCAGGACAACCCACAACCCCTGGACAGCCCCGCCCACCCCCGTGGACAGCCTTTCCCACCCCCGTGGACAGCCTCGCCCACCCCCGTGGACAACCCACCCACCCCTGTGGACGCCCCCTACCCCCTAGACATCCCACCCACCCCCGTGGACAGCCCACCCACCCCCCTCGACACCCCTTCTCCCTATGGACAGCCCCCACCCCCTTGGATAGCCCACCCACCCCCCTGGACACCCCTACCCCATGTGGCCAGCCCACTCACCCCCCCTGGACAGCCCGCCCACCCCTCCTTGACAGCCCGACCACCCCCGTGGACAGCCCGTCCACCCGTGTGGACAGCTCGCCCACCCCCGTACCCCCTGGATAGCCCCGCCCACCCTCCCAAACAGCCCACACCCCCCTTCCCTGCAACCCCACCACCACCACCAAGACATACCACCCCACCTGGACACCCCACACACCCCTCCCCCACCAGGACACCCCACCCAGACACCCAGAACAGCCCACACCCCCTGGACAGCCCCGCCCACCCCCGTGGACACCCCCTACCCCCCTAGACAGCCCAACCACCCCCATGGACAGCCCACCCACCCCCCTCGACACCCCTTTTCCCTATGGACAGCCCCCACCCCTTGGATAGCCCGCCCACCCCTCTAGACACCCCTACCCCCCGTGGCCAGCCCACCCACCCCCCTGGACAGCCCACCCACCCCTCCTTGACAGCCCGGCCACCCCCGTGGACAGCCCGTCCACCCTTGTGGACAACCCGCCACCCCCGTACCCCCCCTGGACACCCCGTACCCCCCTGGATAGCCCCGCCCACCCTCCCAAACAGCCCACACCAACTCCCCTGCAACCCCACCACCACCACCTAGACATACCACCCCCCTGGACACCCCACACACCCCTCCCCCACCAGGACACCCCACCCAGACCCCCAGGATAGCCCACACCCCCTAGACATCACCGCCCACCCCGTGGACAGCCTTTCCCACCCCCGTGGACACCCCCGCCCACCCCCGTGGACAACCCACCCACCCCCGTGGACACCCCCTACCCCCACAATCCATTATCCAAAACATATCAAATTGGTTTGAACACAGTCCATAATTCCCACAATCCATTATCCAAAACATGTAAACGTCCCAACTCTGATTTACATGTTTTGAACACTCTCCTTCCAAACATAGAATACAAAAACATTAAAGAAGTCTTCACAAACACAAACAATATCCTATTTAGATATTAATTTCAATAATCAATTAAACCACCAACACCTGGAAAAAATATATTCATTAAAACAACTACAACAATATGGTTGAGATCAAATTTTACATATTTGTATGGGGGTGTACCTGTTGGGATGGGGGGTGTTGGTGTTCGGATTCGTGAGAGCAGTGGAGTCGGATGGGGTTCACAAGAGCACTGGAGCGAATAGATTAGGGCTATGTCCGAATGGGGAGAGGAGATCGCAATCTGAAATTTGGGGGAAACCTTTTCCAATGGTTTAGAAAAACCGTTGGCAAAGGCACACATTTCCCAACGGTTCACTGGAACCGTTGGGAAATGTGTGAGTTTAGCACCCCTTTCCCAACGGTTCCAGTGAACCGTTGGGAAAGGTGTGAGTTTTTCCCAACGGTTCCACTGAACCGTTGGGAAATGTGTGATTTTAGCACCCTTTCCCAACGGTTCCGGTGAACCGTTGGGAAAGGGTCCACCAAAATTCTCTTTTCCAATGGTTTTCTTAAACCGTTGGCAAAGGCTCACTATACCAACAGTTTAAGAAAAACGTTGGTATACTGTCGTTGGGAAAAGACTAAATTCCAGTAGTGTGTGTGGAAATTATTGTGTTTAATAATGTTTACAAGATGATGTGTGGAAATGAATGTGTTTCTCTGTGAACACATGATTATTTGTGGACATGAACACATTTAGATTCGTTAACAAGATGATGTGTGGATATGATTTAATATATATATGTTCAAAATATAATGTTTGGACATGATTGTTTATACCTATGTTCATAAATTAATCCATAGACATGACTATGTTCCGATATTTTCAGAAGATGAAGAATGGAAATTTTTTCATTTAACTATATTTACTAGAGTATGAATGGACAAGATTATTACTAGATATTTTCATATTATAATGATTTTTTATTCATATATTTATTAAACATTCATATGATTATGATGTCTTTTATGGATTATTCACCTAGGTTTCAACCCTCATATTACTCATGTATTATTTTATACCAAACATTTTATTTCATGATTGAGGTCTTATGTTATTTGTTTTGTTGGGAATGAAAATATATTTAAAGGATTACTGATTATGTTATAATAACATTATTATTTTATTATCTTAACAAATGATCTTCAATTATTATATCTTATGTAAACCTTACTAAAAATATGAGATCACCTCATTCTTATGTTTACAATCTATAGGTTATTAAGATGAGTATTTTGTATGAAAATTTTAAAATGGTTTTAAATGGGAAAAATATTGGTTGTCAATGTTGAATACTCAAGTAAAAAAATAATATTATGCACCTTATTACCAATGAAACAAATACTTTGGGTTAATGGATTATGTGTGAATTGGTAAGACAAAATATTTAATGTTGGGAAAATTATATACGTTATGCTTATATTGTCTCAGATGATTTCCAAGATAGTTTATAAATTATGTGTTACTAGAATGAGATCCATGTATAATAGATTAAGAACTCTGAACATAAAATTAATGCAACCATTGAACGGATCACTACTAGGACAATATGAACTTTGCAAGATTGAAACATTTATTTCAACATTCATAGCCAAACCACACAAGTGACTAACTCAAAGTATTAATTTTAATCTAAACATAAATACCACTATTTCATATTCCATTCAAAAAAATAATTGATCCAAAACCTAAAATAATATACCCCACTATAAAAAAATTATATTTTATCCTTTCAAAAGGTGTTGTCATCCATTAGGGGAGAGAGGGTATGGAATGGAGGGACATTTTGATAACATGAAACAATTTTGCAGTCTAGATTAACCTTATAAAATAGACATAAAAATCTAATTATGGATCTAGGGTTTTGGTTTAATTTTTATGTAACAACATACCTTCCTTTGAATAAAATATTAATCATAAATAAACCCCATTCTATATAATAATATTATTATTATTTTATAGGGTTCACTAACTCACACAATGAAGAATATTATTTACTATCTTTCGAATAGAAATTCATCAACGGACACGATCATGGTCTGCTCCAACTCTTTGTAATTTATTTAATGACCGAATAAATATTTAATTAAATATTTCAGTCATCAATAAATATTTGAGATTAAGAAAAAACATATATTATTCCTTGATCATGATAATAGTATTTATACAATAAATTAAATTAAAAAAAAATTAATCAACATCAGTGAAAACAATTAGTGTATGACCCTCCAGGATTGTTTCTCATTATCATAAGGTGGGATTTAATAAATTCAAAGACAACTATATATAAATGGATCAAGACTCCCAGGATAAATAATTTAATGTTTCAATATTGACATGAAAATAAAAACTCTCATTGTGTAGTATAATACCAATGCCTTAATATTTCACAAAGGAGGTTGAAAATCTGTTTGGTCAACCTATGTGTTTGATACATATTTATTTGACTATATGAAATAAATGTTAACTTTCAAAATATAAATGGAATTTATGGACACAATTCTATACCAATAAAAGGACCAATATTTCAACTTCTATAATGCTTCCAGAGAAAAATACTTCCCCAACTAATTCATTAATATCACATCACCCATGAAACACCCAACTTATCTAACATAACTAAGAACTAGTATCATAATGTTTTAAAAAATACATATAAGTGAATTATTCATGAAATGAATTAATAATATTCTTTATGTTTGAGGACCATTTCACAAACTCAAATATATGAATATCCGATGAAACAAAAATATATGGAATTCCTACAAACGAGTTTGTTCTAATGATATCACATGTTGGAGATTACCGTGTTCAAGATTTATGAGAACAAGTATTATATTTTTATGAATAATCGCACCAAATAGTCAACAATATATGTGTCCCATAATAGTACTTTATTTGATTGTAGAACCATATTTGAGAATATCATCATGGCATTCCAAGGTTCTAGGAAAAAACTATAACCTTATTAACACAACAAATACCTTTTTACGTTTTATATTAATGTCATGTAGAATAGTGAATAATATATAATAATATATTTTATTGATATTAAAATATACCAATATACATGTAATTTTATTTTCAAATAGTTTATTCTAGAACAACTACTCTAATAATATCCCCTGTGTATTAGAGAAAGCATTTGATTCCCCTCACTCTTCCAGACATCACAAGATGATATTATTTCTCCTAGGTTAAGGCTTCATTCCAGGGTTTAACCACATGTCCTTTTGGGGATATTCTTCTCATTGTGACTTTAATTATTTTATAAATATCCATTAAAAGATGATACATCCTATGTATGTTCCTTTTCCTCTTATGTGACCTTGGCTCCTTTACAAGAACCACCTCTATAGTATTATCACAATAGATTGTGACATGATATTTACAACTAGGTACCATGTAAAGATCACAGAAAATGTTGTGAACCAAAAATATTTCATTACCTACCTCATAAGACCAAAAATATACTAAATATGTATTTTATAATATATAACCATAACCTGGTTTGTTATTTTATATATCAAAAGACCCCATTGAGAGTGAAGATGTATCACATTTTTTATTTCAAATCATATTTATTTGTTTGGAGACAGGCATCTGTATTCCCTCTGATGACTAGTACCACATCTACTACACAGAACAATAATATATCCTCAGTAAACCTCATATACATAATAATAGTCATGATTTCCATACAACTAGAATCACTAGGGTTCTCTTGATATCATAGTACCATTCTCATGGCATAGGTGAAATCTAGAATAGTACATTAACTGTCATATGTGACTGACCCAATCATAGGTGCATATGGAATCCTTTCCATCCTCTGTCTTTCCTCATGCGTTTGAGGAAACATTTTCCAACAAAGCATAATTACATGTGAAATAGTAAAAAATACCCTATTTTATTGTCCCGTACTAAATATTTTTAGTATATTATCAATATATGTCCCTTGAATTAGGCTGAGAAACTTCTTAGATCAATCACAGTGGATCTTGATCCCCAAAATATATACTACATCACCTAAGTCATTCATAGAGAATCATGTATTAAAAAAGACCTCAACATGATATAATATTGTTATTTTGTTTCCAATATGTCACATTTCAACAACATATACTATTATGAAAATGAAAACACTCCAACTAAAACACTTATAGATAGAAGGCTCACAATTTTTCTTTATAAAATTAAATTCTGTTATGGAATCATAAAACTGAATATTCAATGACCAAGATGTTTTTTCAATCCATAATGGGATATTTCAAATTCTCATACCTTGGTGGAATATTTTGGAGTCCCAAACGCATTAGGTTGTATCATATAGACATTTTCTAGAAGTTTCACATTATAGAAGGCCTTTTTGACATCCATTTTTCAAATCTATTTTTCATGGTAAGCCATAATGGAAATATTACTTATACCTCATTAAGTATACATATATATATCTAATAAAATCATTATTAAACATTATGAATTATGTGAAACCCCTCGCATCAAATGGAAATGGTCCACAAATATTCATATTAAGCAAATAATAAAGCTATTGGGCCCTTTCACCCTTTCCACTGATTGGGGATTTGGTCATTTTTATATATAAACATGTGTGTCAAAAACCAATATGTTTTCATTCACAAGAATCTATATATAAATCATGGTGTAATTTAGTCAAATGTATTTTGTTTACATGATCTATATGTAGATTCAATCATTGGGTATGGTATGAGTCAGGTGAATCAGTTTATTTATTGTTTCCCATTACCTCGTTAATTTAATAAAAAATATAAATACCATTATTTAAATATTCCCTACCCTAAAAAGTTATATCTTTATAAAAAAATCATCATTTATTCCCGAACAAGAATATAAATCCATCTGTATCATGTTTTGATACAGAAATATAGTTTTTGGTAACGAATAACACATAATAAAAACCTTTCAAAACCCAAGATCGTTCCCATCGACAATGTGAGGTGGTAGTACCCAATAGCTACAAGAACATGTTAGTCTCCCTTGGATGCCCACAAATATACCTCCCCAAAGTGAATATTATTAAATTTACTTAGTTCATATATTTTAATACATAGGTGATCGCCACAATATATTTCCAATAACCAAATTATTGAAACATATAAAATTCACTCTCTAATAAACACACATGATGCTTTCACTTACTTCTTTACATGGGTGAATTTATTCTTTAAATGGACCTTATTTCCACATGAAAAAATAATATTCAAAATACATCGATTTATCCTTGATCATTATCTTCATGTATGGGAATCACAATGAATATTCAGGGTTAGAGATCATTATTTAGCCATTCCATTTTTGCAGTATAAGGATAAAATATTTTTTTTTCAATTTTTTTCCTTAACAATATGGAGAAGAAGAGTAAGAAGATCCAGGATTTACTTATCAATGTTATTCATATTTAAATTAAAAATAACGATAGATAATGTCTAAAGAAATTAATCAAGAATGAGATCACTGCACACTTTATTTGGGAGTGTAAACAATAGAACATATAAATTCTCAATGTAGCTGACGAGTTTGACTACATGAGGTCTAGCTGATTAACCCTCTCCAAAATTTCGGTAAAATATCTCCTTTCATATATCAAACTATTCATGTATTTCTCTCTCATGGTATAAATAATTGAGATTCTTGACCATGCTTTATGAATTCATTTTTTCACGAGACTTTGTTAACTCACTAGACATAGATGATAGAATAAAACAATAAAATTAATCAACTTCATTCATTTTTTTATGTTATTTACCAACTATTCATCCCTAATCTCCTTTATATAGGGATCGGGTAGTGGGGAATCATAAACATAAGATTTTTATTCATGGTGAAACACACCATGGAGGCATCTGAACCATTAATATAATTTACTATCAGTAATGAGATGGTATTTATCCCATATTTATAGCATGGATATTATGCATGTTAAACAATGAATTATTCAAGATTTTTAAAAGATAAAATAATTAGTAATTTATTTGATGACATTTTTTCATGACATAATGAAATTAATTTAAATAAGTCTATCACAATTTTATCAAGTCTAAAATGGCATCAATAGTAAAATCAGAATGTTATGTCAAAGTAGGAATTCTATTGGAAAGGATCAATATCTCCCTTTTTTATGATTCAAATATTGTCCACATGTAACGCCCCGACCCCAGCTACCCAGAGTCGGTGCATTACTTCGTAACATTGGCATGATCACAAAGGATCAAGTCTCGAAATACCGATTAGTTTAGTAGCCTTGGAAACACTAGATACATTCATAAGTCTTTCATTACAACAAAAAGTGAAAAACTACAATAACAAAGTCTCCATAGTCCACACTCATATCCTCTTCTGACTATCCCTGCAGGTCATTCATAAAATACTTCTTCACATCCTGGAAAAAATTAAAACATTGAAAGGGGTGAGCTCAGATGCTCAGTAAGGATAACAATAATGCGGAAGCTTTCATAAATAAACATTAACATTTAAGGCAATGTATAACTAAAACAAAAGCCTTTTAAACATGAACTTCAACATAATATGTCAAAAGTAAAATGAGATAATGCCATTTACTTCTTCACATGGATATTCTACTGGTCGAATAATCACATGCAATATCAATAACCACTTTCATAATGATGGAATGTATAATGCCGGACATTCTGAAACATTTTGTCAAGGCCTCGGCCAAGACATCTAAAATGATTAAGGCCTCGGCCAAAACCATAAATCAAATTGGGAAAGGGCCTCGGCCAATTCCACGTCTAGTTGTCTCATGAGACCTACCGATGCATCGAGGAGCTATAGCGGGCTCCACCCGTCACTTATTATGTCCAATACATTCCTCATATGAATAGGTTTAAACATATCATAAACCATAACATAATCGTATCACATAAAACAAGCATAAAGGAAACATAACATTTCCATATTTCAATCACAAGATGTCAATACAACACATTGATATAATAAAAACGCTTTCAAAACCATTTTCAATACCAAAATAAAAGCAAGTTAAAACTTTGTATTTATTTTTCATTAAAAAAAAGTGATGGCTTGTAGAGGAAGCCGAAACTCAAATAATGGTCACGGCGGCGGAGAAGTCGTTGTCGCCGCATAAGTACGGAACGGAAAACATTCCCTTTTGTCGTTTAGTAAACGCTTCGTATAAAAAAGATTCCTTTTGAATAAACGTAAAAGTCAAAGGGGTTTATACATCGTATAAAAGAAGGTTGTGTATAAAACCAAATATGCCTCAATGAAAGGAGATTGAGACGAAGTCCTTAAAAAGATCATTTTTAAAATAAAATAGATCTATTATGTGTATTCACTATAGGTACACATAAAGAAAGTAAAAATACAAAATAGGACATAATAACATCATGACATAATTTGAAAGTAGGAGATTAACCCAAAGAATGGAAGTTGGGTTAAGAAATTCCCTTACAAATATCATTTAAATAAAATATATCTATTATGTGTATTCACTATAATTACACATAAAGAAAGTACAAATACAAGATATGACATAACAATATCATGACATAATTTGAAAGTAGGAGATTAACCCAAAGAATGGAAGTTGGGTTAAGAAATTCCCTTACCTTGTGTCCGACTTGACTCAACCGTTCTTTATCCTCCTGAATAATAAACTAGAGTTAATATCTACCTTATTAAGAACCATTTTCAATTTCATTATCCTTTTTATATTACTTATTACAATGTTATGAACATTATGTAATTATTTAAGTTAATAACGGTCGTTTTGTCGATCTTTGGTACTTGAGTCAAAAATAAACTTCTTATAATTACAAGTTGTTCATGTGGTGAAATATCCATTATATCCAGAATTATATTAATGATTTAGATGTCATATATATCTTATATATCCAGTATATACATTCATTTATAATATTACGTAACATTTAGAGGTAAGAAATGAAATGCACCGTTCATGGAGACGGTAAGCCGTACGTACGCATGAACGCTACTTTCATTTCAATTTCATATTTAATGGAATGAAATCATAATGATATAAATGTATAATATAATTCCAGTATAATATAGTGTATAATACCATTTACTCCATCCTTTATACATCCCACACATGGCATTAACGATTCAAATCACTTTGAGGGGGCGGTAGTCCGCACTTCCTAAAATGAAATTATCGCGTTTTACCCATAATGGAAATCATAAAGTATGCCATAAATGAGAAATACAGAAGCATAAGTAAAACAAAAACATATTATATATCATATATAAAAATAGTGACATCTTAATGGCCACCTTTGGAGGTGTTATATGAGTGTTGAACAATCATCGTTTCGTGAGGCAGAAATTCGCCATCCACAGAAACCGTATGTTCTTTAACCATTAGATGTAGGTGTGTGTAAGTGTAGCTCGAATACTTCTTATAACAACATCCTAGTATATTGAGGATACTGGTGTTGTTACAAAAGAAATGAATAAAAAGAGTTTAGGGGGTTGGAGAAGAAAAATAAAACAAAACAACATTAGAAAAGACATTACCTCAAAATCGGGTAACTCTTTTTGATTTGAGCTAAAGGCTTCCTTGGGAAGAGTTCTGCCCAAAGTGAGGTTTCTAGGAGTAAGGAAGGAATGTTGGGAGAGTATTTGGGCAGAGGTTGGCCGAGCCAAATGGCTTGATGGTGTGAATAAGGTGGAAGAGGTGGGGGCCTTTTATAAGTGGAGAGGAGGGGCACTTTTGGAAAGATTGAAATGTTACATTATTTCAAAATGCTTTTCGGATTCTAAAGGTCCCACACTTATATAATTCGAGGCTAAGGTGATAAGGTTTCGAAATCTCCTCATCCAATTGGCTTTGGACAAGTGTAAGCCTTGGATTTTACATTATCTATTCATTTTATTAAAATCGTTAAATAATGAGGTCATCGCTGCATCATAATGATGTCATAAATAATTTAATTTATTTAATGTCTAAAAATTATAAAAAAAAATACTATGATGTAGGAAATCTTTTTAGCTTTCCAATGACTATTTATAATCAAAATTTGGACTTGTATAACCCCACTTAAAAATTGTTTTAGTAAAACAATTTATGTTAGTGTCATTTTCACTTTAACATTAAATAAAAAGTAATTTATGTTATTTCCCAACAAAAGTGGATCCATGGGGTCCCCAAGTTAGGCCATGGCTTGTCTTGGTCGGCCATGACTCAACCAATGAGGTTGGGACATGTGTCTAGGTCATTTCATATTATTAATGTATTATTTATACCTTAAACTACACTAATTACCACTAATCGCGATTAAGAACTTAAAAGTTACTATTCACCAAAAAATTATTTTGATCTCATTGAACCACATTTTACTTCTTAATGACAACCATGTATGTCGGATTTTTGAAAATCAAATCACAGAAGTTGTAATATTTCATTTAAACGAAAAATCAGTTATTTAACTACCACTTAGTGGTTTCACTATTCATCAAAAATTGAAGTTTTTCAGAATAAGGCCAAAATTTCACCCTAAGCTATAATTGATATTCCGAATTCAAAAATGATGTCTATTTTACAAAATTCCAAACATATAAGTTGTATTAATTAATTTCATAATTAATTCCCGCTGTTACAACAAATAGCGTGTTTTTAAGAAACAATTTATATCAAAAGTTTGGCAATTGTTTATGTCCAATTTCAATGTTAAATTAATTCTAATGACCACCATTGGATAAAATGGTAAAAATATTTTCTAATTATACCTTAAAACCACTAAATAGTATAATTTATCTGTATAAATTATTTTGATTAAAAAAGTTGTTTTTATGTATTTTTCACTATTCATAAAAAATTAGAAGTTCTCAGAAAAATACCAAAAATTCAACATAGGCTAATTTCGATATTACGAATACAAAAATGAAGTCCATTTTGAAATATAAAATTTCTATAATTTTAAAAAGTGGTTATTACTATTCATAACGGCTATTTTGATTAGTTGCGGTGTGTTAGAACTCGAACTTGCGTACAATGCAAGCTATTGCATTATTGAATGAGAAGCGTATCGTGGAAGCTCGGGGTGTTACATTCTCCCCTCCTTCAATAAATTGCGTCCTCGCAATTTGAAATTTTTCTTTGATAATAAAAGGCTGAAAATAGAAAATACCTTTGTGGAAAACCCACATCGGAAATAAGGTTAATAAATATATAACATTAAAAGAAAGCAGGATAAGTACAAAGGTCACCCGATATAGCCCATTCTAGGATTCTATGAAAATATGGATATGGAGGAGAAACAAACCATAAAGGTTTGATGGAGAGTTATAGAAAACAGGATTAGGAGAATGTTTAACCACAAGAAAATCACAAACTTGTGATTGGTTAAACGGTCATTGAATCCCCAGTTGGAAAAGTTAACCGACAACATTTTTGTTTTAAGTTACCTTTTATAATGTTGAGGAATTTATTTATGAGATTTACTAAGAACGTAAGGGAATATACATACTTGTTATGTATACTTTCATTCGTTAATAAATTTTTACCACAAACCCAACTTTTACTCCAAATGGTAACGGAACTCAAAAATATTCTATTTATCCTAATTGTATAAGGTTCCAAATGTTAACACATACCATTTAGATTAGTAAAACGATTTTGTAATAACCAGGGACTTCCTGTAGGCTAGTGGTAGGAAATAAAGGCTTGTCGCACTATGGTTGTGGGTTCGATTCCTGCAGCTGTGTCCGACGCGACGGGTTATTCCCCACCCTGCAGGTTGTCCTTTTTCTAAAAATATAGTATTATAGTATTCCAGAAATAATCTTCAGAAAAGTTTTAACCTTAAACAATACTATTCAAAGTTCAACTTAATCCATCCCAACATTTATAGTTATCCAAAATACCTCTGTCCAAACTTTCTCTAAAAGGTCTCTTAATTCCAAAATCAATTGTAACATCAGATTCCCCAAACAAAGAAAAGTTTCTCTTATTGTCACATACTAAAAATATGATTACCTTAATCATATTAAAACCTTACTGAAACCAACAAGTACTGCAGTACAATCCTTATATAGATCACATTATTCTAATAACCAGAATATAATCCATGAGTCCGAAAGCATCAATACATTAGTTATTCTGCTTCAACTGTAGTAATAGCATAAGATTGTCCTTGATCCCTTGGCCTTTTCTGAGGTAAGATTCTTTGACGCTTAGGACATTCATTTGCGTAATGACCCATTTCTCTACAATTGTAGCATTCAACTTTGACAGCCTCTTTCTTTCCCTTGCAATCACGAGCCTGGTGACCCTTTTCTCCACATTTATAACAGACTCCCATTCCTTTTAGGCAAGTACCAGGGTGATTCTTCCCACAATTATCACATAATGGAAAATCCTTCTTTCCCTTTTTCCCTTTATCTGTCTCTTGTTCCACCATTCTCTTCTTCTCTTGCTTTACTTTGTTGTCATAAGACTTAGAGAATTCCTTTTCTGTCTTGATAGCACATGAGACTATATCTTCGTATGATGAGAAGGATTGTGATACCAAAGCTCGATGGAGAAATGGTTTTAACCCATCAAAGAAACGATCAATCTTACTCCTTGGGTTACGTATGTAATCTGCAGCATACCTTGCTAACCTTGTAAAGTTAGCCTCATACTTTGCGACATTCTCATCCTCCTTCTGCCTCAGACTCAGAAATTGCCTTTCCATATCTGCTCGATGGTCACGAGGAAAGTATTTTTCTAAGAAAAGATCTTTGAACTCCCTCCATTCCATATTCGATACGTCATCATCTTCCTTTGTGTTTTGAATCAGCGACCACCACTGATCGGCATCTCCAGTGAGGCGGTAAACTGCCATGACAACCTTCTCCCTTTCACTACTCCCCAAAGCCTGAAATATTTTCTCTAGGGAATTTATCCATTGCTCGGCTACTAAGGGATTTGTACTCCCATTGAACATTGGTGGTTGTTGCCTCATGAAACGGTCTAGCATTGATCCTCCACGTTGCGAATCAGGGTGCTCCATACGAGTAAGGTTGTTATTCATAACCTGCGTGAGTTGTCCCAGTATGGTAATAAGTTGATCAGCACCAGTTGTATCTCCAGGTCCACAATAATTATCTTGAGCAGGAGGGCAATCCCTACACGGAGTTCGTGCATTGATACAGTTTCCATTCCTTCTACTAGGCGCCATTTCTAAACAATGGCATAATCCAGATTAGTTTATGAATCAAAATACATAATTCCATACTTGTATAATACTTAACATAAATTGAACTATTTATGGATATAATCCATAATCATAAAAAGAAATGTTTCCTTTGAGGAAGTATGTACTCATAAACCTTACATAATGGTTTGTAAAGAAAATGAGAATTATCCTAAGCATATCCCCCGGGAGTGTCATAACCAAGAGTGCAGCAAGGCCCGTTGTCGTGCACCAGTTCCCGTTTGAGTCTAGCTCAAAGCGGTGTTTTCGGGTTTTACCCCTAGGTACATCTGTGCCAGAGCCACCTCTACCTGCTCGTATCCAGACAGGGATGTATTGCTCGGAAAACTCATAACATCTCTATAATACCAAAATTCTAGGAAGTTCTTCTATACTAATCCTCAAAGTCTATCTTTGGGCTATGTGCTCTAATCAGAGTTTATCTAAATCTAGCTTCCAAGGTTAGTACTAAACTGCCTCTGATACCAACTGTAACGCCCCGACCCCAGCTACCCAGAGTCGGTGCATTACTTCGTAACATTGGCATGATCACAAAGGATCAAGTCTCGAAAGACCGATTAGTTTAGTAGCCTTGGAAACACTAGATACATTCATAAGTCTTTCATTACAACAAAAAGTGAAAAACTACAATAACAAAGTCTCCATAGTCCACACTCATATCCTCTTCTGACTATCCCTGCAGGTCATTCATAAAATACTTCTTCACATCCTGGAAAAAATTAAAACATTGAAAGGGGTGAGCTCAGATGCTCAGTAAGGATAACAATAATGCGGAAGCTTTCATAAATAAACATTAACATTTAAGGCAATGTATAACTAAAACAAAAGCCTTTTAAACATGAACTTCAACATAATATGTCAAAAGTAAAATGAGATAATGCCATTTACTTCTTCACATGGATATTCTACTGGTCGAATAATCACATGCAATATCAATAACCACTTTCATAATGATGGAATGTATAATGCCGGACATTCTGAAACATTTTGTCAAGGCCTCGGCCAAGACATCTAAAGTGATTAAGGCCTCGGCCAAAACCATAAATCAAATTGGGAAAGGGCCTCGGCCAATTCCACGTCTAGTTGTCTCATGAGACCTACCGATGCATCGAGGAGCTATAGCGGGCTCCACCCGTCACTTATTATGTCCAATACATTCCTCATATGAATAGGTTTAATCATATCATAAACCATAACATAATCGTATCACATAAAACAAGCATAAAGGAAACATAACATTTCCATATTTCAATCACAAGATGTCAATACAACACATTGATATAATAAAAACGCTTTCAAAACCATTTTCAATACCAAAATAAAAGCAAGTTAAAACTTTGTATTTATTTTTCATTAAAAAAAAGTGATGGCTTGTAGAGGAAGCCGAAACTCAAATAATGGTCACGGCGGCGGAGAAGTCGTTGTCGCCGCATAAGTACGGAACGGAAAACATTCCCTTTTGTCGTTTAGTAAACGCTTCGTATAAAAAAGATTCCTTTTGAATAAACGTAAAAGTCAAAGGGGTTTATACATCGTATAAAAGAAGGTTGTGTATAAAACCAAATATGCCTCAATGAAAGGAGATTGAGACGAAGTCCTTAAAAAGATCATTTTTAAAATAAAATAGATCTATTATGTGTATTCACTATAGGTACACATAAAGAAAGTAAAAATACAAAATAGGACATAATAACATCATGACATAATTTGAAAGTAGGAGATTAACCCAAAGAATGGAAGTTGGGTTAAGAAATTCCCTTACAAATATCATTTAAATAAAATATATCTATTATGTGTATTCACTATAATTACACATAAAGAAAGTACAAATACAAGATATGACATAACAATATCATGACATAATTTGAAAGTAGGAGATTAACCCAAAGAATGGAAGTTGGGTTAAGAAATTCCCTTACCTTGTGTCCGACTTGACTCAACCGTTCTTTATCCTCCTGAATAATAAACTAGAGTTAATATCTACCTTATTAAGAACCATTTTCAATTTCATTATCCTTTTTATATTACTTATTACAATGTTATGAACATTATGTAATTATTTAAGTTAATAACGGTCGTTTTGTCGATCTTTGGTACTTGAGTCAAAAATAAACTTCTTATAATTACAAGTTGTTCATGTGGTGAAATATCCATTATATCCAGAATTATATTAATGATTTAGATGTCATATATATCTTATATATCCAGTATATACATTCATTTATAATATTACGTAACATTTAGAGGTAAGAAATGAAATGCACCGTTCATGGAGACGGTAAGCCGTACGTACGCATGAACGCTACTTTCATTTCAATTTCATATTTAATGGAATGAAATCATAATGATATAAATGTATAATATAATTCCAGTATAATATAGTGTATAATACCATTTACTCCATCCTTTATACATCCCACACATGGCATTAACGATTCAAATCACTTTGAGGGGGCGGTAGTCCGCACTTCCTAAAATGAAATTATCGCGTTTTACCCATAATGGAAATCATAAAGTATGCCATAAATGAGAAATACAGAAGCATAAGTAAAACAAAAACATATTATATATCATATATAAAAATAGTGACATCTTAATGGCCACCTTTGGAGGTGTTATATGAGTGTTGAACAATCATCGTTTCGTGAGGCAGAAATTCGCCATCCACAGAAACCGTATGTTCTTTAACCATTAGATGTAGGTGTGTGTAAGTGTAGCTCGAATCCTTCTTATAACAACATCCTAGTATATTGAGGATACTGGTGTTGTTACAAAAGAAATGAATAAAAAGAGTTTAGGGGGTTGGAGAAGAAAAATAAAACAAAACAACATTAGAAAAGACATTACCTCAAAATCGGGTAACTCTTTTTGATTTGAGCTAAAGGCTTCCTTGGGAAGAGTTCTGCCCAAAGTGAGGTTTCTAGGAGTAAGGAAGGAATGTTGGGAGAGTATTTGGGCAGAGGTTGGCCGAGCCAAATGGCTTGATGGTGTGAATAAGGTGGAAGAGGTGGGGGCCTTTTATAAGTGGAGAGGAGGGGCACTTTTGGAAAGATTGAAATGTTACATTATTTCAAAATGCTTTTCGGATTCTAAAGGTCCCACACTTATATAATTCGAGGCTAAGGTGATAAGGTTTCGAAATCTCCTCATCCAATTGGCTTTGGACAAGTGTAAGCCTTGGATTTTACATTATCTATTCATTTTATTAAAATCGTTAAATAATGAGGTCATCGCTGCATCATAATGATGTCATAAATAATTTAATTTATTTAATGTCTAAAAATTATAAAAAAAAATACTATGATGTAGGAAATCTTTTTAGCTTTCCAATGACTATTTATAATCAAAATTTGGACTTGTATAACCCCACTTAAAAATTGTTTTAGTAAAACAATTTATGTTAGTGTCATTTTCACTTTAACATTAAATAAAAAGTAATTTATGTTATTTCCCAACAAAAGTGGATCCATGGGGTCCCCAAGTTAGGCCATGGCTTGTCTTGGTCGGCCATGACTCAACCAATGAGGTTGGGACATGTGTCTAGGTCATTTCATATTATTAATGTATTATTTATACCTTAAACTACACTAATTACCACTAATCGCGATTAAGAACTTAAAAGTTACTATTCACCAAAAAATTATTTTGATCTCATTGAACCACATTTTACTTCTTAATGACAACCATGTATGTCGGATTTTTGAAAATCAAATCACAGAAGTTGTAATATTTCATTTAAACGAAAAATCAGTTATTTAACTACCACTTAGTGGTTTCACTATTCATCAAAAATTGAAGTTTTTCAGAATAAGGCCAAAATTTCACCCTAAGCTATAATTGATATTCCGAATTCAAAAATGATGTCTATTTTACAAAATTCCAAACATATAAGTTGTATTAATTAATTTCATAATTAATTCCCGCTGTTACAACAAATAGCGTGTTTTTAAGAAACAATTTATATCAAAAGTTTGGCAATTGTTTATGTCCAATTTCAATGTTAAATTAATTCTAATGACCACCATTGGATAAAATGGTAAAAATATTTTCTAATTATACCTTAAAACCACTAAATAGTATAATTTATCTGTATAAATTATTTTGATTAAAAAAGTTGTTTTTATGTATTTTTCACTATTCATAAAAAATTAGAAGTTCTCAGAAAAATACCAAAAATTCAACATAGGCTAATTTCGATATTACGAATACAAAAATGAAGTCCATTTTGAAATATAAAATTTCTATAATTTTAAAAAGTGGTTATTACTATTCATAACGGCTATTTTGATTAGTTGCGGTGTGTTAGAACTCGAACTTGCGTACAATGCAAGCTATTGCATTATTGAATGAGAAGCGTATCGTGGAAGCTCGGGGTGTTACACAACAAATACCATGAGAATGTATTTAGGTAGATGGACTTTCCTACTATCATCTTCAATGTCACAAACCAAATCCGGTCAACACCAATATGAGCACCAATCCCAGCCCATGGAATGGCTCGAAGGGAGTTCCATATCCCCAAGGACTAGAAAAAGTGCTCCAGTATCATTTATCTTGGTTTGGGATTGACTTACCCGAATATGTATTCATAAAACATCAAAAACATTTGGTAAACTGAATCTGAAAAATTCATACCAAACAAGTTGTATACAAAAATATGTAAATGAATACATAAGTTCAAATGAAATACAAAAGTTCCAAAGACACAAAGAAACAACATAAAAACATACGCAAGGATTCCACACGACAAGGGGTCATCGCCCACAAGTTTTCTCCACTAATTTTCCCCAAGGATGGGAACTAACACCCCGAACTGCCTTCACACAAAGCCTTCCATTTACATGATTCAAGAATAATAATGTTTAATTACACCCAATGGGTGAAATTAGGATGTGATACTATGACCAATATGATACCACCCATTGATTCCAAAGTTCATGCAATACAAGGTGAAAACACAAGCAGTTTTAACATGCAAAGAAAAGCGGTGACAAATTCCATGAAATGAGAATTTCAATTGAAAATAGTTTTCAAGATAAAACTTTTAGAATGTTAACACATTTAAATAGTCAAACTAGTCACTTTAATATACTTCCAGACACAAAATAATGTTAGGGTCAATACCATAAATCCAATGAGCAACAAAATCGGGCACACCCCTAGGCACTAGTTTATTTCGGGCCCTATGTACCTCATACCTCGGTGTAAAGTAACCATATGAAAATTGGTTCTCATTAACGAGACACTATTAGGGAAAATACCCATAAAACATTGGTCCCAAATCATCATCCACATAGGTTAGTTAGTGTTTTTATCCAAATTATAAATAAAATAAGAATGAAACCCATCCGGTTCACTAGCATTACTAGTACAAATCTGCCCTACCAAGGTACCCGAGATTCCACCTTTGTGCTCAAACAATTTAAGCATGATATATGAATCCATTTTTCACATGAAACACCAATACTAGTCACATAAATATTGTACAGTAGATATAAAAATTTTAAACCACTTACGACACAAAACAAAACGCTTTGATTTTTAATGAAACAATTTCTCAAAATCCCGCATTGTTTTGCACCAAAAAATCCTTAAAACACCACATTGTACACTATTTTCACACTTGTAAGTAACCAAAATAGAAAATTCAGCCCAAAAAAATTCAATTAAACCAACCAGTCAATTTTAGGGTAGCCCCTTGTGAACCAAGAAATGATAACTTTGTAAAACCTCCATTTTCACCAAAACATGACACTTAATGTTCACATGTTCCACAAACACCAATAAATCCCATTTTCGCAGTAACAACCAAAGGGGATAAACATTCAAAATATTATTTCAAGCCCTATTATAGTTTAATAATATTAATTAAGTATTTTTAGGGTATCCCCAAATAAAAAAATAAAATATTTCCATGAAAAAACCCCCAATTTCACATGAAATTGACATTTAAAATATATTTGCAATACAAACAGCACTAAAACTAATTTTTTCAGAAAAAATAAAATGAGATAAACTGGAAAATATGATAAATACATCATTCTAAGACACAATGATTTAATGAACATTGAATCACCTGCAAAATTAATGAAAACCCTTGAATCCTTTGTGCGAAAAATCAATCGCACCACTGCTGCATCTCAAGGAAGGTTGATTGAACCAAAAATCAGAATATTGGACCCAAAAAACCCAAATTTAAACCCTAGATTAGAAACCCCAGTTTTGGGATATTAGGTACATCAAGTATAAGGGAAGAAATTCATAGAAAATTGAATGAAACCCTAAGAAAAATGATAGAAGAATGAAGGAGACCCACTTACTTGATGGATCTTGAAGAAATCTACCCAAATACACTAGTAGATGAATTTTAAAATATAAAAACAGTTAATGGAGGTTCTAAAAATGATGAGGAGATCATGTAGGAACTTTAATGGGGGAAAATAGTGAGAAATGAAAGAGTTATGAAGGAAAGAAGTTACTTCTTCAAATCTGGATGACTTGAGAACCCCTATAATGGTTTTCTCTAATTAATGATGAAAAAAAAAGAAAAGAGGGGGGAACGGTAATGGGAACGTGACTAAGGATGGTATCTTCGAGTGGGAGGTGGAATGATAGGAAAATAGTAAACAATGAATATGTTATTAAATAAAAAACATTTTTAAAAAACTGTAAATTGGCTTCCGTGCAGGATAAATACCTTAAATAACAACCCAACTCCACCATGATTATTGATTCCAAAATGGTCAAAATAAATATGGGTGTGTCAATAAGTTAGGGGAGTACAAGTAGGAATTTTAATGGATGGAAAATATTGAAATATTAAGGATTTAGAAAGGAAACAAAATTAATTTTCAAATATGGAATTGGGCTCACAGTTTGACCCAATTCCTGAAAACTCACCCATTCCACCAAAAATGAATGAGAAACCACCAAAAAAATAATGTAAATTAAATTAAAATATATTTAAAATACATCATGGATGTGAGAATTATCCAAACAATGAATGAAATTTCACTCTGGAAATTCTACCTAAAGATTGATCGGAAAACAAGAACGAGTACTCTTCCTCAACCCAGGACTTCTGCTCCCAAGTCACACGTGTATCGCTATCATGTTTCTAATGAACCCAGAAAAGTGGAATAGACTTCCCTTGAAACACCTTCTCATGGGAGTCTAATATTTATAATATATTCTCTATGATTGAGAAGTCAAGCTTTATCTCCAGTTCATCCCAACTCAGCACATGGGGCAGATCTGAGTTGTATATCTTCAATTGGGAGCCATGGAAGACATCATGGATGGAAATAAACTAAGAATGTAAGTACAACCTATTATCCACATTTATAATCTGCTCTGTGATCTCAAAAGGTCTGACATACCGCAGTGTCAGGTTCCCTTTCTTTACCAATCAACGATGACCTAGACGAGGGGGCAATATCCAGAATACCCTGTCCCCCACAGAAAGCTCTATGTTTCGACAGATCTGGTCAAAATATGATTTATGATGACTCTGAGCTATCAATAAGAACTGCCTGATCAACTTGACCTTCTCAGAGGTCTCCTGCAAAAGGCTCAGCCCCTACAGTGTAGTCTCACCTACCTCATCCCAACACAAGGGGGATCGACAAGCTCGACCAATGAGATCCTCAAAAGGAGACATTTGAATAGAGGATTGGTAACTGTTATTATATGAAAACTCAACCAATACCAATTGACTATCCTAGGAACCTTCAATTCCAAAAACACATGCACATGTCATGTTCTCCAAAATCTGATTCACCTGCTATGTTAGAAAATCCGTTTGAGGATGGTATGTCGTGCTCATCTTAATTTGAGACCCAAAGCCTTATGAAGTCATTCCCTGAACCGTTAAGTGAAATGGGGGTCTCTATCTAAAACAACTATTGATGGAACACCATAGAGTCTCAACACCTTTTAAAGATACAAATGGCCCAACTCATCCACTTTAGCCGTATCTTTGATCGGAATGAAGTGGGATGATTTGGTCAGCTGATCAATAACCACCCAAATGGAATTATTACCCCACGATGTATGAGGTAATATGACAATAAAGTCCATGGTTACCTCATATGACTTACAGGTAGGAATGGTTAATGGCTGGAGAAAACCAGACGACCTCTAATGATCTTCTTTCATCTGTTGGCATGTGTAGCATCTTGACACAAAGTCTATTATGTCCCATTGCATACCTGTCCACCAGAAATGTTGTCGCACATCATAATACATCTTGGTGGCACCCAAATGGACAACCCACTGAGACTGGTGGTTTTCCTGCATCAGCACCTTCCACAGAGATGATAGAACTACTGAGGATCCCATGAAGCATAAGATGCCCTATGGGGACGACGACCAAACAGAGGATGTCTCCCCACCATGAAGAATCTACCTCGACCGCTGAAAAAGCTCATCACTAGGTTGTTCCCACTAAATCAACTCTAATAGAGAAGAATTACTCGAGACGCTCACAATGAACACACCTCCATTGTGCACCCTGTTCTCCTCATGAATCTAAGCAAAGATCCCCTTCAATGTCCACTCATCACTGGTCTTCCTCAAAGCTTAAACTCGAACCTTTTTTCTCAATGAGTCAGCCACCAAATTACACATACCTGGGTAATAGACAATGTCAATGTCAAACCCCTGCAAGTACTCGATCCAGTGATGTTGCCTCAAGTTGAGGTCCTTCTACGAGAAGATATAGGCCATGCTTTTTTGATAAGAGTAGACCACATGCTTATCCCCAAAGAGGTAGTGACACCAAGCCTTCAACGCATGCATCACCACTGCCAACTCCAATTCATGGGTTGGGTAGTTCTTTTCATGTGGTCAGATTTGGAGAGAGCCATATTCCACCACATGATAATCCTGTATAAGAACGCACCCAAGACCCATACATGAAGCATCACAATAGACCACATACCCCTTTCCATCCTCTAAAAAAATCAGTAGGGGGGGGGGGGTATTCAACCACTCTTCAGCTCCTAGAATGATCCCTAAAATTATGGGGCCCACACAAACTTCACTCCTTCTTGAGTGAGCATCGTCATTGGTGAATAATGTTGACATAAATCCCCTACAAAACCACTTGTAATAACTAGCCAGGCTAAAGAAATTCCTGATCTTTAACACATTCTTTCATTTCTCCCATGACATGAACATACTAATCTTCTAAGGGTCCACTGAAACCGTGTACTCAAAGATAACATGCCCCCAAAAATTCACTTCCCTGATCCAGAATGTGTACTTTAACAACTTTGGATAGAGGTTGTGATCCCGAAATGTTCCCAAGATGATCCTCATGTGATATTCGTTTTCCTCAGAAAAGCTATAGTACACTATAATTTCATCTATTAAAACCACAAAAAAAGAATCTAGGTACTCATGGAGTAACCTATTCATGTGTTCCAGAAAAACTACTGGAGAATTGGTCAATCCAAAAGGCATGAACAAATACTCAAAGTGGCCATACCTGCTTTGGAAGGCAATTGTTGGGATATCGGCTTCTTTCACCCAGAGATGATGGTATCTTGAATGAAAATATGTTTCAGAAACCCAATTTTCCCCCTTCAACTGATATAAAAAATCATTTATTCTAGGAAATGGGTGTTTGTTCTTAATTGTTACCTTTTTTAAATTCCAGTAGTCAATGCACAACCGGAGGGATCCGTCATCCTTTTTCACAAACAACACCTGAGCAACCATTGGAGGGATGCTCAGGAAAATGAATCTTTTGTATTCTATGTCTTCCAACTTTATTGTTAATTTCCTTAGATCGATAGGGGCGATTCGATATGAGGGAATAGATATCGGTCATTTTCCTGGTGCCAGATCAATCGAAAACTCCACATCACGCTCTAGGGGAAATCCTAAAAAATCATTTGGAAATACATCTAAAAACTCATTCACCACATGAGATAATGCACCTCATGGTAAATACCATCATAAACTAGTGAGATCAATGATAAATAAATGATATGACTTCCCAAATCTGGGAGTGGAGGTCCTGTGCGACCCTACCAGGATCCCAATATCCACGAAAAACATGATGACTCCCATCAATTGTCATGAAACTCCCTCACCGCCTGTAGCAATCAATGTGTTCCTAGAAGTATACTTATCAATCCATGCTAATAATTATGTCAAATAGTTCCACATCCAGGACCAATAGGTGTGACTACATCTCAACCGCTGACAAAAAAAGTGCACACGAGGGGAACCTAAGACCCTACTCATTTTTGTTTCCCAGTGGCGTCACCAACTCCATTGAAAAAGAAAAAATCTCGGATGGAAAATTCAACATGTACATGAAATGGAGAGAAATGAATGAAATAGAGGAAATGGTATCAAAATGAGTAGCTTCTATAGAATATGCTATCAAAATGGTACCTCGAACTGTTGACAGTCCCACCTCCAATCCTGCTGGTGCCTGATCCACTACATGGAGATGTCTGGTCTCTGCCTGAGGACGACCGCTAGTCTGTGGATATGCCATAAATTAGATCTTCCTAGAAGATTACCCATCCCTACCACCATGACCACCAAATCAAGATCCCCCAATCATCTAAGGTTCAGACTGTGATGGAACTCCCCTTGAACCAACTGACCGAACACCACTCAGAAGTGGACATGTGACCCCGCAAAAAGCACTGAAAATTCCCCATACCACCACACTGGTAGAAAGGCTTTATAGGAAGTGGGCATGCTGGTTAGATGTGATCCCACTTCCCAAACTGGTGGCAGATGACCAATCTTACATTAGAAGATGTAAACGAAAACTACAGGGAGGAGTGGCTTTAACTTCCACTTCTATTCTTCACCCATTCCCCCCGTTTCCTTTTCATCTCTAAGGAGCTTCCACTGCCCACAAATGATACTGATCCATAGATTCCAGCCCTACCTTTATGGTCAATCTACAAAATACATACCCAATAAACAACCTTATCATAGGTCCTCAGATTGAATAAGAAATCCAGGGAGTATATCCTTGCTCGCAGGCCATTCTCGAACCTATGGGCCTCCAATTGTTCATCTGAGAAAATTTCAAGGGCATACCAAACCAACTCAACATAACAGTTGGCATAATCCATTATATAATGATACCCACGAACAAAGTGCATGAACTTTTAGGACCTGGCATATGCCGAGACCTTAGGGCAGTATTGTTCATTGAAGATGGCCTTGAAATCTCTCAGTTATTCTACTCATTCTTCCCAGTCTGTAGCACTGACTCCCACCACTTACAGCTAAGACCCTCCAACAGAAATTTGGCACACTTCACCCTGATCTTCTAGGGTGTTTCCAAGAACTCAAACATATGCTCGATCTTTGCAAACCATTCCTCTGCTTCCTGGGGTTCCAAGCTTCCTCGGAAGGTAGGATGGTTTTTTTTTAAAAACACTAATGCTTTATATTTCTATTACCTATATCCTCTTCCCAAATAGGAATTGGAGCAGAATCTAGTCCATTTCCTAGAGCTTGGCCATCCTGGAACACAACCTCGACTGGCCTCTGATAAATCTGTGTGGGAGAACTCATTCTGACTTCCTCCTGTGGGCCCGTGGGAGCTTTCCGGGGAGGCATGTTGCTACAAAATGCAATAGTCACAAAAAATAATCAATAAAACAATTCTAAAATTTTTAATAAAATACATAATATATAATTAAACTAAATACATTTCAATATAAAATGAAAAAACTACACCACCCCCACCCAATGTCCATGTGTGGTATGCAACCCACACATCTCACCTGGAAGTGAAGTGAACCAGATAATTTCAACATCCCCTAGTGACTCAATGTCTTCCATGGGAGGTGCATGCCAAGAACCCTAATCATTACCAAATCCCAAATCTCCAAGAGTTTTTGTTCCTATCTATCCTAACTCATCCCAAAACTGTAATATAACCTAATAACTTTAAACTCATCTGATACCATTTTGTCATAAACCGAATATGGTCGCCACCAATACTAGCACTAAACCAAGCCCGTGAAAAGGCATGAAGGGAATTCCATATCCATACTGGATAGAACTAGTGCCTGGGTATCATTTATCTTGGTTTGGGATTGATTTAACCAAATATGTATACATAAAACATCAAAAACATTTTATAAAACGAATCTAAAAAATTCATACAAAAAATGCTTTATACAAAAATTCAGAACAGAATACATAAGTTAAAATAAAAAAGTTCCAAAGACAAAAAGAAATAGAATAAAAATAGCACTAAGGACTCCACACAACAAGGGGTCCTCACCCACAAGTTTTCTCGACAACTTCTCCCCAAGGATGTGAACTAACACCCCATACAGCCATCACACAAAGTCTTCTATTTACCCAAATCAAGAATAATAAAGTATACATACACCCAAGGGGTGTAAGTAGGGTGTTATACTATGACCAATAGGATACCTCCCAATGATTCAAAAGTTCATGCAATGAAAGATGAAAAATCAATTGGTTTTAATATGAAATGAAAGGCGGTGAAAAATTCCAAGAAATGCAACATTCAATTGAAAACAGTTTTCAAGATAAATCTTTCAGAATGTTAACACATATAAATATTAATGTTAGATTATATAATATAATTCCCAACACACCCTAATACTAGGGAAAATACCATAAATCCAATGAGCAAAAAAATCAGGAACACCCCTTGGCACTAGATTGTTTCGGGCCCTATGTACCTCATACCTCTGTGTAAGGATACCATAGAAAAATCCGTTAATGTGCACGATCCACTAGTAGGGAACACACCCACAACCTAGTAGTCCCTAATAATCATCAAAATAGTTTATTTATAGCTGTCCTTATCCAAATTCTATGTGAAATAGGGACAAAATACATCCGGTTCACTAGACGTACTAGTACAAATCTGCCCACCTGGGTACCCGGGTTTCCCCCCTTGTGCTCAAACAATTTCAACATGATACATAAATAAAATTTTCATATAAAACATAAATAATTGTCACATACAAATAATACAGTATCTATACACATTTTAATCCACTTTAAACACACACAAAATTACATTGATTCTTAAATAAATAATTTCTCAAAATCCCTTATTGTTTTGCACCCAAAACTGCTTGAAAAACCCACTTTGTACACAATGTTCACACTTTTAAGTCACCAAAACAGAAAAGGAAGCCAAATAATTTTTAAAGAAAACAACCAATCAATTTTAGGGCAGACCCTTGTGAACCATGAAATGATAAATCTTTAAAACCTCCATTTTCATACAATCATGGAAATTAACGTTATGTTCCACAAACATCATTTGAAACCATTTTGGAAGCAACAACCAAAGGAGATAAACATTATAAAAATTATTTTAAGCCTTATTATAGTTCAATAAAATAAATAAATTATTTATAGTTAATCTCCAAATAAACCAATAAAACATTTCCATGAAACCCCGCAATTTCACACGAAATTGGCATTTAAAATTAATTTGTAATACAAACACCCTTAAACTAATTTTGGAAGCAATAATAACATGAGATAAAACTGAAAATATGATAGATACATCATTCTAAGACACAAATATTTCATGAACATGGAATCACCTACAAAATTTACGAAAACACTTGAATCCTTTGTGTGAAAATTCAATCGCACCACCGCCACACCTTAAGGAAGGTAGATTGAACCTAAAATCAGAATATTGGACGAACAAAACAAAAGTAAAACCCAAGTATCGAAAACATATTTTCTTTACATTAAGAACCTAAAGGATAAGGGATGTAACCCTAATCAAATTGAATGAAACCCCAAGAAAAATAAATGAAGAATGAAGGAGACCGACATACATGAGGGATCTTGAAGAAATCTCCCCAAAAACACCAGTATCTGAATTTGAAAATAGCCAAAAATTAATTATAGGTTCTAAAAATGATTATGAGATCATTTATGAACTAGAATGGGGGAAAATAGTGGGAAATGAAAGATAAGTAAATTCACTTTCTCTTCAAATATGGACGAGTTGATAACCCCTATGAAGTTCTTCCCTAATTCGCAATACACACGAGCTCCAAAGAGGGCATAAATATAATGGGGGTTCGTCTAAGGATGCTAGATTAGAGTGGGATTTGGAATCACCCAACAAGATTAGACAATTAATATGTTATTAAATAAACAAAATTTAATTTTAAAATAGGAAATGGGCTTCTAGGAAGGCCCAATCCCTTAAATCAAAACCCAAATCCACCATGATTACAGATTCCTAAATGGTCCAAATTAATATAGTGGTGTTAATAGGTTAGGGGAGGGAAATTAGGAATTGTAATGGATGAAATATCTTGAAAAGGAAGGATTTATAAAGGAAAGAAAATTATTTTTAAATATGGAATTGGGCTCACAGTTTTGGAAAATTTATGAAAACTCACCCATTCTTCAAAAAATGCATGGGAAACCCCTAAAACAAAGAAATAATGGAAATTAAATTAAAAATTTCTCTAAAATATATCATGGATGTGAAATTTAAGGTCCTCGATCTATTGAGTTCATTCCCCCATCTATAAATCATTACTGGGATTTCCTCATCACTTGCATCCAATTTTTTATTGAATTTTTTTTTTATTGAATTTAATAAAAATAATGTTAATTTGACCCACAACATTGGTTAATACTTCCTAATAATTAAAATTTCCCTCAATTTTGGGCGAACTAACACATTTAATACGAGTTCATCTTAATTATGAAGATTGAAGGTTTAGTTTGACTTAAAATATAGTTGATTTATTTTAGTTGTTATGCATGAATTTTGACTTATGTTATGATTTATGTGAATTTGTAATATTAATCAGATCTTAATAAAGAGTTTGACCATATTTGATGAAACATTTATGCATTATATATTTATTTAAATTCAATATTTGTGTATTAATTAATTTTTATATGTGATCATTGTATTATATCCATAAAATAAATAATTTAAGATATAGAAATAATTAAATAAATCACTCAATAATGGGAATATGTAATAGTGTATTTGTTGACCAAATTATGAATCCAAATATGACATAGGGGAAACATCTTATGTCGAATATGGCACGAGATACGGCATTCCAGTTATCCACCTGTCTATCATCTTGGAAGGAATAATCTTGGATTCACCATGAACCGAATCCAAAAATCATGGGATACTCCATTTATTATATTTATCAATAGCACTAACTCTAGTGAAGGGATCCAAAAAAATATTTTTAATGGTAATTTCATAAATAACCATGGGCATGCGGGTCCTACATAATAATGGATGGATGGATGACTCACATGCCATCACATTTAATTTAATATATTTATTAATATTTGTAAAACAATTTAAAAAATTAAATTAAAAAACAACATATACAAAAGTCATGGTCATGCTAACGAATAGATATACACAAGTAAAGAAAAACGGAAATGTACAATGGAAAATATTTATTTATCGTCATTATTTATTATATAATATGAACCCCTTTTATTAATTGAGTAATTAATTAATTAATTAATCTACTTAATATTAATTACTATATGAATGTTCTTTTAGATATCCATAAACAATGAATTTATAAGAAATAAATAAAAAAACCAATAATTATATATAATTATAAAAAATTATCTGAGAATTTAATAATTGTTAAAAAAATTTATTAATATTTCAAACCCATTGAGTACTAATAAATATAATAATACCCTAATAATATAAGTATAAATTCAATTTAATCTTATTTTATCCATTATTATAAGACAACACTACATGTAGTTATGATATACACACCGTGGATGTAACATCCATGGAAAATAAAGAATATGACATTTTCATATTTTTTAATATTTTTGAATTAACTATTAATTTTAAAGGGGATTTTATATTCAAGGGACTACTTGACATGCAACAATGGGTTTCTCAGAAGTCTTATGTTGCACACAATGTTGAATCATAGTGAAAAATAATAATATATTATTATTTTATACGGTAGTTAACGCCTAACCGTTTTATTAGCGGGAATGAATCGAACTAACTAATATATAATTATACATGTTTGTTGAATGGTTTTACATTTTTCTAATAACATTTAGAGTCTTAAAATGTGAATGAATCCAATTTTTAGCACAAATACTCTAATATACTTTAAAACATCGATTTACCGTCTTTTTTTTAGAGAACCCTCTTTAACTCTAGTTTTGGTCACTTTTATATGTTATATTTTACAATATAAAATTATTATTTAGAATCTGGACATCAAAATTTAATTTGGGTAAATTTTTGGTATTCTTCTGATAATGTTCATTTTTAATGAATAGTGAAAAATGCTGTATTTTAATTCCAAACTGCCTTTTAATTTAATTTATTTATTTGTATAGATTACCTTTTTAATTAGTTTTAAAGCGTAACTAGATTATATTTTTACCATTTAATTGAATTTTTTTTATTGTAATTAATTTCACTTTGAAATTGGACATAAATAAGTGTTAATCTTTTGATAGTTATTATTTCGTACAAACACGCCTTTTATTTTGATAGCGGAAATTAATTTTAAATTAATTAATTCCATTTTTATGTATTGAAATTGAAAAAATGGATTCTATATTTTGAATCAGGAGGTCCAAATTGTGTAAATAGATAACTTTAATTTTTAGACATTATGATTATTAACTTCTGTAAATATTTTATATACCATGGTTAAAGGGTAAATCTGGTAAATAAGGGTAAACAAGTATTACTATAATAATCTAAAATTAACCTAAAATGTTTCATTATCCTATTGGATGATACACATAATATGATGATCATCCTCGGGTGGATTTTGGGACCCCATGGGGCCACTTGGGAGAGACAATGAGACTTTATTTTCATTAACTTAAAGTAAAGGCAAAAATGACATAAACAAATATCTTTTTGTAAATTAATTCTTACATTTGGTTATATAAGTAATATTTTATAATTTAAATATTCATTGTAATCTAAAAATATTTAATACATCATGGTATTTTTTTATATTTTATACATTAAATAAATTAAATTATTTATTACACAATAATGATGGAGTATTTACCTCATTAATAAATGATTTAAATAAATAAGATTATAAATATTAAAAAAACATCCAAAACCAGTACAATTCTTACTGGATTATTTTTTTCGACTATTAGTCAACTTATCTTCAACTTTAATTAGTTTTGGACTTTTAGAAACCGAAAATAATTATATAATAAAATAATATTTTCACGCCTTCATAAAAGGCCCCTCCTCCCCCTTATAAAAAGCCCTCACCTATATACCATCCCTCACACCTTTCAAGCCCCTCAGATTGTCCAAAAACTTCCCAAATAATATATCAAGATCCCTATATTCCACTTATAATCCTTACTATAGGTAGAAGTCACTTCAAGAAGTCCTTTTGGTTCAAACTAAAGGGAGTTACCCAAATTAAAAGTAACAGTTTCTCTTAACTTCTTTTCTTTTATTTTACTTCCCCAACACCTAAAATATTTTTATTACTTTCTTTTGTAACAAAAACAATATCCTAAATATACTAGGATGTTTTTATTAGTCTGATTTTAACTAAACTTACACACACTTCCATCTAATGGGTGAAAAACATACTGTTTCTATGGATGGAAAACTAACGCCTCACGAAACGATGATTGTTCGATTATCTCATAACGCCTCTCATCGTGTCCCTTACGATGGAAATATATTTATATATGATATATATTATGTTTATGTTTTCTTTATTCCTCTATTTTTTACATTTATATCCTACCTTTATGGTTTCCATATTGGGTAAACGCGATAATTTCATTTGAGGAAGTGCAGACTACCGCACCCTCAAAGTGATATAACTCATTAATGCCATATGTGGGATGTATAAAGGATGTAGTTAATGATATTTTATATGATATTATACTGTAATTTTAACAAACCTATGTTTCATTATGTTTTCATTCCATTAAAATATGAAATAAATATGACAGTAGCATTCACGCGTACGTTCGACTTACCGTCTCCATGAAAGGTGAATTTCATTTCTTATCTCCAAATGATATGTACTATTAAAAATACATATATATAAAGGATATATATGATACATATTATATCTATATAATTAATATCATTCTGGAGAAAATTTACTGTTGACCACATGGACAACTTGTAAATATAAGATGTTCATTTTTTTGACTCAAGTACCAAATATCGACAAAACGACAGTTATTAACTTAAATGATTTCCTAATGATTATAAAAGCATAGTAAGCGATATAAAAGGAATAATAAACTTGAAAATGGTTCTTAATAACGTATAAATTAACTTTAGTTTGCTATTCAAGAGATTAAAAGACAAATGGGTCAAGTCAGACACGAGGTAAGGGATTTCGTCTCAATCTCCTTTCATTGAGGCATATTATATTTTAATACACTGTTATCTTTTATATGAGGTGTAAAAACCTTTGAATTTTCATTTCATTCAATGTTAATCCTTTTCTAAAAAGTGTTTTACAAAACGAAAAAATAATGTTTCTTTTAACATACGCGGTGACAATGACCATTATGCCACCGCGAGTATTATTTGATCTTTGGATTCCTTAACAAGCCGTAATGTTTTGAAAAGGAAAATAAATACCATATACTCTTTTACAAATTTTGGTATTGAAAATGGGATTGATAAGGGACTTTTTATGTCAATATATTTAAATTATATATTGTGTTTGAAATTTGGAAATGTTATCTTTCCTTTATGTTTGTTTTATGGGTTTCAAATATGTTATGGTTCATGGGCATTGCTACATATACTGGTGGTTTTGTGAGAAACCTAGGATGGGTGAGCCTGAGATAGATCTTCAATGCATTGGGTAACGTGATGGAGGTAAACGTGAATGTTTCTAATAAGAGATTTAGGGAATATACTATGATGGGTATTCCAAATGTAACTCTATACATAGTTGTGATAGCTACAATGTAAGTATGATATGTATGCCACAAGTTACCTTTATGATTTATCCATTCAATGTTTTATTCTTAAATCTTATGATTTCATGACGTATGTAATGATAGAAAATTATGGTTTCATTGATTTGTATTTATTGATGGGTTAATGTTTCCTTTCCTTATTTTATAATCCTTACTGTGATTTTTTATGCTCGTCCCATGTTTTTGAAATGTTTTTCATATGTTATATGAAAGGGTAAAAGAATGGAATTATTAAAGAAAATTTATATCAAGAAAATTTAGGAATGTGTTAAAATATTATTTTATTATATAATGATATTCAGTTTTTAAAGGTTCCAAAAATAATTAAAGTCTAAGATAATATGACTAGTGGTCAAAATAAAATCATCTAATAAGAATTAGGTAGGTTTTGGATATTGTTTTAATATTTATAATCTTGATAATTTAAATCATTTATTAATGGGGTAACTACTGCATCAGTATTGTGTCATAAATAATTAAATTTATTTGATGTCTAAAAACTATAAAAAAATACCATGATGTAGGATATCTTTTTATCTTTACAATGAATATTTATAGTTGAATGTATGACTTATATAACCCATTTTATATTCATGAAATGATTTTGTAAATAATCAGGTGGTCCAAATTGTGTAAATAGGTAACT
Organism: Viscum album; assembly: GCA_963277665.1. Classification (NCBI taxonomy): domain Eukaryota; kingdom Viridiplantae; phylum Streptophyta; class Magnoliopsida; order Santalales; family Viscaceae; genus Viscum; species Viscum album. The sequence continues at coordinate 750,146,198 of OY728123.1, read as the reverse complement.
TTTATTTTTAGACATTATGAATATCTACTTTAGTAAAAATTTTATTTACCATTTTAAAGTGTAATTATATTAAATAAAGGTAATCTAATATTACTATAATATTATAAAATTACCCTAACATGTGTCCTAATCCTACTAGTTGATACATATCCGACCATGAGCATCTTTGGGTCGATTTTGGGACCTCATGGGGGCACTTGGGAGTGATAATGAAATTTTATTTTAATTAACTTAAATTAAATACCTATTGGATATATTTCTTGAGAGGTGTAAGGAATTATTTTATGTAACATTTTTTATAGGGTCAGGGATGTGATCAAGGAAAAGTCATGCTATCTAAAACATGGAATTAGACTTGACACTTTTTTTCAAGAGTTTTTATTTTTGTGAAAAAATGGAAAATGATTAGAAGAGTATACTTTGTAATATTTGAGTTGTAATGTAATAGTTATGGCCTAATTCTCTAAAACTATAAACCTGAAAAGATACTCAATGTGAATTATTCATTTAATTCAGGATTATGTAATGTTTTAAGGCCAAGTCATTATAGTTGGTATTAGAGGTCAGATTAGATAACTTTAGGGATTATGAGTTTTCATTAGACATATGGTTAGTCCCTATGTCTATTATTATAGTTAAATCCTTGTTTTATATCTTTTTCAGATCAATGAAAGTCAGTTACAAATGGAAGGAGGAGGATCTGAGATGACATTCCTATCTCATCCTGATGAATTTCTTGGAATAATTATTGCGATGTCATTTTAAGAAGATTGTGAAAATTTTTCTAGCATAAAATTCACTTTAAAGCAGTTGTTTGAGATATCAAACACCTACACTATACCTCGTTATCATCGTGGATCATGGTTTTTATTTAAACAAATCCTATTTTAAAAATAGTTTCATATTTTCAAGAAAGGTAAATATTATCAAGGCATTTTCAAATAGTTTACCTTATCACAAGATTTTGAAGAATATCATGATTTTGAAAAAGGTGCTGAAGAATGAGACCTTGGAGCAACCAATTTATATTTTCTTTTACAATATAGTCTCTCATCACATACCTATGGTATTTTAAAAGGACAATTAATTGAAAGTTTCAACTCAAATTCGGTCCGACTGTTTTATAGAAATCATGTTTTATTAAGATGTTTTGAAATTATATGCCGTACACGATTATTTTCCAAAACTGTTTTTTGTGAACATCCATGTGACCCATGTTGTACAGGGTGTATTTTGAAGAAGGAAGCAAATGATACTGAAGGATCTCTAAATTATATTTGTAATGCATCGACCTTATACAAACGTGAACAAGATGACGATGAAACCAAATGGAAACCATGATCAAGGTATGGTGTTCTTTATTTTGGGGATCATTTTATTTTATCATATGGTGGTGAAAAAAAATTACAATATATATAAGACTTCAAGAATTACAATTTTGAGATGAAAATGAATTGGGATGAAAATCAGAGGTATAGGGAAACCATCGAGGATAAAACATGTTAGGGTTATTTTTTAGTTTTATAAAAATGAAAAAATATAGACTGTGTGACAACCCGTCGCATCAAACAAAGGTGTGGGAATTGAACCCACAAACAAAGTGCGATTGGGATTTATCGACTACCAATAGACTACGTGAAGTCCCTGGTTAGTATGAATTATTTTTTTTAGTTAAACGATTTTATAGATCAAGAATAAGTTGACTTTGAATCTTATGTTTCATCAAATGCATATCCTTAGTATAAGAAAAGGACTTGGTGATCAAGTGATAAAAAATATTTTAGAAGACATTCTCTATTTTGGGAACATTGTATGCTTAAAAAAAATAGAATATTAAGGGATTACATTTGTGGAGTAATGGTTGATATGTTTTTGGGAGTAATATCTATTTCTATTATGGACATTTAGAGATTTGGGTTATTTATGGAAATGATTAACCTATCCTAGAGAATATGTTATTTGGTTAATTATGCTTTAGTATGAGACTTTAAGAGTTGTCTATGTTTTGGAGTTAAATGTTAAGATTTACTGTGGAAGACTATGTGATTAAATCCTTTTGTGTTTTGGGTTTCAATATTAGTTTTGGATTATTTTGAAGAATTTTAAGGAAACATCTGTATTGAATGTTCTTTCTTGAACATTGGGAACTTTTTGTTGAATTTTGGAGATTAATAGTAGCATTTCTTTTTATAAACGATTACCCTTTTGGGTAATATATAATCTCAAACAAACCATTTTGTTTTTAGCTGATGTCTAAAGATAAGGGAAATATATAGTTATTCTTTTGGGGGTTATCTGATTCTCTAGAAGATGATTTTTGTGCTTTTGATGTGACCAACTCTTTTTTAATGCTAATTGTTTGGTGAAAATATTAGTTTTTGGTTGAAACTTTTTAAAGGATGAAACTCTACTTGAAGGTAACTATATTTCTTTATGTTATTATTCTATGTTGTAAATGAATTCATAATTTTTTTGAAAAGGAATGTAAAAAAACATTGTTGGTTTACATTTACTATTGGTTAATCAAATACCATTTAACACATCATAAATTTGTGAGTTTCTGATGGCTAATATTCTCCTAATCATGTTTTCTATCAGTCTCCATCATAACTTGATGGTTTGTTTTCTCTTCCATATCCATGTTTTCCTACATGGATTCCTAGTATGGGTTATCTCGGGTGACCTTTTTAATTATATTTCATTCTTTCAATGTGATAGTTTTATTTACTTTTTTTCCGATGTGGAAATTTAAATGATGTTTCAAAGCCCAATTTTAAAATAGTGAGGACATAATTTCCAAAAGGGAAGAAGGTTGTAACATCTTAGGAAAAGAAATAATATGAAATTTTAATATTTTTTAATAATTTTGAATTAAATATAAATTTTAAAGGGGATTTTTTATTCAAGGGTGTACTTGACACACAACAATGGGTTTCTCCAAAGTCTTATGTTTCACACAATGTTGAATCATACAGAAATAAAATAATATATTGTTTTTATAAATGGTTATTAATGCCTAGCCGTTTTATTAGTGTGAATTAATAGAACTAACTACTATATAGTTATAAATGTTTGTTAAATGTTTTTACATTTATCTAATAAATTTTAGAGGCATAAAATTTGAATGAATACAATTTTTGGCCCAAATACTCTAGTATTCTTTAAAAGGTCGATTTATCATCTTTTAATGGTGAACCCTCATTAAATCTATATTTGGTCACTTTTATATTTTATATTTTAAATAATAAAATTCTTCTTTAGAATTGGGAAATCAATATTTACTTTGGGTAAATTTTTGGTATTTTTCTGATAAAGTTTATTTTTAATGAATAGTGAAAATGCTGTATTTTAATTCAAAACTGCCTTTTAATATAATTTATTTATATGGTTAGATTTTCTTTTTTAATTGATTTTAAAGTTCAATCAAATTATATTTTCACCTTTTAATCTAATATTGGTTATTTTACTTAATTTCACTATGAAATTCGACACAAACAAGTGTCAATCTTTTGATAGTTATTATTTATTTATAACCCGTTTTTATTTGGACAGCGGGAATTGATTTTAAATTAAAATTTTCAACTTCTGTGTTTTGAATTTTAAAAAATGGATTCCATATTTGGAATCATATGGTCCAAATTGTGTAAATAGGTGACTTTAATTTTTAGACATTATGAATATTTTTTTCAGTAAATATTTTATTTACCATGGTTAAAGGGTAAATCTGGTAAGTAAGGTTAAAACAATATTTCTATAATAATATAAAATTACCCTATAGGGTGACCTAATCCTATTTTTGGATACACATCTGACCATTAGCATCCTTGGGTTGATTTTGGAACCCCATGGGAGTGATAATGACAATTTATTTTAATTATCTTAAAGTGAAGGAAAAAATGACATAAACAATATTTTTGTAAATTAATTTTTAAATGGGTTTATATAAGTCATATTTTCTACTATAAATATTAATTGGAAGGATAAAAATATTTCATAAATCATGGTATTTTTTTAATATTTTAAACATCAAATAAATTATGTTATTTATGACACAATAATGGTGCAGTATTTACCTCATTAATAAATGATTTAAATAAATAAGATTATAAATATTAAAACAATATCCCAAACCAGTCCAATTCTTATTTTATGATTCTATTTCGACCATTAGTCATCTTATCTTCGACTTTTAATTAGTTTTGGACTTTTAGGAACTGAAAATAATTAAATAATATTTTCACACCTTCCTGAAGTGCCCACCCTCCCCTTATAAAAAGCCATCACCTCTAACCCATTCCTCACCCCACTCAAGACCCTTGGGTCATCCAACCCCTCCCCAAATAATCTCTCAAGATCTCTATCTTCCACCTATAAGCCTCACCTTAGACAGAAGTCACTTCAAGAAGTCCTTTTAGTTCAAACCAAAGGGAGTTACCCAAATTAAAGGTAACAGTTTCTCTTAACTTATTTTCTCTTATTTGACTTCTATAACCCCTAAAATCATTTTATTCCTATCTTTTATAACAAAACCAATATCATAAATATACTAGGATTTTGTTATGAGAGGTATTCAAACAAAAATTAGACACACCTCCATCTAATGGGTGAAGAACATACTATTTCTGTGGATTGTAAACTAACGCCTCATGAAACGTTGATTGTTCGATTATCTCCCACCGCCTCCCATGGTGGCCATTAAGATGGAACTATATTTATATATGACATATATTATGATTATTTTTTCTTTATTTATCTGTGTTTTACATTTACATATTACGTTTATGGATTCCATAATGGGTAAACGCGATAATTTTATTTGAGGAAGTGCGGATTACTGCCCGCTCAAAGTGGTATGACTCGTTAATGCCATATATGGGATGTAAAAAGGATTGAATTTGTCACGAACCAAATCTGGTCACCACCGAAACCAGTGCCAAACCTGGACTGTGACAAGGCCCGAAGGGCGTTCCCGACCCCCACGGGCTGGCACAAGTGCCCGAGTATCATAAAATGAGAATTGGGAACGATTTACCCGAGTTTATAAACTTAAAACAACAAAAGAATCCAATAAAACGAATCTGGATTTTTCAAACCAAACAATCTTTTACAAAAATTCATAACTGACTTTCATAGCTTAAAATAACTCAAAAATACCATACCAACGGTACAAAACAAAAATGAAATAGCCCAAGAACCCTCATGGCATGGGGAAACTCCTTCAAGCCACCTCCACAAGATTTCACCACCAAGGACCTGCTAGAAACCCGAACCACTGGAAAAAAAAAATGTACCCAACCTGCGACAACAAAAATAACCAGGTCTACTTACACCCAAAGGTGAAAGTAGGGTGTGAGCCAATGCCCAGTAGGATACCACCACTAAGAGATTCCTTGTGATAAACATTCAAAGACGAAAAGTATGCACGTTTTCAAAAACATGTAATTTCTAGTTACAATTTCTAAAAGATGCAACTTAAAAAAACAGTTTTCAAGTGGGCTAATTTAAAGAATCAACACTTTTAAAATAAATTCAAAAGCTACTGAATTTTCCAGACCAATATACCATATGATGATGGTAAGTATAAAGGATCTAATGAGCACAAGCAATAGGAAATAACCCCTAGGCACTAGCTAGATGTGGGTCCCAGGTACCTCGTATCTCGGGGAGAGTAACCACAAAAATTATCCGTTCTCGTTCACGAGCCACTAGTAGGGAACATAACCATAACCTAGTGGTACCCAATCATCATAATCATAGTTTAGTTAGAGTTTTAAGTGTCAATCCTGCAAAGTGAAACTGAGGCCAAACCCCACGGATTCACTAGCATACTAGTACACGTCCACCCACCTAGATACCTATGTTTTCCCTTTGTGCTCAAACAAGTTCAACAAGCCAAGAAATATACATTTCACATGAAAATATCACCTCCACATCACACATTATCCAAACATCCCCATGCACTTCACACAATTCTCAAATTTAACATTTCATTCAAATTCATTTTGAAATCAAACTTACACCAAAATAGCCCACAACACTTTTTTTCATAACTTCCACAATCAAACACATCCTTTCAAAATTTTATGAAGTCCCTAAAAATATGATAAACATCACATAACAGAACTATTCACATCTAAAATGGTTCATTTGAAAGTATAAACAATCCAAAATAGTTTTCCAATATGGTTTCACCTCTTACATAAATCATTAAACCACTCAAAACTTTCATAAAACAATTCTAAATAGTGCACCAAAGCTTTTCAAATAAAACCCATTTCAAAACCATATTTCAAGGCCAAAATCACACCAATACAAATTCAAAACAGAATTGGAATCCCCAAAAACATTTATTAAATAACTCCCATGTGTGATACAAACACCTGAACCAATAGTACAAAAGATCCACATGAAACACACACGTTTTTAAAATCACTTTCAAGAAGTAAAATAAAGTTTTACACCTTAAACCCTTAAAAAACATATTTAAGACCTAGTGGCACACCAATACTCCAACAAATCATAATTTTCATCCCAAACAAGATTTATTAAACAAAATTCATATGTTATAAAACAATCTCAAACAATACCCAAAGGGTTGCAAATGAAAACACCAAATTTTAATCTAGAATGAAACTATAAAAACAAATGCTTTACTAAATCCAACATAAACAGTTCACGCACCACAAAAAGCATATTAGAAACATTAATAATAAGTAATTCAAGCAAACTAACTCAGCTAGAAATGTTTACACATGGAATCACCTACCTTTTATGACGAAACCCTCAAAACATGGTGTGAAACATCAACCGCACCAAACCGGCACCACAAGGAATATAAATCCAGACCTAGACCAAAATATTTGACCAAAAGGACACAAAATCAAACCATAGTTTCGAAACTCAACTTCTGGACACGAGGAACTTCATGAAATGGTGATAGAAACCCTAAGGAAGGAGAAGAAATCAAGGAAAGAAACACTTACTTGAAACATCTTGAATAAAACAAACCAAATACACCACAATTTGAATCTCCAAGAAACCAAACCTGATATGGAGGCTCTAATGGTGATGATAAGGTAATGTGGGGACTAAAATTGGGACAAAAGAGCAGAAGTTGAAGGAGTTATGAAAGAAACGATTTACCTCTTCAAATCTGGACGATTTGAGAAATCCAGAGACGTTTCACCCATATTCGGGACACAAATGTGCTCCAAAGCGGCGAAATAGATATTGGGGGTGATCCTTAGGTTTTTGGCTTCGAGTGAGAGGTGAAATCACAGAATAATAGTAAATATTGAATGAGATATTAAAATATTAAAATTAAAACTTAAAGCAGAAAATGGGCTTTCGGGATGGCCCAAAACCTTAATAAAAAAAACCCAAATCCCTCATGATTATGGATTTTTATGGGGCCCAAAGGGATATGGTGATTTTAATATATCAGGGAATAACAATTGTGAAGTGTAATTGGTATAAAATAGTAAAAATTAAAAGAGTTATAATAGAAACAAAAATTTGTTTTTAAATCTGAAATTGGGCTCACGGTTTGGCCCAAATTTTCAAAACCCACCATTTTCATCAAAATGAGTGGTAAACCCCCAAAACAAATTAGGAATGGAAATTAAATGAAAAATTAATTTAAAAAAAATCATGGGTGTGAGAATTATCCCCACCATAAAACTTTCCTCCCTCGGAAAGCCACATCATGGAAAAATCTAAAAAAAAACAAACCCAACTGAGAAACCAAGAGGTACTCCCTTTCCATGTTTCTCCACCAAAGGCCAAAACACCTCCAGTGATCAATGAAGGAAGCAATATTCTCTCAAAACTAACTTACACCACCTTCCTGAAACAATCAAGCACATTCATTCTTTATCCCAAAATAAAACACCTCAAACACTATCCGAACAAGGCTCAAGCAATTCACCCTAACGAACAACAACTTCGAACAATGTTACATTTACCTTACATTAACTAAACCATTGGGAACTCTCCAGTCCCAACGTTTACTCAAGAAATATGTTGGTATTTATATAGCTCCGAACGAGACTATCTGTACCAATCCAATACCATGGAAAAATCTAAGTTACTGGTACGGGGGGACACAAATATGCTCCCCACCATAAGAGACAACCAATAATTTTTTTCCCTAGATAGAATCAGGAGACTAACAGGGGGAGGCCTAAATGGACTCACCGGTACAAAGGATATACTTCCATCAGAAATTTACAAAAGAACTTATATAATACTCATAGTGGGTCTCCCCACCATAAGAACCAACCATCTTAACCAACCAGCACAGTCCGGTAAAGAAAGACCCCAAAATTTAAAGAGTTGGGGAGGCCGCACAGTTAGCCTACACAGTTTGGGAAACTCTACGCTAACCATGTGGATCCTTATACCTACATGGTTTTCTGGGGAATGGTTACTACTAAATGTTCACTCAACATTTCTAGACAAATCTAAAACATTTTCCCCGAATCCAAAAGAAACCAAAGGGGAAAATAAATTCATTGGGAGATAACTTGGGGATGAGGCCCTCCACCACTTTCCATCGAACGAGAACAATAGAAGAAAGATGAAAACACCAAATGTTTAAAATATTCCCATCTCTCATACTAAGAATATTTCTTTTTACAAGGTTAAAAACAACACTGGGATTTCCTCTAACTACGTGCCAGCTTCTCTCCAGGACCTATGGCTGGAGCTGGAATGATTGAAGCATCTTCGGCCTCACAGTTAGGACTTGGAAACCCCCGAATAGAATTTCTTCTTTCGATGCTACAAAAAACTACATCAAATCCTAGATGGGTTCACCAAGACATAACACACCCCAGAAATCACTTTCCCCTTACATGGGGTTTCACTGAAATAAGGGTTTAGAGGATGCACTCACATCACACCTTGTTTCTTCAGGTGAGAAACAACAGAAATAAAGGACACATATAAACACCTTCCTCTAAAAGAGAGGATGTCAAGATCTCCTGAAAGGAGAATCACTGCTAAAAAAATAGAATCACAAAATATTGTACAATTTCACCTTTACAATCAAATGAGCACGCAACATCACAACGTGTTAATGAACATGACCAAAGCGACTGATAGAAATAATACAAGGAGGGGGCCTTATACAACATCCCCAAACATGACAGCATTCCATAAAGTGTCCATAACAGCCTCTCATGGCTAGATTTCCCACATAGGTGGTTTAACATAAACCCCTTCTTTTAAGAGACTATGAAGGACTCAGAGACCCTCTTAGACACTATCCATATTGACAACCCTAGATAACTTCCACCTTCGAAGCATCAGGTAGCTTAAGAAACTAAGGTCTCTTTCAACCATCCACGAGCACTCTTCCGCAACAAGAGGATCTGAAAAAAAACCAAAAATGTAAATGGTGTAGACTCACTCTACAAAGTTCAAGAAAATATTCCTTACATTGATCAACTAGAGGATTTTCCAACGGTGAAACAATCCGGGTTGCACTTCAGGTGTTCCCTAACCCTTAATGGGGGCTTACCCTATCCAATGGGAGAACCCAAGGACCCAACCAAGCTATTCCATTGGTAAAAAATTCCACAAAATAGATCCAAACACATTAATGGAACCACCATAAAGGTTTCCAGAAACATATCTCATAGGAGACTACTAACTTGTCCTTCTACCCAGCTTACCGACCAAACACAAACCCAAAATATAGTTCAAATAGGAGGGGTTCTTGGACTTAAAACATCCCACAACATCAACATTTTCGAAAAACACACAATATAAACCATCACAAACAATTCATAAAGACATCATGATTTTATTTAAAACCAATTCTTTGAAAAAAAATTGTTTATCATTAAACGTATCCACCAATGGCACCCCATGTGCCTCACACATGCATGTTTTTGTGCCACACCGGGAACCCTCCTCATATCTGTCGCGGAACTCATCCAGTCATGCCATCAACCATCTATAATCCCATATAACCCCATGCACGTGGTCACTCATGAAAATACCACAGGTTAAAACAAAGATTCTTTCCACTTTTCAAAACCCAAAACGGTCAACCAACACATCCTTTTTCTCAAAACTGCTAACCAAGAGATCCAAATCACAATTCAAATATTACTAAAATTTTCATAAAGATACAACCATTTATACAAGAACTCAATTTCATGTTATTCACATCAATTTAATAACATATCATGCCAACAAAACACCCTATGATATTTTAGAAAACTATATTGGAAACACTTTTGAAAACCAACTTCAATATGGTTCTGGCTTTCAAAAGAGGTGTAAGCATACTATTTTCCATTTCAAAACAATTCTGAAAATTCAGTTACACCATTTCATAAATCAAAACATTCCATATTAATTTGAAAATCATTTCACAAAAACTTTACACTTCTTAAAACCAAGTCAGTTTAAAACCAAAGTTCCACGATTTCAAAACTAAAGAACACAAGATAATGCGAGAGGAAACTAGTTTCAGTGGGTGACTTGGAAATATGGTTGGCGGACATATTCCAATCACTTCACTATCACAGAGAGTGTTCTAGGGAATATCCCCAGCTCCACATGGCTTTCCAGGCCCTGCGAGGTTACTGAGACCATTAACCCAACTCTCTTTTCATTTCCCCTAATCATTGTTAAACCAAGAAAACCAAAGGACCTTGAAGGGTCCCAACATCCCCTGGAAACATGAATCCAGCCAAGAGGTTTGGTGATCAGGAACACTACCCATAACTAGAATACCAAGTCCCTACAATCTGATCTCCATATTGTCCTGACTCTTCCCTAAATAACATGACCCAAAGAGAGCGAACCTCCTCTGATACCATTTTGTCACAAACCAAATTTGGTCACCACCGAAACCAGTTCCAAACCTGGACTGTGAAAAGGCCCGAAGGGCGTTCCCAGTCCCCACGGGCTGGCACAAGTGCCCGAGTATCATAAAATGATAATTGGGAACGATTTACCCGAGTTTATAAACTTAAAACAACAAAAGAATCCAATAAAACGAATCTGGATTTTTCAAACCAAACAATCTTTTACAAAAATTCAGAACAGAATTACATAGCTTAAAATAACTCAAAAAGACTATACCAAAGGTACAAAACAAAAATTAAACAGCCCAAGAACCCTCATGGCATGGGGCAACTCCCTCAAGCCACCTCCACAAGATTTCACCACCAAGGACCTGCTAGAAACCCGAACCACTGGAACAAAAAAAATGTACCCAACCTGCGACAACAAAAATAACAAAGTCTACTTACACCCAAAGGTGTAAGTAGGGTGTGAGCCAATTCCTAGTAGGATACCACCACTAAGAGATTCTCTATGATAAACATTCAAATACGAAAAACATGAAAGTTTTCAAAAACATGTAATTTCTAGTTACAATTTCTAAAAGATGCAACTTAAAAAAATAGTTTTCAAGTGGGTTAATTTAAAGAATCAACACTTTTAAAATAAATTCAAAAGATACTGAATTTTCTAGACCAATATACCATATGCCGACGGTAAGTATAAAGGATCTAATGAGCACAAGCAATAGGAAATAACCCCTAGGCACTAGCTAGCTGTGGGTCCCACGTACCTCGTATCTCGGTGAGAGTAACCACAAAAATTATCCATTCTCGTGCACGAGCCACTAGTAGGGAACATAACCATAACCTAGTGGTACCCAATCATCATCATCATAGTTTAGTTAGAGTTGTAAGTGTCAATCCTGCTAAGTGAAACTGAGGCCAAACCCCATGGATTCACTTGCATACTAGTACACGTCCACCCACCTAGATACCCAGGTTTTCCCTTTGTGCTCAAACAAGTTCAACAAGCCAAGAAATATACTTTTCACATGAAAATATCACTTCCACATCACACATTATCCAAACATCCCCATGCACATCACACAAGTCACAAATTTAACATTTCATTGAAATTCATTTTGAAATCAAACTCACACCAAAATAGCCCACAACACTTTTTTTCATAACATCCACAATCCAACACATCCTTTAACAATTTTATGAAGTCCCTAAAAATATGATAAACATAACATAACAGAACTATTCACATCTAAAATGGTTCATTTGAAAGTATAAACAATCCAAAATAGTTTTCCAATATGGTTTCACCTCTTACATAAATCATTAAACCACTCAAAACTTTCATAAAACAATTACAAATAGTGCACCAAAGCTTTTCAAATAAAACCCATTTCAAAACCATATTTCAAGGCCAAAATAACACCAATACAAATTCAAAACAGAATTGGAATCCCCAAAAACATTTATTAAACAACTCCCATGTGTGATACAAACACCTGAACCAATAGTACAAAAGATCCACATGAAACGCACACGTTTTCAAAATCACTTTCAAGAAGTAAAATAAATTTTTACACCTTAAACCCTTAAAAAACACATTTAAGACCTAGTGGCACACCAATACTCCAAAAAATCATAATTTTCATCCCAAACAAGTTTTATTAAACAAAATTCATATGTTATAAAACAATCTCAAACAATACCCAAAGGGTTGCAAATGAAAACACCAAATTTTAAGCTAGAATGAAACTATAAAAACAAATGCTTTACTAAATCCAACATAAATAGTTCACACACCACAAACAGCATATTAGAAACATTAATAATAAGTAATTCAAGCAAACTAACTCATCTAGAAATGCTTACACATGGAATCACCTACCTTTTATGACGAAACCCTCAAAACTTGGTGCGAAAAATCAACCACACCAACCCGGCACCACAAGGAATATAAATCCAGACCTAGTCCAAAATATTTGACCAAAAGGACACAAAATCAAACCATAGTTTCGAAACTCAACTTCTGGACACGAGGAACTTCATGAAATGGTGAAAGAAACCCTAAGAAAGGGGAAGAAATCAAGGAAAGAAACACTTACTTGAAACATCTTGAATAAAACGAAGCAAATACACCACAATTGGAATCTCCAAGCAACCAAAACTGATATGGAGGCTCTAATGGTGATGATAAGGTAATGTGGGGACTGAAATTGGGGCAAAAGAGCAGAAATTGAAGGAGTTATGAAAGAAACGATTTACCTCTTCAAATCTGGACGATTTGAGAAATCCAGAGACGTTTCACCCATATTCGGGACACAAATGAGCTCCAAAGCGGCTAAATAGATATTGGGGGTGATCCTTAGGTTTTTGGCTTCTAGTGAGAGGTTAAATAACCGAATAATAGTAAATATTGAATGAGATATTAAAATATTAAAATTTAAACTTAAAGCAGAAAATGGGCTTTCGGGATGGCCCAAAACCTTAATAAAAAAAACCCAAATCCCTCATGATTATGGATTTTTATGGGTCCCAAAGGGATATGGTGATTTTAATATATCAGGGAATAAAAATTGGGAAGTGGAATTGGTATAAAATAGTAAAAATTAAAAGAGTTATAATAGAAACAAAAATTTGTTTTTAAATTTGAAATTGGGCTCACGGTTTGGCCCAAATTTTCAAAACCCACCATTTTCATCAAAATGAGTGGTAAACCCCCAAAACAAATTAGGAATGGAAATTAAATGAAAAATTAATTTAAAAAAAATCATGGGTGTGATATAATTAAAGATATTATATATGATATTATAATTTTATTATAATTTCATTATAATATACCTATTTATCATTATATTTCCATTCCATTAAAATATGAAATCGAAATGAAAGTAGCGTTTGTGCGTACATACCACTTACCATCTCGTTGAATGGTGCATTTAATTTATCATCTCCAAATGATATGTACTATTATAAATACATATATATACAGGATATATATGATATATACGATATTGAAATAATTAATATCATTCTAGAGATAATGTACTATTGACCACATGGGCAACTTGTAAATAAAATGTGTTCATTTTTGACACAAGTACCAAATATCGACAAAACAACCATTTAACTTAAAAGATTGAATAACATTTATAAAATGGAAATAAGTGATATAAAAGGAATAATAAACTTGAAAAAGGTTCTTAAGAAAGTATAAATTAACTTTAGTTTATTATTCAGGAGATTAAAGGATGAACAAGTCAAGTCGGACACGAGGTAAGGGACTTCGTTTCAATCTCCTTTCATTGAGGCATATTTTTTTTAATACATGATTTTCTTTTTTATGCTGTATAAACACCTTTGACTTTTCATTTTATTCAAAGTGAATATTTTTCTATGAGTGTTTTACTGAATGAAAAAAAAGAATTTTTCTTTTAACATACTCAGTGACAACAACCTTTCCACCTCCATGAGTATTATTTGATCTTTGGCTTCCTTAACAAGCCGTAATGTTTTTAAAAGGAAAATAAATACCATATACTCTATTTCGTATTTTGGTATTGAAAATGGTTTTGATAATGTATGTGTTATGTCAATATATTTATATGATATATTGTGATTGAAATTTGGAAATGTTATATTTCCTTTATGTTTGTTTTATGTGTTAAAAATATGTTATGGTTCTTGGGAATCGTTACGTATACGGGTGGATCCATAATAAACCATGGGTGGTTGATCCAGAGATATATCTCCAATGAATTGGGTAATGTGATGGAGGTAAATGTGAATGTTTCTCCTAAGAGATTTAGGGAATATACTTTGATGGGTAATACAAATTGAACTCTCTACGTAGCTATGACATCAACATTGTAAGTATGATATCGTTTCCAAAAGTTACCTTTATGATTTATGATTTCAATTTGTTATTCATAAATCTTATGATTTCACGAGGTATGTTAAAGAGCTTATGTTATGTATGTAATGATGAACTAAAGTTTTCTTTCTTTGTTTTATAACCCTTACTGATCTTTTTATGATCATCCCATGTTTTGAAATGTTTTTCACAGGACATGAAGATGAATAGGGTCAAGGATGGGATCAATGAAAAGTAATGCTGTCTAAAAAATGAAACTAGACATGAATCATTTTTTAAAGAGTATTTATTTTTGAGTAAAAATGGAAACTGATTAGAAGTGTCTACTTTGTAATACTTGAGATGTAATGTAATAGTTATGGGCTAATTCTATAAAACTCTAAACATGAAAAGATCCTAAATTTGAATTATTCATTTTATTATAGATTATGTAATGTTTTAAGGCCGGGTACTTATAATGTAACTTGAATTTCATTTACCTAGGATAAATCCCTAGGTCATTGGGTTGATCCCCAGCTAGACTACATGGCTTGAACTATCCTATTAGAAGCCATGTGTCATGATTTTCATGTGTTAGGGAATCATGTGGAATGAATTTGTGTGTTCTTCTGATGTGGGACTACACACCATGTACTCCATCTACATCCCTTATGTTATAGTATCTATTTTTCCACGTGAAAAATTTAATGGATCGACATATAATTTAGACTCGAGAATTAATTAATAAAATTTCACATACTTCGACTATATGTTGTGTATTTTATTAGTTCTCCATTTTATAGTATGACATAAGATTTAACCTTGTATTTTACCAGACATTTTCTGTAAATATTTCTACTAAAACTTTTAGACTAAATGACATGTACACCGACTACATTCCACTAAATTTTATAAGCTATGTGTTAGGTTGGCCTACACTACTCATGGAGTGAATTAAATGTACCATGTTTATTTACTTATTGGTGCATAATCTATGCATAGACAAGGTCATGTGTTTTTCACATGGGTATATGAAAAGGAAACCTGGTTTTCACCGTGTACAACTATGTTTTTTGACTAAAATCATCGACAATTTTTAGTTTCATCTCCATTCATTATCCATATATTCTTAGAACTTTTGGAAAATTTAAATCTTGAAAGAAATAAATAAAATTTGGAAAGCATGTTAATTAAAAATAATAATTAAAGAATGATTATTTTTGAGATGAAGTATATAACCACTATTAAGTGTATAGATCAATAACCAAATATGAAATTATAAATTTTAAACATGGCCTCCTTGATAAAACTTATAGGTTTTGGTTGTAGTGAAAGTTTCTTGGTGGTTGAATATCCCTAATGGTTTTTTTGATTTAGTGGATTATAAAATAAATTGTCTAAGTTGAAAACTTCATTACAAAATAAACTTTTCCACCAAATATTGACAAGAGAGAAACCCGAACTCAGAACCGAGAGATGATATTTGAATGTTAACACTATAATAAATTTATATTATATTTGAAGAATGGTAAACTATTATTTGTATCATTTTTATTGATGATATTGATATTATACAACCCATTTTTTGGATTACCTTCATTATTTACAAGGAAAAAAGAGTATAATTTCTCTATTAGTGATCCACACATGTTCCTTTGATCTATGAGAAACACCTAAATAACACTAGGTGATAGCAAGTTGTATCTATCATCTAGTTTTGATCGTGTTGATCGCTTCTAGGTCATTCTATCATGGAGCAATATCTTTAGTGTTTCACATGATTGTGAGGAAGAGGGGAGGAGGAATGGAGAGGGAATTACATTGTGCATAATGATTCTCGAGCCTTGATTAACAATACATAATAGACATAAATATATATTTATAGAACTAGGGTTTTGATTAAAATTTTATTTAATTATATACCAATGACTAAATATTAAAATAATCATATTGAATCATAATTCCATAAAATAATAATAATAATAATAGTGTTATTATTTTATAGTTAAAGATAACTCATGCAATGATGAATATTTTTTTACCATATTTAAAATAAATATTTCCCATTAGACAAAATTACTGTTTTCTCCAACACCTGTGAATTTACTAAACACCCAAATAAGTATTTAATTAAAATTTTCATTCATCAAAAAATATTTTTGAGTGATAAAATATGATTAAATTATTCCTCATTCCTGATAATAATATTGATTCCATTAATTGAATTAAAAATTTATATAATAATGACCAATTAAAAAACTTTATTGTGTGCCCCTCTAGTATTCTTCCTCATTTTCATTATGTAGGATGCCTAAAGTATAAGAATAATATTTATCAGTGTGTTAAGGAACCCAAGAGCATGAAATTAATGTGTTAATGTTGAAAACCACTTACAACTGCTCACTGTGTAATATAGTCCATTTATCTCAGTTTCTCATTTATCAGGTTACACATAGATTCCATCGACCGACATTCATGATATGTCTTTCTTTGATTATATAAAATAAAAAAATCAATACACTGTGGACACGGAATTTAAGGTGATTATGCCATTCCAATCAAAGATCCAAGATATCCACTTCTATAAATATGCAAGGGAAAAATCCTTCCTCAACTAATTCATGAACAAAATATCATTCATGATGCACCATACATATCCAACTTCACCATGAACTGTTATAATAATGGTGTATGAAATAAATATTTGTATGGGAGTGAAAAAATTTATTTATAATATTATTAAAATCTGGGGACTATTAAATACACTATAAGATTAGAATATTGGATGACAAAAAAACAAGTTGAATTCATACTGGTGGGTATTTTCTTATAAGCTACCATCTAAGATATTAATAAGTGAAAAATTATGGAGGAGAAGTCACATATACTTACTTGTAATAACGACTTCATTCAATAATCAACATTTCTCATCATAGTGTGTTATCTGTTTGTAGAACAATATTTAAGAATAAATTTATGAAATTTGAAGGTTCTAAAATCAGAGGGGATATTCTAAGAACTTATCAATGAGACTGATAACCTAGGACATTATTATGGTAAATTCATAAAGAATAATTAACAATATATAATATGATATTTTGTTAATATTCAAATCGTTGAATATACATCAATTCTAAAGTATAAATAGTATGTTCTAGAACACCAACTACAATTCAATGAAATTACAACATCGTACATGTCAAAAGTGTGTAATGAAGCTTCCTAGAGACTATCTCATAGGGATAAGTAAATGTTTCATGTGAGGAAATGATGGTTATCGCAAAAAAACATGTATAAGTGAGATGAATAATCCAACTTATGTGATGATTAGAAAAATTTCCAGATCAAACCTCATCATGTTTTACAATGTTTCAAAAACAATTAATTTGGACACAATGAAAACCAATGTGTTAATAAGAGGGTTTTCAAAGATAAACAATGATAACGAACCCAAATACAAGAGAGATGGGAAGGGATTATTCTATTACCAATGAAGAGGTGGATCAAGCCGATTATCTGGTGATAGGTTTCCTAGTTATTCATTAAATAATAGTGAACAAAATATTTTATTATAGTTGTATACACTCTTAAATATCATGAATCTTTTTTAGAACTATTAAAACACCTCCAAAAATAGGGAGGTTATGTTATTAGTGGAAACTGTTAATGATGTCATTAAAATATCTCAAGTGCACCACACATACCCATCTGATATCTATTGGATAAATCTCATAGAGAACCTTGTCATAATATCTTTATTGTAAATTTAATCTTTACGATGTATGTATTCTATATCACTATATATATCCCATATCATGTAATTAAAAAAGGAAATAACCTTTTATATCCCAAATAATGCTTGGATTATAAGGATCCACTCCTCGTTCAATCAATAATTTCATTTTAATATTTGAATTAAATTTCCTTTATTTCCAAATAACTTTTATGGTTTAGTGCTATAATGATTATGTACTTACACATACATAATATAACTATACATTACATGTTGTAAACTTTCTCTCAGTATAAAGTTTCCCACAATACAATACTTTTAAAATAAAACTTGTTTCCTTTTCCAGAAAAATCATTACGATTTTGAACATGACTTCTTTATTGTTCATAATCATCCTTAAAACATAAGAATGTTTTATAAAATGTCATATGGGCCCAAAAAAAGTATCAAGGGACAAAAAAATATAGAAACTTCATAGTCCATTTTGAAACCATGAAATTATAAAAGAGTTTTTTTCCTTTAACATAATATATTTGACCTCAAATAATTGATCATTTAATCATAAAATTATCATTACTTCCCATATTTTTTTATAAAATATTATACATAAAATATAATGTAAAAATAAAAATCAAAAAGGTTTTTAAAGAAAACATGAGGACCCAAAAATAATTTTCTTAAAAAGAAACATTTTAACCTAAATAGGGTATAATATTTGCTAAAAGATAATATAATGTCAGCTTACCATTTCAAATCAAATGATTTCTATTACAAATCACTATAAAGAATAGATTTTTTTGTAGATTCCTTGGTACATCAAATTTATATCAATTTATAATCACCCTTACAATTTGAATAAATGAAATGGTCGACTTACAACCTAATTCTTTGATGAACATAATCTTTATCCAATGCATTGGACAGTTATATCTGGATAACCAATCATCATAAGAAATATAGGGATAAACCATTATCATGAAATATATCAGGGGCACCTAACAAAATAAATAATTTTTGAGTACCATATCAATAATAAAACATATTAATATAGAACATTTTCATCATAAATCCCTTGATGAAATCTTTTAAACCCATAGTCAACACACTTTCATATATCAGTGTAATATTTCATTTTAGAAACCCATTTTAAAAAGTAAAATACCCAAGTAAAAGATAATTATGGTTTTTATTTGTTTAAAACAAGGAATGTTATAAACTAATATAAATTTCAAAAAATTTATTTATCAGCAGGAAAATTCATTGACATCATATATGTTAAAATAAAACATTCATTTTTTCCTTTCCAATCATAAGTCAAAATACATTGTATAAAATATATTAAAATATTAATTTTTAGAACCATTGAATGAATGTAAAAATTTACGAAAAAATACTTTTAAAATTATTTTTTATGAATATAAATATAACAATAGAATAATTTTATGAATACGAAAATGAAAGGAAAAAATTTCGAAAACAAATCATTATTTTTTTAAATGATGCTTTTAAAGTAAAGGGTCACTTACCATAAGTCTGACTTGTCACGTATGTTATTTATATTCCTAAAATAATCATATCAATTATTTATATTATAAAAAACCTTTTTAGATAATAATATTATTAATATTTTCATAATGTTATAATTAATTAATGAATACAATAAGTATTTATCAGACAATTATGATGATATCTGACTCACATGTCCACAATGAATTTGGTCAGTTGACTTTGTTGAAAGAGGTAATTATTACATCAAATATGTAATAATAATCATGATATAAATATAATTTTAATATACCAACCATACTCTTAAAACCAACAATGAAATATGGTTTTGAAAATTGAATTATGTTTTAATCATGGAAGTGGTAGTCCGTACGCATGCATCAGTAACTTTTCCAATTTTGAATGAATATGATGGAAAGAAGGTTAGTATTATTTTACCATCCAATAATTATTATTATATAATAATTATATAATAATTTATTTAAATAAATTTAAATATAGTATAAATGTGATGTGGTAATGAAAAATGAAAGACATTGCTTCATGGACATAGTAATCTATACGTATTTACAAACAATGTTACATTTTCCATTTGATGGAAAAATATGAAATTATATGATATATTATCTTTTAAAAATAATGTATAAGTCATGTATGTTTTAGATATAAATTAAATCCATCATTATATCTGTTAGGGAGATGTGGTTATGGAAAATGAATTACATCAGTTCATGAAGTGATAGTCCATCAAACACACAAATGATGGTTTCCTTTCCCATTTGCTGAAATAATAAGATTTATAATGTTTATTTCATTAAAATAAAACATATAAGTATAAAGAATATAATTTTGATACTATTTCATAATTTTTTAATAATATTTTAGGGTGTTATAAGTATAAATAAAATGAAAATATTCAGTTAAAAACCATACCTCTTATTTGGAAAACCTCCTATAATTTACTTTGTCAGCCCTCTAAGATTGGTATTAGAATCAAAATTATTCCTATAAATCCTGGAAAGGTATTTTAATAATGTATATTTTTATGGATTAGATGTGATAGAGTGAAAAAATGGTGTTATGAAAAGTGCAGAGAAGTTTTCATTTTATAAGTGAGGGGAGGGGCGTTCTTGGGATTTTATAAAGTGTTAAATTAATATAACTAAATTTTAATATTCATTTGTGTCACAAATCGCCTTCACCAAGATGAGGGGAGGGACAAAACACCACCAAAACCTTCCTTATTCATGTTGAAGGAGAGATAATGACCCCTGAGACCCACCTTCAACAGGCCCCAGAGTGGCGTCTAGCACCATGGGTATAAGATCACACGTAATATGGAAGGGATTACCCTTTTTATTTTGTATTATCGGGAGATAAGATAGTAAATCCCAAAACACAAATACTCAAAGTTAAAGTAAAGCCAAAAAAATCCATTCCCATATGCATTTTTTAATAATATGTTCTACAATTATAAGAAAACTTCAAAGGGAGGTATCAAAGAAAAGAAAAACAACAACATCAACTCTTCCAATGTCCGAACTACTACGGTCCCGCACAGTCTTCGAAGTCCTCCTAGAAACCTAAAAGCAATTTTATATATGTAGGTTGAGTATATAGGTATACTCAGTAGGGAAAACCAAAAGCTCTCGTGCACAAGTGGTGAGGCATTCTAATGCCTTTTGAGAAAAGAAGATAACCAAAGAACATAGAAAGGAAACTATCCATCCAAAACTCACCAAGGAACACTCTCCAAAAAACACAAATCAAGTAAAATAATAGAAAAAACACATCGATGTTTGGGTACCCTGCACCACTTTCCCACTAGTTATTGATGACATACTACGGGTCAGACCTCCCCTACTATTGTCACTACAGTCCCAATTCCATACCCCACCCACACACACCTGGGCTACCCCAACCACACAACCCGCCTGCAAACACCTGGGCCTCAACAACCACATGTTCCCACACTCAAAAAAACCTAGGCCAGAACAACTATCGCCATGCCTAAAGACACTTGGGCCAGAATAACTACTGCCACGCCCGAAGACACTAGGGCATCAACCCAAAGAAACTTGGGAAACAACTTTCCCACAGACACCTGGGCCAACCACCACAACATACCCTGACCAAATAATCTGGGACTATAATGGACCTCACGCCATCACAACCAACCTAAAGAGTCTTGGGCTACTCAGGGAAAGGAGCAGAAAAGAAGACAATATCGGCCACTCATATGTGTGTTGGGAAAAACACCCTCCCCCAAGAAATTGGGGTGTTCGACACGAATTACTCAACTTGGGTGGGGGTGATAATAAGAAAAATAAGAAATAAATTATACATATAGGTAAACAAGAACTCATCCCAGCCTAGGGGTTCCAAAACCATCCCACACACAAACACCCTAATTATTATTCATTCATAAAAAGCACAACGACCACAACCAAGTCACATCTCATTCAAGGGAAACAAATACCCTTTTGATCCCATTCTTGTTATCACATTCTAGTGGTTCCATTTGAATAATTCTTTACTAACAGGAAACTAATAGGCATATCCAAAATCAAAGGAAGGAAAAACAACCAAGCACCCAAATAAGCATTCAAACCCAGTCTCCGGTAAAATCACAACAACAAAAGGGATTTGTGAGATATCTCAAAGTACTGGAACCAAACCAAGCCCCAACATAAGGCCCCACACGACCTCATATCCACAAACCTACAATTTCACTACAATAGGGGATCCCATCCCTACCCACTTCAACTCACAGGCATCAAGCAGAATAACCATACACATCATCAGAACATGGAAAAGAAATTTTCATATTTAACCACAATGTTCATTAAGTTCCTTCTTTATGTTTGGTAAACCAGGGTGATCAAACATGTATTACTGTTCACCGGGTATCCATTTAATCAACCGAGTTTACATGATTATCTATTTTTCTTATAATATCCATTTAATCAACATAGAAGATTAGGGTTCATTAGTGCACAAGGAAAAACCACTAGCGGCCATGATTTTCAATGGATATAAGCCCATAAAATTTACAACATATATGAAAAGGTAAAGGAGTACATAAACCTCATTAAAAACACCCCTTCATTCATTAAAAACACCGCTTGATACACAGTAAAAATTGATGAATGAATAACCCTACTTGGATGATTAAAGATCAAAGTTTCTCTCCTCGCTCCAATAATTGGGATGAGAGACTTATAGGGGAGAAACTCCAGGGACTGCATGAGTGAGTAGGAAATGATCCAGCACCGGTGTGCCACTAGCCTTGGGAAGGGTGGACTCCAATCGCACTTGGGAAAGGAAAGAG
The DNA here is from genome assembly GCA_963277665.1 of Viscum album. Lineage (NCBI taxonomy): Eukaryota > Viridiplantae > Streptophyta > Magnoliopsida > Santalales > Viscaceae > Viscum > Viscum album. The sequence goes on along the minus strand of OY728123.1, from coordinate 750,122,955 downwards.
ACCATCCAAGAAGAAGAAAGAAGGAATTAATGTATGATAAAAAAGGCAAGATCCTAGAGTTATGGTATATGAATTTTGAATGGAGTTATAGGTGGATCTTGGTTTCACCATAAGGTTGGACGGTTAAAAATGATGTAATTAATTTTTATTTAATAATTATCATCGGAGGGGAGGCCATAACAACTGTGCACTAAAGTATTTCATATAAATAATGGAAAACAGGTCCGTTGAGGGTCACCCCACTCCAAGGGTATTTAAAACATTGTTTATGGTGCTAAAAAAGGCCTTGAACCAATTTAAAAATGTTAAAAGACATAAAAGTGGCATTAGGGGTAAAATTGGGGAAGGAAACCCTGACACCCCTATGTGGCTGATCGGTGAGACTGATTAGTGAAATCGATCAGTGGAGAAAATTGGTTTGAGCGGATCGGGTGTAGTGGATCGGGTGAAGCTGATCCCATGAAGCTGGTCAGTGAAACAGATCGGGTGAAGATGGTCAGTGAAACTAATCGGGAGAAACTGATCAGTGAAAATGATCCGTGAAACTGATGGGTGATACCTATGGGTGAAACATATTGGTGAAAATTATGGGTGAAACCAATGGGTGAAAATGATCAGTGAAACTGATGGGTGAAACCGATGGGTGAATCTGATGGGTGAAACCAATGTGTGAAACTGATGGGTGAATCCAATGGGTGAAACCGATCAGTAAAACCGATGGGTGAAACAGAGGGGTGAACCCGATCAGTGAAACCGATGGGTGAAACTTATGGGTGAACCCGGTGGGTGAAATCGATCGGTGAAATCGATGTGTTAAATGGATCGGGTGAAACCGATTGGATGAAACTGATCAGTGGCACTGATAGTTGACACAACGGTGACATGTTTCCACTAAAATCCATATCCTCTTGACTCACCGATGGTTTCTAGGACACCCCAAACCTTAGAATTTGGAAATGTAATGGGTGAGGAGGGTCCGATCCATTATATTAGATACCTCTCATATTCTTCTCGTCCTCAAGAATACAAGAGTACCCCGAACAACCACTCCAGAAGATATCTTTTAGGGAAAAACCACCATAAAGAGCCACATGAATCCAAAGGATCACATTTTCCTGACACATGGTTCATGGAGTTCTTTCCTCCATGTCAAGATACTATCCTCTTTGGGTGGCCCTGAATCGCCCTCATGGGTTTAATCACATCAACACAGATGCATCTTGATTAAGAATCAGTTTCTCCCTTTCCCACATATAGAGACTTTTCATAAACACACACAAGGTAAAGAAACAAATCATCTCATAAAACAACAAGGTCTGAATTACATCACAACTGGTCACAAAAACAAGAACATCTATGAAGGCTCGGAATAGGGACTTAAAACAGCTCTGGGTACTGGGCACACATTTGTGCTTCTCACTCCCATGTACTCTCCTCAAGGCCACCATGCCTCCACAACACACAGAACAAATGGATGGTTTATCCATGAATCACTTTCTCCGTTGAATCCTCAGTCCTCACTTGTTTCTAAATGAATGTAGCATCATCCCCTATATCCAACTCTCACTATTTAATGACGTGGGAATCATTGTGTATATATCAACAAAGTTGGGAGACCTGGAAAATGTCGTAGATCCTTTCCAACTGAATTGGAAATTCCAGCTGAGATAACACCACAACGACTCTCCCCAACACTTATAAAGGCATGATGAACCTAGGAGGGATCTTTCTCCCCTTGCCAAACTATCGTTGCCCATGTCAAGTGGAAATCGTCAAGAACACATGGTCTCCAACCTCGAATTCCAAGGGCCTCCTACTACGATTGGAATATGACTTCCGCCGGTCTTGGGCTGCCTTAATCCTCTCTCACACAAGATGAACCTTTTTTATTGTTCTATACACTGCCTCTGGGCCAATAACACGTACCTTTCCAACCTCAGACTAGTACACAGGCGAACGACATGGCCTCCTATACAAGGCGTCCAACGGTGCCATAACAATAGTAGAGTGATATCTATTATTATAAGAAAACTATACTAAGGAAAAATGCTTTTCCCATAATCCCATGAAGTCCAAAACACAAGCCCATAGCATATAATCCAATTTTTGGATAGTCCTCTCTATCTACCCATATCTCTGGGGATGGAAAGCAGTGCTAAGGTGTAGTTGGGGGCCAAAAGCATGCTGCAATCCCCTCTTGACTCATGAGGTAAACTATGCATCCCTATCCAAGACTATGGACCACGAAGATCAATGAAACTGCACCAAATCATCCACATATCTTCGTAATAAGGCATCCACCACACTCGAATCCTTGATTGTTAGGAAGTGAGTTGATTTCGTCTGTCGGTCTACCACTACCTAGATATCATTGTTACCTCCCTGAACTCGGGGGAGTCCTTTGATGAAATACATCGAGATTTCATCCCAATTACTCTCATGGACATCTAAAGGCTTTAAAAACCCTCTTGGGATGCGGTGTTCAGCCTTCACCTACTGACACACTAGGAAACTTTCCACAAACTCCGATACTATCCATTTCACCCCGGGCCACCAAACCTGTTCCCTCAGGCCTCAATACATCTTGGAAACTCTTGGGTGAACCACTACAAGTGAGTTATGGAACTCAAGGAGAACTCCCTAATGCATCGTCTCTAGAAAAAACAGCTTCCTTAAGAAAAGAATCGGATTCTAACCATCCTCCGACCAACCTTCTGGAGCATTAAATTTGTCAACCCAATCGTGTGTCACTTCACACTCTAAGTCTCCCATCTGAGTCTCCTCCACCTGCTGTAGCAGAGAGGACTATGCTGTCATTTCAAACAGACAACCTCTACCACCATCCATCCTTGCATCAAGGTGTAATGAAAACAACTCCTCCATTGCCATCCAAGAATCCACAGATTCTTGAACAGCATCCCTATGTGACTTCCTACTCTAGTCATCAGCCAAAATGTTCCCCTTACTTTCAGTGTAAGATATCTTGAAGTCATATTCCAGAAGAAACTCCAGCCACCTTCATTTTCGTAAGATCATATCTCTCTTGGTAAAGATATTCCTTAAACTCTTATGATCTGTGAATACCACAAAGTACTCCCCAATGAGGTAATGTCGCCACAATTTCAACACGTACACTATTTCTGCAAGCTCTAGGTAATTGGTGGAATAGTTACACTCATTAGGATGTAACTTCCTAGACCCATAAGAGATCACTCCATACTGCTCCATTAGCACACACCACTTTCCATGTCTAGAATCATCTCAAAACACCTCATACAACACCACTTCCTCTGTAAACATGAGCACTAGAGCGCTGGCCAAACTTTACTTCATATAGTTGAAATTTTCTCGACATTGCTCACCCCACACGGAGGCCATGTACTTTCTGGTCATAGATTTCAGAATAGCTACAACTCAAGACATGTCGGGTATGAACCTCAGATAATAGCCTACCAGGCCCAGAAAACTACGAACCTCCATCACATTCTGGGGGGATTCTAAAGAAACAACTGCTTTAACTGTGGTCAGGTCAACCACTACACCATTCCGAGACACCACATGTCCAAGGAAATTCACTTCTCATGTCATGAACACTCACTTGGACAACTTCCCATAGAGATACTGATGTATAAGGAATTCCAAGACAATCCTGAGGTGCTTAGTTTGTTCCTCCTCAGATCTTGAGTAGATCAAAATGTCATCGATGAAAACAATGAAGAACTGGTCCTGAAAATCTTGGAAAATAGAGTTCATTAGCCCCACGAACATAGCAAGTGAGTTCAAAACAATAAACGACATGACTAAAAACTCAATGTGCCCATACCTAGACCAGAATGCAGTCTTCGAGATATCACTATCCTTCACCCTTAACTGGTGATACCTAGACCGTAGATCGATCTTAGATAACCAACATTCTCCCATCACCTGGTCAAAGTGATCATCTATCCTCGAGAGAGGGTAACGATTCTTGACCTTCACCTAATTCAGTCTCTGGTAGTCTATGCACAGCCTGAGACCACCTTCTACCTTCTTCACGAACAAGACCAGAGCACCCCAAGGAAACATGTTGTGTTGCACAAAACCCTTCTTCATCAGCTCGTCAATCTGAATTCACAACTCTCGAAACTCAGAAGGTGCTATCCGATAAGGATCCATCGAAATCAGATGAGAACTGGGATTTAATTCTCTCTCGAACTCAACATCATGTTGAAAGGGTAGAGTCAAAACCACCTAAGAAAAAAATATCATGGAACTCTATGAAAATTCTAGGAACATCCATCATCTAATCATCCACTTATTATCCTCAAATCTTGGCCAACATAGAAAAAAAGGCTCCACAAACCATCTCCCCACCTGACAACTCTGTTTCCTAATAGAAGACAGACGTTGTATATCCTCATTGGAGAACACGAATCTTATCCGAAATAAGTTGAAAACATCATGCACATAAAATAGCCTATCGATGCCTAGGATGGCATCGTATGGTAGCATTTGCAGTAGAATGAGATCCCCACTAGACTGATGTGACCCCTACATCAGTCTGCTTCCTCGACAAACATCAAAATGGCTGTTGTGACCCACCATATGGCATACTCAACACCATGGGAATGAAGATTCTCCCTATATATAGGCCTAAGGAATGGGCGAGACCAGGAGTAACAATGGAGTGCGAAGAACCTAAATAAAACAAGGCGCATGCAAGAGTGCTAAACAAACTGATCATACCTCGAACGACTTCTAGCCCTGCCGAAACTAATGCCTTTGTGGTGTGAAACTACCCATGACCAGCTCCTCTACCATTCGGCTGTCAGCCACCTCCCCCACCACGAATAGGTCGAGGTCCTTGAGGAGTACCATGAGGTTGACCTCCAACTCCCACACCTGCTCTCGGAGGAGCGGGAGCTCGCTAACCTTGCTTCTGCAACTGAAAGGGCCTGGCTAAAACTGATGATGTTGAGGTGGTTGCTGAATATATCCACCCCCAATGTACTGCACTTAGTATGGGCACTAATTCTAAAGGTTCCCACGACAGCCACAGATAAAGCACCTCTATCCTGGGCTCGTAAGGAAAGGGCAAGGACTGGGAGATCAAAACTGGAACTGCTAGGCCCTACTCTTCACTGGCCGAAACCTAGAAGGCCCTAATGCTAGAGGCTTGCTACTAATGACCATCCCATTTGATGAGCCCAACTGGCTCCCCTCTTGTGGTACACATCCTAGAGTGTGCATCTATTCCATCACTTTAGGATTCTTATGGACCTCCAAGTACGTCAATATGGTTATGGGAGTACCAAAATACTAAAGAGAAAGTTATAGTTCCTCCAATAAATGTCTCTCCCGAGACTCCTTATCCAGAAAAAGGTCTGGAGAAAAACAAAGGAGATCCTAGAACATGATTCCTAGCTCCCCTACTAACATACTCCCCTACTAAAGTGAGAGTTGCTCCTGCCTCTTCTCAGCCTTCATCGTAAAATAATTGAATTCCAATTGGAATTTCCTCTCGATGTCATCCCACAAAACCTCACTCTATATCCTATCTCTAAGGTAGAGATTACACTAATGATGCATTGCTCCTCTCCTCTGACTAAATACCAAATGAATATAATACTCAGTCAGACCCCAGGTCAAGATGAAAGCTGTCACTAGCTCCTAGAGCCAGCTCTCTATCTCCATGTCTAAGACGCTGCCCACATACTTCCTGAGGGTCTACTGCTGAAAGTCACAAAGCGTCCTCTTCCACTAGTCATAATCCTCTTATCGATCAGTCCTTTGCTGATCAGCCAGATCAGCCTTCTGATCCTCTATTGCCGGCACTACTCGTGGTCATCATCCAAGTGCCATAGTTACAATGTAAACAAGGAATTCCTTAGCCCGATTAGTGTAAAAGATTTCATTTAAATGTTGATTAATGTTTTATTTATATTTATTAAAATTCCCAGAACTCCCAGAACACACAAGAACACAAGTCATTATGATGCATATACCTTTCCTAGGGTCTCAACACCGTAATCAGTGTAGTCTAAAATGGTCATTCGGTAGGTCATGACTCCTTGCTTCGGATCACGGTGCCCCTAATATCCCGTGTCCTAGTCGTTCTACCCTGGAATATTTCACACCCCAAGATTTCCAAACACTGTTTCCCTACCATCCCATGAAATCCTCACTGTGCCTAACACCAAGATCTATCCTATATCTAAACCCTCTTTTGATACCATTCTGTCACGACCCACCTTCACCCAGATGAGGGGAGGGACACCAAACTATCAGACCCATCCTTCGTCAAGTTGAAAAAGAGATAATGACCCCTAAGACCCACCTTCAATAAGCGTAGGAGTAGAAACTAGAACCAAGGGTATAAAATCACACATAATATAGAAGGTATTTGCCTTTTTATTTTTTAGTATCAGGAGATAAGATAGTAAATCCCAAAAAAACACCAAAACTAAAAGTTAAAGTTATGCCCAAACAATCCATTCACATGTGAATGTTCCAATAATAAGTTCTACTAGTACAGGATAAATCCAAGGGGATATACCAAAGAAAAGAAAAACATAGAGAGCAAATGTCCCAACATCCGAACTAGTACTATCCCGCACGGTCCCCAAAGTCCTCCTAGAAACCTGAAAGCTATTATATATTCGTAGGGTGAGTATACAGGTATACTCAGTAGGGAAAACCAAAATCTCTCGTGCATAAGCGGGGAGGTACTCTAATGCCCCATGATAAAATGAGATAAAAAAAGCACCTATAAAGAAAAATATCCACCCAAACCTCACCATGGAACATTCCCCAAATAATTCAAGTCTAGTAAAATTATAGTAAAAACACATCGATGTTTGGGTACCCCGCACTACTTTACCACTAGTTATAGAAGACATCCTACATGTAAGACCTCCCCTGCAATTTTCAATATAGTCCCATTACCATACCTCTCCCATAAAAACCTGGGAAACCACAACCACACATCCCGCCTACAAACACCTGGGCCACAACAACCATATGTAACCACACTTGCAGACACTTGGTCCAGAACAACTACCACCATGCCAAAAGTCACATGGGCTAGAACAACTACTACCACGCTTGAAGACACCTGGGCCTCATCCTGAAGACACTTGGGAAACAACCTTCCCACACACACCTGGGCCAACCACCAAAACGTACCGTGACTGAAAAATATTGGGCTATAATGGACCTCATCCCATCACATCCTGCCTGAAGAGTCTTAGGTTACTCATGGAAAGGGGGAGAAAATAAGCTAATATTAGCCACTCATATGAGTGTTGAAAAAAAACCCTCCCCCATGAAATGGGGGTGTTCAGCACGAAGTACTCAACTTGGTTAGGGGTGATAAAAAGAAAAATAAGAACTAAATTTTACATATAGGTAAACAATAACTCATCCCAACGTAGGGGTTCCAAAACCAGCACACACACAATCACCCTCATTACTATTCATTTGTAAAAAAACAACGGAGACAACCAAGTCACATCTCATTCCTGGAAAACAAATACCCATTGGATCCCATTCTCAATATCACATTCTAGTGGTTCCATTTAAATAAGTCTTCACTACCAAGAAACTAACAGGCATGGCCACAAGCCATGGAAGGAAAAACAACCAAGCACCCAAATAAGAATTCACAACTAGTTCTCTGGTAATGTTACAATAACAAAAGGGATCCATGAGATCCCTCTAAGTACTGGAACCAAACCAATCTCTATAATACAGCCCCACATGACCTCAGATCCACAAACCAATAGCTGCACCACAACAGGGGATCCCATTCCCATCCACGTCACCTCACAAACATCAAGAAGAACCACCATACACATCATCAGAATAGATAAATAGATTTTTCAGATTTAACCACACCATTCATTAAGATACTTATTTCTTTTTGGTTAACCGGGGTGATCACATATGGATTATGGTTCATTGGGTATCCATTTAATCAACTGAGTTTACGAGATTAACAATTTTTGATGTTACAACATTTGAATCATCAAAAAAGATAGGGTTTCATTAGTGCACAAGGAAAGACCACCAATGACCATGATTTTTAGTGGACATAAGTCCATAAAATTTAAAGTATATAAGGATGGGTAAAGGAGTACAACAACATTATCAAACCCATAACTTTATTCCTTAAATGTTAATTTATCATCTTCATTATGGTTTGGTTTCATCCATCCTCAAAGGAAACATTATTATACCCACCCCGCATGATACATAGTAAAGAGAGACGATGGAAGAACCCTACTTGGATGATCAACAATCTAAGTTTTCCTCCTTGTGCTAAGAACTAGGATGCCTGACTTGTAGGGGAGGAACTTCAAGGACTCCAAGAGTGAGCAAGAAAGGCTCCAGTACATACACACCACTAGCATCAGGACATGGGGACTCTAAACTCACCAAGGAAAGAAAAGAGACCATCCAAGAAGAAGAAAGAAGGAATTACCTTGCGATAAAAAGGCGAGACCCCAGGGTAACAAGATATGAATTTTGAATGGCTTTAACTACAGATCATGGTTTGACCATGCGGTTGGACGATTACACACAAAGGAATTAATTTTTATTTCATAATTCACATCGGAGGGGTGACGATAACAGTTGTGCGTTAAAGGATTTCATTTAAAGAGTGGAAAACAAGTACATTGAGGGTCTCCCCACTCCTAGGGGAATTTAAACGTTGATTATGGAACTAAAAACAACCTTGCACCACTTTAAAATGGTTAAAAGACTTAAAAGTGGCATTATAGAAAAAACTAGGGAATGAAACCCAAACACCCCTCTATGGCCGATTGGTAAGACTGATCAGTGAAACTGATCGGTGGGGTTGATTAGGTGGAGCTGATCGGGTAAAGCTTATCAGGTGAAGAAGATCCCGTGAAGTGGATCTGTGAAACTAATCCATGAAACTGATGGGTGAAACCAATCGGTAAAACCTATGGGTGAAACCGATGGGTGAAACTGATCAGTGAAACTGATGGGTGGAACCGATGGGTGGAACCGATTGGTGGAACCGATGGGTGAAACAGACAGGTGAAACAGATCAGTGAAACTGATGGGTGAAACAAATGGGTGAAACCGATGGGTGAAACCAATGGGTGAAACCCATGGATGAAACTGATCGGGTGAACAGATGGGGTGAAACTGATCAGTGTAACCAAAGGGTGAAACAGATCGGTGAGACCGATCGGTGGCACTATTAGGTGACACCACAGTGACACATTTCCACTAAGACCCACATCCTCCTGAATCACCGATGGTTTCCAAGATACTCCAACCCTTAGAATCAGACAATATAATGGATCGTGAGGGTCCGATCCATTACAATGTGATTCCAAATATGTAAAATCCTTGGATAGGATGTGAATGGGTCTATCTAAAATCATATAACAAAATAATGAATCTTTTAGAATACTTTTTTACACTTATCTATATTCTTTAATACCTTGTTAACCATTTTTATAATTACAATGATATCAATGTTAATTACTCTTCAGGGGTAAATAAATTTTTTTAAAAGGAAACACAAAACATAAATGGAACAGGGTTGATATTTTACACTGTATTAAATTCACTTGGTAGAAGGTAGGATTTTTATGAATTTTAAATAATTTAATAATTTTTTATTATAAAATATCATTAACGTCATTTTTGGAACTATTCATTTTATATGAATTTGAAAATAAAATGATAGAAAAGGAATTTAAAATTAGAACCTTTAAAGAAAATATAATTTGATATATTTATACAAAAACTTTGTGAGATAATATTACTCATAAATTTTTTTTTGGTGTTTTTAAAATCATTTATATGATTTTTTTATAGCTTGAACAAGCATTGTTTCCGTGTTACAGACGAATTTAATGACATTATTTTATTTATAAAAATTAAAACAAAATTAACATGAAAAAAATCCATCATATTTTAAAAAATTATTTATAACTAATAATAAGTTTTTTTATCTCTATTATAAAATATTATAGATATTAAAAGGAATAGATTGGAACTTTTGACATTATCCTTTATTTGAATAATATTAGGTTAAAATTATGTATAAATGGAAAAGATTATATTTTAAAATTTTAGACGAATTTTGATGAAATGTTCTTTTAAAATTATTTCATTTCATGTGTTTGAATGAATTTGATGCCAAATCACATTAGTTTCAACACTTATTAATCCATTGTTCCTTTATTGTAGAAATAAAATTCTAATTTGGTTACTATTCATAATAAAAAAAATAAAAGGATCATTTTTACCAAATTTGATTACATTATTCCCAATATGTAATCCATTATTCATGATTAAATTTCTACAATTGGAAGAAATTAATTTAATATTAAACAAAAAATTCAATGAAAAATAGGGTTTTTAGGAAAGGGATTTTTATGTATAAATTTTTTTTCAAAATTCATGTATATAATTATTACCAAATACCATAATTGGACTTTATAAATTAAATTTACTAATTAAATTTAAAAATAATCCTAGTTATAATTTTACTCTGGAAAAACATTAAAATAAAATCCATTTTCCAATTAAAAGTAGTATTTTTCATAATTCTTTGAAATATTAATATTTTTAGAAAATTCTAAAACAAATTTTCCTAAGATAATTTTTTACATTATAAATTTAGAAATGGGGTTCATTTTTTTAAATTATTATCCTTTTATTTTTTATTTATCTTTTAAATATAACTATATAATGCATGAAATACCAATTTCGACAGAAATATGGTCTTTTCCATTTGAGTAAAAAATTTCCTAATATTTTATAATGAATATAATCTTATAAATAAAAATTATAATCATAATACATGAACGTTATTTGTTAAAAACTTAACTATGTTGTCACCTTCTGCACCCATTTTCAAAATTCTATCCCCTTAATTTAATTTATTACTTTAAAAAGTTAGGATATTTTTCCTTCATGGTATTTTCAGATTTATATGTTCCTTTTTGTACTATATGTTTTTTATATAAAACTATAACATTATGAATTACCTTAATTAAAAACACATAATCTTTATAGTATAGAATGTAAAATGGTTGTTGCTCATATGAAGGATTCAATTCCAACTGTACTACATCATGGATCAAAGTATGAGATGTGTATGTAACATATTTTCTTAACAAAAAAACCTTAAATACATTATGAAATTGAGACAAAATTAGATGAAATGAATAGAATAGGATAATGATCCAATAATCACTCGGATTTTAAATGGTCCAATTAACGACTAACTTAGCTTTCCCTTTTTAAGAAAACAGACAATACTTTTCCCAAGAGAGGCCTTAAAAACATGATTTCATAACATTAAAGAACAGAATTTCCTTAGGTTATGCACATAATTATATTTCCAATTTTGAGCCATCATCATAAGTTTTTGAATCATATTCCCCTACTCAACCTATTTTTCTACCCATTAGAGCCCCAACAACTTGGATTCACCTAATTTATCCTAACAAGTTGTAATCCAAAACTTTTTTCAATATAAATCATGAAAAGGCCCCATATGTATACTATAATGAAAACTGTTATTATAAGAAAATTCACTTGAAGAACGAAATTATTCCCAATATCCATGATAATATGTTGAACAATATTGAAGAATGAACATGAAATTTTGAGTCAAAACTTTTTTATATAACATATTGAGGTTGAAATGCTATATTAGAATTTAATACAGTACCCAATGACTTCTAAATTCCCATCCAAAACAAAGAAATAATCCTTGGATAACAGGTAGACACAATGGAGAGAGTAAATTCATATAACCTTAATATTTTTTAGGTATAGTTGAAAAGGATAATTTAAAGGCCTATTATCTTAAATGGCTAGAGAATGAAAAAAATTCATTAATTCAACAAAAATTATTTAAATTAAATTATTACCTGAAGATGTATTTGTTAATCTTATCATGAAAACCATGGATATATTCTCCCATTTCTTTTATGGAACTAGAAAATGATGAAGCATCACCTTTGGTAAATTTTATTTGACTTTAATTTCTTTTCAAGTCAAATATTTCAATGTGAAATGAAAGATATATTTCTTTATTCCTTCATTCTGTATATGTTCATGTAGGTATCTATATATTTTTTTATACATGGATTAATAAAAAATTGGGACCTATGTGCCTCACTTGTAACACTCAGAGATTTTATGGTAGGAATCTTTTTAAATCTAATATATTTGATTACAAATGTCGCACACAACACCCAACTTAACCATACAATGAAATATCATTACAACCTATATATTAAATTTATACGAATGAATGGTATTAAACACCTTATTAAATTTATAATTATAAATTTATTTTATATTTTTCCAATATATTTTATTTTCATAAGATAACAATAAATCCAAATTTAAACATAAAAATCTATATATTTTTTTATAATGACATTTTTATCACCTTTTAATGCTAAAATTATTTTAAAACTAAATGTTGAAGCTTTTATAAATTATATTTTAAAAAACAAAATTTATTTTTAGATGTGGAATATCAATAATTATTGTGGTTGAATGTTTTTTATTTTTTAGATCTGTTTCATTTGTAATGAATAGTAAACCAATACAACATTTTAATTGAAAACTACATTTTAATTTAATTAATTTACATATTTATATTAAATTTTAAATTGGTTTTAAAGTATAAATAATTCAATTATACATAAATAAATCCAATGTTTTGTCATTATAATAAATTTTTGAATGAAATTGGATATAAAAACATTTTAATCTTCTGAACAGTTTTACTTTAAAAACCCATTATTTCATCCCATATATAGGATTAATTTTAAATTAATTTTTGAATCTTATATGAATTGTATTATTGAAAATGATTCAGTATTTGTAATAAAATGGTTCACATTTATTAAATTATTAACTTTTATCTTTTTGGTAAATATGAATTATAAACTTATTATTCCCAATAAGGAGAGTTATGGGTAAATCTGGAAATTAAGTGTAATCACATTTTATAAATACTAATTAATTGACCTAAAACCTATCTTAATTTTTTTTGATGAGTGTGGGTCAACCAATATAATCATTGGTTGGATTTTATGGCCTTTTAGATACACTTTAGTGACTTTAATCCTTTTATATTATTTTATATTGGGGAAAGTCAAATACGTCAAACACATGTTTTTAAAAAGTATTACACACTTAATAAGTAGATATTCAGAAAATATAATTGAATATAAATATTAATTTTAAATATAAAATATTTATATTCATAATAGGAATTTTTTTAGTTTTTAGGAAAAAATTAATTACTTTAAAAGCTGACACAATGACAATGTATTAATTGATAAATTTATGGAAATATAAAATAAATGATTTAAAAAATTTCAAAATAAATATATAATTTGAGGTAATTTATTTCTTAAAAATATATTCTATTTTACCTAGACATATTAGTGACGCTTTAATAGAGTTGATTTCAAGAGAATTTGATTTACTATTTTTTATAAAAGTCAAAGTAATGAATGAAAATTAAATTCTTTATTATTCAAACACTTTTGCAGAAAAAGTGAGAAACCAAACATGAATTTATGACTTCATGACATCAATATATAGAAAAAACCCCAAAGGACCAAAACTCAAGATCAATGAAAACCCTCAAAACAAGATAGATGCTCCTCCCTGTAACAAAAACATTATGTCCAGCTTTCGTTGTCCCATCGCAGCACGACAAGCATTCTCGTGCTAAAGAGCATGGACAAAGTACCGATGGCCATGGCCATAACCTCTCAAACATTCGATTCCAAGAATCCATGAGACAATGAAACCTATTTTCCCTGAACCTCATCTACAAAATCTTCTCATATGAGAATTCTTGAAGAATTCCTTGAGCTGTAGAACACCAAGGAAAAAAGAAAAATCAACTTAAAAAATCCATTACAAGTACCCTTCCATCCAAATCAAAGTCATGTCAAATAAAAAATAACCCAAAAAAACACTACTGCCATCAACAAATGTCGATCCAGGAACTTAACACCCAACAACGGATTCAGCCAACACCATCCGGGACAAGACCAGCACATCCAAAGCCATAAAATTATCAAAGAAAGCAGGTCATATCCGAACCACAACTATGAAAATCACTGCAGAAATGATAAAAAACCATATGAAAATCCCATATCCATGAAAAATTACCAATAACCTCCTGAATGCCAGCCACCAGAAGGAGGTTACACCACAAAACAATCTGATCCAACACCGGATCTCATCGCCACCAACAGTCCCACCAGAGATGACTGTAATAAACCCTCAAAGCAGTCAATCCACTGCCGAGCATGAAGACGACCCTCAACTAATGAAAAAGATGACCACAGAATGACGACATTCCATCTCGAACCCCCAAACACTCTGATGGAGTATGCCGGTGAACAAAGTGACCTTCAACGTAAACTGGACTTATGATCGTGGATCTGACAGCACCGCAGAAGCCCATAGCACGAAATCAACATCGTGGAGGGAAGAGCAATGAACTCATCACGGATAGAGCCATACGAAGTTCAGCAAATTTATCATCGGAGAGAGGAGGGGGCGATGGGGGAAACCCCAGCGCCGTAATTCCCTTATGGGCTCAAATAATGAATAATGTTTAAAGAAACATAAATGTTATATTAAAATAAATAATATTTTATTTAATGATATAAAATTTATAAATAAATAAAATTCATAAAATTCATTGACATCTGCTGGAAAATATCATCCATTATTAATTTATAGTTATTTTTTCATTTAATATAAATATTATTGATCATCAAAAAGTAAAAATCAAGGTTGTCATTGTTTGAGTTAATGGGATAAAATAAGGGTTAAAACCAAAAGGTAAGGGTAAGAATATGACCTAAAAATGTCTGAAAATATTTTATGAATACGATTAAACCATTATAACCTTAATATAGAATTTTATTTTTTTAATAGAATCCTTTCAAGGAAAGGAACTAATATATAATTAAAATCAATTATAGTTACAAAATGTCACTCTTTTTTTATTTAATAACTTTTATCTGTCCCCATAGAGACAAAGTTAATATTTGAATGAAACTAAATATCTATTTTGATCAAAATGAAATTAGTTTCATTATATAATTTTATTTTTAATTTTTAGAAAAATATTTAACAACATTAAATGTTTCTTCGATTCAAATAAAAATATTTATATAATTAATTTAATAATCAAATAATTGATTTTAAAATGTTAATTTTTATTTTTTTTGGTTGATTGAATATGTATAATTAATTTTATAGATATATAGGTTATATGATAGTTTTTTTCAAGAATAATATTTTAATTTATACTTTTTATTGCTTTATTTGAAGTCAAATTACATGAATAATATCAAATTTTACCATAATGAGAGTTTTTTGAATTTATATATTATTAAAGTGCATAGAAATAAACAAATTGTTAAATAATCACTAATGGGATAATATAGGGTCTCAAATTTATTCCCATATTCATTTATATCCCATTTTAATGTCTTTGGAACTATAATATACTAATTATATTTTAATATTTTGTGGATTTCCAAAAGTGGAGCTCATATCAATTATAAATCGGTACCACCTCCATCACTTACTCAAACCAATTTGAGCCATCTAGATCGAGAAAATCCAGACTATTTATCCACAATACATCCTTATTAATGTTTTTGAGATCCTATTATTCCAAAAAAACCAACCTTAGTACCCTTAAGAATAAATCTAAAGGAAGTCTGCCGAAGAAGACGCAATCATTTTGACCAACTCATCTAAGTTAATTTTCTTTTAACATAATATACATGTTTTGTTTCCATGATAAATTAATAAATAATTTATTATATATATTTTGAGATTTTATTATGATTATGGTATAATCATATTCCACATTTTATCCATACTACGAAAAAATAACCACGCATGCGTACGTACAACTTACTGTCTGAAAGTTGTGGTGTAACTTGTTTTTAATCACCACATTACTTGGATTGGTATAATGATGGCAATAATGGAAAAATATGATATTTATGGATTCATATTTATTCTATAAAAATTAATATACCATCAATTTCATTATCCATTCACCATTAATAGAATTATACCGTCAATTGAGGGTACATACGACATGTCGTCTCCATGACGTGATGCGATTCATTTTCCATTATAATCATTCAAGAATGATTATAAAAACTTATATAATGATTAAATATTATATCTATTAATTTAATTTAATTATGGAGATGATGATCATAAATAATACTTATTATAATTGAGACTTAAATGACAAAACATGCATAGAAAAATAAAGCAGCTAACACTCGAAACAAGGGTAATAATGGAATATTATTAACAAAACGGTGATAATATTTTATAATATGATTATATATGATATCATAAATATTAATATGTTATTGGTAATAATCAATAACATTATTTAAACCAGTATACAGAAGTTTCAGATATTTACAATGAAAATCATACCTAAATTATGGGATTTTGTCTCACTTTAATTTCTGTTGGACACATTCCTTATTCACCACTTATTTATTTTTCAATGCTTATATACTAAAAAATTAATATTATGTCATGAATATCCCCATTTTCATGGTATTTTTTTTGTTTTAGTTAATGTTATGGTGAATACTATTTAAATAATTACAATGTGTTAGGGGATTAATTTACAATCTCATAGTTAATCAGGATTGTTTATATTTAAGTCTCTGAGGGGGAATATTTTTATTCTATGTCCATGTTTAATGATAATATTTTCAAAAATGTTTTTTATATGTTCTTAAAATTTTTTAATTTATTTTATATCATGTTATATTTTTTATAAATCAGTTTGAATGGATTCTTTTTTTTTTCATTTTCAATGTTTAATATATTTTTTATATTTTTATAATTTTTTAATTTCATTTTTATCCCATTTTAGGAGGTACTTTATGAATGTTCTGATAAAAATATCAGAGGAATGTTTTCTAACTTATAGGTAATGAGTTAATTTCTTCATCGTCATGACAAATTAATGTTTTGAGCATTCATTACATGTTTAAAACATTATTTTCAAGGAAAAATATTTCTTCTATAATTTCACATCCTTTTAAATAAATGATTTCAAATTCAAAAGGGGTATTCCTCTCAAGAATTTTTCAGTGATTATATTAGATTTTTCATAGTTATATCAAAAAAAATTTGTTGAAAATTATAATTTATGCATGTTGATATATTATGATATAATCTATCATATATATATATATATATATATTTGATCAGTTTGATTGTGGATGTGAAATTTTGATACAATTCACCATATTACTCATAACGTCTTATGATTATTGTTACAAATTGGGTAATGTTATTTACATATAGTATGTATATGTTGTTTTGGTTTCACCCCATTTATATTAGGAATGTATTGGACCTAGTATTTGATGGGTGGGTCTCACTATATCTTGTCAATATATCAAGAAGTCTCATGAGATGAACACGATGGAGTTTTAACCAAGGTCTTACCCATTTATTAGATTCTTGGTACAAATCTTTGATAATGATATATTCATTGAATGAAATAATTAAAAATATTAGATTACCCGTACGAAGCCTCAATATAATCTTTTAGATGTTCAGAATTATGCATTCCATCATTATTAATTCATTTGATGATATTCCATGTTTTATTCAATTTGTTAGAATATCGATGGTTAAGTTTCATTTTCATGTGATTATTTATTTGAAATTATTTTATAATATTTTATTAATATCATATTATGATAAATATATTGATTAAATGGTATGATTTTCCATTATTTACCTTTCCATATTGTTTATGCCTTATTTACTCATAGATTACACTGTACTCTTACTCTTACTGAGCAATTTAGCTCAACTCTTTCAGATGTTTCATTTTCCCTAGGATTTTGAGAAGTATATTATGAATCATATGAATGGTTACACAAAGGTGAAATGATGAAAGATTAAAATATATTGTTTATGAATTATATGATTTAATATTTAATGTGAATTTCTGGTATGTATCTTTTTGCCAAGACTACTAAACTATTCTGTCCTTTGGGATGCGATGCCTTGTGTGTTATGCTAATGTAATAAAGTGACCATCGAACTAGGGAAACTAGGGCAAGGTGTTTTTAGTAGGTATCATAGAATGTTCTGTAAAAACTGGGATAACTAAATTTATGAAATTATAGATTAGAAAACATAACCATATGAATGAATACGAGGATAAATATAATTTTAGGGTAACATCCTACTGTTTTGTTAAGGATAATAGATAATCTAGGTTAAACCTATGGGTTCATATATTGGGAGGAATATTTCATGATTTAAAAATAATATAAATGATTATTCATGATTATATAACTATGATTAGTGTTTCTCAAATTGTTCTTGGGGTTTTTTCAATGGTTATAATCAGAAAGGATATACAAGTAATGGTTATAATACTTGGGATAAAAAGACTACAAAAGGAAAATAAACGGAAGGAGGTATTAAGGAATTAAATGATGAATAATGGTTAATGGTTTAATAATGAATTATAATGATTAATGTTATTTTGACTTATATTCAATAATTAGTTTATTAATAATTCAATTCATATGTAAGGATTTTACTCCAATACTTCTTCTTTATGGGTTTGGAAACATTAACATTTTCATTTAGGTTTTTATGGTGATCAAATATTTGGAAAGGGAAAATAAGAGATACATTATTTTCATTTGGGGAATCTAATGTTATGTTAAATTTTCAAATTTAGTGTCATTTTTTCTAATTATTTGGACAATGAATTTTGAAAGAAGTATTTTGGATGATTGTTTAGGTATGCACTTATAGTGCGTATTAAGATGAAGTTTGGAGATTATTATTCGATGTTGTTTAAGATTTATCATATTGGATAACCTCTTATAAAAATTTTGATTTTATTAAACATTTAAAAGATCAAGGAATGACTAATGGATCTTATGATTCATAAAATTGCATTAGGCATGAAAAATTAAACTTGACATTAATTTTCAGTTGTAAGAAATGAAACAAAAATAGATCGAAGAATAACCAAAGGATTATATTTTTTTTCTAACATTTGAAGTAATCTGCTATATTTATTTTCACAAGTAATTTTTTAAATATTAAAATAATCCCTCAACTCTATGGATAATTCTTGTGGAATAAAAATGTTTTATGTTTACTTTTCCTTTAAGAAATCAACAGTTCTTCAAGTCGCAAATTTATGGTTTTGGGATGATTAAACTTCTAATGGCCTTGTTCTATATCACTATACATTAGGATATGATAGTTATATTTATCTTACAAGTCTAGTTTTTCACCTCCCACTAATGTTTTCCTACAAAAAAGATTAATTCTATTGAGCCCTTTGCAATTCCTTTTCACTCAAATTAAGAGGATGTTTTAATAACACTATTTTTATGTGTGCTTCCATGAAATGAATTTTCATATATCAACCATTGATCTTAGAAGTGAGTTTTCAAATATATAGTATAAAATTTATTTAAATATGGGATAATGTAATACCCCAATATTTTATTGTATTCATCTTTTTAAATTTAATATCTTCAACATCTTTTGTAGCATGCAACACCTAACTTAACTGTACAACGAATTATTTTTATAAACCAGACGTTAAATTTTTGGGAATGAATAGTTTAAACAAAATAATGAAATTTATATATATTGAACTATTTTTACATCCATTAAATACATTTTTTTGGGATAATACCAGAATAAATCTAATTTTTATCGTAAATAACAATATTTTTTCAAAGGGAAATTTTGTGTTCTTTTAATGGAGCACTTATATTTTAAATAAAATTTGAAAATTTTCTAATATTTTTTTAAAAAATGAACTTTATTTTTGAAATAATAATATAAAAACTTACTTTGGTTAAATTATTGGTATTTTTCTAATATATTTCATTTTTTGACGAAAAGTAAAAAAAAATTAGCATTTTTATTAAAATCTACATTTTCATAAATTTGTTATATATTTAAATTTTATTTTAAATTGGATTAAATGAATAAATAGTTAAATTCTAAATCAATGAATTCAATATGGTTCATTAGAGTCAATTTTATATTGAAATTGGATATAGAAAAAATTAAATTTTGAACATTTGTACTTCAAAAACTCGTTATTTCACCCAATTTTAATGATTAATTTTAAATTAATTTATACTAATTATTTGAATTGAATTTTGATAAATTAATTCCATATTGGAAATCTATAGTTACGGTTTTAGTAAATAGGTCCCTTTTATTTTTTGTCCAATATGAATAGTAAAAATAGTAATTTTAATTTACCCGGTTGAGGGTAAAATAGGTAATTAAGTGTAAGAATATTATAAATATTATAAAATTACCCTAAAACATGCCGTAATTTATAAAGATGTGTGGGTATTGGATAAATTAATACTTTAATTTATTTTATGTCATCTTGGATCTAGTTGGAAGACTTAAATCCTTTTATAGTAGTATATTTTATGGAAAGTCAAATATGCCACACTAATATTTCTTAAAAAAGTATTACATTTTCAATATGTTTGTATTCAGTTGATATCTTCTAATATAAAAAGTAATTTTAAAAATAAAATATTTATCTTTATCATTGTATTTTTTAATATTTTTGAAATAAATATTTACCTTTACGGCTTGCAAAATGTTGATGCTCTAATTGTTTATTTAATGGAAATAACAGGAAAATGATATTAAAATTTTTAAAATTAATTTATTGTGTGATAATTAATGTCATAAAAAAATTTATAGAAGAAATACACATATTATTTAGGTATTAAAAGTGTTTTATTTGAATATATATTGTTTTAATAAATTTTATAAAACTTAATTTAATGCATATTGTCAAAATTTATATTAATGTTATATTATAATAAATAATCTTTCATTTAAATGATTTAAAATTTATTAAAATATAAAATTCTTGAAATTTTTTGAGATAAGGAAGAAAATTTCATTCATAATTCATTAATGGTTTTTTAATTGTATAGTATCAATATTGACCTTCAAAGAGTAAAAATGAATGTTTTTAGGGTAAGTGTTAAATAGATTAAATAAGGGTTAATCAAAAAATAAGGGTATGAATATGAACTAAAATTTCCTAAAGATTATTATTTGAATATGATCCAACCCCTATAACCTTAATATATACCCGTACTTGTCTAGTGGGAAATTTTATATGAATATAACTTATATATTATTTAAATCAAATATTGTTACAAAATGTCACCCTCTTTGTATATTATAACTTTTATGTCTCCACATGGGGAAAAAATAAATATTTGAATGAAAATAAATGTCAATTATGATAATAAGGAAATTAGAATAATTATATAAATTTATTTTTAATTTTTAGAAATTATTTGATTTCCTTAAATGTTTCTTCAACGCTAATACATTATTTATTGAATTAAAAAAATAATAATTTATTTTAAAATTATTAATTTTTATATATTTCAGATGAGTTAACATGTATAAATATTATTATAGATCTATAAGAAATATTATAATTGTTTTGAAATCAGTATATTTTAATTCCTTGTTTGTATTATTGTATTTGAATTCACCTTAAATGAATAGAATCAAATTTCAGAATATTTATATTTTATTGAATGTATATATTATTAAATTGTTGAAAAATAAGATAAATGTTAAATAATAAAAAATTTGAAAATATAGGGTAATAAATGTGTTCCTCTATTCTTTAATATCCAATTACGATGTCTTTTTCCCTAAAATTGACATATTATATTTTTATATTTTGAGGATATTGGGAAGTTCCCCACACAACAATTATAAAAGGGATCCTCTTCCCTCACATCCTCACACAAATTTGAGCCATATAGATCAACCAAGAAATACACATTTATCCTAAAAACATACTTATCCTAGTACCAGAGATCATGTTCTTCAAAAAAAACCAATGCAAAATCCCTTAAGAAGAGGTCGAAATGAACTCCACCGAAGAAGAGGTAATCATTTTTATCAACTCGTCATAGTATATTTCTACATATAATTAATATTCATGTTTTTTTTCTAGTATAAATTAATAACTACAATATAATATATTTTATTATATATTATTTTTTTATTTGGTACAACCATATTCTATGTTTTATCAATCCTACAAAAAATGAAATCACCACGGATGTACACATATGGCTTACCGTCACCACACTCTGGTGTAATCTATTTTTCATCACTACATTATTTTGATGAATATAATGATGGAAATAAAGTATATATATATTATAATATGACATGATATTAAATATTTAAAAATTAATATACCATCTATTTTCTTACACATTCACCATTACATGAATGATTTTATCGCTCCTGCATAAGTACAACCTACAATCTCCACGATGCGATGTGATTCATTTTACCTGTTAACCAACCAAAAATGGTAAGAAAAATTTATATAATGAATAATTATGAAATATATTTCCTTTATATCACTGTGAATATGATATAACCATAAGCTATTCCCAGTATTTGGGACTTACATAACGAAACATGCACAGGAAAATGAAGTTGTTAACAATCGAAACAAGGGTAATAATTAAATATTATTAAAAAAATTTATAAGATTATGTACGAATATAATATATGACACAATAAATATTAATATGGTCTAGTTAAAAATTTTCTACATGATTTAAACTATTATACAGTAGGTTCAAATACGAACAATGGAAATCCGGCCTAATGTAAGGGATTTCATCTCACTTTTATTTTTGTGGGATACATGCCTTACTCACCACTTATTTCTTTTTTATGGAATATATTCTTAAAATTTAATATAATATCAAGAATATCCCTATCCTAATGGTATTAAAAGTTCCATTTTATTTTATGGCGCATATGACTCTATTGATTACAATGTGGAAAAGTTTTAATTCATAATCTAATTGTTATTCCGGATTGTTTTTGTTTAAGTATCCACTCGAAAATATTTTTATTCCATATACATGTTTTCAAAAAATGTATTAAAATAATTTTTAACTATTATCAACCCAAAATTTTAAAGTATTTTTTCTTTTGCTCAAATGTTTATAAAGCATTTTTAAACGAATCTTTTTTTTCATTTTCCATGTGGTGTACGTTATGAGTATTTTGACAAAAATATAGAAGGAATACATTTTTCACATATGGGTCATGAGAGGATCTTTCAACCATCATGAAACATTAATTTTTGGAATCATAATTTATACATTGAAAAGGTTCTTTTAAACAAAAAATGTTCTCATTTATAATATCATGGATTTTTTAATAAATTAATTCAAATTAAAAAATGGGTATTTTACCAAATAATTTTTCAATGATTGTATTATAGCATTAGCGTCTTTATCAAAAACTGCAATGATCCAAAATCTTATCAATTTAAATTACCTTATAATTATATAAACCACATAAAATAAATTTGAGAAATAATAAAAAAATCATAAATGATGAATGAATATAATAGGAGGTATTTTTAGAAATTAGAGAATCTCTCTCGATGGAATAGTAACTTGATCATTGGAATTGTAATGTGACCAATAAGAATAGTAATTCATAAAATATAATATTAACATTAACTAGGAAACTATAAATAAAAAGTATGCATCTTATAAATGACAATATGATATAATTATATCATGGTAAAAGTAAATATATGTTTTCAAAATTATTAATTAAGTGTTGGTTATTTTAAGAAACATAAATGTTTTTTATTTTATAATATAAATACTTAAATAGAATTTATTTTCAGAAACCAGATTCTGAAATTAAATTTTTTGTACCTTGATTATAAAATATTTTTATTAGTCCTTAATTAATTCTCTAAGGTGTTATAAAATCTATTATAATTTTAAAATTAGTGATTTCTAAGTTAGTGATGATTTTAACTAAAAATTAAATTTATCATATGTTTAAAATTAAATACTTAAAATGAAGTTCATTTTTTAATTAGAAACATAAAAGAATATGTTTAGGGTCAATTTTTGGTATTTTTATATAGTACTTGAATTTTTGTTGAATAATAAAATACAATAATGTATTATAAAATCCAAACACATTTTTTGAGTCATTGAAGATGTATGGATGATCTAATAAAATAATATAGAAATATAATTCATTATTTTAATATATTTGGTGACTAGGTTCCAACTAGTCATATCCACTACCACAAAACTGGGCAAGGCATACGCCTTCCTTTATCAGTGCTAACAGTAAAACGCTGATAAAGGGTCGGGCCTTTATTAGCGCTAAAACAAGCGCTGATAAAGGGATTATTTATCAGCGCTTTTTACTAGCGCTGATAAAGACTCACGCGGATTTTTTAAAAACCAGTGGGTCCTTTTCCTCCTCCCTGCACCCGGTCAAGCTCTCGCGGAAGCCATCCTCTACGCCGCTGCCGCGGCCGCCTCATCCTCTGCCGCGGCCGCCTCCTTCTCCTTCTCCTCCTCCTTCTCCTCCTCCTCCGGCCGCCGCCGCCTCCTCCTCCTCCTCCTCCGCCGCGGCCTCGTCCTCCTCCTCCTCCACCGGCGGTTCCTCCTCCTCCTCCTAGTCAGCGGCCTTAGCCTACTCCTCCTCCACCGGTGCCTCCTCCTCCTCTGCCTACTCTGCTGCCTCCTACTCCACATCGGCCTCCTCCTCCTCCTCCTCCTCCTCCTCTGCTGCCTCCGCTGCCTCCGCCCAGCCTCTGCCCTGCCTCCGCGCTGCATCCGCGCTACCTCCAGTGCCTCCACTGTCGACACCTCCTTCTCCTCTGCCACCGGGTCCTCCTCCTTAAGGTGATTCAAATTGAAATTTCATGAATTAATTATGTTTTTAATGGGTAAGTGTTTGGCCAACTATTCTTCTTTTTGAATCTTCAGTTTCCATGGGTGGTTTGGGATTGTGGTTATGTTTTGATCCTAACTATGGGTTGTTTTTATGATTTCCCACTACTTCATTATATTTATTTAGTTATTCTTATGTTTTGGTGTTTTCATTTGGTTCATGTATCTCCTTATCTCCCCACGAACGATTATCTTATGGCTATTAATTTTGAGATGGGTTTGAGGAAATATATCAGATTTATTCTTGTTGTTCTAAGTCTACCAACCTATTTTTAGGTGTTTCCCAAGGTATTGATGTGAGAGGGAATCACCGGTCACCGACAACCACCTTCTCAATCAAGGGTTGTGTGACCACACCCCACCATGAGTCCACCCTCCATGATCAAACCCATAAAGCTCACACCCCACTGTGGACACACTCAACACAAGAAGAATCTTTCGTGAACCAGACCCATTACAAGCCATCCCTTCTCAAACCACGTCTTCCGTGGACCCAATTATTTGCGAGCCTCACCCTACTTGAGCATTTACAATGTATACAAATCCTTCGCGAACAAATACCTCACGATCCAATACTTGCACGAGACAAACCCTTCGCGATCCAACATAATGCTGATCTCCTCTGCAAAAACCACCCCATGCGTTCGAATCCTTCACGAAAAAAAACCTTAACAATCCCACACTTTCACATACGAAACTCCTCAATGTGACCAACACTTTCCTGTGCAAACCAGAGTGAACTCTCATGCACGAACCGAGACCCCTACACCCGCATAACTCCCCACTCGCAAACAAAGATCCATTGTGCGAACCGAAACCCAGCGCAAACCTGCCCCAACACGAACAAACTCCACTATGCAAACCAAGACCCAGCACGAACCAGACCCTACATGAACCAGACCCTACACGAACAAGCTCCACTGCCCGAACCAAAAACCCAGCACGAACCTACCCCTATGTGATCACTTCCATAGAAAACCACTACTTTGCAATCCCAGTGTGAACCACACCCTTGCCATCTCACCCATCATAGACCGGCCTCTATGCATTTACAACCACCGCGCATAAGCACCTTCGTGATCCTCTTCCTTCATGAACTAGTACCTTTGGTCCCTTTAATTGCGTTAACCATAAATAGACGACAATCTCACAATTTCCACCCTTCACGATCAGAACAACACACTCCAAAAAAAGATTCACGAGTTGTATCTCTATCATAAATTGTATGATCATTTGTATATGTATGAGTAGTATCTCTATAAATTAATTCTTTTATTTAAATAATAATTTAAAATCTTGATTTTAAATTTAATTTTTTAAATTAATTCTTTCATTTAAATATTAATTTACAAAAATATAAAATAATATTAAATGATATTATTTATGTTAGAAAATAGCAATTATGGATTAGCCCTAATTAATCAATGATTCAAGATATAAGATTATAATATGTCATAAAATGATAATTGTACACACAATAACATGAATCTTTTATGTGTCTATTATTTATGTTGAATAATGACATTTCTTTACTTCAAAAGTCAAATGAAGACATACTTATCTCTTTATACCAAGTTATTCATAATTATGTCACACACACAAAAACCACTTGACAGAGCAACGGTTTAAATAGGATTTTATAAATGAGGATATAATGACCTTTCATTAACTAAATATTATATGATTTAATCCATCATGTATCATTCAAATAAAATTCATTGTTTAATATTCACTAATACGTGGTATACGAAATATCAATGCATTAAACCATGAATGTAGAGTAACCCAAAAATCAATGAATTGATGTATTTAATTAACACATCATATTAATTGTATCTTATTAAAGACACATAATTTAGATTTAACATGCCCCACTTGGGTTGAATAGATAAATTAATAGACATATTATGAAATCCAAACAAGAGCATCAATTAAAATAAAGCACATTATATCCCAAAATCTGACACATTAACACCACAAATAAAATTTATGATAGAGATACTACTCATACATATACAAATGATCATATAAACAACAATAGATAAAGAATCACATAACTAAAGGGATACTACTCGTGGTGGGGTGTGGTCACACAACCCTTTATTGGGTTCAGTTACTTACTCTTAACAGGAGATTCGATGTATTTTATGGAGATTGTGATCTATAACCAGGGAGGGTATGACAAGTTTCTTCTATGTTATGGTTCATATCATGTATTTTTTCCAAGGTTTTCCTGGTGGTTTTTGAGAAGTGTTCTTCATGTGAAATTTCAGTGGTCATGGAAAATTACACAAAATCATTTCTAGAGGACTTCATGGGATAACCTCCCCAATGAGTGTTTGCGTTTTCTATCTATTTTCTTCACAGGAAGATCCCATTTTCCATTCCGTCACATCATAAGCCTCTGGCCGATTTAGCGGAGCTAAAAGATCAGCTAGAAGATCTTTAGGGAAATGGTTCTATCTCTATGATCATGTCACTATGAGATTTTCCAATTCTGTTTTCAATGAAGTCATATCATAGCCTATTAATTTTAACAGTCTACCGTAGTCATAGCCAGGTGACAGTAACGAATAATTACATATTGCCTATAATTGATGATTTGTTTGACCATCTTATAAGGTTCTATTGGATTTTGAAAATTTTCTAGAGATCAGGGTACCAACAGTTGAGGGTTTGGGAAGAGGATGCTCAAAAGATATATTTTTAAAGTCAATATGGAAATTTAAAGTATTAATGAATTCCAATTGGGATCACCAATGCTCTATCTATTTCATGGAACTGATGAACTAGATCTTTAATATCTTTCTAGACACCTCCATTTTCGTTTTTTTAGAATACTTCTTGGTGAATTACAATATATAGGAGGAGTACTCCAATAATCTGGAGGTTGTTTTGGGTGTTTTTAGAGAGCTTTGTATTTATTTCAATATTATAAATTCCCCATATTTTGTTTAAGAAGTATTGTTTCATGGTCACATTATTTCCTTGGAAGGAGTTATAGGTTATCCAGAAAAGGTTCGAGAAGTCATTTCTCCTATAACCTATATACTCATCCTATGGATTTAAAATAGGATGAATATAAATAAAGAATGGATGAATGCCAATCGGTTGAAAAAAGAGTATGAAGAAGGCGTGAAAGAATTTATCAAGTTTGCAAAAGATCATGCATGTAACTCTTCTCAAATCCTTTGTCTGTGTTTACGCTGTTGTTATTCAAAACAAATTAGTCCAGATGAGTTGGAAGTACACTTGAACTGTCATGGAATAGATCAAGGTTATACATGTTGGAATAAACACGGGGAAACAAGGAATGTAAGTAGTGACTGGGGGGAGACTACGTTTTATGGATCATCTCATATGATTACAAACATGAACAATGAAGATGACCGTATGGAGGATGTGATTACAGATGTGAATGATGAAGAAGATCGTATTGAGAAAATTACAAGGACCTTCGAAGATGAACTTCTTGATTGCCCAAAATTGTTTGAGAAGTTAAAAAGTTGTGAAAAGATGCCATTGTATGCTGGTTTAACTAAATATACAGCACTGTCAGCCGTACTGAAGCTGTATAATTTGATAGCAGATAACAGGTGGAATGACGATAGTTTTATGAAACTACTTTCCCTCTTGAATGACATGCACCCAGAAGACAATGAGCTCCCGAGCCGAACATACGATGCCAAACGAATGCTACGCTCTATGGGTATGATCTCTGAAAGAATACACGCCTGCCCGAATGACTGTATACTGTTTCACAAGGACCACAAATCACTTAAAGAATTACCAAAGTGTGGTGCTTCTCGATACAAGAAAGATGAATCTAGTCCTACAAAAGTTGTATGGTACTTTCCAATCATTCCAAGGTTTAGACACCTATATGGAAGTGAGGAGACTGCAGAACAATTAACATGGCATGCAGATACAAGAATTAAAGATGGGATACTACGTCACCTGGTAGACTCTCCTCAGTGGATGAGAATCAATCATGAGTATCCTGAATTTGGAAACGAGTCGAGAAAGCTTTGTCTTGCGTTATCTACAGATGGAGTGAATCCTTTTGGTTTTCAAAGCAACAGTCACAGTACATGGCCGGTTATGTTGATAAATTATAACTTACCACCATGGTTATGCATGAAACGAAAATACATCATGTTATCTATGCTTATATCAGGACCAAAACAACCGGGTAATGATATTGATGTTTATTTAGCTCCATTGATCGATGATTTGAAATTATTGTGGGATTCAGGTGTTACATTGTATGATGCTTACAGAAAGGAAGATTTCACTTTGAGAGTCATGTTGTATGGGATGATAAATGACTTCCCTGCTTATGGAAATTTTTCAGGATATAGCATTAAAGGAACTCAAGGCTGTCCCGTTTGCGAAGAAGGTACACAGTCAATTAGGTTGAAACATTCATCGAAAACCGTGTTTCTAGGACATCACAGATTTCTATCGCGATGACATAAGTACCGTTATTGGAAGACATCATTCGATGGAAGTTCAGAATAACGTACAACACCGTCTCCACCAACAGACGATCAATTGTTTGAGAAAGTTAAAAATGTGGACACTACGTTTGGTAAACCTGCTTCGAAAAACCTTACGAAAATCGGTTGGAAAAAGAGATCAATTTTTTTTGAATTACAATACTGGAATTGTCTGTATATTAGACATTTTATTGATGTTATTGATGTAGAAAAAAATGTATTTGACAGTGTTATCGGCACGTTGCTAAATTCATCTGGCAAAACAAAAGATGGAATTAAGGCTAGGTTGGACATGGTTGAGATGGGAATACGAGAAGAGTTGGCACCAGTGAATGGTGAAAAACGAACATTTCTTTCTCCTGCTGCTTACACTCTTTCCAGGCAGGAGAGATATCAGTTTTGCAACTTCTTGAATGACGTAAAGGTTCCAGAGGGGTATTCGTCAAATATCAGTAACCTTGTGTCAATGAGCGACTTGAAGTTAAAAGGTCTGAAATCACATGACTGTCATGTTTTGATGAAAAATCTCATTCCAATTGCTTTACATTGCATTTTTCCCAAGAATGTCCGCCATACATTAACGAAACTGTGTTTCTTCTTCAAAGCTATATGCAGCAAAGCTATAGACCCAACGAAATTGCCAGCTATGGAAAAAGAAATTGCCGTCATATTATGTGAATTAGAAAATTTCTTCCCGCCTTCATTTTTTGATATGATGGTTCATTTGATGTTCCACTTGGTGAGAGAGATTCGACTATGTGGTCCTGTACATTACAAATGGATGTACCCCATTAAACTGTATATGAAGATTTTGAAAGGGTATGTCAAAAATCGAAGTCGGCCAGAGGGTTGTATTGCAGAGCGATATATTGATGAGGAAGCCATTGAATTCTGTACTGAATACTTGTCTGGTGTGGAAAGCATTGGCTTACCAAAATCTCGTCACACCGGGTGGCTTGAGGGTGAAGGAATTTCTGGAAGAAAGGTTGTCACAATCAATATTACAGATCGGGAGCAGGCCCACCTTTATGTTTTGCATAATAGTTTTGACGTTGACCCAAATGTTGAAATCCACAAATAAATTCTTAGGCATTTGAATACATCAAGGGCTGAAAAATGGATATCAGATACACATAATCGATAGTTTATAGGATGGTTTCGAGATCATATTTTTAAGAATTCAGATGAAAATCCATAGTCAATTTTGGAACAACTTCGATGGCTAGTCGGAGGACCAAGTGTGTATGCATTATCTTACAATGCTTATGTAGTTAATGGTTATACATTTTATACTAATGATCATGATGAAGACAGTACCATGCAGAATAGTGAGGTTACACTTGTGGCTGAAGTGATGCATGTTTCCGGTGCTAAGGACAGAAATCCAATTTATGCAAATATGTCATACTTTGGCATCATCAAACAAATATGGGAGTTGGATTATACGGAATTTCAAGTTCCGATATTTCAATGCAATTGGGTTGATAACAGGAGTGCTGTTAAAATAGATGATTTGGGATTCGTGAAAGTTGATTTCAGTAAGGAAGGGGAGAAAGACAAACCATTTATAATGGCATCACAGGCAGTGCAAGTATTTTATGTTCCAGATCCCGCAAACTAAAACTGGTCAATTGTTCTGTTATCGACCAAAACAGTTGAAGGGTCAGATGAAAATTCAACGGAAGATGACCCTTTCATTGGGACTTCGCAATAATTTCACAGTGGTCCCAATGTAGACGACGTTTTTTATGTCAGAGGAGACCACAATGAAGGGATATGGATAGTTGATAGAGGGGTCAAATCCCTTCAGCCTTTAAAAAAAGGGAGTTCAATAATCAGGTTATTGATTTTTATTGTAATATAGATAGTGTTAGATTATGTTATTATCTGTTCGCTGCTGCTTTTATGTGATCTAAATTAAATTTTAAACTAGTTCTGCAGATAATGACTTCTTCACCTGCTGATGCACCCAATCCCGAGACACAACACGTCTCTCAACCTGCTGCAGCTGGTCCCACTGCTGAGAGACAACAGGTCTCTCAACTTGTTGCAGCTGGTCCCACTGCTGACGTACAACAGGTCTCTCAACCTGTTGCAGCTGCTGTTAGTGCCGATGCTAGCGCTTCGGAGAAACATAATTATGATTCAGAAACTGAGGACATAGTAGGCGATGAAACCCCAACGAAAAAAAAATAGGTGCACCATAGTTTGACAGTTTTAGCAAAAATCCTTCAGTCAAGAGCAAAAGGCATCAAATATGAGGTGGGATGGGATAAGCTAGGCCAGCATGTAAACCCCAACAAAGCCATGTTTAGTAGCTACATTGGAATCGTCACTCGACAACACGTGCCGATTGACGTAGAGTTGTGGAACCATGTTGTCAGCGGGTTGAAAACATTAATGTGGTAAGAGATTACGGTAACATTATGATATCATCTATTTAATTTATTAAAATTAAATAAAATATTGAAATATTGACTAACCCTTCATCATCTCTTGCAGAGTGCATTTATAGTAGATGTTTCACACCAAGAATATGTTTTTAGACTGGAAGGAAGGATTCATAGAGGCTTTCGCAGCATTTTAACGAAACATCATCTAAAAGATGCCGAAGGGAAAATCAAGCTGCACCCGCCACCTCTTTATGCACACTTGATATCCCACGGAACGTGGGATGCGTTTTGCAACCGTCGTGCGGAACAGAATTTTCAGGTAGATTGTGTTTGGTTACACGTTGTGTAACGTTGCTTGTATTCATCACGTTGATTGATAAGTTTTTATTTATGAAACAACAACTGAGTGCTAAAAATAAAGAACAGGCAGCAAAACCAGCGTACCCCTATCGTAAAGCAAGGTTGGGGTACGCTTCAATTGAAAAACAATTGGTATGTATTTTAAAAGTACTGTAATAATTTTATGTGACATAAAACAACACTGTAACCATGTTTTTCTGTTTATATTCAGATTGATGAAGCAAAATCTCAAGTCACTTCCATTCCACGCCATGTGCTATGGAAGGAGGCTCGTGTTAATAAAGAGCAGAAAATGATAGATGAAAACACACAAAAATGTGGGAAACATGTGTAAGTATGACATAATATAAACTTGTTTTGATTTAAATCACTATTACATAATGATGCTTACTTATTTTTTCATATTTTCTATTTGACATAGTCACAGGAATCAACAACACCCGCACCAGATGCATACAAACTTTCAACTGCCTTGAAACAGCTAGAACAGTATGGCCGCGTCAGAGGTGTGGGTTTTGGGGTGCCACCCCGGACATATTTTCAGAAAAATAAACAAGAGGATGAAAAAACTAAAGAATTGCTTGTAATGAGAGATAAAGTAGCTACCCTTGATGAACTAATCCAAACTCAAGGAAAGATGCTAACGAGTTTTATGGAGTAGAGGCGAAGAGAACAAACAACTCAAGAAAAACCCCCGCGAGAAGATCCACCCCTCACCAGCTTTGAGGCGAGACATTCCCCTCAAAGACCTGACTTAACCGAGGTAATCAATGATATAATATTCGTTTTTGTGAGATGTGAATCACAGACACTGATACCTTTCATGTAATGATATTTTTTAGGGTGAAAATGACTGTGATTTATATCTGTCAACTCCCACCCATCGCCTTGTAGCGAGGGCTACGGTGTTCAATATGAAAAATGACACGCTACACACCAGACCACTTCCAACCGGTCATGTCAAAGTGTCGATTAACGTAGCTCATGAGCTGAGCTCCGAGCTACCCGTGCCAAATGATGATGACGACATTCATACGGTGGAAAAAGCTGTTGGAACATTCGTTGCATGGCCGTCGAATCTTGTAAAAAAACTTTTCGAGCAGGAGGTATTCATTTCCATTTCATTTTTCAAGAAGAACCTTTAACATTAAAATAGAAAATGGCTGAACTGATGAATATTATTATAGAAGGATAAAATGGAGAAGCTAAAACAAAAGAGCGGCTCCAATATTGGATCAACCAACTGATCAAAACGATCTACTGAGAGTGCGTTCACCCCGCCCGTTCTATATCCACATTTAATATCATTGCAAGATCAAGTAGATACGAAAATGAAAGACGGCAAGAGTAATAAAATTGTTTGTGAAAAAGATATGTACGAAGAGGAAACAATATATTTCGTTAGTGCAGACACTGTTTTTGAGATTATCACATACGACTGGCTAGGCTCCTCAGTTATAAATGTATACATGAGGTATGTTTTCATGATTTGATTTTACAGAAGATGATATACTTTGATAATTATGGATAATTACGTCTCATATTTTTCACAGGCGTATATATGAAAAACAATTGAAGGGATTTTCCCATGAATACAAATTTGGACTCATTAGTCCTCACACCATTTCTACACAACGAACAGAAATAGATTCTAATTTTCCGGATGAATTGATGTCAAATCTGCTCAGAACGTTTCAAAGAAGAATTACGACTGACATGCTCTTTTTAATACCAATGATGCAAGGGTAAAACTCTACATTTTAATCATATCAATTATATTTTCATTTCTATCAGTACTTATTTCTTTTTGTGTTTTTAGGGAACATTGGATGCTCATTGCAGTCAATTTGGATACTCCAAAGATTTATTTTCTAGATTCACTGCATGGATATCCAACTAACCGACCACAGATGATGGCGATTGTCAATTTTTAATACACTAGATCCAACATTTTAGAACTAAATATCTAGTTATATAATTTATATTATCTTTTAATGAGGATTTTGTTATGATAGGGCGGTGTATGAATATCGTCTAAAGGCTGGAATGAATCCAGGGCGTAAGAACGACAATGACCACAAGATCTACAAATGGAGAAGTATCTGGGTATATATAATTATATTTCACTATCCAAATACATATAAAAACAAATTACTTATTTTTATCGATGTTTCTCCAGTGTCCGAAACAAACAAATGACAAGGACTGCGGTTATTATGTTTGTAAATTTATGACAGAGATCATATTTCATGGACAAACTAGCATCCCTGAAGAGGTATTTTTGAAAATAATTACTACTTTATTTAAAATAATTATTAATCCTTTGTGTATTTATATTTTTTCAGTACTACTATGACTATCGCAAAAACTTTTATTCAGAAGATGATATAAATGTCTTTAGAAACGAATGGGCATCGTACCTAATGGAAGAATGTAAACAAATAGGACAATGAAGGTGAATTCCTAATACTTATGTTATCTTTATATGGTCATTGATATCTCCCTTTACACTTATTCAGAATCTATGATCTCCTTTTATTATGACTCATATCCTTAGATTAGTGAATTCCTACTACTTAGTTTGAAAATGACATAAACTTTGGAAAACAACACTAATGACATACGGAAAACCGAGAAAACGTGTTCGTATTGTTTTGATACTCTAGGACAACGATCCACGATTCATTTGTGATGTGTACGAATCGACCTCACCTCAATCCGAGGCACGGTGTGACCGGTATGGCTAAAAGTGTCTGATATCAGTTTCAAATTGAGATAATCTTTGGAAAACAACACCAATGACAGACGCCAAACTGAGCAACCGCGTTCGGATTGTTTTGATACTTTAGGAAAACGATCCATGAGTCATTTTTGACGTGTACGAATCGACCGCACCTCAATCCGACGCAGGGTGTGACCGGTATGGCTAAAAGTGTTTGATATCAGTTTCAAATTGAGATAAACTTTGGAAAACAACACCAATGACATAAGGAAAACTGAGAAAACGTGTTCAGATTCTTTTGATACTTTAGGAAAACGATCTACGAGTCATTTGTGACGTTTACGAATTGACCGCACCTCAATCCGACGCACGGTGTGACCGATATGGATAAAAGTGTCTGATATCAGTTTCAAATTGAGATAAACTTTGGAAAACAACACCAATGAAATATGCCAAACCAAGAAAACAGGTTCGTATTGTTTTGATACTTTAGGACAACGATACATGAGTCATTTTTGACGTGTACGAATTGACCACACCTCAATCCGACCCACAGTGTGACCGGTATGACTAAAAGTGTCTGATATCACTTTCAAATTGAGATAAACTTTGGAAAAAAACACCAATTACATATGAAAAACCAAGAAAAAGCGTTCGGATTGTTTTTATACTTTAGTAAAATAATCCACGAGTCATTTGTGACGTGTACGAATCGAGTGCACCTCAATCCGACGCACGGTGTGACCGATATGGCTAAAAGTT
Organism: Viscum album; assembly: GCA_963277665.1. NCBI lineage: Eukaryota > Viridiplantae > Streptophyta > Magnoliopsida > Santalales > Viscaceae > Viscum > Viscum album. The sequence continues at coordinate 750,087,335 of OY728123.1, read as the reverse complement.
TCTGATATCAGTTTCAAATTGAGATAAACTTTGGAAAACAACACCAATGAAATACGCCAAACTGAGGAAACACATTCATATTGTTTTGATACTTTAGGACAACGATCCACGAGTCATTTTTGACATGTACGAATCGACCGCACCTCAATCCGACGCACAGTGTGACCGGTATGGCTAAAAGTGTCTGATATCAGTTTCAAATTGAGATAAACTTTGGAAAACAACACCAATGACATACGACAAACCAAGAAAACGCATTCAGATTGTTTTGATATTTCAGGACAACGATCCACGAGTCATTTGTGACATGTACGAATCGACCGCACCTCAATCCGACGCACGATGTGACCAGTATGGCTAAAAGTGTCTGATATGAGTTTCAAATTGAGATAAACTTTGGAAAACAACACCAATGACATACGCCAAACCGAGCCAATGCGTTCGGATTGTTTTGATACTTTAGGAAAACGATCGGCGAGTCATTTGGGACGTGTACAAATCGACTGCACCTCAATCCGACGCACAGTGTGACCGGTATGGCTAAAAGGGTCTGATATCAGTTTCAAATTGAGATAAACTTTGGAAAACAACACCAATGACATACGCCAAACCAAGAAAACACGTTCGGATTGTTTTGATACTTTAGGAAAATCATCCGCGAGTCATTTGTGACGTGTACGAATCGACCGCACCTCAATCCGATGCACGGTGTGACCGGTATGCCTAAAAGTGTCTGATATCAGTTTCAAATTGAGATAAACTTTTCAAAACAACACCAATGACATACGCCAAACTGAGTAAACACAATTGGATTGTTTTCATACATTAGGAAAACGATCCACGAGTCATTTTTGACGTGTAAAAATCGACCGCACCTCAATCCGACGCACGGTGTGACCGGTATGGCTAAAAGTGTCTGATATCTGTTTCAAATTGAGATAGACTTTGGAAAACAACACCAATGACATAAGGAAAACCGAGAAAACGCATTCGAATTGTTTTGATACATTAGGACAACGTTCCACGAGTCATGTTTGATGTGTACGAATTAACCACACCTCAATCCGATGCACGGCGTGACCGGTATGGCTAAAAGTGTCTGATATCAGTTTCAAATTGAGATAGACTTTGGAAAACAACACCAATGACATACGCCAAACCAAGAAAACGCGTTCGGATTGTTTTGATACTTTAGGACAATGATCCTCGAGTCATTTGTGACGTGTACGAATCTACCACACCTCAATCCGAAGCACAGCGTGACCGGTATGGCTAAAAGTGTCTGATATCAGTTTCAAATTGAGATAAACTTTGGAAAACAACACCAATGACATACGCCAAACCAAGAAAACATGTTCAGATTGTATTGATACTTTAGGAAAACGATCCATGAGTCATTTGTGACGTGTACGAATCGACCGCACCTCAATCCGACGCACGGTGTGACCGGTATGGATAAATGTGTCTGATATCAGTTTCAAATTGAGATAAACTTTGGAAAACAACACCAATGACATACGCCAAACTGGGCAAACACGTTCGGATTGTTTTGATACTTTACGACAACGATCCGAGAGTCATTTGTGACGTGTACGAATTGACCTCACCGCAATCCGACGCACGGTGTGACCAGTATGGCTAAAAGTGTCTGATATCAGTTTCAAATTGAGATAAACTTTGGAAAACAACACCAATGACATACGCCAAACCGAGCAAACGCGTTCGGATTGTTTTGATACTTTAGGAAAACGATACGCGTGTCATTTTTGACGTGTACGAATTGACCACACCTCAATCCGACGCACGGCGTGACCGGTATGGCTAAAAGTGTCTGATATTAGTTTCAAATTGAGATAAACTTTGGAAAACTACACCAATGACATACGCCAAACCAAGCAAACACGTTCGGATTCTTTTGATACTTTAGGAAAATGATCCGCGGGTGATTTGTGACGTGTAAGAATTGACCGTACCTCAATCCGACGCACGGTGTGACCGGTATGGCTAAAAGTGTCTGATATCAGTTTCAAATTGAGATAGACTGTGGAAAACAACACCAATGACATACGGAAAACCAAGAAAACGCATTCGGATTGTTTTGATACTTTAGGACAACGGTCCACAAGTCATTTGCGACGTGTACGAATCGACCGAACCTCAATCTGATGCACGACGTGACCAGTATGACTAAAAGTTTCTGATATCAGTTTCAAATTGAGATAGACTTTGGAAAACAACACCAATGACATACGCCAAACTGAGCAAACGTGTTCGGATTGTTTTGATACTTTAGGAAAACTATCCACGAGTCATTTGTGACGTGTACGAATCGACCGCACCTCAATCCAATGCACGGCGTGACTGGTATGGCTAAAAGTGTCTGATATCAGTTTCAAATTGAGACAAACTTTGGAAAACAACACCAATGACATACGCCAAACCGAGCAAACGTATAACGACCCATACTTTACATACATTGTTAATACTTCAAAATTGAAGTACACTTATTACAACATATGACAAAACCACAAAGGACCGTATAGGTATAGTGTCTTTAGAAACTGGGAAACATAAACAACTGGTTCATAAATCTTCTACAGTGTCTCCCATTTATTTCATCATATCTAGGGTCCCTTTTAGCATATTCTACTTAATATCCATCTTCCTGACCTGGGGAAAAGAAAACATAAAAGGGTGAGCTCAAATGCTCAGCAAGGAAAAATAAAGGAAATAAAAATCATATCATATCTTTTTGAAAATCATAACCTGCAAAAGAGATCATAATATCTTAATATGGAATAAATCATAGAAGTGAAAATGAGATCCCCATAATCATAACATGAAACTTGAAACTTTGTGGCATGCACACATAATCATGGAAAATCATTTCTTGTTAGTCATGACTCATTGCCAAGACTATCTTAGTGGACAAAGTCCCTTTCTGAACCGAGTCACCCTCGTTCCAGTCCTGTTTCATTGAACCGATATAACCTACCGTTCCAGCCATGTCTATCTCATGAGATATAAAATCTTTACCCAATGCATTGGAGGGAGATATAGGTCCCACCCATCTTATAATGAATCCTTTCTTATTTGTGCCACATAATCATAAATCATACATCATCGCATAACACATGTAACAAAAATGGGATTCTTGAAACATCATGACATCATAAAACAAATCATATAAGGTAAATGACTTCATAAAAATAATTCCCTTACAACATAATCAATTCAATGTAATAATAGGGATAAAAATAGTACCCTATATTATCTTAGATGGAAAATAATTTTGATAAAACATTTGAACTCCATTCTTGAGGAAAATATCCTTTCTACTTCAAAAACACTTTTATTTTCATGACATTTCATACAATTATAAACTAAACTAAGTTGATTATAAATAAACTTGAAAACTTATAAAGGAAGCTTCTTGGAAAAAAATGTTTTAAAAATCCATTCATGCCGTATAAGTTAAAAAAACATTCTTCTCGTACTTTTGTCGAAAAAGTCAAAAAGTACCTCCTACGAAAAACGACAAAAGATTCCTTTCATACATATTACTAAAAACTCACCGAAGGGTAAAAATGGATTTAAACAATTGTAGGTGGATGGAAATAATATTACATATTGATGAAACATGGATGTGGATGATAAAATACACCCCAGTAAATACTTACGAATAAACAATCTCGGATAAAAATGAGATTGAGTTATTTCCCTTACCTTAGGTCCGATTTTCTTTGTACGTGTACGAAGCTCCTGTATAATGGTTTAAATAATGTTATTGACTTATTCCAGAATCATACATATTGATATGATATCATATATGGTCATATTCTTAGCTTCTTGTTAGTAATATTTCATTGTTACTTGTTACTCGGGTCTTTATTGCCTTTTGTTCTTATGCGTGTTTTGCCGAATAAATTCTTATTCTTCTTTTAAGGTTTTAGATACCTTATATCCAGAATGGTATTAGTGTAACATATATCATATTTATTCATTCAATTCATTTATATAATTAATATGTAATGATGATCATGTAGAACGAGTCGCATCACATCGGGGAGACGGTATTCCGTACGTACGCACGAGTGATGATATCATTCCTATGATCATGGAATTGTATTGGAGTATATGTATATTATTTCAGTATCAATATTAATTTATAATAATCATAAATAGTTACTCATTACACCATTATACCCATCCTTGTAAGGTGATGGTGGAAAATAGATTACACCACGGCGTGAAGACGGTATTCCGTACGTACGCACGCGCGGTGATTTCATTTTTCCGTAGGATGGATAGAAGGTGAATTAGGTTTGTTTCATATTTATAATAACATATCAGTATTTAAGTAATACTGATGTTATTACTTTATCATGAAACAACTAAAGAAGAAGAAGTTGAAGAAGAAAGAAATTGAAAAGATCGGTAATGGATATTACCTCTTCTTTGGAACGCTTCTTTGAATCCTCCACTTAGGGAACTAAGATTGGTCTTTTAAGAAGACGAGGACCTCTAGGATTATTCTAGGGAAGTGGAGAGGAGAAAATTGCAGGGGTTGGACGAGCTTGAGTGCTCAAATTGGTGTGAGGAGGAGGGGGAGGAGGTGCCCTTTTATAAGGGAGGAGAGGCGCACCTTAGGAATATCTCAAAATATTATTTTATATTAAAGTCAAAATCGGTTTATAATGGTTCCAAAGGGTCTTATTTCGAAGTTAAAGTGGGGATGGATCGAAAGCCTATCAACCAACAGGATTTAAACAAGTTTAGGTTATTATTTTAACCTTATCAATTAGATTTAACTCTAAGTTAAATAATTTAACTTTTACCGTGTCTTTTTGTTTTCTTACACTATATGGTTAATACACTTACTATAACATGCCAAAAGAACCCCAAATTGTTTATTATTAATATATATATCCTTATCTAAGTCATTTGGCCGAACCTTAGATTTTGAGGAATAAAATAACAATTAATAATATAATATTTGATTTAAAAACTATTTTGTGTCAATTTTGACACTATTTGATATATGATTTTTGTGAAAGTCATAACAGAATTATATGTTCGAACCAAGTTGATTAAATCAACACTAATATATCATAGTAACCTATAAAATTAGTGGAATTCATAAAAAGTCTCAAATTACATTTATTTTGGTGTTTATAACATCAATTATGTCAATATTTCATTAATAAGATAATTACTGCATCATCATTGTGTCATAAATAACTTAAATAATATAATGTCTAAAAATTATAAATAAAATACCATCATGTAGGAAAGCTTTTTATCTTTCTAATGAATATTTATAGTCGAATTTATCTTATGTATAACCCCATATTAAAAATGTTTTAGTTATTAAACTTTGATTTTAACTATTTTAACTATTCATTAAATAAAATAATATTAAATGTCATAATCTAATCCAAGTGGACCTAAATGGTCATAAGGTTGTTTTTGGTTGAACTACACTTATCCAATAGAATTAGGACATGTGTTAGGGTAATAGTAATATCATATTTACCCTTAGTTACCCTATTTACTATTAACCGTGGTAGAAAAAAAGTAAAAAGTTACTATTCACCAAAAATTATTTTCATCTCATTGAACCACATTTTAGTCCTTGATATTAACCGTGTCTGTCGGATTTTCGAAATTCCATTCACAGAAGCGGTAAAATTAAGTTTTATGCAAAATTCAGTTTTTAACCTACCACTTAGTGGTTTCACTATTCATCAAAAATTGAATGTTTTCAGAAAAATACCAAAATTTCACCCTAGGCTAATTTCGGTATTCCGAATCCAAAAATGAAGTCCATTTTGAAGGATAAAATTTATAAAATTTCAAAAAGTGGTTATTACTATTCATAACGGCTAGTTTTTAATAATATTTTAATAGCATATCATTATTTAGTGAAACTCAGTATTGCGTACGACGCAAGCTATCGAGGAAGGTCGCGGTTGCGTGTAAAGTAAGCCAAGCTAGTATGTAGTGAAAGATTCCTTTGATGATATATATAAAACAAAATATTACTCATAAAAATCTCGGGTGTTACATTCTACCCCCCTTAAAAAGAATTTCGCCCTCGAAATTCATCACTTTGTAACAAACAGATGAGGATACTTCTCCCTCATCATATCCTCAAGCTCCCACGTAGCTTCTTCTAATTGGTGGTTCCTCCATAAAACTTTCACCAATCGAGTGGTCTTGTTTCGTAGGACTTTTTCGCTACGATCCAGAATCTCTATCGGTTGTTCTTCATAAGAAAGATCTTGCTCCAGCGGTCCAACTTCTGAGCTGAGTACATGTGAAGGATCAGGTATGTAATTTCTCAGGAGAGATACATGGAACACATCGTGAACTAGAGAGAGATTCGGTGGAAGCGCCAATCGGTAAGCTACCTTTCCAACACGATCCAGTATTTCGAAAGGACCGATATATCTAGGGCTCAACTTCCCCTTCTTTCCAAATCTCATAACCCTCTTCCAGGGAGATATTCGTAAGAACACTTTATCACCCACTTCAAACTCTAGGTCTTTTCTTCGGTTGTCGGCATAACTTTTCTGTCGACTCTGAGCTGCTCTTATGTGTTGTTGAATAGATCTGACCTTTTCTGCCATTTCATCTACGAGATCAGGTCCTAATAGCTTTCTTTCCCCAACTTCATCCCAGCAAGTTGGAGTCCTGCATTTCTTTCCATAGAGAGCTTCATAAGGAGCCATCTGAATACTGGAGTGAAAGCTATTATTATAAGAAAATTCCACCAAGGGTAGGTGTCGATCCCAACCTCCTTTGAAATACATAGAGCAAGCTCTCAACATATCTTCTAGGGTTTGAATTGTTCTCTCAGACTAACCGTCTGTCTGAGGATGATAAGCAGTGCTGAAACTCAACTCTGTATCCAGAGTATGCTGAAGACTTCGCCAGAACTTTGAGGTAAATCTCGGATCCCGATCAGATATAATAGAAAGTGGTACTCCATGCAATCTTACCACTTCCTTTACATATATCCTGGCAAGCTGATCCAGAGAGAAATCCTCTCTAATAGCAATGAAGTGTGCAGACTTTGTAAGAAGATCAACTATGACCCAGATAGAATTATTGCCTTTGGATGTTTTAGGAAGTCCTGTGACAAAGTCCATAGTGATGTTTTCCCATTTCCATTCGGGTATGGGTAATGGTTGTAACATCCCCTTAGACTTCTGTCTCTCATCTTTAACTTGTTGACAAACCAAGCATCGAGAGACATATTCAGCAACATCTCTTTTCATGCCATCCCACCAGAAGTACTCTTTCAGGTCCCTATACATCTTCGTGCTTCCAGGATGAATAGAGAATGAAGAACTATGAGCCTCATCCAGCAGCTCCTTCTTTAATTCAGGGATGAGAGGAACACAAACCCGATTCCTGAACTTTATTATCCCATCACAATCAAGGTTGAATTCAGGAACATTTCTCACCTTCTTTTGTAACTCGACATCTTCTTTCTGTGCCTCTTTAATCTTCACAAGTATAGATGGTTGAACATTCATTTGAGAAAGATAAGATTTTTCCATTATAATTCCAAGATCCATCCTTTGTAAATCCATAAATATTGGATCTTTTGTGATCCTCATCATGGATAAACTAGCATGGTCTTGTCGACTTAATGCATCTGCCACCTTGTTTTCTTTCCCAGGGTGGTAATGGATTGAGCAGTCATAATCCTTAATCAGCTCCAACCATCTTCTTTGACGCATATTCAGCTCCTTTTGTGTGGAAATATACTTTAAACTTTTATGATCAGTATAAATATCACAACTTTCACCATAAAGGTAATGCCTCCAAATCTTTAATGGAAAGATTACCGCAGCCAACTCCAAATCATGTGTTGGGTAATTTTGCTCATGGATTTTCAACTGTCGTGAGGCATAAGCTATCACCATATCATTTTGCATAAGAACACACCCCAATCCCTTCTTGGATGCATCACTGTAGATCACAAACCTTTCTACACTACAAGGCAGTGTGAGCACAGGTGCACTGGATAACCTTCTTTTCAACTCCTTGAAATTCTCTTCACATTCTTCTGTCCAAACAAACTTAACTCCTTTCCGAGTCAACTTGGTGAGTGGATTAGATAATCGTGAAAAATATTTTACAAAACGTCGATAATATCCAGCCAAACCATGAAAACTTCAGATCTCAGTTACTGTTGTTGGTCTTGACCATCTTTCGATAACCTCTGTTTTTGCTGGATCCACAGATATCCCCTCTTTTGAGATTATGTGACCCAAAAATGCAACTTTTTGAAGCCAAAATTCACACTTGGTAAATTTGGCATAAAGCTTCTCCTTTCTCAGGGTCTTCAATATAATTCTCAAGTGATCTTCATGCTCTTCCTTGCTCTTTGAATAGACAAGAATATCTTCTATAAAGACTACCACAAATTGATCAAGATAGTCTCTAAAGACTCTATTCATTAGATCCATGAAGATAGCAGGGGCATTAGTAAGACCAAATGGCATCACTATAAATTCATAATGTCCATACCTTGTACGGAAAGCCGTCTTTGGTATATCCTCCCTTTTGACCCTTAATTGATGATACCCTGAACGAAGATCAATCTTGGAAAAGTATTGAGCTCCGTGTATTTGGTCAAATAAGTCATCAATGCGTGGGAGAGGATATTTGTTCTTTATAGTGATCTTGTTAAGTTCTCGATAATCAATGCAGAGTCTCATTGATCCATCTTTCTTCTTAACAAATAGAACAGGTTCTCCCCAAGGTGACACACTAGGGCGTATGAATCCCTTATCAAGACTCTCTTGGAGTTGCTTCTTCAATTCCTTCAACTCAATTGGGGCCATTCTATAAGGTGTCTTTGAAATAGGCAAAGCACCCGGTACGAGTTCTATTGAAAACTCAACTTCACGATTTGGTGGAAGACCCGGTAATTCCTCCGGAAAGACATCATCAAACTCCCGTACTATGGGCATATTCTTAATTGTGAGTTTCTCACCAACCATTTGAGATAAATAACCTTCATTTAGTGGAATCAAGACCCATAAGATGGAAGAAATTTCAACTGGAAGGTTATATTCATCCTTGCATCGATAGACGATCGTAGATTGATCTGGAATATGAAATGTGACTTCCCTTCTTTTGAAATTGATATGAGCTCCGTATAAAGAAATCCAATCCATGCCAAGAATCACATCAAATTCCACTATAGGAAGGATCACAAGATTTGCAGGAAGCACTTTCCCACAAACTTCGATCGGAGAAGAATTATAAACTTTTGATGCGATTGATGTGCCATTAGGTGTTGTCACAGCTAACTCAACATCTAATTGTTGAGGTAACACGGTGATACCCTTAGAAAAGTCTTCAGAAATAAAAGAGTGGGTGGATCCAGAATCAAATAAAACATTTGCTACTTTAGAGTGGATGGTAAGTGTACCTTTCACCACAACGTTATCGTACTCCACATCGCTGATAGAAATTGCATGTGACTTTCCATTGTCTTTAGCCTTAAGAGTTTGTTGACGTCGACCATCATCATAAACCCTTGGATTTGGGCATTTATTGGCATAATGCCCCATCTCCTTGCACTTGAAACATTGAAGTGTAGTAGGTTCATTCTGTGTATCCCTTCCTTTGTTTGCATCATTAGACATCTTCTTCCCATCATTGCGGCATTCAAATGCCCGATGACCTTCCTTTCCACATTTGAAACATTTAATTGTCCCTTTAAGACAACTCCCTCCATGTTTCTTTCCACACTTTGAGCATAAGGTAAAGCTCATCTTCTTTTCAGTGTGCTCTTTAGATTTTCCTTTAAATTCCATTTTCCTCTTCTTATCAAACCCATATGACTGATGGGTTACTCCAATCTCCATCTCGACTTTGAGAGCACATCGAACGATTTCCTCATAGCTATTGAAGTCCCTTATGGCTAACGCCCTTCGAAGACTTGGTTTTAAGCCACTAAAGAATCGATCGATCTTACTCTCAGGTTGGATAATAATACCAGAAGCGTACCTTGCAAGTCTTGTAAAATTTGCTTCATAGGTACCAACAGATTCATCATCCCTTTGCTTCAGTTCAAGAAACTCTTTCTCCATCTTTGTTTGGAGAATACGAGGGATGTACTTATTAAAAAATAAGTTCTTGAACTCGTCCCATTCCATAGACTCAATTTCATCCCTTTGCCTCGTATTCTTAATAAGATTCCACCATTGATCAGCATCTCCTTCCAAACGATACACTGCTAGGATGACTTTATCATGTTCAGAACATTGAAGAATTGAAAATATCTTTTCAGTAGTACTAATCCATTGTTCAGCAACTAATGGATCAGTAGACCCACTGAAAGAAGGTGGACGCTGCCTCATGAAGGATTCAACAGAATGTTGCTCCTTCCTTTTCTCGTTTGGAAGTCATGCATGATTCATAGCTTGAGAAAGTTGTGTGAGCATGGCTACAAGATTTTGCATTCCAGCTCCCATATCGTTTGGTTGCTCAGGGGGGACAATCATTGCATTTCCCAACGCATTCCGCATTAACACGGTTCCTTCGGGTTCCAGCCATTGACTAAAACCAAAAAGAATAGTGTGAGAAACACTAATTATAATAGGAAAACCACATAATTCAAGAATAAAATTTTCACGCTTGAGGTCTTATCCTAGGTTATTCATGGCCATTTCTAAAACACTAAGATTGTGTTCTATGCTTAGACTTATCCTTAGGGTTCTTACTAAGGCTTTCACATCCTAGTTTCCAAAGGTTGACTATACCTTTCCTCTGATACCAACTATAACGACCCATACTTTACATACATTGTTAATACTTCAAAATTGAAGTACACTTATTACAGCATATGACAAAACCACAAAGGACCGTATAGGTATAGTGTCTTTAGAAACTGGGAAACATAAACAACTGGTTCATAAATCTTCTACAGTGTCTCCCATTTATTTCATCATATCTAGGGTCCCTTTTAGCATATTCTACTTAATATCCATCTTCCTGACCTGGGGAAAAGAAAACATAAAAGGGTGAGCTCAAATGCTCAGCAAGGAAAAATAAAGGAAATAAAAATCATATCATATCTTTTTGAAAATCATAACCTGCAAAAGAGATCATAATATCTTAACATGGAATAAATCATAGAAGTGAAAATGAGATCCCCATAATCATAACATGAAACTTGAAACTTTGTGGCATGCACACATAATCATGGAAAATCATTTCTTGTTAGTCATGACTCATTTCCAAGACTATCTTAATGGACAAAGTCCCTTTCTAAACCGAGTCACCCTCGTTCCAGTCCTGTTTCACTGAACCAATATAACCTACCGTTCCAGCCATGTCTATCTCATGAGATATAAAATCTTTAACCAATGCATTGGAGGGAGATATAGGTCCCACCCATCTTATAATTAATCCTTTCTTATGCGTGCCACATAATAATAAATCATACATCATCGCATAACACATGTAACAAAAATGGGATTCTTGAAACATCATGACATCATAAAACAAATCATATAAGGTAAATGACTTCATAAAAATAATTCCCTCACAAAATAATCAATTCAATGTAATAATAGGGATAAAAATAGTACCCTATATTATCTTAGATGGAAAATAATTTTGATAAAACATTTGAACTCCATTCTTGAGGAAAATATCCTTTCTACTTCAAAAACACTTTTCTTTTATTGACATGTCATAAAATTATAAACTAAACTAAGTTGATTAAAAATAAACTTGAAAAATTATAAAGGAATCTTCTTGGAAAAAAATGTTTTAAAAATCCATTCATGTCGTATAAGTTAAAAAAAACATTCTTCTCGTACTTTTGTCGAAAAGGTCAAAAAGTACCTCGTACGAAAAACGACAAAAGATTCCTTTCATACATATTACTAAAAACTCACCGAAGGGTAAAAATGGATTTAAACAATTGTAGGTAGATGGAAATAATATTACATATTGATGAAACATGGATGTGGATGATAAAATACACCCCAGTAAATACTTACGAATAAACAATCTCGGATAAAAATGAGATTGTGATATTTCCCTTACCTTAGGTCCGATTTTCTTTGTACGTGTCCGAAGCTCCTGTATAATGGTTTAAATAATGTTATTGACTTATTCCAGAATCATACATATTGATATGATATCATATATGGTCATATTCTTAGCTTCTTGTTAGTAATATTTCATTGTTACTTGTTACTCGGGTCTTTATTGCCTTTTGTTCTTATGCGTGTTTTGCCGAATAAATTCTTATTCTTCTTTTAAGGTTATAGATACCTTATATCCAGAATGGTATTAGTGTAACATATATCATATTTATTCATTCAATTCATTTATATAATTACTATGTAATGATGATCATGTAGAACGAGTCACATCACATCGTGGAGACGGTATTCCGTACGTACGCACGAGTGATGATATCGTTCCTATGATCATGGAATTGTATTGGAGTATATGTATATTATTTCAGTATCAATATTACTTTATAATAATCATAAATAGTTACTCATTACACCATTATACCCATCCTTGTAAGGTGATGGTGGAAAATAGATTACACCACGGCGTGGAGACGGTATTCCGTACGTACGCACGCGCGGTGATTTCATTTTTCCGTAGGATGGATAGAAGGTGAATTAGGGTTGTTTCATATTTATAATAACATATCAGTATGTAAGTAATACTGATGTTTTTACTTTATCATGAAACAACGAAAGAAGAAGAAGTTGAAGAAGAATGAAATTGAAAAGATCGGTAATGGATATTACCTCTTCTTTGGAATGCTTCTTTGAATCCTCCACTTAGGGAACTATGATTGGTCTTTTAAGAATACCAGGACCTCTATGATTATTCTAGGGAAGTGGAGAGGAGAAAATGGCAGGGTTTGGCCGAGCTTGAGTGCTCAAATTGGTGTGAGGAGGAGGGGGAGGAGGTGCCCTTTTATAAGGGAGGAGAGGGGCACCTTAGGAATATCTCAAAATATTATTTTATATTAAAGTCAAAATCGGTTTATAATGGTTCCAAAGGGTCTTATTTCGAAGCTAAAGTGGGGAGGGGTCGAAATCCTATCAACCAATAGGATTTAGACAAGTTTAGGTTATTATTTTAACCTTATCAATTAGATTTAACTCTATGTTAAATAATTTAACTTTTACCGTGACTTTTTGTTTTCTTACACTATATGGTTAATAAACTTACTATAACATGCCAAACGAATCCCAAATTGTTTATTATTAATATATATATCCTTATCTAAGTCATTTGGCCGAACCTTAGATTTTTAGGAATAAAATAACAATTAATAATATAATATTTTATTTAAAATCTATTTTGTGTCAATTTTGACACTATTTGATATATGATTTTTGTGAAAGTCATAACAGAATTATATGTTAGAACCAAGTTGATTAAATCAACACTAATATATCATAGTAACCTAGAAAATTAGTGGAATTCATAAAAAGTCTCAAATTACATTTATTTTGGTGTTTATAACATCAATTATGTCAATATTTCAATAATAAGATAATTACTGCATCATCATTGTGTCATAAATAACTTAAATAATTTAATGTCTAAAAATTATAAATAAAATACCATCATGTAGTAAATCTTTTTATCTTTCTAATGAATATTTATAGTCGAATTTATCTTATGTATAACCCCATATTAAAAATTATTTAGTTATTAAACTTTGATTTTAACTATTTTAACTATTCATTAAATAAAATAATATTAAATGTCATAATCTAATCCAAGTGGACCTAAATGGTCATAAGGTTGTTTTTGGTCGAACTACACTTATCCAATAGAATTAGGACATGTGTTAGGGTAATAGTAATATCATATTTACCCTTAGTTACCCTATTTACTATTAACCGTGGTAGAAAAAAAGTAAAAAGTTACTATTCACCAAAAATTATTTTCATCTCATTGAACCACATTTTAGTCCTTGATATTAATCGTGTCTGTCGGATTTTCGAAATTCCATTCACAGAAGCGGTAAAATTAAGTTTTATGCAAAATTCAGTTTTTAACCTACCACTTAGTGGTTTCACTATTCATCAAAAATTGAAAGTTTTCAGAAAAATACCAAAATTTCACCCTAGGCTAATTTCGGTATTCCGAATCCAAAAATGAAGTCCATTTTGAATGATAAAATTTATAAAATTTCAAAAAGTGGTTATTACTATTCATAACGGCTAGTTTTTATTAATATTTTAATAGTATATCGTTGTTTAGTGAAACTCAGTATTGCGTACGACGCAAGCTATCGAGGAAGGTCGCGGTTGCGTGTAAAGTAAGCCAAGCTAGTATGTAGTGAAAGATTCATTTGATGATATATATAAAACAAAATATTACTCATAAAAATCTCGGGTGTTACAAAACGCATTCGGATTGTTTTGATACTTTAGGAAAACGATCCGTGAGTCATTTTTGATGTGTACGAATCGACCACACCTCAATCCGACGCACGGTGTGACCGGTATGGCTAAAAGTGTCTGATATCAGTTTCAAATTGAGATAAACTTTGGAAAACAACACCAATGACATACGCCAAACCGAGTAAACGCGTTCGGATTGTTTTAATACTTTAGGACAACGATCCACGATTCATTTGTGACGTGTAAGAATCGACTGAACCTCAATTCGACGCACGGTGTGACCGGTATGACTAAAAGTGTCTGATATCAGTTTCAAATTGAGATAGACTTTGGAAAACAACACCAATGACATACGCCAAACATATTGATTTTACATTATTCCCTTTCATTGTTATGAAAATGAAAACTTTTGAGTTTGAAATTTCATATTTTAGTTTCACATTTCCATATTAATGAATTCTTTCACATTACTATTTTAATTTCATTCATTATTGCTTTAGTATCATCATATTTGTTTTCTTATATAGGTGAATTTTTTTCCTTGTGTTCGGATGCTTTGTTCGGCAACAAATACCATCAAGAGCGGATCACGGATATCAAAGGATGAAACATGAATGTTTATAACTGTTGTTGAATAATTGTAAATGTAACCATGTAAAACAATGTTTGAAATGTATATAGAAATGCGTTATTTGTATTCATGATGTTAAGTAAATGTATATACCGTTGTCGGTCAAAATATTGGGTGCGGGTGCTATGGTGTGCCGGTGTGCATGTGCTACTTTGTGCAGGTATTCAGGTGTGCAGGTGTGCAGGTAATATTTTTTTGGTGCAGTCGATGGGGCCTTTATCAGTGCTTTTTTAGCGCTAATAAAGGTCACCTTTAACAGCGCTAGAGGATCCCTTATAAAGGAACCCTTTATCAGCGCTCCATCAAGCGCCGATATAGGAGACCTTTATCAGCGCTTCTCGGAGCGCTGATAAAGGGGACCCCCCCTCTATCTACACCAGCATTAACGATGCTTTTCTAGCGCTGTTAATGCCGGTTTTTAGTGCTGATAAAGGCCCAGGTTGTAGTAGTGATCATTGTTCCAAAATTATAAAATAAGGTATAC
Organism: Viscum album; assembly: GCA_963277665.1. NCBI lineage: Eukaryota > Viridiplantae > Streptophyta > Magnoliopsida > Santalales > Viscaceae > Viscum > Viscum album. The sequence goes on along the minus strand of OY728123.1, from coordinate 750,071,794 downwards.
AATAATGAGAAAACACCCCTCCCCCCAATAAAATACCAACCCTGACCACCTCTTCTCCTCTCACCTTCCATGATATGAAGATAAAAAAATTTACTCCCAATAATCATCCCAAGAACATCTACCATGTCCATGAGCTCTTGGTATCATAAAAATAATAAAACCTTTTCCATAAGGATGTTCTCAATGAGGATTAATTCAGGATGAAAAATCCTATTTATTTTTCATTAATTTTTTTTTAATTTCATTTATTTTATTATCCTCTTGTCACCTACTCATACAGATGAAGAATTATTACTAAAATATATTTTATCTACTGTAATTTTATAATTTTAATATCATAATTCATATTATACTATATTTATTTTTAATTAATTCTAAAAATGAAAATATCATTTATGGTGTGTCGATTTACAACAGCTGCAAAAGATTCATTTTTAATTTTCAATTATACCTTCAAGGATGGTCACAAAACAATCATTAGGGTTAAATAAGATTTTATTATAATTATTATTTGTTATAGAATTTTTTTGATGCAAAATATAATGATGATATTAAATAAAATGATATGAGTTATTGATGGTCATAAAATCCACCAAATAAATTAAATAATTTTCATTAAATATTTATCTAATGATTCATCATAATACCATATAACGAAGTGATATATAAGATAATTTAATATTTTAAAAATTCATTAATAATATATAATTTCAGTTTCCTATAACTATTCCTATTTTACATGAACTTCCAAACTCATATAAAAGAGAGTCGATCTTGAAAACCAAGAAAATGAAAACTCTTGAAAAATGAAGTTAAACAATATAACTCAACACAAATCCCATAAATAAACATAATTATAATAAAATGAAACAAGCACATTTATAAATTTTATTTTACTAGTTAGGTAATTAATTTAATTTTATTATCTCAGATACTAATGTGAACAAAGTATTCTATCATAAGGTAAGGGGATTCATGAACCCAACTCTCTTCCATTGGGTTTTACCACTTTCACTCCATTTTTAGTATGTGTGTTTCTTTAATGTTCCTTAATTATCATTTCTTTTTTGTAAAGACCCGTAAAAATCAAGGGAAATTTTTTCTTAATTTTCTTTGGGATTTTATAAGAACGCGGTTTCTGACAGCACTTGATTATGAGGCCCGATGTGCCCGGAATTCCTATCCGAAGTTTAGCTCGGGTACGTTCAGTGAACGAGCGAGCGGGTTTTCCTAAATTTTGAACCAGTGCTCGGAATCGAATTCCGAGGGCACCGATGAATTCGCAGCGCCGATAATTGCTTAGGAACACCTTTTCCGGAGTTTCGTTATCACAAGAGAAGTTGATAAAAATTGTGGAATTTAAAATAAAAATTTAACTACAAATTTTATTTTCTAAGTGGTTTAAACCTTTGGGTGGAAGTTGGGGAAAACCACCCAACATCCCATGGGAGGTTATTAGGGTGGTGGGGCCCACACGAACCCCACCCTTTCATGTTCTCTAACTCCTTAAACTCACCATTAATTTGATAATTTATTTTATTTAATTAAGTGAGTTAAATTTGAATGATTGAAATTCAAATGCCTAAGTTATGTTAATAAAATAAGTGATGAACTTATTTTATTTTTGTTGTTTGCTTGTTGTGTGAGTCTTGGAGGAAAAGTTGAGGAGCTTGAAGAACTTCTTCCTCTTCGATGAAGAATGCGATGAACGTGAATAGAGCCAGATTCCTCGGAGATCGACGACGTGACGCCGTCCCTACGACGCGACTTCCTCCTTCCGCGACGTCTTCTTCCGCGATGGTTATCTCCGCGACAAACCCTCGCTCACCGTGTTCAACGAGGTAGGGGTTTTATGCGTTTCTGTTTTGTGATTACTTCCGTCATTTTATTCCTTCCAAATTGAACCTCATGTTATCGCAATAACGGGAGGAGGTCGGACTGCACGAACACGGCCGACACTCCTCCCCTTTTTTGGTTGTTTTATATTGATGCGGAATGAGCAAGTAAACGGGGTGCCGAAGCACCGTGTGGGAATTGTTAAAGGATGGGGAGAGAAGCGTGGTGCCGTCGCACCCCACCATTAGAAACAAACTAATCCGCGGCACCATTGCGCCGCGCCGTAGAAGACGAACCAAAGACGTGGCACCGTCACACCGTGCTGGAGGACCAAAAAAGCACCGCGACCAGAGCGGGGCCGCTGCGGAGGGGCGTGACGCCGTCGTACCGTGCCGGATGAACCAAGGCCACAGTTGGTTCTGGGCCACGGCGGAGCAGGGGAACCAGCGGCCAGTACCGGGCCGCCAGCGTCGGAGCAGGAGGACCGGCCTTGCCGGTCCCACGGTGGAAACAGCCGGCCGGTCAGGGCAGGCCGGCCGGACAGGGGAAAAGCTGGGGGTTACAATCCCTCGGCTGGCTAGCTGAGCGGCCCCATAATGGGGCCGAACCTCCTATTGCCGGTCTGTTTTCGGTCGGTTGACCATAACATGGGCTGCGGACCTCCAATCGATGCACCGTCAGAGACGATGCAATCCTTGGAACGAGACGGTCGTTTCGATATATTACACTCAAGGTTTCGGAGTACTTTGTGTTCGGCCGGGTTGGTTCGTACACGAAACCAATCGGGCCCTCGGAGCGGAAACACTTATAACTTGAGTTCTGGACGTCCGATTGTCGTGCCGTCGACTTTGACGGATCCCCCTTACTGAGACTGACCTTTTGGATTACTCCGCTCGAGGTTTGGACGTAGTTGGAGTACGGTCGGGTTGGTTTTGACTTAAAAACCAACCTGGCCCCCTGGGACGAAAAAGCCAATAACTCTCAGACCGGGTGTCTGATTGACGCGCCGTCTGTGACGTTGAGTTCCTATTGACGATACAGAACATTTGGATACATCAACTCTGGACTATGTGTCAGTTGATGTATCAGCCCCTCTGCTCGTGGAGCAGACCATCCCGAACGAGCTTGCTGTGTGCCGGAACCCTAGAGCTGGCTGCGAGTACGACAACGATGATGACTGTACAGAAATCCTCCGTGGATTCGACGGAGATGACTAAAGCACTCAGAGATCCTACGTGGATGAGTGCTACCAATCCTGTGTGGGTCAGATCCTATGTGGGTCAGCGCTCAGTGGTCCTGTGTGGGCTAGCGCCTACAGATCCTATGTGGGTCCGATCCTGTGTGGGTCATTGCGGGGGTTAGTTATCAATCGATCATTTGTGGGTCATTGCGGGTGTTAGTTACCTATTGATCCTTTGTGGGTCATTGCGGGGGTTAGTACCTATCGATAATGTGTGGGTCTGACGGCTTAGATGAATCAGTGGATACATCTGATCATCTCTATCGTTTACGAAGAAGTATACCTGTGTGAGCTGAATCTTGACTTTCAATATTTATCTTCGATATGATTGACTTGCTTTCCTGTGTGGATTGTATTGTGCTATCCTGTGTGGATGTGATCGAACTTGGGCTCAGCTGTTGGAGACGAACTGGAATTGGTGACTTAGGTATATGTATGGGCATATACCCAAGCAGTGTCTGATGTTACTTCGTGATTGTATCTTTCCTTTGTGGATTATCCTCTGTGAATTCTGGGAGACCTTCAGGGGTCTTAGGGTCCCTACTGAGTAGCTTATACTCACCCCTGCATGGGCTATGCCCGCACTACGTTGTGTTGGTTGCAGACGACGTACATCGATGATCGTGGTTGAGGCTTGCGGAGTAGGACGGTACCTAGAGGTGGACCACTGGGCGGGATGTACTCGGAGCGGACGGCTGGACCCGAGGAGCTGTGGAGGCTACCTGTAATCACCCTTCAGGTGGGACTTCCAGTGGACGGCTCGAGGCTGTGGCTTTACTTTCAGTTGTTGTTTTCCCTTTCCAGTTGTACTTTACATTCAGTTTGGGTTTTTATACTGGCCCACTTATTTTTCCGCACTTACTTTTGTATCAATTTTACATAGTGTTTACTTCTACTGCTTGCTTGCTCTGTGGTGTTTGTTCACTTTACAAAGGCAATGCCTTCCCTTTTTATCGTGAATTATTCTTTGGTGCTAGTTGCCAGCCCCTGGCGTATGGATGGCGGGCTTGGGGTAGTCACTGCACGGGCCCCGAGGAAGGGTCAAGACAAATTGGTATTAGAGGAGTACGGTTCTACCACAGAACTCTGGAATATGATCTTTTTCTATGTGAAGCAATAGTGTTAAGCATATTGGGTGTGGTTATCAGTCCATGGAGTTCAGTGTTGGTGCGGCGGCCGACGTATCCGTACACCAGGACCCTGACTTCTGATTTCCTACTAAATGCATGAAAACATTGATTGCATGTGTGTTTCAAGTTTTCTTTGTGATTACTTTGTGTCAGCTCACCAGGTGTACTGTTCTGACGGTGGCGCACCTGTCTCTTTTTAGGATGGCCCCATGATAGAAGCCAACTAGGGTTCCGAGAGTTGTATGTGATGACAGCCCACCGAGCGATGAGGCCTTGGTACATGGCCCTTTGACAGCTAAGGCACCAACGGTACCTCTACCCGCCGAGCCACCGATGCTTCCAGCCCCAGCCGCTGACGATGCACGTCGCCTTAGTGCACTACACGAGTTTCAGTTCCAGCGACCGCCCAGGTTCCGCGGGGAGATGGACCCTCAGGCAGCCGAGGATTGGCTGGAGGAAGTTGTACGAGTTTTCAGGTTAGTGAGGACACCAGCAGACCTCATGGGGATTATCACAGCGAGCCTACTGCCCGCGACAGCAGGAATATGGTGGAGCTTGATGCTCTAGGTTCACGATGAGGAATCTCTTCTCTGGACGGACTTTGAGAGACTCTTCCGATAGGAGTTCGTCCTAGCCACCCTCCATGCGGTGCACATCCAGGAGCTTCATCAGTTGTGGCAGGGCATCTTGACGGTCACCCAGTACTCTGTGAGATTTACCGATCTCTCACGCTACTCGACAGAAATTGTACGGGACCCATTCTTCCAGGCCCGGACCTTCGAGTTGGGTTTGAGGCAGGAGATCAGGGCATCACTGATCTCCCTCCGCATTCCGACTCAGGCAGGAGTACTGGAGCCAACCCTTCTGATCGAGAGATTCCTTGCTGAGCCTGCATCAGCAGCGAGACCTACCGCAGGGTGCCACGTAGCAAAGTCTTCTACAGAAGGCAGTTGACGGATGAATCATGGGTCCAGGAAGACCAGACCCTCAGGCAGACGAACTCAAGACACTGGCTCAGCAGTGAGGGGAACATAGCGCGGAGCCAGTCATTCTAGAGGCAGACAGTGCTACGCATGCGGCAGGCATGGTCACATGGCTCATGACTTCCTGACCCGCAATGTAGAGGAGAAGCAAATGGTTGAGGGACCACCCAGGCAGAGGCAGAGGGTCGACCGTGGTGGTCCGCAGGGATCAGGCGGACGAGGCAGAGGAGCTGGCCGAATAGCAGGTGCTGGGTGACGCTTTGAGGCTCTACCACCACCACCACCACTAGGAGGTCCACCCCCGACAATAGGGAGCTAGCTAGCAGAAACATGCACAACTTCAGGCAGCGGAGGCCTACGACCACGGCGCGCCCGAGATGATTCGAGGTACTATCTGTGTCAATTCCACCCTTGTTGTAGTTCTTATAGACACAGAAGCGAGTCATTCTTTCATATCCGCTTCCCCTGTTCAGAGCTCAGAGATTCCGATAGAGCCGTTGGCTCGATCCTTACGGCTAGATACTCCTACGGCAGTAGACTCGACGATTACGCAGTAGTGCTGGCAGTGTGAGCTTACTCTAGGAGGCGAGAGCTTTGGATGGGATCTTCTTGTAGCGGCGTCGAGGCCTTACGACGTCATCTTGGGTATGGATTGGTTATCTACAGTCCATGCTTAGATCGACTATATTAGGCACAAGGTGTGATGTGTACGCACCGACTGGAGCAGGTTCACCTTCACCGGTGAGAAGGGAGCCTTCACAGCACAGGATGGACTCCCGCAGAAGAGAGGACATCCCATCACACATCAGTTGGCTAGCCTCATCCTAGGAGCAGTTGACGTACGGAGTCCTGGTTTTCCTGTAGTGGTGGATCAGTATGCAGACGTTTTCCCTGACGACGTTCCAGGACTACCTCCTCACAGAGAGGTATACTTTTCTATTGATATGTACCCCGGGACAACCCCGATATCCACCCTAGCAATTCGGATGGATCCCACCGAGCTTCGAGAGCTACGGGTACAGTTGGAGGACTTACAGGGCAAGGGATTCATCCGAACCGGTGTTTCACCCTAGGCTTCCCCGATATTGTTCGCCAAGAAGGCGGACGAGAGCTTGTGACTTTGTGTCGACTATCGTCTCCTGAACGAGGTGATAGTGAGGAATAAGTATCCAATACCATGGATTGATGACCTCTTTGATCAGATCAAGGGTGCATGGTGGTTCTCGAAGATAGACCTTAGATCAGGCTATCATCAGCTCAGAGTTCTGGACGAGGACGTGTAGAAGACGACCATCAGATGTTGGTACGACCACTATGAGTTCTTGGTTATTCCATTCAGCGTAACGAATGCTCCAATAGTGTTCATGGCGCTCATGAACAGGATCTTTCTGCCATACCTTGATCGATTTGTTGTGGTCCTCATCGACGACATTTTGATTTACTCGACGACTGAGGAGGAGCACACCTACCACTTGCGGGTTGTACTAGACACATTCCAAGAGAACCAGCATTATGGTAAGCTCTTTAAGTTTCAGTTCTGGATACGCGAGGTCCACTTCTTGGGACACGTCATCTCTAAGGTGGGAGTTGCGGTGTATCCTTCGAAGATCGAGGCAGTGCTAGCTTGGGAGCCAGCTAGGAGCGTGATAGAGGTGCGGTGTTTCTTGGGACTAGTTGGGTACTACCGAAGGTTTGTGCCATACTTCTCTAGAGTTGCGGCACCACTCTCAGCTTTGATGAAGAAGGGGAAACCCTTTGTGTGGTCAGACAGATTTCAACAGACCTTCCAGGAGCTGAGACATAGACTGACCAGCGCGCCTATCTTGATGTTGCCAGAGGAGGGAGTAGGGTATGTAGTTTTCTGCGATGCATCAGGGACCAGACTCAGATGTGTCGTGATGCAGTAGCGGGCCATGATCACCTATGGACCATGATAGTTGAAGCAGCATGAGAAGAACTACGCTACCCATGACCTGGAATTAGCAGCAGTGGTCTTCGTTCTGAAGATGTGGCGACACTATCTGATGGGCGAGCGCTTTATAGTCTATTCTGACCATCAGAGTCTCTGGTACATCCTCTCACAGAAGGACCTGAACCCGAGATAGCGGCGATAGCTCGAGTTCCTCCAGGACTATTACTTTGAGATAGTCTATACTCCTGGGAAGGGGAACATAGTAGTTGATGCTCTCAGCAGGAGGACGAGCATCCAGCTACATGGGGAGGAGACAGAGTAGCTAGCCGCTTTTCAGATATCCTTCGTGGATAGAGATTAAGAAACCTTTCTTCAGTCACTCACAGTCACTCCTCCACTACTGTAGTGGGTCAGAGAGGCATAGCTTGGGGACGCCGACTGTGAGACGCGGCGTGCACATATATCCTCCGGACAGGCACCTGATGGATTCTCCATGGGAGGAGAAAACGATGTCCTTTTCGAGAAAGTACCTTGGTACCAGTTTCTTTACGGGAGGAGATGCTGAGATATTTTCACACTTACCATTTGGAGGTACATCCTATAGTGGAAAAGATGTACCCGGATCTCGGACGACAGCACTGGTGGCCAGGCATGAGGAAGGCTGTGGTAGAGTTCGTTTCTCGATGCCTCACCTGCCAGCAGGTGAATGCAGAGCACCAGGTACCAGCAGGCTTGGTATAGCCCTTGGAGCTCCCGGAGTGGAAGTGGGATGGGATATCTATGGACTTTGTGATTGGACTTCGATGCACTTCCAGAGGTCAGGACTCCATTTGGGTGATTGTCGACCGAATCACCAAGTCTGCTCACTTCTTACCCATCAGAGAGTAGGGCTAAGTGGAGATCATGGGACGTCTCTACGTTTAGGAGATTGTACGACTACATGGTGTGCCATCATCTATCGTCTCCGATCGAGATGCTCTATTTACTTTCCGGCTTTGGAAGGGGTTGTAGGAGGCATTCGGGACACAGCTACGTCTGAGCACTGCCTTTCACCCTCAGACAGATGGTCAGATGGAGAGAACCATTCAGATTCTCGAGGACATGCTCCGTGCATGTGTCATCGACTTTGGTTGTAGCTGGGAGGACCACCTACCCTTGGTGGAGTTCGCGTACAACAACAGCTACCACTCCACCATCGGGACGACACCATACACAGTGTTGTACGACCGTCCTTGGAGGTCACCTCTGTGCTGGAAAAACCCTGGGGAATCAGCACTTGTGGGACCAGAGATGGTCCAGGCCACGACAGAGAAGGTCCAGGTCATCCAGGAGCGGATGAGGATAGCTCAGAGCCGACCGAAGTCTCATGCTGACAGGAGGCGGAGGCCACTGGAGTTCGAGGATGGCGACCACGTCTTCTTGCGGGACTCACCTCGACGTGGTATACAGAGATTTGGCCGAGGCGGCAAGTTGTCTCCATGCTTCATCGGACCATTCCAGGTCCTCAGCAGGATTGGCGAGGTGGCTTATCGCCTGGCTCTACCACCTCAGTAGCACCGAGTGCACCGCGTCTTCCACGTATCTCAGCTGAGGAGATACGTGCATGACCTGATGCATATCATTGACCATAGGGAGCCGGACATTGATGATGGGGTGACTTTTGCGGAGGTCCCGGTGGAGATTGAGGATCAACAGGTGCGGGTCATGCTTGGACGTTTGATTCCTCTAGAGCGATTCGAATGGAAGCACGAGAACCTCTAGGAGAGCACTTGGGGGTGGGAGGCTCAGATGCATGCACAGTTCCCACTTTTTCCCCTAGTTTTTGATGTATATTTATGGGGACTAAAAGCCCTGAGGTGGGAGTAATGTAAAGACCCATAAAATTCAAGGTAAATTTTTTCTTAATTTTCTTTGGGATTTTACAAGAACGCGGTTTCTGACGGCACTTGATTCCGAGGCCCTGTGTGCCCGGAATTTCTATCCGAAGATTAGCTTGGGTACGTTCAGTGAACGAACGAGTGAGGTTTCCTAACTTTTGAACCGGTGCTCGGAATCGAATTCCGAGGGCACCGATGAATTCACAGCACCGATAATTTCTTAGGAACACCTTTCTCGGAGTTGCGTTATCACGAGAGAAGTTGATAAAAATTGTGGAAGCTAAAATAAAAATTTAGATACAATTTTTATTTTCTAAGTGGTTAAAACCATTGGGTGGAAGTTGGGGAAAACCACCCAACCTACCATGGGGGTTATGAGGGTGGTGGGGCCCACACGAACCCCACCCCTTCATATTCTCTAACTCCTTCAACTCACCATTAATTTGATATCTTATGTTATTTAATTAAGTGAGTTAAATTTGAATGTTTGAAATTCAAATTCGTAAGTTATGTTAATAAAATAAGTAATGAACTTATTTTATTTTGGTTGTTTTCATGTTGTGTGTGTATTGGAAGAAATGTTGAGGAGGTTGAAGAACTTATTCCTCTTCGATGAAGAACGTGAAGAACACGAATAGCGTAGGATTCCTCGGAGATCGACGATGCGACGCTGTCCCTGCGACGTGACTTCCTCCTTCCGCGACGTCTTCTTCCGCGATGGTTATCTTCGTGATGAACCATCGCTCATGGTGTTCGACGAGGTAGGGGTTTTATGCATTTCTGTTTTTTAATTACTTCCGTCATTTTCTTCCTTCCAAATTGAACCCCATGTTATCGAAATAACAGGAGGAGGTCAGACCGCACGAACATGGATGAAACTCCTCTCCTTTTTTGAATGTTTTATATTGATGCGGCACAAGCAAGGCAACGTGCTGCCGAAGCACAGCGCGGGAATTGTTAAAGGAAGGGTGGAGAAGCGCGACGCCATTGGAAACAAACTAATCCGCAGAGCTGTCGTGCCGCGCCGTAGAAGACGACCAAATACGCGGCGCCGTCGGGTCACGCCGGAGGACCAAAAAAGCACTACGGCTGGAGCGGGGCCGCAGCAGAGGGGCGCGGCGCCGTCGAACCGTGCCGGAAAAACCAAGGCCGCGGCCGGTTCCGGGCTGCGGCAGAGCAGGGGAACCGGCGGCCGGTACTGGGCCGTCGGCGTCAGAGCAGGGGGCCGGACTTTCCGGTCCCGTGGCGGCAATAGCCGGCCGGCCGGGGCGGGCCGACCGGACAGGGGAAAAGCCATGGGTTACAATCCCCCATCTGGCCAGCTGAGCGGCCCCATAATGGGGCCGCGGTTACAAAATGGGGGGCAGGCGCCCCCCCCCCCTCATCAGCTCGGCCAAACGGCCGAGCCACCTGCTTGCGCCAGCGCGTCGGGCCGGCTGCCCCGGCCGGTCCGCCAGACCAGGCCACGCCCAGGATGGGCCGGGCCGTGCCACCCGAGTCGGGCCGTGCCCAAGCGGGCCGGACCCGGAACCGGGATAGGTCGACCAGGTTCGGGCCGACCCAGAGGGTATCGGGCCGGGTCGGACCGGGCTCGAACCTCATATTACCGGGTTTTTTTCGGTCGGTTGCCCATAACATGGGATTAAGACCTCTGATCAACGCACCGTCAGTGGAGATCTGATCCTTGGAACGAGACAGTCATTTCGAAATATTACAGTCAAGGTTTCGGAGTACTTTGGGTTCGGCCGGGTTGGTTCGTACACGAAACCAACCGGGCCCTCGGAGCGGAAATGCTTATAACTTGAGTTCTGGACGTCCGATTGATGAGCCGTCGACTTTGATGGATCCCTCTTAGTGAGACAGACCTTTTGGCTTAGTCATATCGAGGTTTGGACGTAGTTGGAGTACAGTCGGGTTGGTTTTTACTTAAAAAACCACTTGGGCCCCTGGACGAAAAAGCCAATAACTCTCAGACCGAGCGTTCGATTGACACGCCATCTATGACGTTGAGTTCCTGTTGATGATACGGAACTTTTGGACACATCAACTCTGGACTATGTTTCAGTTGATGTGTCAGCCCCTCGGCTCATTTAGCGGACCCTCCCGAACGAGCCTGTTGTGTGCGAGAACTCTAGAGCTGGCTGCGACTGCGACGATGATGACGACTGTACCGAAATCCTCCGTGGATTCGACGGTGACGACTATAACACTCAGCGATCCTATGTGGATCAGTGCTACCGATCCTGTGTGGGTCAGATCCTATGTGGGTCAGCGCTCAGCGGTCCTGTGTTGGCCAGCGCCGACAGATCCTGTGTGGGTCTGATCTGGTGTGGGTCATTGCGGGGGTTAGTTAGCTATCGATCCATTGTGGTTCATTGAGGGGGTTAGTTACCTATCGATCCTTTGTGGGTAATTGTGGGGGTTAGTACCTATCGATCCTATGTCGGTCCGACAGCTTAGATGATTCAGTGGCTACCTCTGATCATCTCTATCGTTTACGAAGAAGTATACCTGTGTGAGGTGAATCTTGACTTTCAATATTTATCTTCGATATGATTGAATTGCTTTCTTGGGTAGATTGTGTTGTGCTATCTTGTGTGGATGTGATCGAACATGGGCCCGGATGTTGGAGCCAAGCTTGAATTGGTGTCTTAGGTATATGTATGGGCATATACCCAAGTAGTTTCGGATGTTACTTCGTGATTGTATCTTTCTTTTGTGGATTATCATTTGTGGATTCTGGGAGACCTTCGAGGGTCTCAATGTCCCTACTCAGTAGCTTATACTCACCCCTGCATGGGCTATTCCCACACTACATTGTTTTGGTTGAAGACGATGAAAAGCACTGATTGTGGTTGAGGCTTGCGGAGCAGGAAGATACCTGGAGGTGGACCACTGGGCGGGACGTACTCGGAGCGGACGGCTGGACCCAAGAAGCTGTGGAGGATATCTGTACTCACCCTTCAGGTGGGAATTCTAGTGGATGGCTCGAGACTGCGGCTTTACTTTCAGTTGTTGTTTTCCCATTCCAGTTTTACATTACTTTCAGTTTGGGTTTGTATACTGGCCCACTTACTTTTCCGCACTTACTTTTGTATCAGTTTTTACTCAGTGTTTACTTCTACTGCTTGCTTGCTCTGTGGTGTTTGTTCACTTTACAAAGGCAATGCCTTCCCTATTTATCGGGAATTACGCCTTGGTGCTAGTCGCCAACCCCTGGCCTATGGATGGCAGGCTTGGGGTAGTCACGGCATGGGACCCAAGGAAGGGTTGTGACATTTTTCCCTTACCTTTTCTTTGTTAGGATATAATTTTTTTTAATATATTTTAATAACAAATAAAATGCTTTTTCAAAAAATCCCTTCCTTCTAAAAACACATGTTTTACTTCTCTTGAGATTATTTCTTCTTCACTCAATATTGTCGATTCTTATACATTGTATGTAATTACCTTTCTGTTTTGGGAATCCCAAGATTAATTCATAAAAGTATGATTTATGAAATTCTCAAGAAACCCATTTCCTTTCCATGGATTATTTTATGGTATGGATTGTAATAATTTCTTTGTTTCATGCATGATTATGTTAATTTTATAATGTGATCGATGCACCCAGAATTTTATATTACTCTAATTAATTGGATAATGTGATTTCACTTATGTGATAATATGAAATATGTGTGAAAATGATTCTATATTGTTTCACAATTATGATATTATGACGATTCACATATGTTTTGGGAAAATTAGATGCTAGCTTTATTCACCACTATGTGTGGTAGTTGAAAACAATGACATGATGTTTCATTTTTTTGAATTACCATTTTCTATTCCATTATCTAATGCTTCCTCTCATGATTATGATGATGATCCCATTCTTAAGTTATTTTGATGACGTTTATGCTCACCCATGTTTCAAGTCTCTTATTCATCCTCTTACGAGGATTTTAGCTCACACCTTTTGATGTATAACATTAGGTGAATACTTGTATTAAAGAGTACATGAGGGATAATAAGAAGCTAAATAAGAAGGAATTAAATAATTTTTATTCTTTACTATGTATATGTTTTCAATGGTCCCAATTTTCCTAAGACACCAAACCTTTTGGTCCTAGTATTATAACACTATTATATTGTCTTTCCTTAAAATGATGTAATATTAATATAAGAAATGTAGGGTAACTGTAGTTGGTATCATAACATGATTTAGTTAATTTTGGAATTAGGAATAAAGAATCTTACACGATTGGAAATTTATTGTATACCAACGGTTTTAAACCATTGGTATTGGGTTGAAAACCATTGGTATACACTATACCAATGGGTTTCTAATGTGTTGGCTAATGAGGTGTGGGGATTTATATATCCCAACAATTACTAAATAACCATTCTGATGGAGCATTAAAAATATCCTTATCCCAACAGTTTGTGACCACTGTTCGGATATCTTTTTAAACATGGGTTATGTCGTTGGTAAATTCCTTTATCCCAATTTTTGTTTCAAATATTGGTACATAGGTTTACTAATAGTTTTAGACCAACCATCAGTATATATTGGCAGAAAATCACATCAATGCCAACGATTCTGACAAACAATTAGTATAGACCACATTGAAAATGTTTTCCAAAAGATCATGGAAACTGTTGGTATATAGTTGCTACCATTCAATGCTCCAAGCAGCCTGCATCCCTCCTAGAATCCTACATCCTACTGCATCCCTCCCACAACATTCCTTCTTCCCTCGACAATTAATGCCAATACACTATGACAACCTGTATCCCTCTGAAATTAATTCTATAAATACACCCCATATTTCAAAATATGTCCAATATATACCCCACTGATATATATTTTTATATCTATCCCTCTACAACTAATTTGAACAGCTATATTAGTTAAGATATAAGTATCTACTTATGAATTCCCAATGCACAATTACCATATGAGAAATAATAAGGAATGAAATTGAATAATTGTATATTATTTTTACATAGTTTCATCCCAATGTGGGTATTTAGTCCTTGGTGTGTTTGGTTAATTTCTAAGACTCATATATCAATTATATCACATAGGTGAATACATGTAGGCTATGCCCCATAAATACTTTAATTTCTCCCGATTGTTTTTCTGTATCCTAATTAATTTACAATTTCTAAATTGTGATATTTTTAAAGGATATACCCTATTTATAATGGATCCTTCCTAAAAATCCTTGAAAAATATTTTCAAGATACTTCTGGATGTCACTACATCACCATAATATTATATTAATCCTTAATAAAAGTCTTTGATAACAAAAGTATAACATGCTATTGTCACATGCATGTTGGTATCTTTATCTCAATTCAATATTCCTTATTATATTCAGTATAAAAAACTAAAACACACTAGGATTTCTATTCTTACTCAATCTTCTTATCCTTCTTCAAAAATCTAAACTCACTGATCAAGAACTATTAGTAGTAGCAACAACCTTAACTCTATTCTTTTTCTTCTTTTTCTTCATTCTTCATATTTTTTATTCTCTTATGTCTTAGAAGATAATAGGGAATATATTTGTAGTATCCCATCAACATCCTTCTTGTCTTATACTTTGATACACTTAATCTTCCGGAATATTGCAGCATTAGGCTCCCTCATATTCACCATACTTAATATTCTTTTTCACTTCTATATTCATAAAGTCATGTGAATATTATATATATATATTTTTTGAATATAAAAATTATAAAATAATTTTCATTATAATATTCCCAATAATCCCATTTAATTATCAAAAATATAATTACCTTTTGAGTACCCCTATGCTTTTCCTTATGATTACCTTATTTATTTCCTTTAAAAAACTATGATAAAACTTACATATCACGAAACTGAATCTATGTATCACAATGAATCTAGTACTTTTTTCAAATTTCATTCTACCCATAGAGTACCTTTGCACATCCCCTTGAAAAATATTATAACCATTCCATATTTTATAACATACCTTGATGAAACATAGTGTGATTGAGAAATTTTATAATTTCTAGTCTTCAAGGTCTTAAAAAACATTACCTATCTCGTATAATATCATAGGTACTCTTTAATGTGTCTCAAACCCTAGAGAGACTCTTATATATCATCACAAGTACCCTTATGCATCCCAATTACTTCTGAGATCCTGCCTATAATGTGAAAAAACCAATATAATTAATTATGTTTTTTCTTATGATTTTTTAGTGTGTTATATTTTTTTCGGACAATAGGGTTGGTCTGTGATTATAAATTGAGGATGGGTTAATCTAGGATTTAGCATTCCTTAGTGGTTGGTCTGGTAGAGTTCACAGTGCTCGACATGGATTTGGCCATGTTGGCCTGCGGGCATAGTGAACTTGTTGGGTGGAAAGATACCACCATGCCATAACATAGGGCATGGATTGAGGTGTAGTTTACTAGGATTATTCCAATGGGAAATGGAATCAAAACCATGACTATAGGAGTTGTTGTGATAGAACATGGTCTTAACAATGTTTAATGAAGGTCGAGTTGGGTGGGTGAGTTGGAAATAGGGAGTACGGATTCAACACTCCCTGGTGAATGTTTTGGACCTTGAAAAAAATGACCAAGGGGATGTACTTACACTTTAGTGGCCTTATTTTGTTGTTGTGTAGGCACACGATCGACCTTGTTTTGGTAGGCTATGTAAATAGCTTGGGAGAACACATCATGTCATAGTCTAGGTAGTGGTTCCATTCATTATAGTTTTTCAATGGAATATTTAGAGGCCATCTTTTGGGGACCTTTACACCTTGATGGTTAACAACATGTGATTAATTTAGGGAATTTATTAATTAGTGTTGGAATCATTTACTCTCTAAAAAACCCATATTTATCCCTCTCATCTACTTTCTCAATCCAGACCTTCTCTAAGGTGATTCTGGGTGACTTCCCCTCATTGATAAAACACTTCCTTTTTTTTCTTTTCTAATCATGGAAAAAATGTTATGGGATTTATATTTGTTGTTTTATGTGGAAAACGTTTCCAGATCAGGAAGGAATTAAAATGGAGGTGCCATCATTGATTCATATGTTATTATATAGTAACATGTATTATAATATCCATGAATTTTAAAATCATATTTAAACTTATGGATAACATCACTGACCTGTATGAGAATTCGACTCTTATGAATATGGTATTCTTTTTGGTGAGGTTGTTTATCATGAAGGTATCAAATGGTAAACCAGTGATACATCAAATAAATGACATCAACATGATTTGGAGTTATTTGGATTCAATATAGAATAAGTATGGAGAACTATAGTGTGTTTTTTTATATTCATCACTCACTAAGTATTTGGACGTGATGACAACCATATTGAGTAATTAAAGCAGAAAAACTGACTAGGTCTTTTCAAACATTAAAGACCAAATATAGAATGAAGAACTTCATCGAAAAGAGGAATCTTCTACAAATGCATCTAGTTTGGAAGGAAGGGAGAGTTCCATGACACATAAATGTTAGGGAAAAGGGAAATCAGAACATGTTGGAGTGGGATTATCACAGAGGAAGAACGTCCCATGAGTTGGCATTATTGGAATAAAGGACACCTCAAAAAGAATTCAATGAGTGGAGATTGAATTATGGAAGATACACTTCCAAATTTAGATTTCTAAATCTTAGAGTAGAAGATAAGAGTGGTATGTAGTTGAGTGTATATAATTCTATTGAGTCTTAGCTATATACTCATGATCTTTATTTCACTTAACATGTAGTAGGGGAAGTCTAAAGAACTATACATCCAAAAGATATGGAAGGGTTAATTTTGTATTCCAGGTTTCTCTAAAAATCATACAAAAGGTGACATATCCTTGAAATTTGGAAATAGAAGTATATTTGAGTTAAGGGGCGTGTGGTGTATACCAGGATTAAAGAATAATTAATTTTCATTGGATAGATGTGGTGTTTTTTTATACTGCATTCATAGATGGTGCATGGAAAATTTCCCAACCTTCCATTGTTGTGGCCAAGAAAGTTAAGGATGGGAATTTGTACCTCCTTAGTGTATATAAAGTTTCAATTCATGCTAGATAAGTTACTTTTTCAATGTTATGGCATAGTCATATGGATCACTTGAGTGAGAAGGGGATAGAGATCGTCACGGTTAATGGTATGTTGAAAATTAAAATTATGGAGTATAATTAGTGTGAAGGTAGTATCTATAGAAATATATTTAAGGATTCCTTTGAAAATGAAGGCAAGGTATTGGTGTTTTGTAAGATAGAGTTGGTTTATATATTTGTATGGGGGAAAGTTCCAATTCATTCTAATAGAGGATCATTGTTCCATATAATACTCATCAATAATGAGACACCGAAAGTGTGGGTGTTCATTCTTAAGAACATATATGAGGTGTTTGTAACCTTTTTTTGATAGAGAGACCTAGTGAAATAAAGATATTAGTTTTAAGGTTATGTTCCTATAGTATCATAATGGTGGGGGTATAAAAGTAGAGAGTTTCAAAGGTTCAACTAGTGGAAGGGAATATGGTTTGAGAAAACCATACCATGTACTATAGAACATGACAGATTCATGGAGAATATTAATCTAAAATTTGTTAAAAATGTGAATATTATAAGATTTCACATAGGATTTACCATGGTTTTTTTGTAAAGGTAGTGAATTTTGTGATATAATTGACCAACATGATATCCTTTTCTCCATTAGGTCAGGAACAAACATAATTTTATTGGGATGGAAGGAAGTTTGAATTACATCATCTCAAAGTCTCTCAGTCACTCACTTATATGCATGTTTCATTCATGGAAAGGAATAATCTTGAATCTATGTCCTTAGCATGTTACTTTATAGGTTATGTAAATGAAGAGTCTTATTTTTTAAATCTTGGATAACAATTATTAAGGGATTTTCATAAGTTTTATTTTTTACTTAAATGAATAGATTATGTGGATGGATATAAACATAGATAAGAACATTAATGAGAGAAAAGTATCTTTAGAGGAAGATGTTCAACTGAATGGTTATCCATAAGTTATGGATGTTCCAAAAAATTCAAGAATGAAAATGGAACAAAAAAACACCAGACCATTTAGAAGTTTCAATGGATGGGATTCAATTTAAACAGGTGTTTCTAAAACAAGAAATATCATAAATCCCTAAGCCTATGAAATATTTTGGTCAAATTATAAAAGAAAGAGCTATGGAATATATATCTCCATATGTTATAGTATCAGATGGTGGTGAACCACTGAGGGAGTTTTGGAGGTCTACTAATGTAAGGAACCAAATGAAATGATATAGGTGTTATAATCATTAACAGTCGCTCATGGAAGATGGATTTTTAGAGATCCTCAAAGTGGCTAAAAATATGAAAGAATCAAGTCAATGGTAGTTATCCATGAGAGATGATAATTATTACATTATGTAAATGGAAAATGGGATCTGATAAAAAATTCAAATAGGAAGAAAATTATTTATAATATATGGGTGAATTAGTTGAAGGAGTGAGTGGATGGTAAACAAAGGTATAAGGAATGGATAGTCATAAAGGGGTGCCAATAAATAAAATGTGTGTATTAATCTTAGATTTTCTCACTTGTAGTAAAATATATGACTATTTCATTGATATTGATTATGTTTTTTGTTGAGGTCTTTCATTTGGAATAGTTTAATATGAAGATAACTTAGCTTCAGAGGGACATAGATGAGGTAATTTACATGGATCATTCAGACTGTTTTATGGATAATAAGAACTGGGATATTTTTTCAAGCCAATATGAATCTTTATAGTTTGTAACAATATAAAATGTAGTGGAATTCTAAGTGGAAGTGGATCTTTAATGATCTTATGATGCAATAGAAGATCATATAGTGTAGTGTTGACCATTTATATTTTCAAAAGGTGTTTAGTGATTTTATTTTCAACATATTTCCTCTCTATAATGATGATATTCTTTTTTTCGATTTTATGAAGAAAAGGGTTTATAATATGAATATTAAATTTATATAAGATTTGAGATGAAGGATATTTACCAAGCTAAATTGGTTATTGGGGTGGAGGTTGTGAGAGGATCATGTTCAAATAATTTGTATCAGACTCGATTGGATTACATTATGATTGTAGTGGCATTCTTTAGCATGAGAGAGGTGAAACCTATGACTATACCCCTGGATATACATTTCAATTTGATCCAGGGGAAGAAACCACAAATAGATGTGAATATAAAACACATGAAATATATTCTCTTTGCATTTGGAGTCGAAATCTTTGTGTATTCAGTGAATGGAGCATGCAAATGATAGATTGTTTGTGGAAGTACAAGAAAACTAGTGTCCAAGTGAAATGTACAAATGTAGTGTCATCTAGTTTTATGCCCCAGGATTAATGCTACTTTCCTAGAGAAATGATTTATGCATATAAAGGGGGGGCTTCCGGTATAAAGGGAAACAAAAATGAAACACAGTAATCAATCTCTCCCCTACCCCAATCTCCCTACCCTGCAAAGAAAACCGCGTAGCCGTATCCAGTGCCCTTCTACCCCCTTCACAAAATATAACTACCCTCCATCCATAGAATTTGGAAAATACATAAGTGGCTAATGAGATGATGAAAATACATTAAAAATCTAACTACAACATACCTATCTCCCGTCACTATACATGTCACCTCCCAACATATAAGAACCACAACACCCCATGGGTCAAATCATGTTTCTACAAGCAAGGGGATATGAATCAATCATTCAAAATTATACTATCAAATAATACATTCCAATTATTTAACAATTAATCTTCCTATTAATGGTATATAATACTTTTGGATCGAAGCATATATAGCGTATCGATGTTTAATTTCAAAAAAATATAGTGGAATCAAACAATACATTAAATTCACATTGATCAATTCAGATTTTTTTAGTTATTTTTTTATTATGTGAGTCATAATATGGTTACTGTATATTATTTTAATTTACTATTTTTTTCACAATATGAAAAATTATATTTAATTATAACCATTTATTATTTTCAATTTCTATTAGTTCAGTGAATGCTAGGACTAGTTGGGTGAGTTTTATGTTGTCTACTTCATGGTGATTTTTTAAAGATGTGGTTAATTCTGTTTTACTATGTTTTGAAATTTATAGTCAATATTATGGTGGATTACTTTTTATTGATTGTGTTTTATTTGAATCAATTTCACACAATTTTGTTTAGAATATTTTAATTATATTCATATTAGTAATGTTCTAATTTTGACTGCTAATTATTTTTAAACATAAATCTTCCTAACTCCCATAACTCTATACATACTCATCAATATACATCGGGATAGTTGTCTCTGTCAATATTTTGTTGCTTAAAAATGAGTTCCCATGTAGACATTGTAATGCTCTTGAAACCCTGAATAAAATACAATAGGTTGATCTGAAATAATATGGAAAATATAAACTATAACTAACCTAAAATGTGACATAAAATCAAACAACGAGACCACACCACACTCTTCTCTTTGGATTTCTCATGATCAAAACTCCTGGATTTAAATTTTCATTATGCATGATAATAAAAGTTAATTTGAGGACATAATTTGAAATCAAGTAGAATATATCATAGCATAAAAAAATTTAAAAAAGGGATAAGGACTCTAAAAAATAAAACTTTTAGTAAATAAAAACATAATAGTTAAATCAAATTAATATTTGTATTGAATGTGACTTATTTTTTGTCACCAATTGCAACACTTTCAGTATCAGAGATAGAATTATTACCTATATCCTATAATGGGATGATCAAAAAGGTAAACCTTAATGGTCCAAGGAAGGTTCCATGTCTATGATAGTTTGGTATCTGTCATTATAGTTGAACTATACCATGATTTTGTTATCATCCCATATCTTTCTAGAATCTTACAAATAATACCTTTTTAGATCCTTCAAAACATAAAATTAGTAATTTTCATAGTCATTTATGTGATGGAGTTATTTTTTAATGATCCATTTTTACGTCCAAAATTCCTCCTACAATCAAATATATAACTAACATGTGAACCAAGTGTCCTGTTATGAAGTGACCATATGTAATACCTCATTCAATAATAAAATATAATTTATTTATAAGAATGAGAATCCATATACTAAACTATAACGATGAATAGGGACAAAATATTATTAGATGCTTTAGTCTCAAAACTACCAAACTCCTTACTCCTTACTATGGTATGATTTTCCAATAATAGATTCTCCAAAATAATCTCGATTGGTTACTCTATAAAATATTCTCTAGAAATGAGAATATAATATGTTTTTATAGTTCTAGATGAACTGAGTACCTTGTGATCACTTATTTATTGTTCTTGATAAGAGATAATTTCATTATATCTTAGTATCCCAAAAAAATCACCAGATTAGATAAGTGGCAATTATAGAAGCTTTCCTGCACTAGAAGAGTAATATATATTTGTTTTTAATATCGATTATTTTTGACTACATGCGAAAACAAAAAGGGTTAATGATCTTTATAGTTTACTATAAGATTTTAAAAAGACTTATAACTAAAAAATCATAATTTTATGAGAGTTTACAATTATTTGAGGTCGAGAAATATTCACACATTATGATGTGCTTATTGTGTGGACGAAAACTCTTTGAATCTAGAATCAACCCAGGATGAACCTCCCAAAATAATTAAGAAGAAAAGTGTTACCACTAAAGTCACATTGATGATTTTATACTAAAACTATAGTCATACAAGTACAAAATAAATCATTAGATCATTTAGATAGTCCTCCTCTTCATCCTCATGGAATAATGTATCCTACTTCCCTAATAAATTTATAATTACTAATTCCTTTTTATTTGTTAGTGTTGTACAAAGATCAAATTCCAGGAAAAACCCACTAATATAAAATATAAAAAACTCAAAAATACATTAAGGGTGAATTTGAGAATATGTAAGAAGATTAATTCCCCAAACCAATCCCAATATTATACCGAATCTATCAAAAGACATCGATGAAATAAACATAGAAAACTACCCCAAAGGAGAATGAAATGAGATTTTTTGTAAAGTATTGGTGTTTCTGGATATTTGGGCACTTTGAAATTGATTGTTGGTATAATATATATACTAATAAATGTTGTATAATATAATATAATAATGATAGAATTGTTAAAACTAAGAACAAAATTATTATGTAAACTATAATTTCCCATATTAAGAGAAATTTCTCTCTTAGTATCATATTTGAAAGACTTGATAATTATTGTGAATATTGTAATGTATATGGTAACTTTTATGATGATTTTTGGTATGTAGACACTCAGAATGATGCATATGTTAATGATCTTGGTCATGGAGCTACGCTATGTATGACTTTGAAACTGTAATTATGTTGGTCATGGTGCTATCATATGTATGACTTTGATTCCTAGTCAAAATCATTAGACTATTGGTAAGGGAAAATATCCAAAGTTATGAAGTTATAAATAAGTTTCCATAAATAGATACACACTACTGAATTAGGTATAAAATTATAAGAAAGAATGTTTTATCATATAATCTTATGAGTTATAAAAGGATTAACTAACAAAATCAAAAAATTTGAGAGTTTTCTAAATTTTCAAGTGAATATGAAGTTTTCATACAATAATAAACATGTGAAAGAAGAGAAAACCTTGTTTACTCAACCAAAACATGTTTAGAATGGGATAAATAAGAACATGAAAAGAAAACAAAACACTATTAAGCTTCAAAGAAAAGTGTTCCAGTGTTGAGAAAAAAATCCTTAGTCTATGTTATAACTTAGAAGTTGATAAACCCACCTTATTATCATAAATTGTGATATAAAACATCACTCAAATTTCATATAACATGCACTTCACAATAATATATTTTTTTATGAACAAAAATAATTTCATAAAATAAATCCTTCATATAGTGTTGTTATTCCATTTAAAAATCAACATCGAGTAAATACAAAAATACCTTCTTTTTAATCACACATGTAAAATCATTTCAACACATTTCCCATGAGTTCATTACATTTTTATAGGGAACTTTTCATCTAGATAAAACATTATAATTTAATAAAATATGGTCACCCATTTAACTATTTGGGAATCCAAAAATAATAACACATTTATCCGTAATCCAATTTCCATTCACATACATCATGTACGAATTAAAACAATATTCATTAGATAACATTTTAATTTTCAAATTATAACACTCCACTCACATGAAATCTCCATCCAAAAAGCATCAGTGGTATGAATAATTGTACACATAAAATGTTCATAAAATTTTTGTGAGATCGAAATGTTTTCACTTAGAATATGATATAAATTATAAAACTAGAAACAAATAATACAGTGTTCACCTAAATCTCAAATAAATCATGTTCTCAAGGAATATTCTATATGAAATTCCAATTATTTATATCTACGTACACAACAATGAAAACTATTTTTATATTTTGATAAAACCAAAATCAATCATATATCAAAGATAAATGAAAAAATATAAAATGATACAAATTGAATCAACAAAACTCAAAATAATCAATGAGTCAATTTACCATGCTATAAAAAGATTATGGAATCACTGTAAAAGAATAGCCAAACCAGAAAAACATATAAGGAGATGCTCTACCCTAGGGGATCCTTGACCTAGGTTTTATGCTCAACCAAAGGGAATGCTTTACCTTCATGAACTAGGGGGGATTCTTGTTAGGTGAGTAAATCCTCATCCTAGGGGGGTTTACGTCGGCTGGGGGAAAGCTCTAACTGGGGGGATGCACGAAATATGAGGGGATGCTAAACTAGAGGAGGACAAGGAGGGGGATAAATGTGGAAAGGAGGTGAGTGAAGAGTGGAGAGCGGGGAGAGTCGAGAAGGGAGTGGCGAGCGAAGAGGGGGTCAGGATGGGATGAGGGAGTGAGAGGGGGATGATAACGACGATGAGGGGGAGTCGGGATGAGAGCGGCGATGAGGAGGGGACATGTTGAGTGGTGCGGTCGAGATACGAGAACTGGGTTGTGAGGGGAATTCATGGTTGGGGAATGTTATAGGTAGGTTTATACCAATATTTCTTATGAGAACCATTTGTATTCAAGTCTTATTTTTGAATAGTTTAATAAACCATTGGAAAAACCCAAGTTATATCACCCTATACAAACAGTTTCATTGAACCGGTTGTCTAGGATCATTACCCCAATGGGTTTTTCAAACTGTTGGTAAAGAAGTGTTGGTATTGGTGGGATTTTCACCAATGTTAGAGAAACCCGATAATAGAATACTAAGTTTAAATAAAAACCCATGCATGATTTTTTTAAAATGTTAAAATAGGGATCCCCCAAGATATGATTTTAAATATAATTTCACATCGGATTAATTTATTAATTATTAAAATACTTTATTAGGTTTTTTTCAAATATTTTAGAGAACCATATTATTATATCTAATAGAAAATATTCTTTTAAATGTAATACACTGTTCACAGAGACAGTGGACCATATGTAAGCCTCAACTATGTTTTTGTTTTATTTTATTATTGAAATTAATCATGAAAATGACTTATATATATACAAATTATTATTTAATATATATCATATAAGTTTACTAATCCAATAGTTGATTTATTGAATCTAAATTGGGAATAAATGACATCGCTTTGAAGAGGAGGTAGTCTACCCATCCACAAACGAAGTTATCATATTTACATAAAGTAGAAAGCATGAGGGTATTTTTTATATAATAATTAAATAATAATAAATACATGCTATATATAACATTAATCATATAAAATCTGATCTCCCATCAAAATTACCAACCATGATAGGTGGTAAAGGATAAATGAACAACATCATTTCGTGAGGTGGTAGTCCTCCGTATGCTAGAACAGTAAATTCGATACCAATTAGATAAAAGTTTGTTTAAGTGTAGGTCAAAACCGTAGAATAAAAACATATACGAATATTTATTATATTGAGGTTATTATATAATCATGTAATGAGAATAATTGAGTTTTTGGAGAATGAAAATAAGATAAAAGAGCTTGAGCAATGATGTTACCTCTTCTTTGGGTAAATAGTACTGGTTTGAACCAATGGGATTTGTTGGATGAATTAATGGACAAAGAGAGGAATATAGGATGAGGGGAGGGATTTTGGGAGCATATTAGAATATGTTATGTGCAAAATAATGGTCTTGACTTATGACAACCCTGCTTTTTATTACAACTTAAACATGCTTTATTACATAAAACTTCACTTGATACAACAAAGAAGATCGAGAGGTTTAGTGTCTTTGGGGCTTAGGATCATTACATAAAAACTTTAAACATGAAATACAACATCCTTATTGAAAACTTCCTTTACATGACCACTACATTCCTTCGTACTTAGCATTGCATGGGATAACCTGAGGACATGCATAAGAAAAGGGTGAGCTATAAAGCCCAGTAAGGGAGTACACAATGAATAACATGAGGAGTACAATACATGTTAGGAAATAGGCATATCAATAGAGCATAAGAGAGACATGAACATAAAGGCATGATAAAGCATGATAATCATAACATGGAAATGTGGCAACAACACTTAACATTGAATTAGCATGAGCCAAGGCTCATTGCACATGGAGCATGAGTAAACCCTCATTGCACTTGAAGCACGAGTAAACCCTCGTTGCACTTGAATTAGCATGAGTCAAAACTCATTGCACATGATGTATCATGATACTATACTATACCCAATGCATTGGAGCGCTATAAAGGGCGCACCCTTCTTAAACATTTCATTTCATGCATAAGTGTGCCACATGGATCATAAAACATGGATTCATAAAACATAATCATTTCTTCCACGATAAAGGAAAGTGGAATTCATACATGAAACTTTATAATCAATATGTAAATGTTCATAAAGGTGAATACCCTTGATGGAGAAATGGGCATGGTATTCACTTACACAAAGACATTGGCTTAGAAAATCGGTGCGATTTCGGCAGCGTAACGGCGTGACATAAGAATTCATAAAAAAAATTGATGAGAGAGAAAGGGGTTCCTCATCATATTTACATGTAATGGACAGTAAGGAGATCATATATATACATGTCCCAATAATAGAAATGGAATTTAGATTCATGATACAAAAGTATTGCTTGAATGTAAAAGAAGAGAGAGAAGTTCCTTTCGGAATTTCGGCATAGTAACAGGTGTACATGGGAGGAATTTAATGAGAGAGAAAGGGTTCTCACATCATTCAAACAATAAGAGGGAAGTATGGGGGAGGTGCGAAACCATACCCCAACATTCATAATTGAAATAAAAAGGGAAATACAACTTAAAGAAAATTGACAAAAAATGAGAAAGGAAGAAAAACCCTTACATGGAAGTGTGCTTCCAAAGGCTAGAGAGAGGCTTGTGAGAGGCTTCTTGGGAGCTTGGGGCACCTTGAGAGGATTCTAGAGAGAGTGGGGCAGAGGTTGGACGAACTTCAAGGGCTTTGAGTGAGGAGGAAGTGGGATCTTGGGTGGGTTTATATAGGAAAGGTGAGAGAATTCTTTATTATTTAGGTTTGGGACCCCTTATATTAAAATAATCCAAACCACAAACCATCCCATGGTGTTTGCCCATGGTTTCTGGAAAAGGAAAGAGGAAAACAATATTTTACAAGGCCAAGGTCCGAACTTATTAAAAAATTAGGGTTGCTTATCTGGAGGTGAGTCACACTCCCATGGAAATTAATTTAAAAAGGCAAAGTGTTGAATAAGTCTTGAGGGATCCATTAATGCTTTGAAAAGTAAGTCAAAAAAACCCAAAACCTTATTATTTTAATGATAAAACACATATTGGCCGAACATAAGGATTATGGTATTTTATTACATCACCATTGGGTCATTATGATGTCATAAAACACATTATATATTTAAATGGTATTTAATTTTTACGCAAAAATTTGACTGTCTCAGAAAATTATGAAAAATTTACCGTTGGATAATTTCGACGTCCTGATTCCAAAAATAATATTTATTTTATCTAAATAATTTTCTAAATATGTGAATTTTCACTTTTAAAATAAAAACCGACATTTATAAAAAATTCACGGGTTTTGACAGAAATGGCTTTCAAACCTTAATAAAAATTTTAATTGCATTCATAAAATTATAAGATCATTTATATTTAATAAAAATTAATTTAATATTAATAATAATAATTTATTAAAATATTATTTAATTCAAAAATCCTTTAATTTAATAAAATATAATTCTTAATTAAATAATAACTAAAAACATCATTTGTACTTTAAAAACTAATTACAATGCATCAAAAATGACTAGAAATTATATTTATTATTATATACAAAAATAATGTACATGAACATGGTGCTACTTGTTTGTTACATAACCCCTTAAAATAGCCGCATAAGACCTAAGGGTAAGGTGTGCGATGGTGACAGACTCTTGGGGTTGCTCGGATAACATCGCTCGAGTGGTAATCTCTATCAACTTCCATTTTTCCCGTAGACGATCACGTTCGAGCTTGACTTGATGAAGCTCAGCTTGGGCTTGGTCAAGGGAAAAGCCCAAAGACGCCACCTCCTTTCCGAGCTCCGACAAATGGGCTTCGTAAGGGGCAATTCTACTGGATGAGGCCATCGCTTCCTTTGTCTGAGTAGAAAATTGGTTCGTTAAAGCCTTATATTTAAACTACCCAGACGATCACTGTTCAACGGCTATAAAAGTAACGGTCACAAATCTTAACGTAAAACTTAAAGAAGTTGACATCTTATAAAAACATTTTTCATAAAGAAACATTTAACTGGATCAAGAGGGATTTTCCATTAATGAAACTTTGGGTCGTTACAACATTCCCCCCTTAAGAAATTTCGCCCTCGAAATTTTCCTTTTCCCACACTAAAACAAATGTGGGTAACTTAGCTTCATCATATCCTCCGACTCCCAAGTTGCTTCTTCAAACTTGTGGTTTCTCCACAACACCTTGACGAGGGGCATTGTCTTATTTCGTAGAACTTTTTCTCTACGATCTAAGATCTTCACTGGTTGCTCCTCATAAGAAAGATCGTCTTCTAATTGTACCACCTCGGAAGAGAGTACATGTGAAGGGTCTGGTATGTAATTCCTTAAGAGGGATACATGGAAGACATCATGCACCTTGGCCATAGTAGGTGGAAGTGCTAGTCGATAGGCCACAGCCCCAACACGATCAAGAATCTCGAAGGGGCCGATGTACCTTGGACTTAACTTCCCTTTCTTTCCAAACCTCATGACCTTCTTCCACGGAGATATGCGTAAAAACACCATGTCTCCGACTTTAAACTCAAGGTCTCGTCGACGATTATCTGCATAACTCTTCTGTCGACTTTGGGCTGCCTGGATATGCTGCTGAATGGGTTTCACCTTCTCTACCATTTCTTCGACCATTTCTGGTCCAAGCAGCTTACGTTCACCGACCTCATCCCAACATGCCGGTGTTCTGCACCTTTTCCCATATAGGGCTTCATATGGTGCCATTTGGATGCTCGAGTGGAAACTATTATTATAAGAGAACTCAACTAGAGGAAGATGTTGATCCCATCCTCCTTTAAAGTCCATTGAGCACGCTCTCAACATATCCTCAAGTGTTTGGATAGTCCGCTCGGATTGGCCATCAGTTTGAGGATGATAGGCCGTACTGAAGTTCAGTTCAGTATTCAGAGCATGTTGAAGACTCTTCCAAAACTTAGAGGTAAATCTTGGATCTCGGTCCGACACAATAGATAGTGGTACTCCATGCAACCGTACCACTTCCCTGATATATATCCGTGCCAGTTGATCCAAAGAGAAATCCTCTCGAATAGCTATGAAGTGTGCAGTCTTTGTAAGACGATCCACAATAACCCAGATTGCATTGTTGCTTTTGGATGTCCTTGGAAGTCCAGTGACGAAGTCCATGGTGATGTTCTCCCATTTCCATTCTGGTATGGGCAATGGTTGCATCATCCCCTTAGACTTCTGCCTCTCTGACTTCACTTGCTGACACACCAGGCACTTTGATGTATATTCGGCGATCTCCTTCTTCATATTATCCCACCAAAAGTTTTCTCGGAGATCTCGATACATCTTTGTGCTCCCTGGGTGAATAGAGAAATTTGAACTATGTGCATCATCCAAAAGTTCCTTCTTCAGCTCCGAACTTGATGGGACACATAGTCTTTTCCCAAACCGCACAATTCCTTCTTCATTAACATTAAACTCTAAGGATTTTACCTTTTTGATAGCTTCCACTTTTTCTTGGATTCTCGCATCATCCTTTTGAGCATCCTTTAACCTTTCCAAAAGAGATGGTTGAGAAATCATTTGTGAAAGGATTGATGATGTTCCCTTCTTTATGATTCCCACGTCCATCTTCATCAAGTCTAAGAAGATTGGATCCTTCTCAATTCTCATCATTGATAGAATTGCTGGATCCTTTCTACTTAGGGCATCCGCTACCTTGTTCGCCTTCCCAGGGTGGTAATGTATTGAACAGTCATAATCCTTTATGAGCTCTATCCATCTTCTCTGGCGCATATTAAGCTCTTTCTGTGTGAATATATATTTAAGACTCTTGTGGTCAGTATATATCTCACATTTATCTCCATAGAGATATTGCCGCTAGATTTTCAAGGCAAAGATCACCGCCGCCAACTCCAGATCATGCGTTGGATAGTTTCGCTCATGGATTTTCAACTGTCTTGAGGCATAGGATATCACTTTATCATTCTGCATCAGCACACATCCTAATCCCTTCTTCGACGCATCACTGAATACCACAAAAAGCTCCCCACTTGTGGGTAAAGTGAGCACAGGTGCAGTGATAAGCCTCCTTTTCAACTCCTTGAATCTTTCTTCGCATTCATTACTCCAAGCAAACTTTACTCCCTTTCGAGTTAGCTTGGTAAGAGGGTTGGAAAATCGTGAGAAGATTCTCACAAATCGTCGATAATATCCAGCTAACCCCAAGAAGCTACGGATATCAGTTACCGATGTTGGCCTCGGCCATCCCTCAACTGCATCTGTTTTGGAGGGGTCCACAGATATCCCATTGCTTGTGATGATATGGCCCAAGAATGAGACCTCCTTCAACCAGAACTCACACTTGCTGTACTTGGCATAGAGCTTCTCCTTGCGCAAAGTCTCCAGTACAGTTCTTAAATGCTCCTCATGGTCCTCCTTGGTTTTGGATTATATTAGAATATCATCTATAAAGACTACCACAAATTTATCTAGGTAATCTCTAAAGACTCTATTCATCAAGTCCATGAATATTGCTGGAGCATTGGTGAGTCCAAAAGGCATTACTATGAATTCATAGTGCCCGTACCTTGTACGAAAAGCAGTCTTGGGGATATCTTCCTTCTTCACCCTTACTTGATAATATCCCGACCGCAAGTCGACCTTGGAGAAGTATTGTGCTCCACGCAGCTGATCAAACAAGTCATCGATTCTTGGGAGAGGATACTTGTTCTTTATCGTGATTTTGTTAAGTTCACGATAATCGATGCAAAGCTGCATTGACCCATCCTTCTTCTTGACGAAGAGGACTGGTGCACCCCATGGTGATGCACTTGGGCGTATAAACCCTTTATCCAGATTCTCCTGTAGTTGTTTCTTCAGTTCTTCAAGCTCAACCACAGCCATTCTATATGGAGTCTTGGATATTGGTAGCGCCCCAGGTATAAGTTCAATTGAGAACTCAACATCTCTTCTTGGAGGAAGACCAGGATGTTCCTCGGGAAATACTTCAGCGAATTCCCTCACAATAGGCATTTCTTCAAGGGTGGTTTCTTCCTTGGACTCAATCATCTGAGCCAGATATGCGTGCTCATAAGGTAGTAATATCCATGCTTGAGATGATGGAGCTAAAGGAGATTCATCTTCCTCCTGACACTTGTAATGAATCGGGGGTCGATTCTCCATATGGAGTGTGATTTCCCTCTCCCGACAATTTATGTTGGATCTATATAAGGAAAGACAATCCATGCCAAGAATTGCATCAAATTCCACTAAAGGGAGTATGACGAGGTTCGCTGGGAAATTCAATCCACAGATTATAACAGGGGAGGACTTATACTCATGGGATGCAATGATTGCCCCATTTGCCGTACTCACTGACATCTTTACTTCCATGATTTGTTGTGGTGCAGGGATTATTCTACTAAACTTCTGAGATATAACAGAATGCGTAGAACCTGAATCAAAAAGTACGTTCGCTATTCTTGAATGAATAACTAGCGTACCTGTCACCACTTCGTTGTCGGGGTTCACTTCGGCAGAAGTGATGGCAAAAGCTCTTCCTTGCTGTCTTGGAGGTTGTTGATTGCCTCCGATAACCCTTGGATTAGGGCACTGATTCGCAAAATGACCCGGTTCTTTGCATTTGAAGCATTGAACAACGCGTTGAGGTTCGAACGGAGCGTTCCTCCCCTCCGTCGTAGCCGCGGGTCCTTCTTGCTGACAGTTAACAGCTAGGTGCCCTTCTCTTCCACACTTGAAGCATTTTCTTGTCCCCCTAAGGCAATTTCCAGGGTGCTTCTTTCCACACTTTTGGCAAGTGGGGTGCTGGAATTTCTTAGCGCCGTTGGATTTATCCATCGGACCACCAGCATTGAAGTCCACCTTCCGCTTCTTGTCCCCATGATACCCCTGTGATTCTACGATCTCCATTTCAACCTTGAGGGCACATCGGACAATTTCCACATAGCTGTCGAAGTCACGGATCGCTAATGCTTTCCGCAAGCTAGGCTTCAGCCCACCAAAGAAGCGGTCAACCTTGCATTCGGGGGTAACGACAAAGCCGGAAGCGTATCGTGCAAGCCTTGTGAAGTTTGCCTCGTACGCTCCCACAGATTCCTCATCTTTCTGCTTGAGGGAAAGGAAGTCCCTTTCCATCTTAAGACGGAGGGTGTGTGGAAAATATTTATCGAAAAACATCTTCCGGAATACCTTCCATTCCAAAGCCTCGATCTCCTCCTCAGGCTTCGTATTTTTGATCAACGTCCACCATTGAGCAGCTTCACCCTCCATACGATAAGCCGCCAGGAGAACCTTCTCTTTTTCAGAGCATTGGAGGATGGAGAATATCTTTTCAATGGAGTTGATCCATTGTTCAGCAATCATGGGATCAGATGATCCACTAAAAGTAGGAGGCCTTTGTCTCATGAAGCTTTCAATAGCGACTTGTTCTTTCTTAGGGGGGGTTGAACATTCCTCTTGACCAGTGTTTCTATTCAAAACTTGAGTTAGCTGAGAGAGAAGCGTGACAAAGTTCGCGATTCCCGCTCCCATTGGATTGGGCATCTCATAAGTACAATCATCACACTGATCTTCACAACGGTTGTTAGCCCAGGTTCTTCTATTACCGGCCATTGGCTGGAATAAAAGGAAAGTTAGGGGTAACACATAAAGGGTAATCCAAAGACAAAAGTTGATGACTTATAAATAAACTTTAATCTCTTCAACTCATGAGTCTATAGGATTCAATCCAGGCTTTTCATGATCTTCCTTCTAACACATATTCTTAGGGGCATTTTTCCCTTAATAAGGGTTCATACTAAGATTGTGAATTTATCAAAACATATCCCCCGGGAGTGTCGTAACCAAGAGTGCAGCAAGGCCCGTTGTCGTGCACCAGTTCCCGTTCGAGTCTAGCTCAAAGCGGTGTTTTCGGGTTTTACCCCTAGGATAAATCTGTGCCAGAGCCGCCTCTACCTGCTCGTATCCAGACAGGGATGTATTTGTTTGATAAAACACTTACTTAGTATTTACCAAAACTTAGGGATGTTTTTATTATGCTTAGTCTTGTATCTAAGGCTTTACTAGGGTTTCCTAATCCCAAAAATAACTAAACCTATCCTTTGATACCAACTATGACAACCCTGCTTTTTATTACAACTTAAACATGCTTTATTACCTAAAACTTCACTTGATACAACAAAGAAGATCGAGAGGTTTAGTGTCTTTGGGGCTTAGGATCATTACATAAAAACTTTAAACATGAAATACAACATCCTTATTGAAAACTTCCTTTACATGACCACTACATTCCTTCGTACTTAGCATTGCATGGGATAACCTGAGGACATGCATAAGAAAAGGGTGAGCTATAAAGCCCAGTAAGGGAGTACACAATGAATAACATGAGGAGTACAATACATGTTAGGCAATAGGCATATCAATAGAGCATAAGAGAGACATGAACATAAAGGCATGATAAAGCATGATAATCATAACATGGAAATGTGGCAACAACACTTAACATTGAATTAGCATGAGCCAAGGCTCATTGCACATGGAGCATGAGTAAACCCTCATTGCACTTGAAGCACGAGTAAACCCTCGTTGCACTTGAATTAGCATGAGTCAACACTCATTGCACATGACGTATCATGATACTATACTTTACCCAATGCATTGGAGCGCTATAAAGGGCGCACCCTTCTTAAACATTTCATTTCATGCATAAGTGTGCCACATGGATCATAAAACATGGATTCATAAAACATAATCATTTCTTCCACGATAAAGGAAAGTGGAATTCATACATGAAACTTTATAATCAATATGTAAATGTGCATGAAGGTGAATACCCTTGATGGAGAAATGGGCATGCTATTCACTTACACAAAGACATTGGCTTAGAAAATCGGTGCGATTTCGGCAGCGTAACGGCGTGACATAAGAATTCATAAAAAAATTGATGAGAGAGAAAGGGGTTCCTCATCATATTTACATGTAATGGACAGTAAGGAGATCATATATATACATGTCCCAATAAAAGAAATGGAATTTAGATTCATGATACAAAAGTATTGCTTGAATGTAAAAGAAGAGAGAGAAGTTCCTTTTGGAATTTCGGCATAGTAACGGGTGTACATGGGAGGCATTTAATGAGAGAGAAAGGGTTCTCTCATCATTCAAACAATAAGAGGGATGTATGGGGGAGGTGCGAAACCATACCCCAACATTCATAATTGAAATAAAAAGGGAAATACAACTTAAAGAAAATTGACAAAAAATGAGAAAGGATGAAAAACCCTTACTTGGAAGTGTGCTTCCAAAGGCTAGAGAGAGGCTTCTGAGAGGCTTCTTGGGAGATTGGGGCACCTTGAGATGATTCTAGAGAGAGTGGGGCAGAGGTTGGACGAACTTCAAGGGCTTTGAGTGAGGAGGAAGTGGGATCTTGGGTGGGTTTATATAGGAAAGGTGAGAGAATTCTTTATTATTTAGGTTTGGGACCCCTTATATTAAAATAATCCAAACCACAAACCATCCCATGGTATTTTCCCATGGTTTCTGGAAAAGGAAAGAGGAAAACAATATTTTACAAGGCCAAGGTCCGAACTTATTAAAAAATTAGGGTTGCTTATGTGGAGGTGAGTCACACTCCCATGGAAATTAATTTAAAAAGGAAAAGTGTTGAATAAGTCTTGAGGGCTCCATTAATGCTTTGAAAAGTAAGTCAAAAAAACCCAAAACCTTATTATTTTAATGATAAAACACATATTGGCCGAACATAAGGATTATGGTATTTTATTACATCACCATTGGGTCATTATGATGTCATAAAACAAATTATATATTTAAATAGTATTTAATTTTTACCCAAAAATTTGACTGTCTCAGAAAATTATGAAAAATTCACCGTTGGATAATTTCGACGTCCTGATTCCAAAAATAATATTTATTTTATCTAAATAATTTTCTAAATATGTGAATTTTCACTTTTAAAATAAAAACCGACATTTATAAAAAATTCACGGGTTTTGACAGAAATGGCTTTCAAACCTTAATAAAAATTTTAATTGCATTCATAAAATTATAAGATCTTTTATATTTAATAAAAATTAATTTAATATTAATAATAATAATTTATTAAAATATTATTTAATTCAAAAATCCTTTAATTTAATAAAATATAATTCTTAATTAAATAATAACTAAAAACATCATTTGTACTTTAAAAACTAATGACAATGCATAAAAAATGACTAGAAATTATATTTATTATTATATACAAAAATAATGTACATGAACATGGTGCTACTTATTTGTTACATAACCCCTTAAAATAGCCGCATAAGACCTAAGGGTAAGGTGTGCGATGGTGACAGACTCTTGGGGTTGCTCGGATAACATCGCTCGAGTGGTAATCTCTATCAACTTCCATTTTTCCCGTAGACGATCACGTTCGAGCTTGACTTGATGAAGCTCAGCTTGGGCTTGGTCAAGGGCAAAGCCCAAAGACGCCACCTCCTTTCCGAGCTCTGACAAATGGGCTTCGTAAGGGGCAATTCTACTGGATGAGGCCATCGCTTCCTTTGTCTGAGTAGAAAATTGGTTCGTTAAAGCCTTATATTTAAACTACCCAGACGATCACTGTTCAACGGCTATAAAAGTAACAGTCACAAATATTAACGTAAAAATTAAAGAAGTTGACATCTTATAAAAACATTTTTCATAAATAAACATTTAACTGGATCAAGAGGGATTTTCCATTAATGAAACTTTGGGTCGTTACATGACTGGTGTGAATAAAGGGGGAGGTTTGAGTGCCTTTTTATGGTGGATAGGAGTGGCATTGTTGTAAATTTATGGAAAGGGAATTACAGCCATGTTTTTCCATGAAACGTGACTCCAATTGTGGTCTTAATATGATAAAAGAGTGTATATGGTATAAATATTAATATAAAATGGATTTTCAAAATTCCACGGGTCTTTTTTACCCTTACGTTTAATGTTTTGTCTCTTTTTAGCTAATTTTTCTCTTAATCACCATAATTAATATTAATCTATTCAAGTAATATTTTTCATAAAAAATTTGAACTTACTAGACATTATAAATTATTATGATTTAAAATATTGAATCCATTTTTCAAAATTACAATGAATGAAGATGAATAAATTAAATTAAATTAAATCTTGCAAACGGGTCACGAACAATTTTTTTTAAGAAAAAATGTTAAAAGGTTGGAATGTTATGATTTCAAATTTCAATGTGAAATTATTTAAAACAACTTAAATTAGATTATTTTTTTTTTAAAATTAATCTCTCTATACATTAAAACCAAATCAAAGTATAATTTAACTATATAAATAAATTTAATAAAAAGTTGTTTTGAATTAAAATTTAGAATTTCTCCCCATTCATCTAAAAAATGATATTTTTCCTAAAAATGCCTAAATTTACCACAATCTAAATTCGATATTTTGAAATAAAAATTATTCTTATTTTATTAAATTCAATTTCTCAAATTTTCTAAAATCAATTTTATCATTTCTCATAAAAGGACATAAAAATAGTTCATTTGAGAAAGTATAATTTATAAACATATAAAGACTTTAAAAATATTACATGTTTTATTATCAGTATGTTTTATTTATATAAAACCATTATAAAGAAAATTTTAAACATATTTATTTCTATTCATTTTACTATGTTTAATGGCCATGATATAACTATATTTTTTCTGTAATTAAGAAAATAAAATAATGATTTGATGAAAGTCGGTGTTGTGCGTAATGTAAACCAAGTCAGTGTAGCATCTATAACAAACTTTTCTTTGTATATAATATAATGAATGTTTGACTTAGTGTATTGTGAAAATCACTGCATCAAAGAAAATTAATTTATTCACAAAAAGTTCACAAAAAATAAGGGAGATATAATTAAATTTTTGAATGGTATGTTTTACAAATTGTTTTAGGTTTCATTTTTCATTGGATAAATAATGCTAAAAATGAATTTGGAGGATACCTGTAATGGTGATGTGGTGGATTTTTTAGATTTTTCATCTTAAAAAAATAGTTTTTTATTTTTGTTTTGTGATAACATTCTATTTAAGGGGATTACATGCTGAGTAATATCCACCTGGAAGAATCCATTAACTAAAAACACAGTAAGAGAGGTTTAGGAGATATATTAATTGTTTTTATCCTATAATAGAAAATAATATGTTTTTAATAAAAAGTAGATGGGGTTTTTTGGTTTATATGTGCTTCTTGCAATGTATTATGTGTAAAGTGATTACATCCAGTTTTAATTTCATGAATTTTTATTTTAACATGAAATTATTATAAGGGGATCGAATGTGATGATTGAGGAAATATTATTATTTAAATAAAAGAAATATTTCCTCTCAACAACTTCTGATTATGTTTTACAATATAAGTACATAAAAATAATATTATTTGAAATAAATACTATTATTTAATTGAAAACCATTATCATAAGATGTGTATGAACTTTGTATGTGATATAGTGAGTGATTAACAAAATACTAGAAACCAATAACAATTTATTTTATTATTTATGAATGTTAAATTTATTATAAAACAAAACCTGATTTTATACTAAATATTTAAAGGGGAAAACATGTATAGGATAAATAATGTGAATTATAAAAATATGGTTCACTTTGATCACTTAGAATCATCACACCCAAAAATATCACTATATCATAGGAAAAAATAGTTATTAATAATTTATTCATTTTGGACATAATATTGAACATTGATAAACTCAAAGTGAATGATGAAGAGTACAAATTATGGTGTATGTTCTATGAAATAAGACAATATACTTTTATATTTTTCAGCATGTAGTTTTTATTATAATTATGACCATCCTCAGTAAAACAATTGGATATCTTTATTTTTGGTCACGTTGAGTCATTTAATTGAATGTGGGGATTATTTAATTATATGACAAAAATTGTATTTTTTGGAGACTATAGAAACATTTTAAACATATTATATATTATGATAACTGAATAAGTTTTAAATGAAATTTATTTTTATTAAATAATCTTATAAAATAAATTTTAAAATGATAATATATTTTAATGAAGTATTAAATAAATTTTATAATGGTCAGAGAGTTTATTTTGTTATAAAATTTAAAATTTTAATAAATATGAATTTTTATTTAGAATTAAAATTTTTCATAAATATTGAATTATTATTTTTAAATAAAATTCATTTCTAGACTTATAAAATCAAAATTATCTGTGAGTGTTTTTTTGAATATCTTGACAAATTTGATTTTTGGTGAAAAAGTCAAAATTGCCACTTTTCGAGAACTATGATTTTCTGATATCATTATTATGATATCATAATTATTATATTAGGTAAATTTTATTCAATATAAACATCATTTAATAAGTTTCAAAATTAATATATAAATGTTAATTTAGTTATTTATACTTTACCTTTTTGAACAAAAAATTAGATTGTTGAAAAAAACATTATTTATTGGTTCTATGAATTTGTTTGGGAGGTGTGACTCAGTTCGGGAATGTCTTAAACATCCAACCGATTCCTCCCCCTCATAAATATACAATAAAATTGGTTATAATTTAATTCACACAAATGTTATTTTCATATATAATGAAATAACCAATGTTTTACCCTTTAAAAACCACCCCTCCTCCATTATAAATAAAATTGAATGACCATTCCTCTCCCATAAAAATTTATAATAATTGATTTTAGGGTGATTTTACATCCAAAATAGTACCCAAGTGGTGTCAAAAATTTATCATGGTTCCGTCATCATTTTTTTGGAAGCAAATCTTATAGGTAAGGTAATTATCCTTTTCTTATTTTCCACTCAAATACCTCATTTTTGGTATTTCTCTAATTTTATAATTAAATTATTTTTCAAACACTATTTTATTACCCATATACTACCAAAATAGTGTTTTAAAATTGTTATAACCTTATTACCTATAATTATTCCCTCCCTTTAATCAATTTTGTATATCATCTTACTACTGAATTCATATATCAAATTTCTCCCTTTTAGTGGAAAAAATCCAATATTGTGAATACCTAATTAACATCATTTCAATGTGAATTAAAAATAATTTATATATAAAGTATTTTTTATTTAATTACATTTATGAAACTCAAATTCTCTTATCATGTTTTTAATGGGAATTAATATTCATATTTTTAAGAACTTACACACTCACTGATTTTATATGAACCCTCTTCTTTATTCTTCGAGGGTTATTGGAAAATGATTTATTATGATAAATTTGGCTCACATGAATTAATACATATAAAGGGTTCACCTATATATAAATTAAATTCATTGTGTAATGAATTATTATTTAGATATGAAATGTTTTATGATACCATGGTGAATAACCTGGTAAATTATGATTTATGACACCCTGGTTATAAAACCTGGTAATATTATTATATATGTGTCATTTTTTATGATGTATTAAAATTTAAAAATTATGACTATTTTTATTTTTATTATTATATGAATCTATTTCACATGATCATTCCTTATTGACATGCACAATAGTCATATTCTAAGTTTCTCATTTGTTTATTCCCTTGATGGGATTTATGATCATGCATTTCATTGATATATACCCATAGGATATGAGATGCAGAAGAAGTAACTTATAAAAGACATTTTAATAAGATTTTCAAATGGATTAGATACATTTTTAAGTTTATCTAATGGATTATGTTCATATATACAAGATAATAAACCTCAAAATATCCTCTGTATTATTAAATGTTTAACCATGGAATGAAAAATATATGAAAAAATAGATTTTTTCTATAGTTGGTAGAAAAGGATAGTTTTTCTATTTATTGAAATTAGGATTATAAAATATTAGTAAAAACTATAGGAATAGGTATAAATATAGAAAAGACCATGTAATTTAGGTAAATTATAAATAATTTGGTTTCTAAGATAATACATCCCTATATGGATACTATAAGTAGATGTGGAGATCACAAAATTGTACCTAATGGTAATGACCCAAAAGGGGGAGCATTGAGATAGACTTGATCATATCTTAGTCCATGATGATGATCCTTATTTCTCACCTTGTTCGTAACTCTCGATGGATATGATTTGGTTATCATAATCTAATTATGAACTGGAATGAAAGGATATGATGATAATCTAGATTTTTTTATGAATATTATATGTCATCCTAGGATCATGATTTTAGAAAATATTAGGTTTTTTATTTCCTTTTAAAGTTTTACTCTAACATTACCAACAGTAAAAAATTTCTCACATAGGATTTCACCGTCTAGAAAAAAATTGTTAGAAATAGGACTCATAAAAATAACTAATGAAATAGAAATAGTGATGATAAACTTACCAATATGGGGTATATGGAGTTGAAAACTTTTTAATGATGATGGGTCACTTAATCCATATCATAAAAGAAACCCATGTGGAGCTCCCTCCTTCACCATGGAGGGAATAACATGAAGTAGAATCCTTCAGGCTTCAATAACCACCTATTTTTAGTGTAACCACATATACACAAATCATAGTAAAAATGATAAAAACTATAGAAAATATATTTTATGTACTTCACTAATTTGAACTAGACAACTTAACATTGGCTATATATTTCATAGAGAGAGAATCTGACCAGCGGTGGAAAATGATCAAGAACACAAATTCAAGCGATGAGGGGGACACCATGGGAAGGGAAGGCTTAAAAAATTTCTTTTCCATCATATATTTACGTAGTACCCTCCAAAATATTGGATAAGGAATTCATAAAGAAGAAAAAAAGAGAAAATGAATTAATAGGGAGTTATGAGATGACCTTTACAAGGCTTTGATATCACTCTTCAAGCTTTTTCATTAATTACGATAATAAAAAAGATTGGTTATTTGGATGTCTGACACCCCATCCATTGAAAGATTTGGAAATTTGAGACTTTGTGAATTATTATTATGTAGTATGATGTTCCTTAAAAGTTTATATAGTGTTCAGATATTCCTAGGGAACTCACGTACAAAATTAAATGAATATAAGTATTAAATTTTTTTTTGGAATATCCCAAATGATTAAATGCACACTATATAATGTGAAGAAAGTAAGATAATTTTCATTTGGAGAAAGTTGAAAAGGAATTGGAAAGTTATAAAAGTGTGGAAGATGCAGGAATAATTCTCAAAACATCCTTAGAGAAGTAAATACTATATATATTAATGCAAATGAAAATGGGAATATGGTGCACACAAAAACTACAGTGCAATTCTAAAAGTGTGGGGAACATGGTAATTTCTATTACCAACTACTAAATAAGAAGATAATGGAGGGAAACACCAAAAAACACAATTGAAGATAAGGTATATAGTTTATTATTTAAAAATTATTAATGTTAAATTCGAGGCACCAAATAAGTTTGTTCCAGGTACACACATCATACAATCAATTCTAGAAAGTATATTATTAGATACTGGTTATACACACTCTTTTTTTTCATGTTTCCAAATAACTGAATTCCAAAACATGAATTACAAGTGGTTTATTTTTTCGTTAGAACTCCTAGATGAACTATTCATGCATAAACAATATATAGAATTACCATATTAATATTGTAGAGGAAAATCTCTCTACAAACATCGTGGTCATTATAATTGAAGTATTTGACATAATATGTGGGATGAATTGGTTTCCAAATTATAATTCCATGATCAATGGTAGAAGAAATGATATTTATTTATTTTTCAAGGGAAAACATATAATCTTATTTAAACGATATATTTCTTAGATGGAGTCTTTCTATGAACCAACACCTATTCCACTATTTATAGAAATTATTTATGCATATCAAGAAGAAAGAGAAAGAATAAAGATTACTTATGTTCCTATTATTCCAAAATAAATTGATTTATTTACTTTTATTAATGGGGGCCACACTTAGAAAGATAGTTAGTGTTCTCAAGATAAATATTTCTAAGATCTAATACAATATAATAAACCACATACAGAATGGAATCCTTTGTTTTAGAGTAACTAAAGATGAAATTGTAGAATCTGTTGGAGAAGGGTTTTTTTGACCATGTGTGTCTCCCTAGAGAAAACCTATTCTCGTTCTAAAGAACACGAATTCATCAATGTGGTTTTACATTTATTATAGATAAATTAATGGAACCATATTGAATAATAAATATCCTCTTCCAAATGTTACTCCTACTATAGTTATTATTATTATTATAATTTAATTAATTATTTTTTTAATATTTTAATTTGGTTTTTTTCTTTAGGGTTGTGGACCCCCTATCCCCCACGATTCTTGTCACACCTCCTCCCTTGATAACTCTCGTTGCACTACACCTACAGTTTTCCCCCTACCCTGCGCGCTGAGGGCCGCCTCCCGCCTCCCCCTTGAACACCTCGTCGCACCGCCTGCTAACCGACCCCATCCCCACATTCATTCGAGATGCATGCCACGTCGCGCCATTCCCTCCCTTGCGTAGTGACACTCAGGGGATGTCCCTTCCTCCCTCGACCCACCACTAGCCATCACACCCCCCTTCCTGGCACTACTGGCTCCGGCGCGTCCATCATACGCGCCTCCCATGATGTCCACAAAACCATCAGCCAGCCGACTTCCCTCCGGCAACCGTCCCTTGGGTTGATCCTACCCTATATTTTTTTAATTCTTTCTTTGATTTCATTCATCTTTAAAAAATTTTCTTATATATATATATTTTATTAATTTATTCTTTCATTAGTACCTTGATAATCTCATAGTGGTTTTTATTGATGATATTACATTTTATTTAAGTAGTAGTGTGGATCATGAAAATAAAAAAAATATAATTTCACAAATATGATGAAGGGTTTTTTTATGAGAAATTTAGAATAAACATATTTTGGTTATAACAATTAACATTGGTTCTACACATAGTAACCAATGAATTAATTTCAGTGGATTCAATAAAGATAAGGATATAATAAAGTGGAGAAATCCTATAACTATAACTAATATTTATAGTTTCTTTTGTATAATGGGATACTATAGATTTTTTTTAATTTTTTCCCATCATTATAATCCACTAACCAAGTCACCATGAAAGAGAGTAATGGTTATCTACACAATGGAGTGTGAAGAATCTTTTCATGTACTAAATAAGAGTCTAGTAATTTCAAATGTTCTAACCATACCCTCTAATAGAGAAGTGTTTTTAATTTATAGTTATATATACATAAAGGGAAATGAATGCGCATTGATGTAAAAAAAATCCGATCACTTATGGATCACAATAGTTAAAAGTATATGATTAAAATTATCCTACTTATGATATGGAGTTAGCAATAGTTATGTTTTCTTTAAATAAATGGAGAAACTATTTTTATTGGAAAAATGTGATGTGTACATAGAACACCACTTTTTTTATGTAAATATACACATAAAATGAGCTCAAAATGTGTTTTCGATGATATATATATCCAATCAAGGGCTATGATTTATCTATTCACTACTAACATGGAAAAGAAAATAAGGTACCTAATGATTGCAGAAAAAAGACCTAATAATATAACAATTATTTGGATTGGGAAAGACCTTATCTTCATGGATATAAAAATGATTGATACGGAAACAATAATTGTAAGGAATACAACTTACCATTCCAAAATTATTTCCCAACAATCTATCTAGGAG
Source organism: Viscum album (assembly GCA_963277665.1). Taxonomy (NCBI): domain Eukaryota; kingdom Viridiplantae; phylum Streptophyta; class Magnoliopsida; order Santalales; family Viscaceae; genus Viscum; species Viscum album. The sequence continues at coordinate 750,028,320 of OY728123.1, read as the reverse complement.
ATGGTGAAGGATTTATGAAGGGATTATTTTGAGATTCAAAATAAGGTAAAATCAGTCATGGAGGATAATCAAAAAAATTCATATAAGTAGAATTAGTTTAATAACTTTTGGATCTCTAATTTTGGTTCCTTAATCAAATAATATAAAATAGATCTATAGGATAATTCAAATAGATTATCTTTCCCTACACAACATGTAACAACCAAGATGTACTTTTATCATTGAGAGAACCTATGGTTGGAAAACTTGAATGGGGAGATCTTTGAGTATACCTAATTTTTTTGGAAATTAAATAATTTTAATGAAGTGTGAAACAAGTATAGATAGAAAAATCAATCACTTCCCCTAGCCAAGTAAAAGGGAGAACATCACCATGAACTTAGCCATTGGTACCCTAATCGAATATAACAGAAGTTATATGATATGGGTTGTGGTGGATTGACTCAACAATAATTCCCACTTAGTTTCTATTTAGGATGATTTATCCATTTAACAACATCCAAATATATACATAAATAAAGTGGTGAGACTACATTGGGTACCATTTTCAATTGTTTTATATCTTGATCCATGGTTCACATCAAAATTCTGTTTACATATTCAACATCATATGAATACTAAATTGAATTTCATGTGGCCTATCACCCCCAAACTGATGGAAAATATGAAAGTAACGCTCTTTAAATTGAGGATATGTTGATATATTACTCAATGAATGTTACAGGTAGATGAGATAAACCTCTTTGATTAAGGGCGTTCTCATAGAACAATAGCTCCCACTAAAGTATTGAAATGGATCCATATAAAGATCTTTAGTGGATTCATTTTTGAACACATAATTTTTTGGATGAAATTGTTGAAAATAAGATACCTAGATTCTATTTTGTGTTATGTATGAAAAAAAAATTCCATGACTTCCAACAACACATAAAATCATCCAAGATTTCAAAGAAGAGTTATGATGACAACCGTCGAAGGGACCTGATTTTTTATATTGGGGATTTTTTTCAATTGAATATAACCATTGAAGAATGTCATGCAGTTAGGAAATAATGGAATGATTATCCCAAGGAACATTCTTCCATTTTAGATATTTAATAACAAAGGATCAATGGAATATTTTCTTTCACATACACAAAACATGGATTAATTCCATTAGGTATTCTATATAACACTACTAAGGAAGTATATACCTGATACATTATGAGTATTGAATCCAGAAATGGTTCAACTAGATAATAAACCCACTTATGAGGATCATACAACAACAACCTAAGAAAATTGAGGTATATTTATTCAAAATAAGAAAACTCTCATTTTTAATGTGCTATGGAGAAGCCAAAAAAATATGAATAAGAATCATGGGAACTAGCAGAAATAATGAGCCAGGTGTACCCTATTAAATATTCAACCGAGAGTTTTATTTGAAATTTTTGAGATGAAATTTACTTAACTGGGGAATAATGTAAAGACCTGAGAAATATTCTTATTTAAAAAAATTAACTGTTTCCTATCATTGCCTTTTTGTTATGTTTTAAAATAGAAGAGAAAAAATATTTTTACATGCTGTAATGACAGTTAGAAAATTGAGAGCCATTTTAGTAAGATATATAAGGGAATTTTTAAGTGAAGTAGTGAGTGATGTAATATAATTCTAGAAACCAACTTTAGTTTATTTAATTATTTAATAACTTTAAATTCATTCTAAAACATCTACTAATATTATACCAAATACTATACTGGGAAAACAAATAGGGGATAAATAAATTTTAATAAATACATCTGGGATGCTTTGATACCCAATAATAATCGCACCCATAAATTTCATTATAATAGAGGAGAAAAGATTTAATAATACAATATTCATTTTAGAAATCATTTAAAACAATGATAGAACAGAAGTGAAAAATGAAGTGTAAGAAAGGTGATGTATTTATAGGGTAATATGATCACCTAACATTAATTTTTTGGGAAATTACGTGGATTGGAATTATGAGAATTATTAAATAAAATATATTTTCATTATTATTGTGCGGCTTTTAGATGCATTTAGGTAATGATATGGCATATTTAATAATTCAATTAGACCTGTATTTTTTTAGAGGCTGTAAAATAATTTATTAATATTATATTTTGTGATAAATTTATATGTTAAAAATATCATATTTTCTTGAAATAATCTTAAAAATCACTTTTTAAAATTATATAATTTCTTAATAATTTCCTAAATAATTTTTTAATGGGAAAAATGTTTGTTTTGGATATAAAATTATAAATTGTATGAAATAAGGATTTAATTTAAATGTTAATATTATTATACATTGAGAATTATTTTTGTGAAATAAAATTCATTTTCATATTAATAATTTCAAAATTATCATCAAAATATTTTTTTGGAAATTTTTTCTATAAAAATGATTTTCTTAGCGGAAAGGTGGAAAACATGGCTTTACAAGCATTATGATATTAGGACATTATTATTTTGATAAATAAGTTAGAATTTTAATCAAAAAAAAATTTAATAAAAATTTCATTGAATAAGTATAAAAATTAATTTAGAAAAATTAATTTTAATTTAATATCTCATACTTTACTTTTTAAAAAAAATTCTAGTTCTTTGAAGTAAAATTTATTTTTGGGTTCTATGCATTAAAAGGGTTGGTTTGGGGTATGATTAGGAATGGGATTTCCTTGTATGTCCACATACTTTTTCTCACTCATTAATTGGACATATATTTTTTTATTATTTATTACATCAATAAGTGGTCTCATTATATAATGGAATAAACAATATTTAAATCTTCAAAAACAACCCTACTCAAGTATAAATACCACCCATTACCTATTCTTATCTATTAAAAATTCATATTCGAGGGATTTATTGTCATTTTACCTCCAAAATATTAAATTAAATATTTAATCAAGGTATCAAGGTTTCATTCTCATGTTTTATGATGAAAATCTCCATTTTAGGGGAATTATACTATTATTTTTACCATTCAAATAAATCATTTTGGTTCTATCTCTAAATTTTTGAATTATTTTATTTCGATTTTTTTTATTATCCCCTTACTACAAAAATTGTGTTACAAAAATCGGATACCTTCTATACCAATAACTATTATATCCATTTAGTCAATGTTTTATACCATTATGTTGTCGAATTCAATTCATGAATTTCTCCCTTTTACATGAAAAATTCCAATATTGTGATCTAGTACTCGCACATTCATTTTCATAGTGACATGATGACATAATATAAAAAAAGATCAACTACTAAATAAAAATTCATGATCTGTAGCTCAATAAAATACATGATCGAATGCTGAAAAAAATATCCACCACTAAAAAAGACTTCTTGCACATGATCATTTGCTATATAAATTGATTCACAAGTCATTTCTCACTCCTCCAAAATATTCCCCTGATCCAGTCTTCCATGATGGTATATTTCTCCAAAACCTAGTGTTACTCCACCCTTTCACCTTGTATGGATTATTGAATCCCTCCATTAATATTGATTATAATAAATCTTTTGAAATCATCAATTTGTGGTACAAAATAATTCAATACATGTGGATTAAACATATAGATATTTAAAATAGTAGAACACATAATGGATAATGTCATGTAAGACATAATAATAATATGTTAGACTATAAATATGCATTAATTTTACATAACAAATGAAAAAATGATGAAATATTACATTTCAAATAATAAAAAAATTAATAAAATACCAAATGGGATTATAACCCATTTACCATTTGGAGAACCCAAACATGGACACCCAAGGAAAAGGTAATTTTTAAAGATTGGATTACCAATGATTGATCTTTGATGAATGGGATTGTTATGGGGAGGTGTGGACTCCACCCATTCTCTTACACACTTTTCAGGAGGGCTAGGAGGTGAAATACTAGAGAGGGAATACAATGTCACTGATATGTGGTCAGAAAGTGGGATTCTTCTGTAGGCACACTGCGGCAATGGTGGTGAGATGGTGGAAACTACACACTAACCCCCCCAATCACTGGATTATCCAACTCTTTGGACATTGATTTATCCTTCATGTATAGGTATGACCCAAAAACCACATTTGGCTCACCGTGATTTTTTCAGTTTTCCATAGTCCTCTATGTGATCAACTCCAATAGAACCACCCAAAAGCTATACATATCATACTTGAGTGTGGGGCTACCACTCATGACATACTCTAGATCATCATATATGTATGTTATCATCATTACAATTGAGAGATGCATGTTTCCACTAATAGGTCCTAGTTTTTCAAGTCCAATGTCTAACTATTTTGGACTCCTATTATCACCCAGCTCCTTTGGTAGAAATATATTCCTGGTAAATTCAATTTCCTCATCTAGGGAATACATAATCATGTTCTTCTTATTAGTGAAACTATTTATTTTTATGGAGTTTTCATATCCTCTATGTGATCTTTTTTCCATCTGTAAAAGCTGGAATCTACCATGAATAAGTTTTTCTAAATAGAGTGGGAAACATTTCTATGGATAACTTTTGGTAAGTTCATCAGTTTTTCAATTCCAAGGAATTTCAATGAGTAGTTTCTTCATATTATGTTCAGTGGTGTTGGAAACCACAAAAATGTTAGGATGGGATGGTATCTCTTTCCAGTGGATGGATATTGGTGTATCCAATAATAAAGGAATAATTTTCATTAAAATGGACCCCCTTTTCTAGTGTAACATTGGTGGTGAGGTCCAGATGAAACATTATGGACTTGTCACATCTTTGTATGTACTCTGAGGAGGCACCCTCTCTAACAAATTGTATTGTTAGAATATATAATTCACCTTATCATAGACACTACAATACATGAAACAAGATGTTGTATAATCCTCATACTAATATCCTTAATCTAAACATTCATGGGCCATGTAGTCATGGTTTTATTCAGGGGATGTGTTGTTCATTATTTGAAAGGATTAGTGATTTGTGCCTTGAGATAATTTTCTAGGACACAAGATTCTCTTCGAGAAATGGATAATGCCAAACATAATGGCCTTGAGCTATGAAATTAATACTAAATTTACCTAGAAAAAGTCGAAATGAACTTAATGATCATATGTAACTAACTAAAAGGTATCATTTATACTCTTTTTGAAATAACATATTTCATCCTCATGTGCAATATGTCCATTACCAATGGTACTATGCTTCTCTATAGGTAGCGCAAAGAAAATCAGGTGGTTGATTTTCTTATGTAGAATAATTATTTTTTCCTCTTTCATAAGAATGGTAAAGAGTAGTTCCCACAAAAACCTATTAGGCATTGGATTCTGACCGCCGTAGGGGAAAAATGCTAAAGTTGTTTATATACGAATCCATAAAAAAGTAATTTTACTAATAATAAGAAAAGTAGCCAAAAATCATTCTACATTATAAGAATAAACTAAAATTAATAAAATATAAAAAACTAATATAAAAGTACATTGTAAGATCAAACAATATGTACAGTACATGTTATGATGTTAAATTTGAAAATGAAGAAACTTAAAACAAATTGTAGAAAAAGAAATTGCGGTGAATTGTTACTTACCATTTATGCCACATTAAGTGGATGTTGAGAAGAATTTACTTATGGACAATATCATTTTAGATGAAGTTATTGTGGTAGAATTGGAGGTAATTTAGAAGAAGGTCCCCATCTACAATTCAAATTACGGATGGTAGGTGCACCCGATTCACACTCACCATATTGCAAAACTATCATGAAATGAAAATAATTGATCATGTTCCATTTAATGGAATTACTGAAATGATAAATTATGGGTTAAGTGGAAATATTTTATTATAAATCTATATATAACTTACTTATGATAATAATCACATGAATATTTAGGATATTGATTCTAAAATTGAGTTTGAAAAATGGGGTGGCAGTTCACCGGTTTCTTATTCAGTTAGAAAATATGTATAACCAAGACATCAAACCTGATGGTAAAATGGGAAATCCAATATATTCAAAATCATATTTATAATATTATGTAAATAACAATGCAATAAATAATAAATATCATTAATTTCACAATGCCTCTAACTTTTATTACTGAAATATGTTTAATTTGATACTGGTATTAAACTAAACCATCCCAGTATTATTCTTAGCCTACGAAAATAGTTTGGCCTCAAACCATTATAAACCTTTCTGCATCCTATTACCTACATTTTCAAGAGAAACAGTATTTTAAACAAATTTATGGTAGATTTATTGTCACAAAAAAGTAATGCTTCTCCACCTTCATTAAATCCAAGGAATTCATGAACTCATTTCCACAAATTCAGATACTATTATAAATAGTAATTTAATGGAATATTTATATCTGGTATATAGTATCTAATCACTTGGATTTCAAATAAATATAAGGGTCCTAGATAAATTGAACTAGACATGATAGAAAGGGCGATAAAACTCTTCCAATATCTAAAATAATCAAATTGAAGCATTGCCTTCAAGTTAAAGAAGAGAATTAAAATGATGGCATACAAGGTACTAAAGGTAGTTAAAACATAATGACTGTAATTGAATTTTTTTAAAACAAATAAAAAATTAAATTTTCAATTACTATATATTAGTAATGACCACATTAATTCTGAAAAAAATAAATCCATATGATCATTTCTTAGTGATCTTTCACATATGATATTACCTTTTTAATCCAAAGGGACAGTAGATGGTGAATTAAAAATTATTAATCAAAAAAGGAAAAACATCATATCCACCACTGATAGCAATGCTAATCAATCAACTATGATAGTGGTTTCGGTACTGATTCAATATTTTCACCCAAAAATTAATCTATATTCCATAGCATTATATACACTTTTCCATGAAACAAGAAGCAATGTTTTCCCATAAAAACAAGAAGTGGAAACGTATCCATGATATAACCAGGGTAAAATTAACTAAAACATGATAACATAACCTAATAGAACCTATTAAATGGATTCAAAACTACAACGGTATGACATTGAACATGTTTGAGATGAAAACAATCATTTTAAACAACCTGATTAAATTCTGTGGTTTGGTTTATGTTCACTTTGCAATATAACATTCAATACATAACATGTCAGCAAAATAAGTAGTAAATGAAAAATATAAACTGATACATGTAGAGTGATTTTTATTAGAATAAAGAGAAACCTGAAAAAATAGACTTTATTTATCACTTCATGGATTCAATTTAAAAAAAGTACAAATTAAGGACAAATAAAACATGAGGAATTTTAGAATCCAATCAATACTCGTCTATTGTAATGTTAACATCAACAAATCATCTAAACATTGAACTAAAAATTTAATACATCACAAATTGTATCATGGGATGAAACAACATCTTTAAAGGTGGATATTTAGCTAATTGAGTACTATTTCAACCAACATGAAAAAATTACAAGAGAGACTTTTGAAACGGTTTACATAAAAGCTTCATATGTTCCAAAAAAATTAGTATCTACACTAAATAACCCTGTTTTTTATAAGTATATGAATACCAATTTACGTTATTTGAGAACTATAATAATGTTACACATAAAAGGATAGAAGCAAAATATAGCCATTTTCATAGAACAATGACAAAATAAAAAAGGATTATCATTTATTCTAGTTCCAACCAAAAGACATCACTATGGAAAACTCAAACATGATAAGTTTTATTTATTATCTAAAAAATAAAGGAGAATTAATATTTTTATAATAAAATAAATTATCAGTAAAACAAGAGACATAACTATGCTCTATAAAATGAATAACAAGTCATATTTAGTACACGTAAAAAAACTATTAACCGAAACAAAAATAAAAGGACTCTTCTTAATTGATAATCGTTACAATGATAAATCAATGTCATAAAACAGAGAGTGGAAAATCCTATTTAGGATAATATTCTTAAATTCATAGTCCCAAAAAATTAAAATATTCAATGTGATATAACCACTAGAAACTACTAAAACTCACATTCCATACTCTATGATGGATGAAAGGTCAAGTAAAAGGGAAGATAAACTCTAATCCACTCAAAAAACATTTCACATTCAGATATTCTATATATTATTGCATATTATTTTAAATGTTGCAATTATACTAATGGGAGTACAAGGATGAAACGATTTCCACGCAGATGAAAAACATAAGGCAATAATAGATGTTTATCTGCATCTTTGTTAACTAAAAGGATTCTTAGGTGACATATGATTGGATCGTCAAACCATTAATTTGAACTTTTGTTTTATTGACTAACTTAATATTCAAAATCCACAAAGATATCCTTCCTTAGAAGCATATAAAATTACACATAAATAACATATGTAAAAAACATTTCTATGTAGGTTTTCTTTAATTTTTTTTAGTAGATGCACTTCAAGAAATTAGAATCACAAAAATAGATATGTTGATAAAAGGCCAATATCATCCTCTACCTCTCATAATCTCAAACATATGAAAATACAATATATCAGTATGGACATACCTCTATTTTCCACAAATGAAACAACTATATCTATCTCCTTAGGAAAACAAGGCCTTCCACTACACTTGAAATCTGCATCAGTAGGATTGTCAATATCACCCTTGCAAGATTCTAGCCAGTGTTTCTCTGCCATTAAGAATCACCCAAATATGGTTTATTTAATTAGAAACCAACTTATCTGAAAAAAGTTTCTTAAATTAAATAAAACACAGTTTTTAAATTCATCAAAAAAAGAAACTTTATTTTTCACAAAAAATGGATAAAGAAATGGCAGCTAATGAACTACATAATTGAATATTTAGAAAAAGGTTAACACTGTTAATTTTATTTGAAAAATTAGATGAGTCAGCCACAAAAAAAGATGAGGAAAAGATCAAAAGTGGCAGATCTCACTCAATTATTTTATGTAGAGGAAATACTTGGAGAAGACAAAAATGTCCAGATAGTTCAGATGGGACATCCATGCATGAATTCTTGAGAAAACTCCCAAGATATCATGGGATATACATTAACATATAATATTTTCTTGTGAAATTCATGATGACCAACATGAAAACATATCAGGAAAATAAATCTGTTGTTATAAATGTTTTTTTAGTTATGGGGAGTTATATTGGTGGAATAAGAGGTAATAATCTAGGATCTTATGACTTGAAAAATCATCCTATATGATTACATGTAGATGGAATATTTTTTAAAATTATGAATACACAGTATTGATAACTAATTATGAAACACCTCAACAAGAAATACTAAAATATGAATAAGAAATCTATAAAAAATCTATTTATGATCAATTGGGAAACACTTGAATAAGAAGTCCATAAATATCTATATAAAAATAATGGGGAAACACTTATATATAAATAATCTGAAAGAATATATGTTTCAACTACCTATACGAAATTATGTAAATTTCAGTTCCATATGAATACAGGACCACAAAGCTTCTATCTCCAAGAACATCATTTTCATTTCATGTAGAACCACATAGAGATGTCAGTGGGTATAGATCCATAACAAATTAACTCAGAAGTAAAAAAAGGGAAAATTTATTAGATTTTTTAATGGTAAAACTAGATCTTGAAAATAAAATGAACACTACATCCACCAAATAAACACCCAACACACCCTACCGAGCATGTGTTTTAAATTGGGAAGACTAAAACAGAGTTATTGAAACATACATTTAAGAAAGTAGAGATCCCTAGAATCCCATACATGCAACAAAACTCCAAATAATACCATTTTTTCATGACACCAAACACATTCAAAGATCCATTGATACATGAGCTTAAAAAGATTATATGAACACAGAGTTACATAGTAAAAAAAACACCAAAAGGAAGACTAAATCAACACTGTATAATTACATATTGACCTTCTATGACTAATAATAAGGGTATTAAGATCCATTTCATATATTTATTCCACAAAAGATGAAATTTCTCATTAGCAGATGAGGGAACCACAGAGTGAAAATTGGGTGAACTATATTTATGCTAGATAAAATTTTAAATCATACAAATATTCTTAACTAGGGTAACTTGAACACATTGAAATCATCTAAGTTTATGTACACTTTTGAATATTTGTATGGGTGATCCACCTGAATTTAACAAAAATACAAGGATTCTAAGACAAATGAATTGAAATGTTAGTGGAACAAAATCATACACCAAAATGATTTTTATGCTATTTGATGCACAAAATACCATCTATTGAAAAACCAGTTTTATGAATAATCTAAACCAAATAAAACATGTGAAAAATAAGTTGATAAGATAAGTGTTTTCCTAGTTAGTTTAAATGAAATAATTGATAAATATTGTGTACGAAATAGAAATATAAAGAATAATTGGTGAGATGAAGTGTAATAATGTCCAAGAAACACAAATGAAACTGGAAATATGAGGTCTTAGAGATTAAAAAAAATATGCAAAAAAAACCTATTGAGACATACTGTATGGCATTAAAACCTACAAATTTCATATGAATTGAGTGAAATTAAATACCTAAAAGTGAAGGAAAATGCTATAGTGGGGTTCCCAAAAAGAAAATAATATAAGTGAGATGTGCTAGAAAAATGTTGAAAATGGGATTATGGATAATGCGACCTATCATATATATAAGGAATATAAAGGTAGATGAAAAGGAAATTGGAATCTTTGTGGGTGGTAGAGATTGGAGGATAAAAATACTAATGAGAACCCTAGGAGGTAGGGTGAATCAGGTGGATGGGGTGGAGGTGGAATAGGTTCTGTCAGATCAACTAGAGGTGGATTAGCCTGAGGAGGAGGATATGGAGGAAGAGTAAATATTCAGGGAGGAGGGTAGAGGTGGAGGTAGAGGTGAGATGTAGATGGAGTCAAGGATGGAGAGGGGCGTTGGGGAGGGTGACGTGGTTGATATGGGAGTCGGAGATGGATGGAGTCATCGAGGGAGAGGGATATAGAGGTGGTGTCATAGTGGGAGAGGTGAGTTGGGGAGGGATGCAGAGATGAATTTAGTGTGAAACCTAATACAACTTGAGGAAAATCGTGAGCAGAAGGAGAAGCATGATGGTCCCAATGAAAAACCTAAATTGAGTAATGTAGCATGCACTACTTTTCGAGAGGAGAAGTGTGTGATGGATCACAATTTTGGAAGGAGGAATAGAGGTTTTGGGTGATGTGGAAGGATAAATGGGTAAATAATAGGAGTAATTTAATCAGCTTTATTATATATAGTGTAACACCCCAAGCTTCCATGATACCATTCTCTTTGAATAATACAGTAGCGTGTATTGTATACAACTACAAGTTGTAACAAACAACACAACCAACCAAACTAGCTGCTATGAATAGTAATACCCACTTTTTGAAATTTTATAAATTTTATCTTTCAAAATTTACTACATTTTTGGATTCGGAATATCGAAATTAGCTTAGGGTGAATTTTTGGTATTTTTATGAAAACATTCAATTTTTGATGAGTATTGAAAAATAATGAGTTGTAGTTTAAAATCAAATTTTTATCTAAATAATAATTTATTTTATTTAAATTTATTTTAGGTCAAAATAGAAACATAATACCTATATATGTTCAATGTAATTCATTGAAGTCAGTTTATAATATTTTTAGATATATAAAATTTTTATTGAACTTTCCACCGTCTTTTACCCACATTGTAGGAGAATTTGAAAATTCACATAAAACATAATTTTACCACTTTTGTGAGTGGAATTTGAAAACTCAAAGAGACATGGTTAATATCATGGAGTAAAGTGTGGTTCAATAAGATAAAAAATTATTTTTGGTGAATAGTCACTTTTTAATTTTATTTACCACAGTTAAAAGTAAATAGGTTAATTAAGGGTAAAAATGATATTATTATTACCCTAACACATGTACTAATTCTATTGGCTAAGTATAATTCGACCAAAAAAAACATTCGGAATAAAATATGAACCTCTTTGGTCCACTTGGATTAGATTAGGATATTTATTATTATTTAATTCAAGAAGAGTTAAAAGAGATAAAATCATAGTTTAATTACTAATACATTTTTAATATAGGGTTATACATAAGATAAATTCAATTATAAATATTAATTATAAAACTAAAAATATTTCCTACATAATGGTAATATATTTATAATTTGTAGACATTAAATAATTTAATATATTTATTACACAATGGTGATGCAGTAATAACCTAATTAATGAAATATTAAAATAATTGATATTACAGATATCCAAATAAATGTAATTTGATACTTTTTATGAATTAAACTAATTTTATAGGTTAATATAACATATTAGGGTTGGTTAGATGAATTTTTTTCGAAGTTATAATGCTGTTATAAATTTTGAAAAAACAAAATACCAAATAGTGTCAAAATTGACATAAAATAGTTTTTAAAACAAATATTATATTATTAATTGATATTCTATTACTAAAAAAATAAAGATCGGCCAATGGAATTATATAATTACAGGTGTGTCATTAATGAACCACTTGGGTTTCACTTGTATGTATATAGTAAGTTGATTAACCATATAATATAAAAATACAAAGAGACATGGTAAATGTCAAACTATTTAACTAAGCGTTAAATCTAAATGATAAAGTTAATATAGTGACACAAACTATATCAAACCTATTGGTTGAGTGGTTTTAGACCCATACCACAATTATCCTTTAAATAATCCATTTTGGAGCCACTATAATCAGAAAATGATTTTATTATAAAATAATATTTCATGCATTTCCTAAGGTGCCCCTCACCCCTCTTATAAAAGGGAACTCCCCCTTCTCTCTAATTTACACCTTCAAAGCCTTTTGGATCGGCCAAAACCTGAACAAATATCCTCTAAACTTCCCTCACTTCATCCTAGATGCATTCCTTTAGTAAGAAATCCATCTTAAGGAGCCCTTTTGATCAAATCAAACGGATGAACCTGAATAAGAGGTAATAATTTCACCACCCTCTTTCAAGTTCTTTTCTTCTTCCATTTCTTCTTTATTATTAATTTCCATTATAAATTAATAACTCATGTATATTATATATAATTTGATGTTATTATAAATATCATATATCCATATTCATTATTCTATCCATGATTTGAATGACATGTCACCATATGTGCGTACGTATGGATTACTGTTTCCACGTTGTGGTGTAATTGTTATTCGATACATTATTATTTGGATGAGTATAATAATAATGTAAAATTCTTATAAATAAAAAATATAACATGATAATTATTATGTGTATATGATATAACATCCAATAATATATTATTTTAATATCAAAATAATTATATTTTCGCTCGTGCGTATGTATGGATTACCGTCTCCACAAACATGACAAGATTTATTCCCCATCGTATCCATTCAAGACTAATTTTCGTTAGATGATTCAAAAAAAATTTTAAATACATTATATAATTCTGGATATAACTAAGATACATCCCATCCATAACAAATATGACTCACATAAAAAATAATATAAAGAAAAAAGAACCCGTTAACACTCGAAACGACAATAATACTAAGATATTATTAACAAAGAAATGTTAAAAGATCATATATGATATCATATTAATGTTTATGATTCTTGTATAATTTAATAACAATTATTTCACCATTATATATGAGGTTAACCAACCCTCGACCAAGTAAAATTACAAGGTAAGGGTTAATTCTACAATCTTTTCATTATCCGAGGTTGTTTATACGTAATTTTCTACTAGGTCATCATTATCATCCACATCCATGTTTCTTAAAAATGTATTTCAAAAACATTTTTACTATTTAATAGACAATGGTTTATAAGTCATTTATACCTTTATGTGTTTTTAAAGGTATATTTCCATTGTTTTCCAAACAAGGTACTTTTTGACCGTTTGGACAAATTTAAGGTAAGAATGTTTTTTTAACTTATATGGCGGGTGTGCCTATTTTCTACCATTATAAAATCATCAAATCTTTCCCTACAAGATTATAGGAATATTTTCAAAATAAATTTTGTCTTTATAATTATGTTAATCTTAAATTTTTTAAAAATATAATGAGATATTTCTCTAAAAAGGGTTTTTATTTCATCTATGTCAACATCCTTTGATGGATTTTAAGTTTATTTGAAGTTAATTTGTTATGATACAAAACTTCCATATTGTATTGAATGTTTTGTAATATGTTTGACTGTGGATGTGCTATTTTTATACCATTCATGGTTTGTGGTGAAAGTATTGACATTTCTTATGCTAGTTTTAATACGAATGTTTATGATATGTTTAAACATTTTCACATGAAGAATGTATTGGACTTAGTAAATGACGGGTGGAGCCTGCTATAGATCATCGATGCATCAATAGGTCTCATGAGACAACTAGATGTGGAATTGGCCGAGGGGATTTCCCAATTAGATATATGGTTTTGGCCGAGGCCTTAATCATTTTTAGACGTCTTGGTGGAGGCCTTGACAAAATGTTTCAGAGTGTACGTTATTATACATTCCCTCATTATTAAAATAATATTGATGGTTCATGTGGTCATTCATCTATTAGAATACCCATGATTATGTTTTATTATGACAGTATTTACTCCGCTCATATTCCTTCCATAAAAGTATTCATGTTAATTATTTGTAAAGGTATGTGGTTTCAATTAATCTTCATGCTTAATATTTATGTTATCATCCGCTGTTTTGCTTACACTTACTGAGCATTTGAGCTCACCCCTTTCTGATGTTTCATTTTTCCAGGATATGAAGAATTTAGTTATGAGTGACTTGCAGGCATAATCTAGGAGGCTTGGATGTTTCTAATGAAATATATTTGTATTGTATTTCTCCTCAAGTTGTAAAGTTGAACTTATGTAAGAATCTTGTTTCCAATAATACTAAACTGATATGTCTTTAGAGACATGATTTCCTTGTGATCATGCCAATGTTATGTAATAATGCACCGACTATAGGTAACTAGGGTCGGTGAATTACATATATTTTATTGATACCCAATCCATTTCCTTTTCATTTTGTATTAAAATTTATGTATATATTATTTTTTTATTGGGTAATTGCATGTATTAATCCCACATTCCCTACTCATAAGTTAAATGTGAATTAATGTTCATGTTTTCAGGCCCTTATCCACTCAATGATTTTAAACTAAAATCATTCATTATTCTTGGGGGGTTATTGAAAGGATGATTTATTTTAATCATTGTGACTCAAATTTGTTAAATGATGTAATGGATTTTCCTTTATAGAGATCTAATGAATTGGGTAAATTATTATTCTCTTGTTATGAAATGTTTTATGAGACCTTGGGGAATAACCTTGGTAATTATTATTTATGACACCTTTATGAAAAACAATGATGATATGATAATGAATATCTCATTTTATATATTGTAGACACATTTATATTTTATGATTCATGTTATTTCTATTAGTATATTCCTTATATTTATAAGATATTGCCTCATGGTAAAATTATAAGTATCTTCTTTGTTTATTACCTTACATGCCTTTATGCTCACCCCTTTCATAGATGTATATCCCCATCAGACTGGATGCAGTAAAAGTAACCTATGAAGAACCTACGAAGAATCCTTTCTTGTGGATTGATGTAATTTTTAGGTTTTCTTTTAATGTATAATCTTCCTATTTATTAGACACTAAATCTCAAATTATCTTCTTGATTGTTAAATGTTTTACCATTTATTGAATGATTTATGAAATAAAAAGGTGTTCCATAATATAGAATGTAACAACAATTTATTTTATGATATATTTCACTTTAAATAAATTTAATTTCATTGATATATTTTTTTACACTCAACATCATGTTTAAATGAACTACAATATACTGTTAAAAAATAATTATCCTACCTGATAGTTTTTCCCTTTCCTTTGGATTTTCAGCTATGAACAGGGATAACTACATTATAAAATAATACTATTTACATTAGTATAAAATGAATCATTTTGTTTTTAATTGGTTAGAAATTAAAATTAAATCATTTGTGGGTTAAAAGTGATGTTTTTTTGGGAAAAAAAGTTTTTATATACCTGTTATGACCGTCCTTCTTCAAGAGAAGGGAATGGATGGAAAAGTGTTGAAACCTTCATTATTCAAGGTGAAAAAGAATGAATGACCCGTGGGTCCTACCTCTAGTAGGCCCAAGGGTGTCGACCAACACCAAGGGTATTAAAATCCCATAAAAAATTGGAGGTATTACACTTCTTTATAGTAACCATGATTTGGAGATAAGAAGTATCAAACTAAAAAACACCAAGGAAGATATATAAAAAGAACAAAATCCACCCCACATGCATCTTTAATGTAAAACATTTAGAAATACAATGAAATATCTAAAGTATGTACTAGAATGAAACTAAGCAGTGACACTGCAACCATCCCCAACATATGTGCTACTGAGGTCCAGCATGGTATGTGTAATCCCCCTGAAAACATAAAAAACAATTATAGATGTTTGGTGCACATAAAAGTATACTTAGTAGGAAAATACAATGTCACCCATGCAAAAGTGGGATAAGAATACTAAAGCCATTGTGAGAGTACAACGAAAACTCAAAATCACCTAAAAATGTATACTATCCACCCTAATCTCACCGAGGCTTTCTCACTAAATAACACAATTCTAGTAAAGTAAAATAGTAATCACATCAATATCTAGGTACCCCGAACCACTTCCCACTGGTTAAAAACTCACCCTTA
Organism: Viscum album; assembly: GCA_963277665.1. Classification (NCBI taxonomy): domain Eukaryota; kingdom Viridiplantae; phylum Streptophyta; class Magnoliopsida; order Santalales; family Viscaceae; genus Viscum; species Viscum album. Next base: position 750,011,579 of record OY728123.1, on the reverse strand, counting down.
ATGGAGAATATCCGGACACTACCACCCTCTTCCATAACACCCATTATCACATCCTTCCCACACACACATAAGGCATATACCGAATCCCACCCACAAACACCTAGGACACAACCACATCACATCCTACCCATAGACACCCGGGCCATGAAACCAAAACCTCATATCGAAGATACATGGGAATGTATAATCAATCTCATCCCAAAGACACCTGGGAAATATACAATGCTCACAGATAGTCGGGCCTCACAACCACACCACAACCTGCCCGAAGAGTATAGGGATACCAATGCTTTGTAGAGGGAGCAGAGAAGAGGTAGTAACCATCCACCCATCCTCCTATAGGGTTGTTGGGGAAGGACACCGTCCCCCATAACAATGGGGGTGTTCAACACGTAGTGGTCAACACAGGTGGGGTGCATATATAAATAACTAGGAACTAAATGCATATATATATTTATGTACCAAACACTTATCCACTACTACATATTTTCAAAACAATAACCATTCCACACCAAAACATCCCTTGCTACCAATCCTATATGCATGTAACACTATGCATGAAAATCACTTCCATAAGTCAATAAATGAACAACAATTCACTACAATAAAAAACACAAAACATACTCCCATCCAATTAATTTATCCAATTATCACTCAAAATTAAACAATTTGTTTAATTACGAATTTCATCCTTACCTGGGCAACTACTAAACACAACACACTAAAAGTAACATCCTAAATAACACGCACTTCACAAGGTACCTGGAATCTATGGGGGAAAGTCCCACACAAGTGAATACTATCTCTCATCAACATTATCCCTCATAAACCTCCATGAACAACCCCACTGCCTAAAAAGCACAGCATCCAGTGAAACAAAACTCAACTAGATTTAAGTCCCACAACACACTCCTCTCTCTTGAACATCTATTTAAACACTACCACCATCATTATTCAAGGTAATGCTGCCATATACTTCATCCCAACAAGAAAATAAACCAACACACCTCATTACTTCCACCCTCGGTAATAAAACTACACAATAACACTTCAAATAGTACACTGATAAAGTTAAACAAAAAACAACCCAAACCTATTTCCCTACTGGCCAACTAGTACATGGATTCAGTCCCACTGCAAAACATGGTCATCCATTCTACAATCATTCTATATCAAAACATGATATTCCATGACACCACATGCACCACCCCACACACACAACAACACTCCTACCCACAATAACAAACAAACAAGACACACACAAGGGCAAACAGAACTACACGCAGCACACAACCACACCATCAAATAAATGTTTATTCAAATTCAACAAACACTGATTCTTTAATTCCACTTGATAAAATAGGTGTTATGAAAGAACAAGCTCAATCATTGGGTATCCATTTTTTTGAAGGAATATACTTTGTTCACTGATTTCATAAATATACATTTGTTCACATAGTATCAATGACATGTTTTCACAAACCAAACAGGTGCACAAATAGAGACCCCCAATGACCATGATTTTTAAATGGCATACAACTCTTACAAAACACGACATGGATCATGGATGACATAAAAAACAATTTAATCATCATCATCTTCATCCCAAAAAAATATTTATTACTTCTCATTATCATCATACAAATTGGATAAAACTATATTCACATTGGAAGAAGAGTACACCCACCCCAAACGATAAGAAATTAAATGAAATAAGGAAATACATACTTGGAAACAATAGATGATCATCAATTCCTCTTTGTTCCAAAAACATGTGTTAATGTAAGAAGTAGGAGAAACTCCCGAGAAAAAATGAACAGGCTGCTACAACACAATCACTAAACTCCTCAGGGAAGAAAGTTTCTCAGTACACCATGATAAAATGTAAAAAAATTGGGAAGAGAATGTCTTGAATTAGAAATGCCAGATCCTATATCAACAGAATGGAAATGGTTTCAAGGGCCATTAATGTCCGATAATGGCTAAGACCACACAGTTTGACAATTTCAATGTCTTGAGAGAATAAGGATATTAATGATTTTATTAATATGATTTTAATGGAATTAAAAAGTACTCAAACATGGATTTTTTCTCAATTTACTTAAAATAAAACATAGGATGGGAGAAAATGGAAAAATAGGAAATGATTAATTGAAGGGTGAGTCACCGAAAATGATTCATTGATGCTTGAATCACCAACACGAGTCACCGATGGGACTCAAAAAAACTAGTCACTGACACCACTCACCGACACCGCGCATAGATTCCACTCACTAAAACTTTTCCCCGAATCCACAAACTGATGCCCGATCTACCAAATCCCAACCTACCAACGCCTCAACCTATCAACACCTTGACCTACTGACACCTCAACCTATCGACGCCCTGCATCATCTTTGTTTAGATACCAACGTGAGATATCGATTCCAACCTATCGATGCGAGTTGCCAATACCAACCTATTGACTCTAATCTACCTATGCGACTCACCGATGCCTAACTCACTGATGAAAAAACTGGAATTTTAGGAAACTATTGAAATGAGATACAATTTCCTCCTCGAACACCCAAAACACATGATTTTGAAAAAGTAATGGCAGTGGAGGTCCGTGAAATTACAGTAGATACCTCCCAAACAATTATTTACCTTTATAATTTTAATTGAAAACTTAAAGAAAGAAGGTTCTGAAAAACCACCCCATAAGATACCTATCAATGATAAACCACCCTCTGTTGTTTGAAATCTGTAGTGAATCCTCTAAATCCAAGAACACCTTCTCCCACATCTGCTAACCCAAACATCCACAAGATACCCCACACAAGAACCATCTATCTGGAAACATGAATTAGGGAATTCCTTTCAAAATGTCAAGATACTCTCCATTATTGGTGGAACTGACTCACTTGCACATGTTTAATCACTATCAATTAATGCATATTGATTAAGTATCCGGTCTCCCCCTTTTCACATGTTAGGAATTGTTTACACATTGTGGACCAAGGAAAAAAACCATCTTATAACAAAAAAGGTTAAAAAACAAAATCACAAATAAAAACACTCCAAAAAACTCAAAACAACTCTAGGTACTAGGAAAACATTTGCGTCTCTCACTCCCAAGTACTATCCTCCAAGACACCATGACACCATAACACATGATCCATTGGAATGGTCCGCCAACACAACACCTTCCCTAATGATTTTGGATCTCTATTGGCCGGTCCATGAATTTTTTAATCCTCAATATCCATATATCCTTAATCAATTAAATGAGAGTCATCATGAAGATATCAATGAAGGTAGATGAGATGAAAGACGGATTGGATCCTCCTCAACTACAGTGGCAATGCCAACTGGTATTCCAACTAGCCCCAACACATTGAAAGGTCTGATGAACCTTGGAGAATGTTATCCCCCTCTATTGAAACACCACTACCCACGTTGAGGGGAAAACTTGAAGAACATGTGGTCCCCAACATTTAACTCCAAGGGCCTTATCATTCGGTTAACAAAAGAATTATTCTAGTATTTACCTACCTTCATCATCTCATGGATAATCTGCACCATCTTGGTCATACTCTGATCCACATCTGCACCAAGAATAGCTACCTACCTAATTTATGTCTACAAAAATTGTGAATGAAAATTCCTTCCATATAAATATTTGAATGGAACCATACCAATGGAAGAGTGATTGTGATTATGTTATGAAAACTATAATAGGGGAATATGTCACACACAATACCCACTAAAGTCCAAGATTCATTATCACAACATGTCCTCAAATTTATGGATGGTCCACTCTATCTTCCCATACATATGATGGTGGAAAGTAGTGCTAAGGAATACTTGAGTGCCAAATGAATTTAACAATCCCCTCAGACTCCCAAGGCAAAATGAACATCATAATTCTAGATAATGGATCTAGGGACTCCATGCAGCTACACCACATCATCAATGTACTTTCTCGATAAGGATTCCAATATGCTTGACTTCATAATCGTTAGGAACTGAGCTAGTTTTATCAGCTGATCTAGTACTACCCAGATAGCATCACAACGTCCCTAATCCCTAGGTAGTCCTATGATCAAATCCATTAATATTTAATCCCACTTCCATTCAAAGACAGATAAGGGTTGCAACAAACCATCGAGAATATGGCGCCCTGCCACTTCCTGCATCATCCTGGGCCTACAAAAATGTTCCCTCAAGCCAAGATATATATTTATACTCCTAGGTGTACTGATAAGGGTGATCTAAAAAGTCCATGTAGAACTCCATCTTGCATTGACATAGAAACAAACAACTTCTTCTGGAATATATTCTGACTCTTACCATCCTTTGACCATCCCTCTAGAGCATCTTCGTGGTCAAAGGGATCATGCATTACCTCTACTTTTGAGTCTTCCCGTTGAGACACCTCCACCTATTGCTTTAGAGATAACTGCACCATCATCTGAAATAGAAATACTCTACATCCATCCATTCTAGCATCCTAGTACAGGGTATCCAACTCCGCCATTGCTCTCCAAGCATTAAAATATTCCCCAACAACCTCCTTGTGTGACTTATTTCTCAAAGAATTATCCACAATATTCAACTTTTATGAGGTTTAGGAGAACTCAAAATCATAATCCTAGAGAAACTCCATCCACCACCATTTTTTAAAGTTATGGCCTCTCTATGAAAAGATGTACCACAGTCTCCTATTATATGTTAAGACTAAAAAGTCCTCCCTAATATGGTAATGTCACCACATGTTTAGTGCAAACACAACTGATACAAACCGGAGATCATGGGTGGAATAGTTTTGTTCATGGGGATGTAACTAGATAGACCCATAAGAGATCACACCCTATTACTGCGTCAACACACATCCCAAGCCCATATGAGAAGCATTGTAAAACACCTTGGACATCACCCCTTCCTCTGGAAATGTGAGCACTGGGGAACCGACCAACTTCCTCTTCAGATTGCCGAACGATGCCTAGCGCTTCTCGCTCCACAAAAAACTTTTCATTTTCTAGTTAGAGTGATCAAAAGAGTTACTCCTCAAGAGAAGTCATGTATGAAAATCCAGTAATATCATTATAGACCAAGAAAAATACAATCCTCTACCAAATTCATGTGATGATTCCCATGAAAATGATACCTCAACCATCGACAGTTCAACTACTACACCTTTCTAAGACAACACATGTCCAAGGAAATGGACCTCCCGTGTCCAAAACATGCACTTGGATAGATTTCCATAGAGTTTGTGGTGTTGAAGGACCTCAAATACAGTCCTAATATGATCGATATGATCATCCCATGACATCAATTATATTAGGATTTCATTAATGAATATGATGATGATCATGTCCAGGAACTCATGAAAAATAGAATTAATAAGCCCCATGAACATGGCTGGTGCATTCGTAACACCAAACTGTATAACCACAAACTCGAAGTGCGAATACCTTCTACTAAATGTTTTATTCAGGATGTCACCCTTCTTTACCCTCAACTGGTGATACCCAGAACATAGATCGTTCTTAGAAAACCAAATTTCTCCCCTGATCTTGTCGAAAATATATTCTATCAGCTGGACAGGGTAATAATTATTGATTGTTACCTAATTAAATATTCATTATTCTATACACTTCCTTAAAACACTATATTCCTTCTTTTAAAACCATACTGAAGCACCCTATAGTGACATACTCGGCCGAATAAAGCCCATATCAATCATATCATCTATCTAGATCCATAAATCCCAAACCTCAAAAGGCACTATCCGATAAGAAGCCAATGAAATTGGGCTAGCATCGTGTTTATGTCTATCATGAACTCGTTTTCATGAAGAGAGGTTGGATTCAGAACCTCCACGGAGAAAACATTCAATAGCTCAATGAAAACTACCAAAACCTCCACCATCAATGGATCCCCTAATTCCACAGAATTATTGGCCAACATTGAATAAAAAGACTGCCACACTGAATGCCCATCTAACAACACCTCTCACCAACAAAAGCTAAACACAGGTCATCCACATTTGAAAACATGAATACTCTTCGGAAGATGTCTATAATATAATGCACAGAGTACAACCATTTGATACCATGAATGAAATTGTATGGTTCCATCTGTAATAGGAAAATATCCCTATAGGATTGATGTTGTCCTAAAATTAATATACATCCCTGAAAAACATCATACAAGATGGTATGACATCCGAAGTATGTACACAATACCAGGGGAATAGAAAGTATCTCTATATATAGACTTAGAGAATCAGATAGATAGGGTACTACAAATGAGTGAGAAGATCCTGAATAAAAAAAGAGGCCAAAAAGAGTACTAAACAAGATGATCATACCTTGAATGATCTCTACACCCACTAGAACTACTTCCTCTGAGGCGTGAAACCAAAAATCTCCATATCCTCTTCCCCTATACTATTGACCACCTATTTGAACACACCTGAGTCAAAGGTCCCTAGGGAACACCTTGAGGTTGGAATCTGCCTTCTCTGTCTCCCCTTGGAAGAGTAGGAGCCTACTATCCCTGCTATTGAAACAGACTTGTTGACAACTGCTACTGAGGCGGGCACTGATCCTTCTAAACCCCACCATACTGAGATTTAACCGGGTACTGATTCTAAATTTTCCCATGACATCCACAAGTAAAACACCTTAGTCCCAAGCCTATTTGGAAATAATAAGGACCAGAAGGTCAAAACTGAAACTATTGAGCTCCACTCCCCGCTGGACGAAACCTCGAAGGCCTTGGTGCTTGAAACCTGCTGCTAAAAGCCTTTCCATTCATATAATACATATAGATCCCCTATCATGGTATAACTCTTCATGAGTTCAGCCAAGAAACAACTTACAACTTCTTCAAGACCTCTTACTATGTCAGAAAGGTGAAGGGAGTAACAAATTCCATGTGAGAAGGACAAATAGAATCCTCTGATCATTTTCCTAAGACTCCTTATCCATAAAGAGGTACAAATTAAAGAAAAAGTAATACTTAAAATTGATCTCCAACACCCATACCAACATATTCCCCTTATATAGTGATAATAGCTCATGTTACTTATAATTAAACATGGTTGATGAATAGAATTACACCAGGAACTCCTTCTAGGAATCAATCCATGGAACATCACCCTCCTCTCTCTACCCTAGGTACAACTTCCACTAATTACACACAAAACCCTGTATCTAACATACTACTAACCTAACCGAGTACTCTATTGAAGCCCATATCAAGATGAAAGTAATTAGTAGTTCCTCAAGCCAACTCCCCATCCCTACATCTGAAACGCTTCTTTCGTACATTCCCAGAGTCTGTTACTAGAAAGAAATAAGGGTCTTTTGACACAGATCATCCTCCCCCACTGGGTCAACCCTTCATCTGTCGATCAAGATAGCCTATTGAGCCTCCACTAATAGATACAATCATGGAGAACTATGGGTGCCTTAGCTAAAAGGTAATCATGTAAATCCTAATCCTAAGTAGTATGGAATTTATTTAGGATTCATTTTGAATCATTATTTATTTAAATTTTCCATGAACCCTAAAAAACAAACACGAATAGAAGTCATCATGATGCAAGTACCTTTCTTGGGGTCTCTACCCTAAAAAATATATTTCCTGACATAGCTGTTGGATAAGCTCAGATTCCTTGCATCAGATCATGGTGGTTGGAGATCATGTGTCCTAGCTGGTCTTCCTTATCCTATGTAATGCCCCAATATCAACTAACACTACAGACCTACCATCCCTTGGAATCCTCACTGTGCCTAAGTCCAAAATCCATCCTAACTCTCATCCATCACCCTTTGAAACCATTCTATCATGACCCTCCTTCAAGATGAGGTTAGGGGTGAAAAAGTTCAATGATCTTCATTCTTCAAGATGAAAAATAGACGATGACCCATGAGTCCCGCATCTAGTAGTCCTCAGGGTGGTGACATTTACCAATGACATATATATCTCACAAAAAATGGAAGGTATTACCATTTTTATAGTAACAAATATTAGAAGATAATATGTAACGACCTAAAAAAACTCCAAGGTAGATATATATATAAACATACCAAAGCCCATCCCACAAGCATGTTTAAATGAAAACTGCATAAAATATAATGAAAATTCCAAAGTACGAAAATAAAACTAAGCAGTGACAACACAAATGTCCTAAAAATACAAGATAGCAAGGTCAATCACAGTTTGCATAATCCCCCTTGATTCCAAAAAATAGTTTTACTTATGTATAGTGATCATACATGTATAGATAGATGAAAAATCCAATGTCACTTATGCATAAGTGGGAGAAGCATTCTAATGCCCCTGTGAGAATACACCAGAAAATAAAATGAACCTAACAAGGTATACTATGCACCCAATCCTCACCAAGACTCACTCACGAAATAATGAAAGTCAAGTAGAGTATAATTGTAATAACATTGATATTTGGTTACCCCTCACCACTTCCTGATATTCAAATACTCATCCCTAATGGTGATTGTCCTAATGCTACCATTCTCTTCCAAAAGAACCCCTGTAGAAACCTCCCCGCACACACCTAGGATAGATACCAAATACCAACCTCAAACACATGGGCCAAAACCACATCACATTCCACCCACAGAATCCTGGTCCAAAAAATGACAATCTCATCCTGAATACACCTTTGAAAGAATAACATATCTCATCCCGAAGACACCTTGGATGCACACCTCTCCCACATACACTTGGGCCTCAAAACCACACCACAACCTTCTCAAAGAGTCTAGAGCTACCAATGTCTGGAAGATGGAGAAGAGAAGAGACAATTACCAGCCATCCATCCCCCCTTTAGGATGTTGGGAAAGGACACCGTCCCCCATAACAATGGGGGTGTTCATCACATAGTACTCAACATGGGTGGGTTGCGTATATAAATCATAAGAAACTACATGTGTTCATTAATATAGGTACCAAAAAATCATCTCGACCTATGGGATTCCAAACAACAACCATCCCACACCAAACTTCCCTGGATACCAACCTTAGATTCATGCCCCACCATGAATGACGATCATTTCCATAAGTAAATAAATGAATGCCAACTCACTAGAAGACAAAAATCGAAACATAGACCCAACCAATTCATTTCACATTTTATCACTATACATTAAAAAATTAATGTAATTATTTATTCCATCCCTACCTAGGAAAATACTAAACACATCATACCACAAGTAACATCTTAACCCACGCACACATCACAAGGTCCAAAGAAACTCTGGGTGAAATTAAAACGCAATGTAACACCATCTTTCTTCAAAATTGTCCCTTATAAACTGTTCTAGGCATCCCCTCTGCATGAAAATCACCACATCCAGTGAAAGAAAACTCATCCATCTTGTAGTCCATATACACACTCCCCTCTTTTGAACACCCATTCAACCACTTCCACCATCATTCTTCAATGTAATGTCACCCCATACTTCCTCTCAATAAGAAAAAACCCCAACACACCTCATTACTACCTCACTCAACATCCCCAATGCACAAAAACACCAGACAAAACAAACCCATAAACATAAACATAATAATACCTAAACCTATATCCCTGATACCCAACAAATACCTATATGTTGCCCCACTATATAACAAGTTCATCCTTTTCACAATCAACTAAACTCTCAACCTGATATTCCATTACACCAACTGCACCACCCCACACACACAACCACAATCCCAACATTTATACAACATTAACAGCATAGACACAAGGACGAATAGAACTACACATAACACACAACCACACAAACAAGGAAATGGTTTTTAGATTTTGAAAACACTCAGGCTTTAGTTCCACATGATAAAATAGGGGTTATCAAAAAACATGGTTGATCCAGGGGAATCCATTTATTTAATAGAATATAGTTTGTTAACTGATTTCATAAACATATGGTCATTCATAGAGTATCAAAAACAAATATTCACAAACCAAACTGGTGTGAAAATATAGACAACCAATGTCCATGATTTTTAGAATCCATACAGCCCTTACAAAACATGACATGGATCAAGGATGATATATATAACAAAAAGATCATCATCATCAACTTCCTAGACCATTATTTATTACTTCATATTATCTTAGTTAAATTTGGGACCAACCATCTACACAAGGGGACATGATTCCTCCCACACCACATGATACACAATTAAAAGGGAGACAAAATAAATACATTCCTATAACTACATAAGATCACAAATTTATCTTGCGCAAAAAGTTTGGGGTCATGAACGTTGCATGAGAAACTCGAGGGGACAACTGAATATTCTTCTACAACACATTCACATGACTCCTCGGGGAAGAGAGGTTCTCAGCATACCAAGAGAAAATGAAAACCCTCTCAGAAGAGAAGGTATTTGATTTGAAAATCCAGATCTAATATCAATGTAAGGGAAATGTTTTCAAGGAACATTAAAGTTGGATCTTGGCCAAGACCTAGTGGTTTGACTATTTCAAATTCCCAAGAGAAATAGAATATTAAATATATAGTCAATAACATTTGAGTGACCTTTATAGGATCAAAAAACAACTTTAAACTTGATTTACATCAAATAAAATTCATGAGGGGAGAAACTATAAAAATAGGGAAACCTTGAAAATTAATTATCGATGTGTGAGTCACTAACATGAGTCCCTGATTGTGAGTCACTGATGCCTAAATCACCGATGAGAGTCACTAACGTGACACACCGACACAATTCACCAACACCAATCACCGATTCCACTCACCGATGCTACTCACTGATGCCACTCACCAACGCCACTCATTGATGCCCATTCCACCGACACCCAACCTACTAATGGACTGACCCACTGATTCCTTGACTTGTTGATGCCTCGAACTATTGATGCATCGACCTACCGGAACCTCGAAATACAGAAGCCCTGAGCTATAGATTCCTTGAGTCACCGACACTGATTTACCAATGCTAGCTACTAACACCAACCCACTAACACAAGATACCAACACCAACCTACCAATGCTGAGCTATTGACACGACTCACCGACCTACCAAAGTTGAGTTATAATGTTTTAATCTTTTATAAATAACGATGTTTTCCTTCTCCTTTTATTATAAAAATATACCACATGTTCACTCTTCCTCAAACTTCATGAGCCTTATATTTGCGAAAATGTATGGGATAATACATTCTTAAAATCTCCCCAAATTTCTATTATGACTTGTATTGGTCAAAATACCATCATTTCAACACCAAATATGTAATCCAAAATTGTGTTTTCAATGAATTTTTGCAAATCATAATAGAGTACATTAATTTTTAAATTTTTATCTACCAACTATAAATATATGGACTCCACTGTGAAATAATTAATTTATTATCATAAGAATACAAAATTGTTATTAGGATGATATTTCAACAATCTCCACCACCCTTTGATTAAGTGGTAAATGAATGTAAGTCTTGCACATATGTGTGAACTACCTCCTCCATGTAGAAATATGATCCATTTCCATAAAAAAGTTAATGTTTTTTCCACAAAAAAACCCAGGTCTACCCCAAACCATTTACTCGAGCCAACCCGCAACAAGGCCCAATAGGTGTTCTCGATCCCCTCATGCTGAAAATATGTTTCGGGCATCAAAACAAAATCATTGAGAATGATTAAGCCCAGAAAACGGTAAAAAATAACGAAAAAATAAAAAATAAAAAAAAGCACAAAAAATGGAATGAAAATAAATTGCAAATACCATGAAGTGAACATATGAGTCTCCGCCAACTAGTAATCCAATTCCTCACCATAATGAATGAATCTAACCAAGAAGTAGAAGCTGAATCTAATAAAATGAAACTATAGGAGTGATTATTAAAACTCAGTCTTCATATGTGAAATAAACAATTCTATATTACATACATTTAAAAAGTAATCCTTGTTATGCTTGTTTAAGAAAAGAAATATAAAAAAGATTATATTCTTTTATAAAATTAAAAATAGGATTAAATTTTTAAGTAAATCCCAACCACATTACATTTTTAGAAATGAGTTCCAAAGCATGAAAAGTTATTACAATAAATTTTATTGAATGAAAAATAGTTCTAGAACATAAATTTTAAAATGAATTGAATATAAATGGTGTCATTCGATAATTTAATGAAACATTACCCATAATAAAACATGTACTTTAAAATATGCAATCATAGAAAGTTACTGAACATCTCTAGGGAAAATCCCTGGATGTACTCGGTTTAGACTCACCTTACAACTTATGGTGTAACTCCATTGTCAATTAATAACCCGGCTGATGTAAATGTGCCTCACCAGTTGACATACCACCTAGCCTCTCACACACCCAGGGGGTACCAACCCATCTAATTTGAGCACATAATGAATGTTCACTCAACCCTCCAGATAACTCATAAGAATCCTATGATAATAGTACCTGGGGAATGAGGATGGAATCATATGCATGGCGTTAGATATAACCCATAAATGCCACCATGCATGCCTAGCCGAAAACCATACACCACCTATGTAAGGAACATATACTTAGTTGGAATACCACAAAGGATCCCTTCTCACCTCAAATAATACACATGTGACAACTATCCATTTACATTACATGAGTTTAGAAACCAATTTCCAAAACACCAGAATATACCAACCAGGCCATTATAATTTTAATACCAAATTAATTTCAAAAACCATTTTCGAATACAAGGATAAGACATACACCTTCATCCAAAGGTGTAATATGAAAGCTTATATCATTTATTTACCAAACCACACCCAAATATTTCAAACAGGCTAAGCCTTAGAAATATACATTTGGAAACACCTTTTGAATTCATTAAAAGCAATGTTTCCTTTTAAGACCAGGGAACCACTTATAATGAAATGGTGGTTTAGAATAACAATTTGAAATGGTTGTGTAGAAGAGGGAAAAAAGAGAAAATGGAAAACAACTTTGAAAATCCGGATTAATTGTGAAAATCATTTTGGGAAGCCATTATAATTATTGTGCCCATCGATATGTCCACATTTTTACCATTTGGATATTCCCACCTGCAATGTAACATATCTAGGGAACCATAAAGCACCCAAAAAACTAATTTTGAGAGTCAACACTAGAATTACCTCTAACCACAACAATTCACAGAAGAGAAATAAACCATAATAAGGAATTACAAACACGCATGAAGCTCAATTAGAAATGAAATCCATGTTTCTAATATCCTACCTAGTCTATACACAAACCAAAAACCCCAATTTCATCTTAGAATATATGTAATTTTATCAACCATTTTCTAAACATACATATAAAAAAAATCAAGAAAATCATTTTAAATAACCATTATTCATTAATTTTTGAAAAAGAAACTCCAAAATAATTAGCAAAAAAATTTAACAATCATGAATAACATGTTTTGAAATCATTTAAAAATGATAAAGTATTCTAGGAATTCAAATTAATTTCTCGGACATAGGGAAACTACCTTGGTGGAAAATATAGCTGAAAACCCCAAAACTAAATTTATTTGTGGACATAAACATGAATAATCACCTTTTCTATTTTCATAGACATGATCCTTTTCATATATACATATATATATATATATATATACAAGGACAAATTTACCCTATTTACTTATTCCCATGGATAAATAAATATAATGGGGTCATTATATATATACATATACATTCAGAAACCCCTTTTAGGTTACACACATATGCATTTTTAACACACACATATATATACATGCACAACTAACTCCTATATATATTTTCACACTTCCATGATCGAATATAACCAAAGGAAGAAGTTTATATATATATATATATATATTTATATATTCCTACCTATGAATATGCATATAAGTAGTCTTCTACTCTGGAGACTCAAAACCTCTTCCAGAATGAATAATAAATACTAAAATAATATTAGGAACCCAGAAATTAAATGAGATATAATTAAAACTGGAATAAAATAAAAATCATAAGTAATACGACCTCTAAACGACATTTAGAGAACTAAACCAACCCACAATGCTTCACATTTGGTGGAGGATGCCAAAAAATGAAAAAAACTATCCTAAGAGAGCTGGAAGATGAACTATTGAGAATAGAAATACAAAAAATTGGCACAACCAAAACCCTAGTTTTTATATGAATGAAATAGGGTGACGTGAGAGTGGAAGAACACAAATAATCGAACACGGAAGGACGGTGGTCATTACAGCGATGTACCAAACATGAATGTTGAAGAAAATGGGACAAATAATTGCACAAGAGTGGCCACAGGGGGGGGGGGATGGGCAAGAAATTTGTTGTGAACATGGTGTATTTTTGAGACTCACATGGAGGAGGTGGAAAGAAATGATGGGAGAAACAAAATGAAATGAATAAAATGAAAAATGAAAAATAAAAAAAAATAATATTTTAAAACATTGGGCAACCCAAATGGATTATGAATGGTTTTAAAAATAGTGTTCCTAATGTATGTTGCCCACTATATAGGATAGTGACCCTCACACAATTTCTTTTAGGATTATTACTATTACATAATATACTAATCAAACCACGCCCCTCACCACTGCCAACTCACATTGCCAAACTGTACGCTTTCTGCATGGTTTAATAAACAAGGTGGAAGTCATGAATTAGATCACAAAACAACCTTGGAACCTACATGTGCATTGTACATATACTACTAACCATGTGGAATAATCATGAATCAATAATAAATCCTCAAAAAAATTAAATTCTATCCCGCCAACTACTATAACTCAAAAGTGAGGCTAAAAATATTTAAAAATTGTAATTTATTAATATTTCATGGTCAGGGTGTGACATTTCTGGTTATCATGATGGATTTAATATTTAAATATTATTTTTATTAAATAATTATTATTCTATAATTATATGATCTTAAATACCTTTTTACCTTTCCATTAATTGGAAAATGATAAAATCACTCGTGTGTATGTGTGAATTACCACCTCCACGAACCAAGATGATTTATTTTCCATGACCATTTAACATGGATTGTAACATGGATTTTTTTTAATGATATTATATTTATTATATAATAAATATTATGTGAATTAGAATTATTATTTTCCATTATTTTATTCCAAACATCAAAACGTGTAAACACCACTGATTCACATGTGTGGACTATAGTCTCCATAAAATGATGTAATTAATTTTTAATCACCACTACACATGAATAATTATAAAATTATATGATATGAATAAATATTATAATTATTTAATTTGTTAATATTATGGTAATTATGACACCATGAGAAAGGTTCATGTACTGGAATAGTCAAACCGAAAGATGCATGGGAAACAAACCAGTTATCACCTGATTATTCATTTTTATGAAATAATTGTTATTAAATAAATAATTAGAAATTAGAAATAATTTATACATATTTTGTTATATATGAATATATTTTTGGAATAAATTTATAATAAATATATATTTATGATACCAAATATTTTAACACATATAATGAAATAAGGGACTTATGGTAAGGGTATATGTCACAATATCATTTCTATTTATAATTTCCTATGCTAAAACCTTATTGTGGGAATTTTTATAGATAATAAACATTAATCCTTTATATTTTACTCTCCTTTGGTTATTTATTATGTTTATAAGTATTGGTTCCATTTTACCTTCTTTTTTAGTTAAAATTATTGCGAACTAGTTTTTAATGAAAATCCATCCATATTTCCTTGTTGGCCAACACAATCTTTCTTCCTTATCCCTAATATTTGAAATAGTTTTACAAATTTTATTTAATATACTTGAATTTTAATTGAAATGTTTAGTTTCATTACATTTTTATTTATTTTCAAATGTCTAAAAAGTAATCACTAAGAATTTCTTTTATCAATTTGGTTATGAAATTTTTAAAAAGTGTGAAAGGAATGTTTTTTAATGTACTAAACAAGAATGGATAATCCCAAAATCATGAATATTCATGGATATTAATATTATATTACATTATTTGTTAGATATTTTTATATAATATAATTTTTTAATTTTTTTGTAATTTTTATTTAACATTTTATCAAGAAAAAAGTTATTTTATCATGTTTTAAAAGAAATGTTAAAATGATATTTTATTTTCATATAACATCTATTTAAATATCCTTTAATGAATTTTATATTTAATTGGGAATATAATATTATAATACCATCCCATTTATTTCATAATATGGATTATGATAATGGTGATTTAAGAATTGTTATATGAAAACCATTTCACTCCCAGTGTTTAATTATGTTATGATAAAATTTTTATGAATCCAATTTAATTTCCATGGATCAGGTTATAATGAAATGATAAAATGTTTATGAAAAATATTTCCATTCTATGGGTTATGAATAGATGATATGATGAATGTTTTATGATCATTTGGAACAAAGATATGTGGTTCTCATTATGTGATGGGTTGGCTTAGAATTATAAATCCATATAATTAATTGGTTAAAGATGTATATCATGAGATAACATGGGTGGGAATAGCGAGTGACCCAAATATACTAATGTATTTCTCCACTCTGATAGTCTTAGTAGGGAACCTCAACTAATGAAAATATGGGAATGGGAGTGACCCCAATCCACAAGGGTATCCTTAGAAGTAATCATTGACTAAATAAATTATTTTATATAATTAGTTGATTTCCAAAAACATATGTGTTATTCTTATGATATTATATCATGAATTGTTATTTTATATTGATTATTCCAAAAAATTATGACTTATCTATTCTGTTATGAGAAAGAATTCTTCCATGATATATTATTTATGAACCTTGAATGATTGAGTATGATTATCGTAAGTTACAATCATGTTAAAATACCCTTATGCTTATCTGATACTCACTTATGATCATTGATTGATATCTCTTATATTTAAAATTATATATGATATGATATTACCCTTTATTATGTTTCCATTTGAATGGTTTTGAATAATTTTGTTATGTATGGTATGTTTGAAAAGTGTATAATGAAATTAGATCTTAGTGGGAGATATTGAAGATATTTCATGAAATATGATTATTCTGTATCTATCCAAAAAATAAAATAATAATATATGGTCGTTTATTATTTATTACTGTCAAATTTATTTACTATTCATCTATAATGATATAATATTTTTGAATTAAAAGATCAAGTCACCTCATTGGAGACCTTCAAGAATATATTTATGAATTATAGTTTCGTGGGACTTTATTTATATTCTTGCCAAATTATACAAGAAATTTGTCACCTAGATATGATGATGGGGGAAATTACTAATAAATGAGGAATGTATTATTGTTTTGTAAGTGAGAGTCTAAATTTTGTGATCTAAAGAAGAGATTGAAATTAGATCTAATTAAAATAATTATAAGATATTGTAATGATATAAGGTATATTTTGACACATCTAGGGTGGGAAAGGGTTGCGTTTTTATACATGATGGTTATTTAGTGGAATAATGTTATTTTTTATTAAATCTTATGTGAATTATCATCCTAATGATGATCATGAATTGAATGTAGTAGTTTTTGTTATCATGATATTGAAACATTATTTATTTAAAAAAGTTTTTTAGTGTTCTCCCACCACAATGGATTGACGTAAATAATTTATTAATGGGATTTAAATATTTTTTAGTGAATACAGGTTCCATACCTCTTATCATTCACCATTTATGTGATTTACATAAATTAGAATGGAAATTTTACCATTGATGCTTTCAAAATAATGTCCATTGTGGATATTGTTAATGATTTTATTATGGAATGTGAGTGTATGAATATATTCTTAGATATGCATCTCAATGAAAGAAAATTAGAGTATCATATTATTATGAATCCTTTTTATTATCTAATATTTAATCGATTTGGGGATGGATGGATATATATTGGATTTTAAGATCCAATATTATAAAGAAAATTCTTATTGAAATGTGATGTTGCCTATGTGAGTGTTGAGTGAAAATTAATTCAGGTTTTTTTTCATGGGAGGCTATATCTTCTTTCATCCCTAAGGGAAGATATTTTAAGATATTTCCATATGATTATGTATTTTTTTGATTATGAATTTATAGATATGTATCATAATTATAAATAATACATTTTATGTATGGGAGTAAATATATTTATGGTTGATATTTTTAGGAGGTGTATCACTAATCATTGGGAAATGGTCTGAATCAGAGTCCAACATGAGAGCTCCAAACATTTCCCATTTTATAATTTAAATCAGATGATATCAACATGGATTTTATGATATTATTTTCATGTCCAAATAATTATAAATATATATTTGGAGATATTATTAACCATTTGACATAAGTGTATAATTTCATACGAATCAATTAGATTTATGTATTTTATGAAATGTGGAAGCACTATATCGAAGATAATATGAGGCTTCTTGGGATAACATGTAATATCCTATTGGTTCATGATGTTTTATCTATATGATTGTTTTTTACTTCATGTGGAATACTTTGGGTACTCAATTGTTTTCTGAGTATAATATATCATCCATAGATTTATAGATATCCTCAATGAACTATTAAAAAACATGACGATATATCAAACAATTTGTCCAATAAATTTGTTTCATGTTGAAATATCATTATAATTTAGATGAGTTTCTATATTAAATTTTCAAATAAGTGTATTTTATGATGGGACCATTTAATGATTTGTGTGCTCAGTTGATATAGTCATTATAATTTTGACTGAAAAATATGAGGGTTGTTTGATTTTGATTTAAGATACCATATAAGTATTGTACCATGCATGAAGGTTTTTAGGTATCTCAGTTATGAATGTACGAACTATGCCCATCCTATGTAGTTTAGTGAAATTATATGGACATAAATTCATATGATTATTTTATTGAGAAGCTACACTATATTATTCATTATAATGATAAGTAGTTGTGTGGGATGTTTTTGGCACTCATTATAGTTTTATAGATGCATGGGTGTGTCCAAGGGGAATACCTGGAATAAAATGGAAAAATATAGTCCTAATTGTAATAATTTTTCATATATCATGATTTATTATACTTATAGTGGATGATAATACCTATTGTGAAGAGTTTAAAGTGACTCAATGTATGAGGTATGACTTTTATCCATTTATAAGTCTTTAATTTCACATTGGATCTAGTTTGTAATTGGAATCAGAAGATTTACATGATGAGAGTGGATGCGAGGAGAAGGTGGTTTTTGAAATTTCATGAATATACTAGTATAGGAGATTATGTACCTGGTTTTTAGGTAATATGTTCCCATAGACCGTTGTAGGGGTATAAATCTACTGGATCAACCACTATGCATCTAGTGGAACTACACTAGGTGGATAGTCTACCACCAAATAACTGTTGAGTTTTGGTCATGTATCTAGTATGGTCCAAAACACTTCCCTTTAGAACATGGGTTTATCAATCATATCATGGCCCTAGAAATAAACCACTAAACTAGAATTTTCTCCATGGTGGGGTATTTTTTATAATTATTTGTGGAGAAATTATTCCCTAAACCATCTTGTTTATAAATCAATTTCATGGAGTGTTTGACCACAATTTGATCTTGTTTTCTAGATCTGATTGGTGGGGTGTATCCTTCCAAAAAATTGATTTAGGAATGTTAGCTTTTCTGAAGACAATAGGGTTTTTTGTAACATTATGGTTGTGTTCATTCTATTTTGTTTCTTTTTCATTAGATTCCTGTATGGTTATGATTTTTATTTTAATAAATGTTCTAATTATATACGGATTATTCATTTCCTCCAAGGTAGGTGTCCACTTACTCCCTTTTGTTTTTGAAATGCCTTTATATATATAATGTTTATAAATATGGTAATCCAATCAATCCTAAATGTTCATGACATAAAATATTTGACTATATATTGAGAAATGTTTTCGAATAAATAATTGTTTAAAAATTATGTTCCAAAATGAAGGTTAAAGTATAAAATTTTGATATACATTACTTAGTAGGTTTTTTATTAATTATAATGGACTAAGAAAAATATTTAATTTATTATTATAATAATGATATGATTAATTTCATTGAGGATAAGGGAAAGAGATTATGTTTAGTTGAGATAAGTGGGACACCGTATGGTAAATTATTATAATTAAACTATTCTGTTCTCTTAAGGAATTTTTTTTTGGTTATTGTGTTTTGGGTATCATTCTATGAGTGTTTTTGTATGAATTTTATGCTATTTAAATGATCATCTTCATGTTTGAAAATTAAATATTCTATTTATGAACTAACATAATTTAATTTGATGATTGTTGTATGTAAGGGTTGAATATGGGTGTGTTTGTAATATCCTAAATTACTGGGTCAGTTATTATAAATGTTATTTCTAAATAATAAATAAAGTATAAAAGGTATAAAATGATTATTATTTAAAAATAAATTACAATGAGACTATAAAATTAAGCCTTTATATGAAAATTATTATTGTAATTGTAAACATTGATTCAAAAAATTGATTTTGTTATTATTAATGTTTTTATATGAATTAAAAATTTCTCAAAAAAAGAACAGTGGAAATAAATGTGTAAAAAATTTATATTATTCGATATATGTAATATGATGGTTTATATTCTTATCATAAAGAAATATTCTATTTGTAAATGCTCCATGATGTAGTATACTTATAGAAAATTTGACTGGGTGGAGATATGTTTGAACCAAGAAGCTTTAAGGAGGGTGATACAAAATGATATTAATATAATGTACTTGAGGGTCATATATATATTTTATTAAAATGAGGGTCTTATAAATACTCATACATTACAAAATAATAACGGCTTGGGGACTTGACCCTGCGTCTGACGCCCCACACCCAAACCCCCATTGCCACCCCAGCCTCCTCTGGCGGGCATGTTATATATATGTAATTACATGGGGATAGATTGAACATGATTGGATTAGATGGGTGAGAGAACCCTGTTAATAGATTCTAATGGGGGCGTTCTTAAAAACATTATATGCTATATAATTTTCTTTCATTCCCTCTAGATATAAAAAATAGATGAAGCTGGTATAGTTTAATTTAGTGTTTTTATGTCCCTATAAATATTTTGATTTGTACAAGAAGGTCAAAAGTATATCATTTAATCTTTACACATATTGGTTATGTTAAGATTATAACCCCTTAATATTCCATGGGTTGAAGTGGTTTTTATAAGAGAAAATATTTACACTTAATGTATATACAATAATCAAATAAATATTAATTACATAAATGATATTTCAATATGTCTAACATTTCCACAATGGTAACGAAGTGGTCCAATGGGAAACACGTAGCTATGTCGATAAATATTTTAATTTCATATGTATTAAACAATCTATTTTCAATATTATTGTCAATTTATGTTGTATTATTCATATTTTTGATATGTGACATATAAAATTGATTTTTTATTCTTTTTTATTAATTATGGGGATGAAGGTTCATTGCATTGATCTTATTGAGTTGATATTTATGCCTCTCTCTATTTAAAATTATAGGGATATTTGGGATTGTTTGATGTGAAAACAATTGGATTGTAAATTAAGTCATAAGAAATATTAACAAACTGTTAACAGTAGTCACTGAACTCTTCTGACTGGGTAGTTCACATATATCCACTTGGGATTTCATCATTGCTACGTGGTCATACAGACGCAAGACATTAAAATATTCAAAAAAAATTCAATAGTGTGTTGGGGAGTGAAATATATTACTATATAACTCCTATATTATTAATTGATATATTTCATTAATGAAATCAATGAGTAAAATTTAGTAATGTTTTCTAATTATTGGAATTAAAAAACCCATGAAATTATGGCAACTAGGTTAAAAAATATCATGATTATGTTATATGTATAAAATGAGAAAATTAAACTATTAATTTTTTTTAAAAAATGGTACTATCCAGAATAAGTTTATTTTTACTAATAATATATATTCAGATGAATATATAATAACAATCAGTACTAATTTTTAATGAAATTAAACCATATTTAAAAAAAGACACACTAAATGTGTTGAAAGATGATATATTCCATTGTATAGAATAATAAATATAATAGTAAGAATAAAAAAAAATTATTATTATTATTATACCTTATTAACTATTGGGTGTTTTATTTGGTTCATGTTCCAGTAAAACTAAGGACATTGATTAAATTACTATTATTATGGAGGTACGTGGGATCATGAGTAGAATTCAGGGGTGATGCTGAGATAATCCCTCATCTAGGTGTGATTGCAGGTAATAACAGATTAAATTAGGAGAATAAAATTTAATTTTTCATATTGTAATACCTTCAATGAATATAAGAAAATGAAATTAATTGTTAGGTAAAGGTGATTAAGGAATGAAAAAAATAAAAAATTGTATAGATCATCCAACCTTAGTTTATGTTAAAGATATTTTGATAACATTAATCATAATGAAAGATAAATTTTCCAATGTCGAGGTAAAACAAGTATTGATTATAAAAAGACATGAGTTATATAATAATTTTCTAATAATGTGTGTTTTCCTACCCAGTGGCTATGATATTACAATACTTAGTTTTATCATTGATAATAAATTTATTGTATTAAACTGTAATGATTAGAAAATGGGTTCTATTGGTACTTGTCTCGATTATATTAATTTTTTATCCGATGATCTGATGATACACACGTGGGGACTCAAATCACTAACCCTTATTCATGTTAATAATCATATTAATTAGTGAATTCATTACTCTATTCCATTACCAATGATCTGTTATGGGTTGATGATTTTATACAGAATTAGGTTTATTTATATCTCAAAATCCTATAGGATATTATATCCATAATTATGTTTCAAGTAATGATAAATAAATAAATTCAAAGATATTGGGTTGGGAATTTGTTTTTTTATAAATTTTGGTTAATATATGTATAACATTGATTAAATAAGTGGTTCTTTCCATATCTAATGATTATATACATATATATATATATCTTAGAGTAGAGTTTGATAGAAAACCTATATGTTTTTAAACTATAAAATTATTGGGTTAAAATCTAGTGAATATCATAGAAATAAAGATTCACATGGAAAATAAGAAATACATGGACATTTAGATAATGTGTACATTAAGAATATCAATATGAAATGTTATTTATTTATATAATATAATATAATAACATTTCATATTTTTACATATAAATAACATATGATTGAGTGAGTATTTTTGAATCGGTTATCATATCATACAATGAATCTATGAAGTGGTCAAAAGAAATCAAAATTTATATTGAAGGACCTCTATATATCTGTAATTTGTGTTTTTTTGGAGTTTTTAATTCCATATTTTTTTTTAAATTATCTTGGTCTTACATATGATTGTTTTCCCTGATAACAATGTAACATTACATTAAATTTACTTTTGGTATATAGATTATTTCTTGTATATGTCCTGTCTCATGAAAAATTATATAAATAGATTATTGATAATTATACTTTATTAATATATTATTATTATTTTATTATTATAGATATTATATAAAATTATAGAATTTGTTTCTTATAAGACCTTTATAAATTTGAGAATACATTTATACTTGAATAACTGCTCTATGTTGGATGTATGTATGTTTATTTGATTTAGAATCTCTTACTAGTTTTTTAATTATTATGGCCTCTTGTTTGATCATATAATATTGTTTTAATGTTCTAGGTTGGTTTGGTTGTTGTCTAAACGAAGGACTGGTTGTATTACACATCTTTTTGTTAGAATATCAATTTTATTCCAAACATGGTGTAAAAGAATGGGTTGATTTTTTTCATTGGTCATTTTTAATTAATTATTTTACATAATTATTTTTATGGTAGTTTATGAAAATTTTAAGGCTCTATCCCACATATTTTTGTTCCAATTTTTCCTTTTTGTTAAATAGATCATATACATTCAACGTCATGATTTGAGTAATTACAACTGATAATGACTATGCTTACTAGTAATATTAGAGAAACTATAATAACTATTTCTATTATTAGTAAAACTATTATAATTAAATTTTCCATTATTTATATTACATATTTTACCAAAAAACAATGAAAATATTATAATAAATAACAAATATAAAAATATTTTTAGGGAATAATAATTTATTAAAACTGTTTTTAAAAATTATTAATAATTTTCATACTAAGAGGCAATGTTCTTTGTTAGGGAGATTCACACTGGTTTATTATGGGTTATACATTAACACCATGGTTATTAAATTAAATTAAATTAAATTAAATTATCACATAAATATTTACATAACAATAAAAATTATGAAGTTTGAGAGTTTGAATATTGATAGCCTCACGTATAAATTCTTCTCATAAAATAAAAATTCCACTCCAAAACAAATTAGAGGTAATAATGATAAATTTTAGGGTTTTCATAACTTTTATAAAATCTTTTGTAAAATTAACTAGTCCAATAAATAAAAACAATACCTATATATAATCTTCTTATAATGAGTTTTATATAAAATTTATTTATCAATAGTAAACAAAATAATAAATCCACACAAAATTAACTAGAATATAAATCATACCATTTCAATAATTTCGAATATGTGCATCATATTGTCTATTTTTTCTAGTATCCTTAGGTTTCATTATTATTATCTAAAAAACGTATATCACTTATAATATTTTCCTAATGGTTTAATATTATTCAGAATTTTATTTAAAATGAGGCTCAACACATTTATCTACATTATATCTCCATCAATAAAAAATAAAATAAAATACTATATGTCAATAAAAATAGAAATTTATTAAAAATAAAAAAAACATAATTCCTACCCTGTTAATTTTAGTTTAAGGAATTAAATTCCTAGACATAAATTAATGAATATAATATATATAATAAAGTATGAACTCCATCCATAACACAGTTTTATTTCACCATGGTTTCATTATATTAGTAATTATTTAAACATTAAAATTACATTTTTTTTTCAAAATTCAATTTTCAAATGATAGATTCTGGGGTGGGTATGAAAAACTCAAAAGTATCTCATAGAAACAAAATTATCAAATATCCGTACCTTTTTTCACCATGAATCCATAATATATATTGATTTCTATACTTCTATTGGAACCCTCTACATCATAATAAATCCATCCGCTCATATCTTTTCCTTCTCATTCTAAGGATGCATATTTTGATGATCACTATGTCAAACTATTTTGTAAACAAAATTTCTAAAATGTTTACTAAAAATTAACATTCCACTAATATAATAATTACCCTTAACCATATAATATTCAGAAAACATTATCTCAATTAATGATCCTTATTCGATACTTAATTAGTTTTTTAGTTTCATAATCCAATATTTTATTATGGTCAAAAATAAAATCTTTCCATATATAAAAAATAATAAATTTTCTCACTACACCATTCTTCATGCTTACCATTACACTTATATGACCATTATATGATCAATATAATTTATAATAAATTTAATTAAAATAATATTTTTTTCAAATTCCATGTAAGGATAATGATATTGATAGATAAAATTCATATGTTTAAAATTTCACCTCTTGTAAGCACTGTATTCATCACTTTTGAAATAATTTATTCCTAAAAAATTTAATTAAAAAAAATTTCAAAAATATATAGTAATTTATTTTTAGATTTCTTATTATCTTATATCAACTATATAAGCAATGTGGTATTATTTTTTAACATTCTAATAATTTTCAAATTATCTAATTTTTCAATTCCTTTAATATAGCATTCATATCTCCATAAACGAGATAAATTTACAATGAGGACTAATTAAATTATTTTTTATTAAAATTCATGAGGTTGTTATCTTTCATATTTATCCAAATAAGAAAAACAATTATAAAATGATTCACTGAGAGAGGTTCAAAATCATTATCTCACAATGTATCATTCTATGGTATGTTCTAAAAAAGAGTCTATTCTGAATATGAACAATTTTACAAATTATAACCGATTACAATTTTTTATAAATAGTGTTATCAACAATCATTATATATTAAAAATTCAATAGTGTTAATTTTATTTATAATAATTAGTGATTTTCTATGGAATGTATAAACCAGTGTGATTATTCGAGTGTTTATTATTTTCATAATTTTTTCATTATTTTTCATTATCTTACCTATCATTCAAAAACATCCTTCATTTTTTATAATATATATTCAAATATATCCCAAAATAAATTGCAAAATATTTAATATTCGTTATGGAATATTATTATACAAAATGAAGTTAACAAGTTTTGTTATTTTAAAATCATAAATTAATATGATAAATTATTAGTATGACCTTTCTAAATGAAACATCATAAGACTATAAAAATATGAGATAATTAATTTCAATGATCTATTAGATTTAAAAAACTATATATTATGACTTTTATATATATTGTGTTTCCCTTTTAAAACTGAAAAAAGGATTTTACATTCTTTTTTCAATATAGGATGTTGTGTCAGGA
Source organism: Viscum album (assembly GCA_963277665.1). Lineage (NCBI taxonomy): Eukaryota > Viridiplantae > Streptophyta > Magnoliopsida > Santalales > Viscaceae > Viscum > Viscum album. The sequence continues at coordinate 749,985,002 of OY728123.1, read as the reverse complement.
CATTTTACTTCGTGAACATACCCATTCAAATTTATAAAAAAAAGAAATATCTTTCTATCAAATTATTATTTCATTAACTATAAGTAGATTTCTTTCATTACTATAATGGAATAAATTAGTATTATCTCTCTCACCGACTATAAAAAATATTCCATCATTCCAGATTTTAATATTGAAAAAAGTTTATAATAAAACTTACATCTAAATTAGAAACATTTTATTGTTGTTTAACACTCAAAATTTTGAGTTTTAGTATGATATAAAATAACAAATAATTTTTCTACAAATTTTGATCATAAATTACGTAGGTATTTGAAAATTGTATTTAAAAGTTTAATAATTTCCAAAATTCGATGATCCCTTATTTTTAGATAATTGATGTTTTTTATTAACTTAATTATCATATGTTAGATGAGATGAAGAAAAATTATCAATTATTCCTAACCTTTTTTTATTTATAAATTTTCAGTGAATCATTTTGAAGGCCTCATGAAATGTGGATCACAATAGAGAGGGGGTGAATTAAGGATTCCATTTTCATTAAATATTTACAAGATCCATTGAATAAAATAAAAACAATCATGAAAAAATTGTAAAATTTTCATTAAAATAATTTATTTGTTCCCAAATGAGTCAGTAAATTAAATGATAAACAAAAGACTAAGTATTATTTGTTTTTTTCAAAACTCTGAAATACAATGACTCATGAGGGGGTGTATTGATTTTTTTTAAATTGTACCATCCAAAATATTTTACATCCATCCTAAATTAAATCGCTCAAATTTTCCTCCATTTAAAAGTAGATTATGCATATAAAAAATTAAAAAATAAATATAGGTCAAAATTTGTCCTCGTAATTGTTGTTTTCTTGAAATAACCCACACTGTACTCCAAAATCACCATTTATAGTTATGATGACTTCATTTTGATTACATTATTATATATTGCATTGATGAGTGAATGTCAGTGACAATAGATGTGTGCATGTTACAAGATCTTTTATCTATCACCTACATTCCTTACCAATAAAAGATATCCATAAAATCATACCCACAACTATAACAAGATAACTGTGGATCAAGAATATCAATCAATATATAATTTTTTTCATAGTTTTATATATGCATAAAAGATATAAACTAAATATTCTTTATATTAACAAGTATGGATCTAATATATAGTTATGATATGTTCCTATACATATATATAATGTTCAATATTATTGGGACATATATTTATACAATTTAGTCACACTGTCAAAATATGAATAACAACACATCTAAAATAATCCTGATGATCACATAACAATTAGTACAAATGTTCAAATAAATTTTCTATATCTTTATGTGTGTCCAAAATTAATAAAATGTGATATTAATAAAATATAATCCTTTATTATTGAGTCCAATACATTCTTAAATATTTTCCATGAAAATGTAAATCTTCATCTATGTTAGAGAGTACCTTAATTTTTTGAAAAATATATCAACAAAATATAAATAAGAATGTTATTAAAATTAGGAAAATATAAATAAAATACAACATAGATTAGTAATATTCTCATAGAATATGGAAATAGAGAAATATCCACGAAAATTTCACAAATTTTGATGTGTAATTATACTGTTATAACATCATCATATATAGAAATAAATTACGCTATGGTATACGGGAGAGTAAAATGATTCCCAAAACGAAAAATAATTACATATGATTATTCATATGAATAAGTATTTCTCTTTACTAGAATATGTAATATATTCCATCTCGATACAAAATATTAAATTTTTATAGAATAAAATCAATTACAAATACATAATATGTCATTATTCATAAAATATATATCAATAGATCATTTTTGAACTATATTCCCATGCATAATAATTTATTTTACTCATATGAAATTCCTTAATTTTTTAAATAATAATATGTAAGAATAAAATTCAATATATTATTATAATATATTTAATATTATGAGAATTGTTTTTATCAAATATACATTATAGAATAATAAATTCCTTAACACATGGTTTCTTGTGGGGAGTTCCTCTAATAAATTATGCGAACAAAAATCATTTTATAGGTTAATTGACAACGTGGGTAGGAAGTAATAAATCCAATAATATGTCTTTTAGTAAAATATATTATATTATTAGAATCATACTGACCTTGGTTATAACAAAGAAGTGTTATCTCATTCAATGGTACTACATATAATCTAATATTTAGGTCATGTATGTTAACTCCATGGATGGTCAAGGAAGTGTGAGAAGATGGGGACAATTAAAATTCGGCAATTAAATTCCATAAAATTCAACATGGAACCTCAACACCATCCATTTATTCTATAATCGAATAATTATAGGTGGGGGATCATTTATATTAGTTTCATATATGTTAGAATTCTCTTAAATTTTTTACTATGGAGAGGAATTTATTAACATAGTAAAAATGGGGGGATTTATACTGGTAGGTCTATTTGAAAGTCAAGTGGTATCCCCTAGGATGTCCTTGAATCTAATTCGACACCTGTTATCATGTTAATTCACAAAATACCAATATCACATTGTTCTATTATTTATCACCTTTGTGAAAGATAAAGAATGGTTAACCAATAAACATCAATCCTTCATACACTGTATGAGGGGAATTGGGCAGTGGATTTTCTTATACCTATTTAGGATCACCACATTAATCTCAACAAATTCACTTCTCATTGTTCCCAACCCCATATTATTTTATGGTAGTTCTATAGGATGACTCTATCCTCCATTAATTATTGTAATCTTAATTCATGACAATGGAATCAATATGTGATATTTTAAATAGTTACTTTTAGTCAGATATAAACATAATTCCAAAAATTCAACATAATTTATATAATTGAATAAATAGATATATATCAAAATGAAATATAATATTATAAATTTCACTCTATATATTAGTGTATCCTATATATACTTAACATTGTGTTGTTTGAAAATATTCTTAAATAAATACATGAAAACATATAGAATATTAAAAAACTAATAAATGAATAAATAAATAACATTAAATTCAATCAATATAATATTGTTAGTAGAAAAACAAGGATATTGTTTATCATCATAACATTGTGATTCTATGGAATATATGTACAATGAGAATATCCCAAAAGCTCACCCTTTTGATTGTCACATAAACATTAAATTTTATAATAACAAATTTCAATGATTATGCATGAAATTATTAATTGAGTATGAAAAATAAACCCTTAATGTTATTATTATATTAATTTTTATTAAATCATAAGGGAATAATATAATATAAATTTACATAATACATGTCATATATATTAAGAAGTTATATTCATTCTAAGAGGTAGTAGAATTGAAAAATAATTAACCATTTCTTATTTTTATCAATGATATATTAGTAATATAGTCAACTGACACATATATAATGAAATAAAGAGATTTTAAATTGAATGATAGAAATAATTAGTAATATTAGTGATAATTTATATGGACAATATGGTTTAGGGAATGCTAGATTTTTTTCCTTCCTTCTTCAAAAAGGCATGCAAGATTGAGTGAAAGTTTTACAATCTAATAATGAAGAACTGTATTTTATCCCTAAAACTCCACTGACTTGAAGATTATCTATTTGTATTCTAATTTCATTCAATATTTCTTATCAATTTTTAAATAATTTCTGATGATTATCAATAATATACTTACCCTATCAAAAATTGTATTTAAAATGACTGGTTTATATAGGATTACATCATGATGTTTGTTTAAATGTAAACAAATTCATTAAATGTATGTCACTATAACTAACATTAGGTATTTTATGTATTTTAATATATTATTTTAACTTTTGATCATTCTATTTGAAAACTAAATATTATTGAGGTACAGAAACTTTTATTTCAATTCAAAATGATAAAACCTTGAACCTGTGATATGCATTTATAATCGGGAAACTAAGGAGGACCCAAGAAATATCATCTTTAGTAAGTAAAAGATCTTATATATATGGTTCATAATGATTTTTTACACCTAGAAATGTAGTTGATTTCTCATGGATGAATCAAATATATGTGATTTTGAATAAGGTGTTGTGACTTATATGTTTCAAGTTCTTTTTCAATTCTAGGAAAACTAATATTTTCTATGACAATGTTTTTTATATAATTATATTGAATTCCATATTTGGTTTTTTCATGTATTTATAAATTTGTTCCATAAAATGGGAATAAGTGTACATTTATATCTATAGAGTTACTTACAAAAATTTATTTACCACCTAATGTAAATCATTAGTTTAATCAACTAGCAGTTAGATATGATTTTATTGATCATATATCAACCATATTCTATATTTATAGACCTATAGACATTAAGAATGACATTTATTATTTATTTGGAATTAGATGAAATGTACATTTTAAATTTATTTAAACTCTTATAGCCTAAATGGATAGAGTATTTTGAATAGTTTTCTATTATGATGTGTATTTTTTTATATTTTATATTAAATGAAATGAAACTATATATGATTAGAAATATTTTGAAATATCTGTTCAATTTTAGTTAAATTAGTAAGAAGTTAAACTTATATCATTACTAAATATTATTAACTCCATTTCAAAAGAGTGATATAGAATTGGATGATTCATATGGGTTTAAATTTAATTAATTTTTTTTACTATAGCTAGTGATGTGACAATAATTTGGGTGACTATCCTTGGTAAGTAAATATCCATCCATACAAAATATTTTTACTATTTCATGTAAATGTATATTAAGACTCTATCTCCCCTTTGAGAAACTTTATGAAAATATATGTCCCAATAATTTTTCTAATCTATAGTAATTAAAATTAAAAAATCACATTAATATAATAATATAATGATTTTAATAAAATTATTATAGGACCAGTGATATGATTCACTCAGACATATTTTAGTGATAATCATTTTTTATGAATAAAAATATATCCTCAACTACATATCATCACCATAAAGCATTTTTGTGTCATTATTCATCAAACTAATATTACAACTTGATGTTTTTTTAAAAACCATAAAATATTAAAATAACGTAATTTTAGAAAAATTATGGACTTTAAACAATTAAAAAAAATGAAAACACAAGTTATAACTATTTTATATTAACTAAAAATAACATGTAATTCAATTTCATCTCAATCTATCATTACCAAATTTTTTTTGGACTACTTCACCGACTATAGAAATAAAATTAAAATGAAATAAAAAATAGATATGATAAAAGGATATATTATTAACCTATTAATTAACTCAATAGATATTAATTTCATTTCTATGTTTGAAGAAAATGTCCTACACAATTATTTGGTTTTTTTGTCATACCATTTTTACTTTTGAATAATATTATATTTATCCTTGAAATTTATAATACATGTCAAATTATGCTTGGTATATATGATTTTGAATGATATAAATTTAATTATCTTTAATATTAAGTGCAATCATAATTTTTTTAGACAGAGCAGTAAATAAAATGAAATAATTTTTAAAAATGGTTTTCATAAATACTATCTAAAAAGTATTTTTCGGAAAAATATTTATTATTTGCATCTATTTTTGTAGGCTATTGAATCTATTTAGACATTAAGAAAAAAAATTTACTTTCTTTTATCATAATTTTATATTAATCAACCATTTTAATCCTTATAAGTGCCATATTTTTCCTTTTTATTAAAATATTCAAAATATATATTGAAAACACCATATAAATTTTCTAATAGTTATTTGGATTATTCTAAACATGATATAATGGATAATATATTTTCAATAAAAATATAGTTAAATATTTATAATGGATTAGTAGATATCATTGGAACATGTAGAAAAAAAATAAAATAATTAAAAGACAATATAGTAAATAAATGATATATTCAATATTTCTGAAATTTCATAAATATTCATTAACATTGAAGTGGCTTTATAACAAAAATTAATATCCATTTTCAAAAACATTATATATATAATAGTATCCTAAATATCCCCCTTATGTGTGTTAGAAAAATAACATATATGGTATTTGATTTCTCCGCCTAAATAATAACTCCCATATCTCAAACTAAAGCTCTTACTCAATGATAATTTCATAAATTATATCTTTCCATAATAAAAAAACCCCTATACATGAAATCCAATGAATAAGATGTATAATTTATATACCCCTGTTATAAGACAATCCAAAATTAGTATAGGTAATCACATGAAAACACATACATTATTCTCATAATAATGAATGTGGATCACCAAACATTAATTATGAATCTTGAATCTCTTCTCTTAGAAAAGGATTTTATAAACATGCCTCAACTATAAATGAATTGGAAGGTAATCCAAATTTATTTATATTTTTTTACTGTATCCTAAATTAGATGATACATAATAATGATGTGATTTGAACATAAAAAATACCCAAAATTTATAGATTAATTGAATTCTCATTGATTATCACACCTTATAATGAGAGGTATCTTCACATAATATTCAAAACCCCATATTTGTTTTTATATACATAGAGAAATTACAATCACCCCACCACGTCTATTCCCCTAGGCCATATCACTAATGGAATAAGGTTCCCCCGAGTCACAAAAGAAATAATGTGGCACTGGTGGTTTAAGAAATACTAGTTTGGGATAGATTAAAAATTTATAAAAATTAATTAATAGAAAAATATGCAAAAATAAAAAATGGGTTAAACAACATATAAGATAAATATAAAATATATATAAATGATAATAATTAAAATAAATCTTGTACATCATTGGATAGGTTTAAAAAAAATTATTTTATTTATAACACTAATATGAAAATTAATTGAACTAACACTAACCATATATAGAAAAAACGTATCATCAAAGGAATTAATAATATTTTTGTGTAACTAAAGACCAAATCAATAAAATTAATTTCTATTCAATTAAACATGATTTTGTTAGAATAATATAATTAGTATTGAATCACCATAATTATAACATATATATAACACACTCAAGTGTGTGCATTAGATTAATATAATGATATATATAAAAATATATCAAATTTTCAATACAAAAAATTATAAAGGAAAGCATATCTATAAAAAATGAGGTACTAGAAAACTCAAAATTTATTGTATATAAAAACTTAATACCTAAACATGGTTTATACAAGAAAAACAGACTTCATACATAGTATATAAGATATGGGATAGATGAGTTGGAAAACCATTTCCACTATCCAATTTAATAAAATATATGAATACATATATATGCACCCACATAAATATATGGATGTTTATTTTACCAATTTAGGGTATTAGATATTTTTACCTTGTGAAAATGGAATAATATGTCAAATATTATAGAAATGACAAATCCAATAACCTAGATTCTATGTCTACCATATTTTATTGGTATACGAAACAATGTATCTCATACTAAAGGACCAATTAGATTATTAGTTTTAAAAAATTAGAAATATCCATGACTCCAAATTTACATTTTAAATATAAAACAAAAATCATAAAAACATTCTTACACCCTTGATATTATTCTTAATATCCATCTTTAAATCTTGTTGAAAGGGTAAAACCCAATGGGTGAGAATATATGATCATTAAGAATAATATAAAATATAATCTATCTTGAGTAAATAAGGAATATTCAATATGAAAATGTGAATTACTAAAAAAAATTCCATTTAATAAACAAACTATGAAAATATTCATCAATAGATAATATCAATTTAGTAATATTATGGATATTAACAACTAAATTCACAATGAATGAAATGATTAATATTAGGAATCATGATATAAGAAAAAATTATATATATACCCTAAAGTATTTTTTCTAATAAACTTTAATCATTTAGTAGGTATACATAAGAAACCCATTTCATTTGGACAACTAATTTGAGTCATGAGACCTGTTGATTCCATAAGGGGCTATCTATAAATGGTTTGGAATTGTAACTACATATACATTGTATTTATCATATATTTAATTATCAATTACATTGATAAACATTATTTCTTATAGAAAATATCATTATTGATGGAAGAATATAGATTTATCTCGGTTTTCCCCAGTCAATCAAATAAATTTCATAGTAAAACAACATATGTAGAAATGATATATGGTATAAGAAATAAGGATATATGTGATACATTTTGAAGAGAAATGTAATATCCAATTAATAATGATCACAATAAAGTGAATGTTTTCAGATAACATTAATGTATTAAAAATTAAAAAGAGAACAAATACGAATTTTGAATCATTATAAATAATGGTTTTGTAATAAATATCTATATTATGTATAATAAATGAAAATTGAAAAGGAAAATTAAAATATTATTTACTAAAAAAGTTTTCTATAAAAAAGTATTGAAAAAATTTAGAAGAAGATAAATATTGATTAAATGTTATGATAGAGTGGGAATCTGTTAATGACCTATACATTGAAAACATTTATTCAGACTTTTTAAATGAAACAAAAAAGTGTCACTTTTTGAAAATGATAGAAATATTCCATTAAATTATTTTCAAAATTTAAGGATAATTTAAAATTTACATAATAATGAATTTTAGTAAATAAAAACTAATCTACTAAAATAATGTTAAAAAATATGGACATGGATGAAAAATATACTCATTCAAAAATAAAATAGATTGGTTTCTATTTTAAATATTTTTTTCATAATTCAAGTGCCAAAGAGAGGAAAATATAGAATAAAATATTGATACTCCATAAAATATTAAACATAAATTCAAAAATTATTCACCAAGAATATATATATATATATATTAATGTTAAATACCTTTGAGTGGGTGTATAAACATCGGATACAAGAATAGTTCCATGGAACCAATTATGTCTCAATGGAGTGTAAATTCAGATGAATTCCATTTCAATGATCTTAACATTGATGTGATAACTAATCTATGAAATGATTATGTTTAAAAAATATAAATCCTAAAAAATTTGTAAATAAAACATAATATAGTCATAGTTAATTCCATACATAATCATGGCATAACATTGGGAGTGAAGTAGAGGTATAACCTAGTGAATAGAAAATTATTTAAGAAAACCTTACTGGTAGTTCTACTTTTCTAAGAGGTTATCTAAAACCCTAATTAATATAACCATAATCAAATCAATAATATCATAAATAATCCATTTATATCATTTTATCACCCCTTTGTTAACAGTAATTTAATATTTTCATTATTTCATGTTTTAACTGCTTTTTTTCCATGCATCTTTTAATTTTATAGGCCCAACACATGAAGGTTTATCATGGTTCCATTCATGAAATTAAAATAATATATATTCAATATATATATATATATATTTATAATCATATATATATGGGAGATATAGAAAATAGAATTATGTCATTCATGATAATAATATGTCCTACGTACATATAAACGCTGTTTTCACTTTTAAATGAATAGAAAGAACGAAATGTAATTAATAATTGTCATTTAAAAGAATATTTTTACACCATATATATTATTTATATTTATTATGTATATCCTTATTTCCATCCATGTAAAATCAATATAAAAACCGGACCACATCACTTCCTGGAGGTGGAAATTTACATTTAAGAACGTGGAACATTATCATTTTGTAACAGATTAAAAGGTAAGATGGTAGATATGATATTATAATAAAAAAATAATTTTAAAAATATAAAATATATTTTTTATCTTCGTTTTTAAAACCATCCAAGTAAAGCGGTGATGAAAAAAATTAGACCACTACTTGGAGATGGTAAGCCACACATACACATGAGTAATTTTTTCTCTTTTCATAGGATAAAAAAGATATAGAAAATGGTTGTAACATAATCATAATAAAATATTAATATACTAATGATACTAAATTTTTTATTTTAGGATTGGTAAAACACATTAAGAGGATGTATAATAAGAAATATTATTTAAAGATTCGATAAAGTTGATTACCACTTATTTAGTAGAATTCCAATAAATCTAATATTATGAGACTTAGGTTTGGTATTTTTAGAAGAAAAACACTATTATTACATGAATAAGTATGTTTAGATGACAATTTTTATAGGTTTGGGTTGATTTAGGTAACTCAATGTAATAAAAATAAAAGAGTTAAAGGGTGGCCTTTATATGTGTGGGGAGAAGTATTATTAAAATTTGTAAAGAATTAAAATAAAATAAATGATTTTTCTAATAAATATGGATAAAAATTGATATAAGTATAAGACAATATGAGGATATTTTGAAATAACCATATCCAATAAAATTTGATTTTTTTATTTTGTCATAATTATAATATAGTTTTAACCCCAGCTAACCCTTTTAAAAATTATTTCAATATTAATGATTTCTAGAGTTTATGGATGTGTAATACTAACATGAAAAGAAAAAATACACATAAATTTACTATTGCTGATGTTTTCATCCATATACCATTCATTTTAATGATGAAAATATTTTTACATTTTTCAATAATTTAAAAAATTATTATTTTAATAAAATATCAATAATATAATTTTTTACATAAATAATTTAATTTCACTTTTAATACATTAATAAAATCATGGAATTATAATATATTCATTTAAAAATACATAAAATGCTATTTTTATCTGTAAAATTAGTGTAACACTATAATATAACCTAATTATATTACATTTAATAATTTTAAAACAATTTATTATATTTTTATATTAATTGAATAAATACTATATCGGTGTTATGTTAGAATTTACGTTTATTATTCAATCACAAAAAAGTAAGAATAAATTAACACGGTATAAATAATTATTATATAATTAAAATTAACATTAAAAATTTAGCATTACCAAATTTGTATCTTTATGTAAACGTATTAATGCTATTAAAGTGAAGAGTGTGAAATTTTGATTTTACCACATTCATAAAGTAGAAATTAGTGTCATTATCAAAAAAAGGCACAATGTTGAATATTTTTGAGAATTGGGATTAAATTATGAACTCAATACATCCAATAGGATAAATAAAAGTGTTAAATGAATTCTAATGCCTTATCACATTAGTTTGTATCCATAATTACACAATTTACCATTTAATGAGGTGATAAATGTTTTCCATTGTATTAATCATAATGAAAAAAATAAAAGGGGTTTATTTACCTAATTTTATCCAACAAATTCCAAAATACGAATAAATTTTATCAAATTATATTCATATATGTTTTAGAAATTAATTTAAATATAAAGAAATAAAAGTTGATTAAAAATAGTTTTCAAGAAAAATGGGTTTTAAGACTAAAAATAAAGATATATATATAAGTTATATTAAATGATACTACTAATATATATGAAATTGATATTATATCATTTTAATACCAAATAAGAAAATATAACAGAGCATTTAATATTATTTTAATAAATGAATATAAATGATTGTTTTATAAATATAGATATTTACAGTATTAACTGAAAAGTAAATCCTTTTAGAAAAATAACAATACATAAAAATAAGTTCATATTGAAATGGTAAATAAAAAATGATATAATTATCACCTAATATTATTTTAATATGTTGTCAAAACATGTTTAAAAATGATGTTGTGTACAAAAAACAATCAATAAAATTTATTTAAAGATAAATATATTATAAAATCTCATGTTGTTGCATTATATCCCCATAATAAGAATTTCACCCTTGTATTTACTTAATTATAATCCAAAAAACTATGGATAATTTTTCCTCATAACAACCTTAATTTCCAATTTAACTTTCCCAAATTTATTGGTCTTAAAAAAAATCTAACCAGATGGGTGGTATTTTTTGTTATCACTATATCTCTGTGATCCATAATTTCTAATAGTTGTAACTAATGAGAGATATTTTTCTGCTATGGTATGACATCGATGTTAAATTCATGTGAAGGATTACATTTGTACTACCTCAGGAGGGATACATAAAAAATATTGTGATGTTGAGAGAGATATGGTGGATGATCTAAATGATAAAAAACCATCCATACATGATCATGAATTTTGAAGGGATAAATATATACATGTCTCAACATTGTCTTTTTTTAAAATAATAAATCCTTCATATAATGAGATATTCATATAAATACCATGTAATTGTATGTGATTTATAGAAATCTTAAACAATTTTAAATATAAAATTTTATGGGATGTGAGCTTCCCTCGTGTGTTGATAAATAGATCTCACCCACTATATCATTTCATTAGATAGATCCTGTTGTAATATTTTTATTTATCTAAATTCATCCCAACACATTAGAGTTATACAATAAATTGATTTATAGTTATCCTTATAAATGATCAATTGAAATCTATTGACTAAAACAAAAATTTATTAGTTTCAAAATCACTTTTAATGAAAAAGTTATAAACCTCACAAGTCCATACTAGGAAAACATCAGGCAAGTAGAGAGGTTTCCAAGTATATCACCACATATTTATTTAAGAAATTAAATAAATAATGGTCTTTTATAAAATGTTCTTGACCTTACCTCTACTGAATCCATAATTAAGTACTCAGTCATGGGAACTATTAAAATTCTCACTTTAATAAACCTCTGGTTCAACTCCTTGTGTAAGTTGAGCTACACAATTTCACTAGTACCATCTTCCTAGTCTATCCCCTTAGGGAGAGAGGTGGGAAATTAGAGATATTTTAGTTAATTTTACATAAATATGGTTGCACATAATTTCTAGAAACAAATTTCAATGAAGTAAAACTGCCACCCTAAACTAAAGGATCTTGAAGAGTTTCCATTTCAAGACCCGATGAAGAGTGGTCAAACTATGATCGCAAACCCCCGCAACTCCCCTCGTTTTTTAATTTTTTCCTGGGTGAATTATTGATGCTAATTCCTTCCCTACCATTCTAGAATAGGGGAAATAATAATAATGAAACTGATCCGCCCCCAAAATGAATAACACTCTGAAAAATATTCTCTATATTTTATGCCTCCTTACTAGTGAATCTACTTAGTAGGATCTCATTTTATTTGTCACCATGAATAACCACAGATGAGCCTTTGGTGGTTGACCTATATTCATAGTACTGAGAGTATTATAATAGTCTCTTCAGGGTCGATATTTATTATCCATAACAAATGTCAGTTCATCACCATCAGAAATAGGATGTTTACCTTCATTTGAAGAAAAATAGTTTCCTTATGTATTGGTAGTCTCAGATGATTTAAAAATCGACGTATGGAGTCCTAGGGAAAATAAAATTTTCCCCTATATGAAATATATTATGTTCCTTGCATGAAGAATCTTGAAAATAGATGGGAGAAACTCCAATATCTGGGCCATTTTATTTTCTATCTTGCAGCATCAACTGAATCCCAAAGACCAGCAATTTGAATCAAAGAATCACATTTACCTTTCTCAGATCCATAAGAACTCACATACAATAGAAGCTCACAAGAAGGCACACCAACCCAATTCTCCATGGAACCACCAATTTCATGTTCCACACGACCCCTATTACCTCTCTGATTCCAAACACCAATGTACTGCACATGAGATTTTAGGAACCATGACATATTGGGAAGTCCATTGTTAGAAGCCAGCTAAACACGATGATGACAAAGAGAGAAATAAGCATAGATATTCTAATAGAAGAAAAACTGAAAGAATAATTATGAACCATTAATAATCCAAATAACATTAGGTAGCTCTATAAATATATCATATTCTATAAAAATGATAGAAATAATGTTTCTGGAAAGAGACATGGTAGTAGAGTCGAACCCGATCAGTTTTATAATAAACTGTTCAATAGATGAAAGGGATTCTTAGAAAAACAAATAATGGGGTAATCATGAAAAGCTGACACAAATTATAAGGACTAGATACTCAAAGCCAACAAGAAAGAGTAGAGACTATTTGGGGATCACCATTCTATGACCTGTAATCCACCATGATTCAAGATGAAACCATCAATAATATTCATCGACAACATTGAGTTGAAGTGTAACCTAGAAATGACCAAAGAGACTACTTTTAACCCTAGAAAAGATAATAAAAACCATCTTTTTTATGGTCATAGATATATAAGGGTGATTCCCCTAATAGGACCCTACTTGCATATGATTAATGTATCCAGAAAAGATCTTATCATCTTCATATAAAAATGGAATTACCGAAGCTCCTTTGAAACGAATGGGGGATTTTAAAGTAGCATAGATGAACGTGCATATGGAAGTCTATGTGTGTGGTTCAATCCTTATCAACACCTATTTTAATCAGAAATAGATCCTTCAGTGGGGTCTTCATGGGGTGGATCTTGATCTGGTGGCTCTCTATCGAAAGGGAAGAACTCCCTCATTCACTCACATGATTGGACATTCGATTAAATGTTATTGTTGTAAGAACATTATACCAAAGGAAAGTGTTAATCCCACCCACCAAAGAAATTTGTAGATAATGATCAAAATATAACTCATAGAGTTATAATTATACTATTTGTTATACCATATTTATTAGGATGATATGTAAAACTAATACTCAACTATATATCAAGATTCTACTGAAGGATCCTCCATACTTTGTAGGTAAAACATTAATTTTGATGAAATGTGATTGATAGAGGTACTCCATGAAATAATAAATCATACATAATGTATATTTGATTAATATGATTAAGAGATAAACCTTCTCTAATAATGATAAAATGTACTGATTTCATAAGTTGATTAACTAAAACCCAAATAGTATTAATCCCTTCATATATTTTTAGATGTCTGATGAAACAATTTGTGGAATTTTTCCCCCATTACATTCTAGTTTTGATAATGGTTGTATCATCCCCTTGTAATTCTATCTCTCAATCATAAATTAATAATACTGTAGGAATTGGAAAACATACAAAATAATATCCCTTTTCTTTTTAACCAATTAGTAATGCTCTTCCAGATCTCTATACATATTTAACTTCCCTAATGTATATAGAGTGATGAATTATGGGAAAGAACCCACTTTTTATCTTGAAATAAAATAACTATTTATATGTGGGTAGTGGGAGACCCATTACATATCCCGTATCCCCAAGACCAAGAATCCCATGAAGATGGATCGATGTAAGATCTCGAACCATGTAACATACACCAGTGCCCCTAGCCACTCAGTTACATGAACACTTGCATGACTCCCTATATGTCAAAGGTTCCAAACTAGAAACGAGAGTCTAATATCGACCATGAGGAGAATATAACCACTATATCAATGTATAAAAATGGAAAATAAAACATAATAACAAAATGATATAACCAATAACAATACCAAAACAGTATCACATGATAACCCAAACATGAAATACAATATTCCAAATAGAAAAATAAATATTCCATGGAAAATATGTGTGTATTTTCAGTATGAAAATCACAAAATAAATAAAGACATTGAATACTTCTCCAAGTGTTTCCTGACACAATGTTTGGTTCCCTAATCCTTGATCCATCCAAATTATCCCTCTAATATATGACCCTTTCCCTTAACCTGATTTGAAAACATGAAATCTATTTGGATATGGATCTGAAAACCCAAGTAGGGTGTGAGTACAACTCATTAGGCACCCACCAATGACTTGTAAAACAACAACCAGTCAAAACTTTTGTATACATTCGTATAAAAAATAAATAATAGCAATAAATTAAATAATTTAAATTTATTCAATTAATATTTATTTAACCACATAAACCCCTTGTTTCTTAAGGACACCTAAACTCACAATACCAACATCAGATCATGTTACTTTTTAAACTATTCCCAACAAATATCATATTTCTAAATGTCATTTTTACCATTTCCAATCTCAATTGAAACATGAATTCCATTGTAACCCGTCATCATTTCAATCCACATATAAATTATATTATTACTATTCATCATTTCAATTCACATATAAAATTCATTGATAACATTCATCATATCAATTAAGAATTAATTTCCAATCATACCATTGAACATTTCAATTGACATATTAATTATATTGTTACCATTCGTAATTGGAATTCACATATGAATTTCATTATTACCATTCACCATATCCATTGAAATGTAAATTCCGTTTTTACCATTCATCATTTCAATTCACATATGTATTTTATAGATATCGTTCACCACTTCAATTCACATATATCACAGTATCATTTTATCAATTCACTAATTAGTTAATCAAATGTAACAATTGCATATTCACTTCAATCCAATTATTAATTAAGTAATTAATTAAACAAATCAATTACATCATTTATTTTCAAAAATAATTAATCCAATTCAATATCTCAATATCCACACCCTTAATCGAAAAATATGTTATTAAAATTAAAAAAACTTCGTATCACCATAATTAATTAAAAAATATATTTTTACAATTTAATATCTTAATATACCTATATTTAAGCAAATAATTAATTATTCTAATTTAATATATCAACATCCCAAATATCAATTGAATAAATAATTATTCACATTCAATATCTCGATATCCTAATAAATAATTCTACAATTAATTATTCTAATTTAATATCTCAATATACCCATAATTAATTAAATAATTAATTATTCAAATTAAACAATCCAAATATCCTCAATTTCACAATCCCTTAACTAATTAATCCACCAAATCACTTAATGTTCATATGTAACCCAACTTATAATCATCCAATTAAATTCTATATTTACATTCATATTATTGAAATGAAAAACTTTCAATTTGAATATTAGAACACCAACCTTTAGTTTGCTGTTGAACAATCACTAATGAATAGACCCAATTTGAAATAGTATAACCAATTTAGGATGAAGAACATGATATAGATCTGAATCCTTGATAAATGCTCAAATAAAGCATGATATATAAAATATATATATATATATATAAAACAAAAAATGGATAGAAAGCCTTATTTTATCTGGGAAGAAGAGAAGGAGAGAGATAGTGAGAGATCTAATTGGGAATAAACACATACTCGGGGAGGCACATATCATCAAATTGTCGTTCAATTCACCATGTAAAGATGTTAGGAGGGATTGGAATCCATCCAAGAGTCTCAAAAAAGAATTGAAAATGGCATGATATAATTTAGGGTTGATTAGGGTGGGCATCAACTATTGTGTAATTTTAAATCTAATTTTAAGGATAAGTAAAAACCTGTGCACTGTTTACTAGGTTGGGGATCAAGATTTTCCAAACCGTGCACCTTAACAGTGCACATATTCTTTCGGGGTTGGTACATAGTTTTCAAAATCATTCACCAGCAATGCAATCCATCTTTTCATGGAGTTTCATGGTTATCTGGTGAAGGACAAACGGTTTGGGAAAATAGATTTCCATCCCTGAACATTCACTCTTGCTTCCAAATTATTCACTTTTTCATCCAAAACACCCTAGATTCAACCCAAAAAAATTACTCAAACGAAGGATAATGTGAAAATATAAAAACCCCATGAAATCCCTATTGGTCAGGATATTGCACCCAAATGTCTTAAGTTGTTTTATTTTTGCATCATCATTCCTACTACACCAGGATAACATCATGTCTATGTCATTCCCTAACTATATCATAAATCTTATGTTGTACTTACTAGAATTTTAACCCTATTAATTATTATAGAGGATTATGCGGCTTACCACATAGGTGCCACCCCATTCTTGAGAATGATGAATTACGTGCTAAATCCAATAGATCCATATTTGAATCTTACATTTATAGAACACATCCTTAGTTTCTAAACATAATAATTCCATCATGATAACTAGTAATTAAAGGAACATTCATCACATTATTTTTTAATTCCCCATATTTCGTATATGTCTTATGAATCATACCATTGATTGATGGTTGTATATTCAAATGAGAAAGATAATATATGTCCTCTTTTTCATGATTTCCAAATCCAATGTTGGTAAATATATTAATAGTATATATATATTTAAAAATAGATTTTATAAAAACTCACATGGTCTTTATAGCTCGTGGAATTACTGATCTTATTTTCCTTACCAAGGTGATAATGAATTAAGAAGCCATAATATTTGATTAACTCCAACCATCATCTTTGGAACATATTCAACTCTTTTTATATAAATAGATAATTTCAGATTTAATGATTAGTATATATATCACACCTTTCACCATACATATAGTTTCTTCATATATTTTGCACAAAAATTACCATTTATATCTCCAAATTGTGAGTCAGGTAATTATTTTTGAGAATATTCAACAGATAGGAAGAACATGCTATCACCAAATCATTCTCAATGAGGATGCATCCTAGCCATATCTTTGATACATCACTATATATCAAAAAACCCTCTCCACCACATGGGAGTATAAGAAAACACATGCTGACTGAACATCTCTTTAATTACAAGAAATTATCCTCACATTGAATAGTACATAATAATAATACTTCCTTTTATGTTTATGTAGAGTCCTGAAGCTTGAAGTACATGGAAATTACATTACTTTTTCCGAATACTTAGTACGTAACAAAAACAGACACCAAAGGACTGTAATAGTTTAGTGTCTTTGGAAACTTGGAATGTAATATACTAATTGTAGTAAAGGATATTCAACTTCTCCCATAAAGATCTTCCCCTTTTGTTTTCATACCTAAAAACTTTATTTATATCCTGGGGAAAAGAAAACATAAAAAGGGTGAGATCAAATGCTCAGTAAGGGCAAACATAGTGAACATAAAACAATCCATAAACATTTGAAAGTAAAAACTTGAACATGAAATTTAAACATCAAAATATGGAGCAAAGACATAAATCATGGAAGTAAGTAAGGCATATATCATAATGGAACATCATTCATGATCAAATATAATTGGAATAAAACATGTAATTGTGTCAACCATTCAGCACATGTTATGATTTCCATAGTATCCAAGGCATTGTTGCCAAGACCATCTTAGTGGACAAAGTCCCTTTCTGAATCGCGTTCACTCCTCGTTTCAGTCCTGTAACACTGAACTAGATTAACTTACCATTCCAGCCATGTCTATCTCATTAGATATAAATCTTTACCCAATGCATTGGAGGGAGATATAGGTCCCACCAATCTCATAATGAAATCATTCTTACTTGTGCCATAAAATAAACATATATCATTCATAATAACCCAATAAATAAAATGGGTTTCATAAACATCATCCCATCATCACATAATCCATATAAAACAAATGGATATCATTTTATCATACGAAAAGTGAAACCATGTAAATCATAGAGACATGATACTTGAAACATACACATATGAAATAATGTCATCTTAGATGAAAAATGGTTTTGATAGAACACTTGAAATGAATTCTTGAGGAAAATATCCATTCTTCTTAAAAATCATTTTCTTTTCAAAAAATGTAATGAAATTTTAAAAGAAAAGGATTTTTTTGAAAATAGTCATGAAATCCTTTGGAGTAAGCTTCATGAAAATTTGGATTTATAAAAACGTAAAAATCCTTTCATGCCGTATAAGTTAAAAAAACATTCTTCTCGTACTTTTGCCGGAAAAGTCAAAAAGTACCTCGTAAAAGAAAGATTTCTTACATACTATGTAGTAAAAGTCAAAATGGGTAAAAAGGACATTAAAAATACATAAAAACAATTTTATAAAACATGGACTTGGATGATAACAATAACCCAAACAAATACTTATGAATAAACAATCTCGGATAAGAACGAGATTGGAAAGGTTATCCCTTACCTTATGTCCGATATGCTTCGTATGTATCCGAAACTCCTGTATAATGATTTAAATAATGTCATTTAATTTTTAAAGAATCATATTCATTGTTATGATATCATATATGGTTCAGTTTTGACTTTATATTACCCGTTCTTTTGTAAATTCCATGTTAAAGAGCGTTTTGGGTAAAATCGTTTCATTTGTCGTCCGTGTTTTGACTTGTAATTATTCATAGGATTAAATAGGTCATGATTTCTTAATTTCAGAATATAAAACATGATTTATATATAATATATAATTATAATATACATATATATAATAGATCAATAAATGGAAATAAATACACCATTCATGGAGACGGTAGGCCGTACGTACTCATGAACGCTGTTTTCGTTTCCTTATTTAATTTAATATAATTAAGTATATGAAATACATATATATATATACATAAATCCAGTAGAATTATTATGTCATATATTTCATGATTAATTATTATATATACTTTATAATCATTCTTGAATTGTTAACATGGAAAATGAATCTCATTGCGTTGTGGAGACGGTAATCCGTACGTACGCCCAAGCGATGATATCGTTCCCATATTTATTGAATAAAATTGGAGTGAATGATCTAATATAATAGAATCAGTATGATTTTATAAAAATAATATTTATTTATTCTTTACACCATTATACCCATCCAAGTAAAGAGGTGGTGGAAAAAACATATTACACCACAAAGTGGAGAAGGTATTCCGTACGTACGCACGCGTGATGATTTTGTTTTCCTTAGGATGGATAGAAGGTGAAATGGGGTTGTTTCATATTTATAATAACATATAAGTATATTAGTGATTCTAATGATATTAAAATATAATGAAAAAAATAAATAATAAGAAGTAGAAGAAGAAATAAAGTTGAATGAATCGGTAACTGATATTACCTCTTCTTTCGACACGCCTTTTTGAAACCTCCTCTTAGGGCACTAAGATTGGTCTTTGAAGAAGACCAGAACCTCTAGGATGTTTCTAGGGAAGTGGATAAGAGAAATTTGCAGGGGTTGGTCGAGCATGAAGGCTCAAAGTGGTGTGAGGAAGAGAGGGAGGAGGTGACCTTTTATAAGGTAGGAGAGGGGCACATTTGGAATAACTAATAATATTATTTTATTATAAAGTCATATTATGTTTTTAATAGCTCCAAATTGAGTTATTTATAATCTAAGGTGGGTATGGGTCGAAATAATCTTATCAAATAGAATTTAAACAAGTTTAGGTTTCTATTTTAACCTTATCATTTAGATTTAACTTTAAGTTAAATAATTTTTCTTTTACCGTGTCTTCTTGTTTTCTTACACTATAATGCTAATAAAATTACTATAACAAGACAAACGAACCCCAAGTTGTTTATTATTAATATACATAACCTTATATAAGTCCTTTGGCTGAACCTAAGATATTTAGGAATAAAATAACAATTAATAATATAATATTTGTTTTAAAATCTATTTTATGTCAATTTTGACACTATTTGGTTATTGATTTTTGTGAAAATCCTAACGGAATGATTAGTTAGAAAAACGTTAAGTAAATCAATACTAACATGTCATATTAACCTATAAAATTAGTTTAATTCATAAAAAGTTTCAAATTAAATTTATTTGAGTATTTATAATATCAATTATGTTACTATTTCATTAATAGGATAATTACTGCATCATCATTGTATCATAATTAAATTACATTATTTAATGTCTAAAAAATATAAATAAACTACCATTATGTAGGAAAGATTTTTATATTTCTAATGAATATTTATAGTCAAATTTATCTTATGTATAACCATATATTAAAAATGTTTTAGTTATTAAACTTTGATTTTAACTATTTTAACTATTCTTTAAATAAAATAATATTAAATGCCCTAATATAATCCAAGTAGGACTAAATGGTAATATTTTATTCCTAAGGTTGTTTTTGGTCGAATTAAACTTATCCAATAGAATTAGTACATGTGTTAAGGTAATAATAAAATCATTTTTACCCTTAATTACCCTATTTACTTTTAACTGTGGGAAAAAAAGTAAAAAGTTACTATTCACCAAAAATTAATTTAATCTCATTGAACCACATTTTAGTCCTTGATATTAACCTTGTCTCTCGGATTTTCAAAATTACACTCACAGAAGCGGTAAAATTAAGTTTTATGTGAATTTTCAAATTCTCCTAGGAGATTGGTAAAAGACGGTGAAAAGTTCAATAAAATTTTTATATATCTACAATTATTATAAAATGAATCCAATGAATTACATTTAAAATATATTGGTATTATGTATCAATTTTGACCTAAAATAAATTTAAATAAAATAAATAATTATTTAAATAAAATTCATTTTTTAAATAGAAACCTAGTGTTTTCACTATTCACTAAAAATTGAAAGTTTTCAGAAAAATACCAAAATTTCACCCTAGGCTAATTTCGATATTCCAAATCCAAAAATTAAGACCATTTTAAATGTTGAAATTTACACAATTTCAAAAATTGGTTATTACTATTCATTACGGCTAGTTTTAATAATATTTTAATAGCATATCGTTGTTTAGTGAAAATCGGTATTGCGTACAACACACGATATCGTGGAAGTTTGCGATTGCATGTAATGCAAGCCAAGTCAGGGATGCGTGTAGTGAAATCTCCTTTTAGTGTAGTGTACAACACAAGACATCAATAAAACTAAAAATAATATTTTTCATAAAATCTTAGGGTGTTACATTCTACCCCCCTTAAAATGAATTTCGCACTCGAAATTCATCGGGGTTATAAATGGTTTACTACTCGACAGTTTCTTTAATAGAAACCCACATCATAAAAAGGAATACCAAAACCAATATTTAAAAAATAAAGTATGAAACATAACGGTTACCCAAATTAACTAATCACTGGGTTTCCACATAGGTGAAAATATGGATATGGAAGAGAAAAACCATCATATGCTGATAGAGTGTGGTAGAGAACATGGATATGGAAAATCCAGAAATAAAAAAGCCATATATTTGAGATGATCAAAGGTACCATATGATTAATCGGATATAAGGGCACTAGGACAACATTTTTGGTTTCCAAGATCATTTCCCTAAAGTTGATGAAATTGGAATTAGAAGAAATACATTCGTGATTTTGGTACGGTCTCACCATTGGTCGTTCCTTGGACAATTTCCACTTCATATCTTAAAGAAATGAAGTTGAATTTGGCATTCCTGAAGTGTTAGCAGATCATGTGATATAATGATGGGTCATTCCATCTGTCTTAAAAAAAATGTTAGAAAAAGTTATCAAAAATACATAAGTCTATTTATAGGGAGATTAATCATATAAGGTTCCTAAAATGGACTTATACTTCTTATATCATACTTATTAATATAATAAAACTGGGTTCTACTAAAAATGGACTTCCTGTAGGCCAGTGGTAGGCGATAAAGGCATGTCGCACTTCAGTTGTGGGTTCGATTCCCATAGCCTTCTTCGACGCGACGGGTTGTCGCCCGTCCTGCAGGTTGTCCTATTTCTAAAACTACATTATTATAACCTTCCATAAATAATATCGAAAATGTTATATCCTTAAACAATAATAACTTATGTCTACCATAATCCATTCTAATCTTTAGGCTTATCCAAAATACTGCAGTCCAATCTCATATTATAGTGAAAATGATTACCAAAGAGTTCATATAACAAGCATGTTAATACCATCGTTGATCCCCATATATCATAAGATATTCCTTGTTTCTTACATTCCAAACATTCGAAGGCCTTAATCATGTATTCTCTTGAAAAAAAATGAATACCCATCGAACCTTAGTGAAAACATGAATGCAGTTAAAAGTTAACACTTTCCACAAACCAAAATTCTTAAAATTCTATAAACACAAACCATGATATCACTTATTCCTTATATCAATCATGAGCTCATGAATACTGTCAAACATTTCATTTCATCCTTATCCTTTCATTATGCGCATATCATCTACTTTCTAAAATATTTGAATCACTTTTCATGGTTACTAGTACCATAAAATTATTGATAACCACAATAGACTAATACAAAAATATTCTAAGACACAATAAAAGTACCTCAACAACATTATTCTTTAATACCAATACATAAACACTTCAATCCATCCTCTTAAATTATTGTCTTGGAATAAGTCCTTCCTTGATTTAGAAGTAACTTTTTAGGTCAGTGCATTGAGTTGGGTAATGCCCATGTTCCCCACAAATAAGACATTGAACTCCATAATAGTCTGTCACTCTATGACCCTTTTCTCCACAAAGATAACATATGTCCCTCCATTTGAGGTATTACTCAAGGTTCTTCTTCCCTTCATTAGAAATCTCAATCTTCCTTTCATTATGCTCCTCAACATGCAAACATGCATAAAATTTTATCTTCATCTTATTTTATGAATTAGGCATACCAATAAATTTTACCTTGTTAATCATATATCGCGATAACTGATTCGGCATAATAATAATATCTTTCTCTCTAGGCATTAAATTTTTTTTTTCTCATAGTCACCAATTTGTCCATTGGATTCAATTTTAACTGAATTCCTTCTGGGTCCCTCCACTGACTAAAACACAAAATGAATTCTGTGAGAGGCAAAAATCGTACAAGGAAAATTACATAATCAAGGGGGAGTACCTTCGACATCTAACATCTTAGGGTTAATTCTAATATCGTTACCGTAATTCTAGATCTATAAATTATGCTTATACTTAACCTTAGGGACATCCCTAGACATTCCTTAGAAATATCTCTAGGGATATCACTATAGTTTTCACATCCTAGTTTCCAAAGGTTGACTAAACCTTTCTTCTAATACCAAATATAGAGACCCGAAGCTTGACATACATGGACATTACATTACTTTTGTGGAATACTTAGTACATAACAAAAATAGACACCAAAGGACCGTAATAGTTTAGTGTCTTTGGAAACATGGAATGTAATCTACTAATTGTAGTGAAGGATCTTCAACTTCTCCCATAAAGATCTTCCCCTTTTGTTTTCATACCTAAAACCTTTCTTTATATCCTGCGGAAAAGAAAACATAAAAAGGGAGATCTCAAATGCTCAGTAAGGGAAAACATATTGAACATAAAACAATCCATAAACATTTGAAAGTAAAAACTTGAACTTGAAATTTAAACATCAAAATCTTGAGAAAAGAAATAAATCATGGAAGTACGTAAGGCATATATCATAATGGAACATCAATCATGATAAAATATAATGGGAATAATACAAGTAATTGTGGAAACCATTCAGCACATGTTATGATTTCCATAGTAGCCAAGGCATTGCTGCCAAGACCATCTTAGTGGACAAAGTCCCTTTCTGAAATGAGTTCACTCCTCGTTTCAGTCCTGTAACACTAAACCGTATTAACATACCGTTCCATCCATGCCTATCTCATGAGATATAAATCTTTACCCAATGCATTGGAGGGAGATATAGGTCCCACCCATCTCATAATGAAATCATTCTTACTTGTGCCACAAAATAAACATACATCATTCATAATAACACAATAAATAAAATGGGTTTCATAAACATCATACCATCATCACATAATCCATATAATACAAATGGATATCTTTTCATCATAAGTAAAGTGAAACCATGTAAATCATAGAGACATGATACTTGAAACATACACATATGAAATAATGTCATCTTAGATGAAAAATGGTTTTGATAAAACACTTGAAATGAATTCTTGAGGAAAATATACTTTCTTCTTAAAAATCATTTTCTTTTAAAAAAATATCATGAAATTTTAAAAGAAAAGGATTTTTTTTTGAAAATAGTCATTAAATCCTTTGGAGTAAGCTTCATGAATATTTGGCTTTATAAAAACGTAAAAATCCTTTCATGCCGTATAAGTTAAAAAACATTCTTCTCGTACTTTTTCCGAAAAAGTCAAAAAGTACCTTGTAAAGAAATATTCCTTACATACCATGTATTAAAAGTCAAAACGGGTAAAAATAACATTAAATATACATAATAACACTTATAGAAAACATGGACTTGGACGATAACAATAACCCCAACAAATACTTACGAATAAACAATCTCGGATAAGAACGAGATTGGAAAGGTTATCCCTTTCCTTATGTCCGATATGCTTCATATGTATCCAAACCTCCTATATAATGATTTAAATAATTCCATTTACTTATTACAGAATAATATTTATTGTTATGATATCATATATGGTTCACTTAAGACATTATATTACCCGTTCTTTTGTAAATTCCATGTTAAAGAGGGTTTTGGGTAATAACGTTTCATTTGTCATCCGTGTTTTGACTTGTAATTATTCATATGATTACATAGATCATGATTACTTAATTCCAGAATATAAAACATTATTTATATATAATATATATTCAGAATATACATATATATAATAGATCGATAAATGGAAAGAAATACACCGTTCCTGGAGACGGTAGGCCGTACGTACGCATGAACGCTGTTTTCATTTCATTATTGATTTTAATGGAATTAAGTATATGACATACATATATAATTAAATAAATCCAGTTGCATTATTATGTCATATATTTCATGATTACTTATTATATATAATTTATAATCATTCTTGAATTGTTAACATGAAAAATGAATCTCATCGCGTCGTGGAGACGGTAATCCGTACGTACGCACGAGCGATGATATCATTCCCATATTTATTGAATCAAATTAGAGTGAATGATATAATATCTTAGATTCATTATGAGGTTATAATAATTATATTTATTTATTCTTTACACCATTATACCCATCCAATTAAGGAGGTGGTGGAAAAACAGATTACAGCACGACATGGAGACTGTATTCTGTACGTACGCACACGCGGTGATTTTGCTTTCCTTAGGATGGATAGAAGGTGAAATGAGGTTGTTTCATATTTATAATAACATATCATTATATTAGTGAAACTTATGTTTTTACAATATAATTAAACAACTAAAGAAGAAGAAGTAGAAGAAGAAATAATGTTGAAAGAATCGGTAACGGATATTACCTCTTCTTTCGACACGCCTTTTTGAAACCTCCTCTTAGGGCACTAATATTGGTCTTTGAAGAAGACCAGAACCTCTAGAATGTTTATATAGAAGTCTAGAAGAGAAATGGGCATGGGTGGGCCGAGATTGAAGGCTCAAAGTGGTGTTAGGAATAGAGGGAGGAGGTTCCCTTTTATAAGGGAGGAGAGGGGAACATTTGGAATAACTAAACATATTATTTTATTATAAAGTCATATTCGGTTTTTAATAGCTAAAAATTGAGTAATTTCCAAGCTAAGGTGGGTATGGGTGGAAATAATCTTATCAAATAGAATTTAGACAAGTTTAGGTCTCTATTTTAACCTTATCATTTAGATTTAACTTTAAGTTAAAAAAATTTTCTTTTACCGTGTCTTCTTGTTTTCTTACACTACAAGGTAAATAAACTTACTATAACAAGCCAAAATAACCCAAATTTGTTTATTATTAATATATATAACCTTATATAAGTTATTTTTCCGAACCTTATATTTTTAAGAATAAAATAATAATTAATAATATAATATATATTTTAAAAACTATTTTATGTCAATTTTGACACTATTTCGTAATTGATTTTTGTGAAAATCCTATAAGAATTATTAGTACAAAAAAAGTTAACGAAATCAATACTAACATGTCATATTAACCTTGAAAATTAGTTGAATTCATAAAAAGTCTAAAATTAAATTTATTTGAGTATTTATAACATCAATTATGTTAATATTTCATTAATAGGATAATTACTGCATCATCATTGAATCATAAATAAATTACATTTTTTAATGTCTAAAAATTATAAATAAAATACCATTATGTAGTAAATCTTTTTATCTTTGTAATTAATATTTATAGTCTAATTTATCTTATGTATAACCCTATATTAAAAATAATTTAGTTA
Organism: Viscum album; assembly: GCA_963277665.1. NCBI lineage: Eukaryota > Viridiplantae > Streptophyta > Magnoliopsida > Santalales > Viscaceae > Viscum > Viscum album. The sequence goes on along the minus strand of OY728123.1, from coordinate 749,957,230 downwards.
TTAATCATTGATTTTAACTATTTTAACTATTCTTTAAATAAAATAATATTAAATGTCCTAATCTAATCCAAGTGGGCCTAAATGGTCATATTTTATTAATAAGGTTGTTTTTGGTCGAATAACACTTATCCAATAGAATTAGGACATGTGTTAGGGTAATAATAATATCATTTTTACCCTTAATTACCCTATTTACTTTTAACCGTGGTAAAAAAAGGAAAAAGTAACTATTCACCAAAAATTATTTTCATCTCATTGAACCACATTTTAGTCCTTGATATTAACCGTGTCTCTCAGGATTTCGAAATTCCACTCACAGAAGCGGTAAAATTATGTTTTATGTGAATTTGTAAATTCTCCTAGGAGATGGGTAAAAGACGGTGAAAAGTTCAATAAACTTTTTATATATCTAAAATTATTATAAAATGACTCCAATGAATTAATTTGAACTTATATAGGTATTATGTATCAATTTTGACCTAAAATAAATTTAAATAAAATAGATAATTATTTAAATAAAATGCGGTTTTTAAATAGTAACCTAGTGTTTTCAGTATTCATCAAAAATTGAAAGTTTTCAGAAAAATACCAAAATTTCACCCTAGGCTAATTTCAATATTCCAAATCCAAAAATGAAGTCCATTTTGAAAGATGAAATTTAAAAAATTTCAAAAATTGGTTATTACTATTCATAACGACTAGTTTTAATAATATTTTAATAGCATATCGTTGTTTAGTGAAACTCAGTATTGCATACAACACACGCTAACGTGGAAGGTCGTGATTACGTGTAATGAAAGACAAGTCATGGATGTGTATAGTGAAAGCTCCTTTTGTTGTTGCGTACAACACAAGAAATCAATAAAATTAAAAAGAATATTTGTCATAAAATCTCAAGGTGTTACAGTTTACATGGTCAGAGGATTAGATTGATATTATAAATCTCTCAAAAAGTTTTGATAGTGTTCTATAGTCCTAGAAAAACTATGGTTCATGGTTACCAAGGTTGTTATATGAAATTTTATAATTAATTTTTATTTTATGGTTCCATCTATATATTCTCTATTTAAATCATATTACCCAAGAGTGATACTTTTTTTTGCGAAAAATCTCATTTGGTTTACGTAGCACATTATTTATCCCTCCTGTAGTTTTTCTAAAAAATTATAAATTTTCCATCCTCCTATTACATTTATATTTAATTTATAATAACATATTCAATGGTGATTACAAAAATTTGATCAAGTTAATATCTAAAAAAAATATTCATTAAATCCATAAATATAGTCGGAGAATCTATATATCCAAATTAAATTAATTTAAAATTATAATGATCATACCTCATATGGAAGGTCATCCTGGGCATATCCTCCTTCTTGACCCTTAAGTGATGATATCCAGTTGAAATATCAATTTTATAAAAATATTGATCTTCTCATAATTGATCTAATAGTTCATCAAAATGGGGTAGATGATATTTTTTTATTAATATCCATTTAATTAATCTCTATAAAGTTAACTAAAATATTCATTGACACATATTTCCTCAAGAATAAAATAATATGTTCACACAAAGGTGAATAACATTTATGAATAAATCCCATATCCATATTCTCTTGGAGTATCTTCTTCAATTCATACAACTCAATTATGGACATTCTATATAGAGTCTTCGAAATAATAATATCGTTATTTATGAGTTCTATAGAAAAATTATGTTCATGATTCGTTGGAAGATAAGAACACACTTTTGGGAAAATATCTTCAAACTTAGATAAAGTTGAAATATTCTCAATGTTGAGTTCTCCCCAATGATATGATAAAAATTTGGTCATGAATAGGTAAAGAGTCTAAATATATGGAATAATTTCCATTGGTATTTAATATTTATATTCCCATGGAAATAGTTTTGTAGGATTATTTATAATATAAAATGTTACTTGCCAAACTAAAAATATATTTTCAAGGGACTTAATCTTTTATAAATCTACCAGAAGATTAGTAGTATCATTAAAATATAGAGTCTTATGCAGTATGAAGAAATCCAATAAAGGTAAATCCTACTTTGGAACAATAAATTTCCCCATACGGCCCATGTTATTTATCATAACCAGGGCAATAAATCTTAATATGGACATGATCTACTCAGTTCCACTAAAAATTGTATTGTATTACTCCACAGGGAAATCTATACATTAAATATCGGCATTTATTCATTTTCCCATTAGTAATAATCACTAAATAATGGATCATAATTAGTTGGATCATGATAACCAAGAATATTGATCCCTAAAAAAATATCAATAATTTTAAAATTTATCAAATAATATAAGGGATAGTCATATTTCTCATGTTAGTTATGTTTATTTAAAATATATCTCTTATGGTTTCTATTAATAGTCATTTTATAGTAACTGTAGAATCCCCAAATCAAATTACCTAGAGTCATTTTCCACTTTATTAAATTTGAATAAGATATTAATGATCTTATCTTAAAGGATAGATCAATTTAGTAGTTCGGAAAAACTAGACACATGCATTATTCATATATTACATTGAAAATATAAAATACATAGAACATTGTTTTCATCCTTGTTATTATTTAGAATATCCATATTAATATTTTTGGGAAGGGAAAACAAATAAAGGGTTATTGTAGATATTTAGGGAGAGTTATATACAATAGAATTTATTAGGTGTAATTAAGACATAATCAATATGGAATGATAAATAACATAAAAACATTGCATTAAATCAATATCATGATCATGAAATAAATATCTATATAATTTTAATGTATAAAACTCATTTATACTAATTACAAAATACTCATTGAAAGAAATGATTAATATTGGGAATCATGATTTTAGAAATACAGATATATATAAAATAAAACCCTTCCTCAAAGGCAGTTTAATAAATGGGTAGTAAATAACATTTAATATAGAAAACTAATTTTCTCCAAGGAGATATAAATTAATTAAGGGGAAATCTATTATGAGGCCCCACCCATCACCATTTTCCAATTCATTCTTCATATATTTAATGATCAATTGAATTCATAAAAAATATTACTTATCAAAAAGTATCAATATATTGTAAAGTATTTGGATTTATTAAGGTTTTATCTAGACAATAAAATAAGATTCATATAAAAACCTTATATGTAGAAATTATATATTATTTAAGAAATATGAATATCCATGTTTGATATTTAAGATATATGTAATGTCCGATGAAATATTTTCACTTGAATATTAATATTTCAAGAGAATTTTAGTAACCCTAAAATTAATAAGAGACAAAATATATACATCAATTGTTTAGAAATATAGGTTTTTAAATAAATTAATATCTTCTATATAATAATAGAAAATGGCTGAGAAAAAATAAAACATGAGAACATAAAAGGTTTTTTCTTTTAATATATAAAAAATTTATAGACGAATATTATTTTATTAAAATGTTTATAGGGATAGGAAATTACATTAACATCTTATAAATTAAAAAACCATCCTTTTAATTTTCATAAATAATTTTCCAAATGACCATTTCAAAAAAAAAATTAATGATTTCTTTTTATAACTTTTTAAAAGTCAATTATAACTTAAAATATCCTTAATAAATAATTTATATAAATAAAATTGAATTTTTAAAATAATTTTGAAATATATGGCCATGGATTAACAATAAACATGATGGAAAAAAGGATTGGATTTTATATTTAAAAATTTCTTTGATTTATTCAATTTCCAAAGATTGGAAATGTCGAAAGAGAATATAGAAACTCCATAAAATATTAAAATTTTGATCCATAAAAATTTAAAGATATTACTTTTAAATACCTCAAATTGGCAGTCTATGAACCCCAAAAAATGGTGCATAATACCATTAATGTTTCAACAGAGTATATCTTAATACGAAATGCCTTAAAATTATAATAAAAATAAAATAAGAATTATTCAATGAAGTGATTACATATAATAAAGGTAAATCAAAATAAAATAATGTAAATTCAACATAAGGAAATTATCATCCATTCCATACATAATCATGGAATAAAATATTAATGAAGTATAATTATAACAAAATGAATGGAAATTGGGTTATGAAACCCCTATGTCCAGGTTTTACATGCCTCATAGGTGATAAAACCTTGTACATAATAATTTCAAATTTATTATAATTACATATTATAATCATATTCATATACATAATATCCTATATAAATCATTTATAACATTTTATCACATTTTTGATAGCAATATTTTATTATTTTCCTTATTTGGGGTGTCAACTACTTTTTCCAGGAATAATTTGATTAAGTAGTATTAGTCCTAGCATCTTGATAATTGTTCCATCATTTCCATAATTCTATTCTAGATATATATTTTATGTCTTGAAACATGAACTCCCAGTTTCTGTACTAAAAACATAATCATTACATTTTGTCTTGATACTGAGAAACATGAACCAATTTTTTCCATAAAAAAAGTATAAATATTTTAAATATTGGATTTCTTACATAACCAATTACAATGTAGGGTTAGTGTTTTAGAGAATTATGAAAAAATATTACATAACAAAGACACATGACATTAAGAGATAATTTTGGCTATTTCACCCATCTTTTCATATTCCATATTAAGTCATCATCATCATCCATATGAAAACCAATTAAAAATAATTTCTATAAAATCATTTTTGATAACTTAGGGAAAAGGAAACCTAATAAAGGTGATATAAAATCCTCATAAAGGGTAAACATATGCATCAAAAATTTAATTTCCTTAGTGATAATATGAATATCATAACAGTATGGTGACATAATCAATATCAAAAGTATAACATAGGAGAACCCATGCCCATAAAACATGAATCAGTAAACATGTAGCATGGAATAAAGCTTTAATAATGGTATGTGTCATGAAAATTGACCATCATGATCAATGATATGTAAATCTTGATAAATGGAAACATTTAAAACCCATAAGAATAATAAAAAAACATACTGGAATCTTATAAAATAGTCTTTATAGAAGCCTTAATTAACCATAAAAAATTAGAATGATCATATGAAATAATTAAAATATTATTATATAGGGAAAATAAGAATAAGAATAATTTATAGAGGTGATATAATGTGGATCACAAGTTTTATAATCTATATCTAGATCACCTAACACTATTTGGGAACACCCATCATATAAGTTGTATCAGTCTCTCATGACACTATATGGGTGAATCCATCAGATAAGCTATATCAGGCTCCCTCATGAGTTATAATGTGGTGAAATACTTTGTATAAGATATATCAAGATCACTAGTGAGCTACAATGGTGCTCAACCTTTTTTATAAGTTGTATTAGGCTCACTATTTGTTATAAATGGTGTGTATAAAGCATGACTATTAAAATGTACATATATGTTTCATTTCATTATAAAAATAAAAAAAATCATAATTCATTTCATAACTTCATTAACACATGGAAAATAAGTGGGTTCCATAAAAATATCTTTGAAACAATAGTAATACCTCCAAATAAAAAATGAGGATCATACGATTATAAAATATCCCCAACAGATCATATTTAACATCACGGTTTGTTGAAAATGATGAATGAAAATACTTTTAAGGGATTATTTTGAAAAATTATTTATGAAAATAAAATTATATGTTTTAAAATCACATTAAAAATTATAAAATTAAAAAATATTTTGGAAATAGTATTCATTGAATATATCAATTGAAACATAAAAATGAGTCATTAAAACATTGTGTGGTCATGATGGTTGAAAATTTCATCAAATCAATGTAAATTTAAACAAGCATTCCATTCAAATTTCTGTTAAACACCCAAAATTTACATCATTCAGAGAATAAGAGGAAGGTTCCATTAAAAGAAATTGTGAAAATTCAAATATGGGTAAAAATTACATTTATAAAATATTTTCTGAATAGTTAAAAATTGATTTAAAAAATTTCTATAAAACATAGACATGGAAAAAATTAATTTTCAACCAAAGAGATTAATAAAGTAGATTTTCCTTAAATGGAATATTTTTTAATCTTGAGTTCTAAAATAGAAGAAAATTAAAGAGAAACATGTATTATTTAAAAATAATTGTAGGATAATAAATTAAATTACTTTTTTGAGAGTTATATCATAATATTTCATCAATGGAATCTAATTGATTATAATCCTGATAAAAAAGTTGATTTTAAACTAAAACCATGACCACTATGTTATATTTCATTAATAACCCCCATGAAAGGATAATGTCAAACAAAAATATTAATATTATGAATATAAAATTATTCACTAAATAAAATTTCAAATGGTTAGTATATATAAGTCAAAAAAAGATATATTCATATTATAAATGTATGCCCCAATTAAAATTAATTTTAGTTGAATAACACATGAAATGCTTATATCATTGAATAGAGAATTAATCATTGGAGATATTATATGTAACAAATTTTTATATACAAAAAAGATAAAATATAGCATAAAAAATGTAGATATAAATTCTCACAAATTCCTAGTATAAAAAATTCAATGAAGAAAATTTATAACACGTGAAAGGAAATTGAGTTAAGAAAAAGTTTAACAATTTTCAACATTCAAGTAAAATACCATTTGAAAAAATAATTAAAATAAAAACATAAAATATAATTAAATAAGAGTTATTAATGTTAAAACATTTCAAAGGGATTTATATACACCATATAAAATAAATGAGTGGTGAATTCGACATAGGTCTACAGAAATCCCTTGCAGCTATGTTAATATATTGATCAAAACATCATGAAATTTAGAAATTCATATTGATTTTAAAAAACCAATAATATTAATTAATATAATAATAAAATACATTTATGAGAATTTTATACACCACATAATATAAATAACTGGTGAATAAGACATGTGTCTCACATAAATAAAAGCGAGATGATAATCCCTTACCTTAAGTCCAGAATTTCCATGAATCACCTTTGATGCCTTTGTTATAAGATTATATCAACTATCTTATTTCATAAGAACATTTTTCAGGTTTAATTCCAGATCATTAATCCATTTATTTATTTTTTTTGTTGATATATTTAGTTACATAACATGTTAAGTCCACATCCGGTGTTTTTAGTATATTCGGTCTGTATTATCAAAGTTGATTTAGTGTGTTGAACATGGTCAAAGAGGTAATTATTAATCAATTTACATAATAAAAATAATGAGGTAATTATAATTTTTATAAATAAATTGTCATTTTAAAACCAACCATGAATAATGGTTCGATAAAATGAATTAATTTAAAATAATAGTGATGATGACCCATATATATACATTAACAACATTTCCATTTTTTAGTGATCATTATGGAAAGAGGTAAGTATTATTTTATCGTTATATAATAAAAATTATATAATAAATATAATATTTTTTCGTTAAATATTTACATATAATTTCTATGGGATGTGGTAATAAAAAACAAATCACATTTCTTAACGAAGTGGTTGTCATTCCAACACATGAATGACACATTCATTTTTAATTGATGGTATTTTAAGAATGTTCTTTATATATTAATATATAATAATTATTTATATTTCATTAATATAATATATAAATACTAAATCCATCATCTAGAACAGTGTGAGAGATGATGATGGAAAATGAATTACATCTGTTCGAGAGACAGTAGTCCACCATACACACAAATAATGGTTTCATTTCCAATTTAATATAAGAGTACATTGATTTATTTTTTTAAATTAACATATTAAAATAACTTTATTTTAAGGATAATTTTATAACTATATCATCAGTTTTTAATAAAATTTTATACAAGTAGATTAAGAAAAAAACCAAAACACTCTATTAAGTACATTACATCTTCTTCGAACCACCTCTTTATTATTATCCATAAAGACGTATAAGAAATTTTTATGTCAAAAAAGGAATATATTTGATGTTTTTGGAATTAATGAAGGTGTTTTTTATTATTGTAACCAAAAAGATTTTAAGGTTCCAAGTGTGAATGAAATGGAGTGTCCTTTTAAAAGATGGAAGAGGGATACACTTGATAATTTTGAAAAGAACAAGGTATAAAATTAATTGAAAAATTATAGTAGGATAAATTATGGTCCATTCCAAAGTATTAGAGGCGATAAGGTTTAAATATGCATTAAAAATATGTTTTTTATATGATTTTAGGTCCCTATAACCATTATAATTTTTTTAACCCTCAGTATACCTATTTTAAAAACAACCGTTGATTTTTTTATAGTTTTCAAAATTTATTATGGCCAAAAATTAAGTAGACCATTTTATAGAATATAAACTATTATAATTCCAAATATGGAATAATTCTTTCCAAATTTAATTTATATAATTTAAATTATTTAATTTATAATTTAACATGTATGTGTGATGAAAAATATTTTTTTGAAGAAATGTATTTAGTATACATAATATGATTTTATTTTAACTATATGAATATTAATAAATATTATATTAATTTAAATTAATATATATTAATATAAATTTAATTTAAATAATTCCCCATTATGGGTTATTTTTATTAATTAGACTAGATATGCATTATGAACTTTATGACAAGTTTAATAAAAATGCATTTTTAAACCCAAAACATAAACTCATTTTAAAATCCACTAAAAATATAATTATAATTTAATAAATTAAAATAAATATTATGAAATAATTATGTTACGTGAAATGAAATTAATATCATAATTATTACTTTAATTTCTTAATTTATTTAAAAGAAATGAAGTGTTTTTATTTTATTTATATTTTATAATACTCTGAAAAATCTATGCTTTCGAAAAAAACCCAAAATTTTAATTTAAGTTAAATTTAATATTATTAATTTTAAAATTGATATCATATTTTAAAAAATATTTTCGAAAATATCTAGATATTAATTTTAATATTCTCCCATAAAAATAAAGAAAAAAATATTTTGGAAAAAAATATTTTTCAAGAATAAAATTACATTCCTAATTTTTTTTGAACATTAAATACTTATTTATAATTAAAATTATAATTATTAGGAAATATATATATATTATAATTTAGTTAATTCAATTCATACTTTTCAATTTAGTGGCTAGGATATAATGATCATATATTTTATGGGACTTTTATGCTGGTAGTTGCGTGTTGTATATGCCATCGAACATAATGTACTTGTTTCAAAATATCTATGTATCACAGTATAAATATAATATATTATATATATATTTAGAATAATCGATAACATATAGAGATATAAAAATAAATTACACCGTTCATGGAGACATTAGTCTGTACGTTTTCATGGACACTATTTTCACTTTTCAAAAGATGGAAAAAGAAAGGTAAAATGTAATTAACCTATAAAAAATAATTTTTATATAATATATATGCTATATGTTGATTAAATCTATCCTTATTAACATCCTTGTAAAAAAAATGACAAATATATCACATCTATTCTTAGAGGTGGCAGTCACACATACACTTGAACGGTATTATCATTTTTCTGATGGATTGGAAGGTAAGAATGTATATATTAAATTGTAATTCAAAAAATAAAATTTTCTCATAATTATAGTATATATTCATTTTTTCCACTTTATAACCATCTGAGTAAAGTGGTGATAAAAAAATTAGACCCCTATGTGGAGAGGGTAATCCATATGTACTCATGAGTGATGTTTTCACTTTTCACAGATAGAGAAGTTATATAAAATGGTTGTAACCTAAAAATATGAAACAATAACTATACTAATTATAATAGAGTTTAATTTTTTTGATGTTTATAACACATTAAGAGAATGTGGATGAATTATTACACATGAATGAGTCAGTAAATATGATTATCTCTTCTTGGATAAACTTTTTATATATCTCACCTTATAAGGCCAAGGATTGGGATTTTAGGAATACCATCACCTCAATAACTTTTATATGGAATTTTTATAAGTGATTTTTTGTGTTTTTTGATCCATGTTTCTGAATGTGGTGTTGAGAAGAGAGAGAAGGGGTGTACCTTTGTACATGAGGGGAGGGGTATTATTTGAATTTTGAAGGTATTAAATTAATATAAAGAATTTTCTTAGAAAAAGTGGATCCAAATTGATATAATTTTTATAGAAAATGATTATTTTCAAGAAAAAAATAAAATAAAAAAAATAAACTTGTTTGGTAAAGTTTCCATCCTAATCGTTTAGTTTTATCCATAATTAAAACTTTTTATTATTACTTCAATATTATTGTTTTATTCAATTTAAGGGTCAAGAAAGTTAGCATAAGAGGGAAAAACCCTCTAAATGGGACATGGTTTAAATTTTTGACAAAATACCACTAATTATGAGGAATATAATATTTAATATATTTTAAATCATTTAATAAAATATTATTTTCAAGAAATATTAATAATGTCAATTTGACACTATTCATTTAATTTGACATTAAATTCATAAAAATAATGATGGAATTAAAATATAATTCTTTAAAACATCTCTAAAATATTATATATATATATCAGTAAAATTCATGGAATACTATAATATATCCATTTTATTTTACCTTTCATATTTTTAATATCGTTTATTTTATTTCAATTTATTGAATAAATACAGTATCAGTGTTGTGTAAGAATATAAGATAATTATTCAATAAAAATACAAAAAATAAATTTCCATGAAAAAATTTTAATTAATTATTAAATTTTTATTTAATACCAAACATATACCAATCTTATCCTTACAGGAAAATATCCAAGATATTAATGTCAAGAGTTTGTCCTTTTTCGTTTTTAGATTCTTTAAGTAATATAAAGGTCAATTTCAATGGAAAATGGAATCATGTGGCTATATATTTGGGATAAGGATAGAAACAGAAAAAATGTGTTTATACAATAGGATAATTCAAAGTGTTAGAAAAATTTTAACACCTTATCACATTAGTTTTTAAGCTTAGTTGCCTGAATTATGCATTAGTGAGGTGACAAATTTGACAATTATTTCTATTCATATTGAAAAAAATTCAATGAGATATATTTTTAAACATTTTAAACCCATGATTCAAAATAATGAATAAATATTATGAAAATCAATTTATATAGGTTAAAAAAATAATTTTAAATTAAGCCCATAAAATACGAAGAAAAACCATTTTCAAGATAAATGATTTTTGAAGCCTAAAAAGAGACTTATATGAAAATTATATTAAATAATGATATATATTTAAATAAAATATAACTTGTATTACATTAATAACATATTAATTATATAATATAATTTTTGAAATTAATTTATTTACGGAAAACAAAAATGAGATTTCCAAAATTCGATATTTTCACTATTAAATAAAAACATATATTTTTAGAAAAATATCAAAATTTCAAACTATTGTAATATTAACATGATAAATTCAAAAATTATATTTATATCACATAATAATATTATAATATGTGTTCTTGGTTAATTTATACTCAAAATTGTGTGAAAATGGAGATGTCAAATCAATTTATTTATAGGGAAATATGTCACAAAATGTTGGGTTATTAAAACTATAATATTAATATTGAATCCCACCCTATTGGGAAAGGGGTAAGAGTTTCACTATATTGAGTGACTTTTTATCCCATCCAATTCATTATTTTTCAAATAATACAAAATTTCATAAAATTTATATAATTTAAAAATAACCCTTCGAACATTCTCATTATATATCAACAATCACAATTCAGGTGGACAAATTAATTTTAAAAAAAATACACAATTAACAAAAACATTATCAATATATCCAAGTATCTTTCATTCTCATTTAATCATTACCTCATAATGAATTGAAGGCTCAATAAAACAAAAAAATTAATTTTTTTATATTATACAGTCATTATCATTTCTATAAAATGTAATTCCATGATGCTTATGATTATAAAAAATAAATAAAGAGAAAAGATTGTAATATTATGCATGAAAAAGTAATATTTTAGGAAATTTATCCTTGAATATCTGTGATTAATTTGATAGATTTCTCAACACACAACACTGATTTTTATCAAACTGCATTATACTATAGAATTATTAATATTTGATGTCTTATTTATCACCTAGGAATTAAATTGGGACGTATTAATAAAAATTAATAATTTATTAAAAATGTATAGTTTGAATAAGTATTAAATTATTTTATTGGTTATAAATTAACTAAATGTGAAAATAAAAAAACTTTTGAAAGTAGTATGGATGTTTTTCTGAATTTATTATGTATTCAATACCATTATATGTAAGAAAATTAAATTAATAACTATTATTGAAGGGATTTAATGGAATACATATTATATATTCCATTTAATTTTTTAACATTGAAATAATTTCTTTTCTAGGAATGAGATACAAACAAATACAATTGTATGCTTAATAATGTATTTTTCTAAAAAATAATTTTCATTATATTTCACACCCTTATTTTAGAAATAACTTATCATCTTATAAAATTTGAATCCTGAAAAATGAATTACATATTTAGTTCTGGTGGATTAAAATTTTTTAACAGGACACTTTTATTTCCTTTTAAATTGGAATTTTAAACATGGTAAATATTTTTCAACTAGGTATGGATAAAACATTTTAAATAGGTATGAAACAATATGATAAGGATATGAGATTACATTAACACTGCACATTATCATTTTGGATGATTTTAGTTTGAAAATTATTATCCATTTCTCAATGTAATATCCATATATATCCAATTTACTTTTATTATGACCGTTATATTATTTTAAAGAAATTTTAAATACAAAATACCACTCTCTTGACTTTAATATCTTAAATTTATTTACATAAGGAAAAAGAGTTTATGTTTAGTTATAATTTTCGTTTGGAATATAAATATATTTATTTATCACAGAAATTTATTTTTATATTATTTTTATTGAATAATTAATTTAAATACTTATGCAACTTCAGGAAAATATGTATTCATATTATATAGAAATAATAAAATGATATTAAAAACATTACAAGTAAAGTAATTCATTTCAATTATTATTTCCCATGAATTTTATAGATTCAAATAACATGTTTGTAATGTGTGGATATTTAATAATATAATTATATTATTACCATTTCATTTTCAATGTCTATTTAGATGAATAATTCAAAAAATGTTATGAGTGGTATTTTATAATTAAATATATTTTATAAAATCATATCAAATTCATAGAAAATATAATATTTCAAAACCATAATGGAATGCAGTTTAAAATATCAACCATTGTCCATTTGTTTATCACCCTAAATTTTATTGTTACAATATTTTCCCTTAAAAATTCCATTAACATTATTATTGAGTTAATTTTCAAAAAGGGTTAACAAGGTTTAAAACTTAAAGATAATGGGTGAAAAAATAAAAAAACAATTAAATTGTTTTTATATTAGTTAGTTTAGATTCATACACATATTAAATGTGAAATATATGTATATAGATAAGTTTTTACCTGAATATTAATTTATATTAATGTAATAATTTTAGTACTTCCAAGAGGGAGTATCCATCACTTATAAATAGGAACTTCCCCTTATTCATTATTAGTAATATTTTAGCCTTTAATATTAGTAAATAAATTCCAAAATTACATCTTAAATTCAATAACAAAACCAAGATCTTATGGTAATAATAAAATAAATACCATTCAAGAATTTAGGGATAATCTAAAAGAGGTTTATCAATAATGAGGTATAACTTCTCCTCCAAATCAAATTTTTATTCCAAACAGGCAAAAAGAACATCCCTAGGTGAAGTTGTATAACTATTAACCAATCATTTTTAAATTTATTTTTTCTCATGCCTCATATATATATATATGTGGTATAAATTATAAAATAATGAATTATTTTTCCTCAAAATATGTAATTTTCATTATTTTTATGCAACAATATTTATCCACCACATTCAAATGCATTGAAAAAAGAAAACTTTGTTCATGCGTATGTGTGTACTTATGCCTGCTCAAAGTGATGCGGTTTCTTAGTAAGTTTGGATTAAATTATTGATAATAAGGAAAAAACTAATGAATATATATGATATATATGATTAAATAATTATTCTATAAAGGTGCTTTTTAAATTATCCGTCTTTTGTTTCATCTATCAACAATGGAAATTGTGTTCATGCATACATATGACCTACCATCTCCATTAATGGAGTAATTAATTTTTATATACCTATATTTTATGGATATATATTTATATAGTTAAATTATGTCATATTATTTTTTTACCATTTTTACAATTTTTGATATGATGTAACCATGATTAATGTATATGTTCTGAAACTGCATCACTAAAAATGTCATAAAAAAACAAGTAACACCTAGAAATGATGATTTCAATAAAGAATTATTAATTAATTTTTCTTAAAATACAACAAGTGGATCATATATGATAAAATAATTATTTACATGATTATTTTATAGAGTTATAGTAAATTTAAATTTCTAATACATTAGGTTTTATAACTTTCAAAGCTTTTGAAACTTATGGTAATAGATTTATTTCAAAATGCCTTGGATTAATGAGATTGTCTATGATTATGTTTTTGATGAAGTAATTTTATGATATAATTATAAATAAATTCATGAATTTTATTATCATATTATTATTTATATAGATTTAATATTTTATTATCATTTTTCTCCTTTTATAAAGTCAACCAACAAAATGATATGTTAAATAAAATTGACTTTATTTCTTAGTGCGATTTATTTATTTTTCAAATATATACATTTTTTTGAAAATAGTTTCTAGATTATTTAAATTATCCTATTTTTTTTAATTTATCTTTTTCCTATTATTTAATTTAATGAAAATTTTAAATTTTTAATTTTTTATTTTTAGAACAATGTATTTTGGACATTTTACTAAAAATGTTCAAGGAATGTTTTTTAAATATATGCGAACGTAATATAATTTCACACTAACATAACCAATAATTTATTTAATGATTTAATTATATTTTTAATGTAAAATTTTAAATAAAGTGTTTTCATTAATGTTTGGTAATTTTTTATATTCTAAACAAGTCATTTCAAATTTAAAAATGTATATTCCACAAGAAAGGTTCGAGGGATGTTTTATAGTAATTAATCATATAATTTTTTTGTATCCTAAAATTCACTATAAATATAACCCAATGATACCATCCATTTAAATTATATGATGTATCTTGATAATTGTGATTTAATGATGATTCTATGAGACTCGTTTCATTCCAGGGGTTAATTAAGTTGTGAGAAACCTTCACAAAACCCATTTATTTACCATGATTAATACTATGATGAAATGATGAAATGTTTATGGATTTCATTTCTCTTCCAAAGGTTATTATATATTATTAATACTTCATGATAATGTGGAACAAATATATAGATGATTTTTAGTATTTTATGGGTGTTCTAAAAATTATAAATCCCTCAAATACATTGGGTAAAGATGGTTATCTCATAAGATAATATGGACTTGAATGATGTTTGAATGCAATTCTGTAAGGGACACTATCCACAATGATAGTCATGTTATTTGTTCTTGAAAAATGATTTTATCAATGGGTAGTGAACCCAATTGACTATTATAACCATCTATATGATAATTGACTCTAGAAATGATTTTATACACATATGTTTAAGACATAAACATATATATTATGCCAGTGTTATGCTCTCAAGGATCATGTTGTTTGATTCATATAGGAATAATGTAATATAATCTTCCAATTATTATACAATGAGGCATGACTATGATCATTGATAGGCATTGTATGGTCTTCAAATTCAATTATGATATTCTCATACCACTATGATCATTTTATATTTAAGATATAATTCCAAAATATTTTTTAACCATTATGAGTATCCATTATCACCAATTTTTATCTTCACTTCCCCTAACATATAATGAGAGGTGTTATGTATTATAAGTCTATAAAGGGTGATTGTTATGATTAAATTAGTAGGAGATGATGTAGATATATTATACACAATTTGTTTATGTATCCATGATTACAAAGAAACTAAACCTTGATGTTTTGGGTATATAAAATAATGTTATATAATGAATATTCTTCTATTAAGATGTGATATATATATGCCTGAAAATAATTAGTCATTATAGTTTGAATCAGACCAAGGATTATTTACCTTTTGAAACTATAATGATAAACTTTTAGTGATAACACGTAGTATAAACATACCACTATTAGAATTTCATGTGTTATGTTAAATAAATGAGTGTAGTTTTACTAAAAAAACCTTTCTAGATACTATAAGTGGATGTGGTTTTGGAATTGATTTATATAGGGGTAATATCCCTAACATCACACCTAAACTAACAATCCCTAGAGATATTCTTTGGTTAATTTACATTTTCTTACCAAGCCATTATGGTGATAATTTAATAGACTATGATCATTGATGAACATGGTTAAACCTAAGGTATCATATATTTAAAAGAATTTATCTTGATTTAGATATACGATAAATTATATTTAATTTATATGTGGTTTCCCATAGTGATTATTATTTTTCACACCATGATTACTGATTTTAATTTATTGATATAATCGAAAGGAACCTTGTTGATGTTAAATTTGATGAAGAATTAATGGATTTTACAATAGATGAACAATATTTTATTGAAACAGAATGAAAAATATTGTTTCACTCATTATTAAAATGTCCATATCTATGAATCTTGCTGAGAATCCAAATGAGAAATAAAGGGAACAAAATCATATAGTGTATTTCATGAGGAAACATACACCTTCTTTATGTGGGTATATTGATAAAATATATATTGAGAAATGTATATATACCATAGAAAAGATATTTTTATTCTTTATTGATTGAGACAATAAAAATTTATCCTAGATATTTATCATTTGAAGGGAGAATCTAATCAACGGTGAAATCAAACCAATAACATGATGTAACAGGAATAAATTGAATCCACAGAGGGAAATGAATTTGGCAGAATGTTTCTCAAAATGTAAATCCCTCTTATTCATTATAATAAAATGTTGAAGTAATTCCTTGATCCAAAGTAGAATGATGATGAATATATTAGTACCTATGTGGAATCTTTTACAAGACTTGTGATGTATGCTTCTGGTATTATCATTTAAACTAAATTTAAGTATGATTAATTCTTAAGTAGATTAAAATCAATCCTTTAATGGGTGTTTCCTATATTTGACTTCAGTAGATATGAACAAGTCATTATATGTGATAAAAAATATGATTTTTAGACAGTAGTTACCCATTAATATCTTAGTTCTAACAATAAAGTAAATATGTATATTGAAGGATATTTTATAAACCATAGAATGAAGAAGATGTGGCTTACTATAGATCAACGTTTTTAAGGAAACATGGAAGAAATTATCATAAAGGGACTGGTAAATGTTTTATGTGTCGAATGGATGGTCAACGGGAAATTGAATATTGAAGTGATGAGAATATAAAGCTAACTAATGGTAGTTGAAGAAAAACAGAATTCACCACCCACAATATAGTGTTTCAAATAAAAGTAATATAGAAATTATGCTTAATAGTTCTCAAATAGGAAGGTTAATGATGATTATTGATATTAAAAACCTGTTAATCCTGGAGAAAAACTAAAAACTAATGTGATCATTATTACTTATGTGGATAAAGAAATAGTGAAAGGTACATTTACCATCCACTCTATAATTTATAATATCTCATTTGATTTTAGCTCTACCTACTCCTTTATATATAAATAATTACCTATGGGTATCACAATACAAAAATAACAATTAAAAACTAAATTAGTAGTGAAAAATATTGATGGTATGATGATCTCATATTATGACAATAATTATTCTCTAATGAATTTTGTGGGAATGAGTTTCCAAAAAATGTAATTATTTTACAACTTATTGAATTTTATGTTATCTAATTGATGGAATATCTTTGTTGCATTAATACAACATCAATTTCCAAGGAATATACGTCACATTTGGTTTTCCAAACCAACCAATATCCATCTATCACCGTAATAATAAACATGAACATCAAATGGAAATTACATACATACGATGTGATTTTATTCCAATACAAAGGGGTGTTTGTATAAGAAGGTTGGAATGAAAATAAATATAGAATATATTCCCATTGTATGAAAGTTTTGTGGATTTTATAGGAAGGAATTAATTGTGTTACTCAAAATCATGTTTTTGAGTTTTCAATAAAACTGATACCATATGCTCTACCTATTTCAATGATTCTATATGGAACATACCGAATTTATATGTTAGATTTAAAGAAGTAACTCAGGGAAAAAATGATAATAAATCATTTAGACAAGTGATTCTCAAAGGAGTGAACTTGTAATTTCTTATAATAAGAATTATGGATCAATGAAACCCTATATTTACAATAAAAAATAGAAAGATATCCAAAAAATAACAAGAATCGTCTAATCCATATTGATTATTTGTTAGATCAATTATGAAGAGATACGTACTTTTAAAAATTTTATATATGATATTAATACTAACATTTGATGGTAAAAATTGGAGATATACCCAAGATATATTTCCGTAAATGGCATGGACACTATGAATTTATATTTTTTCCATTTGGACTTCTTAAATACCAAGCTATAATCATGGATTTAATGATTAATGTTTTTGTTGATTAACTTTTTCATTTTTTGATAATATTTATATGTGATATCGTAATATATTCAAATATAAAATGGGAGTATAAATACCACATGAGGATCATACCGAAGACATTAGGTAATGATAAAATATATGTATAACTTTCATAGTGTGAATTTTAGCTATATAAAGACTCATTTTCTTGTCATACAATCCCTAGTGAGTGTATATCAGTGGATCCATCAAATACATAAGTTATTGAACATTGGCCCAGACTAAGCACTATAATTGAGATATATATTTTTCATGGTTTGGTGGGATATTATCATAACAATTTGGATAATTTGTCATGATTTTATAATACAACCACCATGTTAACGTAGAAGGGATTCATGTTCATTTGGACATATGATTGAGAATACAATTTCCAGGAATTAAAGAGAATATTAGTAAACACAACTATGCTAACACTAGAATAAATTATAAAAGGGCATGTGATATATAATAATGAAATAATGAATGTATTGGGATATGGACTCATGTTTAATGATAAAATTATAGAATATTCGTCTCACATATTGACTATTCCTAAGATAAATAACCCAAATCATTATTTGGAGATAACCACTGTTTTTTCATTAATTATATGGAAGAATTATCATTGTGAATAGAGGTTTTATATATATATTGATCATAAATGTTTATAGTGTATATTAAAATTAAAAAACATTAAATTAAAATAGAGAAGATGGTTTTAGAAGATTACATATTATGAATAATTAACACATTTACACCCTTAGAAGGTAGACAAGGTGTCCAATTCTCCGAGTCAAAATGATACTGTTAAAATATCTATAATGAAAAAAAGATCAAACATTTTATTATCTATAAAATACTGGATGTGATAACCTAAAGTAAGGGTACATGTATTATCTTTCTCAAATGAATGTTTAACCACCCAATCATGTGATGATTTGAAAAACATTAAATGAAGAAAACAATTTGTAAATTAAGGTGAGAAATTCTTATAGTTTAACAAATATTGTGATGGAATTATAAGGTTTTGGAATAATTTCTGTTTTTAATCCAAAAAACTTTTTAGAAATAGTTATTGGGTGAATCTCATAGTTTATCATTCTTAATTCATCATAGAAGTAAAATATATATAGAGATATGAATGAGCATTTTTTGTGGGAAAACAAGAAAAGATATATTTCAGAGTATATAACCATGTGGTCTATATGTTAAAATGTTTAGGCCAAGAGATATAAGTATTAAGAAATTATATAGCCATTATCCATAACAATATTTATATGGGAAAACATAACCATGTATTCTAATATTAGAATCCCTAACACAACAAACAGACATACTTCTATTTTTGTTGTAGTTGATCATCTTATGACTTTAGCACACAATATTACTATAAGAGAATATTTATATCCCGATTATCTTGTGAAAATATACATTAATGTATTGATATGGTTTCTTGTAGTACTATGTGCCATTATATCTGATCATGATATAAGGATTACTTTGAAGTTATAGTGAATTATTTAGAAATGTTTGGATGCAGAGTTATTTTTTAGTACATATTATCATCCATATACACATGGTCAGCCTTAGAGAACCATTCCAATCATGGAGTTTATAATGAGATCTATTTATGTGGATTTCAATGTTTTTAGGATATAAACATCATTTTTTAATGTTTCCATAAAACAATATTTTTGACATTAGTAATTATATGGATCATTATGAAGTCTTATATGGAAATATCTGTAGAACTCCAATGTATTGGGGTGAAGTTGGTTACCTGTAGCTATTGAAAACTAAAATTTCTAAGTAAAGGAAAATGTAAGTTAAATACAATTACCCACTCATTTCTGAAGCTCAATTCCAATGAAAATGTTATACTGAAAATAATTGATTACATTTGGAATTTGAAATTGGTGAGAATTTATTTATTTAAACTTCTCTATGGAATAATTTTATGACATTGAAAAATAAGGGAAAGCTGAGCCCTTGGATTATTATCTTCTTTTAAAATTTTTATTCAATCGTGATGCTATATTATCAAATAATGTTGGCACTAATGTTCTCTCTAGTATAAGATTATTATATGTATAGCTATTGTGGAATTATGTAACACCCCTATATGTTTTTTTAAAAATATATCGCTTTAAATAACATGATATCCTCAATATCCTAGGTTACATAAGACACCATGTTTAAATAAATAGTGACATACTATTAATATATTTTCATGTGGTAGTTATTTCATAGTTGTTTGAATAGAGGGTAAGAAGAATAATATCTAAATTATGAAAAATATATTCTCTAATAATTTTTAAATCAAATTCATTTTTCGTCTAATTATTAATTGAAAATAAAAAATATATTTGAAAATAAAAGCATTATTTTTTGCAAAACTATTATTATGCGCAAAACAACATCTAATTATAATAATTTATTGAAATAAATTATAGTGAACTATGTAAATGAACTTATATTTAATGAAATATTTTATTATTCATATAATATTTTTTTATTTATGGAATAAGGATAAAATTAATTTTAATGCTTAAAAATGTATTTTTCTAACAAACTAGTTTTGTCATGTGTTACAGAATAATTTTAAAATTAATTTATATAACTAATAGGAATTTATTTTTTTTTAAAAAAAGTCATATTTTTAATAAGGAGGTTTAATTTTGATAATTATTTCCATTTTATTTTTGGTAAAATTGAATTGATATCATGGGAAAATTTATTACATCGATAAAAGTTAAATTGTGTTAATCTAGGATAAAAACTAGTGATATGGTCATATATATTCATTATATTTTTTATTTAATTAAGTTAATTTTAACCATATAACATCATTCTCAATATTGAGTTTTATTGAACTTTTTTCCATGAAAACAAGTTATATATTATCTATATGAATGAATATTTCAAAATATCACTCTCTTAGTTTTAAATATCTATTATGTGATCAAATAAGGGAAACCTAATTATAGCTGAATCTTAATAGTAATTTAGTTAATAAAAAAATATATTCATGATGGTAATTTAACTTTTAAAATTTATGTATTATATATTTACCTTATGTGTATACATATAGCAGACACAGTTATTTCATAAATAATAGAAAAATAAATTTGTGATATTAAAATTATTAGAATTAGTATTATTCAAATTAAATATTGTGATCCATGAAATTAAAGATAAAAATATAATATTAAATAGGTTTTTATTCATATGATTTGAATCCAACTATTGTTTTTGAAATATTAAGTTTAATGTAAATGGATAATTCTAAAATATACACTGATGATATTTTATAATAAACAAATCTATATTAAATTATTTAAAAATAGAAAACATCAGAGATTCATCCAAATGAATAGTAAATTTTCTTAAGCATCCACATTAGCCCATTTACGGGTTGTTTTGAATTATAATGATAACATTAATGACAAATAATGGAGAGAAAAAATTTGTTTTATTATTATTATCAAAAGGGTTAGCATGGGTTAAGAAAGGAATATGGGTAAGAAACATTATCTAAACCTATCCCAATTTTATTTTGTGATATTATTTTGATTAATTATTATCTTATATTAATATTTTATCAATTTTGAGGTATTCAGAAATTAAAAATAATTTATATTGATTAAATATTTCATGAAACTCAAAATTTCCCCTCACCTCAATTATAAAAAACACATCTCATTTATATTCCTAACGTCACTTTTGTAACGCCTTGACCCTAGATACCCAGAGTCGGTGCATTATTACATAAAATTTGAATGATCACAAAGGATGAAGTCTCAAAAGACCGATTAGTTTAGTAGTCTTGGAAACAATAGATATATTCATAAGTCTTACATTAAATCATAAGGTAAAAAAAACTACAACAACATCTTGTCTTCATATCCCGTAATACTATCCCTGCAGGTAATTCATAAATTACATCTTCATAATCCTGGGAAAAATAAAAAATTGATAGGGGTGACCTCAGATGCTCAGTAAGGATGACATTATAGCAGATGCTTTCATAGATAAGCATAAACACTTAAGGCAGTTTATAACTAAAACGAAAGCCTTTTAAACATGAACTTCATCATAAAATGGCAAAGATAAAATAAAATAATTCCATTTACATACTCACATGGATATTCTACTAGTCGAATGATCACATGAAATATCAATAACCACTTTCAAAATGATGGAATGCATAATGCCAGACTATCATAACCACATAGCCAAGGCCTCGTGCCAAGACTACAAAAAAGATTTTTCCAAGGCCTTGTGCCAAGACAATAGTTTTTCTCATGAGACCTACCGATGCATCGAGGAGATATAGCGGGCTCCACCCGTCACTTATTAAGTCCAATGCATTCCTCATACGAACAGGTTTAAACATAACATAAACATTCGTATAAAAACTAGCATACGAAATGTCAATACTTTAACTACAAACCATGAATGGCATAAAAATAGCACATCCATAGTCAAACATAACTCATTTGATACAATATGGAAGATTTTAATGTATCACATTAACCACAATCAAGAAAAATGAAGGATGTTGACATAGATGAAAATAGTCATCAAAACTATGTGAGAGAAATATCCCCCTTTTTCTTGAAATCATTTAAAAGTCCCACTATTTGTCAAGAAGCCATTTAAAAATATATTTTTAAATCAAAGTGTCCCATACCACATTGAAACTTTTAAAAAGAGTTTTAATTTTAAAAATTTAATGTCCATATAAATAAATCCTTAAAACCACTTTTTAAAACATGGACATTAATGAGAATGATTTAGAAGAATAAGTCTTTAAAACATTTAAAAATGGCATTTTAGTTAGAGTTTCTAACCAAAAGAGAGACACATGAATACAAATAATTGATGAAATCAAAACATTTTAATATCATGATAATAAAGGAATTCATGATATAAAATGTCAAAGTACATTATATACACCACATAAAAGTGATTTGGTGTATAATAACAAAGAAGTCTCAATGGAATGTAAAATGAGATGAAATCTCTCATAAAGGATGTATCCTTAGGTTAAGGATAAATCAACGACATAATTATGTGTGAAAAATATAAATAAACTATATATGATTGTATATTCAGTGTAAAACAATCAATGGACATTCAAACATATTCTTGTAACAACAACACCAATGAATTGGATATTTATCTCAACAAATCGAGATTGAGTAAAAATATCTCTTATCAAGTTTATACTGATGACTTGAGAATATATCAATGGAGTGATTATGTGTATAAAAAGTATATCCACAGAAAGGGGAGTGGAAATTATGACATAATCAAATGAATAGTGAATCCACACCTAATCATGGAGTAAAATAATCAATGAAGTATGCGTAAAGACGAATGAGTGGAAATTGAAATTTCGATTTCCCTTATCGACTTGGTAAATTATGAAACATGCACTCATGAAAGAAGGATAATAAAATGATGATGTAAATATCCATAAATTAAAGTATATTACTCAATCAATATAATCATGGGAAGTACACACACCACATGCAATAAATAAGTGGTGAATAATGGAAATGTCACGGAATTTAAAGTGAGATAAGAAACCCCTTACCACGTTGTAATAAACTGAGTCGTATGGCCAAAATTTAATAATCACAAAATGATTTACAGAATAACATGAATATAAAGAGAATCATGATAATATATATCAAATGGCAGTACACAATACACCACTTTCAATAATTTAGTGGCAAACAATGGAAATCTCAGGGAATTGAAAGTGAGATAAGAAAATCCATTACCTTGTACTTTTTCTTGGTTGGGGGTAGGTTAACCTCCTGTATAATTTTGAAATAATTTTTATTAAATTATTCATTAATCATATACATTCATATGATATCATATATTATCTTTGAACATTGCTTTGTTAATAATATCTTAGAATTATCATCGTTTCGGGTGTTAACTTACTTGTTTTATTTTATATGTTTTGTTACGTAAGCCATGTTTGTCATGGATTGGTTGTATCATATTCACATCCATAATTATATAAATTTCTTAAACATTATTTTTAAATCATCACATGATAATTATACTTGAATGGATATGATGGAGAATGAATCTCATCGCGTTCGTGGAGACGGTAGTCCGTGCGTACGCACGAGTGAAAATATCATTCTTTTGATATTAAAATAATATATAATTGGTTGGTATATCATATATACAGAATCATTATCATGTTATATTTATTATTTAAATGAGTTGCACATCATTATTATACCCACCAAAATAATAATATATTGAATAACAATTACACCACGACGTGGAGACAGTAAGCCGTACGTACGCACATATGGTGACATGTTATTAAAATGGTGGATAGAATATTGAATATGGTTGTACCATATTTATAATAACATCATAGTATATATAAGATACTGGAGTTATTATTTTAGAATGGTAATAACAAATAAAGAAGAAGTGGAAGAAGAAAGGAACTTGAAAAGGGGTGGTGAAAACATTACCTCTTCTTCGGGTTCTCCCTTTTGATTTGATCAAAAGGGATCCTTAGGTTGGCTTTAGGATCAAACTCAGGACTCTATGTTGTAGAGATGGAAGTTGAGAGAGTATTTGGGCAGGGGTTGGCCGAACCAAAAGGCTTTGAAGGTGTGAAGAAATGAGAAGGAGGAGTGCCCTTTTATATGAGGGGTGAGGGGCACCTTTGGAAAAGCTAGAAATATTAATTTATGATAAATTCATATTAGGTTTCTAATGGCTCCAAAGTTTATTATTCAAAGGTTAAGGTGGGGATAGGTCTAAAACCATTCAACCAATAGAATTTATACAGGTTTGGATTACTATATTAACCTTATCTTTTAGTTTTAACTCTTAGTTAATTAGTTTGACATTTACCATGTCACTTTGTATTTTTATATTATATAGTTAATAAACATACAATATACATCCTAGAGACCCCAAGTGGTCCATTAATGATATACATATCATTATATAAGTCTCTTGGCCGATCCTTAGATTTTTAGGAATTTAATATCAATTAATAATATAATATTTTTTTAAAAAACTCTTTTATGTCAATTTTGACACTATTCAATAGTTGATTTTTGTAAAACTCATAACAGAATGATTACTTAGAAAAAAGTCAATTAAATCAATACTAATATGTTATATTATCCTATAAAATTAGTTTAATTCATTAAAAGTCTTAAATTTTATTTATTTGGGTATTTATAATATCAATTATTTTAATTTTTCACTATTATTATAATTACTGCATCATCATTGTGTCATAAATATATTAAATTATTTAATGTCTAAAAATTATAAATAAAATATCATTATGTAGGAAATCTTATTATCTTTCTAATTAATATTTACAATCGAATTTATCTTATGTATAACCTTGTATTAAAAATGTTTTAGTAAATAAACATTGATTTTAACTCTTTTAACTCTTCATTGAATTAAATAATAATAAATGTCCTAATCTAATCCAAGTTGACCTAAATGATAATATTTTATTCCTAAGGTTGTTTTTTGTCGAGATAAACTTGTCCAATATAATTAGGACATGTGTTAGGGTAATATTAATATCATTTTTACCCTTAATTACCCTATTTACTTTTAACCGTGGTTAATAAAAGTAAAAAGTTACTATTCACAAAAAATTATTTTCATCTCATTAAACCACATTTTACTTCTTGATATTAACAGTGTCTCTTAGATTTTAAAAATTCCATTCACAGAAGTGGTAAAAATAAGTGTTATGAAAAATTCAGTTTTTGTAACTACCATTTAGTAGTTTCACTATTCATCTAAAATTGAAGTTTTTTAGAACAATGCCAAAATTTCACCCTAAGATATAATTGATATTCTGAATTCAAAAATGATGTCTATTTTACAAAATTCTAAACATATAAGTTGCATTAATTAATTTTTTAATTAATTCCCGCTGTCACAACAAATAGCATGTTTTTAAGAAACAATATATATCAAAAGATTGACAATTGTTTAGGTCCAATTTGAAAGTAAAATTAATTATAATGAACACCATTGGATAAAATGGTAAAAATATATTCTAATTATAGTTTAAAACCACTCAATAATATAATTTATCATTATAAATTATTTTGTTTTAAAACGTTTTTTTTAATTAAAATTTAGTAATTTTCATTATTCATCAAAATATAAGTGTTATCCGAAAAGCTCCAAAATTTCACCCTAGGATAAATTCGATATTCCGAATCCAAAAATGAAGTCCATTTTTAGAGATAGAATTTATAAAATTTCGAAAAGTGGGTATTACTATTAATAACAGCTAGTTTGATTGGTTGTGGTGTGTTAGAATCTCGAAGTTGCGTACAATGCACGCCATTGCATTATTCGAAGGGAAAATTACCATGGAAGCATGGGGTGTTAAATTCTCCCCTCCTTCAATAAATTGCATCCTCAAAATTTTTCAAATTGTCCTTGGGAATATAATGGAAAGTCCCACATCGGAAAAAGAGTTAATAAAACTATCACTTTAAAAGAAAGAAAGAGAGGTATAAAGGTCAACCAAGATAACCCATACTCGGATTCCATGTAGGAAAAAATGGATATGGATGATAAACTATGTGTCAAGTTCTGATGGAGAGGGATAGAAATCATGATTAGGAGAATGTTAAAAATAAGAAAACCACAAACTTGTGTTGGGAGAAACGACCATTAGTCTCCTAGTAGGAAAGTAAACAGACAATCTTTTTTTTGTTTTAAGTTACATTACATAAGGATGAGGAATTTATTTATGATATTGACTAAGAATATAAATATATATACTTTCATTTTATGTAGAGTTTCATTCTTTAATAAATTTCCACCACTAACTCATTTTTTTTAAATGATGAGTATTCAAGAAGACTTGGTCACACCGGAAGAGATAGAATAAACTTCTATAGAATCACATGATCCATGCAGGATGAACTATATATTTACATTGTCTTTAGAGATTAATCAAAACCAAAATGGTTAGTACAAGATCTAATGATCCCCCAAAAGGATATTCATTGAGAGAAATAAACACTAATCTTAATTTCCAAAATTAAACCAACAATACCCCAAAGTTTAATAAATACCATTCAATAATCAATTGTCCTTAAAATCCTTTAATATAATCAAAACAAATATTGAAAACCAAAACTTATTAAGAATGTAGTCTTCCACGTTAAATTGTATCTCCAAATGACATTAATTACTCTTAAAGTCACATACTTAAAAGTAATTAACCTAATCATTTCTATAAATAATCCAAATCATTATAAATCCACAATAAAAACATAGATAAAAATCCACCATTACTCCTCAAATTAAATCCCATACTACTCTATCTTCCTTTGGCATATAGTGTTCTCAACAAAGCGAACAACTTCCAAAATAACGTTTATCAATTAATCACCAAATCATTTTCCTATACTAATGGTATTCATTTTATAAGACATAAGATCCCAAATCAAATTATTATTGATCAATAAAATCATTTAACTAAAAATAATAGTCACACTACCCAGGGACTTCACGTAGTCCAGTGGTAGGACATAAATCCCAATCGCACTTTGGTTGTGGGTTCGATTCCCACAGCTTTGTCTGACGTGACGGGTTGTCACACGGTCTATGTGTTGTCCTTTTTCATAAACTATATTTTATAACATTTCCAAAATGAGATAAATTCCTCAAAATAACGATAATATAATTTAACCACAAATTTTATCTCATACCTTGCATTTTCATCCCAAATTATAATAATTTGTAATTGCCTCAAACCCAATGATCATATAAAACCAAATGGTTATTTATAACTATATCCACAAGAGAAAAGATAATTCTGCCTTAAATATCATTCTCACATGGAAAACATTAGGGTTACAAATACAAGAGACAATTATTCCAAAGAAAACCCTTCAACAAGGATAACTAATAATTTTTAAACATTTATCCAACCATTTATTTCCACATAACTTCTTCTCTGACCAAGAAAATATCCTATAGAATAGGACATTCACTCGGGTAATGGCCAGGTCCCCTAAATTTATGGAAAATGACTGTAAATGGATTCTTGGGACCATTTTTATCTTCTTCCATAATACTCTTCATCTTTCTTCGGCAATTATTCACTTTATGTCCTTCCTTCCCGCACGTAAATCATTTCTTTGTCCCATTGAGACACTTTCCTGGGTGTCTCCTTCCATATTTCTTGCATGATGGAAATTGAGGATTTCTTTCTCCATGGTCTCCACTACTAGAGTTCTTAACTTTCATCACCTTTCTCTTCTTTGTTGAGTCTGGTAATTGGTTAATATATATATTTTTGATCATATTTTTTGAAAATTGATTTGGCATAAAGACAATATCTTTTACGCCTATCAACATTCCATTTTGTTGCTCATTTCCACCACCATTCCCACCTTGTACATCATTCTCAAAGTCACTATGACTTCCATGGAATCCAACCATTGACTAAAACCAGAAATCATTGTGTGATTAATAGTAGTCATACAATCATTTAGAGATTAACATGTCACCATATTATCAATTTGAATCACATTAGGATTAACCATGGTCATTTACTCTCATCTTATATATATAATACTTTAAATCGGTTTGTAAATAAAATGTAAATTATCCTAAGCATATCCCCCGAGAGTGTCGTAACCAAGAGTGCAGCAAGGCTCGTTGTCGTGCACCAGTTCCCGTTCGATTCTAGATCAAAGTGGCGTTTTTGGGTTTTACCCCTAGTTACATCTGTGCCAGAGCCGCCTCTACCTGATCGTATCCAGACATGGATGTATTGCTCAGAAAAGTCACAAAATCTCTACAATACCAAAATTCTAGGAAGTTCTTCTATACTAACCCCCAAAGTTCATCTTAGGTCTACGTGCTCTAATTAGAGTTTATCTAAATCTAGCTTCCAAGGTTTGTACTAAACTTCCTCTGATACCAACTGTAACGTCCCAACCCTAGATACCCAGAGTCGGTGCATTATTACATAACATTGGAATGATCACAAAGGATCAAGTCTCGAAAGACCGATTAGTTTAGTAGTCTTGGAAACAGTAGATATATTCATAAGTCATACATTACATCATAAGGTAAAAAAAATTACAACAACATCTTGTCTTCATATCCCCTCATACTATCCATATAGGTCATTCATAAATTACTTCTTCATATTCTTGGGAAAAACAAAACATTGAAAGGGGTGAGCTCATATGCTCAGTAAGGATAACATTATAGCAGAAGCTTTCATAGATAAGCATAAACACTTAAGGCAGTTTATAACTAAAATGAAAGCCTTTTAAACGTGAACATCAGCATAAAATGGAAAAGATAAAATAAATTAATGCCATTTACTTACTCACATGGATATTCTACTAGTCGAATGATCACATGAAATATCAATAACCACTTTCAAAATGATGGAATGCATAATTCCAGACTATCATAACCACATATCAAAGGCCTCGTGCCAAGACTACAAATAAGATTTTGCCAAAGCCTTGTGCCAAGACACTAGTTTGTCTCATGAGACCTACTGATGCATCGAGGAGCTATAGAGGGCTCCAAATGTCACTTATTAAGTCCAATTCATTCCTCATATGAACAGGTTTGAACCTAACATAAACATTCGTATTAAAACTAGAATACGAAATGTCAATACTTTAACTACAAACCATGAATGGTATAAAAATAGCTAATCCACAATCAAACATAAATCATTTGATACAATATGGAATATTGTATTGTATCACATTAACCTCAATCAAGAATAATTAAGTATGTTGACATAGATGAAAATAATCATCAAAACTACTTGAGATAAATATCCCCCTTTTTCTTGAAATCATATAAAAGTCACACTATTTGTCAAGAAGCCATTTAAAAATAGATTTTTGAATCAAAGTGTCCCATACCACTTTGAAACTTTTAAAAGGAGTTTTAATTTTAAAACTTTAATGTCCATATAAATAAATCCATAAAACCATTTTTTAAAACATGGACATTAATGAGAAAGATTTAGAAGAATAAGTCTTTAAAATATTTAAAAATAGTATTTTAGTTAGAGTTTCCAACCAAAAGAGAGACACTTGAATTCAAATAATTGAGGAAATCAAAACATTTTAATATCATGGGAATAAAGGAATTCCTGATATACTATGTCAAAGTACATTATATACACCACAAAAAAGTGATTTGGTGTATAACAACAGAGAAGTCTCAATGGAATGTAAATTGAGATGAAATCTCTCATAAAGGCCGTATCCTTAGGTTAAGGATAAATCATCGACATAATTATGTGTGACACATATAAATAAACTAAATATGATTGTATATTCAGTGTAAAACAATAAAAGTACATTCACACATATTCTAGTAAAAACAACACCAATGAATTGGATATTTATCTCAAAAAATCGAGATTGAGTAAAAATATCTCTTATCAAGTTTATACCGATGACTTGAGAATTTATCAATGGAGTGATTATGTGTATAAAAAGTATATCCACAGAAAGGGGAGTGGAAATTATGACATAATCAAATTAATAGTGATTCCACACATAATCTTGGAGTAAAATAATCAATTAAGTATGCGTAAAGCCGAATGAGTGGAAATTGAAATTTCTAATTCCCTTATCGATTTGGTATCTTATTAAATGGAATTTTATGTAAGAGATATAAAAAGATATTTTCAACTCATTTTTTTGAGAACATAAATTAGATATAGAAATTGTATATTCTCCCCATTCTCATGGTTTTTATAAGAAAAACAAATTTAGACATTTTGGGGAAAGGTGGTTCATAACAATAATGAATGTAGAAATGCGATGAATAGGTTTTATAACTTAATGGAAGAAAATATTACACCAAATAACACACCACCTTCTCTAAAATTATTTAAATTCACGGAATATAGGAATTATGTCCAATAGTGCATGAATCTTATTGTTTTTTATGATTATGATCAATAAATACTTGAGCCAAATTACAAATGGAATTATCATGCAAACATGATTGTAAAAGTTGGTTACACAAATGAAATTGTGAAAGGTACACTTATTATCCACTGTAGAACTACTACTGTCTTATTTTATTATAGATTCACTAAATATTTTACTCATAATGATATTTTTTAAGGGTATCAATATATCACCTGAATGGTTAGATAATGAGTTAGTAGTGAATATTCGTAATGGAACAGTTGTAACATATCTTGTAAATTTATCTTCCTTGATTGCTGTTGGTGGGAATGTAATTCCCTCAAATGTTGTGATTATCCCATTAGTTGAACTCTATGGCATTCTTGAAATTTATTTTCATTATCCATATGAATACCATATCTGTTTCATAAGAATTGGTGTTTGATTTCATATTTTGAAAAAACATAAAATTGTTTTCCATTCTGAGTATGAATATTGAATTCCAATAGAAATTTCTTCCATATTTTGGATTTTTATTCTAATACCTGAAGTTTATATATCTTATATTTTTTTGGATGAATCTCAAAATTAAATATAAACCAATTTTATAGGAGTTAATTAATTCTTTTCCAGAAGAATTGCATTATCATACACTGAATTGTGATGTTTTGTTTTCAAAATAGAAATTATAAATAGTTTGATAAATATTTCTAAGAAACCTTATAGAATGAACCAAATTGAGTTATTTAAATTTAATAACAAACTCTAGGAGAATATTGATATGGGATTCATACTCTCTAGTGCATCAGCATGTGGTCAACCCATCTTATTTATTAAGAAGAAAAATGGGTCAATGCATATTTCTATTGATTATCAAGAGGATAATAATATGACATTAAAAAATATATCACCACCTTCATATTTATGACTTATTTGATCAAATATATGGACCTCAAAAAAATTAAATGATTTAACTTCATTCAACATTTCATGAATTGAGGTTCATGAAATAGGATATACCCAAGAAAAATTTTCATAATAGGTATGTGCACACTGAATTTATTATTATCTCATTTTTCATAATAATGACCCCCTATCACTGAATATTTAATTAATTGAGTCTTAAGAGATTAACATTATCAATTTGTGGAAGTCATTATAGATGATATTCTTTTATATTCAATGAATAAGGAATAGAATTCATATCAGTTGAGGATTTTGCTGACAACCCTAAAGAAATAGAAGGATTATGAAACAAATACGTAGTGTGATTTTGGGAATTGAAAAGATTCATTTTTGGGTCATATAATCTCATGTGTGTGTATATTTGTAGATCCTTCAAAGATATACGTCATTAGTAAATGGACTATTCCATCTAATGTAACTGAAATCTATAATTTTCTAGGGTTGGATTGATATTATTGATGTTTTTTGAGAAATATTTCTGGAGTTTATAATCCACTCTCCTGTTTTACATGAAAATGAGTAATGTTAATAATGACACATGAATGTGAATAGAATTCCAAGGAGCTGAAAATAATGTTGGCCAATGAACATATAGTCACACTACCCTCTTTTTGGGAGGGCTTTGTGATCTCTAGGGATATATAAAATAATAGAACAAGAAGTGTTATCATGAAAAATGATATAGTAAAAGATTATTCCTCATTCCAATTGGAGGTTCATGATAAATAATAACTATATAAGGATGTTGAGTTAGCTATAGTTATTTTTCATTTATAAATTGAAGGAATTATCTTTATTAAGAGTGGTGTGATATATATACTGATCATAAGATATTATATTATATAATCACCTAGAAAGGGTGGAATATGATGAATATAATATGCATAGAGCCAATTAAATACTATTACTACCTAATACATTACCACCCTTTGAAGGTGTACAAGTTGGAAGATGATTTGTATCAAAATGTACATGATATCCTATTTATGTTGAAGATCACAAAAGATCCAATATA
The DNA here is from genome assembly GCA_963277665.1 of Viscum album. Lineage (NCBI taxonomy): Eukaryota > Viridiplantae > Streptophyta > Magnoliopsida > Santalales > Viscaceae > Viscum > Viscum album. The sequence goes on along the minus strand of OY728123.1, from coordinate 749,923,550 downwards.
TTTTGATATGTAAGGGATAGATCTTGAAATCTTAAAGGAATGAAAGGCATATTGACTTTCTCAAATTAATGTTCTGTCATTTATATATGCGATGGTTAATGTGGCTCAAATAGAGGATGTGCAGTTGAAAAAGAGGGTGAGATGTGTTCCTAAGATCAACTATGATTGTGATGGAATGATAGAATTAATGGAATGTGTATTTTTCATATCCATACCTTATTTTAAAAAGGATATTTTGGAAAAGGGGAATTGATCATCATTCTATATTCATATTGGAAGTAAAAAAGATGTATGGATACATGCAAGATTATTTCTAATAGGATGGGTTGAAAAGATATATTAAAGAATAAGTATATAGATGATTGAATTTTCAGACAGTTGTGGATGAGGAAAAAAATTTTAATGGTTTTATACAACCATTAACCATACCTGAATGGAAATAGGAAATCATCACCATTGATTTTTTAGTTGGTTCCCCCAAAACATATAATAGAGATAATTATATATCTGTTATTGATGATCACCACATGTAGTCGGCACAATTCATTACCATAAGATAATATTTACCTCTTGATCATATTTATGAAATATTTAATAAGGTTGTGGTTTTATTTCATAGAGTAAAACCTTCCATCATATCTAACTATGGTATAAGGTTTACCTCAACATTATAGGAAATCCTTTAGTGGGATCTTGAAATATATTTGAGTTTTAGTATGTCATATCATCCTCAGAATGATGGTTAGTGTGAGAAAACAATTTATAAACCTGTCATATATGATGAGATTTTGTTATATGGAATTAAATGGTGGTTGGGATAAACACCTTCATCTAGTTGAGTTTCATTTCTTCAGTGTGTTTCGCTCATGAAACCAGATTGATCCTTATATTGAACGTCCCAACCTAGAAGCCACTAAATGCTACATGACCTCAAGCATCCCTCCCCATACGTGAGAGGTTGCCGAATAGTAGTGAGTGTCTAATGGGTAATGTGGATAGACTATAACCTCTTTACCAAAGTAATCCAAAATAGACGTCAATTAAAGTTGTAGAATCAATAAGAACAAAATAATAACATGCATAAACAAGAAAATCCCAAATTGGGTACAACTACATACAATCATAAATATGTCATGCGATGCTATAATGCCAAGGGAACAAAACCCTAAAATAATGACAAGAAGTAGTATCCTAATAATGATCCGGGCGCCAGGTAGATATCCTCATCAATATATGTCCTATCTCCAACTCAACTCCGTATCATAGCGCCCTTGCCCTTGTCCAACCCTGCAACCATGAAATCTGCTTGGGTATCGAATGGAGGCCCGAACAGAAAGTGAGTATAACTCTATAGGCTACAACAAATGGTGTATAAAATACATCTAGTAAATGTATATAGTGCATACTAGTGATAAATAATGGAAAGTAAAGGTAAATAATTCGATATGCTATTATAGACTGTGTTCATTTAGAATATGCTCCCATTTAATCTAGGTTCACCATTTCATAATCCCATTGTTTAATCTACCTTTTTCATATGTTCAATGGATTAGGAATGTTCAATATTCTCAATCCATGTCCAAATGCTTATTTATCATTCACCTCAAATAACCACCTCACAACAAGAATAACCAATACCATTTTCTAAATAACAATAATATCAATAAATAAGAAATTAACATTTTTCCTCAATCCGTTAACACATTAATCACTTACATCACTTAACCCTTTATCCCTATTTACCATTTCCCATTCCTATCTCACTAAGAATATTAAAGGGTAAACATAATTCCTTATGATATTCCCATTAATACCATTTAACCCAATTAAATGTCTACTAGAAAATCTCAATGCCCTTAACAAAATTAGACATAAATGGAAACCATCCATTATAACTAATTACATAGAATAATTAACCTACTCACTAAGTCTCTACATAACTATGAGTCAACATCACACACCATATTTATGTTAGCCTATTCGGAAGGATTGACACAGCCCTTGGGTGGGCCTAAAAATAGTAAGGGCATCCTCTATGCATCATATGGGGATCATGAGGGTTAATTTGGTTATTTAGGAACTCTATATACAACATTTTTACAATGTCACCAAGAACACACCAATATAAGGACAATAATGAAACCCTACATCCAAAAATTTAGATATAAACTATGGGATATAATTTATAGACCACCTACCCTAAATCTGTTTGTGAATATCCTCCTAATCGAAGCCTTAGATCAAGATTCAACCACAATTTAAATCCTCGACCAATATATCAACAAAAAAATATGGGTTTAGAGGTTTCAATGGAAATGGGGAAGAAATGGAAAACCTAAACAAAAAAGAAACACAAGGAGGAGACTAGACATACCTAGATCTTCAATCCACAACTAACAACACTCCAAACTACCTTAAGATGAGGTAGATTTATCCATGGAAGCTCTGGATGATTTTGGGTTGTCACTAGGGTTCAAGGGAGAAGAAAGGAGTAAAATACCAAGTTGGTATAAATAATACCATAATGGATGTTTTGTAATTTTCACAAAAATACTCTTCTGTGTTGTTTACCCACATAGTTCTCCAAACCTTGCGCAAAACATACAGAATTTTACTACCAAAAAGAAGCCCTTTGTAAGGTTAACTAGGATTTCCACACAGTTTACATGAATCATGCGCAATCCATGGAACATAACCAAAAAACCCCCTCTTTCTATATCTTCAGTGTTATGAACCCCCGAAACACCTATGGGACTTGACATGAACTTAGGAAAACACTTATTTAACTAAAATAAGGAACTTAAAATGATACGTGAACAAAAACATACCTTAAGGGATATCTGGGATCTTACATTATAATTCCCTTTATGGAAGGAATTGTATAATTACAATATACATGGTGGAATTTATCGAAAGAAAGATATTGGGACATGGTATATCTTAGGAAATTATAGGGAAAGTTAGAGAAATTCATTAGCACATCTAGGTATCATAGAGTCAAATGAAAAGTTACACCAAAAATCATCAGTGGGATTTGGAGTTTGATGTTAGTGAGGTTGGTTTTCTAATAATTTTCCATGAAATAAATTTATGATTTTAGGAAATAATGAAATTATGATCCCTTGGTATGTTGGCTCCTTTGAGTTCCTTGAGTTAGGTGGGATGGTAGCATATCACTTAGATCTTCCACCAATCCTCTCTCAAGTTCATTACATGTTCCATGAATCTCCCATGATGATGTATATACCTGATCCATATAATTTACTAAAATCAAAAGTTGTATCAGTGGAAAATTATACTTCCTATTATGGATAAACTATATACATATGATATGAAAGAGATAAAATTCCTTGAAACATGAAAAGTAAGGTGGTTAAAATTCTCTAGGGAAACAAAAAATTTGATGTAGTTACTTGTGATCTTGAGGATTTAATGAATCATAGATATCCAAATTTTAGTGAATAAGAGTAATAAAGATTTAGGGGGAAAATCATTTTAAGGGGGGGGGGAATGTGACTCCCAGATATTGTTTTGAAACATATTTCCTTTAAAAAATGATGTTCTAGAAATCTTCTGTTATAAGCAACATTGATTTTAAATGAACCACAATATAATATTAAAATATTTTTATGTGATAGTTATTTCATATATTTTTTATTGGTGGATATTAATAATAGAAAAAATTTGTAGAAATATATGGTATGCACATTTATAAAATGAATTCAATGTTTTTAAGATAATTAAGTGGAAATAAAAAATATGTAAAAATAAAATTGTTCTTTTTGAAAAAAATATTTTTATGGAAAAAATTATATTTTATCCTAAAAAATTTATAAAATCATTTTTTTGAATGAATTTATAGTAATTTTAAATTAATAATTTTTTTATCATCCATCTAATTTTTTTTACTGAAGGAATAAGAATAAAATCGATATTAATGTTTGAAAATGTATTTTCCTAAATTGCTTTCGTGTTTTATGGTTATTTTAAAATTATTTTTCTCAGGTTATAGGAATTAAATTTGATAAAATGGATTTCATTTATGGAAGAACGACATTCAAATTTAGTAAATATGGCTATTTTAATTTTGGTCAACATGAACAAAAGTTGTGGTAAAATATGTCACCCTAATAATCCTTTAAAGGGTTAATATAGGATAAAAATTGGTGATAAGTAAATAACTATTCATATTAATTCTTATTGGACAAAAGGGATTATAATCTTATCACTATAGGAAAGAAAATGAGTATAATAATGGACAAATTTCTATGAAAATAACTTATATAATATTTAAATCAAAGAATGTTACAAAATGTCACTATCTTGTTTTTAAATATCTATCTTATGTTCACATAGGTGGGAAGTAATAAATGAATATAAATATTTATTTTTTTTATAATGAAATTATATTTAGTATGGTTATTTATTTATAATTTTTATTTGTCTTATAATTGACTTAAATTCATACATAATGCTGTAATGATAATTATTTCATTAATGTAATAATAAAACAATTGATGTTGAAATAATTAAAAGTATTATAATTTGAATGAATTGATGTGAACTGTAATTTTATAGGTAATAATCATTTATTAGAGAGTTTATTATAATTATATTAAAATTATATTATTTTTTTAGTAGAATTAATCAAAATTTATATGAATATTTTTAAAATTTTTATTAATCTTATTTTGTAATAAATAATATTATATAAATATTTTAAAATTAATTAAAATCATTGAGTCATCAAAATTAATGGGATATGATTTTAGACATTATCTGTGGTATATCTAGGTGTTTATTTTCTTCTTATGTTATCATTATTGACCCTTATGTGATATAGAACATTAATATTATAGTAATTGTCAAAAGGGTAAACATAAGTTAAAAAGAGGGATAATGATAAGAAACATTATATAAACATGAACAAATATTATTGGATGAGGGGATTTTGAATCATCCTCAAATAATATTAGAATTTTAGTAATTTGGTAAAATTTTTAAATACAAATTAATTTATATTAATTTAATATTTTATTAAATTTCCAATGGGCCCCTCACATAAATTATAAAAGGACACGTATTTTCTCTCTCCATCATAAAAAGTCAGTGTTCTTGATCCACTAACCCTAAACAAATTATAATTTTTTACATCCATAGATGAATTATATTGGTTTTTTATTCTCAAAAGTCCTACCCCAATATTTATAGGTGGACATCTAAAGTAGTTCATTACATGAAGAGGTGTTTTGAACGTGAACAATGAATAACGAGACATGCAATTATGGATTTATGTTTCTATTGTTACCAGGATTTTTTATACTTTAACTTTAATTGAGGAAATTATATGATCCTTATATGAATAATCCCTTTATTTTTATTCTCATATTTTTATTTTTAGATATTATATGTCCCCCTTTCATTTTACACACTTTAATTATTTAGAAGATCACAATAGTGTTTTTAAAGAAAATAATATTCTATTATCTCTTAGATCTAAAATAATTTTTCTTAAATATCCATTTATGAAAAAGGAAATAAAAAATATTTTAAGATTATAGTTTAATTTTTAAGCATATTTTTATCTATGGTTTACTTTTTAAAAAATGGCTTACAAGGATCATTCATGTAATTTTATGAATGAGGTAATTTTAATTTTTTTTTGAAAAATATGAATGTAATGTTTTTTAACTTATATGAAATGAAATAAATTTCCCTCCATAAAGAAGAATTAATACTTTTATACATACATTAAATTTGTATAAGGAATATTATAAATAAAATAATATCTCAATCATGTACAATGTTTTTTATTTTGAAATGTGATTTTTAATTAGAAATGACATATTCCTAAAGATGGTTTTTATGATCCTTTAATTGAATATCTATTCATCAATGAAAAAAAACTTGATTCATGTTATTATTTATTGGGGTTGTAAAATAGTGATACCATTACTATTTATCTCTAGATTATGATAACGATGAAAAATGTTTTTGTAACCCATTTTCTTGGTTTTTAATATGTTGAAATGTTTATAAAACCCATTTATTTTTAGGGGGTTTTATATTATGAATGTTTTAGGATATTGTGGAATAAATATATATCGATTTCATTATGTGATGGATGGGACCTATATCATCAACCAATAAATTGGGTAAATTATTATATATCATGATGTTGTTATGGGAAATAGGTCTCTGTGCTTGATATGTTATGGGAAACAATTTAAAGTGCTTGATTTATTATGGGAAACAAGTCATTGCTCTTGATACACAATGGGAAACATGTGTTGTTTCCTGATTTGATTATCTTTGTACCTTACCATGACATATATATATATCCCATGATTATGATGATTCCCAAAACAATTATAAATTTAACTTATGGTGTATGATTGAGTGATGAAGAGTTCTCATTCTTAAAATTCATGTATTTTGAAATACTAATGTTTTATGACATAACTCTTATTTTGATATTTTTGAATTGGGTATAATATTTTTTATGTTCATGATATGAAACCACATTTATTATATTTTCCTTTAATATGATCATTTATTGATATATCCCATTCATACCATTACTGATCATCTAAGCACACCGTTTCTTATTTTTTCAATCCCTATCTTATAGAAAATGTTTTTAGTAGGCTATTCCTATGAGGAGTACTATGAGGTTAGAAATTTTTGGTAAATGTTTAATATATATCATGAAATGATAATATTTTATATCTAGTAACAATAAAATATCAACCATTATGGATGTAATTTGGATCATAAGGTTATGTATTGAATATTCATTTAAAAATAGGTAATATTTTTGTAAAAAATGGTTGGGCTACTATATAGTACTTTCCAAATCCTTCGTTTGTTCTAAACACAGAGGTTGTACCATCAGAACATGATATTCTTAACAAATAAAAGTTGTTATAAATTTTGGAACATATATATAAGGTGATGTAGAACATGAGTACTCCCTTGGTTAAATTTCTCTCTAGGAAACATAAATTAAATGAAACTACATGTTAACCCATAGAGTTGAAAATTTTCTTGTAGACTCATTTTTTCATATCACAATATTTAAATTTCAAGGTTAATATTAAATTTATTAGGGTTATAATGTACCACCAAAATATTTTATAATATTTACATTTAATAAGATATATTTATTTGATATATTTCTCTATAGACAACACAATGTTTATAAGAATAACCTTAAACTTTTAAAATATTATAATTTAATGTGTGAGTTATCGACTGGCCATTAAATTTGTAACAATTAATATGAATAACTAAATTATAGTTAATTTATGGTTTAAATTTTTTTGAAATTAATTCATTTGTTATCAATTTATTTTAAATATAAATAAAAATCATTTAATAGTAAAATGGACGTTTTTCTAAAAAATTTGTTTTATGTGTTCAATATGTTTTTATCTTAATAAATTAAATTAATCAAAATTATTGTATTATTTCGATAATTTATATATTTAAATATATATAATAGTAAATTATGTATTTTATCATTCAAATTAATTTTTTTCTAGGCTTGGGATAAGAATAAAGCTAGTTTTATGCTTAAAATATATTTGTCTAAAATAGTTGACATCACATTTTTAATCGTTATTTTAAAATGAATTTCCTGAACCCATATAAATATTTTCTGAAAAAATCAATTCTATGTTTTTAATCATGATGTTAATATTTGGTAAATTTATTGGTTTTATTTTTTTTCCATTAATCATTGTAAAATTTTTCAAAATGTATCACCACTAAAATTGAAAAATAGGTAAAACCCATTTAAAAAATTGTGATAAGGCGTTAAAATTCCTTCAATACCTAACTTTATCCAATTAGGTGATTTTATTTTGATCATTATAATTTATTTCCAAAAATATGTCCCCTCGGTTCCATTTTTATTTGATTATGGCCATTACATACTTTTTATGAATAGTATAAATAAAAAATGTCACTCTATTGATTTTAATATCACTAATTTTTTTAGATAAGAATAAAATAGGTTATGTTTAGTTATAATTACTTTTTTGGAATATAAATTGAATTTTTTAATGATATTAGATTACTTTTAATCGTTAGTGATTTAATAATTATCTTAAATGCTTACGCAATGCCAACACACTATTAATTAAATTAATACAAAAATTAAATAAATGATACTAACAATTTTAAATTTAATCTAATTCGGTTGAAATAGTTTGTTTGATGAATTTTATAGAAACCTATAACATTTTATTTATGTGTTAAAGGATTATATTATAATTCATTTTCTATCTGGATGTTTTAAAATCAATGTAAATGAATAGTTGAACAAAAATTACATTAATTATAAAAAATATTTTATTATAGATATAAAATTCATTAAAATCATATATTAATCCAAATTAATGATATAAATTTAAAATAATCACCCATGTACCATTTATGGGATACATTCCTTTTTATTCAATCACTGTTAACCCATAAATTAGAGAATACATTGTTATCATTGTAAATGTAAAAAGGGTAATGAAGATTAAAACAAAGAGATAAGAGTGAAAAAATAAAATAAAAATTTCTAAATTTTATTTCATTTTATAATTTCAACATATACTCAAATTTATATTGATATAGTTGATTTTTTTGTAGTTTTTAAATGAAAATTAATTTATATTAATTTAATATTTTAATTAATTCCAAGAGTGCCACTCCAATAACTTCTAAAAGGGAACCACTTATCCTTTATTATTAATTTTTTTAGCCTTATATATCAACCCAAACCTTCCATAATACATTCCTAGACATTGTTCCCACATTATAAATTTTATTTTCTTTAAATAAAAACATCCTATTTAGGTAAAATGTGTAAAATAGAATAGGTTTCTCAACAAAGAGGTATAACTCATAATTAAATGTTTTCAATTTTAACTCTTCCTATACATAGTATAAATATATGGTATACAATATAAAATAAAAAATTGATTTATCTTAAATATATATTTCAAGTATGAATGTGGAGAAACCAATATCCACCACCTTCCAATTAGTTGAATAATGATAAATTTTCTCAGGAATACTTGTGGACAACCACCTTTATGAAGCGATACGATTAATTTATCATTCATGATTTATATGGGTGGGAATGTGGATACTTTTAAATATCTTATATTATACATATGATTTAATAATGATTTTATATATGTAAATAATATTTTTCCTTTATTTCATTAAATTCTTAAAAAAATAGAGACAATGTGTATGCGTACATACGACCTTCATTCTCCAGGAATGATGTATTTCATTTTTAAATCTATTATTTTTTGGATTTGTATATTTATAAATATATATGTATATAATGAATATATTTTATATTTCACCTTCTTTAAAATTATAGATTATGTGGAATCATGATTAAGTTTTAATGAGTGTAATTTTAAAACAATAACATTCATGAAATAGAATAATTAACACCTTGAAATTATGGTTTTAATAGTGAATTATTAATAAATGGGTGTGAAAATGTAATAAGTACATAATATATTATATAATAAATCTATAAATTAGTTAATTATAGAAGATTAATTCATTTAAATCTATCATAATAGATGGTATATCCTTTTCTATGAAAGGAGCACACGAGGTATGAGATTTATGTTACAATATCATTATTTTTCAAGAATGTATATGATCAAGTTTTTGATGATGAAATTTTAATATATACTTCTCAATAAACTAGTTAATTTTATTTTACTTTTGTTATTTCTTGATATTACATGATTTTGTTTTATTTCCATCTCTTTTATAATAAATGATAATGAAATAATGTTTTTAAGGAAATCCATCATTATTTCCCTCTTCAGAAAATAATATTTTTCTTCTATACTAATGTTTTATAAAAATATGATCATGAATTATTTTTATATAATCCTTTTATTTTTTAAATTCATTTTACACATTATTTAAAATTTTCTCACGTTTGAATGTTTACAAATTGTTTTAAAAGAAATATTCATCTCATTTTCAAAATAAAGTACTTCGTTAACATTTATTGAAAAAGATAAATGAATCATCAAGAAAATAATTTACCTCCATTTGGACTGATAAATGATTATAAGATTATTTTATAATATTCTTGTAATGGCCCGGGTTTTTGGGGTCCATTACATTGTGAAAATATCGTTTTGGGTTTTCGGTTCTGGGAATCATGGTGGTGTAGGCCTACCGGTAGCCTTATCCTACCAGTAGTAGGCCTACCGATAGCTCGGTCTACCGGTGTCCGCAGCCTATCGGTAGCTCTGTCTACTGGTATCTCGGCCTACCGGTAGCTACAGCCTACTGGTAGCTCTATCTACCGGTAGCTCGGCCTACCGGTAGCTCGGTCCACCGGTAGCTGCAGCCTACCGGTAGCTCGACCTACTGGTGGCTGCAACCTACCGGTAGCTCGACCTACCGGTAGCTGCAACCTACCGGTGGCTCTGGCCTACCCCGCGGGTTATTTCCAGTAGTGCTCCCTTTTTGCGCAAATATGGGTTTAAACCCTATTTTGACACGTTTGAGCGTGTTTTAAAGGCCCGTAATGCGCATAATAGTTTTAATTAAATACTTAATCTAGTTTAAACCACTCAACACTTTAATGACGAGTGGAGCCGCGTGATCAACCCACGACCCCCGTGCCTTACGCGGTTTCATGTTCTCACCTCAACCGTCCGTGACTCTTATAAAATAAGGGTTAGCTGTGGTTTCTACTTTCCTCGATCGTGGCTCTTCACAAACAGCTTCTAGTGCATCTGGCGCATCATTATCTGTAAAATTCCGCGCCCGACCTAAGCATTGATAGAAGAAGAAATTTTCGTTCAGGCGAGCCGAATCGCTATCCGTGGACTTCCTCCCCTGGCCTCAGCCTAGATCATTGATCCAACAGGTAGGGAATTTCTCCTTTGCCTCTCTCTTTTGTGTATCATGCGGGGTGGGTGTACTTTTGTTCTGTAGAATTGGATAAACCATACCTAATTAAAGATAATGAACAAATTATTTAAATAATGGAGGGGGTTGTGATCGTTGATGTTGTCTTATATTTTGATGTTGTTTCTTTTATGACCATCTTGTTGAGTTGTGGTGGCTTATACCTTTTAACAATTGAGGCCGTTGGTGGTCGTTGTTTGTGCACTAATGAACCCCTGCTGATGTTTTAAATGGCTTGTTGTGGTTGTAAACTCCTGCTGTGAAAACTTAAATTGGTTAATCACGCATACCCGGCTAAATAAGTTGAATGCACCAGGATCAATCACTTATGTGCTAACCCCGGTTAAATGGAATTGAAATCATGGAACATGTAAAATATTTTAAATCTGAAAACACAGGCTTGGCCTTGCTTAGTGTTGGTGGCAATGTTTTGGTGGTTTTCTTTTACGAGTCGATTTCTAGAGATGTGGGAGGGGATGGGATCCCCTGTTCTTTTATACCCTCGGTGGTTGTGTGAAATTGGGGGATGGGATCCCCTGTTGATGCGGTTTCGGTGGTTGTGAGTTTTAAGACCGGGTGGATACTTGTTTATATCACGAATTGGTGTGGAATCCTCTATTGTTGAGAACCAGGTATGGGAGTTATGGTTGTTGCTTGATTGTTTACCTTCCTGGACTTATGCCTATGCCTACTAGTTTCCCATTAGTTCTTAAACACAAACATTATTACTGAACGTGAAATAAGAAAGGGGAAAAATGGGTTGTTAGCGTGAGTCGTGACTCGGACTTGAGTGATGTTGTGATCTATAGGCTGCCTGAAGAAAAACCTATCTTGGGTGATTGCTGGTTACCTATATATATATATACTTATAGCTTTGTGTTTCTTATTCGTGCCCCACCAAAGTTGAGCACTTAGTGTCGAACACACCCATTTCATGGGGGAGGGTGTTTTTTCCAACACTATTCTTAGTGGCTGGTTATTATCTCCTTTTCTGCTCCCTTTCCCGGATATCCCAAGTATCTTCGGGCAGGCTGTGATGGCCTAAGGTCCATTATTGGCCCATGAACCATCGGGCGGGGTGGTGTGGTGGTTGACTAGGTGTGTGCGGGAGGTGGTTTCCCATTTGTCTTCAAGATGAGGCCCAGCTGTTTTCGGGCGTGGCAGTGGATTTTCTAGCCCAGGTGTCTTCGGGCGTGGGGGTGGTTGTCCTGGCCTACGTGTTTGAAAGCATGGTTACGTGTGATAGTTGTGGCCCAGGTGTGTGCAGGCGGGATTCAGCAGTGGGACTGCGTGTGGTTTTGACCCAGGTGTGTGCGGGAAGGTGTGGCAGTGGGACTGCGGTGAGAATGGAGGGATTGGTCTGATGCGTAGTATGTCTCAATAACCAGTGGGAAAGTGGCACGGGGTACCCAAACATCGATGTTCTCTAACGTAGGATATTACTAGCTCGGACCATTGGGGCAGTTGCAGTTGTTGTTTTCTTCTTTGGTACTTACCTTTGTAGTCTCCCTTTGTACTTTGTGGCTTTACTTTTAGAACATGCATGTGGGTATGGTTTATTTCTTTTTGTTTTACTTCTCTTTCATTCATGGTGTTGTTGAGTTTCATCATCTCATCTCTTGATCTTATAAAACAAAAAGGGTTAATTCCTTCCATTTGTGATAAATTTCTATACCCTTGGTGCTAGTCGCCACTCCGGGACCTATTGAAGGCGGGTCTCAGGGGTCATTATCTCTCCTTCAACTTAAAGAAGGAAGGGCGTGGCAATCTGCTGACCCTTCCCTCCTTTTGGTGAAGGCGGATCATGACAGAATGGTATCAAAGGTGATGGTTGAGAGATAGGATGGGGTCTGGAGTTAGGCATAGTGAGGATTTCATGGGATGGTAAGGCAACAGTGTTGGGTGACCTTGGCGCGTGAATTAGGACAGGGAAGACCGACTAGGACACGGGATTTTAGGGCCCCCCATGATCCGATGCAAGGACTCTCGACCTACCGAACGACCAAGTGAGGCCACACAGATTGCAGGGTAGAGACCCTAGGAAAGGTACATGCATCATAATGACTTGTGTTCTTGTGTTTCTGGGATGTCTTGGGGATTAAGAATTAATTAATTTTTTTAGAAGTTTTAAGAACAATATTCTGCACTACTTGGGCTTAGGCATTCCTTGTTTACCTTGCAGCTATGGCACCTGGAAGGCGACCACGTGTGGTACAGGCGATCAAGGCCCTGAAGACTACTTTGGCCAATCGGCAGAGAGCTGATCGTGAGGAAGAGGACGACCAGTGGCAGAAGACTCCCCGAACCTTCCAACGACAGGCCCTCGAGATGTATGAGGGAAGCACCTCCGATATGAAGACGGAAGGATGGCTAGAGGATATAGTTATAGATTTCAGCCTAATTCGGGCCCCGACTGAGTACTGGGTTCCTCTGGCTGTTAGCCAGATGTGGGGAGCGGCACGTCAGTGGTGGTTGCTTTACCTAGGGGAGTGGAGAGAGCCTGAGGTGGCTTGGGTGGATTTCGAGAGGGAGTTCCGGGCGGAATTCCTCTACTCGACGATGAAGGTAGAAAAGAGGCAGGAACTACTCTCCCTCCCGCAGGGGAGTATGTTCGTGAGGGAGCTAGGGATCAAGTTCAAGGACCTCCTACATTTTTCTCCAGACCACTTTCCCGACGAGGAGTCTTGGGAAAGACGTTTAGAGGAGGCGCTCTGACCCTCCCTCAAGTATGATGTTACCCCCTTCACCCTGCCGACGTACTTGGAGGTCCAGAAGAAGGCTGAAGTGGTAGAGAGGATTAATGCTCTAGGAGGAGTGTCGCGAGAGGGGATCCAGCTGGGACCATCGAAGGGGAAGGCTGTCAGCACCAGGCCTCCAGCGTCCGGACCCTCTAGGTTTCGACCAGCAGGGAGCAAGACGCAACAGTTTCAGTTTCGATCCCCCGACCCTCGCCCTTTTCCTACGGGCCTGGGACCGCGGTGCTTCATCTGTGGGTTCCCTGGGCATATCCGGAGTCAGTGCCCCGACCAGGTGCAGTACAGTAGTGGCAGTCATCCCCAGCACCCTTCCCAGCAGCAGCTTTCAGCCAGACCTTTCCAGCAGCAGCAACAGGGGCAGCGAGCTCCCACTCCTCCGAGGGCAGATGTAGGAGGAGGAGGCCGACCTCAGGGTTCTCCACAGGGACCTCGACCAGGGCGTGTTCGGGGAGGTGGCCGATAGCCGAGAGGCAGGGGATCTGGGCGTGGACAGTTACACACCGTAGAGGCAGCAGTTCCAGCAGGGCCAGAGGTTGTTCGAGGTATGATCAGTCTGTTAATCACTCTTGCTTATGCCTTGTTCAATACCGGAGCTTCGCACTTTTTTGTTGCACCCAGTCTAGCCTGTGCCTTGGGTCTAGATGCCAAGAGACTTCCAGTGCCCCTGGTGTTGAGCACACCAGTCGGAGGTCAGACCGACTTGTTGTTCGTTTTTCGGGGACGTAGACTGATGATAGGGCCACATCAGTCGGTTAGGGATCTTCTTCTACTACAGATTCAGCCATACGATGTCATCCTAGGCATCGACTGACTATTTTTTGTGTGCGCCGTCATTGACTGTTTTCGAAGAAGGGTGGTGTTCTCAGACTTGGAAAGCCGGCGTGTTACCTTCACCAGCGAGCGGAGCAGTCCGAAGGGAAACATGAGAGAGGAACCTCTCCTCTCCTTGTTGACCGAGGTGATAGTGGAATCATTAGATGCTGAAATGGTGGAAGCGCCAGAGATCTTCCGTGAGTTTATGGACATCCTTCCTGAGGAGGTGACGACCCTACCCCCTCGATGTGATATCGAGTTCGAGATAGACCCGCAGCCCGATGCTCGTCCAATCTCGATGGATCCTTACCGGATGGCACCTTCAGAGTTACGGGAGTTGCAGATACAGATTGACGATCTCATGAAGAGAGGTTATGTTCGACCGAGTGCGTCACCGTGGGGTGCTCCGGTCTTGTTTTCCAAGAAGGAAGATGGTGGTCTCAGGTTGTGCATAGACTACATGAGGCTTAATCAGGCGAAAATCAAGAATTTCTACCCTCTTTTGAGGATATATGATCTTTTCGACCAGCTGAAAGGGGCAAGATGGTTCTCGAAGATCGACCTACGGTCTGGGTAACACCAGCTGAGGGTGAAAGAGAGAGACATCCCGAAGACAGTGCTCAGGTGCAGGAATGGACACATCAAGTTCTTAGTCATGCCCTTCGGTGTTACGAACTCCCCGGCTGTGTTCACGGGGCTTAAGAACTCCATCTTCCGGGAGTACCTGGATCAGTTCGTGGTTGTGTTCATCGACAACATCCTGGTCTAGTCTAGATCAGAGAAGGACCATGTAAAGCACCTGAGGACAATTTTGGAGGTCCTCTGACAGCACCAGCTCTATGGGAAGTTGTCAAAATGCAAGTTCTGGACACGAGCAATGCACTTCCTCGTGCACGTGGTGTCCGAGCAGGGGGTAGCGGTGGACCCGTCGAATGTTGAGGCAGTTGTTTCTTGGGAAGCACCCAAGAATGTGGCAGAGGTCCGTAGTTTCTGTGGGCTGGCAGGTTACTACTGGAGATTCGTACCCAACTTCTCCCGAGTTGCGGCCCCTTTGACGACTTTGACCAAGAAGGGCCAGGATTTCGTATGGAGTGAGAAGTGCCAGTCAGCCTTCAACTATCTGAAGGAGAAGTTGGTCAGTGCCCCAGTGCTGAGATTACCAGAAGAAGGGGTGGATTATGAGGTATTTTGTGATGCTTCAGGACAGGTCCTGGGATGCGTGTTGAAGCAGCGACAAGGGGTGATCTCTTATGGGTCCAGGAAGCTGCGTTCTCATGAGCGTAATTACGCCACCCACGACCTGGAGCTTGCAGTGGTCGTTTTTTCGCTAATGTTATGGTGGCACTACCTCATCAGGGAACACTTTGTGGTCTTCACAGATCACAAAATATTGAGGTATATCTTCTCCCAGCGGGACTTAAACTTGCGACATCGGAGATGGGTGGAGTTCCTCCAGGATTACGACTTCAAGATCTCTTATACTGAGGGCAAGGGAAATGTGGTGGCCGATGCCTTGACCAGGAGGATGCAGAAGGATGTGGTCCGAGAGTCAGCGGGCGCCTGGAAGGCAATGGAAGAGTTGTCTGCCTTACACCTGTATGTGAGGATGGATAGCAGCAGAGGCTGCCTATATCAGATGATATTGAATTCATCTCTTTTTCGACAGGTGGTGGAGTCTCAGTGGGGAGACCCGGAGTGAAAAGTTATGCGTGACCAGGTTGACCAGGGAAATGCTCCGGAAGGATGGACAGAGGATGGTTAGAACCGGATGCTTTTCCAGAAAAGGTTGTTTGTCCCAGAGGCGATGCACGACAAGGTTCTCAGTGAGTTCCTTAACTCACCCCTGGAAGTACACCCAGGAGTTTCCAACATGTACCAGTGTTTGAAGAGGCAGTTTTGGTGGCCCGGAGTTAAGCGAGCGGTGGAAGAGTTTGTGGCCAAGTGCTTAGTGTGTCAGCAAGTGAAGGCTGAACACTGAGTTCCAGGTGGCTTACTGCGGCCTCTGGATGTCCCCGAGTGGAAGTGGGATGAAATCTCGATGGATTTCGTCACAGGACTACCCAAGGTCTAAGGAGGGTACGACGCCATCTGGGTGGTAGTGGACAAGTTGATGAAATCGTCTCACTTTCTGGCAATCATGGAGTCGAGTACTGTGGACACTTTGGCACGAAAGTATGTGGATGAGGTGGCGAGGTTGCCTGGAGTTCCGAGGTCTATAGTCTCGGATAGGGATGCACGATTTAACTCGCGAGTCTGGAGAGGATTGCACATGCGTTTGGCACCCAGTTATGCCTTAGCACTGCTTTCCATCCCTAGACAGATGGAAAAATAGAGCGCACCATCCAAACCTTGGAGGATATGCTACGGGCATGTGTTCTGGACTCAGGAGGATCATGGGTGCGACACTTTCCCCTGGTAGAGTTCGATTACAATAGTAGCTATCACTCTACCATTGGCATGGCCCCGTTTGAAGCCCTGTATGGGAGGCCATGCCGTTCACCTATGTGTTGGGCCGAAGTAGGAGAGGCAGGCATCCTTGGCTTAAAGGTGGTGCAGAACACAACAGAGAAGGTTCAGCTCATACGGGAAAGGATGAAGGCGGCCCAGGACTGACAGAAGTCGTATGCTGATACCAGGAGGAGGCCCTTGGAGTTTGAGGTTGGGGACCACGTATTCTTGAAGGTCTCCCCACGGTGAGGGCAACGGAGGTTCGGAAAGGGGAGTAAACTTTCCCCTAGGTTCATCGGACCCTTCGAAGTGTTGCGGCGGGTCGGCGAGGTGGCTTACTAGCTAGAGTTTCCACTGCTGCTACTGAGAATACATGGTGTCTTCCATGTGTCCTAGATCCGTCTGTATCTGCATGACGATTCACATGTCCTTGATTGGGGTGAGCTGGACATCGAGGAAGACGTGACCTTTGTGGAGAGACCAGTGATGATCGAGGATCGCAAGGAGAAGGTGCTTCGTGGGAGAACCATTCCCTTGGTTCGTGTATATTGAATACATGGTGGGCTTGAGGAAAGTACGTGGGAAAGGGAAGAACAGATGCATACCCAGTACTAGAGTTGTTTTGAGTTTTTCTCCTTGTTGTACCTGTTTTGCTAGAACGTTTTGTCTTTTGGCTATGAAATGTACTGGTTTTTATTCCTCTTGATGCATGTGAAAAGCCCTGGCTATGGGGAGGAGAGAACCCGACCCCTAACCAAGACGCATTGAGGTGGATGCGATTGAACCTGTGCGGGTGAGTCAGTGCCGCCCAAAGAAGATAATATATTGACATGGGGGAGGAGACTCTCTAACCCACATGCATGGGAAGTTTGACATGGTATGTTGCTTGGCTCTTGACAGGGAAGTGTTGTAGTTAGCATGGGTTCGCTCCTAAGAGGTATCTTTCGAGGTGGTTGTTCGAACCCTCTCTTCCCTTCTGTTTTTGTTTTGATTCTCGACGACGAGAATCGTTTAAGAGGTATCTGATGTAATGACCTGGGTTTTTGGGGTCCATTACTTTGTGAAAATCTTGTTTTGGGTTTTCGGGTCTGGGAATCATGGTGGTGTAGGCCTACCGGTAGCCTTATCCTACCGGTAGTAGGCCTAACGGTAGCTCGGTCTACCGATGGCCGCAGCCTACCGGTATCTCTATCTACCGGTAGCTGCAGCCTACCGGTAGCTCGTCCTACCGATAGCTGCAGCCTACCGGTAACTCAGTCTACCGGTAGCTGCAGCCTACCGGTAGTTCGGCCTACCGGTGGCTGTAGCCTACCGGTAGCTCGGCCTAACGGTCGCTGCAGTCTACCCGTAGCTGTCACCCACTGGTAGCTCTCAGCTACCGGTGGCTCTGGCCTACCCCGCAGGTTATTTCCAGTAGTGCTCCCTTTTTGCGCAAATATGGTTTTAAACCCTATTTTGACACGTTTGAGCGTGTTTTAAAGGCTCGTAACGCGCATAATAGTTTTAATTAAATACTTAATCCAGTTTAAACCACCCGACCTTTTAATGACGAGTGGAGCCGCGTGATCAACCCACAACCCTTGCACCTTACATGGTTTTGCGTTCTCACCTCAACCGTCCGCGGGTCTTATAAAATAAGGGTCAGCCGTGGTTTCTCCTTTCCTTGACCGTGGCTCTTCACAAACAGCTTCTGGTGCATCGGGCACATCGTTATCCGTAAAATTCCGCGCCCGGCCTAAGCATTGATAGACGAAGCGATTTTCGTTCAGGCGATCCGAATCGCTATCCATGAACTTCCTCCCCCAGCCTCAGCCTAGATTGTTGATCAAACATGTAGGGAATTTCTACTTTTCCTCTCTCTTTTGTGTATCATGCGGGGTTGGCGTGCTTTTGTTCTGTAGAATTGGATAAACCAGACCTAATTAAAGATAATGAACAAGTTTTTTAAATAAATGAGGGGGCTGTGATCGTTGATACTGTCTTATATTTTGATGCTGTTTCTTTGAGGACCATCTTGTTGAGTTGTGGTGGCTTATGCCTTCTGAAAATTGAGGCTGTTGGTGGTTGTTGTTTGTGCACTAATGAACCCCTGCTGATGTTTTAAATGGCTTGTTGTGGTTGTAAACTCCTGCTATGAAAACGTAAATTGGTTAATCACGCATACCCGGCTGAATAAATTGAAAGCACCAGTATCAATCCCTTCTATGCTAACCCCAGTTAAATGGAATTGAAATCATGGAACGTGAAAATATTTTAAATCTGAAAATACAGGCTTGGCCTTGCTTAGTGTTGGTGGGAGTGTTTTGGTGGTTTTCTTTTACGAGTCGATTGCTGGAGATGTGGGAGGGGATGGGATCCCCTGTTCTTTTATACCCTCGGTGGTTTTCTAAAATTGGGGGATGGGATCTCCTATTGATGCAGTTTCGGTGGTTGTGAGTTTTAAGACCGGGTGGATACTTGTTTATATCAATAATTGGGGTGGAATCCTCTGTTGTTGAGAACAGGGTATGGGCGTTATGGTTGTTGCTTGATTTTTTACCTTCCTGGACTTATGCCTATGCCTACTAGTTGCCCAGTAGTGCTTAATCATAAACTTTATTACTGAACGTGAAATACGAAAGTGGACAAATGGGTTGTTAGCGTGAGTCTTGACTCGGACTTGAGTGATGTTGTGATCTGTAGGCTATCTGAAGAAAAACCTATCTTGGGTGAGTGCTGGTTACCTATATATATATACTTGTAGCTTTGTGTTTCTTATTCGCGCCCACCCAAGTTGAGCACTTATTGCCGAACAGCCCCATTTCTTGGGGGAGGGTGTTGTTCCCAACACTATTCTTAGTGGCTGGTTATTAGCTCCTTTTCTGCTCCCTTTCCCGGATATCCCAAGTATCTTTGGGCAGGCTGTGATGGCCTAAGGTCCATTATTGGCCCAAGAACCTTCGAGCGGGGTGGTGTGGTGGTTGACCAGGTGTGTGCGGCAGGTGGATTCCCAAGTGTCTTCGGGATGAGGCCAAGGTGTTTTCGGGCGTGACAGTGGATTTTCTAGCCCAGGTGTCATCGGGCGTGGGGGTGGTTGTTCTGGCCTAGGTGTTTGCAGGCGTGGTTACGTGTGATAGTTGTGGTCCAGGAGTGTGCGGGTGGGATTCGGCAGTGGGAATGCGTGTGGTTGTGGACCAGGTGTGTGCCGGCGGGTGTGGCAGTGGGACTGCTGTGAGAATGGCGGGATTGGTCTGATGCGTAGGATGTCTCAATAACTAGTGGGAAAGTGGTGCAGGGTACCCAAACATCGATGTGCTCTTAATATATATATTACTTGACTTGCGTTATTTGCGGAGTGTGCTTTGGTGAGGCCTGGGGTGGATAGTTTACCTTGATAGGTGTTTGATTTACTCCTTTTCTCAAGGGACTTTAGCACGTTCCCCCACTTCTGCACGAGAGTCTTTTGTTTTCCCTATTGAGTGTACTTGTATGCTCACCCTACGTATATAAATCTACTTTCAGGTTTCCAGGAGGACTTCGGGGATTACCCAGGATCTTACTAGCTCGGACCTTTGGGGCAGTTTCAGTTTTTATTTTTCTTCTTTGGTACTTACCTTTGTAGTCTCCCTTTGTACTTTTTGGCATTAATTTTAGAACATACATGTGGGAATGGTTTATTTATTTTGGTTTTACTTCTCTTTCCTTCTTGGTGTTGTTGAGTTTCATCATCTCATATCTCGATGTTATAAAACAAAAAGGGGTAATGCCTTCCATTTGTGAGAAATTTCTATACCCTTGGTGCTAGTCGCCACTTCGGGACCTATTGAAGGCAGGTCTCGGGGTTCATTATCTCTCCTTTAACTTAAAGAAGGAAGGGCCTAGAAATCTGCTGACCCTTCACTCCTTTTGGTGAAGGTAGGTCGTGACAATTATAGTGTTAATTTTTTTTTTGAAAATCCCATCCTTAATATTTGGGAAGTTTTCTTGATCATAAAAAAGTGATTTAAATTGTAATAGATAATTTTTACGGACTAATGTTATAATGACATTTTAAAGTATTCTTTATTAATATGAATTCATTATTGTTTGTTACTTATTATTTACTGAGGATATTATCCAATGAATAAATACACTTACATTAATTTTATGGCTTACAAAGATAATTATTTAGGGTTGATTCTTTGAAACCCGTTTCATTTTATGGGTTTATTTTGTTATGATGTAACAATTAATAAAACCATTTTTTCCACATGTTATACAATGATTAAATGACTAAATTTTTATGAGACATTTTTAATTTCCATATATAATGATATATAAAGAATTATTTAAAAACAATTTCACACATATGTGTGACGTTCATTAGGTGACTGGTGGGACCAAAATTATGTATCCCTTAAATACATTGGATAATGGTGGATATCTCATGAGATAATAAGGACCATAATGGGGAGTGATCCCATTTAGGTATGAAATCTTTCCAAAATGATAGTATTAGGATTGAAATTTGAATAAGGATAAATTGAAATTAGGAGTTAACCCAATCCCCTATGATTGTATTGGTAGTGAGACTTGACTAAGTAAATTATTTTCTATAATTATGTGCATGTGAAAAATTAATGGCCTATGAAAATATTATTCTCTCATGGATCATGTTTATTAATTAATTAATTATTCACGTTATATGAATTGAAATGATTAATACCAAGAATTTATATTATTATCTACGATATATAATATTTGTTTTTTAATTGTTAATATCATGTTCTCATACACTTATGCTCATGTTATATTTAAGTGATCCTTGATATATCCCTTGTTTAACCTTATTAAGAATATTATATCACCATTTCTAATGATTATTTTTCCCATGTTATGAAAAAGGTTGTATGTATTATATTCATAATAAGGGTCATAGTTACGGGGAAATAAATTAGAGACGATGTATGGCTCTTATGAGCTAGTTGTTTATGGATAAAAGATTCCAAAGACATTAAACCTGTACAATTCTGGAATGGATCATAATGATATGTAATGAATATTCATATATTAATATGTATAATATATATATTGAATGTATGGGTTTCATTATTATACAATCCAAACAAGATTATAAGAATTATGGAAATTATATAATAGTTTATGGGATAAAAATATTTTCATGACACTCTATACTCAAACTAGATCAAATCATCCTTTATGAAGTAAAGAAAAAATTTTGGTTCAATAAAACCTTATAGTGAATGGATATAGGACTCCCATATATTATTCTAGAGTGGTCATGTAAGATTATAGGAATGCGATCATATATAAATTTTTTATAACCAATATATTTTCATAGTAACCTAGGTGATGTATAAAACATGTTATGAGTATTGATTTTATAAAAAAAATTAAAAATTTATTTCCTTTACAAATAAATATTCATATTAAACACTATTTTTTATGAAGGATTCGATTATATAATATGTTTAATTTTCATTGATGATTATCCCTGTAATTTACCGATTATAAATCATAGAGTAAAATATGTTCTAGAGATGAAATATTTTTGTGGAATCATGTTATAATTGATAAGATATTTTTTGAATCAAGAAAAATCAGATACATCATGGGAATGGAATTATTAAAGGTTTCAACTAAATATATATCATTTAGTTAGTAAGCCTTTCACTTAAACTAATAATGGTAAAATATCACATTATAAACTTTCACATCATTAACCTATTTATAACATTGTGACCAGCACAAACTATTAACCAATGTTATGTATTTAATTTTTACATATAAATTAGGATGATTATTGTTCAAATTAATGACCAATTTAAAAATGTAGGTCAAAAGAAACAATAAGGAATTATTAGACCTAAATGTACTCATACTTATTAAGAATCACAATTTAATATAATCTATTTAGATTATTTCCACACCCATTATATGTAAATGAGGGTACACGTGTCCATATTTGACTATGATTTATAATATAAAATTTTTTTAATTAAAATCCAATGTAATATAAATTATATAACATTTTGGATATAACAATAACAATTCCATAACAAACATAAAATTTAATAAATTTTATAATCACTTGAATTAAATTTTAAATTTAGGAACTATGTTTTCACACCACATTTTAAAATTTTAAATTAAGATAAAAAATCAATATTAATCGATAATTAATTAACAAAAATATGAGACATTTTTCTATAACATAATGATATACAATATGAATAAATTTAAAACATCAAAATTTTATAGAGTATATAATCATAGTAGTGGGTGATATCAACATAAAAAAGTAAGAAAATAGTTAAACAACATGCTATAATAGATAAACCATTCATTAACCATTTAAAATAGATTTTGAAGTAAAATTGTACAAAATCAATAATTTTATACTAGGATATAAAAATGTTTCCGTATGAAAATTATTTAAATAATTATATAATAGACTAAATAAAAACTCAGTATTTTATATTTTTAGAATTGTTTTTTATTTTAAGTTATTAAAAAATGCAATCCTTAGTAGAAAAAATCATATTGACTTCATGGGGAATATTTTATGGTCTTGAACCAGTAACCATTATATTAACATTAGTTCATCCTTCAATTTTTTTAAATGATTATATAAAAACCATTAATTCAAATCCCAAAAAGTTTATAATTAATTTCCCATGAAATTAGAACATTCATATTGTAAACAAGACCTTCTCCTAGCCAAAACCCATATTTTATTTAATAATAGTTATTCTACCCATGAACATTAAGAATTATAAAAATAAATTTAACTTAATAATAATTAAATAAGATAATTATATCATGAAAATTTAATATAAATAATACAAAATTATTCCCCACCAAACTCTTAATGATTTTTTTTGAAATTAATAGATTAAGATATTCTAAACCCACACAAATATTAAAGAAGACATTTAAATAGGGTTCGCCAATTTTTTTAGAAATAATAAGCTAAAATGATAATTAATAATATAAATATTATAATAGAAAAGTTGAATTATAATGAAGAGGAGAGAGTAAGGGGTTTTTTAATTATTTTAGTGATAAAATACCACTTCTAGATATGAAGGCATATGGTGGAATGATTGGGGAGAGAAATAGTGAAAAAGAAAGATTCATTGAGGGAAACTAGATAGTTAAGTAGAAATGTAAAAAAATAAAAATATGAATATGGTTTAAATGTTAAATTATGAAATTAATTAAAATAATATATTTTATTAACAAGATTAGATGATATTGGGCTACCAGTCCAAGTGCAATGGGAATCTACTGGAACTCCCAGGCCACAAGGGCCACTTCTCAGTCCAGCAGTCAACCAGTGGACACCCAATGTTTACTTGGGGGCTATAATAATTCTTCTTGGTGGTATATATTATTTAAATCATGCATAGATCTAGTTTTATGAAAATTTAAAACCTATGAACTAACAAAAAATGTAAAGTCAAATAAAATACTCATTCATTCATTATAAAATAATAGAAATAGAATCCAAATTCCAAAATGAATAGTAACCCCCTATATGACACAAATGATTCAAACAAGTTTTTTATTTAATTATTATGATATTTAATTTAAGCCATATATAATGAAATTATAATTATAATATAAACAGAAACCGTTATTTCCTCCTTTCCATTTGACTTCCCATCCCCATGAGTTCAAAGAATATTCTTACCCAATGATTCAATACAACCATGTCTTTAAAACATATACTAAGGAATCTATAAAAAATATTCAAGACATCAAAATTGACCTTAAATTACCAATACATAACCAATCCATCTATATCAGTCCCAAAACTAACCTAAAAAATACACATCCTACTTTCAACTCCAAATTCCAAAATTAGTTACACATAAAAAATACGATTGATTTTCAATATCCACAACACTCATGTAATATAATAATCCAATTACCCATAAAGAATCCATCATATGACATATAAATTGAATGGTAAGACACTAAATTTAATATAATTATCCATGTTCACCATCATTATGCTCAAACTAAGCCTCAATGTACATCATGTGTGACTTTGAATATTCTAGATGCTTATAATTATTGATTAGAGTTGACATATAACATTTGGGGAGACTATAGACTCAAACATGAAAAAATAATTGTTGATAAAATATAATGGATAATCTCATTAAAATATAATAACAATAAGAGATATAAATCACTTTTAAAATCCTAGATAAAAAATATTGACATCATTCTCTATGAAATAAATAGTTATACATGTTGTAGAACCTATTCAACTCATACAACCCTAATATGAATATATCATTGGAATATCATATACTATATAGTCCAAAATAAAAAATTTAATCACTGAATCCAAAACTGAACATGATTCCTATACCATACCTCATACCTTAACCCAACCATGCTCCAATAGCTTATCTGTCTATAGACATAAGGCCCATTCCATATATAGGTCATGAAACATAATTTTCACATATATAACCAGATATATAATCAAGGTGTGAGTAAAGATATATAAAAAACCACTAATTATGTCGCTAGGAATATTATTAAATATATGTGGATACTTGATATAGAATGACGGAAAAATGAAAATCATAAAATAAATAACTCTTTTCCCAATGGAGTTTACCATACAAACCATGGGTTATATGGAAACATAATACAGTTCCAAAATAAGTAGATACACCCATTTATGAACTCACATCTATAGTGAATTATACATAACACCTTATCAAATGACTGAGGTGAATTAAAAATTTCCACCATAAGATATTTATGTTATTAAACCATCAGTTTTCATAATTAAAGGAAAATGAGTCATCATTAGTGAGTGAGTATTTCCTAATATATATTTTGAATGATATAAATTCACTATACATGTACATGAAGAAGTAGTACCAACATTAGTTTAATAATGTGGTCAAAAAGGTTTTTTAATTTCTAGAATAAGTGTTTTATATTCCACAAATATCACTGTTGAGGTGGATGAGACACCTCCATCGTAATTATTCTTATTGATGATATAAAATTATGTTTAAATACATAAGTGAATGATTCACCACAAATATTATTCTCTATAGGGACAATATAACTCCAATATCACATCTAAGGTGGTTTATACACCAAAAAAATATAATTAATGGTGGATAGTATACAACCAGTACAATACATAAAGTAGATGATGTAACACTTGAAGAAACCTCATAAGTAGACGATTCTCTTTGAACATGATTTCTCATGCTAATAATTAACCATATTTTTTTGACTACAAACAACCATATTTTAACATTATATGGATGATTCACTACCATAGACCAAAAAATAATTATAATAGATGATTTACTGTTTATAATAAAAATAATATTTTATCATTATCCCCTCAATTTTTTAGATAGTTTTAGTGTTTTTATTATGGAATAATTTCTTGATCCTTTCATTACATAAGGTCTTGACATCAACATAAATCCCCTAAAATTCATTCTTATAGACCCCCTCAACAACTGTTCCATGGCATGGGATTATTTTTGGTCGCATGTTTCACTAAAATGAATTAGTTGGTAGTGGTTCACAGGGTTTCTTTTTTCCTTAGTTACAACTCTATTGTGCATTTGGCTGTGATGAAGCTAGTTAGTGACGTATATTAAGTTCTTCAGAGAGTGGCATCAGGTAGTGCACTATCCTCGACCAGAGTTTCACAATATGTGTAGTACTTGATATTTTTGAGATTATTAACGGCCAACATCGCCTCATGAACCCCACAAATGAACCTCCTTTTTTTATTTTGTGGCATCCCCACATAGGCTTGTTTTTCCTTAACTGGTCGTAATGGTCCCCTCAACCCCAAATACAAAAAATGTATTTTTGGGTTCCAACTAAAAAAATTTCAATGGGGATTCATTAAAGTCTAGAGAAAAGTTTTTTAGAAGAAGAATACATTTATATATCACCTTAAATATTAATTATTTATCCCACTCACCAATCCCGATGTATAATGAATGAGTTGATCTCCATCTATCCAAGATCATTCTAATATCATACCTCACTAAGGAATAAACCACATCACCAAACAAGGCTATAAGAGGTGATTATCAAGAATATGAACCAATCCATAGATACAAATAATGGTTTATTGGTTATGTTAAATGATAAAGATTCATAAATAACCATTGGTGTAAACTCAAACCTCACACTAGAGACTCATTATCCATTAGATTACACTCTCACCATAGGAAGTCAAGGATTGGAACATTATTTAATTTTGGTACTATGACAAAAATTAGCATTTGAGTTCTCATAAGACCCATGAGAAATTATAAATACAAGTATGAAAGAAAATAATTTACCACCAAAGTTTATAAATGTATTTTTCACTAAAAAACACCTAATTAAGGAATAACAATAAATAATTAATAAAAAAAGAAAATACCCAAAATCGGGATTTTCAAATGGTACATAGTAAAACATGATGAGAATTAAATATTTATATAAGGGGGAGAAATAGAATTAGAAAATTCAGAATATTTTAAAATATATCATTTAAATTTGTATATATAAAATGAAGTCCCTAAGTAAGAGTAATTATCTAAAAGGATAAATGGGTGACTGAAAATTATTACCTGGTATAATGGATTACTTGTCTTATACTGGATCTTCTAAGACAATTAAATTACTTATTTTAGGTATAAGTGGAATGAATGGGATATTTTAATAATTTATATGGATATATAGCTGAACATTTAGCTCAATATATGAATTATAGTATTGCATTAGGTGTTTATCTATAAAATCCCCAGTAAATAAAGAATATGATATTTTTATACTTATTAATATGTGTGAATTAAATATTAATTTTACATTAAATGGGATGATTTGTGTGATGGCGTACTTGATATGCAACATCAGGTTTCATTGAAATCTTATGTTGCACAAAATGCTAAGTCATACTGAAAAATAATTATAATATTTTATTTTAAATGGAAGTTAACACCTATCCATTGTATTGGAGTGAATAAATAGAACAAATTACAATATTATTATACATGTTTGTTAAATGTTTTTACATTTATCCAATAAAATTTATAGGCATAAAATGAGAATGAATCTAATTTTAGTCATAAATAATCTAATATTCTTTAAAAGGTCAATTTACTACCTTTTAAGGGCATACAATATTTAAGTTTTTTGGTCACTTTTATATGCTATATTTCACAAAATAAAATTATTCTTTATATTGGGGACAACAAAATTTACTTTAGATAATTTTTTGGTATTTTTCTAATAAAAATAATTTTCTAATGAACAATGGAAAAATTGCATTTTCATTCAAAACCGAATTTTAATATAATTTATTTATACGGATAGATTATATTTTTAATTGATTTTAATGTGTAATTAGATTATATTTTTAACATTTAATCAAATTTTTTATCATTGTATGTAATTTCACTTATAAATTGTACTTAAACAAGTGTCAATCTTTTGAGAGTTATCATTTCTTAAAAACATTCTTTTTTTGTTCTGACAACAAGAATTGATTTTAAATTAATTAATACAACTTATGTGTTTTGAATTTGGTGAAATTGACATCATTTTTTAATTCATAATATCATATATAGAGTATGCTGAATTTTTGGTATTTTTATGAAGAACTTCAATTTTTGATGAATAGTGAAAACACTATGTAGTTGTTAAAAACCGACTTTTTAATTTAAATAAAATGTTACATATTATGTGAATTGAATTTAGAAACTCTGACGTTCATGGTTGTTATTAGTCAGTTAAATATGGTTTAATAATATGAAAATAATTTTTGGTGAATTGTAACTTTTGACTTTTATTTACCGCGGTTAAATGTAAATAGGGTAATTCAAGGTAAAAAAATATATTATAATAATTTAAAATTACCTTAAAAACTTGTCCTAACCATATTTTATGAGTAATTTCTGACCAATAAAATAATTGGGTGAGACTTTTGGCCTTTGAAATCCACATGGGTAAGATAGTGATATTAATAACTTTTTATTTAAATTAAAAATAAAAATGACATAAACATGAATTGTTTTTCTAAAGCTCTAATGTGTGGTTATATAATTGTTATATTTGACTATAAATATTAATTATAAATAAAAAACTATTTCCAATATCATGGTAATTTTTTTATAATTTTTATAAATCAAATAAATAAAATTATTTATGACACAATAATGATGCAGTGTTTAGCTCATTAATGATTCATTTAAAGATATAAGATATTTAAATTTTAAAAAATATCCAAAACCCATTAAATTATTATTGGAGGATTTCATTTATAATAAGAGTTATCTAATAAATTAAATTAATAAGTTTTGGACCTCTATAAACTGAAAATAATTATATAATAAAATAATATTTTCAAACATTCCTAAAGAGCCCCTGCTCCCCCTTATAAAAATTCATCACGTATAACCCATTACTAACACCTCTAAAGCCCAATGGCTGAACCAAACTCTAGAAAAATAATCTCTCAAGATCCCTATATTCCACATAGAATCCTTACATTCGGTAGAAGAAATTTCAAGAAATCCTTTTGGTTCAGACCAAAGGGAGTTACCCGATTTAAAGGTAACATCTTCTTTTAAGTTATTTTCTTTTATTTTACTTATCAAACCCCATAAGTTCTTTTTATTAATTTATTTTATAACAACATCTATCTCCTAAATATACTAGGTTGTTTTTATGATAAGGATTCGAACTACACTTACACACACCTCCACAAAATGGGCAAAGAACGTACTATTTCTGCTGACGACGAACTACTGCGTCACGAAATGATGATTGTTTAATCTTCTCCTATCACCACGTTTGGTGGCCATTATTATGGCACTATATTTATATATGATATATATATTATTTATATATTCTCTATTATTATGTATTTTTCATTTATATTTTACCTTTATGGTTTCCATAATTGGTAAAGACGATAATTTTATTTGAGGATGTTCGGACTACCGCACCCTCAAAGTGATATGACTTATTTATTCCATACCGAGAACATATAAAGGATGTATTTAATGAAATTATATATGATATTATACTGGAATTATAATATACCTATTTATCATTATGTTTCCATTCTATCAAAATTAAGAAATAGAAATGAAAGTATCGCTCATGCGTAAATACGACTTACCATCTCCTTGAACGATGCATTTCATTTTTTACCTCCAAATGTTATATAATATTATAAATACATATATATACTATATATATATATATGATATATATGATATCTAAATCATGAATATAATTCTGGAGTTAATGGAATTTTGACCACATGAACAACATGTAATTATAAGAAGTTCATTTTTGACTCAAGTACCAAATATTGACAAAATGACCATTATTAACTTAAATGATTAAATAATGTTTATAACATGGTAATACATGATATAAAGAGAATAATAAACATGAAAAAAGTTCTAAATGAAATATAAATTGTCTTTAGTTTTTTATTTAGGAGATTAAATAATGAACAGTTCAAGTCTAACTAGAGGTAAAGGACTTCATCTCAATCTCCTTTCATTGAGGAATATTTTTTTATACATGAATTTATTTTATACGCTGTTTAAGCACCTTTGAATTTTCATTTCATTATAATTGAATATTTTTATACAATTAATTTTAATAAATTTATAAAAAAGAATGTTTCTTTTTAACATAATTGGGGACAACATCCTTTTCTTCCACCATGATCATTTTTTGATCTGTGGCTTCTGTAACAAGCCGTACTGTTTTTAAAAGGAAAATAAATACCATATAATGTTTTTCATATTTTTTTATTGAAAATGGTATTGATAATGAATTTTTTGTGTCAATATATTTTAATGATATATTTTGATTGAAATGTTGAAACATAATCTTTTCTTTATGTTTGTTTTATGTGCTATGAATATGTTATAGTTCATGGTCATTATTTACATATATGGGTGGTTTCGTTATAAACCTAGGGTGGGTGAGCCCATGATAGCTCTCCAATTCATTGGGTAACATGAAATAATTAGACATGAATGTATATCCTAAGTGATTTAGGGAATATACTATGATGGGTATTTCAAATGGGACTCCTTATATAGTTGTGGAAACTACAATGTCTGTATGATATGGATGCCACATGTTACCTTTATGATTTGTGATTACTTTGTGTTATTAATAAAATTATGATTTAATGAGGTATGTTAAAGAGATTATGTTATGGATGTATTGATGAACTAATGTTTTCTTTCTTTATATAATAACCCTTTCTGAGCATTTCATACTCATCCCATGTTTTGATACGTTTTCACATGACTTAAATATGAATAGTGTCAGGATGGTATTAAATAAAACGTTTTGCTATCTAAAACATATAACTAGACATGGATATTTTTTTTCAAGAGTTTTTATTTTATGAACAAATGGAAAATGAATAGAAGTGTCTACATTGTAATTTTTTAGATGAAATTGTTACACCCTAATTCTCTAAAACTGTAAACCTGATAAGATAATCAATGTGAATTATCCATTTAATTCAATATTTTGTAATGTTTTAAGGTCCGGTCATTATAGTAGGTATTAGTGGTCGGTTTATATGATTTTAGGAGTTTGGATATTGTTATATTAATGTCCACAAATTAATTTTTTTTCAAATTTAAATTATATAGCATTTAAAGATTACCATGTAGATTTTCCTTAGATATTTCTATGATTAGAATGGGTTTTCATCGAGGAAACATGGAAGTTGTGTAGTGAAGGAATATAGAGGGAAATGAACTTCCAAATAAGAATCCTCATATTGTCAAAATCAGAATTGAATCATCTTTTGCATGGGTAGATCAATTGTCTTAGGTGATAAATGGTGGTTGTGTTTATAGATGATATTTTGGTATTTTATAAAATATTAGAGGAACACAAAAGTCTTTTATGGGTTGTCTAGAAGACATTAAAGGAAAAGAAACTGTATAGAAAATTCCACAAGTGTTAGTTTTGGTTATAGAAAATTTCATTCCATGGTCACATTGTTTCCAAAAATGACATAAATGTTGATCATACTAAAAAAATTGTCAATGAATGGACAAGACCCACAAATATAACCTAAATCCGTATTTTTTTGGGCATGGAAGGTTATTACAAAATATTTGTTGAAACGTTTTCATGGTTATCTTGCCCACTGAGTAAGTTAACTCGAAAAGGTATTATGTTCATTTGGACCAAATAATCTGATGATTGTTTCCAAGAATTGTAAACATGATTTCTGAATGCTCTTGTTTT
This sequence comes from Viscum album, assembly GCA_963277665.1. Taxonomy (NCBI): domain Eukaryota; kingdom Viridiplantae; phylum Streptophyta; class Magnoliopsida; order Santalales; family Viscaceae; genus Viscum; species Viscum album. The sequence continues at coordinate 749,891,298 of OY728123.1, read as the reverse complement.
GGAATTACCTTCTTTAAATGGTGAGTTTGTTATCTATAATGATGCTTTGTTGAAATGACTTGGTTGTGTCCTTATGCAGAATGATCTGGTAATTTCTTATGCTTCACGTCAGTTGAAACCTAATGAGTTAAATTACCCTACACATGATTTGGTAATAATTGGTGTTGTTTTTTGCTTTAAAAATTTGGATCCATCATTTGTATGGGGTAAAATGTGATATAAATACTAAAAACAAAATTTTAAAGTATATATTCACTCAGAAAAAATTAAACATGTGATAGAGGATATGGCTGGAATTAATTAAGGATTATGATTGCCCGATCCGTTACCATCTGGGAAAAGCAAATAAAGTGGCTATTGTTTTGAGTCGAAAAATTAGAGCTTAATTATACTTTCTATGTTAGGAATGAGATCCTTTGGTTTTTGATTTTAATGAACTTTTGCATAGAAGTTGTTGGTACAAGATATTCCTCTGTTTTGATTTAGGTTTCAGTGAAATCATCTATAATAGAAAGAAATAAGCAAGTACAAAAAAGAAGATAGTGAGTTGCAGAAAAAGGTAGTGTTTCTTTATAAGGGTAAGTTTCCTGATTTTAACATTGATAATTGTTGTGTTTTGAGGATTGGGAAAAAATTATCTGTGTCTTGTGATGATATTTTGAAGAATGAGTTGTTATGTGAAGCAAATAGTTATATATTATCTGTTTATCCTGATAGTAAAATAATGTACAGAGATCTTCAAGAGTATTACTGGTCAGATGGAATGAAAAGAGATTTTGATGACATTACTATGACATGTTTGACTTATCAATTGGTTAAAGCTAAGTGGTAGTTACCATATGGGATGCTTTAGACTTTACCAATTCAAGACTGTAAATGGCGTAATACATCCATGGACGTCATTATGGGATTACCAAAGACATCACAAGGTAATAATTCAATTTGGGTTATTGTTGATCGATTGACTAATTTTTTTCATTTCCTCCCTATTCGAGATACTTTGACATTAGAAAAGCTTTCTCGGTTGTCTGTTAATGAGAAAGTTAGTTTATATAGATTTCCACTCTCCATTTTAAATGATCGTGATCCGAGGATTACTTTTAACTTTTGGAAAGGCCTTCAGAATTTGTTGGTTACTAAATTTAATTTTAGTACATCTTTTCATTCTCAATCAGATGGGTAGTTAGAATGAATAGTTCAGATCTTGGAGGATATGATATGTTCGTGTTCACTAGATTACGAGGCATTTTGGGACTAATATAGTTCTTTGATTGATTTTTTTTATAATAACAGCTTTCATTCTAGTATACAAATGGCTCCATTGAGGCATTATATGGGAAGCAGGGTCAAAATCCAGTTTTTTGGGATGAAGTATGTGAAAGGAATATGATGAGACTAGAATTAGTAGATGATATGGTAGATAAGGTTCATTTGATTCAGAAGCACATGAGAACAGCTCAGAGTAGGCAGAAAAATTATGCAGATAACCAGAGGAAGGATCTATTATTTGGGGTAGGTGATAATTTCTTTCTGAAAGTTTCTCCATGGAAAAGTCTGTTTCCTTTTGTAAAGAAGGGAATTTTGAGTCTGAGGTTCGTTGGAGCTAATGAAATCATAGATAAAGTTGGATCGGTTTCCCCCATAGTGGATTTACCTCCATGTTTATCCCAGGTACCTAATGTTTTTCATGTTTCAATGTTGAGACTGTATGTGCCGAATCAATCTCATGTTTGGAGCCTAAAGGTAGTTTAGTTGGAAGAGAATCTCTCCTATGAGGATCAACCTTCTCAATTATTGACCGAAGAGAACCAATCTTGTGGAATAAGGTAATTAATTAGGTAAAGGTTTTGTGGAAAAACCATATGATATAAGAGGCAATGTGGAAATCTTAAAATTCTATAAGGGATAAATACCCCCACTTATTCGAAAAATGAATAGAATTGTGGGGTCGAAATTGCCAAAAAGGTAGAAATATGTAACATCCTTAGTAAATAATGAAGATGTTATTTTCATACTAATTAGTATTTTTGAATTAAATATTAATTTTACTTTAAAGAAGATGTTATGTTTAATGGAATACCCGATACGCGACAACAGGTTTCTTTGAAATCTTATGTTGCACACAATGCTGAGTCGTACTGAAAAATAATAATATAATATTATTTTAAATGGAAGTTAACACCTGACCACTATATTTTCAGGAATAAATAGAACTAACTAAAATGTAATTATACAAGTTTGTTAAATTTTTTTACATTTACCAAATAACATTTTGAGGATTAAAATGTGAATGAATCTAATTTTAAGCACAAATACTCTAATATTCATTAAACGATTTATTTACCACCTTTTAATGAAAAACCCGCATAAAATATAGTTTTAGTCACCTTTATGTGTTATATTTGGAAAAATGAAATTCTTCTTTAGATTAGGGACATCATAATTTACGTTGGATAAATGTTTCTTATTTTTCTGATAAAATTCATTTTTAATGAATAGTTAAAAATTGTGTATTTTATTTCAAAAACACCTTTTAATATAATTTATTTATATGGTTATATTGTCGTTTTAATTAGTTTAAAAGTGTAATTAGATTATATTTTTAACATTTAATCCAATTTTGGACATTGGAAGTAATTTCAATTTGAAATTGGATATAAGGAATTGTCAATCGTTTGATAGTTATTATATTTTTTAAAACACACTTTTTTTTGACAATGTGAATTAATTTTTAATTAATTAAAACAACATATATGTTTTCAATTTGGAAAAATAGAAATAATTTTTTATTTTGGAATATGAAATAAATTTTTGGCAGAATGTTTGTTATTTTTTTGAAAAACATCAATATTTTATTAATTGTGAAAACACTAAGAAGTAGTTAAAAAAAGTCTTTTTCATTTAAATGAAATTTTACCACTTCAGTGAATTGAATTTTGAAACTCTGAAATACATGGTTGTTATTAGAAAGTAAAATGTGGTACAATATGATGAATACAATATTTGGTGAATAGTTACTTTTGACATTAATTTTCTACGGTTTAAGGTAAATAGGGAAATTCATGGTCAAAATAATATTATAATAATATATTGTTACCGTATCACTTTTTCTAACCTTATTTTATGAGTAATGGCCAACAAATAAAATCCTTGGTTGAGACTTTTGGCCTTTTAAATCCACTTGGGTATGATAATGATATTAATAACTTTATATTTTATGTAAAAATAAAAATATCATAAACATTTATTGTTTTTCTTAATCAATTTTAATGTGGTGTTATATAATTGATATATTTGACTATAAATATTCATTATAAATCTAAAAATATTTCATACATCATGGTATTTGTTTATAATTCTTACAGACACCTCCATCTAATGGGTAAAGAACATACTGCCTCTATGGGCGGCGAACTACTGCCTTATGAAATTATGATTGTTCAATATTCTCTTACCACCTCTTTTGGTGGCCATTATGTTGAAGCGGTATTTATATGTGATATATATTATATTTAAATTTTCCCTATGCTTCTATATTTTTCATTTATAGCATACCTTTATGGTTTCCATAATGGGTAAATGCGATAATTTAATTTGAGGAAGTGAGGACTACTGCTCCCTCAATGTTATATGACTCGTTCATGAAATATGTGGAACATATCAAGGATATAGTTAATTAAATTACATAAGTTATTATACTTTAATTATAATATACTTATTTATCAATATTTGTTCATTCCATTAAAAATACAAAATAGAAATGAATGTTGCGTTCATGCGTACGTGCGGCTTACCGTATCCATGAATGGTGCATTTCATTTCTTACCTCCAAATGTTATGTACTATAATAAATACAAACATATAATGGATATATATGATATGTATTATATCCAAATCCTGAATATCATTCTGGAGATAATGTAATTTGGACCACATGATGAACTTGTAATTATAAGAAATTCATTTTTGACTCAAGTATGAAATATCGAAAAAATGACCATTATTAACATTAATAATTACATAATGTATATGAAATGGAAATAAGTTATATAAAAAGAATAATAATCTTGAAAAAGGTTCTTATAAAAGTAGAAATTATCTTTAGTTTATTATTTAGGAGATTAAATAATGAATAGTTCATGTCAGACACGAGGTAATAGACTTCATCTCAATCTCCGTCTATTGGGGAATATTTAGTTTTATATGAAACATTATTTTATAGGGTGTATAAACACATTTTTCTTTTTATTTCATTAAAATGGAATCTTTTTGTACAAGGAGATTTACTAAATGAAAAAAAGAATGTTTCTTTTTTGTTGTTAGCTGTGACAATGACCTTTTCTGCTACCACAAGTATTATTTGATCTATGGCTTCCTTAACATGCAATAATGTTTTTAAAAGGAAAATAAATATCATATACCCTTTTAAGTATTTTGTTATTGAAAAAAGTTTTGATAATGGATTTATTTTTTCAATGTATTAAAATGATATATTGTGATTGAAATGTGGAAATTTTATCTTTTATTTATGTTAGTTTTATGTGCTGTGAATATGTTATTGTTCTTGAGAATTGTTTACATATAGAAGTGGATACATGATAAACCTAGGGTGGGTGAGCCCGTGACAGCTATCCAATTCATTTGGTAACGTGACAAAGGTAAATTTGAATGTTTCTCCTAAGATATTTAGGGAATATATTTTGATGGGTATTCCAATGGGACTCCCTACATAGCTTTGAAATCTATAACATAAGTTTGTAATGGATGCCATAAATTACTTTTATGATTTCTGATTACTATGTGTTATTCATAAATTTTATGATTTCATGAGGTATATTAAAGAGCTTATGTTATGTATGTATTGATGAACTAATGTTTTCTTTCTTTATTTTAAAACCCTTATTGAGTTTTTTATTCTCATAGCATGTTTTAAAATCTTTTTCATAGGATATAAAAATGAATAGGGTCAAGGATGGGATCAAGGAAAAGTCTGTATGTCTAAAACATAGAACTAGACATGACAGTTTTTTTCAAGAGTTTTTATTTTAAGAAAAAATTGAAACTGAGTAGAAGTGTCTACTTTGTAATTTTTGAGATGTAATTGTTATAGCCTAATTCTCTAAAAATCTAAACGCGAAAAGAACCTTAATGCGAATTATCCATTTAATTCAAGATTATATATTGTTTTATGTCTGCATCCTTATATTATCCTTGAAGTGTTTCTTATAGGAGATAGTTTTTTTTAAATCCAATGTATTTTTACTTTGATGAATTTATTTTGGAATGGTTTTTGTGATGTGTCATGGTGTTTGTACCATGATATTTAAGAGTAATAATTGTTTAATGTGGACTTATAATTACGTCATGCGAATTTTTCATCAAATATTTTTTTTTTAATTTTTATTAAATAAATTTTTAATTTTGGTGATCTTTTAGGAAGTCTTTAGAGATCACCAAACATGTTGGAAGTTTCCCTATGGTTGAATAAGGTCTTGTGTGGTGGTCCAATTTTTTTTAGTATTATTATATGTGAATTTTTTTTAATATTTACTGAAGGGTCAATGTGGTCTGGTACTAGATATAATAGCCCAATGACATACATAGTATTTTTTCGCTTTCAATATCTAAGGCCTGAGGAGCTATAGTGACTTCTATTTCACTATAGTTATTCAAAAGAACATTGTGTTTAGGATGGAATAGTTAGGGTTTGTTACGTATTTATATAAGAATCAAGTATTATGGTGTGAAAAAATATATTGAACCAGTTCTTTGATCAGATGCATTGAGTTTTTGTTTTCTAGAAATAATAATTGTGTAGAGATTAGGACGATCATTAAAATATTTATACTATTTTATTGTAATAGAACTTGTTATAGAGTGACCATAACTAATCATGTTGTGAAATAGTGTTTTCAATTTTTCAATATAACATTATACAATATATCAAATTCATTATAGATTTTATGAATTTTATTACACCTGAGGATATTTTAGGTTTATCAATTTAGATTTTTGAGGCCGTTTTGTCAACTTTTTCACTCACATTTAAGATATTAGTCTCATTGGAATCCAATGTTATTCAATTTACTATTTTTTATTGTCCCTTTTTATTTAATATTTAAGAGTATATGAACGTGGTGTATGTTCAGTTTGTGTATGTTTTGGTTGAGGGATTAATGTACCCTGTTGTGTTATAGGCTAATGATATGTTATATTTGGATTCTTATTAGTAATACTAATTTATCCATTTCATTTCCATGAAAATTATCAAGGAACTAGTTGAGGTTAGGTATTCAATAATTATATTATATTTCATATGTATAATTTTTGGAATGACCAGACTAATTTTTTAATTAGGTGGATGGTTAAAAAAAATCCGATGAATATATTATTTTGTGATTAATTAAAATGCAAGGGAAAATTGGGATTTAACACGAGGTTTACATTATTTGATGTTATCACTTATTTTTTGACTCTTCTAATTGGATTTTTAGTGTTTTGAACACATTAATTTCTATTCTTGACATGTTTTAATTTACATTCGTAAAGGGGAATCTATCTAAAGATGGTAATGAAATGAATATGTTAGAATTTTTTTATAAAATAATGTTTTAATTTATGAATAAAAGAATAAATTGTAAATTGACGATGCATAATTTATATTGTTTCACATGGTTCATTATTTTGGATGTATTAATTTAATAATGAAAACATGCTTGATTTATATATGTTTTTATATCATTTTATTTGAATTAGTGATATTTAGTTCACCTTCATTATTTAGAAAATCATGTAACAGTACTATTCGATCAACTGTTTAGAAATGTGGAATTATGGTATTTATATTTGAATGCGAAATATTATTTAATATGGATGAAAAATTACATTGAAGTTATTCAAATTGATATGTTTCACTTTTTGCAACTGTTTCTTTCTAAAAAGAGGACCCTCCTCCTTATATTCATTGTGGTGGTGGTTTCTTATTTTGGTTAACTAAAAATCTATACAATTCTTCATTTATATTAGTGTTTTATATGTTATTATAATGTTTTTTAGGTAGTATAAATGATAATTATGTTGAAGGATAGTTGTTTTTGGGCTATTTTGGTGGATTCTGGTAGGGGTTGTGGGGGAGTTCATAAATTGATTGTCTTTGTTATTGTGGGGATGATTTATTGCATCATAGAGGCATTAAATAAGATTGAGATTAAATAAAAATCAATGTGTCGTGGGATATAATTGATTAATAATGCGTAGTAAAATTCTTAATGGTGATGGTTGGAATACAATTTATATATAAAAATAGACTACTATATGTATGAACTGTATTTATGAATAGTTTCCCATTACATATGGATAAATGGATGGAATAATTAATGAAAATTTTATAAGTAAATGTAAATCATTGAATTAAAATGAGGAAATTAATAATTAATATGATTCTATTTATTATGGTTTATTTGTGTTAATGGATGGGACGTGTTGGTAAAATTGTAATGTTGGAGATTGATACATTCTGGTGGATATGATTTGATGGTTGTTATAAAGGATGGATTTATAATCATGATGTCTACAATTTTATGGACTCATGTGTCCATAATATATTCATAATATTTTCTTATGATTTCATAAGTAATTCCACCTATGCCAGACAACCTTATCATGGCCCATATATTTTTTGGTTCTTGGGTTTTTACGCAATATACTGGTTTTAAAGGACAAATGCTTATTGTTCCCACACCATTCTCTCCCATTAAACACAACATTTCCAATGATGGAATCGAGTAGGCACATACATATGAGATATAATGATAAGTGGTTATACTATATATATCATAGATGCCGTAGTTTGTGATTATGATGAAGATACCAAGTGGGGGAGATGAATGGTGTAAGGAAGGAATGATGTTATTTTTTCCCATGTTCGTAATATCATACTTATTATGTGATCCTACATTATGATATATATTTGGTATGCAATATGTGGCTGTGGATACATTGTTTTGGCTACGATGTGTTAGGTGGTTATGCATATGTGTGGTTATATATGGTGTTGAATCATATTTCATATGTTATTAGATTGTAATATTGATTATATTAGTGGGAAAGTGTCATTAAGGAATTTTTTTTTCAATATTCATTAATATTATATTACTAAAAGCTGGTTAAAAAATTTTATAAGTGAGAATTCGTGATGTTTGGTGGTAGATGAACTATTATTGGTCTGAGTTAGTTCTTTTGATTATCTAATAAAAAATTACAATGTATATGAAAAATTTTATTTATAGTATTTGAGGATAATCCAACTGCATATCTATAATTATCCACATATTCTACATGTATAAATTTTTAGTTCTAGAAGTTATTTGGTTCATGGGATAGAGAATTTGAACTCGTGGAATTTTTGGCTGGTGTTGGTGACTTGTTCGTACAGATGCTATTGTTGTATTTCATTGGCAGTTGACATTAGCTTGATTTATTAGGCACTAGTTTTTTTCTATAGTAAATATACTAAATAGAATGTTTATTTGATTTTAAAAATAATATAATGTATATAAATCCCATTTAGGTTAGATACACTTTTCCTGCAATTCGCCAACTCATAGAATGTTTAGGAGGGCTTTGATAGTCATTGTCATCTTTAATACAGTCCTATGATGGGTCAAAAGATGGAATATGTCATGAAATTACACATAAATTTATAACATTATATTATTTTAAAAAATTAAAGTAATACAAAAATGTATTTTGGAAATGTGTTGAAATATGTCCCTTATGGTCATGGTGCACCAACCGACTAGGAGGAAGAATCAAGAAGACTGATCTCTGATTCTTTAGGGTGTAACCACACTCTTCATTGCTTATGACTCCCTTGATTTGTCTCCTTTATAGAAATAACATCTTCAACTATATTCTGGTGCCTACAAGAAATTTATGTACTCATTGTTTTGAATTTGGGATTTTACATAAACAACAGATGAAAAAAGCAGTATCTCATATATACTAAATTACACCAAAAAAACTGCTCTATGTTGTATCCCCATGGAATTATATCATGAGGAAAATCTTATTATGGAATTTTATATATAATATTGAGAAATTATATTCTAATAAACCCTTGATATACCTCTAATACCAATAAAACAAAAAGATATATAATATATGTAAACATTGAATAAAATTCAAATCCTATAAATATGCATGTTGATACATCCTCACCATTATATATTATCACATATCCAAAGTTTCACTATTTAGTGTCCCCAAGCCTTGTTAGTGAAGTTATTTGGCCCCCACATCTACCGATAATACTACTTCTCCCTTTCCTTACCAATATATACACTATCTTCCAAATATCCCATACAAGATTGTTAGTCTTTCTATATAATTTATTCACACTTCAATCCACTATTGGAAGATGTTTTCTCATACAATGCTTTGAGAGCACCATGACCTCATCAACACTTATCATATGAGATGTGTTAGGATGGTATCCTCAAATATCAGATACATAGAGTACAACATATATAGAAATATAGCCATGAGTATGTGATAATAAATTACAAATGACACCAAACCACCAGATGACCTCAAATGACCCTATGATATTTTTCCCCAACATCCCCTACACTTGAATCCTATTGTGTCCCAAATGTCATGTCACTCTTAGAAATACCTATTCACCCACCTCAAACTCAACATGAATACATTTATGGTCATCGTATGATCCCTTTCAAATCTGATAGGTCACTAATAATTTTTTTCATTTAAATATACACTAAAATATCATGAAAGAATAACATCTTATAAACCATTAAATGGTTTACCTCTTTCCAATATATAGTCTATCAACATGTATTGTTATATAAATAACCAAAACGAACCATCCAAATCGCTACATGATAACCCTGTTTCTCAACAAACTATATGAGAAAAAGATAGTTACCACATGAATCACTAAAATAAATGACACATTATGATAATATATACTCGATGACCTAAATTTAGCAGTAAGACTACCAATTAGTCTTAGAAAAAAAAAACTATGATCATATGAAAAAAAATTCAACTAGATTTTGTAGACAATTAGAAAATTATGATTTAAAATTTACATTATAATAAGAAATTTCTATCCAATAAACCCCATGAAAATGAAGTATATGTTGGAAATATATATCTAATATCAAGTGAAGGTAATAAAACATTTAGATTAGTTGAAAATGTGTGATATTTATCAACTAATCCATGAAAATCCATACCAAATCACTACCATGTGAAGACACAAACAATTTGACCTTTATGTCCTTGGTCACATCAATCAACATCCAATTTAGAGTAGGTAGTGAATGAAGATGTATTGTAAGTTACTAGTCCCCTATCTTTACCTTTTAAAATGTAAAACATAAAAAAAACATTTTCATGGACTTATTTATTATGGGACACCAATAATACCTTTGTATATACTGAGACAACTTTACATGCCTCAGGTGAATATCCCATATTGTGGAATATGAATCAAATATTCTATACTTGTTCTTGATTACTGAGACTGAAATTAACCTATTATATAGGGAACATGTTCTACTTTATGGGACAAATAATATGGAGAAGTGAAACTATATATATGACCGTTAATCACTTAGATGTACAAATTAAATAGATGAGTATCTATCACTCCCTCAATGTGAAAGGATATAATAGAGTATGATATCAATATGAATATACCTCGATAATCTTGAATTTTATATGGAACATGAAATAAAGTTGATCATTATATATCATTCACTATAAAGAACCTACTCTACCAACCCAAATCAATTCATCAACCATAACATTTCAATTCATAGGAGCGCACAACATCTCAAAATCTAGTGAATAAGGATTCTAATCAGACATGCATTGTTAATAGTTAATGTTCCACAAAAAATGGTATTCCTAAGTATCATATATAATTGGTTCCTAAAAAACCCCTTATCAATAGGGTCATGATAACAAAACTACAATCAACACACAACAACCAGTAGAAGGTCAAGATTAAGTGTAATTCAGTTCCCATCATATAGTATCAGCTACACGGACCTATAATAGATGTAACAAATCATGTTTTAATATTTAATATTTAAAGATAATTTTATGTTATATTTTGGGTTTTTAATTTTTTGGAAGAATTTGTTTGAAATTTTAATGTTTTAAAAGGGGCTAATGATTATCCTGAAAAAATTGAATTAAGTGGGGAAACAACGTGTAGTTGATTTGTCTCTAAGGAGTGACATTTTCATGGTTAGTGCATGAATGGGGAAGCCATGTTGGTTCAAAACGGAAATCATGTTAATAATTTTTTGTTTTATGTAGTGCATGCAATTTGGGATTTTAGACTGTGTGAGAAAACAATGCGGAATGACCATGATTTGAATTACTATTTAATACATATATATATTTTATCTTATTATTGTATTATTTTTATTTTTATTATTCATTCAATGTTCATTTTTCTCTCATCGTCTCTTACACCACCCTCATCTCACATCAGAGCTCCCCCAACCAAACCCCCCATGGCCACACACCCGTATGTCCTTCATCCAGCTCTTCTATTAGTGATTTCATTGAATTTATTTATGTTTCATAGTATTTTCTCTGAGGGAAATACTTCTATTCTTTTCCAAATCATATTCTCAAGATTTATCCCCACTATTTTCAACAATTTTTATTCATCAAATACTAGTTTTGGTTTTTATAAAATTTTAGTTCACAAATATTAAACTTATAGCCTCTTTGGGAAGTTTATTCCATACTTTTCCTCAACATTCAAATGCAATTCCTTATTGGATATTTATATCCATTTGAGGACGATTAAACCTTGATTAGAATCTCCAAAATCATGAACACTAATTTCTCTTATTCTCATCATCCTATATTGATATAAATTGTAATTTCATATATATTTATGTTGTATTTAAAATGAAATCTAATTTTCTATATGATTTCATTTTTTATAAATGGATTCATAAATTTATTAACATATTAAAAAACCATTTAAAAAATAATTGGATCACAATGTGTGGGATAAATTTCCTGTTTGAATCTTATTCAAAATTTTAACATTTTAAAAAGTTGTTTTAGTTTTTCATAATTAATTTTTAATTTTATTTAGAATTTCATTGGAATTTCATGTAATAATTGAATGAAAATTATTAGTATAATTTTTAATTGTTTTTTTACGAATTAAATATTTATGACTTGACAATGTATTTGGACATGTTTAATGGTTCTACCGAGATAAATTGGTATATATATTTATATGTTTGTCTTTCTTTTTACAATTTCAGATTGGGATATGAAAATTTGTGAACTATGTGGAAAATGTATATAATTTACATATATATTTAAATCTAAATGGGTATAATTATGGAGAAAATATTAGGGAATCTGATTTTATACTATATCATAGTTTTATAAGTGGTATTAATTGATTTATAAAATAAATCATATGGCCATATAAGACTTTATAAAGAGATTTTATATCATAAAACCCAACCTATGGGACATGTACTTATATTTTTTTACATATAATTAATGAAATGGTTAATACTATAATAAAATTTATTTTTATCTATTATTTTTGGGCATTGGGTTGATCTGTGTGGTGTGCTAAGAGGTGAGGAAGAATATCTTTTTTTATTAATCTATTATTATGATATGTTTACTTTTATAAATATTTTAAATTATTACCTATATCATTTTTTCATGAGAATATTGGGTTGTTGGGAATGATATAATTTTCTAGGACGGGTTCCCTTTCCATTGGGTATTTCTAGTGAAGTCAAGCCGTTTCCACTGGCCGATGACATGTTACTAGATTTTCCACCAATTGAGTGTCTCCATAATTATTGATGTTATTTATAAGATTAACCTATAAATTAGTTAAAATAGGTTGTTTTCAAATGTTTTTCTTAAAATATATTTTTTATAATATTTTTTTCACCTATTTTATTTTTTGTAATAGAAATTTTCATTACTATTATTGTTTAATATGTTCTGTGGAATTCTACTAGGAGTATTTACATATTTTTAGTAAGTAGTCTTTATAAATTTATTGGTATGACCAATTATATATTTTTTATAAATGTATTTATTAATAATATATTTTTTAAAATAGGGTTTTTGACCAATTAAATGTTTTCACATATGATTATTTTCATTCAAAATATATTGAGAAGGTTACTTCATAAAATGTTTTGTAAAGTTATATTGGTTTTTATCTACCTATTTAATAAAAAACAATAAGTAATTATGAATTTAAAATTAGAATATAATAGATATGTTATATAATGAATTTAGTAAGGTATAGTTTACTAGGAATTCTAGCTAATATCATTACTCAGAAATATCAATTACTTTTTAGTTTCCCAATTTTATTCACGTAAAAAATATCTTGGATAATTTTTTTTGAGTTCATAGGTGAGTGTTTTGTTTATCACATTTATATCGTTGTTCACATTTCATGCTTTAGTTGGAATTTTTCTTTACTTATTATAGAATGTTATGCATGTGGGACATTATATGATTTTCCTTGGTAGGGAAAAATTTAACTAAATACTATGTTTAGAGGGTTTTTAAGGTTTCAGTTTCTGGGGATATGTACTTAATGGACTTTTTACAGGGGAGGGAGTTTAAAAGATGAGTTGATCATTTATCTATTCACTTAATTTTAATTTCTTGTTTATTTTTTCATATTTTATTTGGTGTGGATGTACGCCATGTGGATGGGTCATTTCATGTTTCTAGGAGTAAATCCATTATTATTAAAATTTGACCAAAGGGAGAAGTTGTTCAAAATAATTATATATATTTTCTAGACACTTTTTTCCACCCATGGGGATTGAGAACTCCAATATGGTTTTCCATGGGAAGGTTTAGGAGTTTTAATGATTGAATAATAATGTATATTCATGATTAACTTTGAAAGGTGTGTAATATTTATTATTTATATTATAATTTTTATGTCATTATTTATTCAAAAATATTAGTATGAGTACATTTTAAAATTTTATCTTTTTTCTTACATGTTGGTAATTCATTTTCAAATGATGTAATACTGGATACATTTATTCATCACTATATAAAAATATAGTATTTATATTTATTTAAAATTTTATATTTAGGTTACCCAAGTTATAAGTATCATTATCCCCTTATGAAGCTTTTAGAGATTCATTTAGGATGATGACCAAAGTGGGCCTTGCATCCAGAAAATTCATAGCCAAGTGAATTGGACACTAGTCCACTAAAACCACTATACTAGCCATGATAAAGGTATAATTATTCTCGTGTTTCATATTTTTATTGGGTATTTATGCAGGAACATTTAATTAACCATATTATAGAGGAAATTCAGAATAATTAATGGAGTTATGGGTGGCCCAAGATGGAGATGACATTCTGGTCCAGATTGTGTGGCCTATAATGATGTCTTACCATTTCGATCATATCATTGGATCAAAAAATTCCATTAGAATAAAATTTTATATTAATTTGTTGGATATCGTGAAATTCAATATCTTCTACTATGAATCGAACATTTTTTCCATCTAGATTCACTTTTTGTCACATTTTTTAAAGGAATTCTAGATGGATATTGTTTCTTGTAAAAGCTGTTAGTATTAAATTCCAAAAACATTCCACAACCATTGGCCTACCAAACTAAAGTGATAATACTTGGGCCATTTTATTGATGACCCAAAAATATCCTGGTTCATATTTAAGGTAATGTTGTTAAAGGATTATTGACGATGTTATGTATGCATTCATTTAAATGTTATGCTTCCAATATGATGTCAAAATTTTATTTCTTACTTATTAAGAACTGCTAATTCCTTGTATTTTTATAATAAAAATAATATTATTCATATATTTTTTCATTATTATCACCATGATACCATTTATTCAATGTATGAATTCATTCACACTATTTTTTTTGAAAATTATCTAACAATATTAGAGTGTTTTTACTTCATTACTTTTCTTCATCAATTATTCACCTATTTGTCATATTCTATCTTCCATTGGGATCATTGAATAAATAGATGGATAACCCTCATATAGGCTGATCCAAATGAAGTTTCAGGGGTCGGGGCTTGATGTTATTTCAATATCCATCAAATTAAAATCAGTTTCTTTTAGTTTGGGAATTCCAATTGATGATTACGTAATTTTTTGTCCCAATTGAACATTAATTCCATACATTTTTATTTATAATACAATCATTTACATTGATTCCCATGTAAATTATACACTATGTGTATAGGTGATTAGTATTAGGATATGTAGGTGTTAAAACACTATATGATGAGATTGTTATGAATTCATTGAGTGAACCCATCTCAAATCAATTAAATTTAAGTAATATAAAACAAATTTCATGTAATACCCCTTGTAATAACTTCAAATAAACACATTATATCAAATTTAATTCACATAATTATTTTAGTGATCATATAAATTATCTTATTTAGATCATATTTGGATACATCATTGTCAGAACCTTACATTGAATGAGTATATTTAAGTTCATTTTAGGTCTCTGAAGATTCAACAACCCCTTCATTGGTACAAGTGACTACTTGAACCTTAGGGTAAATTTGGGTGTGACCAATGTATGGAAGCATTAATTGGAACCATGTAAGTAACCTTATAAAATCATTATTTACTCCCCCATTTATATTTTATCACATGAATTTATCTCATAGTTTCCCCATACATTGTTTCTTTTTTCATGGAACAAGTCTTACTATACCCATTCCGAATGAAACTATTTGGTTAGGGTGGATGGTTCTAGGTTTTTTTAGTAAAGAACATATAGGGGTATCTTACCATTAGATCTAAATATTATTAAGACTACATATTCCAAAACTATTATTATTCAGAAGGATTATATTCAATAAAAATGACTCATAATCCTTGTTAGTAACTAAAATGGAAATCCAAATGTGGAATCCCCTCAATTGGTGAATGTAGTCAATGAAACCATAAAATACTACCTCACTCATTACTCTACCAAGGCACCCTCATGAACTAGTAATTGTACTCTAATATATTACAAATATTTTTTCAATACTCATGTTATATACTACATTCTGACCTTTCATGGGATAGAGTCAATTATTCCACTACTTCTTGCAAATGATTTCGATGACATTATTGAAACCATATCCCAAAAAAATGAACTTGGTTTAGTTATGATGCAGATCATTTCGTTATCATTAAAGGGTTGTGGAACGAATTTCCAAAGTAACCTATTACCCACCTCAATCCATTCATGGGGAAAACTGCAATGAGAATGGAGGAAAATAATTTCCCATCACAACACAATTTCACTTAAAAATATAATCAAAAAAGATTTCAAAAAAGAGGGAATGTCCTTATATTAAATAAAATAATTGATGAATGAAACAATAAAAATGGAACCTCAACAAGTAATTTAAATCCCATAAATAATTTCAATCTTTGATGATGTTTTGGGTATTAAACAAAATCTTTTTAATTATTTATATGGAAACATTCAAGAACAATGTCCTAAATTATTATTATTAGTATTTAGAAACATTAGTTAAACAAAACAAAACATAGGGTACATCACCTTACCAAGTGAATACACAAAAATATAGTGTAATTGACATTTTTAGGGAAGATAAAAGTATTAGTTAAAAAATTGTCTCACTCATGATAAAGGTTATGGAGGCCTATCTTTGAAAATTATACTAAAAGAAAACAGTTGACCGTGTTTATAAAATCTATGAAATACATTATAAAAAGACAAACAACATCCCAAATGACTTTTATATCAATGATATAATTTTTTGTGTACCACTAGGGGAGGTTAAGGATATAAAAATTTTAAATCCACAATTCAAAAATAATTCCAATCCATGGTAAAATTATCATCCATGATTCTATAGTAGAGACAATAAATAAAAAACATAAAAAAAATTTCTCAAACCCTACCCTCAACGAAATTTTAAATCACACAACTAGATTAAGTCCTAAATGGCCCAATACTATAATCCACTAGTCCAATTAAAAAATGTAATCTAATATCTAATACAAAAAACAATTCTGATAACTAAAGTGTCCTCCTTAGATAAAAGAACATGAAAAATGTGCTACCCAATCTATCCCTCTCCCAATCCACAATCATTTGTGCAAGAAAATGGAAAAAATGAATTCATAAATCCAATAAATTAAACATTAAATAAATATAGAAAAAACTATAAAGGCACCCATTCTATCTCAATATATTCTTTTCCAATATTTTATGGGATAATATAGTATCACACAATAATAAAATATAAATCCCAATGAAATAACAATATTAAGAAGTGGTAAATCTACTAATAAACATGAAATAAACATAAAAAACATGCTGATACCTTAGTAAATCATAATAATGATAAAAAAACACCATTTGAAACTGAAAAATATAATGATACTGTGAAGGAACTGGTACTAAACCAAAAACATAAATCAACATGCACCCATAAATTGAAGCATGAGAGGAAAAATATAAACCAAAACTAACTAAAATATTAAGGGAACTGTTATCTTATTTCAATTAGAATATATAACATCATGCTGAAATTTATAACTTAAATTTTTACATGTATTAAGTTTAGGATTTTTGAAATAATAAAAGAAATATTTAACATAAATAGAATTTCCATATGGATTTTAATGTTAGTAAAACTATTCATGGAAACAGCCCACCTATGTTAAAAGAACCCAGTTTTCTATTGATTAATATTGAATTAATTTATAAATTTTTTTCCAAATTCTATTGTGATTAAAGAGATAGTGTGAATCTCATTCCATATGAAGTGTATTTTTAGTAAGGTATTGGGAAAAACAAACCCACATATGTCACTCTTTAACTTTTTGAGAAAATTATTAGGGTTAATAAGGGGATCATAATGGATATTCTTGTCAAATATGTGGATATTATATAAACTATTTACATTATTTTTCATAACAATTATCCAAACATAGGCACTAGAGAACAAACACCAATCCTCATTGGCCATCCCTTCTTGGCTATAATCAACATGGTTATCCAAATCTGGAATGGGAACATAACCATAAACATAAAAAACACGACCGTTGATTTTAATATTTAGAAAAAAATAAAACAAAATTGTGGGTTATTAAGAGATTCACGGGGTCAATTGGATAGGTAGTGTTGATATATAACTAGAGTAACATTAATATTATTTCGATGGATGGTTAAGTTATGATGAGATTGAATTTCTTTGTTCAAATGAGGTAAATTTTTATCATTCGATTGTATCTATTTCAAACAAATCCTATGATTATTTTTAGGATCACAAAAAAATGAAACCCTTTTGTTAATAAGTTTAATGGTTGATCTTGATTATGTTTATAAGGAATTTCTCTTGTAATATTCTTTGTTTCATTCGTTGGATCACAGAAATAAATCTTCATTATTACGATTGTTGCACTACCAGCTCATAGATTTGTTCCAACCTGGTTATGAGAATTTCTTCAATAATATGGAATGTGATACATCTTTGAGAAATAATTAAACTATTCATATACTAAATCCTACTGAGTACTCGTGGATAAATAAGAAAATATAATGTCATTCATGGAAGCTCTCAGTGGTGTGTATCCCATAATGGAAGATGTTACAGGAACATATTCTTCACGAAATATAGAAAATGGTGGACTCTCGATAGTCGTTGATCTAGATTCCCTTCAACATTGAATAAATTTCGGTAAATTATCAATTATTGGGAATACATTTTACTCCATGAGAGATAAACAATGTTCTATCCCAGATATCAATTTGGGGATTTCTCTTTGCTAGGGTGGATGTGTGTAAAAATGATTCTGATTGAAAGATGATTCTTTAGAATTATTGTGGGGAACAAATAAAAATGTTATTCTTTATAAAGAATTAAAAATTTTCATTTTAGACCTAGTATACTCAATAGTCCTAAATGGGATTTGAATTTTAGTTCATTAAATCCAATAAACTCAACTTCTCAGATCTATTTTATGCACCATTTAATGAATTTTGTTTTTTGGTATCTTAAAATACATAATGACCTTGATTATTGTATTGGTATTCCATTGAGTTTTGACCAATTTACTCCAAATAGATAACTCGATGATTATTCTAGGAATTTGGTTGATGTCAATTTTCATTCAAAACGTCTAGATGTGATCAATTTCATTTACAATGATATGAGGAATGATGTTAAATTTTAGTATGAATATTATCCATTTTTCAATGAGGTGTAAAAAATTATAGGTAACCCCATTAAAAAGTTTAGAGTGATATAGAAATTAGTCAATCCACCAAATGATCCCAATTCATGGAAATATTCCAACAATAATATAAAAGAAAAAACTATTTTTCTTGACAACGGTGAGACTTCGGGGATGAATTATTCTAGAAAATGGGTGAAAAATTCTATTTGTTTTTCATACATTAAGAATGAAAATTGAAGTTATTGTGATACACTATTTGATGAAGAGAAAAGGGAGGATCAGATAGATATTCAAATAATGATTTTGGACAATCCTTATATACCATCTAATTATGGGTTTAGGAATAATGAAATGAGGGGGAGGGAGAAATATTCCATAATTATTGAAGACGATCATGATATCAATATCAATTAAATTTCATGAAAAATGATTATATTGATGAAACTTATAACCATACCATGGGAATGTCAAATCTCTAAATAACATGGATAAAACCCCTATAAACATTATGACTAAATTATAAAAGTTCCTTTTGGGATTTTGGGTTTTGATATTAGTAGTGATAATAGAGTTCATCAGGGGAAATAATTCCAATTTTCCATTTTCCCTTGCGAACATGCTTAGGATGACTCTCCAAAGTTGGAAGGTTTTCCCCCTCAGGATTTTTAGTGAGAGAATAATAAAATATCCCACTATATCATAGGGTTTCAATATGGATGGTCAAATCCCTCAAAAAATGGGATCAATCAATGATGTTAAAATCCAAAACAATCATAATTTTATTCATACATATTCAACCGATAATGAAGATCATAAATATAGTAATTTACCTAATCATGTGATTCAACATGTGTTTATAATGGAAAATAGAGTTGAAATATCTAATGTTTGTCCTAAAGAGATAAATAAATATGTTTAGAGTCTTCCTAGGCATACTAAAATCAAAAAACTACAATGATATGTACATAGGTGCATTGAAAATTTTGTAGTAAATCCTTCTACAATGAAGAATGTTATTACACTTGTGAAAACAATCAGATAGGGGAATGCCTAGCCGAACAACCATGCGAAGATAGAGAGCTGATTTCACGATGAAGATGCTGGGGAGGAGCAGTTCCACGTTGTTAAGTTTGGTTTGTATGTAATGTTTGTGCCTACAGGAAATGAATTCCTCTATGGCCTACCTGTATGTAATCATTTGACTACAGGCATTGTAGGGTTCCACCTTATCCCATTAACGATGGATTATCATAAAATCAATAAAAATGAAGGCCTTTGGGCAATTGGAGGACATGGGATCTTTAAATCTGATTATTTTCACAAGGGTGGCCATTTGGAAGATCAACATTCTACTGCTGGAAATTTTTATTATCATATGGAATAAGTAAAATTAATTAATCCCAAAGAATATACAATGTAAATATTGAAATATGAAAAAAATGTGGGTAGACCTATCACTGTCGTCAATAAATCATCCAAAAAAAATAACTACGGATGAAATTAAAAATGGATCTCAAACTCTAAACAAAAGAATATATGAGAATATATTTTAAACTGTCAGGGAATAACCAACACTAAAATATTTATATGTCTAAGGATCTACACTAAAAATAATAAACCATATATTATGTGTTTATTTGAACCCAAAATGGGTTTTCACTCTGGGTATTCCACTAGTTAATGAATGATATTTCATCTCATTTCTGAAAAACAATTATCCATAGACATCCAAAGACTATGGGTTGTTTCTCATTCAAGGTCAGAAGATCCATTTTTTTTGAAATGTCTGAAAGAAGTATTACCCTTATTTAAAAATTTATGGGTATCATGAAATATTTTTCTTTCATTTTTTATTACATTGGATACAATGAAATTAAGGAATTATATCATCACATTGGAACCATAGGGGGAACATTCAGTGGCCCATGGAGCATTTTAGGTGACATCAATTTCATTATTAATCTAGATTGGAATATATTGTTAGTGAATTATTCTATATCAATATGGTTGTTCAAACCATGTATTGGAGATGAAAATAATTTTGAAGTGAACATAATGGGTTTTAAATACACCTAGTGCCGAACAAATCTTAAAAATATTTTTTAAAGTAATCTTGATAGATTATTTTACAATGAAGTTGGAATTGAAGCTTCTGTATCTATATATTATGCTACCCTTTTATGAATAATTTCAGATAATCATCCTATTTTGGAAAATTTATTCTGGAGATATATTAAATTCAAGTTTCCATTTAGATTCAACAATTATTAGGTCCAATAATCAGATTGTAACATGATTTTTATATTGATATGGATGTGCTTTATTAAAAATATGATTATTTGAGATTTGTTTTAAATTTAAAAGTTCTAAAATGGATGTTGAAATATTAGAGATGAGAATATTTAAGCTCTCTTGACTGTAATATTTACCATTTTGAAGGAACTTGAAATGAGATTAAAAATAATTTGATATTTAGTGATATTTCTGAAGGGACTAATAAGGAAATAGTTACATCTAATGACCACAATAAACATATAAACCTAAAGGCTTAATTAAAAAAAGAATATTTTAAAGTAAATTAGAATAGGTATAATGGTATAATCATTAAATATTATAATTTTCCACATTGGTTCAAAAATTTCAACAGACTTATTTCAATTTTAAATATTAATTGACTTTTTTTGAAAACAGGGATGATCTAACATAGCATTGTTTCCCATATTTTAGGAACCAATTTAATGGGACTCTAACTTTCTATGATTTTTTAGATGTTATTATTCATAATCATTTAATTTAGAAGGATATTAAAATTATTACTTTAATTTCTCTTTATTTTGAGATCAAGGGTTTTGTATTTGGACATAACACTACGATCTCCCATGACCAATATGGTTTCACTAATTTCGTTTTCTAAACCTACTGGAATGATATTAATCTTGATGTTTGCAGGCTTGTCACAAATATTTTCTATGGTAAAAAATATACTAAAGGTTTCAATGTTAATTTATTTTACCATATTGATATGATTTAGAACATGAATGTGATTCATCTCTTAAGACGCATGGTTTTTGTAAATATAATTAAAAAATTTATTGCGAAGGTTTTGGAAAGATTCTTTTTTTGTAATTTATAATGATATTTTTTATCAATTTGGTTTCATCAAAGGAAGATCTATTCATGACTGTATACTAAAAAACTTTTAATTTTTAATATTTTAATGAAAAGTACTACGGTTGAAAACCTTACATTGATGCATTATGTGAATATATAATTTTATACAATGGATTAGTGGTTTATTTTGAATGTTCTCATCACTATTTGGTTTTGATGAATCTTTCATAAATTGGGTCATCTTTTTAATGACCTTTTTCCATTTATTAGTGCTTATTAATGGATCACCAAGTTGACATCTTACATGTTCCATGTTTGTTATGTAAGGTGATCCCCTATCAACTATCATTTTTTCCATTACTGAGGACAACCAGAGAATAATTTTTATCAATTTGGTGTGGAATCCTATGATCAACCCATTAAGGATGAAAAAAATAATCTAAAACCAATAATAAGTTATTTCTTTAGGATATTAGCCTTTGTACTCAAGTGGAAATAGAAACATTAATAATCACAAATATTATAACCTACATTATGATAGTGTGGAAGGTTATGAATTTAACTATAATAAATTATTCTTATACTTTATAAAACTTATTCCTATTTCTAGAAAAATTACGTCATGAATGATCTTGTAATTAGAAAACGTGTGATATCCTTAATTTAACTTATTTTCCCATGTTTTGGGTTAGCCCATACACTTTTCACTTAACCTATATCATTGGTTAGATTAGAGATCAGCTAGCCTCTTATAATGGAAATACATTACCAATGGATGGAAGGGTTTTTAATAAAATTATTGTCTTCAAATGTGTTTTTTAAGGTTTATAACTTGTAGGATTGTGATCTTTAATGTAACAATTTTTTTTGAATTTGGAGAAATCTTGAATGGAAAATCTTCACATTCCCCTTGAATAAATATTTTTAATCGAATGATCAAGGGGGTATTCTTATTAAAAATATGTATGATATCAGTATCTCTTTGCACTACCATTTTACTTGTAGTTTAATCAATGAGAAAATTGAGTCACATGGTTTTCATAGATCAAGATTCCTTGGAACACATAAATATTGAACTTTTAATTACATAGAGCCTAAAAATAAGCCATATTTTAAAACTTCATTTTCCAATATTTCATCTTGGTCTCATTGGGTAGTCAGTATGAATTGTTCTCTTAGTTTATTCATTAAAAAATTGACAGGTAGACCACTCCTCAATATTTTAAACCCTTCGAAAAAATTATTAGATACACATGTATCAATAGGGTGTCAAATTGAAAGCTCCCAAGATGATCTTTCTATTGTGGATAAATCTGAGTTTCTAAATTATATTTTCATTGATGGTGATGATATGATTTTGTGGGATCCATATTTAAATGAAAAAAATAAAATTTAAAAAAATTTATTCACACACTATTACCAGACATCTGAGAAGCTTGATAACCATCATTGACAAGTGGAAAATTCATCCCACTAGATTTTGTCTCATATAGAGGATTGTTAATAACAAAATTCCTTTTAATGATTTTATTCAATATGTTTTCACCACTTTGTGTTCAAAACTTGTTCTATATAATAATTTTATGGAGAAAATTTCCCATAATTTTTGAGATAAAAATGAATGTAGATCATTGACTCTCTATTTCAGACATTTTTGAGGTGTAGATAAATAGGGTGGACACTATTCATCAAAATATTGAAATGTTCAGAAAGGTATTTTTTAATAAAAAATTATTCAATCTATTTAATGAGGCCTATTTAGAAGTGGTTCATATTATTTGGTAGGGACACAATAAGTTATTGCGTGAGGAATTTCATTATTATCATTTATCTGTGATCTGTCAAATGGTCTCTATAGTGGAAACTTTTGGCTCCTCTTCAAAATGGTAATTTTAATAATTCCATACATGACTTTATGGTTATTAATAATCATAGAATTTCTGGTATTTATCAGACCTATTTCAGAACATTTGACATTTGGGGGATTCCTCAATTCATTAAATGGTTTAAATTCACAATGGATTGAGATTCTATTTAAAATATCAAACCATATAGATTTGGTGATATCTTTAGATATCATAATTATGACAATTTTAATATTTATTTCACATTAATACATGGTATGTAACATAATATTACACTTAATACAACCTAGAGGATTATTAAGTATAGTTTATTTTGTAATTAGCAATATTGCACAACATCTTAAACATGAAATTCATCATATCTATTGAAATCATCTTTAACGTGATCATAATATTCCTTTATACATAAAACAACATTGGATAACATTGGGACATAAGAAAGGGGTGATATACAAATATCATTATGGGAAAAAACATGGAATAATATGATTATAATAACATATTTTATAGAATAGGTATAACAATGGGTCATAGATGTATTATGAATCATAATCATGAATAATGAGACATGATATATCATGATAATCATAAATGCGACATGGGATATGTGGCAAAAAATTTAAACATGACATCATAAACATTGTTCAAGGATAACTTCAAAACCCCAAGATTTAAATATTACTTTAAAAATTAAGGTTTAATCATAGTCGCAACAAAATGGCTCGTGACACTAAACATTAACGAAGGAATTGGATCCCTTTATAATTATGGGATCACCTATCACATTCATTTCATTCTTTTGATTAATTGTTCCACATAGATCACAAAACATAGATTTATTTATACTAAATTTTTTATTACACGATCAAGGAGTGTGTAATAAAAACATGTAATTGCCATATAAAATAATTAAGAGTTTATAAATGTAAATACCCTTGATTGGAAATGGGTGTGATATTCACTCCACAATCATGTTATCATGTAAAATCATGGTTAATAGTCTATAGTATAATATCGTCACATAAAATTTATAAAATGGTTTTACGAGAGAGAAAGGGGGATATCGTCATTTGGTATTAAAATGGCAAGTAATAGATATATGTTAGGGGATATACCACCATTTGGAATTGGAAATTTAAGAAAAAATATAATAACAAAACTTTAATAAAGAGGATATTTAGAAGAATGGATACCTAGAGATTGTGACTTTGAATGCTTGGGAGGAACTTCTTGAGAGTTTTTATCATTTTGGGTGGACTCCAGAGTGGTGAGAACAGACTAAGTACGTGATAAAAGGAAATTTAGGGAAAATAAATGAGATATTGTGTGTGTATATATATGAAATTATTAGGTAATATTTTATTATTTTTGAAACACTAGTTTTGGAAAGTGTCTGATGAAATAACCACAACCACAAACATTCCTACTGGTTTTCGACATACTTTCTTTCAAATGGTAGTGGGTTTTATTATTTTACATGTATAACTAATGAACATAATAAAATAATATCCTTGTTGATGTGTAATTGAGAAGTACATTTAATGAAATGATTTTAAAGACTTAAAAATATATTAATTATTTTGGAGGATTTATAAAGGATTTATAAAATTCATTTAATCAAATAAAATAATATTATTTTAAATTTAAAACAAATATTTGTTCATAGATACCATTTTTTGTGTTTAATTCCTCACTTTTGGGTCATTATTTAATCATAATACAAACTATATATTTATACAGAATTTATTTTTTGACTGAAAGTTTTACAGTCCTAGAAAATTTTGAAATATTCACTATATGATAATTACAACATTATAATTAAAAAAATAATACTAATTTTACACAAATAAATTTATAAATATATTATTTTTCACTTATAAATTAAAATTATTATTTATAGTGATATGAGGGGTTATTTTGACAACATTAATTTTTGCACCCTTATAAAAATTTCATTTAACTTTTAAAAATTTATATAATCATTTATACATAATAAATTTGGTATAATAATATTTTATTAAAATATTATTTATTTAAAAAAAGTAAATCATATAAGTAAATTCATTGCCCTTAATTTTAATATTTCCAATAAATACACTTTTTTTATTAAATTTATATCAAAATCATTTACAATGTAACAATAATAAGTAAATATAACCATTATTACAGTGAAAATAATGTACATCCACATAATTCTAGGGGATTCATACAAATCCCTTTCAAACACCATAAAATTTCCTAAGATTAAGGTGCTTGATAATGACACTTTCATGGGGTGGTTGAACGTACATGGTTTGGGCCATGATCTCATTGATCTTGAGCTTCTCCAGTAA
Source organism: Viscum album (assembly GCA_963277665.1). NCBI lineage: Eukaryota > Viridiplantae > Streptophyta > Magnoliopsida > Santalales > Viscaceae > Viscum > Viscum album. Next base: position 749,864,705 of record OY728123.1, on the reverse strand, counting down.
ATGGTCCCATTCATGATTTTGTTGTTAGATCTCATCTTTGCCTTGGTAAACAGTAAAGGCTATATATTTTATCTCCCTTGTAAGCTTCAAAAAATCAGATTCATAGGGTAATATCCTACTTGTTGAGAACATCCATTCCTTTTTATGTGTTCATCGAATTTTTAAAGCCCTATACTTATAATAATCATGTGATCTCTATTTAGTGGATATACTATGAATGGTAATGATGCTAAACAGTTAATTAAATATGACATTCTATAAAAAATCCAAATAAGTTCATGTGTTTTTGAAAAAAATATTACAAAATTAGATATTTAATTAAATTACAAGTGGAATTTTATTTATAACAGTTCTGGACGTTACAATCTTCCCCATCTGAAATATCACCAATGAAAGATTTATTTTCCACACTAAAATAGATGAGGGTAAATATATTTCATAAATTCCTCATGTTCCCAAATTTTTATTCAAAATTATAGTTTCCTTTTAATACTTTGACCAGATGTAATTTCATATTTTGTAGAACATTGTCTTTAAGATCTATGATTTTTATCGACTTCTCTTCCTATGAGATATCATTATCCAATGGTACCACCTCTCGATTGAATACATATGAGGGATCCTGTATGCACTTCCTCGAGATGGATATATGGAGTACATCTTGTACTTGAGATATGTTATGTTGGAGTTCTAGTCAATTGGCCACTGATCTGATGCGACCAATAGTTTCAAAGGGATAGATGTATCATGGAATAAGCATTACCTTCTTGCCAAATCTCATGAATTTCTTTCATGTAGATATATAGATTAATACCATGTCTCTATTATTGAATGTGATGTATCATCAATGATTGTCATTATAGATATTCTGTCGAGTCTGAGGAGCCTTGATGTGCTACTAAATGGTCTAAAATTTTTCCACCATTTCCTCAAATATTTTAGGACTGAGTAGTTTTATTTCCTTAGATTCATCACAAAATGTTGGTTTTCTACACCTCATCCCATAAAGGGCTTCATAGTGATCCATTCAGATGTTTTAGTGTAAATTTTTATTGTATGAGAACTCGACTAAATGAATATTTTATCCAATATTCATTTAATGTCAATAGATCAGGTTCTCAACATATACTAAAGTGTGAAGATATTCCTCTCGTATTGTAAATAAATTAGAGGGTGATAAGAACCAGTGATGATTAGATCAATATTTAGAGAATTTTGGAGACTCTTCCATAACTTAGAGGTTAATCTTGTGTCTAGATGAGATATAATCTCTAGTGGTGTTCCATGAAACCTCACCACTTATCTACAGTATATCCTTGCAAGTTAATCGATTGATATGTCCTATCAAATTTAAATGAAGTCAGCATTCTTTTTAAGATGATCCACCATAACACATATCACATTACATCCCCTTGATGTATTCCAAATACTAGTGAAAACGTTCATAGTGATGTATTTTCATTTCGATGTAGGTATGATTAATGGTTTCATAATCCCTTTGTTATTCTACCCTTCCACCTTCACTTACAGACATATGAGACATCTTGATGAATACCCTATGATATCCTTCAACATTTTATCCCACTTATAGTGTTATCAATGATCTCGATACATATTTATGCTTCATGGATGGATATAGAAGGTCTATCTATGTCTATCATCCAATAAATCCTTTAACTCAAGATTTTATGGTACACATAGCCGTGACCCAAATCATATAGCTACTTTTTCATTAACAGTGAATTCTAAGGATTTCCCTTTTCATATAGTCTCTACTATCTTTTTAATTCCAAATTCATCTCTTTTATAATCCTTTAACCTCTTCCAAAAGTTATTATTTAACAATCATTTGTAAATGATTGATGAAGTTCATTCCTTTATGATTACCATGTCTATCATTTTCAAATATAAGAAAATAATATCCCAATAAATTATCATAAATGGTAGATTTTATGGATCCTTTCTAATTATATTTTATTCTACATTATTTTATTTCCTAAGATGGTTGTGATTTGACTCATCATATTCCTTGATATGATATAACCATCTTGGTTTGTCCATATTCATCAATTTCTGTAAAAATATATACTTAATAATTTTGTTATCCATATAAATTTCAATATTCTCCCAAAATAGATAATTCTTCCATATTTTCAAAGTGAAGATCTGTGAAATAAACTCCAGATCATTTTTTGTACAGTTCTATTCATGAAATTTCAACTACCTCAAAGAATAGGCTATCAACTATTCATTCCGAATTAACAAAAAACCAAATCCATTCTTTGGGGAATCAATAATTACCATGATATGTTATCTACTTGTGGGTAGTGTGAGAACTAGTGCAGTGATGAGCATCTTAATAAATTCCTTGACTATCTCTTCACATTTATCATTTGAAGAAAACATGGCTCCTTTTTAATTTATCATGGTTATATGGTTTGACAATTATGATAAATATCTCACAAATTCATGATAGTACCAAGATAGTCCATGTAAACAACAGATATCCATCATAGATGTTGCCTTAATCTTTCTTTAAATTGATTTTTATGAATGGTTTCTTGATATCCAATTTCTTGTGATGAAATTCTCTAATAATTTTACATCCTATACCTAGAACTCAAATCGGTATAATTGGAAAAAATATTATCCTTTTGAAAAGGTTTTTTATAGTACCTAGATGATCTTTATACTTATATTTTGGTCTAGTGAATATTATAATATCAAATATAATCACCACTAAATTGTTTTCAATGTAATCTCTAATGACTCTATTAATCAATCCCACTAAAATTAGTCTTGGGGATATCCCCCTTCACCTCCATTACATGATTATATTTTAACTGAAGATCCACCTTGTAGTAGTATTTATATACATTGATATAATTGAATAATTCATTAATCCATTTCTAATGATAATTTGTCTTTATAATGATCTTTTTGAGCTCAATATAATCAATACAATAGATCATTTACCCATCCTTATTATAGAGGGGGGGACTGGTGTACCATATGTAGAAACACATGGGCATATGAACCCTTAATCTAGGTTCTCTTATATTTGATTCTTCATTTCCTTAAGTTCCAAAAATAATTATATATGGATTATTTTATAATGGTGACACCCCATGTGTTATCTCAATTAAAAACATAACTTCTTGGCTAGGGGGAGACTAGGAATATATTTAGGAAACACATCTTAGTATCCCTTCACAATGGGAATGTATAAAAGGATGTTTATTTCCTTAGGCTCAATCATATGAGTTATATATTTTTTCTTGAAGGGAATTAATATCAAGGTGTTAAATGTTGTATATAATGAAGATTCCTCTTCCTAATTAAACTTTTAGTGATTCAGAGGATGATTTGAAATGCAGAGAGTTATTTCCTTCTCTATGTAATTTATGATTGATCTATATCGGGCAAGTAAATACATACATATAATTTCATCAAATTATACCAAAGAAAGTATGATAAGGTTCACTAGGAAGTTCAACATGTAATGTTTTACCTGGGATGAGTTATGAACTCATGATGAAATAATTACTACATTATCAATTCTAAACAAAAAATATACTTTATTGTTTTTGTTTTTGTTTGAGTATTTATTCTAATGTTATTTTATACGAAGAAATGTGTATAACCAGAATAAGATGTTATGTTTGCTATTCTTGAATGAATAACTAGTATAGCATCCCATCTTTTTATAACATAACTTTCATTTCATTACACGGAACTCAAGATCTTTAAGGTTTAGTGTCTTGGAAACAAGGAACATAATACATGAAAATAACAAAAAAAATTCTTCTTAAACACTTGAAAGGCTTCTCCTTAAGTTCATCCAAGGTTAATTACTGCATCTCATAACCTGGGGACATACATCAAAAGAAAGGGTGAGCAGAAGGGCCAGTAAGGGAAACAAGAGAAACATTTTACATGTGAACTAAAGATACTTCAATAAGGTCGTGAAAATAACTTTAAGGCATGGAAAGGAAATCTTGAAGCATATCATAATAAAAATAACATTTTTCATAACTTTAAGATGTGGCTAAAACATTTAATATTGACAATCGTTTCGTTTCACCAAGGTCCATCCCCAAGGTGTCGTTAAAAATTACCAAGGTTATTCACCATGGCATTGTTAAAAATGGTCATCTCTAGAGATTAAGTATTTACCCAATGCATTGGAGCGCTATCAGGGCGCACCCTTAAATTTTCCTTTATGATCATGTGAGCCACAAATATCATCATCAAACATTTCATAAATAACCCATATAGAATAAACTAAATGGGTTTCATTTCATAATCATATCATTTTAAAAACTGATTTAAAGACCTGATCTTTACGTCACTTTAAACCCACGGAATGAGAGAGCGGGTTTCATGTATGTAAATCCAAGAATTTAAAATTTAACATTTTGATATATTTGTGAATACCCCTGTAGAAATAAGAGCTTTGAGTATTCAATTTATAACATAAAATAATTTTGAGAAAAGAGAGAGGCATTTTGAGACGAAAATTCTACAGCATAACGACTATGTTACAAAGTTTTAGAAAACATTGAAAAGAGAGGGGACATGGGTCAACCACTCATAAATTATCCATAAAACAGTAGAGGGACAGAATATAAGGGATTTAGGAACATGGTAATGAAATTTGAAAATATACCATATGAAATGAAGAACATGAAAGGAAGACAAACATAAGATTTCTCTTATGAAAATTCGGCAGCCTAACAGCGTTACATAAACGTCAACCATAAATGAATTGATGATGTCAAATAGGGTCGCTCATCATATGAACATAAAATATTAGCATGATAGATATAGAGATCATACCCCAACATAATAAAAAGGAACTTGCAAGACTTGACATGGAATTAGAACTTTGAAAAGGAGATAGGTGAAAGAATCCCTTAAAAATTCGGCAGACTAACGACGTCACTTAAACTTCAACAAAAAATGAATTGATGAGATCAAATGGGGTATCTCATCATATGAACATAAGAGTCCAGTATGATAGATATAGAGATCATACCCCAACATGACAAAAATGAACTTGAAAGAACTAACATGAAAGTAGAACTTCAAAACGAGAAGGGTGAAGAACTACATAAAAATTCAGCAGCCTAACGACGCCACTTAAAACTTCCAAATACTGAATTGAAGAGATAAAATGGGGTATCTCATCATATGATCATAAAATATCAGTATGATAAATTTAGAGATCATACCCCAACATAATAAAAGGAGCATGAAATACTTTACATGGAAAATAGATCTTAAAAAGATGAGAAGGGAGAAAGAATCTGTTACAAAACTTTCGGCAGCCTAACGACGCCACTTAAAACATCATAAAACGAAATAATGAGAGTAAGAGGGGATATCTCATTATGTGAACATGGAAAGGGAAGTAAGAGGAGTATAAAATAACACCCTTTAACATAATAACATGGAGCATAAAATAAATTACATAAAAGAGATTTCATGAAAACAAAGAGAGAGATCGGATCCCTTACCTTAAAACATAACTCTTAAAACTCAAAGGTTTGGACCTTGAGGGCTTGGGGGAACCTTGGGAGGACTCCTTGGGAGGTAAGGAGACCAGAACTTAGTTGGGGGAGAGTTGGGAGTGAAAACTAAAGGAGGAAAGGGTGGGTCTTTATAGGGAAAATGAGGGGACACAACATTAATGGCCAAGGGACACCTCACAAGTGCTTTTCTCAAAACCATGTGCTATCCCTTGGAATTTACCATGGAGTTATGCCACATGGGGCCCCCAAAACAATAATTAATCACCCTTGGCCGGAAGACCCTTAAAATATCTCATGACATCATCATGACACAGTTATGATGTCATTAAACATACCGAAACCCTAAAACTGTATTTTTACTATTCACTGAAAATTCAACTTTCTCAGAAAAACCAAAAATTTCACATTGACCAAATATCAAAGCTCTGATTTCAAAAATGAAGTCCATTTTATAAAAAAAAATTCTAAATATTTTTACTTTTATTTTTAAATAAATACACTATTCACCGAAAATTCATTTTTTTCAGAAAAATCCCCAAAAATTACCATAATATAATATCGATGCTCTGAGTTCAAAAATAAAGTACATTTTATAAAAATAATTTTCTAATTATTTTTAATTAAATTTTTAATTAAAAACACTATTCACCTGAAAAAACTAACACTTGACTAATAATTTATGAAACCGTTATTTACCCATTTTATTGAATCTCATTACTTAATCAAGGTGTCTAAATTATATTAAAACGTTCTTTGAGTTAAATTACAAATCCATTTGGTCACATTACTAATCTTAAGCGTAAAATCACTATTCATAATTTACTATTCATCAAAAATCAAGTTGATCTTATTAGACTCTAAATTTCGTACTGAACATAATTGTAGAAGACAATTTTTTGAAAATCATTACACATTTTAATTTATTTAAGGTTTACAGAAACATTTTTAAAATATCCTTTCTCTAAAATTAATAAAAAATATGCATACTATATTTATCCGGATATTTGAAAATTCATAAACTTCATCATAAGAAGAAATCCCAATTTTTATTTAAAACAAAAGATTACACAAGGCAGTTATGGTCTCCTTACATTGCCCCTTATCACACCAGCATAGGACCCCAGTGTAAGGTGTGCTAAGGTGAGAGAATCCGAGGGAGGCTCGGCCAACATCACACGAGTAGTAGTTTCTATCAGTTTGAACTTCTCGCGAAGGAGATCCCGTTCTAGCTTCACACGATGACGTTCGGCATGGGTTTGGTCTAGAGCAAAGCCCAGTGGTGCTACCTCCTTCCCAAGTTCGGTTAGATGGGCTTCGATCGGTCCATGACTACTGGGTGAGGCCATCGAATCTTCTTTCTATATTAATTAACCAAGATTACTTGTATTTAGAGATAATAATCAAAACGTTTAGTTTTCAGCGGTCATATTGACCAATGGTCATATAACAGTCAAAAACCAACGGTATCATTTTAATTATACACATGTTATCAAATGAAACATTTTTGTTGAGTATAAAATAAAATAACACATAAAATTAGGAAACAATATTTATTCAAAATTTCGGGTTGTTACAATCTTCCCCGCTTATGAAATTGAATCCTCGATATTTTTCTAAAATTAGGTTTTGAAATTTCATTGAATGTCCCACATCGTAAAAGGAGTCAGTAAAAATATTACTTTAAAAGAAAGAAAGGGAAGTACAAAGGTCACCCGAGTTAACCCACACTAGGATTCCATGTAGGAAAACATGGACATGGAGGAGAAAACAAAGGGTCAAGTTCTGAGGGAGAGTGATAGAGAACATGATTAGGAGAAATTTAACCATAAGAAAATCCCAAACTTATGATGTGTGTAAACGGTCTTTGATTACCTAGTAGGAAACGTAAACCAACAACGTTTTTGTTTTACGTTACTTTTCATAATTTTGAGGAATTAATTTACTACATAGAACAAAAACATAAGAAAATATACCTACCTTCAAGTAGAGTTTCATCCTTTATTAAGTCCCTACCAACACTAATATTTTCTCCAAATGATGAGAATTCAAAAACACTTGGTCTCATAAAAAATACAGGAATCATCTTCTAGATAATCACATAATCTACAAAAGATTAACTATCTATTTCTTCTATCTTTAAACATTATCCCAAAAATAGAAAGGTTAAGGTAAAACAACTCTTCAAAAAGAAATAATCCCATAGGAATGGAAACTACTTTTAAATCTTAAAAGTTCCATGGTACTACCCAAAGTTCATAATAGACCATTCCATAAATAACGGTCCTTAAAACTACTCAAAATAAACCAAACTAAGATTGAAACCCAAATACAAGAAGGATTTGATAACATAGTCTTCTAAAATAAACTTCATTGTTCATCTCCAAACAACATCAACCACTCCTAACATCTTATAACAAAAGTAGATAACCTAAACATATTTTACTCAAGATAGGTTAATCATTCCCATAAGTAACCTAAATTAATATAAGTCCACATTAAATTCATCGATCCTTCTAAATATATGTCAAACTTACTCCTCAATGAAAATACCATAGTAATCTATTTACATCGATCATATAGGGTCCCTTAAATAGTGGATGTATTCCAAAATAATAATCATCTTTTAATCCCCTAATCATCCCTATCTTATTAATACAGAAATCGTCACATTTTCTATCACATTGGTTGTTGGGACTTGTTCTTCCATTTCCCACCATTAACTAAGAAGAGAAAGTATAATTAGGGGATTAAATAATTATCCAATAATCATGAAAAGGAACTTAAATCAAATGAGGATAACTTGTAGAAGAAAATTATACCCTAACTTGTGATCCCCAAGGTTTAAAACTATGCTATCCATGATCATATATCCTTATGTCAATCTTTATTTTATTTTATCTTTGTTCCTTTAATAATGGTTCATACTAAGCTTATGAATTTACCAAAGCATATCCCCAAGGATTGTCGTAACCAAGAGTGCAGCAAGGCCCATTGTTGTGTACCAGTTCCCGTTCGAGTCTAGCTCAATGTGGTGTTTTCGGGTTTTACCCCTATGTACATCTGTGCCAGAGCCACCTCTACCTGGTCGTATCCAGACATAGATGTATTTGCTTGGCAACCCCTTACTCAATACTCACCAAAATACCAGGAAGATTTCCTATATATAAAAATTTCTATAGGATTCTTAATAAAGATTTCATATCCTAATTTCCACCAATAACTAAACCATCCTTTGATACCAACTATAGCATCCCGTCTTTTTATAACATAACTTTAATTTCATTACACGGAACTGAGGATCTTTAAGGTTTAGTGTCTTGGAAACAAGGAACATAATACATGAAAAGAACAAAAAAAATTCTTCTTAAACACTTGAAAGGATTCTACTTAAGTTCATCCTATGTTAAATACTGCATCTCATAACCTGGGGCCATACATCAAAAGAAAGGGTGAGCCGAAGGCCCAGTAAGGGAAACAAGAGAAACATTTTACATGTGAACTAGAGATACTTCAATAAGGTCGTGAAAAGAACTTTAAGGCATGAAAATGAAATCATGAAGCATATCATTATATAAATAACATTTTTCATAACATGAAGATGTGGCTACAACATGTAATATTGACAATCGTTTCATTTCACCAAGGTCCATCCCCAAGATGTCGTTAAAAATTAACAAGGTTATTCACTAAGGCGTCGTTAAAAATGGTCATCTCTAGAGATTAAGTATTTACCCAATGCATTGGAGCGCTATCAGGGCGCACTCTTAAATTTAACTTTATTATCATGTGAGCCAAAAATATCATCATCAAACATTTCATAAATAACCCATATAGAATAAAATAAATGGGTTTCATTTCATAATCATACCATTTTAATAACTGATTTAATGACATGATCTTTACGTCACTTTAAACCCACGGAAAGGGAAAGCGAGTTTCATGTATGTAAATAAAAGAATTTAAAATAGAACATTTTGATATATTTGTGAGTACCCCTGTAGAAATAAGAGCTTTGAGTATTCACATTATAACATAAAATAATTTTGAGAAAAGAGAGAGGCATTTTGAGACGAAAATTCTGCAGCATAACGGCTATGTTACAAGGTTTTAGAAAACATTCAAAAGAGAGGGGACATGGGTCAACCACTCATAAATGATCCATAAAATAGTAGAGGGACATAATATAAGGGATTTAAGAACATGGTAATGAAATTTGAAATTATATCATATGAAATGAAGAACATGAAAGGAAGACAAAAATAAGATTTCTCTTATGAAAATTCGGCAGCCTAACAGCGTTACATAAACTTCAACCAAAAATGAATTGATGATGTCAAATAGGGTCTCTCATCATATGAACATAAAAGATCAGTATGATAGATATAGAGATCATACCACACCATAATAAAAAGGAACATGCAAGACTTGACATGGAATTAGAACTTTGAAAAGGAGACGGGTGAAAGAATCCCTTAAAAATTCAGCAGCCTAACGGCGTCACTTAATCATCAACAAAAAATGAATTGATGAGATAAAATGGGGTCTCTCATAATATGAAAATAAGAGTCCAGTATGATAGATATAGAGATCATACCCCAACATGAAAAAAAGTAACTTGAAAGAACTGACATGAAAGTAGAACATCAAAACGAGAAGGGTGAAGAACCACTTAAAAATTCGGCAGCCTAACGACGCCACTTAAAACTTCAAAATACTGAATTGAAGAGATAAAATGGGGTCTCTCATCATATGATCATAAAAGATCAGTATGATAAATTTAGGGATCATACCCCAACATAATAAAAAGGAGCTTGAAATACTTTACATGGAAAATAGATCTTAAAAAATGAGAAGGGAGAATGAATCTGTTTGAAAAATTGCGGCAGCCTAACGGCGCCACTTAAAATATCATAAAACGAAATAATGAGAGTAAGAGGGGATATCTCATTATGTGAACATGAAAAGGGAAGTAAGAGGAGTATAAAAGAACACCCTTTAACATAAGAACATGGAGCATAAAATAAATTACATAAAAGATATTTCTTGAAAACAAAGAGAGAGATCAGATCCCTTACCCTAAAACGTAACTCTTAAAACTCAATGGTTTGGACCTTGAGGGCTTAGGGGCACCTTGGGAGGACTCCTTGGGAGGTAAGGAGACCCGAACATCGTTGGGGGAGACTTGGGAGTGAAAAATAAATGAGTAAAGGGTGGGTCTTTATAGGGAAAGTGAGGCGACAAGGCATTAATGGCAAAGGGACACCTCACAAGTGCTTTTCTCAAAACCATGTGCTCTCCCTTGGAATTTACCATGGAGTTAGGCCACATGGGGCCCCCAAAACAATAATTCATCACCCTTGGCTGGCCAAACCTTAAAATATCTCACGACATCATCATGACACAGTTATGATGTCGTTAAACATACCGAAACCCTAAAACTGTTTTTTTCCTATTCACTGAAAATTCAACTTTCTCAGAAAAACCCAAAATTTCACATTGACCAAATATCAAGGCTCTGATTTCAAAAATGAACTCCATTTTATAAAAATAATTTTTTAAATATTTTTAATTTTATTTTTAAATAAATACACTATTCACCGAAAATTCATTTTTTTCATAAAAATCCCCAAAAATTACCATAATATAATATCGATACTCTCAGTTCAAAAATAAAGTCCATTTTATAAAAATAATTTTCTAATTATTTTTAATTAAATGTTCAATTAAAAAACACTATTCACACGAAAAAACTAATACTTGACTAATAATTTATGAAACAGTTATTTACCCATTTTATTGAATCTCATTACTTAATCAAGGTGTCTAAATTATATTAAAACTTTCTTTGAGTTAAATTACAAATCCATTTGGTCACATTACTAATATTAAGCGTAAAATCTCTATTCATAATTTACTATTCATCAAAAATCAAGTTGATCTTATTAGACTCTAAATTTCGTACGGAACATAATTGTAGAAGACCATTTTTTGCAAATCATTACAAATTTTTATTTATTTAAGGTCTACATTAACATTTTTAAAATATCCTTTCTCTAAAATTCATCAAAAATATGCATACTATATTTATCCGGACATTTGAAACTTCATAAACTTCATCATAAGAAGAAATCCCAATTTTTATTTAAAATAAAGGATTACACAAGGCAGTTATGGTCTCCTTACATAGCCCCTTATCACACCAGAATAGGACCTAAGTGTAAGGTGTGCTAAGGTGAGAGAATCCGAGGGAGGCTCGTCCAACATCGCACGAGTAGTAGTTTCTATCAGTTTGAACTTCTCGCGAAGGCGATCCTGTTCTAGCTTCACACGATGAATTTTGGCTTGGGTTTGGTCTAGAGCAAAGCCCAGTGGTGCTACCTCCTTCCCAAGTTCGGTTAGATGGGCTTCAATCGGTCCAAGACTACTGGGTGAGGCCATCGAATCTTCTTTTTATATTAATTAACCAAGATTACTTGTATTTAGACACAATAATCAAAACGTTTAGTTTCTAGCGGTCATATTGACCAATGGTCATATAACAGTCAAAAACCAACGTTATCATTTTAATTATACTCATGTTATCAAATGAAACATTTTTGTTGAGTATAAAATAAAATAACACATAAAATTAAGAAACAAGATTTATTCAAAATTTCGGGTTGTTACAACTAGTGTAATTTCTACAACATCATTTTCTATATCCGCCTCAGTGGTTGTGATCAAAAAATATATCCCTTGGTTCCATGGAGATAGTCTATTTTATCAAAACACCCTTAGATTAGAGCATTGGTTTGAAAAGTTTACATGTTCATTATAGTTAAGGAAATGAAAAATGATCTAAGTGCTAACTGATTTATTCTATTCATAAATTGAATTAGTGGGTTTCTCCTGTTGGAAATCTCTAGCTAGGTGTCCTTCCATCCCACTACAAAATTATTTCTACACACCCTTATCTAATTTCTGAGGTGATTATTTCCATTCCATTGATAAGTGGGAAACTAACATTTCTTATCTTCATTAGATTTCTCAATTGCACTGATAGAAGTAAACTCCTCTTTTTTCAACTTATCCCCATGATGTCGTCGAGATTTTCTGATATCCATTTCAACATTGAGGGAACATTTGGATCATCACAGATTTTCATTAAGTAGGTATTATCCCACCGAATAAACTTCAAACCTTGGATTTTGGGGTACCGACACACCTAGAGTCATATCAAGAATGTCTTGTGAATTTTTTCTCATAAACACTGATAGATTTATCATTTTCTTGAATTAGGTAATAGAAATACATTTCCATTTTATATCTAAGAGTATAAGGAATATATTTTTCAAAAAACATTTTATTAAATACCCTTCACCCAATCACTTGGATCTCTTCCATGGAATTATTTTTATTTATCAATGTACATCACTGATATGATTCATCCTGTATATGTTAAACTATTATTAGAACCTTTTCTTTCTTAGAGAATTGAAACATGGAGAAGATCTTATTAATTGAGTTGATCCATTATTCCACGATTAAGTGATCTGATGATCCATTATAATTCATGGGAATTTGTCACATAAATATACCAATTACATATTTTATTCCTTAGGTTGGGGGGGGGGGCATTGGGAACTCTTCATAATATAGGTTTTTATTTAGATCCTAAGTCATCTTATAGAGTATCATCACAATGTTTATGATTCCTAGTCCATCGGGATAGGAATCTCATTGGGTAAGTCATCACATTTCCCCTTACATTGAATATTTACTAGATTCATATTATTTATGGACATTGTCTAGAATAATGAGAAAATTATGGATGAGTTTTTTTAATTTATTAAACACATATAGAGAAATCAAATGAAATTGAAGAGATAAATTATAAATTACATGTATTTAATTAACTTATTAATTTCTAGGATTCAATATATGTTATCGATTACCTATTTCCGAACATATATACTAATGGTAATTTGTGTTCCCTTAATAATGATTCATAAAGAGATTATGAATTTACCAAAGCATATCCCCAAGGTTTTTCAAACCATGTTTGAAGAAAGGCTTTTTTTTACACCAGTTACCGATTGAGTCTAACTCCAGAAAGTGTTTTTGGGTTTCATGCCAATGTATATATGTGAAAGTGACACATCATATTGGGATATTTAAACCAGTTTGTGTTTTTTATAAACCACTTACCATATAATTACCAGAATTTATGAATGTTTTCTTATAAAATGTCTTATCCCTAAGGATTTCTCAATATTTTTATATTCCTAATCCCAAATATAACTAAAAATTTAATTTGATAAATAGTCTGAGAACCCTAATCTTTATTTCACATTAATAAATGATTTATTACATAAAATTACACACAATAAAGCTCCAAATATTGAGATGTATAATTTACTTTGGAATGAGGTACCTTAGATAACAATTTAAAATGGGTAAAACATCATCTTCATTGAATTCTTCTTTGACATGATCATAAAATTCCTTCATACTTAAAACATCATGGGATAACCTGGGGACATACCTAAGAAGGGGGTCTAATATAAGATGTATTAATAGATTAAAAATGACCTAATATGAAGAGAATAATAAATGTTATACAATGGGTATATCAATGGGTCATAGAAGGAGAAAGAATAATAAAAATGTATAATAAAACACGACATATCATGATAAACAGAATAAAATCACGAGAAATGTGGAAACAAATTAAAACACTACATCATAAACATAGGTAAAAGATAAGTTCCACGAAATCAGGATATAAAAGTCACATAATGAAATCTACCTTAATCCCTATCTAAATATAGAATCTCTTGAGAAAAATACTACCCAATGCATTGTACCACTATATAATTCTGGGAACATTGGTAACATTCAATTCATTCACATTACTAAGTCTGCCTCATAGATTATACAACATGGACTCATTAATCATCAGGTTTCATTGCATAATAATGAGATGAATAATAAATACATGTAACTACCATGTTAAGTAATTATATGTGTATAATGTTTAAAGCGATTGATAAGAACTGGGTATGGAATTCACTAGACAATCATTTTCTTATACACAATCACAATGAAATTTCCACAGCATAACGACCTCACTTAAATATTAATAAATTGGGTTCATTAGGGGAAATGGGATCTCATAATTTGGATATAAAATTTGTAGAAATAGGGAAACATATAAAATATCGTAACATTTTTAAATGGAAATAGAAGCAATAAGATAGCAAATAAACATTAATAAATAGGATTATAAGAGAATCATTTACATTGAGAGTGTGACTTAAAATGCTTGGGACGAACTTTTTAAGAGCATAGGGGAACATTGAGAGGACTATACATATGGTAAGGGAGATAAATTATGTGATTAGAGAATTTTGAGTGAAGATAAATGAGATCTTGGAAAGGTATATATAGTAAATTAATGGGAAATTCTTTATTTTTGGTTAAAATTATGTTTTGGATTGAATATAATAAAATAACCAATAACACAAACCTTCATATGGTTCTTGCTGATTTTTTCTACAAAATGGTATTTTTTTTTATTTTATAATGACAAGGGCTGAAATATATAAAATAATATGATAGCTTATTCAGGATTGATTCACACTTTTAATGAAATGATTTTATAAAAATAAAGTATATTAAATATTTTGGATAATTCATAAAGGATTTATAAAATTAAACTAATAAACTTAATATAATATTATTTTCAATGAGAAAAATATATTCAATGTTGGATACCTTTTTAGTATTCATCAGATAAATTTAGGGTAATAATGATATCACAATAAACACAGTATATTTATATTGTTTTAAATTTTGAAATAAAAATTCAACAATCTCAGAAAATTATGAAAAAATCCTGATTGGATAAATTATAATTTATTATTCAAAAAAATATTATTTATTTTAACCAAATAAATTTCAAATTTTTTCAATTTTCTCTTTTAAAATAAATTTACTTTTTTTTGAAATGATGTTTTTCTGACAATAACAGTTTTCAAACAATTTTAAAGAATCCTATTTTATTCATAAAAATAATATAATAATTTATTTTTAATAAAAATTATTTAATAATAATATTTTTTAGAATGATTATTTATTTTTAATATCCATTGATTCATCAATGTGAATTTATTAATAAAATTTGATTATTTCCCAATATATAGTTTGTGTAGTATTAAATCAAAATAAAAATCACTTATAAAGTAACCGTTTGATGTAAATATAAAAAGTATTCTATATTAAATAATGTGCATACTCATATTTCTAGGGTCTTGGTAAATATCCCTTCAATTGACCTAAAAACACCGAAAGAGTATGGGGCACAATAGTATGTCTTTATTGGGGTGGTTCAGTGTACATTGATCGGTCCATGGTCTTGATTAAATTGAACTTCTCCCATAAATATGATTTTTCATGATTAAGTTGTTGGATATCATCTAGGTTTTAGTTAATGGAAATACCCATAAGGGGTATATACCTTGGAATCTCTGATAAATGGGATTCATAGGGTACAATCCTACTGGTTGAGATCGTCAATTCATTTTTCTATGTAAATTGTATTTGCTAATACCATATATTTATAATAATCATTTGATTACTATTCCGTAGATATTTTATCAATGGTAATGATGCGTGATGATCAAATAAATATTATAGGATATAATAAAACCGAATAAGTTCATCAGTTTTCTATAACCATATAACATAATAGGACATTTAATTAAATGAAAAGGGAAATATTATTTATAACAGTTCTGGTCAATATAGCATTAGAAAAACCAAGGGATGTCTCTATCGAATATTCAGGCACAAATCATCTCTTTAATCTTAAATTCATGGAATAATAGTTATGATTTATGTGTAAAAATGAAACGGTTGGTTTAAATTTTGGATGGAATGTGATTCCAGCACCATTGTTAAAGCTATCAGGAGTGGTAACATCCACCTCTCATAGAAGATTATATCCTGAGGGATCATATGCAAGGTTAATATTTAATCCCTGAGTTATTTTTTGACACTGACCTATTGTGAATTCATTTACCTTTTGGAAGGTCATGAAAATAAATGGTTGACACCTACTGAAATTGTCTATTGTGATGAATTTAAAGATGAGTTTTTATATCTTTTTCATTTAAATTTATGTAATAATACCTACTTCTAAATTTTGTAACATTTTCCTTTTTTAAATAAATGAGTCTTTTCTATTTAGACATGTTATCATTCATATAAAAACCATAGTGGAACTAAGAAACATCGAGTATGTCACTATTCATGGAACTGATCTATCTAAATTGGTTGTATAAACATCTATTTAAAAAGAACTAATACTTTGAATAAATTTGAAAGAACAAATTTTTAAACATTGATATTATATAATATATTTATTTTTAAATGAATTTCTTTGGTAATGTGAAATATAATGCTACCCCGAGTCTAAATAAACTATAATATATTATATCATTATAACATAAATTTTTAATTTTATGTATGAATTAGACTAAAATAATTTTGGAAATTAAATGGGTTAAACATCGATAAGAAGATTTCTTTTTAATATCAACTTATTAGAAATTAATATAAAAAATATTTTGAATTTAAAAGAAATTATTTTTCTAAAGATATATATTTTTCATGTAATATATTTTTTTCTTAATTAATTTAATTATTCACTATTTTTGATTGATGTTAATGAAATTTATGTATTAATTAATCAATCAAATGGTTTTTCATTCATCTGTTTTTCTGGGAAGGATATATGAGTAAACATATTTTTTTGAATGAACGTTTATTTTTTATAAAAGTGATTTCATTACATTTTGCACCAGTTTTAATTTTAAAATTTATTTATTCAATCTTTTGAAACTATTTTGAAAAAAAAGAACCCCATTTCTTAAATGAACATGAAATAATTTTCTTGTATAATTGTTTTATAGTTATATGAAAAAATTATATATTTGTTTAAAGAATTTACAATGTTAATGTTTGTTTTAATATAAAAAATATATAATTCGTAAAATTATGTTATTATTAATAAAACATGCATCCATTTAATTGAATTTATTTTATTATTTTTACATAAAAACGTTTTATGTTGCAGAATTTTTTTTGTAAGGCCACACTTTCAGCATGTTTGTAGGTATAATTTTATATAAAATTATTCCAATTACAAGAATTAAAATTTTTCAAATGTATTATATTTTAATAATTACAGTAAATTATAACATGAAATAATTTGAAGCTAATTTATTATCGTAATAAATTGTATAAACTGTAAAAATATTTTAGTTTCGGCTAAGGTTAAAATTAGTTTACCGGGGATTAAAAAACATATAAGGTTAAAAATGACCAAATAATTTTTCAAAATTATATTTTATTGATATATTCAGACCATATATAATATATTTTTTTTGGTAATATTCCATTTGGGATCCATTTTCCCATTAAATTGACTTGATATTATTTTAAGGCTTTGTAAAATTACAAGTGGGCCACTAACCTCAACTATAAAAAGGGCACTTAATCCCCTTAAATATTCACACCTCATAAGAAATTTTTAACTATTAAAACATGAAAAAATAACATAAAAAATACTATTAAATGTTATTTATGTGATCGTATCCACTAAAATATCATCCCTAGGGCACTTAATAAGTGATCTAAAGGAGGTTCTTCTAAACCCTGGCAATTGTCCTCCTTATGCTCTTTATTTTTTTTAATTCTTCAATTACCCCTTAAATTATACTATAACTAATCCAATATAAAAACACACATATATAAAATATAACTATATATTATTATTTTTATCGCGTATCATATATCCATATAATATTCCATCAAATGGGAAATGAATCCATCGTTCCAGTGTGGGGTAGACTACTACCTCACGAACCGATGTAATTCCTTTTCCTTTACCTCCTTTCATAGCTAAATATAATGATAAATTTAAATTATATATATATATATTATTTATAATATATTTTGGTTCTAAAATTATAATATCACATCTAACAATTAACATTCCAATTCTTTGGTAAAAAATAACATTACTCATGAAAATATGTGGACTACCACCTCAACAAAGTGATGTGATTCATTTTTAATTTCCACTTTACATGGATGGTAATAAGGTTATATGTAATGAATATATATATATATATAAAAGATATAATATTTATTTATTTAAGGTGAATTAAAAATTTACTCAATTTCACCCCATAGGTCGAAAAGTGAAATGATCGTCTATGCGTATGTATAACATATCATCTCCAAGAACAGTGTAATTAATTTTTCCATATATATCCAATATAGATGAAAATAAATAAATTATTAATTCATTTAAAATATATTTATACCAATATTAGCCATGTTGAGATGATGGAATAATGGAAAAATTATAGGGATTAGACCTATCGAACCAGAATTCTCGTGAAAAATGAAACATTCAACACTCAAAAATGATGATATTAAAAATGAATTATTAATAAATGAATATTAAAATATTATAATGTGATAAATTATGATATTATAATTATATACCTTAATTTTTTCTATAAATATAATAAAATAAAATTTATTATATAGGAGGACAAATAGAATTTGAATGAAGTGGTACTGCAGGTAAGGGGTTTTCATCTCAATTTTACTTCTGTGAGACACATGCCATTTTCCCCACATGATTATTTTATGTAGTGTATATAACAGAAAATAGATTTTTTTATGATTATTTTCCTTAATATTATTTTGATATTAATATCCCTATATGGTTCACTCATTCTATAGGTTATTAATGTGAATGTAACCAAATTCTTAAGGATTTTATGTTATAATATAATTTTTTACCAGGATAATATTTTTATGTTTATAATGATTAAATTTTACAATTTAAGACCCAATAATCACATGAATTTTCTTCACCTATAGTTAATTATTAATAACATATTTTTTAATTTTAAATTACTTTATTTAATTAATGAAAATGTCCAAATAATGTTTTTAGTTAAAACATACGTTATTTATCTCTTTGGTAAAAAGTCATTTTTCTTCCACATCCATGATTTCTAAAAATGTTTTCAAGAATGATTTTAATATTATAATAATATTTTAAAATACATTTTTACACTTTGATGAATTTTTATAATTTGTTTTTGAGGGAATATTCTTGTTTGTTTAATGATGTATGTTTGAATTTTTACAAATGTGTGAAAGGAATGTTTTATTTTATCTTATACGACATGAAAAAATTTCACCCCATCATGCTTTTATATTAATTAATGTATAATTTAACTATTTTAGAGGTTTATTTCAATGAAGATTTTATTTTAAAAAATTGGATGTTTTTTATAATTTAAATAAGTGACTTGAAATTGAAAAATGTATTTTCCATATGAAACACTCTAGTGATTATTTAAAAGGAATATTCATCTGTGATAATAGACATTGACATTACTTATGATTCACTAGGTATATGTTCCAATTATAAAATCATCATTATTTCCCTATATGGTTTGTGATGATAATATTTTTATAAAAGAAATTTATTTTTAATGGATTATTCTATGATGAATTGATGAAATTTTTATGAATCCCATTTTCGTTTTAGGGGTGATGATACGATGATATGTTCAATTTTTTATGAAATTGTGGCCCTCATATCTGTGGTTTTAATTATTTATTAGGTGGAGTTTTAATAATATATCCCTCTAATTCCGTGGGTAATGTTTTATATCCCATGTTACAATTTTGGGAAACAACTTGATATTCTTTATCACTATGTGAAAGAAGTCAATGTGTTTGATCTTTTATGGGAAAAATATGATGTTCCTAATAATCTCTGGGATATTGTTTTTATTACTATTCTATTATATTTTAATGTTTTCAATAGTCAGTTTTTACATATGTAATGGTTTCTATACTTATTATGGTTGCAAACTTTTAAGACATTATCTTATAGTTCATGATTGGTTAATAGTTGTTTATCACACTTATGATTAATGACTTTCGAAATGATAATGATTTATGAAATTACTCATGTTTATGATATTTTATATATTGGTTTTGAACATTGAAATTTATGGTCAATATATCAAACAACTATTCTTAACTTATATTTCTATATGATAATACATTTTATCTCACATGTTTACCATTACAGAGTATCTAGGAAAACCCTTTCTTTTTTTTTATTTCCAATGGTTTTGAATAAAGGTCTTATGTGGGGTATTCCTATGAAGATTAATATATGGGGAGATCATTATTAGATATGTTTATTATTTTCAGTGAAAGAGGAAGGATGGTTATCAAGTCTCTAAATACACTAATAATTTACGGTCCATGCCTATGTAATTGTGAAATGTTTTGAATATCAATAAAAAAATATGAAATATTTTTATATGAAATGATTGGGTCCAAACATTTTTCATTAGTTTATCGTTTAATAAATATTTGGACATTATGGTTTGAAAAGAATGGTGAAAACACAAGGGAAAAGTCTAATAGTTTCATAAATTCTTAATGTTTTGGTAATGACCATGTATAACATTGGTTAAACAAACATTTCAATAAATTGATAATATGGTGTCAAGATTTAGATATTATATGAATGATATTTAATAATATTATTATTGTTAAACATTATTTTTATTGATTAATTATTACATATTGTTTTTTTTGGTTTTAGGTAATGGAAGGAATTAGAATAAATCATAATAACAATAGATTTTGAAATAAGTTTCCACCTGAGAAATCAAATGTTATAGTGATTTGAATAAACAATCTTGTTTTTATGATCACAAATCATTATCATTCAATAAATCAAACTGTGCTTCCAAAAGATCCAAGGATAGAAAAAAGTTGTGTTGATGCATTCCTGAGTAAATAATCACTTTCATCCAATGTGTCTTATAATCCACTAGTGGTTGATATGTGGGTCAATACTATTGATACGTTATTATAAATTAGCTAGTTCATAGAACCTGAAAATAATGTCCAATTTTTTTTTTATTTTTATAGATAATTAGATCAATGGTAGAACCTTCTTAAGAATATAAGACAAGATGATGAGATTGAGCCAGTTTAATTGGATGGGTTAAGAGGTTATTTTTAAATAATAACATCCCAAATATATTATACACAATGATGAAGAAGTAATTTCGTAAGCTTATTCAAATGGACTAATAACCTATTAGTACTTATGAGGAGAATATTACAAGGCTTTAAAGGTATTCTCACCTATTTAATCATTACCCATAGAAGAAAAAAAGACATATTCTCTGGTGGCTTAAAACCATGTACCAAAAAGGAGTTAGATATCATAAAGCATATTAGCTTTGAAAAAAATCATTCAATGAGCACTCAAGGTGGAAATTAAAGTTGGATATTGCCATCATCCCAATGGTTTTTATAAGAAAGAGGTGATAAGGCCTTTGGAAAACTCAAATAAATCACATGGTGTAGTGAAATTACATCCATCTATATACCAGAATGGTTGGAAGAAAAATCCATTAAATTTAGTAAATTGAACTATGTTCTTCTTTAAATATGGTATGGTGGGTCATAAATATCATGACCATCAAAATGAAATGAAAAGTTTGTCTAATTCAATGGAAAATAAGAAGACACTAAATAATGATCACTCATGCTCCAATGATTCAAATAAAAAGTTTTAGGGAATTATGATGACTACTGTTTAATTCAAAATGTTTATAATGATTATTGATATTAGAAACATATTTAGATCAAAGGAAAATGAAAATATCCCACGATGACATCTTTGAAGTGGGTTACGAGATTAATGTGGAAGAAGGTACACTTATTATCCCCTATAAAATAATTAAATTATTATTTATTTATTGATATATAATCTATTTAATATATAATGATTTTTAAATTTATATTGAATTATTATCTAAATTATTTGATATTTAGTTAGTGGTGAAAACTAATAATGATATTATGGTTTTATCTATGAATATAGTTTATCTCTAATTGATTTTTTTGGAATTTTCATACCAACAATCATAACTCTCCAAATAGTATAAATTAATGTGATTATAGGTATGTATTTTATTTATTTACCTAGACACTATATCATTTATCGAGTAGGGGATGTCACATTTCATATTCCAAACGAATCAATACTCATTTATGTGTGTGAAGATGAGAAAAAAATCCATTGGAAATTACGTAAATTTTATGGGTACTAATTATTATCCATGAAATTTATTTATATCAAATGGTTGTGGGGAAACTAAAAATCAATGACATACCAATTGTTAGGTAGTTTTTTGATGTAACTCTAGAAGACTATCCTAGATTCCCTCTGAATCGTGAGGTTGATTTTTCAATTGAACTCATTCATGGTGGTAAAACTATTTCAATTACTCTTTATTGATGTAAATCTCTTTATTTATTGTTAAGAACACTACAATATTGCTATCAAAATAATGAGTCCTCTATACTGTATCAATTATTTTATTGATTAGTTTCAAACAGATCAACAATTTTTCATTATTGATCATCAATTTGGGTATTATCTCTTTATTTTAAATAGTTAATATGTATGAAGACAACCTTCTATATAATTTATGAATATATATATATTATAGTGATTCCAGTTGGTCTTAGAAATTATCCTACTATATTAATTTATTTATGGAATATATATTCTTTAGATATTACTTTGATCAGTTTGTTCTAGTCTATATAGATTATATTTTTAAATATTCAATGAGTAAAAAGTGAATGAAAATCACTTAAAAATTTTAATGAAGTCCCCGAGGAAGTATAATTTGTATGAAAAATTTCTGAAGTGTGCATTTTTAACACATTATTTCATTATTAGGTTATATAATCTCATGTGAGTGTATTTTGGAGGATCCTTGAAATATAAAAGTTATTGAGAAATAGAACAAGCCAACGATGGTTATAGAGATCCATATTTTTTGGATTTTATAAATATTATTATGGTTTTGGTAGAATTTATAATGGATTACTAATCCACTTGTGAAGTTAACTCATATGGGACACAAGTTACATAAGAGACATGAAATAAGGGAATGTGATGCGTTCTCGGGTAGAATGTTATTGTTATTGACTATACCTCATTAAAATTTATGTTTCATGAGAAAAATGTCCCATATCATTAATTTTGATTTACATTTGATAATTATTTCGTTAAATATATATAGGCATTATCGTTATAGAAAAGGTTGTGCTATTTATACTTATAATAAAATCTTAATATATATAATCACACAAAAAATGATTAATATGCACTAGAGAAGATTACTGAAGTTGATTAATGATTTTGAATACTAAATAAAATACCACCCTAGGAAAGATAACACTGTGGTTGATGCTCTGAGATGCAATGATTATGAAATCTAGTCTATGATGACTATCCTAAAAGATCCAATATCTCTAGATTTGAAAAAAATTTATCTAGAAATTATTTAAGAATTAGAGAAAAATTATATTGCTAAAAATAATGTTAAAATATCTATAAATATACGAATTAAGGAGGAAAAAATGATGACACAAAGATTTAATAGAATGTGAGAAATGACATTTAGGTACACCTAGATTATGATAGAATGATATGATTTAGGAATAGTGTATGTGTGAAATCCATTTTTAATTTTCCGGAGTTGTTGGATGAAGAACATTGTTCATTAATATGTATTCTTATAGGAGGTACTAAGATGTATCGAGATCTAAAAGAGTATTTATTGTTGGAAAACATAAAAATATATATTTTAGAATATGTATATTGGTTATTATTATTTTAACAAGATAACTACGAGAGGTAAAATTCTATGTGGCTATCATAACCATTACCAATACCGAGATTATAATGAAACAACAACACCATAGATTTTGTCATTAGACACCCCAAACACCTAAATTCTATAACAATATATGGGTTGTTGTCGGTCAATTTAATAAGTCATCACACTTCATTTATATGTGATAAAGTTTCTTTGAATATCATATTTATAGGATATGCATTATGGAAATGGTATGGTTTAATGGAGAACGACATTAAAGTATATTTTATTTGGATATATGGTTTACCTCAAAGTTCAAGTGAATTATTCAGTAGGATATAAATATATAATTATGATTTAGAAATAAATATCATCCTTAAATAGATGGTTGGTCTGAGAGAAAATTTCAAACGCTAGAGGATATATCAAGTTCTTTTTCAATAGATTCAAAATGTGGCTCGGATAAATACCTTCCACTAGTTGATTTCCACTACAACAATAGTTTCCAAACGATTATTAAAATAGTTATATAAGAATCCCGAAATGAAGAAAGTATATAAATCCATTTTCATGTGATGAATTTTGAGATATAAATCAATTTGTACCTAATTTAGATTATGAAATGATAGATAATGTGAGAACTATTCAATATCCCTTCAGGAAAACATAGAGTCCACAAGATATTTATGTTGATAATAATCAGGGAGATTTATAGTTTGAAGTTTATTAGAATGTATTTTGATGAAATTATCTCTAGAAGAAGGTCATGAGACTCAGTTATAAAGGAAATGTAAAACCGTGGTAAATTAGCCCCTTTGATATTCTTGATCGGGTAGGGATGATAATTTATCTACTTGAATATCCAGCATACCTCTCTCATATTCATAATGTCTTCTACGTGTCTCTCACGAGGAAGCGATTAATTTATCCTAAAAATTTAAGGAAATCATATTTTTTACAAATACTGCATGATATTACTTATGAAGAACAACTAGTATATGTCTTGGATAGTAGAGATAAGGGTATACATAAGAAGACTACCCACACAGATAAAGTTATTTGGAGTAATCAAAAATTCGATAAAGCTATTTAGGATACTGAGGATCCTATGAAATAGATATACAATCATTTTTTTCACACTTACATAATTTCAAGGTTGAAATCCATTTTATGGGGGTAGAATTTAACAGACTCTGATTTTAGAGTATATTTCTATTTCAAATGATTCTCATCGATAAGACGAGATACATGAAACCCATGGTCCAAATAATCCATAATATAATATATCACTATAACCAAAATGTTAAATTAGTGGGTTTAAAGTGTAATAAATTAATAAATAAAAATATATTATTTAAAAATTTATAAAGAAATTAATTTATTTTTAATTGATTTAAAATAATGAAAAATCGTCTAAAAGTATTTTTTTTAATTGTTATTTTGTGAGTGAAATGAGATTTTTTCTTAATAGATTTATTTATTCACCATTGGTGAACCATTATAATTAAATTTAGGTATTATATATTTACTTAATTGTTTTATCATTTATCTAATACTTTTTGTAGGCATGGGGTATGAGTAAATCTTATTTTATTGTTAGAATTATTTTTTTTAAATTGGATTCATCGAAATTTACACTCTTATATCATAATTTATTTTTTCCAAATTTATAAAATGTAAATTAAAAAAAAAATTTAAAAAAATTATTGAAATAAATTTTTAATAATCAGTTCTCTAAAAATTCTTTATTATTTAATGGAAAATTATTTTTTTAGTGAAATGTTAAATGGTATTTTTTTCATTAAAACTGTCTTTTTGTTTGAATTTATTGAAAAGTTTAATTTTGATTTATAATGCTTTTAAATGTAATATTTGATCATATATGATTTTATAAATGATATTTAAATTATTTAAATTAATTTTTTGTTTTATCTTGGAATAAAAAAGTTTTATAATTGGGAAACATTTTAGTTGGAGAATTTCATTTCTCACAAATTTGGGGGAATAATTTTAAATTTAAATTTTTCAATTTAAAGAATTTAATTTGATAAAATGGATTTCATATTTTTAATAATTTTAATTAAATTTATTTAGTATGTTCAACTTAATTTTTGGTCATAATGAATATTAAATCAGTAATAATATGTTACCTTGGTTATAAATAAAACAACCTTGCATGTGATTGAACTAAAATAATTAGTGTTAAAATGAGAAAAAAGATTTTATAATTTTTGTTTTATTTATATATTTAGAATTAATATTAAATTATTTTTTAATGTTCAATTTTGGATCCACATTATAATGAATGCGACTTGATATTCATTTAAAATGATGAAAAATTACATATGTTACACTCACCTTAATTATAAAAGGTCACCTCCTCCACTCACTCATTCACACCTATTATGATATTTATTATGTTAAAACCCTACAAATATTTAATCAAAAAATAATTTTTGTAATTTTATATGGCATCATATGTTCTCAAAAGATCAACCGTAGTGTCTTTAATAAGAGATCTAAATGAGATTTTTTAAGCTAAGGTAGTTTCCTTCACCATATTATTTCTTTTTTTCTTATTATTTTTCCAAGTCTAATTATTCATTAATATGTAATATATAAAAAAAATTATATGCCCTATTTTTGTTTTTTATTTCATTTATTTCATAACTTTTATCCGTCTATTATTCTATATAATGGGAAATGATACTAGCATTCATGTACACGACCGACTACAACCATACGAACCGTTGTAAATAATTTTATATCACTACTTCTCACAACTAGATATAATTATGTATTTCTATTATATATATTCTATTTATGAAATAATTGAATTTAAATCTTTATAATATCATATGAAACTACCTACAATCCATTCATTTGGAAAATGAAAAAGTTTTTCATGCGGAAGTGTAGAATACCTCCTCCAGAAATCTTTGTGATTAATTTTCATTTCTTCTTTATATGGATGGTAATAAAGACATATTAGATGAATATTATATATATATATATATATGTTCTAATAATTTAAATTTAAATGTAAATAAATATTAACCTTTCTTTTATTCAATCTATTGAAAAGTAAAAATAGTGTTTATATATATATACATCTGATAGGCCATTTGAACGGTGTAATATATTTTTATATATTTATCATTTATTGATGAAAAAATATATATGTATATATATATGATGAAAAAATATTTTATTTATAAAATTATTAAAATTATGGAGATTGTGGAACTCTGAATAAATAATAAGGACCAGAACAACTGAACCAAAACACTAATGATAAAATGAAACAGTTAACACCTAGAAATTTTTTTTAATAGTGAGTTATTAATAAATAAATGATGAAATTTCATTAGTCGGTAATTTATTATAATTTAAGTATTTAAATGTTTCTATTTTATAATTATAAAAAATTTAAATTTCTTATAAAGGAGGTAAGAGTGATTTTGTAGTTAGTGGAACTCAATGTAATGCATTTCTATCTCTGTTTTAGTTTTATGAGATATATGACATATTGAAAACATATCTATTTTATATTGCATATATAATTAAAATATATTTTTATGTTTATTGTCATGGTTATATTGAGGTTATACATATCCACATAAGTTTTTATCTTTCTTTAGTTTTTTATTCAAATGTTACCAATGTCGTAAGGCTTTTTATTACAATATCAGTGTTTGTCGGGATTGTTTGTGATTATCATCATGATAGTTAAATTTCATGATCTAACTCTCAAGAATCACATGAATTTTCTAATTAGTTTTTTTACTATGTGAAAATAATTTTTTTTCTTTCATTTTCATCATTTTATATACTAAAGATATTAAAAGAATGTTTTTAATGAAATTTTTATTTATCTCTTCAGTCAAAAAACATTTTTCATCCATACCCATGTTTTCAAAATAAGTATTCAAAATAAGTTTTAATATTATACTATTATTATTTTAATTAATTTATTCACAAGAATTAGTTTTTATAAAAAATTTAAATGGAATATTATTGTATTCTTCCAATTGAGGGGCATTTTAATTTTTTTTAAAGTGTGATTGGAATGTTTGATTTTAACTTATACAGCTTGAAAAAAACATTAACTTCCATCTTGAAAACTCAATGGTTTGAATTATACCTTACATTTTTTAAAAATAATATTAATAGAAAATATTTTCCTTAATGTATTACAAATCATTAGATTTTAAATATGTTATTTCAATGTGAAAGGGTATTTTCCCAAGAAATATTCTAGTAATTATTTGCATGAAATATTCTACTATGAAAACATCCTTTGATGTTAATTTTGTTTAATTGGGTCTATGGTCAAATGATACCATCCTTATTGTTTATCTATATAGTTTATGATAATGAGATTCTTATGAAATCCAATTACATTCATGGATTATTCTATAATGAATTGATGAAATTTTTATGAAAAATATTTGATTTGAACACGTAATGATATTATGATATGATGAATGTTTTACGATATTTTGTAACTCAGATATATTATTTTAATTATGTGATGGGTGGTCCCCGAATTATATACCCCACTAAATTATAAGGAAATGAATTATATATCATTAGATAATTATGGGAAACAAGTTGATGTTCATGATCTACTATGGGAAGAAGGTCGATGTTTTTGATCTTCTATGGGAAGAATGTAAATGTCCTTGATCCCCTATAGAAGAAAATTTGACATTCTTGATATGTTTCATGATCTGCTGTGGGAAGAAAATTCAATGTTCTTGATCATTTATTTACCTTATCCTTTTCCAAAAGGTAAGTAAACAATGTGTCACATCAGCCTGCGGCCTCAGGCCCTTTCGACTCCAACCATATCTGGTTGGACAATTTCCCTTCATGGTTTTGTAGTTGTACTTCTGCTGATATTCATCCTTAATGAATTCTATATTCCATAAAAAAAATTATTCACACGTGTTGAAATGATAATGATTTATACCATGACTCATTTTTATAATATTTGATAGATTCGTTAGGGACATTCTTTGTTATGGACATGATCTCATATATTTATATTTTTCTTATGATTTCATATGTTCAAAATTTGGTATATCCCTTGTTTCCTTGTATTGAGAATCTAAGATAAAAATTTTGTAGGTTTCCATTCCTTAGGTTATAAGTGTCATTTTGAGTTTCGAATGTCTATGAATAGTACTAAATTGGGATATACATTTAGGAGGTGTTGGATAAATTACATGATATAATAATTTTGTGTATAAATTATCCCAATTCACTAGTCCTTTACTGGCCTGAAGCATATATTTGAAAAATGTATTGAATAATCATATAAAATGATGTAATATTTATATATGAAAAGATGGTGTTGATATAGGAACCATGTTTTTTTCCTAGTCACAATCTTATTTTAACAATATCAACCAACATTTTCTTTAATTCAAGGTCATGGATTCCTTAATTAATTATGAATTCCAAGGGGATAACAATACCCTTCCAACTTTAATCTCTTCCTATCATGATTCAAATGAATGAAGAATGATTATAGAATTATAGAGAAGTCATAATAAATAAATTGTATGGACCATGTTGGTATTCATTTGATTATCCCAGTCTTTAGAACCCATAATGTTATTCTATAATATGATTATAAAACATCTTGAAAACCTCAAATAAGAATCAATGCCAATATCATTGATGTGGTAAGAAAATAAAATAAAATTCTTTTGAAAGAAGTAATCATCTACTATACTATTTACATTAAGTGGGTAAAACCATTCCAAGTGGTTCCCTTGAAGTATAGAATTATAGTGCTTTCCATTAAGGTAGTGATCCTCACCCCACAAGGTTAAATAGTGGTTTGAGAGTTTAAATTGACTATATAAAGTTAAACACTGGCAATAAGAAAGACCATTATCCATTTCCCTTAAATGATCATGACTTTGAGTAAGTATAAATCCATGAGTTATGTTTCATATGGAATGGTATATCAGGGTATAATCGAATTGAGGTCTTCTTTGAAGATCAAGGGAAAAAACCTTCACCTCAATATTTGAAACTTTTACCTCCAATTACATTCCCTTTGGGTTATGTAATTCCCTTGGTACATTTCTATGGTGCATGAGGGGATTATTCTTCAATAATGTTGGGGGATTGTTTAGAGTTCTTTATGTATGACTCCTCCTTCTTCAAGGATAAACATGTGGAAATCCTTAGACATTTTAAAAGTGTGTTGTCCAGATGTGAGTATATGAATATCTTCCTAAAATGGAAAAAATTCAATTCATCATAAATGAATGAATAATTCTAGGATATGTTCTATAGTAGAGGGATTGAAATTGATAAATCTAAAATAGATATCATTATAAACCTTCAATATAAAAAAATCAAATAGTTGAGGCCCTTCTTAGGACATCATAGTTTCTATAGAAATTTCAATAGAAACTTCAAATCCATTTTTGGACACAATTGTGATATTCTTGTCAATGAAAATCCATTTTCAAAGATAAAGAGATTTAATGAATTATTCTCCACATGAAATACATATATTTTATCCCCACCGATCAAAAATTTCACTAATAGGTATCTTCCTTTCAATATCTTGTGTGATGTGAGTCAATTTTGAATATAATTTTTCTTTAGAAAAATATCTGATAAAAATAAATTATCTATCACTTATGAAATAAAATCATTGATTGATGGAACAAAATACACCACCATTGAGAAATATTTCCTTACTATTGTCCTCCCCATAGAAATATTCAGTTCATATAATTTTGGATCCTGCATTATTGTCTTCCCAAATATTTTGGTTCTAAAAAAACTTTTCAGAAAAATAAGAATCCAATACTAGAATGATTTAGTTGGTCCTTATTACAGTAGTGTTTTATATAACCATTAAATAAAAATGTTATTGAAAATGTTTTACCTGACCACCACTTAATTATGGAACATGGGGATTACTCGCATCACCTTCCTATTTATGATTCATTTCCTAATGAAATCTTATATTCTATAAGTTATTTCCTTGGTATGTTGAAATCCAAAAGTACATGTTTAAGGGAGCTATTGTAAAATTACTTGGGACCCATTTTTGGTTAAAATTAATATTTAATATAAAAAACTAACAATTTTATTACACATACCTCTTCAAGTTATTTCATAACCATGCAATTAGAAGGTGTGGACAAGAGTATGATAATGTTTCCTATCATAAATTGTATCATGAAGAGGCAAGTTGAGGCCACTTTTCCACCTATAAAAACAATAAAAATAATATTCAATGTGATTTATTCCATATTACACTCACAAAATATTCATTCACATTATTCTAATTTTATACTTAGTGTCAACAATTAGGATACATATCAAAGGTAAAAAATTTCCCTTCCTCCCATTATGTTTGTTAAAATCATTGATCATTGGGGAATTAATTTTACAGGATCCATAACAAACTCTAGGGGATATCTTTATAACCTATTCTATATTTTTTAATTGTCAAAAAGGGTTGATTCCATTCCCACAATGTCTAACGACTATCATGTTATGATCAAATTCATAAAAGAACACATCTTTCCCAGATTTCTAATTCCAACATCTATCATTGGTGGTCCTAGAACCCATTTTTTCTACCACCCCTTCTAAAAAATCATATATAAGTATAGAATTTATCACCAATATTCCATTACCATCAACCCCCAATCCAATGATCAAACAGAACAGGAAAACATCGAAAAAATAAAATTGTTGAAAAATTATTCAATACCTCTTGGAATTATTTGTATGTGAAACTAATGGACTAATTTTTTGAATACTGTAATAAATTAAAAACCCTATTAGTCATGTCATTGTTTTTTTGGATTTATAGAATATATTTATATAAACCTGTTTAAATTGATCATAAGGATTTTTAAGAAATCAAAAAATTAACATTTTAATTTCTTTTACTGAAAAGTTGAAATTCGACTATAATAAACATGAGGAACTTAGGATTGATGATTTTGAAAATTAAAGAACCAATAATTATAGTGTTCAAGATTAAAAATATGGGAATATAATAGTTAAACTCTTGGAATTAGAAATATATGTTCTGTTATATAGTTCCAAACGTCACATAAAACCATGAAAATTAAGGTCTAGATGGTTAGAGAGTTAAAAATTCCATCATATAAACCCCCTAGGGTATAAAATATTTGATATATTTGGTGTCCATTTTAAGATAATAAAATTAAACAAAGCTATATTCAGGTGGAAACACAAAATCTAACTATACCTTGACTAAATTTTTAGTTTTCCAAAATAAATAGGTATATTATCCCCATAGTAATTTTTGGGAACCTCTAGGGGTTTCCATTATGACTATAATTGCGTTTTTGTGTATGATTTAGGGCTTATTGAGGTTAATTTATTTTTTTTAAAATAAAATTTCTTTCATGTTTAGAAAATGAATCAATTGCCACCAATGTGGTATTTGTATATGACATTGAGATCAAAAGAGAAACTATGAGAAGCATAAACATAAAATTCAAAAACACGGTAACTTTTTTTAATGTTTCATTTAGAACCCATATCTTCTATCTCTAGTCATAAATAATATCTTTATTAAAACAAGGCTTAATGAAATTCATAGTTAGGGGGTGAAGTGAAAATAAAATATTTATGTTTGTGTCAAAAATAATTATAATAAAATTAATATAAATGTGATTGTATATAAAATATAATATTTTTTACCATTTTTGTTAAAAAATATTTCTTGAAAATTAAAACTAAATATAAAATAATTTTACAATCATTTATTTTATTTTAATGCATTTTTTAGTTCATTATAATAGATTTTGGAATGTGTGGTTTTTAATTGTGATTTTTCACCAATATAATTTTGATCAAATTTAATGTAAATATCACTACAAATATATTTTGGACTGTGGGTTATTATTTGTATTTATTTGGATCCCTCATCAAATATTATAGTTTTGGTGATAATTTTTATTATATCAAGAGTATTAAAAAAAATAATATAATAAAAAAAAGTAAATAAAAATATCACATAAATCTATGAATTGACATAATTCGTGGCTTTTAAAAAATGAGGATCATTAATATAGAGTCTACTACCCTAGATTTAGGAAGAATATATAAATTTTTGGATGTTTTATTTCCTTTCTAAATGATTTAACTCAATATGATGTTGGACTATGTGAGCTTCACTTGTTTCCCTTAGGTTTTCAGCCTGAGAGTCATTTTTTATGTCTCATTGTTGGGGTTGATTCAATTGAGTTGAATTTCAGGTACCATGGAAAATTTTTAAAAACCAAAATATAAATAATAAAATCATAATATTTACCATAAATTGTGATTCTACTAATTACATATATCTTTTTCTAATTTCAAAAAAAATAATTGACATGTCTATTGTGTTTCCCAACTCAACATTATAGTTAATTAAAATGGGAAGTAATGAGATGATGAATTTGAACAAGGAATTGTCTTGGGACATGGATACGTTTTATACATATTATTTATATTATTTTTATAGGCTTAATTATTATTTGAGTTCAGGTAAAAATGGTAAGTATTGTATATTAACATGTTATTTGTAAAGGGAAATCAATTTATATGTTTACATATATATTTTATTCATGTCTACCAAAAATCAAGTTCAGGGGGGGATAAATAGCCAATAAAAGAGGAAAATATTAATTGTATATTTTACCATATTCATTTGATTATTTATTCAAAAATACACAAATTAACACATTTTAAAATTTGAACTTCTTTTTTATCATGTTTTTTATTCGTCTCCAATTACACTAATACTCGATATATTAATTCATCACCATATA
Source organism: Viscum album (assembly GCA_963277665.1). Lineage (NCBI taxonomy): Eukaryota > Viridiplantae > Streptophyta > Magnoliopsida > Santalales > Viscaceae > Viscum > Viscum album. Next base: position 749,830,553 of record OY728123.1, on the reverse strand, counting down.
AAAAACCAATGGCCTTCATTTACATTTTAGATTTAATTTTTTAATCTCCCTTTTTATGAGTGAAAAATCATGTACATTTCGAGGTTTTGGTGATTCTACTGGGATGATGAAAAAGTGGTCCTTGAATCCAGAACATTATGGGTGAAAAGAAATATACATTAGTCCACTAAATTTAGTGTACTGACTACTATATAATGAAAAGTATGCTATAAATTATTATGTGGAAAGGGGGAATCCATTTGAATATTCCATTTTGTATATTAATTATATAATTATCATATTATCTTATAGTTATAGATATATCCACTTTAGGTTGAAATTTGGGGCTATATTCTCTGGCCCAGAATGAATGGCCACTATTTTTATGATATCTCTACAATCATAAATTAAATTAGGGTTATATTTCTAGGATTTTATATGAAATATACATATTTCATTTCATAATATATGTATCACACAAATTATACCATATAGAGGAAATATTTTTCCCATTTATCATAGGAACGTAAGCTGGCTCCTTTTCCAGGTAAAGGGTTCAAAAGTCTCTTTTCCACAATTTTTTTTACAACACTTGGACTACCATATTGAACTCATAAGACCTTTAATATTGGTGTGTGTACCTAATAATAATGAAATTAATATTTTAGGAAGTGTTTTCAAGAAATATGGAGGAATTGTTATTTGGTAACATTGGAATTTTATGCTTCTAATTCGATGCTATAATCACATTTCAGTCAATTTATGCTTTTCTAATCCACATTTGATTCATAATAAAAAGTATTCTTCCTATTATATTCTATTATTATTTATAAATTGATACTATTTAATCATTTTTTAAATTAATTCAAACCAAATGTACCAATATTCTTCAAAAAAATGGTAGAGTATTCCTTAATTCATCAATTTTGGTCTTTAACTCATCCTCTACAGGACATATTTAATCTTTAATTAAGAGGCTTTTACCAATGGAGGTATATCCCTTTTATGGTTTGATGATATCAAATTTTAAATGGGATATGATGGATGTTATTTCAAATTCCATTAACTTCCAATTAGTTCTTTTAATTTGTAATTTCATTCAATGAATACTATCTTCCGCATTAATATTGAACGTTAATTTCACACATTATTAGTTCAAATATGATCCTTTACATTAGAGTTCCAATGAAAATGATCATATAACTGTTTTGGTGATTAGTGTTATGTTTTTTATGTATTAAAGCAGAAATTGAGGAGGGTTATTTTAATTCATTGAAAGAAATATTCTCAAATTAATTAAATTGAAATAATCTAAAAAAACTCATCCAATCCATCCAATGAAATAACCTACGATGAGGACATTATATCAAATTAAATTAACCGAGGAATTTTAGGGATTATTTAATCCAACTCAAATCAAACAAAAATGGATACTTAGTACCCAAAACCATCTATGTAATGAGTATCTTTAGGTTCATCTTAGTTTTCAAAGGATTCTAAATCATGTTATCTCTTGAAACTGACCACATCGACGATATGGTAAATTTCGGAGAAACCGGTTTGGGAAAAATGGTATCAAAGTCTTAGGTTATTCACTAGTATCATAGGATTTTTTGACTAACATTGTGTTATTTGGGGAGTACTAGTATGTTCATACTTGAGTATTTCAATGAAATATGGTTTTCGGATCATGGAGGGTCCAACTACATCTTATATTCCCCCAATGTTGAGATTCATGGGAAGGGAAATTCTAATATTTACTAAAGGATTTTATCTTAAATACTTTTGAACATTTATTGATCAACATTGGAATGTTTGATATGACTTGGTGTTTGGGATTATTTTTGTGCAAAAACCAAAATGCAATTAGATGACTGAGTTTGGGGTGTATAACAAGAGAAGCCTGGTAGCAAGCAAATGATTGATTCTGATACATATTCGGAATTGTTTCCAACTTACCCTATAGCCCCTCAAATCATATTTTATGGCTAATCATTGTTTATTATCCCATTGTTATTGTTATTTAGATCCCCATTTAGTTATTCCCCATAATGGGTGTGAATTAATGTGATATTTGTTATATATTTACATGTGGATTATATTTTTCTGTTCATTCAGTTGAGCCCGTTTTTTTGAAAATAATTGAGGAAAAAAATTATACTTTGTAAAATGATAACAATTAAAGTAATTTTTAGAGTTTTTATAATAATATTTATTTTCAAACTAGTTCTAGTCGACTGTTGAATAAAACCATTTATTGATTCAAAAAATTAAATTTAGGAAATTTGTCATTTGATTATGGGTTTGGGGGAAAAAATTGGGAACATAGGCTGGGTTTATATTTTAAAATAACTATATGATGGTTCTTAGGGAAATCGTATGAAATGTTTTCAAAATAATTTTCTTAATAATTATAATTTTAATGTGTTTTTGTTTTAATTTAATTAATGGATTATGTTTAAGGTAATTTGAAACCTCTAATGTTGTGATTTCAGACATTATTAGATTTTAAATTAAAAATCAATATGTGAATGATTTTTAATGAATTAAAAATATTAAATGTTTTTTGATATGTAGGTAATTTTCAAAGGTGAATGGTGAATCCTTATGATTTATTCCTAACGTGTCTTGGGTATTGATAGGGTTTTCAGGATGGGTGTTTTATGTTCTCTTATTTGATGGATTATTTTATTTGATTTTTCCCCATGTTCAATTTTTATTTTTTTTAATTATTCTTGCATGAAGAGTCAGGGAAGTGATGGATATTAAAAATTATGAGATAAAGCATCATGTGATTATCTTCTTGTTCTGGTATAATTTTTAGACTATTGGCACTTCCATGTATTGGAATCAAGTGATAAAGGCAGATTCCTTTATGTTTTTTTGGATTATGTTCATTTTCTCTAGGGTCATATTCTTCTATCTTGTTTTGTGATAATGGTTCTACATTGGTATCCAAGTTACATTTTTGGTGGTCTTCTTTAGTTTTTTCTATTTTGGAATTATTATCCTGTGTGTATTGAATTATTTCATATCATGGGATGTGTTTTGGGACCATATAATAGTAGGGTTGTCTTTGATGTTTTATAAATTAGTGAATTTAGATTTTTACATGGGTAACTAGACCCATATAACATTATCTAGTTGGCCACTCCAGGTTTATAGGTTTTGTTTGATGGGGTCATTGGGAGATATTGTCTTGGTTTTGAGATCTTAGTGTACCAATTTGTGTATTATGGCTTGGGTCTACACCCTATGCCATTTTTTGAATATAAAATTTGGTAGTGTATTTATTTTTGATTTTGGATGAAGTATTGATGTTTAATCTTTGGTATTATTTTCAGGAATTATTGTTTAATGGGGAACACTATTGGTGGTTTTGTGAAACTGATTCTTTTTTAGTGTCACGACTTCTTGGAAAATCTTCATGTTTTTCAACCAACATTTCAGATGAAGTTTAAATAGAGTGGATACTCTAGTAGGCCTTTTGGTTAGTGAATCCTTGTAATCCTTGATTATTTTTAGGATTCATATCGGAGATATTAGATATCATTTGAGAATATTTTCCATTGATAATAAGGGATATCTCTATTTAGCATTTCTAATTCATTTAGTGGATTCTCCATTTTAATTACCCTTCAACTTCTATTTTAATATGATACATATTTGATTTTTCATTATATTAAAAAAAAATTAGTGTATCTCACGAGTAAAGAAGTGTTATTGTTGAGAGTTTGGATCACAAATTGTTTTATTTATTTATTTATTTTTAAATTATTTTATGATATTGTGAGTTTAAATTAGTATTTTTCGGATAGTTTTATAATTTTTAAATTTTAGAATGGGTGTATGGTTATCCTACATGGTTAGTAAAGCATGAGAAAACCATGAGTTTATGCTATATCCCTTGGTCTATGTTATTGTCATTATGAGTGAATGAGTAGGAAAACCATGTGAGGTTATATAAAAAATGGGTGAATCATTTTTATTAGGTAGTGTGGCCCTCACAATCATGGTAAATATTGGTATTTTATGTTAGTGGACCATAAAGAATTCCCCTGATTAAAAGTTTAATTAAATTTATTTTGTATTCTATTATATTTCATTATTATTTTTATTTTTATTCATCATTCCATTTTCATTTTTTCCTCCATTCCTCTCTTATTCCCCTCTTCCATTTTCATGTTTCCCCATGACCAGGACCCCAAGGTATGCACACCTCATCCCTCATTAGGCCAACATTACATAATTAGATTTTTCAATACATATTCACAGTCCAATGTCTATTTAAGGATTTCAAAACTTCTCTCTTATTGACCTTCCTTTTCCCCAAAACAACTCCTCTATATTTATCTCAATTTTCTTTGGACATCCCCTAGGAGGGTTTGTAGTTATATATTGATCCCCATAACTTGATCTTATGTCTTTTGTGGGGAGTTTTTTCTTTTATTGTGAAACCTCCATTAATGGGAATTCATTATAGACCATTAACCATCGACATGATGAAGGTCACCCATATTTTTGGTATTTAATTTATATTAAATTATTATATTGTATTTTTAAATTATTATTTTGATATTATATAGAAATTTTGTATATGTTTAATAATTATTTTGATCGATTTTTTTTTTCATATCATTAATGTCAATGAAAAGCATTCTGATTTGTTTGAACTTGTTGAAAATATATTCGTAAATTTTTGTGTACATTATGTGTTGAATAAATTTTTTGGTTGACTTTTTATTGTGGATTGTAACATATTAAAATGGTAAAAAAGTTTTATAAAATTATTTTTCAATTACACTTGAATTGTACTCAGCATTTCATGTAATATATTTAATTATAAGTATGAATATTGAAATTTAGGGATTAATTTTTATTAATAACGTGAGGATTGAATTTTTTTTGTATTTTATGGTTATACCAATATACATGGGTGTATATAGATATATATTTGTGTGTTTATGTTCCTATGAATAAATCCTCATAGAGATATTTGAATTTTTGATTTATTAAGAATATATATATTGTAAAATTTATATGAGTTTAATGATAGAAGAAATCTTGGGGCATTAGATTTGATACTAAACATGATTTTTAAAAAGGGTTTTATGTGATTTCTAAAATAAATCAAAATTTTAAGTTGGAACAATATAATGATAATTTTATATCGAATACCCACACACGGTATGTTCCATTGTCATGTATACTCTTATAGAATTAATGAATACATGTTATAGGATATGCCTATTATATTTTCATTGGTTTTTATGATCTGGATATTCCATGTGGGATATTCAGAGGCATGAATGAATATTTAATTTCCATATATTTTATTAAGGTATGCGTAATTATATATATTTAAAATTATTACCTCATTTTTATTATCAGAGGAAATGTTGGTAATTGGGTAGGAGATCCTAGCTCACTACGGGATCCCTTTTCACAAGTTATTCATAGTGAAATATATCCATTTCATTGTTTAGTGATTTTTTTAGATGATATTTCTAGCATTTGTGGGTATCCATAACTAGTGTATTTATTTACTGGTTTACCCTAGCCCATAGTGACCCATGGGCATTTTCCCATTCTTTATATTTTAAAATTTTATTCATATAAACTGGTTTTGACCAGTTATGTTATGGTATTCTTAGTCATATAAACTAGTAATGAACCGATTATTAGAGTTTTCAGTCCTCCTTCCTAGTAAATAATATAGGTGAACCCATAGGGGATGTGATATGGTGAAATAATCCATTTGTGTCCTAATAATATTACATTTAATTCATATATAAATCTTTTCTAGGGATATACCTTATATTATAGTGGAATGATATCCATTTATTTCATATTCTTGATTGTAAACTCGATCTAATGATATGTTTGGAAGCCCATAAACCCCCCATAAATCTAACCCAAGACCAAATTAATAATAACCAGAATGATTGGCTATAATTACACTTCACCTATCAATTAAAATGTTTCTATATATGTAATAATTTCTCTTTACTCTTGATGGATATTTAATCAACAACCTGATTTAAAATCTCAAATACTATCCTATATATTATAGTCACCCTCAATAGATATGAATTACACCCTTTGGTGGTAGAAGTTAATATGTTCTAAATAATGAGTCGACTAGTCCATACTAACCATAATATAAAAATTGTACATCTCTAAAACTACAATGTATCAGGTATGACAACATCCAAAAATCACAATGGAGATCTTTGGTTAAATCTAGACATGCCCTTATCATACATATATGAGAAAATTAGTATACAACACCCCATATTAATATTTTTTAGAAAACCATATATCACTATTTAGTAAACCTTAATGAGTGAGGGTAACAAATTATTGTCGAATAAAATATATTTTATCATTAAAATAGTAATTTTGGATCTCTCTATCTATTTCCCCAAGATCCTATCACTAAAATACCATATAGAGACTCACCACATTGGTACTACTACCACTCACTATATAGGCCTCAACCTTATCATTTCCCAAACATATAGGGTATCCAAAAATTCATGACAGTACATACATTCCATTCCATATTCAATTCAATTTTTTTAACCCGAATCAATATCCAAAATCTATATATGGTATGAGTATGCAATGACATTGATGATACCAAAAATCATTACACATCTAACATCCATTTACTAACTATCATAATATAAATTTATAGGGACACATTAGATGAAATTATTATATTCTAGAAATTCCAAAATATAATAAAGATTTAATGACCCCTGATTTGTATGTTATTCTCATCACATAACTGATCATACTTTTAGTAACCCTGCTTTTACTAACTCAAGACTAATTCCAGTCCATTGTAAAATAAGTTTTATTCCAAGATTTACTACTATATTTTAAGTTATACTTTATGATATTGGATATATAAAATATCTATTAAAGGACATAAAATAGAATATAGTAACTCTATATCAAATAGAGTGCATTAGACCATCCTTAAAAACATGATTCACACAACTTTATCAGGCACTAGCATAATTTTGACTAATATTATATTGGTAAGGGGGGGGGGTGAAAAATCCATCAATGGCATTTTCCCTTATACTAGATTCATAAAATCCATATCACAATAAATAATTAAGGACACAAATAATAGAGTATTGATGAAACATAATAGGAATTTATTCTGAGAGACACCACATGTTTGTCTTCATTGAGAAAAAATCCCACCAGTACCTCACATGTCTTAGAAGAATCTACACTTCTATTTTCACCTCCCAATTCTTTTGTGTCTAATGGTGATAAAAAATACATCACATGAAATATATTAAGTAAATAAATTATGTTGAATAACCATAATTTTCATAGAGTGGTGAATTATATTACTAGAACACGTGAGCCAGATCGGACACAGTAATGATGACTCTCAACACCCCAGTCCACTTATAATGAAAAACCAAAATTTGGGGCTCCTTGATCTATTGATCAATAGGGGAAAAAGTTATGTAGGTTGAGAAATTACTTTATTCAATGGTGAATAACATTACACACCATCCAATTTCACAATATGATTTTTTTTATGGTGAAATATCTCCCCAAGGAAAAGCACATATATAAAAATAAATGTCTGTCATAGTTATAAATATTATTATTTATAGTATGTAATTGTATGTAGCCACTTCTAAACCCAAAATACACAACTTATGATACAATAATTTCACAAAATAAGTCTGAAATCTTCTATAACCAACCAGTTATCGTTCTATGTACCACCTGATAAGGGGGTCAATTTATAGTCATATTATATCAATATAATTATTCGCAATCATTGGTTGGTAGAAAACTGAGAACAATTTCCCCTAAAAAGTACGTTGGTCTTCCCTTTTACATAGGTTGGATCTCTCCAGGCATGATATACTTTAAAATTCATGGAAACAACATATCTCATTTTTATCATACCCAAATTAGCATGTCAAAATAAATTCAAGCCTCTGATAAAACTTATTATAGTCCCATACTGAGTTATCCTCCACCATGACTATTGGTATTATAACGACCCATACTTTACATACATTGTTAATACTTCAAAATTGAAGTACACTTATTACAACATATGACAAAACCACAAAGGACCGTATAGGTATAGTGTCTTTAGAAACTGGGAAACATAAACAACTGGTTCATAAATCTTCTACAGTGTCTCCCATTTATTTCATCATATCTAGGGTCCCTTTTATCATATTCTACTTAATATCCATCTTCCTGACCTGGGGAAAAGAAAACATAAAAGGGTGAGCTCAAATGCTCACCAAGGGAAAATAAAGGAAATAAAAATCATATCATATCTTTTTGAAAATCATAACCTGCAAAAGAGATCATAATATCTTAACATGGAATAAATCATAGAAGTGAAAATGAGATCCCCATAATCATAACATGAAACTTGAAACTTTGTGGCATGCACACATAATCATGGAAAATCATTTCTTGTTAGTCATGACTCATTGCCAAGACTATCTTAGTGGACAAAGTCCCTTTCTGAACCGAGTCACCCTCGTTCCAGTCCTGTTTCACTGAACCGGTATAACCTACCGTTCCAGCCATTTCTATCTCATGAGATATAAAATCTTTACCCAATGCATTGGAGGGAGATATAGGTCCCACCCATCTTATAATGAATCCTTTCTTATGTGTGCCACATAATCATAAACCATACATCATATGGTAACCCATGTAATAAAAATGGGATTCTTAAACAACATGACATCATAAAACAATTTATATAAGATAAAGGAATTCATAAAAATATTTCCATCACAACATAATCAAATCCATGTAATAATAGGGATAGAAACAGAACCCTTTATTATCTTAGATGGAAAATAATTTTGATAAAACACTTGAACTTCATTCTTGAGGAAAATATCCTTTCTTTTTCAAAAACATTTTTCATTTCTTAACATGTCATACAACTTTAAACTAAAAGAAGTTGATTAGAAATAAACTTGAAAACTTGTAAAGGAAGCTTCTTGGAAATAATGTTTTAAAAATCCATTCTTGTCGTATAAGTTAAAAAAAACATTCTTCTCGTACTTTTGTCGAAAAAGTCAAAAAGTACCTCGTACGAAAAACGACAAAAGATTCTTGTCATACATATTACTAAAAACTCACTGAAGGGTAAAAATTGATTTAAACAATTGTAGGTGGATGGAAATAATATTACATATTGATGAAACATGGATGTGGATGATAAAATACACCCCAGTAAATACTTACGAATAAACAATCTCGGATAAAAATGAGATTGTGATATTTTCCTTACCTTAGGTCCGATTTTCTTTGTACGTGTCCGAAGCTCCTGTATAATGGTTTAAATAATGTTATTGACTTATTCCAGAATCATCCATATTGATATGATACCATATATGGTCATATTCTTAGCTTCTTGTTAGTAATATTTCATTGTTACTTGTTACTCGGGTCTTTATTGCCTTTTGTTCTTATGCGTGTTTTGCCGAATAAATTCTTATTCTTCTTTTAAGGTTATAGATACCTTATATCCAGAATGGTATTAGTGTAACATATATCATATTTATTCATTCAATTCATTTATATAATTACTATGTAATGATGATCATGTAGAACGAGTCGCATCACATCGTGGAGACAGTATTCCGTACGTACGCACGAGTGATGATATCATTCCTATGATCATGGAATTGTATTGGAGTATATGTATATTATTTCAGTATCAATATTACTTTATAATAATCATAAATAGTTACTCATTACACCATTATACCCATCCTTGTAAGGTGATGGTGGAAAATAGATTACACCACGGTGTGGAGACGGTATTCCGTACGTACGCACGCGCGGTGACTTCATTTTTCCGTAGGATGGATAGAAGGTGAATTAGGGTTGTTTCATATTTATAATAACATATAAGTATGTAAGTAATACTGATGTTTTTACTTTATCATGAAACAACTAAAGAAGAAGAAGTTGAAGAAGAAAGAAATTGAAAAGATCGGTAATGGATATTACCTCTTCTTTGGAACGCTTCTTTGAATCCTCCACTTAGGGAACTAAGATTGGTCTTTTAAGAAGACCAGGACCTCTAGGATTATTCTAGGGAAGTGGAGAGGAGAAAATTTCAGGGTTTGGCCGAGCTTGAGTGCTCAAATTGGTGTGAGGAGGAGGGGGAGGAGGTGCCCTTTTATAAGGGAGGAGAGGGGCACCTTAGGAATATCTCAAAAGATTATTTTATATTAAAGTCAAAATCGGTTTATAATGGTTCCAAAGGGTCTTATTTCTAAGATAAAGTTGGGATGGGTCGAAATCCTATCAACCAATAGGATTTAGACATGTTTAGGTTATTATTTTAACCTTATCAATTAGATTTAACTCTAAGTTAAATAATTTAACTTTTACCGTGTCTTTTTGTTTTCTTACACTATATGGTTAATACACTTACTATAACATGCCAAACGAACCCAAAATTGTTTATTATTAATATATATATCCTTATATAAGTCATTTGGCCGAACCTTGGATTTTTAGGAATAAAATAACAATTAATAATATAATATTTGATTTAAAAACTCTTTTTTGTCAATTTTGACACTATTTGATATATGATTTTTGTGAAAGTCATAACAGAATTATATGTTCGAACCAAGTTTATTAAATCAACAATAATATATCATAGTAACCTAGAAAATTAGTGTAATTCATAAAAAGTCTCAAATTACATTTATTTGAGCATTTATAACATCAATTATGTTAACATTTCCTTAAAAGGGTAATTACTGCATCATCGTTGTGTCATAAATAAATTAATTTATTTAAAGTCTAAAAATTATAAATAAAATATCATTATGTAGGAAATCTTTTTATCTTTCTAATGAATATTTATAGTCCAATTTATCTTATGTATAACACTATATTAAAAATATTTTAGTAAATAAACTTTGATTTTAACTCTTTTAACCCTTCTTTAAATAAATTAATAATAAATGTCCTAATCTAATCCAAGTGGGCCTAAATGGTCATATTATATTCATAAGGTTGTTTTTGGTCGAAATACACTTATCCAATAGAATTAGGACATGTGTTAGGGTAATAGTAATATCATATTTACCCTTAGTTACCCTATTTACTATTAACCGTGGTAAAAAAAGTAAAAAGTTACTATTCACAAAAAATTATTTTCATCTCATTGAACCACATTTTAGTCCTTGATATTAACCGTGTCTGTCGGATTTTCGAAATTCCATTCACAGAAACTGTAAAATTAAGTTTTATGCAAAATTCAGTTTTTAACCTTCCACTTAGTGGTTTCACTATTCATCAAAAATTGAAAGTTTTCAGAAAAATACCAAAATTTCACCCTAGGCTAATTTCGGTATTCCGAATCCAAAAATGAAGTCCATTTTGAAAGATAAAATTTATAAAATTTCAAAAAGTGGTTATTACTATTCATAACTGCTAGTTTTTAATAATATTTTAATAGCGTATCGTTGTTTAGTGGAACTCAGTATTGCGTACCACGCAAGCTATCGAGGAAGGTCGCGGTTGCATGTAAAGTAAGCCAAGCTAGTATGTAGTGAAATATTCCTTTGATGATATATATAAAACAAAATATTACTCATAAAAATCTCGGGTGTTACATTCTACCCCCCTTAAAAAGAATTTCGCCCTCGAAATTCGTCACTTTGTAACAAACAGATGAGGATACTTCTCCCTCATCATATCCTCAAGCTCCCACGTAGCTTCTTCTAATTGGTGGTTCCTCCATAAAACTTTCACCAATCGAGTGGTCTTGTTTCGTAGGACTTTTTCGCTACGATCCAGAATCTCTATCGGTTGTTCTTCATAAGAAAGATCTTGCTCCAGCGGTAAAACTTCTGAGTTGAGTACATGTGAAGGATCAGGTATGTACTTTCTCAGGAGAGATACATGGAACACATCGTGAACTTGAGAGAGATTCGGTGGAAGCATCAATCGGTAAGCTACCTTTCCAACACGATCCAGTATTTCGAAAGGACCGATATATCTAGGGCTCAACTTCCCCTTCTTTTCAAATCTCATAACCCTCTTCCAGGGATATATTCGTAAGAACACTTTATCACCCACTTCAAGCTCTAGGTCTTTTCTTCGGTTGTCGGCATAACTTTTCTGTCGACTCTCAGCTGCTCTTATGTGTTGTTGAATAGATCTGACCTTTTCTACCATTTCATCTACGAGATCAGGTCCTAATAGATTTATTTCCCCAACTTCATCCCAGCAAGTTGGAGTCCTGCATTTCTTTCCATAGAGAGCTTCATAAGGAGCCATTTGAATACTGGAGTGAAAGCTATTATTATAAGAAAATTCCACCAAGGGTAGGTGTTGATCCCAACCTCATTTGAAATCCATAGAGCAAGCTCTCAACATATCTTCTAGGGTTTGAATTGTTCTCTCAGACTGACCGTCTGTCTGAGGATGATAAGCAGTGCTGAAACTCAACTCTGTATCCAGAGTATGCTGAAGACTTCGCCAGAACTTCGAGGTAAATCTCGGATCCCGATCAGATATAACAGAAAGTGGTACTCCATGCAATCTTACCACTTCCTTTACATATATCCTGGCAAGCTGATCCAGAGAGAAATCCTCTCTAATAGCAATGAAGTGTGCAGACTTTGTAAGACGATCAACTATGACCCAGATAGCATTATTGCCTTTGGATGTTTTAAGAAGTCCTGTGACAAAGTCCATAGTGATGTTTTCCCATTTCCATTCGGGTATGGGTAATGGTTGTAACATCCCCTTAGACTTCTGTCTCTCAACTTTAACTTGTTGACAAACCAAGCATCGAGAGACATATTCAGCAACATATCTTTTCATTCCATCCCACCAGAAGTACTCTTTCAGGTCCCTATACATCTTCGTGCTACCAGGATGAATAGAGAATGAAGAACTATGAGCCTCATCCAGCAGCTCCTTCTTTAATTCGGGGATGAGAGGAACACAAACCCGATTCCTGATCTTTATTATCCCATCACAATCAAGGTTGAATTCAGGAACATTTCTCACCTTCTTTTGTAACTCGACATCTTCTTTCTGTGCCTCTTTAATCTTCACATGTATAGATGGTTGAACATTCATTTGAGAAAGATAAGATTTTTCCATTATAATTCCAAGATCCATCCTTTGTAAATCCATAAATATTGGATCTTTTGTGATCCCCATCATGGATAAACTAGCATGGTCTTGTCGACTTAATGCATCTGCCACCTTGTTTGCTTTCCCAGGGTGGTAATGGATTGAGCAGTCATAATCCTAAATCAGATCCAACCATCTTCTTTGACGCATATTCAGCTCCTTTTGTGTGAAAATATACTTTAAACTTTTATGATCAGTATAAATATCACACCTTTCACCATAAAGGTAATGCCTCCAAATCTCTAATGCAAAGATTACCGCAGCCAACTCCAAATAATGTGTTGGGTAATTTTGCTCATGGATTTTCAACTGTATTGAGGCATAAGCTATCACCATATCATTTTGCATAAGAACACACCCCAATCCCTTCTTGGATGCATCACTGTAGATCACAAACCTTTCTCCACTACAAGGCAGTGTGAGCACAGGTGCACTGGATAACCTTCTTTTCAACTCCTTGAAATTCTCTTCACATTCCTCTATCCAAACAAACTTAAATCCTTTCCGAGTCAACTTGGTGAGTGGATTAGATAATCGTGAAAAATCTTTTACAAAACGTCGATAATATCCAGCCAAACCAAGAAAACTTCGGATCTCAGTTACTGTTGTTGGTCTTGACCATCTTTCAATAACCTCTGTTTTTGCTTGATCCATAGATATCCCCTCTTTTGAGATTATGTGACCCAAAAATGAAACTTTTTGAAGCCAAAATTCACACTTGGTAAAATTGGCATAAAGCTTCTCCTTTCTCAGGGTCTTCAATATAATTCTCAAGTGATCTTCATGATCTTCCTTGCTCTTTGAATAGAAAAGAATATCGTCTATAAAGACGACCACAAATTGATCAAGATAGTCTCTAAAGACTCTATTCATTAGATCCATGAAGATAGCAGGGGCATTAGTAAGACCAAATGGCATCACTATAAATTCATAGTGTCCATACCTTGTACGGAAATCCGTCTTTGGTATATCCTCCCTTTTGACCCTTAATTGATGATACCCTGAATGAAGATCAATCTTGTAAAAGTATTGAGCTCCGCGTAGTTGGTCAAATAAGTCATCAATGCGTGGGAGAGGATATTTGTTCTTGATAGTGATCTTGTTAAGTTCTGGATAATCAATGCAGAGTCTCATTGATCCATCTTTCTTCTTAACAAATAGAACAGGTGCTCCCCAAGGTGATGCACTAGGGAATATGAATCCCTTATCAAGACTCGATTGGAGTTGCTTCTTCAATTCGTGCAACTCAATTGGGGCCATTCTATAAGGTGTCTTTGAAATAGGCAAAGCACCCGGTACGAGTTCTACTGAAAACTCAACTTCACGATTTGGTGGAAGACCCAGTAATTCCTCCGGAAAGACATCATCAAACTCCCGTACTATGGGCATATTCTTAATTGTGAGTTTCTCACCAACCATTTGAGATAAATAACCTTCATTTAGTGGAATCAAGACCCATAAGATGGAAGAAATTTCCACTGGATGGTTATATTCATCCTTGCATCGATAGACGATCGTAGATTGATCTGGAATATGAAATGAGACTTCCCTTCTTTGGCAATTGATATGAGCTCCGTATAAAGAAAGCCAATCCATTCCAAGAATCACATCAAATTCCACTATAGGAAGGATCACAAGATTTTCAGGAAGCACTTTCCCACAAACTTCGATCGGAGAGGAATTATAAAATTTTGATGCGATTGATGTGCCATTAGGTGTTGTCACAGCTAACTCAACATCTAATTGTTGAGGTAATACGGTGATACCCTTAGAAAAGTCTTCAGAAATAAAAGAGTGGGTGGATCCAGAATCAAATAAAACATTTTCTACTTTAGAGTGGATGGTAAGTGTACCGTTCACCACATCGTTATCGTACTCCACATCGCTGATAGAAATTGCATGTGACTTTCCTTTGTCTTTAGCCTTAAGAGTTTGTTGACGTCGACCATCATCATCAACCCTTGGATTTGGGCATTGATTGGCATAATGCCCCATCTCCTTGCACTTGAAACATTGAAGTGTAGTAGGTTCATTCTGTGTATCCCTTCCTTTTTTTGCATCATTAGACATCTTCATCCCATCATTGCGGCATTCAAATGCCCGATGACCTTCCTTTCCACATTTGAAACATTTACTTGTCCCTTTAAGACAACTCCCTCCATGTTTCTTTCCACACTTTGAGAATAAGGGAAAGCTCATCTTCTTTTCAGTGTGCTCTTTAGATTTTCCTTTAAATTCCATTTTCCTCTTCTTATCAAACCCATATGACTGATGGGTTACTCCAATCTCCATCTCGACTTTTAGAGCACATCGAACGATTTCCTCGTAGATATTGAAGTCCCTTTTGGATAACGCCCTTCGAAGACTTGGTTTTAAGCCACTAAAGAATCGATCGATCTTACTCTCAGGTTGGATAATAATACCAGAAGCGTACCTTGCAAGTCTTGTAAAATTTGCTTCATAGGTACCAACAGATTCATCATCCCTTTGCATCAGTTCAAGAAACTCTTTCTCCATCTTTGTTCGGAGAATACGAGGGAAGTACTTATTAAAAAATATGTTCTTGAACTCGTCCCATTCCATAGACTCAATTTCATCCCTTTGCCTCGTATTCTTAATAAGATTCCACCATTGATCAGCATCTCCTTCCAAACGATACACTGCTAGGATGACTTTATCATGTTCAGAACATTGAAGAACTGAAAATATATTTTCAGTAGTACTAATCCACTGTTCAGCAACTAATGGATCAGTAGACCCACTGAAAGAAGGTGGACGCTGCCTCATGAAGGATTCAACAGAATGTTGCTCCTTCCTTTGCTCGTTTTGAAGTCCTGCATGATTCATAGCTTGAGAAAGTTGTGTGATCATGGCTACAAGATTTTTCATTCCAGCTCCCATATCGTTTGGTTGCTCAGGGGGACAATCATTGCATTGCCCAACGCATTCCGCATTAACACGGTTCCTTTGGGTTCCAGCCATTGACTAAAACCAAAAAGAATAGTGTGAGCAACACTAATTATAATAGGAAAACCACATAATTCAAGAATAAAATTTTCACGCTTAAGGTCTTATCCTAGGTTACTCATGGACATTTCTAAAACACTAAGATTGTGTTCTATGCTTAGACTTGTCCTTAGGGTTCTTACTAAGGCTTTCACATCCTAGTTTCCAAAGGTTGACTATACCTTTCCTCTGATACCAACTATAACGACCCATACTTTACATACATTGTTAATACTTCAAAAATGAAGTACACTTATTACAACATATGACAAAACCACAAAGGACCGTATAGGTATAGTGTCTTTAGAAACTGGGAAACATAAACAACTGGTTCATAAATCTTCTACAGTGTCTCCCATTTATTTCATCATATCTAGGGTCCCTTTTAGCATATTCTACTTAATATCCATCTTCCTGACCTGGGGAAAAGAAAACATAAAAGGGTGAGCTCAAATGCTCAGCAAGGAAAAATAAAGGAAATAAAAATCATATCATATCTTTTTGAAAATCATAACCTGCAAAAGAGATCATAATATCTTAACATGGAATAAATCATAGAAGTGAAAATGAGATCCCCATAATCATAACATGAAACTTGAAACTTTGTGGCATGCACACATAATCATGGAAAATCATTTCTTGTTAGTCATGACTCATTGCCAAGACTATCTTAGTGGACAAAGTCCCTTTCTGAACCGAGTCACCCTCGTTCCAGTCCTGTTTCACTGCACCGGTATAACCTACCATTCCATCCATGTCTATCTCATGAGATATAAAATCTTTACCCAATGCATTGGAGGGAGATATAGGTCCCACCCATCTTATAATGAATCCTTTCTTATGTGTGCCACATAATCATAAACCATACATCATAGCGTAACCCATGTAATAAAAATGGGATTCGTAAACAACATGACATTATAAAACAATTAATATAAGATAAAGGAATTCATAAAAATATTTCCATCACAACATAATCAAATCCATGTAATAATAGGGATAGAAACAGAACCCTTTATTATCTTATATGGAAAATAATTTTGATAAAACAGTTGAACTTCATTCTTGAGGAAAATATCCTTTCTTTTTCAAAAATTTTTTTCATTTCTTAACATGTCATACAACTTTAAACTAAAAGAAGTTGATTAAAAATAAACTTTAATACTTGTAAAGGAAGCTTCTTGGAAATAATGTTTTAAAAATCCATTCTTGTCGTATAAGTTAAAAAAAACATTCTTCTCGTACTTTTGTCGAAAAAGTCAAAAAGTACCTCGTACGAAAAACGACAAAAGATTCCTTTCATACATATTACTAAAAACTCAACGAAGGGTAAAAATGGATTTAAACAATTGTAGGTGGATGGAAATAATATTACATATTGATGAAACATGGATGTGGATGATAAAATACACCCCAGTAAATACTTACGAATAAACAATCTCGGATAAAAATGAGATTGTGATATTTCCCTTACCTTAGGTCCGATTTTCTTTGTACGTGTCCGAAGCTCCTGTATAATGGTTTAAATAATGTTATTGACTTATTCCCGAATCATACATATTGATATGATATCATATATGGTCATATTCTTAGCTTCTTGTTAGTAATATTTCATTGTTACTTGTTACTCGGGTCTTTATTGCCTTTTGTTCTTATGCGTGTTTTGCCGAATAAATTCTTATTCTTCTTTTAATGTTATAGATACCTTATATCCAGAATGGTATTAGTGTAACGTATATCATATTTATTCATTCAATTCATTTATATAATTACTATGTAATGATGATCATGTAGAACGAGTCGCATCACATCGTGGAGACGGTATTCCGTACGTACGCACGAGTGATGATATCGTTCCTATGATCATGGAATTGTATTGGAGTATATGTATATTATTTCAGTATCAATATTAATTTATAATAATCATAAATAGTTACTCATTACACCATTATACCCATCCTTGTAAGGTGATGGTGGAAAATAGATTACACCACGGCGTGGAGACGGTATTCCGTACGTACGCACGTGCGGTGATTTCATTTTTCCGTAGGATGGATAGAAGGTGAATTAGGGTTGTTTCATATTTATAATAACATATCAGTATGTAAGTAATACTGATGTTATTACTTTATCATGAAACAACTAAAGAAGAAGAAGTTGAAGAAGAAAGAAATTGAAAAGATCGGTAATGGATAATACCTCTTCTTTGGAACGCTTCTTTGAATCCTCCACTTAGGGAACTAAGATTGGTCTTTTAAGAAGACCAGGACCTCTAGGATTATTCTAGGGAAGTGGATAGGAGAAAATTTCAGGGGTTGGCCGATCTTGAGTGCTCAAATTGGTGTGAGGAGGAGGGGGAAGAGGTTCCCTTTTATAAGGGAGGAGAGGGGCACCTTAGGAATATCTCAAAATATTATTTTATATTAAAGTCAAAATCGGTTTATAATGGTTCCAAATGGTCTTATTTCTAAGATAAAGTGGGGATGGGTCGAAATCCTATCAACCAATAGGATTTAGACAAGTTTAGGGTATTATTTTAACCTTATCAATTAGATTTAACTCTAAGTTAAATAATTTAACTTTTACCGTGTCTTTTTGTTTTCTTACACTATATGGTTAATACACTTACTATAACATGCCAAACGAACCCCAAATTGTTTATTATTAATATATATATCCTTATCTAAGTCATTTGGCCGAACCTTAGATTTTTAGGAATAAAATACAATTAATAATATAATATTTGATTTAAAAACTATTTTGTGTCAATTTTGACACTATTTGATATATGATTTTTGTGAAAGTCATAACAGAATTATATGTTCGAAAAACGTTGATTAAATCAACACTAATATATCATAGTAACCTAGAAAATTAGTGTAATTCATAAAAAGTTTCAAATTACATTTATTTGATCATTTATAACATCAATTATGTTAACATTTCCTTAAAAGGGTAATTACTGGAAGATCGTTGTTTCATAAATAAATTAATTTATTTAAAGTCTAAAAATTATAAATAAAATATCATTATGTAGGAAATCTTTTTAGTTTTCTAATGAATATTTATAGTCCAATTTATCTTATGTATAACACCATATTAAAAATGTTTTAGTAAATAAACTTTGATTTTAACTCTTTTAACCCTTCTTTAAATAAATTAATAATAAATGTCCTAATCTAATCCAAGTGGGCCTAAATGGTCATATTATATTCATAAGGTTGTTTTTGGTCGAACTAAACTTATCCAATAGAATTAGGACATGTGTTAGGGTAATAGTAATATCATATTTACCCTTAGTTACCCTATTTACTATTAACCGTGGTAAAAAAAAGTAAAAAGTTACTATTCACCAAAAATTATTTTCATCTCATTGAACCACATTTTAGTCCTTGATATTAACCGTGTCTGTCGGATTTTCGAAATTCCATTCACAGAAGCGGTAAAATTAAGTTTTATGCAAAATTCAGTTTTTAACCTACCACTTAGTGGTTTCACTATTCATCAAAAATAGAAAGTTTTCAGAAAAATACCAAAATTTCACCCTAGGCTATTTTCGGTATTCCGAATCCAAAAATGAAGTCCATTTTGAAAGATAAAATTTATAAAATTTCAAAAAGTGGTTATTACTATTCATAACGGCTAGTTTTTAATAATATTTTAATAGCATATCGTTGTTTAGTGAAACTCAGTATTGCGTACGACGCAAGCTATCGAGGAAGGTCGCGGTTGCGTGTAAAGTAAGCCAAGCTAGTATGTAGTGAAAGATTCCTTTGATGATATATATAAAACAAAATATTACTCATAAAAATCTCAGGTGTTATAGGTATTTTCTGTATAAATCAATTGGTCTTACATTTATTCTAGAAGAAACCAACTAGTGTTGAAAATAATCATATAATATGTCATGGAATATAAATGCATTAAAAAATCACCATTAACATATGTAATAAGAAATATCAATGAAAAATTCATCAGAATACAATACTATGAAATGATAAAATTTTAAAACGAAAATCTAGTTTAAAATAAATATCAATATCATTACTATTACCATGTTCAACCAATATATACATCCACAATAATAGGGACCTTTATTTATCTTATGGAATGAACCATAAAGTCTATTATAGTAAAATGACACCCTAACAGGGTATCTGTACAGCTAAATATGACATCATTAGTATGTTCTCTATGAAGTCTATAAAATATAGGTATAAACTCAAAATAAAATTATTTTCAATTAATAAATTATTAATAAAAAACATATTACCATGTGGAGTACTCTATACAATCCATAGTTGACCATACCCACTTCATCTAGTGAAAAAATTTGGGGATATTCTCAGGGTCTAAACACAGGTTGATGGAGAATGGTAATTAACATATGATATAATATCAAATATGAATAAACTATCACTATGATAAGAAATCCTTATGAATTATTCATCACAAAATTTTATTAATATTGAATTTATTAATGATGATTAATTAGGAATCTCACATCATTTGTCGATGATACACCACCCCTATCAATATTAAGGTGGATAATTCACCACCATTTCATAGATATAGTGGATGAAACTAAACTAAAAAATTTAAACTAAGTGGTTGATGTATGAATAATATCACCATATTGTGGATTATACACCGATTTCACAAATCTATAAATGGTTGATGTATCACTTATATCAAATCAATAGGTGGGAAATGCACCAATAATTCCATTTTATAGCTAGATGAT
Source organism: Viscum album (assembly GCA_963277665.1). Lineage (NCBI taxonomy): Eukaryota > Viridiplantae > Streptophyta > Magnoliopsida > Santalales > Viscaceae > Viscum > Viscum album. Next base: position 749,809,627 of record OY728123.1, on the reverse strand, counting down.
TTACCAGTGGTATCACATATTTTTTATTTATACACCATTTCAATTTAATCATTGATATTTGTTATACCACTAGAACATTAAACTATGTTTATAATTCAATATATTGATAACCATCATTTTTAGAAAAAAAAATATAACTATAAAAAATACAAGGGGTTAAAATAACACAAATATTATATTCTGATATTGATGAGGTTCTACCATTTAAAATGGTACAATGCAAAAAATAGACCGTTGGCCCTATTTTGGTGGGTTACATACCAAAATCAGTTAGAATTAGGGGGATAAGGAACCAATATATACCAAATTGTCATGATAATATATTATATTTCATTTATAACAACATAAATAATTGATAAAGATCATAAAAATTAACTGTTATGTCAATAAGCTATTTTTCAATCTCAATCTCCCATGACTGACCAAATTCACATCTAGCCTAGAACATTTACCTGAGAAACCATGCTATGGAAGACATTATTTTATAATAATTTGATTCAAGAGTATATTATCCTTCATAGGAATCCATACTGGTAAAATATAATGGATTAATGTACAATTCAAATGAAAACTGGTCATCAATGACAAATAAATTCATCCAAGACATTACACAAACCACACATGACTAGTTGGGTTCTCCATGAACTATAATGTTTCATGGAAACAAACTATTGAATAAAATGGTATTATCAATGTTATATTAATTTGAGAACACCATATTATTTGGATACAATTGGATAAAATCAAGAAATACAGAATAAAAAGGCACAAAATCTGGCTTTATTAATTATTCATGGATTAATTTAAAGATAAATAAATAAATATCATTGGATGGAAATTATATTTACCCATGAAAACTTCCTAGGACCGATGACACTTATTTCTCAATAAAATGAAGATTATTCCAATTATGTGATAAGAAATAATGAGAAGTGGGTAATAATATTGGTTTCTAAGAATGATGTAACCCACAAAAATATTTATCATTTAATGATTCAAATTAATTTAATTCAGACATTAAAAATATTAATTGTACATGATTTTTGAGTGGCCCTTATCAACATGTTGTATGAGCCAATGGTAGGGAAGAATCAAGAATCTATAGTATATTAAATTACATTGTAGCCTCCCCCTTTCAAGTGTAACACTACCCTACTAGCTTATCATTATTAAATCTATCTCCCCAACTATATTGAATTTCATACTCCCTATGTAGTCCTCTAAAAGAAAACTCATGTTTAATGAGATGATCTTCCACCAACACCACAAATTACTCCTCAGGTGCTCAAGAGTTACTCAAAAGAAAAAATAACCATGGAAGAACCACTACACGATGTGTCATTTGGATCCTTTTGTTATGTATTTATATATTTAACCTCGGTTTAACTCCCCAAAAAACCTTTTGGCCCCTTCTAATTCCATTAATCTCCTTAAAACACATAATATGATAATATTTGGTTAAAATAAAATCACTTTTTCACTATATGGATGCATGAATTTTTAAAAAAACACTATAAGTTATGAAGGTGCTATATATACCATCACCCATTAAATTAAAACAATACCACTGACCAATCACATATATTATATGGTACTCCAATCCAATGGAATTAACATATTTGGATTACTCATTATCTACCACGTTTCACAGTTTATAAGAAATGATTATTCATTTGAGAATACTTTTCCAATGATTCCATTTAGATATTACATTATAAAATTAAACATAAAAATAGTGTTTTCAACAAATAAATACTCATTGCAAATTTATTATTTAAAAGAATGAATTATGAAATTTTTTCCCATATTAAATTATAAACCACTAATTATTTGATTGAGCAAATCAAGTGATAAACCATCATTTTTAACATAGGGAAAATACATGACAATATAAAAAAAATACAAAAATGAATTATAAGATCATTAAGTCAATTATATCACTATAAATGGAAATAATTAAAAAAAATTAAATAGAGAAACACATAGATAAATAATTACCCATATTTGGAAGTAGTATGTCATGGGGGAAGAAGAAGAATTCTCACTGAAATTATTTGATATGATATGATAATATTATATCAACTATGTAATATATGCATGTTGTAGTGTTAGTAATTCTAGTACATTAATGTGGTAACAAGAAACATAGATTAAATGTAATAGGTTTCTATATAGTAAATAAATATCACATGCATGGCAGTCAATGGAATTATACTGATCATCCATGTGATTTCTGTAACTAATTATATCTCACCAAACATTGTATAAAATAAAATATATTTTTATTCGTTATATATATTATTAATTTAACATATATATGGATTTAATTATATCATAATGCACATAGATTTCAACTGGTTTAAGTACATGATGTTTAATAATATCATAGAACTTTCTCTCCTTCGAGCCCTAGTACATATATGGGTTCCGACATTCATATATCTAGGGTACTAAAATAAATAAATAACTATTTTAATACTACCTACCAAACTACATGGTCAAAATTAATATAATGAGAATCCACTATAACATGGTTTTAAAAGTTATTCTCTTTATAACATATTACTCCAAAACTATCATCACTCCTCGATACTCCAAAAATTGGGTAAATATTACTCTAGATGTGAAATTTTATACTTTCCAGATAGTGATATAATTTTTTACGATGATGAGTGGATAAAATGAATGATACTAGGATAAATTAATAAAAACAAAACTTATATTCAAGTTACGATTAGCAAACAAATGTAAGTAAAACGATAGTTTCAAAAATATTATGGGGAGATGGATTATTAATTTTATAATAAATAAATTTAATATAAAATTTAACACATCAAAGAAAGTAATTATTTCCTTAAAATATAAATTCATAAAATAAAAAATGGTATACAATACTAATTAGTTTCGGATGTCCATTGAAACATTCTATATACTATAACTAAACTAATGTGCCCACTCCTAGAAGAACCTAACTCACATAAACAACTAAACATGAATTGAAGGAAAATATCCTAAAAAAATTTAAAGTTCCTATAGGTACTTTAAAAATAGATGATGAAACTATATATCTAACAGAGTATATATTAGTAGTTTAAGAATAAAATATATAGTATGAAACCATCATGGTTCCAATATACATATAAAAAACATATGTGTGTGTGATGCATCTATATATGAATGTTTAAATAGTTATATCCATATTTTCTTTGTAAATAGTTATTAGTCAAAACATAGTATTAATAATAATTTAAACACTATACAAATTCGTATTAATCGTAAATGATAACTCCCTTTCATTGGAGGTTCCATGCATGAAATAACTACTTCGATCCTAGTAATATTATATGAGACAAAAAATTTTAGGAAACATGATTACCATCCCTTATAACCCACTAAAAGTTTATGGCATCAAATCTCCATATTCCATTCCATTAGGTTTTGGGTTGAATGTGTTTAGAGGATAGTCAGAGAAGTAGAAGGGGTAATGAACTCATGTTTGTGATGGAGGGGAGTATTATGTTTTATTCTATTAATATACAACAATCTATATTATGGAAAATGTCATTTGATGTGTGTATATGTACCTGAAGAATGGATTATGTTGTTGAAGGATTTAGTAGTTCTATTGAAATAATGGTTTCTATGATTTTTTAATTTGAGGAACTCTATAAAACATGGGATTGGATATATTGCTTCTGTAGATTTGGAGAACATTGTAGTGTAGTGTCATAACTCAACATATTCATTACAATTTTTTATTAGGATTTTATATAGAATTTCATTGTGTATTCTTTATGGGTACTTTGGATTCTACATATTTCGGTATAAAGATCCCTTAAAACACTTCAATTTTAATGACAACCCTATGGGTTACTATGTGATCAAGGTTTTTACACTAAGGTGTATTTCAAATCCATCCCGGTTATAAATTGTTGGGTTCCCTGAAATTACATTATTTTAGATACATTTTCTCTAATATATATGAGACAATAGAGATATTTTGAAGGGACTTTTAGTGGATATTGACCCTCATTTCATTAATTCAACACCCAATAAATATAGTTAATTTGACTAGTGATTGATGATTTTTTTCATATTCAATATTGGTCCTATTTTGTATGATTATTTTTTTCTTTCTATTGGTGAATTATTTCTTATGTATTCAGGGGATTTATATAAATTATTTCTGGTGTATTCATGGGGGGATGATATCTATAATTTTCTTGAGGTACTCATTGAAGTGGCCATTAGAGATTTATTTTTGTTTTGTTATTATTTATCTAGATAAATTAAATTATTCATGTCAAGGTAGGGTATTATGGTCTCAATATTATATTATTTGAATATTTGTTATTAACATGATTTATAATCTTTGGGTAATGTTTGATATAACCCAATGAAAATAAAAATTTATTTACTAATGTAAGGGTGTTGTGATCCAATAACATTATCTATTAATCATATAATATATAAATTCCTACAATCATTAAAAATGTAAAATACCCATTCCTGTTAGCTCATTATCTCTAAAGCAATGCCCATTCTTAAGTAAACATTAATATTTTTACTAATTAAATAAAAAATGCTCAATACATTAAATTATTAGTCATGATAATGTTAAAATATTATCCTAGTGACTCAAATTATCACCAAAATAAATGATAAACATGCATGTGTAGACTAAATTAGTTTTTGTGTCAATGAAAAATATCTCAAAGATTTAAATGACCATAAAATAAGGTGTTATTAAGCCATAAAAATTACATTATTGAATCCAAATAGGTCTATAAATATCATGAAAATCATATCAAAGGTTATGAAATAGTATTCACTTCATAACTCACTAAATGAAAATTATAAAAACACTCTATTATTGTGTGGGGAACCTTACATAGTCTACTAAAATATAACCATACTATGATAAAAAATTACAATGATTAAAATCGTGTGCACTAGAATGCTACTACATAAGTGATGATGTATGGTATCAGTCATTAATAATACATACACATATTATACAATGTATACAACATAATATAAAATAAATGTTAAATTAAAAACTCAAATATGAGCATAATTTTCCTTCGAAAATATTATTTTCTATTTAAAATAAATTTTAATGAAAATATAAATTCATGTAAAACAAGCATCATTCTTTTAAATTTTACCTCAATAACTATACATAGTAAAAAATAGTTTAAAATAACCTCAACAAAGAAAGTATATTTATGAAATTTAGTTACACATTTGAGGGTTTTTATTATATAAAAAATGATTCTAATACTTAATAGAAAAGAATAGATTCGAGGTTTTAAGATAGATCAACATTCTTATATATTAACCCATTTAATATGACCAATATTATTCACCTAGCACACCATTCCCTTAGACAATAGTAACCAATTTATTACCTAAATCTACATGGAACCTCCCAAAAAATTAATGTATAGATCGTTGGATAAAAATCATATAGGTTAAAGTGTAAATTAATGATCTCTTAAGTAATATATGTTAAAGGACATAGAAAATTCTTAAAATTCAATTATACTCACTGAACTCTTGATTCATAGTTGAATAAAATCTAATGATATTATTCTAATACACAATTTATATACACGAGGGATCATGAGAGAAATTTTAATCTTAGAAAAATATATATAATATTCTTAAAATGACCAATAAATAATAAATAAATGTTAATTATTCATATTTCGAGATAGTTAAATGACACGTTCATAATGAAATTAATAATTAAATAATTTTTTATCCAAATAAAAAGAAATCAGAAATCCTCATAGTGGACTATCAAAGATGTTGTCTAATTTAGGAACAACAATACCATTAATCATTCATTACTAATATAACAATTTAATCATATTCTTAATATATTTAATCATTTATATAAATTTCAAAGACCATTCTTGTATTGTTGGGATAAACATGTTGTAAATTAAATAATCATCTGTATGTACAAAATACTATTTAATTAACATATTAAAATAAATCAATTTTACAAAACCCATTTAAAAAATAATTTAAAATAAAATTTGTGTAATATGAAAATATAGAAAGATTATGTAAGGATGATTATATATAAAATTTATTTCAATGAAATAGAAGGTTTAATTTCAATATAATTATTTCATATTTTCAGAAATAAGGTGGAAATTGTTTATTTAATGTATAGAAAATTATGAAAGTATAACTTAATGAATCAGTAAGATATTCAATTAGGTTGGAATGATATTCTCTTATAATAGCATTTATGACCCTTCCTCATATACCGATGATAACAAATCAACTTATGAATCATAACAGAAACAATTTTAATTAATTTAATATGAAATCTGAACTATTATACTAGAATATAAACCAAAAAAAAATATCCAGGACCTATATTGCATACCATAATTAATATTATTACAACTACTATAAAAATCATAAAAATAAATTGTCCCATAATTAAATTCCCAAATATAAATATGATAAAAATATTATTTAACAATGAATATTGAATAAAATTATGACAAAAAACATAGAAATACAAAATCTTGGTCTTTTCTATCTTACAAAAGGATTAAATAAGGTATTTTATTATATTCCACCTAGACATTAGTGAGATATAAGATATAAAAAACACTATTTATTATGGTGATATTGAACATGGATTGTTTAAGAGGGAACAATAATGGAGGGAGGGCTATATATATTTCATTTAAAAAAGAAAATTCACTCTATGTTTTCATGGGATAAATGAATAAGAAAATGTGAATAAATGGTATTTATAATAAGAAATATAGGTGTTCTGATTATCATAACAAATAAATTACATTATAATGAATATAAATGGGGTTAAAGATTTTCTTGGTAGAATAACCTAATATAAATCCTTTTAAAAAAAACCCATTTTCTATCGAGTAACTAGTCCAGGTCATGTGGTTACTTAGTGTCCCTCCCAAGCCTCTTCTCTTACTCATAGGTCTATTTGATATGTATACTTCCAAAATATTACATCATGTAACAACCCAACATTTTATCAATGCAATTTATCTCATCTTTTAGAAATATCTTAATCATATAAAATATCATTTGGAAACACAATTCAACATCATGCTTAAATGAACTACTATGTGAAATTAAAATAAAACTTTTCCACTTCTGTGTAATTAATCTCAAAAATATGACATACACGGTTGGGATCAATTAGATGTTTGGAGGCCGATATGATAAAATTAATTATAGTGAATTGTAACATACCCTTATTAATTGTAATGTTACCCTTATTCAAAATAATATAACCCTTATGAATAGTAAATTGGTAAGGTTAATAGGAACCCTACCAATAATTGTATAAATATAATTAATCCATCATATATGGGACAATATGATATAATTACGTTATAATGTTTTTATTTTTGTAATTCATAAATATTTAACGATTAATTAAATAATTTAAAATAAACTATATTTTCATAAAATGAATTAATAAACATTTATTTAGAGTTCCAATGATTATATGATAATTTTATGAGGCCTTAATTAGTTTTTTGAAGTTTAAGAAAAGTAGTTTTAATTTTAAAATGCATATTATTAGGCAAATTATGATTTTAATTGAAACACAAATTACTCATATTTATAAAATTATTTAAAGAAAATTATATTCATTTTTGAATTTTAAATGTTGAAAAATGGTTAGGGTTAATTTTTTAGTTTGTTCTGAAATAATTGAATTTTTGTGAATTGTGAAATTCATAAATTGACAAAACCTGCTAAATAAATGAACTTATGTATCATGCTAGAGTCATGGATGATGTAAATGACCATTGTTTATAATTAACATTCACTTATTACTAATTCATAATCACAATTATCCACACCATTTTTGTCTTTTCGAGAAATAATAAATTAAGGAATATAATATTGAGAAGACCCCTCCCCCCTCCACTATAAATACCACCCCTCCCAACCCCATTTTCTCAAACATCTAAAGAATTTTAAATACCCCAATTTCATTTCAAATATCTTCCCAAGACCCTCCCCCACGTCCAAAATCCCTTTTACTCATTAAAAGAAAAAAAAACTATCCCCTAAAGAGGATCTCAATGAATATATATTAAAGAGGTAAATTATCACTCCTCTTCTTTTTAAAATAACATTCAAATTTCATTTCATTTATTCTATTATCCTTAACTTACCTTATCAAAATATAATGATAAGTCTAGTATTATTTATATACTAGTATAATTTGATGTTAATTGATGAGTATTAACTATACTTTTCCCTCTCTCTCTTTGTTTAAAAAAATGATATTGTTGCCCATGATGTAGAAATTTACCTACATCACGGAAAATGCACTTCCATTTTCCTTCTACTCCTTCAAGGATTTCAATAAAACCATTAAATTATTAAAAAAATATTTTAATATTTATAATTTAACACCATTAATGTTCTATAAAAATATTTTATACATAATAATAAATAATAAATTAAAACATACTCCTAGTGATCAAAAAATTGCCCAAATTAACCTTAAACAATCATCATTAAATTTTATCTAATGATTCATCCCCATGGTATATAAAAAATTAATTATAGGATCATTTAAACGTTTTTAATATCATTAATAACAATTAATATAATTTCTGGATGTTTATCCATGTTCGAAACGAACTTCCATTCTTCTGTACAAGTGAACCGTTCATGAAAACTACGAAAAAGAACACTCCCAAACAAAGAATTTAAACTATATAACTCATCCAATGGCCCATAAAAGTACGTAATAAAACATAAATATTTATATTAAAGTATTATATGTTCTTAAATAGTTAATTATTTAATCTAATGTGATTATACAATCTATTAATCTAAATAAAGTGTTCAAATAAAAGCTAAGGGGAAATCTCAAACCCAACTTTCTTTCTGCGGGCTTTCTATCTTTCACTTCATTTTCAGTATGTTTTTTCCTGAAAAATGATTTATTCATAATTATCCTCCCTTTTATGGGATATAAATGTTTTCCACTAGAGATTATGTCAAGCCTAATGTTTTCCAAAAGAACTCTTCTTTAAAAAACACACCATTTACTTCTCACTCAAGGTTGATAGTCCTTGTATCAAGCATGTTATTCCTTCTATCATTAGGGAACCAAAGTTTATGAATGTATTCTTTATGAAGTGAAAACCATTCCATTACATGGGTTTTTTGTGTTAAATATTTATATATGATCAATGTGTCATGAATGATAATTTAAATGTTATGATGTGAATGGTTCACCTGGAATGGTATAGTGCAATGAAAATATTATGATACAATGGGTGCTTATGGGAATTATGTAGTGAAATGTAAATTTTGGGATGTTAAAGGTGCACCTAGAATAATATAGCACTCTAATGTGTTGGGATATTTAAACAACCTCATGTGTAATGTGAAGTATGAGTGAACTTGATTCTCTCTTTGTTCTAAACTATGTGTTGTAGTGGACCACTAAGACATGATGTTTCATTTTTATGAATCGCCTCATTCTTTGTCTTTTATTAATCAATCATACCAGGATTATGATTCTATGCCTATGTTATGATGACAATGATCATGTTAAAAACATTTTATATCGGTTCGTGTTCTTATCTATTCCCTTACTAGGATATTTTCTCACCAATTTTTGATGTATATCCTCAGGTGACTACTTGTACTAAGAAGAATTCAAGAGCTAATACGAAGCTAGAGAATATATAATTAAATTTTTTTTATATATTATGTTTTAAATGTGATTTATTTTCCAAGTTTCCTCAGGAAACAAAAACTTTTGATCCTTAGGGTGTAATTTTTTATGTTATTTATCAACAAAAATTATATAAATGTAAAGTAAGAAAATCAAGGTCGCTATAGATGGTATCAGTGGTGCAGTCTAGTTAATTTTTGAATTAGGATTAGAGTACCTTAGTGGAAACCCTTGAATTAGACTAAGTATATGTAATCATAAAATATGTTTTTGTAAACATAGGTATCCCATATGACATTCTTTTACTTTTAATTTCAAAAATGAATAAATTATTTATTCATGACATGTTGACTTCTATTTTCATCTAGACATTTCTATTTTAGAAAAGTGTTGGAATCAAGAGAAACCATGTCAACATCATTGAGAGGTACAGTACAATGATTTCCTGAATTATATCCACGATGCTTTGGGAGGTGGAGTTCAAAATATTTTAGATATTCTCACCCAGTTTCCTTAGGTTATTAATAAAAATATGAATAACGTGGAATTTCCCCTTTCAACTAAGAGGGATAAACTAGTTGTCGAGTGTTTCATGTGACAACGACCACTGACGTTTAGTGGAACTTCCTATCTATTAGTTTTGGAATAGTGGGTCAAATAAATGGAGAAGATATTTTCTGTGATTCACTTTTTTGAGATGGAGAATGTGACTTTTTCTTTTTATTGTCTTGATGGAGAGGCTGACCAATGGTCAGATTTGATTAAGAACACCATGTAGAGAGACGAAAATGAAGAAATGGGGAAGGAAGACTATAAGATATTGTTTCTTGATAATTATTTCCTACAAAATCTACATATGAATATGGAGATTTGATTCATAGAGCTAAATCAAAATGATGTAGAATCTTTCCATGTCATAAAAAGTGACTTTCACAAGGCTTTCAAGGTGCTCTTTAGTATTTGTTATCAATAATGATAGAAAAATTGATAGATTCTTTAGTGGATTAAAAATACACATTTAGAAGGATCTTGAAATACGAGACATTTGTTTTTACGAGGAGGTTGTTCAATGTACTATCATTTTGTAGATGTATTTTGGATAATAGTCCCAAATCATTTGTGAAATGATACAAAAGATAAATATTCATTTTAGGGGTCTACTGAGAAAGGTGGAAAGAAACTCAACCATGCACATGTGAAAAATGTGGGAAGACACATCATGGGAATTTCCTCAATGTGATAGGGAAACGTTTCATGTTTTAGAGAGATGTTTTGGAAGCCCTAGAGTTTCCAAAAGACATAATAAAGAAGAATAATATTGTTGTTGAAAATAGAGCACCACCATGGTCCAAGGAAACAATTGTTGGGAGTAGGAGCACCATGATAGCCAATGCACTAAACCTCAAGCCCTTGAGGGTAATCATCTTCATCAACCTCCAAATCCAAAGGATCAAGGGAAGTCTTATGACATAACTACTATAGATGTTTGGAAAGAAAATTAAGTCTTATAAGATAAAACTCTTATTCATTCAAGAACGTAAAATGTCTTATTTGAATCTGGTTCGTCACATTCCTTTATATCTAGAATGTTTTCTGAAACTATTGAATCGATGCCCCAAAACCTTGAAGTAGAGATATCTGTAAAAACACAGTGTGGTTCAATCATTTCTAGCTAACTGTTGGACTCTTCTATTATTGGTGTATGTGTGAAGATTATTCAAGTGAATGTCATTATACTTTCATTGGTGTAATTTGATGCTATAATGAAAATGGAATAAATCTTGTCATATTGAGCACATATCAACTATCGGGATAAGGAAATATCATTTCATATTATGATCCATCCAATTATCCTCTACAAATTCAAGGAAGATCATGAATCTACTTTGTAAAATCCTTCAACAGTGTGGGTTTTTACACCCTATTAAGGGGAATATCTCACTCAAATTGACGAGTCATGGAAAAGTGTCAACCTTCTAGAAATTCCCTTCATGAATGAATAACATGATGTATTTCCTGAAGAGTTACCTAGAAATCCCCCAGTTCGTGATGTAGATTTCCACATAGAACTCATATGGGAGCTGCACCTATCTCAAATTGTCTCTATAGGATAGATCCTATCAAAGTAGAGGTGTTAAATAAGAAGATTCAAGAGCATTTGGACTAAGGGTTTATATGCCCAAGTGCATCACCATGGGGTGTGTCAGTGCTCTTTGTGAATAAGAATGATGGAATAATGCAGCTGTGTATCAATTATCAGGAACTCAAAAAGATCACCATAATGAACATGTATCATATTCCATGGATTGATGACTTATTAAATTAGTTAATAGGATCTCAGTACTTCTGAAAGGTGGATATTTATTCTAGATATCATTAGCTAATGGTTATGAAATACAATATTCATAAGACAACATTCTTTTAATGGTTCGGGAACAACAATTTTCATGTTATTACCTTATAAATACTAATTCCATTAAAATATTCATGGATTTTATGAGTAGTCTTTTGATATTACATCAAAAAAATTGGGTTAGTGTTTATCGATGATATTGTCATATACTCCAAGAGCAAGGAGGAACTTTAAGAACATCCAAGACTTGTGTTGGAGACATTAGGAAAGGATAATTTTTATTCCATGTTCAGCAAGTGTGACTTGGCTTAAGCATGCCACCTTCTTGGGACCTGTTATCAACAGTGTGGGACTTTATGTGGACCCTTCAAAAACTAATGTGATTGAGGAACGGCACAAACCCTCTCGTTTCAATGAAATCTATTGTTTTTTTGGATTATCTTGGTACTAATTATGATTTCTGATAAATTTCTCAGAATTTTCAAGCACACTAACTAAATTAACTAGGATAGGGTTAAAGTATGTCTGTATGAAAGAATGTGAGGAAAGATTCCCAAAGATAAAGAGAAGGTTGATCACTGTACCTATAATCACATTACAGAAAAGTGGAGAATGTTTTGTGACATACATTGATTCGTCAAAGAATTTCTTGGATATTTTACTCGTGAAAAATTATAATGTCATTGCCTACACCTCACAATAGTTGAATATCCATTAGAAGAACCACCCAACGCATGATCTGGAGCTAGAAGATGTGATTTTTACCTTGAAAACGTAGAGGCACTACATCTATGGAATGAATTTTGACATATATAGTGATCATAAGAGTGTAAAGTATATATTCTCACAAAAAGAGATCAATGTGTGTCAAAGGAGATGGTAAGAGATAATCAAATACTATGATTTCTCTATTCACTACCATCCTAGTAAGGAAAAAAAGGTAGGAAATTCTCTAACAAAAAAAATGGGTTTTCTAAAGATATAAATGAAGGTGAATTCATTAATGGAAGGGAAGATATAAGTGTTCCATATTGACTTGATGGGGTGATTTGGTTTGGAATGTGACATTGTGTACCTTTATCACCTGGGAGAAAGAATGAGCTATTGGAAAATGCACAAATATAAAATTTCTTTATCTATCCTGGGGGTTCCAAGATATACCGTGATCTACGAGAATACGTTTGGTGGGACAATATGAAGAATGATATTGCTGAGTATATGTAAAGGATCTGGATATTCCAGTAAGTTAAAGCAGAGTGAAATATTCCCAAAGGGATTATTCAACCCTTGCCTATACCCATATGGAAATAGGAGGATATCACTATGGACTTTGTCACAGGTCTCCCAAACACATACAAAGGAAATAATTATATATGGGATGAGGTGGACCGACAAACCAAGACATCCCATTTTATCGATATTAAGGAATATATCTCTCTTGAACAAATGGAAATGATATATATGAAGCAATGAGACTACATGGGGTTCCACTCTTAATTTTCTATAATCGTGATCCTAGGTTCACATCAAAATTCTAGAGGAGTCCCAACATGATTCTAGTACTGAATTGAATTTCAGCATGACCTATCACCCCCAAACTGATGTCCAATATGAAAGAATATATAGATACTCGAGGATATTCTCAGAGATGACAGACTATAATTAAAAAGTGGATGGGATTAATGTCTCCCAATGGTTGAGTTCTCATACAAAATTAGATTCTACTATAGTATTCAGATGGGTCCATATAAAGATCCATATGGAAAATGATGTAGATCTCCAACCTGTTGGGAAGAAGTTGGAGAAATAAATCTACATGGAGTTGATCTTATACATGAGATGAAAGAGAGGGTTCAAGTCATCATGTAACATATAAAAGCTTTTCCAAGTCAGAAAAATAGCTTTTCGGATAGCCATCGAAGGGACATGGAGTTTGACATTGGAGATAAAATATTCCTTCGAATATCCTTATATATGTGAGTCACGAAGTATAAAAAAAGGGAAGCTAATCCAAGGTATATTAGCCCCTTTGAGATCCTTGACCATATATGATCCATGAATTATTAGCTTGAACTTACAGGAAATATGGTTGAAGTTCATGATGTGTTTTATTTATCAATCTGGCACAAGTACATACCAAATACCTCACATGTACTCAACTAAGATGTGGTACAATTGGAAGATGATCTCTCTTATAAGGACCAGCCAGTAAAGATTCTGTCCTAAAGAGATATTGTTCTATGCAACAAGATAACCCATATTGTGAATGTGTGGGGGGAAGAACCATAATTATGGAGAAGCAACTTGGGAACAGGAGGATGTTTTGAAAGAGTAGTACCCACACCTGTTTATGTAAAATCAAATTTCGATGGAGAAATTTCAAAAGTGGGGAAGAATATAATGGCTAAAACTATTATCGAGGAAACTTATTACTTCTTATAGTAATGTCTTAATAACATAAAATCACATTTTTAAACACTGTACCAAATCATGCTTAAATGAACTACAATGTGACCTTTAAACATAAACGGACTACTTCTATTATTTGAATCTTGAAAATATGACATACACAGCTATGATCATTGAGATTTTTGGAGTCTAATAAGGAAAACATAATTTTTGGTGAATAGTCACACATATTTATGAATAGTAATGTTACCCTTATGTATTGTGAATTGTATAAGTGAATAGTAACTTTACAAATGTTATTATAAATAAAATTTTTCCATCCTATTAGTGATAAAATGATATAATTACATTATAGTGGTGGTATTTTTTAATTCATTAATATTTAATGATTAATTTAATAATTTAAAATAAAATTTATTTTCATTTAATGTATTGATTAAATATTATTTAGAAGTTTTATGATTATATGATAATTTCATGAGACATTAATTATTTTTCCAAAGTGTTAGGAAAAAATTTAATTTTTCAAATTTGAATATTCATGTAAATTATGGTTATAATTAAAATTGTAAATTAATCATATTTAAAAAATTATTTTAGTAAAATCATATTCAGTTTATAATTATACTCATTGAAAAATGGTTAGGGTGATTTTTTGAGTTTTTTTTGAAATACATGAATTTATGGTGAATAGTGAAATTTGATAATTTACAAACTGTGATAAATAAATGATGTTATTCATCATGGTTGGGTCACAGCTGATGTAAATGACCATTATATTGAACTTTCACGCACTTATTACTATTTTTGTCATACGAATCCTCACTATTTCTTGTATTCAGGAAAAATAAAAAATTTATGAATATAATATAGAGAAACCCCTCTCCCCTCCACTATAAATACCACCCCTGACAACCTCATTTTCTCACACCTCTCATGCCTTTTTCCAACTCCACATTCTACTCCAATATCATCCAAATCTCTTAACCCACTTCAATCATCCTTTAGTGTCGTAAAAAGACCAAAAACCCTCCCCTAAATATTCTCTCAATGAAGATATATTCTAGAGGTAATTCATCTACGTCTTTTCATTGAAATTGCTTTCAAATATCATTTCATTTCCTCTATTATATTCAACTTCCGTTATCCAAATTTTATTATAACTCAAGTAAGAATGATATTATAGTATTATCTCACTTTAATGGATGCTTTTTTATTATAATCCACCATATATCTATCTCTCTCTCTCTTTACAAAAATGAAATTGTTTCCCATGATGTGTTAATATACCTATATCATGGGTGATACAATACCATTTTCCATGAAATACTTCAAGTATATTAATAAAACCATTAAATTGTTGAAAACAGAATGAAATATCTATATTGTAACCTCTTTTATGTTTTGAAAAATTCTATTATGCAAAATAATAAATGATAAACCAGATCATGTTTGTAGTGATCCAAAAACATCCAACATTAACAAAAAATGATCATCATTATATTTTAACTAATAATTAATCCTCAAAGTATATAGTAAAATTCATTATAATTTCATTTAAACTTATATAATATAACTAATAAAATGTAATATCAATTCCAGATGTATATCCATGTTCTACATGAACATCCATTCATGTGTACAAGTAAACCGTCCATGAGAACTAAGAAAAAGAACATTCTCAAACAATGAATTTAAAATATTTAACTTATCCAAAGGCCTAGAAAAGTATATAATAACACCATAAAGTATCATATTAATTTATAACATGTTATATAATTTTTAATTAATGAATCAAATGTTATTATACATGCCATTAATGTAAAGTAACTGTTCGGATACTAGGTATGGGGAACTCTCAAACCCATCTTTTTTTCTTTGTGGTTTTCCCACATTCACTCCATTTTCAATATGGTTTTTCTTTAAAAATAATCTAATCATAATTGTCTTAACTTTTCTAGAATATAATTATTTATTCGCTGGTGTTTATGTCATGATTAATGTCTTCCAAAATAACCACTTTTGTAAAAACACACCCTCTAATTTCCACTCAAGATTTATAGTCCTTGTACCAATTATCTTATTCCCTATTACATTTGGGAACCCATAGTATAGAAATGTATTCTTTATGAAGTGAAAACAATTCCTTCTCATGGGTTATTTTATGTTCAATATTGATATATGTTCTATGTTTCATGCATGATGGTATAAATGTTATGATGTGACAGGTTCACCCAAAAATATATATCACAATGAAAATATCATGATGGGATATGTGCACCCATAATTATATAGAATAATGAAAATTTTATGATGTGATGGGTGTGGAAAAAATTATATAGTGCTCTAATTAATTGTGTAATGTGAAGAACCTAATGAGTAATGTGATGTATCCATGAACATGATGCTACGTTTTTTGTAATCTATGTGTCGTAGAAGAGCACAAATACATGATGATTAATTTTAATGAATATCAATATTCCAAGTAATTTATTAATTCTTCCTTTGATGATTATAATAATATGCCTATTTTATGATGATAATTATTATTCCCACACCATATTATATTGGGTTATGTTCTTATCTATCCTTTTACTGGGATTTTAGCTCTCCCCCTTTTGATGTATATCCTTAGGTGACTAATTGTTTTAAGTAGAAGTCAAGAGCCAATAAGAAGCTAAAGAAGATGGAATTAAATAAATTTTTAACTCTTATTCTATAAAAGTTATATATGGTCCTATTTTTTCATTGAAACTAAACATTTCTATCCTCGTGGTGTATTATTTTTATATTTTTTATTATTAAAATAATGTAAATGCAATGTCTGAAAAGCAGGGTTGTTATACTCCATGTGACGACTATTGAACTCCAAAGGTCCTGAACAAACCTCAGAATATCTTTATATATTTTCAGGAAAAGATTCAAAAATAACACAAATGATATAAGAATTTCAAAATAAAAAGTGTCCCATAACTAGAATATAAAATTCAAATGATCCCTTTTGTAAAGCACACATGATTTCATCAGAAGACCATAAAAATTCCACAATGATGGTAATGAAAATATAGGCAATTAGACAGACATTCTACGATGATGTGTTTATTAATCATTTATACTAAGATTAAGTAGTACATAATTTAAATAAATAACATTTCACATAATTATAATCAAAACCCATCATTCCCATAAATAATTTAACTCCAATTACATCCATTCAATCATGACACATTTTATTCAGATCCAAATCTATATAAATATCGATAATTTTTTCAATTCATATCCTTTATTCCATAATTATTTGATAATCCAATGAATATATTTCATACCTTTGGATTATGTTTATTAAAATAATGTGTGATTGTTTAGATTAAATTTTAATCATGGAATAAAATTTCATCAAATACATGATATTTTATCTCAAAGATATTATGCATAAGAGGAAACTAATCAATCTTATAGAAACCATTTTATTTAAGGATTTTACATCAGGATACAAGGAATGATTAATTTTAATATTGGAGTATTAAACTTTTTTGGGGGATTACTCTTATAAAATATTATTAAATCATAGGTACACTTCCCTTCATATATAATAATATAAATAGTTCCATGTTGGTAACATAACAATTACTCTATTTTTTCTGTCATAAGATGTCATTTTTTATTAAATATTTAATATGTTTCAATTTTCCTTTCATCTACCACATAATATTTCATATTATATATTCCAATAAACACATGTTAAATACATATTATACTATGTATCTTATTGTAAACACTAATTTTATATCTAGTTATAATGTTGCATTGAATTTAGTTGACAAAATTTTATTATCCCTTTATACTGTATTTGTAAAGAATACCAAATGACACAATACCTCTTTTTAATTATTCCTGAACATTATATTTCTCATTATTGTGAATTCGTCAATTAAAAAAACAAAATATTGTCTACATGAGATGATAATTTATTAATTAGTAAATAAATATCGAGTGTACAATATCAAATGTAATGTTCAAGATTTCTCCAAGAATTATTTATAATTTTTCATTTTAAATTTTAATATATATATATATATATTTTAATTTAATATAATTAATTTTTTTTAAATGATATTAACCAAAAATTTGTAATCATATTTATTTCTTATGTCATTTACTTTAAATTTTTTCATTAAAGATATTATCTAAGAATAAATTTTATTTCATCAATAATAATTATTTATTCAAATTGGTTTTTAAAATATCTTTTCATATATTAATTTTTATTTTTCCAGATTTTTTTTTGTTATAACTTTTATTTTATAAAAAGATTCATTACCTATATAATAATTTAAATTGAAAGTATGTCATTGAAATATAAATATTATGATTTCCTGAAAAATGTTTTTCATACTCATAAAATTATAATAGATAACCATTAAAAATACAATCTGATATCATTTTCTATGAAAAGGATGATAGAATAACTATTTTAAAATAGTTACACACAAATAATATTTCACAAAAAATTCATAATTTTTCATGTATTTCATTTAATTTATTAATGATTGTCATCATACATTATGTGAATGTTTTATTTCTATAAAAGATAACTTTGAAAATGTAAAATAACACATTTCACACAATTGATAAAAATTATTAATTTAAATTTTTTTACAAAAAATTCTAATTCTCAATATTTATATTGTATAATTATCTCAAAATTATTATCAAACATTGTTAATGTTGTTTTTAGAATGGTAATAGGGTTTTTGAGAAAACACTATAATATTAATATATAAATAAAATCTCCCAAAAACTAATTTCATAAATAGGAATTAAAACGTTAATTTCATATTAATTATAATTATAATTTTTTTGAATTATATCTAAAATTTAAATGATTAATAATATAAATATATATGTTATGTAATAATAAAATATAAAAAATTATTTTGTGTTAGTAAAATAAATATTATTATTTGTAGAAAATTAATTCTTTCATAAATTAATAGGTTTCTTTTGAAAACTAAATATGTAAAATATTTATAATTTCAATAAAAAATTGAAACATTTTGGAATAAAAAAATTAAAAATAAATTATTGTTTATATTTTAGTATTTTTCAAAAAAAAGTAAATTTTTGGTTAATTTTATAAATACAGTTTTTTTAAATACCATATCATTTTTTTCATCATTGTGATAAAAATATTTCCAACAAAATAATAAATCCTCTTTAAAGAATTAAAATTTCTTTATTGAGATATATAATGTTTCTAAAAATTCTATGTCAAATTGATAAGACTATGTTTTAAATTCTGAATCCTATGTTATATTTTATTTGAAAAAAATACATTACTTTTAATAAATAATTTCATTTTATCATTTCAGTTTTGATAAATTTAAAATTTAAAAATATCAACTATTTAATTTTAATCCAATAAAACTAATGAGAATCAACACTATTGATTATTTCCCACTGTTATAAAATAATCAATACTTTAATTTAAAATATACCTCTCTTTATTATACATAAAATCACCTCCTTGACCGATTTCATATCGCCTTCAATATTAATTAGACATATAAATCTCCACCAATATAAGTCCATAAAAATCCTATAATGACTCAAGATATTAAAATAATAATATTATCTAGATAGTGCATATGAAATGAAACACCAATATTAGATGATAATTCAAATCCTCTAGACATTACAATATATTTATTTTTAAAAAAATCCCAACACTTTGATATCTTTTCCAACACAAAAACCTAAATATAAATGATGTGTAATATAGTTTACTTTTAATCCTAGACATTAATTTGGAATATATGAACATTAATAAATAAATAGTGAAAATATATTGGTTAATTTATTTTTAAATTAAAATATTTGATTATATATTTATTATAAATAATATAAGAATCATTCTCATGAAAAATAATGATTTCTAAAAAGTGATATTATATAAAAAATATTTTTATAGGGATTTGCGAACATATTTTAAAAATAAATTTTAAAAATTTATAGAAATTTTAATCTAAAAAATTAAATTAATTTGTTATATCGTAAAATAAAAATTATCTTAACTGAAATTTCATCAATTCATAAAAAAAATATCGATGAATAAATATAATGGTTATTTTTATTTAAAATTATAATGAATTGTAATGTATTTAAAAGAACCATTTAATGATGTTTTTTTAAATGTAAACTTATTCCAGTTATATATTTAATAATCCATATTACTTAATTATAACTATTTTCACAATAAATTTTGATACAAAAACTTTTTAGAATTGTAAATTTTTTGTTTTTGGGAAAACATTTTTCGACCAGTCTTCGTGTTTAATTTTATTATAACTTATGCCACTTATATAAGAAGGATTGGTTAAATTGTATTTCAAATTTTTAATCAAAAATAATTTTATTTTCTAATATTGTTAACATAATTTTTGATGCTAATGATGAGTGAAAATAGTAAATCTTATTTACCACGGTTAAGGTAAAAACAGGCTAACCATGCGGTTAAAATAAAAATGTAACTTTTAAAAATGACCAAAGACATTTATAATTCCAATTTTTAGAATATTTCATCCTTATTTCATCTAAGGTCCTAAAATGACAATTTATGTTCATTTTTTCATGATATAATCATTGGTGAAATTTGTTCATTTTGAAAATTTCAACAGTCTCCTCTCCAACACTTATAAAAGGATACCCCAAAACTCCCTTGTTCACACATACATAAACCACTGGTTTAGAAAATAACATCCAAAATAACTTCCTTAATTCCATGTACTCTTCCTATAAGAAATATTATTATCATAAGTCCAACCTGTGAAGTATTTTTTGAATATAAAAAGATGTTTTCTGAAAAAGAGGAAATGTCGTTGACCGAGAATTCTATTTCATTTCAAATTCCACATATGTGAAATATTTTTATACCATGAGGACATAATAACCACAATATAATAAATATAAATATTTTTTTTCATGTTATTTACTTGAACTATAACCATATCCTCTACCCTCAATGGGAAGTTAACTTTTTATTTTGTGTACGACGGACTACAAGATCTCGAACTAATGAAATTTATTTACCATAACCACTTCTCATAGATGGATATGATGATGTATTATATATTTACATATTATATTTATTAAATATTTTTTGTTTTTAAAATATGATATTTTTTATACAGTCTTACATTCAATTTTGTGAATAATATGATAAGGTCTCTTGTGTGTACGATGAAAAATCAACCCATGAAGCGATGTGATTTATTTTTCACAAAAGCATTAAATGGAAGATAATGGGTTGACTTTGATGTTAATATATTGTTTTAATGAAATAATAATCGTTCTGTATATGAAAAAAACCATATTATCAATTACTTTATCATTTATTGAATTAATTATGGCATTCTTCGTGTATACGATAGACTACCCCCTCGCGAGGTGATATGATTCGCTATTATAACCACATAATATGGATAGTATATGAATTTATATTGAAATAAATAATATTATATTTAATTTATAATGATAATTATTGAAAATTAAAATAATATTTACCTTATTTCCATCACTATCGTTTAAAAATTTATACATTACTCAGGTTTGTGTATGGCCTACCATCTCCATGATTATAACGATGTTCATTTTTCATAACCATATTTCATTGTTTGTTTAAGAATTATAATATATATATATAAATGATAATTCTATCATGAATAATAATCTATATATGTCTATAAAATATAATATTTGAACTCATATTACTTTCCAAAGTGATTTTGGATGTATGAGATGTTTATCGTCAAATCATATGATGTGAAATTAATCGGTTATTTAACTGAATATTATATCAAATAAAATAAAATAAAAGGAATTTAAACATGAATATTTTTCTTTAGAATGTAAATAAATAATATAAATTTATTATTCAAAATGAAAATGAAAACATATGACAATTTATGATCAAGGTAAGGGTATTATAAATCAATTTCCATCCACAGGGTTATACAACATCTTCATTGATTATATTATGAAAAATTATGTTTTAAATTATTTTGGGTTCCATTATGTTCTATTTAAAATCTTATTTATTTAGGTATAATTTTTTACCCATAATCTCACCATTTATTATCTCTCACAACAATGATACTTACTTTGTATGGGTTTCATCTCAAAAGTCCCTTCATTGGGTCCCATGCTTTTTATCTAACTAATTTATTTTAAATGGTACATAAAATGAACCATTTAACATTATATAATTAATCCTTAGTAAATAAGGTTATTTTATTTCAATATTAATTTCATTCATTCATGGGTGGTTAGATTAAAAAATACCAAAATTTTAAGATATTTTTGTCACAATTTTCCTTCTGTAAGAGAAATCTTACGATATACACCTATCATATTTTATGAGGTGAAAATAATGTAGCTCTTACATTTTATATCATGAATATAGATATATTATTTATATTTTATGTTTCAATTTATTTTATTCTATAATGGGTTTTATGGTTTAAAAACTACCGAAGTTGAAAAGGTTTGATGTTATAGTCTCATTATTTACCCGGGTTGTTAATGATTATTCATTATGGGATGAAATAGTCAGATATAATTCTAAATCACATCATTAATTTTATTCTAGAATGTTCCTTTTTTTGAGAATACATGATTTTCATTCATTTCTCTGGATTTATTTAATCAATAAAAAAATGTTTTTATAGAAAATGGATTGTATTTATATCTTCTATTTAAAACATATTATCTTCCATGTTAACAATTAATAAAAACGTTTTCAAAAATATTTTAATGATACTCGATGATTTTTTAAATCCAATTTCATCCCTGTTTGGTAATCGAATTTGTTTAATGTAATAATCAGCTCATTTTCATAATCAAGGCCCATATGGATTTTACTAAAAATGTAAAAGGAATATTTTTTAAATGTGTATGAAAAGAATTGTATTTTTCAAATTCTTGAAATTTATTTTCTTTGAAGATTACATTATAAGCTTCCAATTATATTTTTTTAATGAAGTATTTTCTACAACATTTTTGAATATATTTTATAAACAATGATATTCAAAGATGAATGGTTACATTCTGAAAGATTTATTTTCATATACATCTGTTCATCTTTGAATAAAACCATTATTTTAAAGTAATTATTCTAAATATTTTATATATGCCTCTCATGTGAATACCTATATTATTATCCATTGAGATTATGAGGTAATACATGCATTGTGATTATTTCTCAAATTCCATTATCTATAAATTATCTACAATTTTTTGATGAATAAGGATTGTGCAACCAATTTTATTTCTATGGGAAATTATTATGATATTCTTTATCATTGATTTCCATTATATGGAACACATAAATCATTAACATTTCATGATGGGTACATCCATATAGCACTCTAATGCATTTGGTAATGTTAAAGTTTAATGAGAGGTCATGTATGCATTTAGGGAGTTATCCTAATCCATTGTGGAACCTTTTCAAAAATAAGATATTTTCATAGAAGTCATCCTCGACTCATGTTTATGTCATGATTTATGTTTTTTCTATATTTCTTATGATTCCATGATCTTATGAGACTATGTGCACAATGTTATGATTCCATTTGATAACTCATGTACCTTCTCTCAAATGATATCATGTGATACCATTGACTTGCATGTTACGTTTCCTTCTCAGGTTCGTTTCCTCACTATGCTATCAAGAACACCCCATTTTTATATTTATTCCTCAGGTTATGCTATAATTTTTTATAAGCTCAAATTGATATAGGAGATCACTATGGATAGAAAATATAAACAAGCATTCTATTCTTTATATTCATTTTTAGTATAATCCATGTCTTTAAAAGATAGTAGGCCTCTTTATATTTGGTTTTTAATAATATATTTTATGTTAAAATTTAATTGATAATAAATGTTAATGGATTGGGTCACTATATGTCATTTTAATGGAATGATTTTTAACAATTTCAGCTAGGATGAGAAAATTTTAGTGAGAACCCTTGGGATATGTATAAGGATAAATCTAAGGAAAATTATAAGTATAGGAAAATAATTTGGAATATTAGTGAATTATATATATAGTGGTTTTTTAGAAATTACATCCCTATCTGAATACTATAAGTGGATGTTTTCCTAGAACATATTTTCCATTGGGTAATAAAGCAAAAAAATAGAATCTGGATAGACTTAATCATCAGCTAGAAAATGAAAATATAACTTACTTTGAAATGTTTTTAACACACTTGGGTGATTTGACTTGGAAATTCATAAAAACATTATAATCCATTATAGTGAGATTGAATGAATTATTCGGTTAGAAAACATAATTATAAATGGTGCCATGTAAAACATTGATTGAAACCCTAAGATTGATAAGTCATGATATACTAATCATTTAATTTTTATTACTTCTAGTTATACATGTTTTCCTTTCATATTTTGATTTATTATCATCCTATTTATTTTAATCAAATTATTTGATTATATAAGATATGGGATGTAATGATAACAAAAAATTTGATGGAAAATTCCGTTATTATTAGAATCATTATCGTATCCTTACTAAGGAGAAAGATATTGTGATTTTGATCAATCGAATGTCATGATATATTATTAAAAAAATGAACTTCAATGAAATTCGTAACACATAAAATATATGGAAGATAGAATATTATAACATTTAATGTGTTAATAAACAGGGATGAAAGAGGATTCATATTCCTACATGTCATGAATGTGGGATAAACAACCAATAAGAATATTTAAAAGGAGGGTAATTTGTTTTATTTGTGGAAATTGATATCATAACCTAACGAATTTCTGAATATTTCAATTTATTATGTGTGGGGAACATTATAATTTTCTAATAAAATTCACTAATCCAAAGATTGAATCCCATACCAAGGAAGTAACTATGTTATACCAATCATTGATGTAAATTGTTTATGTAAATGGGTCTTCAGATAAAAGAATTTGGTTGTAGAAGAATTTTTACTAACATTATTTTGGTAAGAAGTTTCATGAAACATCTTGGTATTGTGTTAATTTTTAAAACATATATGTATTCATGATATATTAGTATAAAAGTAATGGAAATCATCAAGGGATTATGATTTTGATTTTGGTCATATGTTCAATGTTTTCAACACCCCTTTTAGGGTTTTATGTAATTCAATTTTTATGAGACTAATGATTTTATGCGAGATGGTTTGTTTTTCTGATGTATATATATGATTTTTGATCACCATAAAGGATTATTTGAGAATAATTCCATTAAAATTATGAAGATGTAAGATGATGGTTTTAATGATTTTCTCCTATGGAAATGATTAATTTTATTTTTCATAGTTTTTACAGAGGTGTTATAGAATAATATATTATATTGGATAACCTATGTTAACCATGTTTTTTTTTGTAATATAGAATGAATGGATTGTAAAAACTTCGATGACTATATTATCCATTAGAAGATAATTTTATTTCTTTAGGAAAAATTATTTTTTAATAATCTTCATTTTGAGACAAAGAAATCATTGAGGTGGAAATTTATTAATAGAAGAATATCTACATTTAATGTAAGTATATTTTATTATGTTCTTATCCTATATGGTAATTTACCTACTCAAATATTTGAAAAAGATCTTGAAAAAAAATTATCTAATTTCCATCATCTCTACTAGATAATTGGTAGTTTAAGTAATCATATATTTGTATTTTGAGGTCCTTATCCTTCTATTCACTATGAGAAATTCCTCCTATTACAATGCTTTTTTCATAGCGGTTTTAAGAAACTATTGGGAAAAGGACCCTACACCAACGGTTCATATGAACTGTTGGCCTATCGGTGATATAGACTAGTTTTCCCCAACGGTTCAAATGAACAATTGGGATATATCTATTTAAAATCATTTCTCCATCAGGATACTTCTCCTATCCCTAAGACACACTTCTCCAAATCCTTGGTGTCACTCACATACTCCTCTCTCCCTCACCTACGCTCCTATACCGACAACCCCTCACTGTCGCTCCCATCCCCACCACCCCTCGCCGTGCACCGCTCACCGATCGCCGCTCTCCACTCGCCACTCATCGCTCCCTGCTCATCGGCACTCACACACCCCCCTTCAAGCACCAGTTATCCAAACCCTACAAGGCTGCTCCGCTCCTCCCATCATTTCTGCCGCTCTCATCCCCCTTTAGTTCCCCTCCTCCCTTCCCGACTCCCGCACGCCACTCACAGCTCCCCGCTCATGGTCGCTCGCGGACCCCCCCTCGGCTATGTAATTATCAATTCTAACTCTCAGTATGCTTGAATTCAGGATAATTATGAGTTATTTTTAGTATTTATATGGTTCATTTAGGCTATATAACAGTCATTTCCAATGTTTTATATGATTTATATTATCTCTCTTGGTGATTCATGCGTTTAAAAAATTATCCAAAGGAGGGTGATTCAACAATACATCATTGAGTTCAACTGCACATTGAATCAATGTTTTTTGATTCCAAATATTCATATGTGAAACCCAATAACTGGATGACAGGTGTATTGTAATTAGTATCCCAATTTTTTTGAGGGGTGATCCTACTTAGTTAGATTCTTTTCTTGTTTTCTTTTTGTTGATACAATATGTTTGACTTTATATTATTTTATGAGATCATTTCTCTTCTTCGATGTGAAGCTTTTTAATGGATTTTTTCTTTTTTGAGAGGCACCTCACACGAGAGTGTTTTTTTGGTTATTTAATGATGTTGCATGGTTATGAACCTTGTTCATCAGATGTGAAGCTATGTTCTTTATATAATTAGATCATTGGGATTCATCTTATAGGGTGGTTGTTTAGGCCCCTTTCTCTCCTTTCCAAGTTTTTTTTTTAATTTCTAAAGTACATTAATTTTTTTAGAGATAACTTTTATAGGGTCCCCAAATTTATAAAACCCTTTTTTATTAGGGTTTGATGTTTCAAGTGGGTGATTAGAGCCTTTTACATTTTCAAATTATAATTTTATTCATGGTGTCAATTATTTGATCATGGAATTGATTTCTTTTCCATGTGGTAACTTGTCTGATTATACAGTTACTATTTTAAATTTTCCACCCCTTATTTGACTATGAAATCTCGATTTTTTCTTATGGTCAATTGGTGAGGTTTCTCAATTGTTCCTGCGAAGAATCATTGGAAGCTAGAGTATCCTTAGGGTCTTCTATGAGATGGGTTTTTTTTCTAAAACATTATGTGAGAAAATTTCTGAAATATGTTGGAGTCATGAAATAACCCCAAATGACTCCGTGAGATAGAATAAATAACATTATGTTTCTCCATACATTGTATCCTCCTCGCATGGGTTGGACACTCTCCCAATCATATCAACCATATCGTATTCTATACTCTCAGTCACATATTATAGACTCATCTCCCAAGGATTATCCCATAATCCTCATCCCACACACTATAGTCTTCTCTCAGCATGTTGACCATTCCTTAATTATATTACCAAGAATCCGGTCGAGAACCTCCTTAAAATCATATATTATAACCCAGACCCCCTTACACACCATGCCTCTTTGCATTATAATTCCAATATGTCTGAAAATACACAATACTCACACTAGCATCTCATCCTTGATATCCTTAGTTGAATTTTTGGATCATTAAATGGATTACAAACTTTCATAATACATTTTATAGACTCTGGAGGACCATCCCACTCTAATAATCCCCCAATATTCCAATCCATCCTCATAAGTATTTCCTCATCAAACACTAGACGTACAATTGCCACATCTATCACCATAAGTCCCAATCCTCTTAGGAATATTTTACTTTATCTAAACCCTCTTCCTGTCCATACACATATCATCCAAATTATAAGACATATGTTAGACCACTCATATCCCAATAAATATCTTATCCACATAGAGACCTAGTGACAGGGTGATTTCATTTCCATAAATTCACTAACTAATTTTATCTAAACCTAGGTGGCTTGTGAACACCATATCTGTAGGTCTATTGTGTTAATATATATACATTCATTTACTGTCCTTATACTCCATAACACCCATGGAACATCTTTATAACCAATCCCTTGGCAATCTATGACCGGATAATCAAGTTAGTGTTTAAGGGTCTATAGGGGATTTTAATACTGTCTTTATATACATAAGATTTCTTATTTGAAGAAAAAATTAATTTATGTAATGGTTGATCACCCATGGAGGTGCTTATACTTCATCTTCTAACTGTTAATGATGTATTCCCTCCACCTGAATGAGGAATTGAATAACTCCCCTTCCATGTTCATGTAAAACCTATATTTTCCAAAGACATCATTCTAACCAAAAATATATAGGTGAGAAAAATCAGAAGACTTCTCCATGATCACATCATTAGTCATAGCTTCATCTCAAATCATCATTCCTTAAGCCTTATATTAATCATATGATTTTACATATACGTACCAGATTAGTGAATGTTGGTTCATATTCGGTCAG
This sequence comes from Viscum album, assembly GCA_963277665.1. Classification (NCBI taxonomy): domain Eukaryota; kingdom Viridiplantae; phylum Streptophyta; class Magnoliopsida; order Santalales; family Viscaceae; genus Viscum; species Viscum album. The sequence goes on along the minus strand of OY728123.1, from coordinate 749,780,620 downwards.
TAACAATTTTTCCTACTCAATATATAAGAGATATCGAGATCTATCTTCTTCAAGATCATCTAGGAAGTTTTGGTTGTTGAAGATTAGTTGGAATCACTTATAATATTGTTTTCATCCTTCCATTACAAAATAATATTACAACACAACCTATCTTAACCCTTTATTAATGGTGTAGCCATGTAATTTCCCAAAAAAACTTGTATTGAACAAAACAAATCTAATCTGAAACTCCAGACAAACTAATTATATACCATTTATAGTGAGATTAATTTTTAATTAATAGGAATGTACTTTTTGAAATTATCATTTTGAAACATGGATTTGTTTCCCCATTTCTTGCAAGAACATGATTTGACCAATGTGGATTTGTGGTTCTTATATGTTGGGTGGTGACATGTATAGTCGCAGGAAATAGGTATGTTTTAGTTTAGATTTTATTTTATTTTCATTATCGCATTGGACACTTAGGTCTTTTATGTGTTTCTATGGATAGGGTGTAGTTATATTAAACGAAGGAGGACAGAAGGGGTTCAGATTGTTTTAGTCCACCGGCTTTGATCCGAGGTATAATTCTATGATCACTACTTGTCTCGCACCTCATATATTTTGGGGATTTCAATGTTTTTGACTCCATATTATGTTTTTCGTAGGGAGTTGGATCGTTTTGTGTTGGTTTAGGTGTATTTGGTGCTCGCCAATCGAGGTAAGTATTTAATGCTATTGGTTGGTTTTTCACTGGTTATGTGGGGTCCTTTATGTGTTTTAAGGTTCTTAATATCCTTTGTGTAGTGTGTTGATCCCTGCTCGTTGGTTTCGAGTCACCAAGTCAAGGGTGACTCTCTTGTGTGTTCATAGGTAAGTAAGTATATATATGTGGGTTCCCCCGTTACGTGTATAGTCAACCATGGCAATGATTATGCAAATATTGGGCTAGGTGTGCGCATATATATTTATAAAAATGCATATGCAGGTGAGTGGAGACCGGTATATGCATATAAGCATATGTGTAAGGAATCCCTTGCACATTCTAATTGCCATGCAGGTGTGTGAATATGGGATATGAGTCCATGCATGTGTATGAAGGTGCGTATACCCAGTGGGGGAGTATCAACATTTAGTTAGAAAGCTCCAAGAGCTGAAGTGGGTGGCTTGCTTCCACCTTGAGGTAGGGTCCCTCTCCTAGTCTCTTTAATTCAAGATTTCTTTAAATATTATTTACCTTCATTCTTTATTATTCTTAATTATATTGACATGAATAACTTGAGTATGTGTTATTTTATATAATCATTTTATTTGATAAATAATGTCACATTTTTATAATAAAACCCCACCAATGGAGGTGCACTGTCTGGGAAAACTCACAGTGATTGTTATGTTGATCAAGTTACTTAACTTATTGCATTTGATTTGTGCTGGATGAATTTTATAATAAATGGTAAATATAATTAAATGAATTTTCTGATAAAGAAATGCCATGATTTTATAATAAAACCCCTCCAATGGAGGTGCATTGTCTTATAAACCAAAGAGTATTGAAAGTTATATTTATCATGTTTAGATTCTGTTTGTGTTTTCCATATGCCTCTTGTTGGTGTTTGTTTTGTGGCTAGTTAGTTTCTGTTTTTATTGAATACTATAAATTGGCTTATCTTATTTGTTTATCTCAAATGACAATGCATGAGTAGGCATATGGCTTACCATGTCACTTTTCTTTCACCCTTTGAATTTAATAAATGAAATTGTCATGCTTAGGCGAAGTGAATGAATTTGTAAATGGTTTGTGTCGGGTGTATTATTCCTAGTCATTCTTGTCTGAACTAGTGCGTAGGGTTCATTTCATCTCAGCTCATACCTTTTGAAGTTTCATCGTAGGGTTCATTGTACCCTACAAAGTCTCCATTTACTATAGTTCTCCTTTTAAAGATCCAATCATAAGTTTCATGTACCATATGAAGTCATCATTGTACCTTATGAACTTTGCGGACATTACGAAGGAACCTTACGAGCTTCATGACCATTATGAAGGAATCTTACAAGGTCCAGTTTACCTTGAAATTCTACTATACCTTACAATGATCTACACGTACCCAAGTAGGTTTCCATGCCTCTACCCAAAATAGCATCAGGGTGCACCCTCTGAAATCTAGTATCGGGGACCCTACAAAATCCAATATCATGGTGTACCCTACGAAGGTCTCCTTCACATTTCAGCTCAATCTTCACAGCCTTCCAAATAAGATCAAATCCTTTTCAAATCAACTCCAATTATCTTTAACCTTTTTAGCAACCTTCAAATCATCTAATAAATCTTATTTTAAGTGAGTAGAAACATGATTGATGTATCGATAACCAAAACAAACAAATTAAACACATTTACTTCAACACTACCAATACCTTCTTTTCTTTAAAAATTCTACATGCTAGAGGGAACTTCTTATCTCAACTATCTCCTTAAGTACTCAACATCTTCAAAACATTTCTTGAGTTCAAAAATCTACCCCTTTAGATTTTGTTTCCAACCAAGGAACATAAATCACTTTCAAACTCAAACCACTTATCTAGGAATCATCATTCAACAATTCTAGGTCGACTTGAGCGAACTCAGTGTAGGATGTCCATAAGATAGTGATTTACATTCATACCTTCACAAACATTGAATCTCTATATTCCACTTTGAAATATCTTGAGAGATGAGTAGGGAGTCAATACTTCTTCAATCTCAAAATCATTCATTGAACCTGTAAATGAAATATTCATGCAACCATGCTTAGAATAATTTTGGGGAATTTCATAGGTTACAAAAACAGTTAACATGTTTTTTGATTTTGTAAACATATTTTAGATTTTCTGCAACCATGATCAAAAATGTTTTAGAGCAATTCACTGGTTATAAAAAAAGTTCACTAGTTCTTGATTTTTAAACCTATTTTATATTTCCTACAACCACGCTCTAAAAAATTTTAGAGCAGTTCACAGGTTACAAAAATAGTTCACAAATTCCTAATTTTTTAAACATATTTCAGATTTTTAGTTTTCTGTAAACAAATTCCAGATTTTGACAACCCAACACATTGCTGAAATCACAGCTTATCCCTTTTAGATGCTCTTTCTAAATACATGCTTCCCTTTTAGAGATCTCTCCCCCAAAATGTTAGACACATATCAAACTCTAAACGCACCTATCATTTCCAAAACCACACAATAGATGTATCATGAAACCATAATAACCCACACTCTGTGATAACATCATTCAATCTATCCTCATTTGAATCATTCCCTGAGCACCCATCTCCATTTGTCGGCATGTTTTCACCTCAATTAATTTCAATGCCTTCACTAGCAATGGCATTACAAAACCACCCAAACACACCAATACGAATATGTACCCGACCCTACTGTATTTAAATAGTCAAATCCTCTACTAACTCAAATCCACAATTGTTTAATACCACACTCAATAACTCACCTCAGATACCGACACCTCCTATGTCTTTCCGAAAACACCCCAATCCCATGCCCACAATCAGCTCAATCATATACCCTAAATGATTTTCTATTTAAACACCCTATGAAAACTAATTGCACACAACAAGGATTTTTCACTAGAATCACAATGCCACCCCAACTAATCCAATCACAATGCCACCCCATCCAATCCAAAGCCAGTTCCATAATCCTACGATCATTCTAAAAAAGGACTATATCGTTGCAACAAATACATCACTCCCCACCATAGAAGTTTCATCATCATAAACTGGCCCAAAAAACCTCAACCACATTGTCAAACTCTCTAACCACAACTAAAGACAGAATTGGACGTGTCTATATTTCTTACACCTGAGCCACCAAATGAATCATCAGCTGTCAGTCATTCCCTGCAGCCTTGAATGAAACCCAATGTATTATTCAATATTTGACACACTATGAGGACCTCACCCATAAATAGTCAACGGTGTTATTTCCACCATGTGGCTTCACAAAAACTCTCCATGATCATAACCCCTAAGATGATTCATATCTGTCAAAACGATTGTAGGGTATCTAGACATATAGACATTTTCCCCCATTATTCTTATCAAGATATTACTGTTTTTTGGAATAATGATCACTAAATAATTGTATGCTATGATTGGATCGATGAATACCACCAATAGTCATCTATTTCAGATGTCGCCAATCACTACATGGACATGTTAAAGTCTTTTAAAATTATTGGGAATACCTAGCCATGATAATATCATCACATCGAAATCATTCATCTGCCTACTCATAGTTTTCTTCCCTACTCAAGAAACTCAGACTACACCCTCTAACTGGTCCCACCCCTAGTAACCACATGCACTAGAAAAACACCAAAACTCCAAGCGATTATCATTTAATGAAAACCATGCACCTCAAAGTGATTCATACCAAAACAAAATCTCACATGCATTGTCTCCACCCAAAGAGAATGTTTGCACATAAAACCATATCAACCCAAATTTCCTTGAGCACCTATTATTCTCATGATCAAATTTATAATTATAAGTACCACCCATTTTAATATACACTACATGGGCTAGGCACCCAAACATGTCCATCCCTCTAGAATCCAACCACAAAGGGTAAACCTAAAGCACTCAAGTTTTGTTCCTCAAAACCAAAGCCAACATACATTCTAAAACCCATATCAGGTTTCACCATTCATGTACAACTTTCAATGGTCCCAAAAATCCATCTTGATGTCACAGACCCAAAATCACACATAGCCTACTTGACCTATCTCATCTTATGATAAATTTATCTAAGACTAATTTTACTTATAAAGTAATCACACATTTATTCCTTTCATTTTCTCATCTGCTTCCAGAGCCTCAGACACCATATTTTCTTCTTATTTTTGAAATTTATTTTCAATTTAACATTTCATAATTTCTTCCGATGATTTATACACCATGTTTTTCCATATATTTTTTTATTGAAACTCACTTCATAAGGTGAAGTTAACCATACATTCCTGAGGAATCAATATTATGGATTCAATCTTAAGGACATTTTATGTTCGTTAAGGTGTTCTATTACTTCGATCATCCTATTTTCGTAATATTTTGATGACCATAGTTTCTCATTATTTTTAAAACCTTCAAAAGTATAGTGTGCGACTTCTAGTTAGTCTATGAACCAAAATCGTTCCGATTTTGGGACGATTTGAAGACGGCTGAAATCATTTGGGGAAATCTGTTTTCCCCCTTTCTGTGGAATCTATTTCTCTTGGTGGGTTTAAACTCACCAAAAAGATTCAATCTATTTCTTTCAGTGGTCCTGTGAATTTCACTGGAATCGAGATCCTCTGACTGCTTCACTTCAGATGTTTCGAAACCTCCAGCTTGTTTTTTGTGGCTTTAGGACGACCAGTGGGATAGCGATCTGTTCCTTCATCTTGTACCTACTGATATGGTATTTTTGGCTTGGATCTTGGGAAAAAAGAGGAATACCATAAAGGTTCACAGAACATGGAAGAAGTGGAGGCCTAGAAGGAGGGTGATGTCGGCAGATCCATTTCAAAGGGAGTTCCCCATCAGAACAGATTCTTAGATTTAGGTTAAGGGACTTCAGATGATGATGATACATGGAGTGGAAAAGGGTTGGTAACATAAATCAAATGAAGGTTGGGAATTTTAAAAAGGAGAAATCCTCAGCGATTCAAGAAGGATAAATTGAACCTTTTAAGAATTATCAGACTTTATTAGACTAAGAGGATGAGAAACGAACATTTTTCTACTAGAATTCCACGAATAATGAATGAAATTTTCCATTTAATTTGATGATGGCCTAGTTACTATTAACCAAACTGGTTTATTTAATATATCTCCAAAAATTTCATTGCGATTTTGAATCTCTATTAACCAACCTATTTCTTTAATATATCTCCAAAATTACCTTTGGATTTTCAATCTCTCCAACTACTGTCTTCTCAACATTTATAAAAACTTTTGTAAACAGTTATCTTTAAACTATTAGAACTTTGTATATAACATAAATATCAGTTTAACAACAATTTTGTATCTTGGAGAGGTACAGGTTTTCATTTTTATAGTTTGGGGTTTACAGGTTGGGAAATATATTGGAGAGGTATATGTTTATAGTTTTACAGGGTGGGATTTAAATCTTTGGAATCAGGGGTTTACATGTAGGTTTTTTACATGAAAGATGCAGGCTGTTCACATGCAGGCTGTCATCATGCAAGATGCAGGCTATTTCCATGTAGGATGTCTAGTTTTGGGGATATAAGATGCATACCAACAGTTCTGAAAACCGTTGGTATATAGAGCTGGACAGAGTATGCCAACGATTTTCAAAACCATTGGCATTCAAGATAGGACAGAGTATGCCAACAGTTCTGAAACCATTGGTATACAGGTATTCCAATGGTTCTGAAACCGTTGGTATAATATTGGTTGGAATAAAATGTATACCAATGGTTTGAAAACTGTTGGTATACCCACCAGTACCAATGGTTCATCAACTGTTGGTACATATATATACAAACAGTTTAAGTAGAACCATTGGCATAGATTAATTTTAGAACATATATGGAAACAGTTCTCTAGGAACTGTTGGTATATAGCTACTTCCACACCTCACATACTAACCAGTTGTGAAACCATTGGGAAATAATATCCCAATGGTTTCAGTGGATATCCAAACGGTTTAAAACCGTTGGGAAAGATGGAATTTCCCATAGTGATTGATAATTCACTTCTTTTGTGATAAATTATTCCTATCAATCTTTATAATCATTTAGGAATTTATTTCATGTATATATATATATAATCTATTTTGACCAATTTGGTCCTATTTAAAAATATTTTACATGATTTTCTATAGGACCACCATACTTTCCTTTCTCTCTTATGAAGAGGATGTTTTATTTAACTTTTTATGTTGTTAGTTTATAATGAAGGTATTTTATAATGGATAACCATTGCATATGGATATCATGGTTACAATGTGAGGAAAAAAATTAATTTATGGGGGGTAGAATATAACTCACAGAGATATTAAAATAATAAAATTATATTAAGTAGTTTATATGACACACAACACCAAGATTATATGAGAATGTAACAAATAGAGACTTTATGATATATTTATATTTAAATAACTCAATCACTTCGATATCTTGAAGAACACACAACCAAAAATCTAAATAAAGTGTAATATAGTATATCATTACAACATAGACATTATTTTTGTTGTCATGAAATGGAAAAATTATGTTATAGAAATTTTATAGTTTATTTAATGACTCAAACTATTATAAATAAATATTCCAGTGTGATTTAATAAAATTTTCGACAAAATACTGAAGATATAGAAAAAACATTCAATTATTTTGATCAAATATATGCCATCTAATTTAAAAATTCATTAATTATTAATTATAATTAATAATATATAAGTGGTTGAGTGGTCATATGAATAGTATAAATATTGGGTTTGAAAAACTTGAATTGACATAGTTGAAGAATGTGGTGACCTCAACCAGTAGGATTATACCATACCAAAGCCCATTTATTCGGATTTCAATGGTGTTATAATCACTAAGATCTTTTTTTGACTAAGACCTTGAAAAGATACAATAATATTAGAACAATCAAAACCATTTATAAGAGAAGTTAAAGCTTATCTAGATCATGCACCAATCTTTGTACTCCAAACCACCCCATGAAATTTTCACTATCACACACCTTACTCTTAGAGAATTTACTGGGGTATTAAAGGGTTATGTACTATTACTGTATAAATATGAATATATTTGTATTATTTTCAATATTATAATTGTTATACTTTCTACTTATTGTCATTTTACAGTTCACTATAACCTAATTTCCAAGGAAATTAGATTTTTTCACTGATAAAGGGAGAGAACATCCACCTATTTCAAGATTAAATATTCAATCAAAATTACCTTAATATTTCCCTATATTTCCTCTCATAGTGCATATATCTTTTTTTGGATTCCCCTAGTTACAAGAAACTATCTAAATTACTCTGTGTTATAGAGGTCTATTGAGAGAATATTAATGCCAACATGTTCAGTCGTATCCACTCCTTAACATTTTATTAATTATATTTTTCCTAAAAACCTGTTCTAACCAGGTAATATAATGACATTATTATTGATATTATAATTAAATTTTAATATAATTATGAATCCAACATTATTTATCTATCTCTAATCAGTTGGGAAATGAAAATGTTTCTTGTTGTTATGTGAAGACAACAGTCTCCATGAAAAAAATTATTTTATTTTTGTAATAACCTCACATTGATTGTACAAGGAGTGTGATTAATTAATAAAAATTTTACTTTTGAATTTATTAAAATTCAACTATAGTAATATAAATAAAAAAATCCTTTATAATAAACAACCTTTTGTTCAACAAAAATTAGAGAAATAAGTTCACTACTGATATTATCTTCCAAACCATAACTAAAACTCCCAGTGAATGAAATGCTAATTCTATAAAACATTATGGAAGTTATATTATCAAAAATTAAATAATATAAAAATTACAAACATGTTATCAATGAATGGGTATTGACATTGACATTACAAAGAGGTGGAAAATAATATAAATAACTAAAATCTAATGATGAAAAATAAACAATTAATAAATAATAAATGTATATTGAATAACTATAATTAAATAGTATAAAATATCATTTATTTTAATAATGTTTTGAAATAATTAATTTTTTATTTTTTAACATGATGGAGTTTTTATCATGTAGGTAAATAAAAAAAATCCTATGTAAGGGTTTTACGTTCCAATATTATTTTGAAAATATGATTTTTTTACTATGCTTCTATCTTGGGAAATTTCATTATATTTTTCTTCAAAACTACAAAATTATTCATATCCTATTTTTTCCATGATTTTTTTATTGCCACATACTATTTTATTTTACCGTTAGTTTATAATTCAGATTTTGTTATGTATATAATCAAAACATGATATACCTCTTCTTTTTAGCTGTAACATTGTTCCTCATTATCTATATGTTTTAATTTTTATTGTGGATTTCATTATCTCGACTTATATAATTAATTAATTTATTTTTAATAGAAATGGAATTTTTTTTAAATGGATAAATTTTTTCAATGTGGTCATTTTCCACCAGCATTGACCTTGTTTAGGTAATTTGAAAGTAGCCATATTTGTAGGTTTTTTTTATACTAACAATTAGTCCTTATATATTTGGAATGCTACCCAAATGAAACAACTAGGAACATATAATGTTTTTATATAATTTATAAGAACCAATTAAGACCCACTAACTCCATGTCCCCCTAAGACTCTAATAAATGGCATACTATCTAGATCATAGAAGACATGTGTGGGTAGAGCCCATGTTGGGTTGAGTATAAACATACCCAATTGGACAGCTCAAAAATACCAAACAAAAGGTATTAATATATTGTTCATTACATCATTTTTAAGGTCTTATAATAAGTATAAAACACCTGATAAAATATTAAAATATTATAGATATTGTAAAATGAAAACAATTATTTTCAAGGCGAGGTCACAAACTAATTATTATCCAAAGTTTATATTAGATGCTAAAAAGTAACACACATATTAGTGAAATCAATCCACAAGTCTTGATATCCCTGATGTAACTCATTTAAGGGTTCATTACCATTGAGCATCACCACCCGGATGGAACTCATTCAATATCACATACTCATTGGGTATATCCCTGAAAAGTCAACAAAGAAACTCAAAGGGCTCGTCTAGAATACAAATATGATCAGACTACAGATCACTGGAAGAAAACAAATATCAATACAAAAATAAGGGATCACACTGAAGGATGAACAGTTCTTCTAAACCTTAATCGTATTAAACTGATATATAAGGGATTGAGGACCAAGTTATGTTGGTAATGAAAATTACAAAATGAAGCCCTTAGAAGAAGATAATGATAGATTATCACTCATTGGTCCCCAAAGAGGGACTCTATAACTCTATTAGAGACAAATCCTATAATGGGGAACATGTTATTTGTCTATGAGGTTATTCCTTACAGTAACCTAATGTGTATATAAAATGGTTACATACCCTAAAAAATATAGTCTACAATAAAATGGTTCTTGGGAACTCAATTGGGCTCACAACAGAGCAAATATGATAAGGATAATGGAATTAACGTTCTCTTTATGGTTTATAATGTGTTTCCCATCTGTTACACATAATGTATAACTGATTCTAGGACTACCCATGTATCATTGTATCATAAAAATGTTTTATCTTAATATATTATGTGTCTATTATGGATACACATTTTACAAAGGTTGGGATGAATGTTGACATTCCATCAGCTCAAGACCGTATTCTCAGGGTTGTTCCCCTATACCCCGTTTATTCACATATAAACTGGCTTTATCTGGTATATTTTTGAAGTACATGGTGTGTAATACTTATCAAATATTTTTTATGTGACCAAACTATACATGGAATAAGATTTCTTCCCATTCCTGCGAACTATAAAAAATACACATCTTGTTCATCAACACACATGATGTATGGAGTCATCTGGTCACATAGAAATATAATCCATGTAAACATCAATCTATTCATCGATGGTTGAACCCCTTGTGATCCAAAACACAATTTGTGTACCACTACATGGATTTATAGTATTTTAATCACTATACATAATGATCATGATGGTTATGGACACATAGAGTTTGAGTAAATCACAAATCATGTGATATTCAACTCAATGTGTAAACTATATACACCATATAGTGGGAATTGAACATTTTTTGTTCCAGTGAACTACCCTATTATGACTTCAAAAAATTATCCATAATATCCACCCACACCCTACCTATAAACGAATCTACCCAAAAAAATAATTATGTTTCTTGGATCTACGGTTGAGGCAACAAAATCCGTCATCGATTGTTGGATTCAAGTCACCCCTCACCATGAAAAATGGCTCACATTACCCTATGGCACCCCTAAAATGCACAACCATGTACTAAGAACACTGATCTAATCATGATTCATCCCTAATCATATGTATTCATCATCTCCCATTGATCATGTGAAGAATCCCAAACCCAAACCCCTAGAAATTATATATGGCACCAAATAATGATTTCCCAATAATCATCTATTGGGTATTTGTCAAATCTCTACCCAAGGGAATACTAATGATGCCCTCACAAGTAAAAATTGGAGAAACAGAACAAACCCAAAATAAAGAATAAACCTTTTCCGTTTTTAGGGTTAGCCTCAATATTTTTCTTTTGGAATGATAAAAAATTATAATATAATCAGTGGTCAACAAAATAAATATTAATTCGAAATTCTTTTAACATATAATACATTCCCATAATTCAACATTCGACCAATAAAATAATTCATAAAGAAATAATGATTCACTTTTTACATATGATTATCAAATGGGGATAAAATCCTACAAATAAAATATTCTACCTCATCTTTGGATCAATCATTGATGATGAATAGTTTGGAACCACTATAATAGGAATGATCTAAAAGCTTTTTTGGTACCATTATCACTAAATAATGATATATTGTCGATTATCTATGATCTTTCCTACAAAATATCCCCTTCAAATCCGTAGGGTTATGTATCTAACCCTAGGGTTTTTCCAAAATTTTCCTATTGAAGTGAGAGATTAGCATTGAACAAATTAATAAAAATTAAACATATACAATGTTTTTTAACTATTATTATTCTCATTATGACTATCAATCAAAACTCCTTGGGCACACTAGTTATATGTCATCTGTAGGGTGTAACTCACATTATTTATTTAACATAATTCTCAATGTTCCCATCCATAAAACCATTATGTACATATTCCATTATTTAAAAAAAATATGTGTGTGGTATATAATATATTGAATAGTATTAATATCTCTATATTAAGGCTCTCTAGTGCTCAAAATTCAATGACGACATTGTGCCTAATGCTAATAGACTTCCTAGTGATTTTCCAACTTCTTATATAAAATTTTTGGGTCACTATATTCTCCCCATGTTCATGAATTGTTAACCAAAAGGAGAAAATATTCTCATAGGTTAAGATAATGATATTTCACATGGATTTATCAATCCAACATGATCTGTCAAAGCATGTTGTGTTTCTAAAAAAATTAACCAAATGGAAAAACATTCTTACTATGTGTGCACCAACTGATTCTCTTGTTCCAATAGGCACCTTCAAATGGTAACTCCATCCTCAATGACCATCTCATCCTATATGACATCATGTAACAATTCATGCACATATATCCTCAAATTCAACATGTAGAATATATCACACGTTCGATCTAACTGCGATCATAGGGTCAAGAGGTATGTTTCAATTATAACCCTATAAAGTTTTTCAAGATTGTCCCTAAAAAATTGGGTATATCCCACCCCCAATAATAAATCATTTAGTCCATGTCAAAGGGGTGAATCAAAAGAACACATGGGCTCCCTCATTGAAACTCATAGGGAACTACATTAAAATTGGGATATACCAATGGCCCCATAACGACTATTTATCTAAAAACATTAGTATAAGTTGTTTATATATAATATATTCCAATTGTGTTGTATAACCATTAGTATAGGCACCATAAATAAACAATATACCAATATGTTTCAGAAAACATTGGTATAGTTGAATTCTATACAAATAGTTCATTGAAAACAATAGAATATATTATGATTTAAAAGTTTATACCAATAGTTCATGGAATCCGTTTGGATACAAGATTTTATACGTTGTTTTTTAAAAACCATTGATATATAATTTCATAAAAATATGTTATACCAATGATTTATTGAATCTATTTTTATGTTTAAAGTTATATTAATGATTTTTAACAACCACTGGTATATTCGTCTTCCCAAATCCATTTATTGAACCTCATCCTCATCCCATAAGAATCCCATCAAAAAATCTATGAGCAAAGGTCAATTTTCTTCCCAATATGTTTCAATATATCATCAATTTTCAGTTTGATTAAATTATTACTCATCATCAAATTTTTGAGTTTAATATAGACCATATATTCTACTCAGAATAATTTTCATTTTATTCAATGAATAAAACACTAGCATTGACTTCTAATGATATTATTCCTCTTTAATGAAATAATATGGTTTAGTTTGGATTATATGAGTAATTTTTTTTAATAATAAATTTCATTTTTACTGATTTATTTTTTGGTCCTTTAGTTATTCCCAACATCAATTAAATATACAAATCCCATAGTGATGTTTAATGTTATTTGATTTATGGTTTTGTTAAAAAAAACCATCGATTAGGAAATTGATTTTTAATTGTACTCATATATTTTGGTGTGATACATCCTAAATGTTTAAATGGATTTCTAAAAATGAGTCTCCTGGAGTTATTGGATAGAATCTGTATGTTAATTTTATATGAATTCAATTCTTAATATATTCATTAAGACATGATAATTTCATTTTTAAAATGAATTTAATAATTTGGTATATATTATAATTACTCATAATCATGGAGACACATTGGATAAGTAAGAATATATTTGATCAATTTTACCCTACAAAAAGATATATCATTATTATATAGGAATGAAAATTATGTGCTCGTATACTATCTTTTCATGTGGTGTTGATGGATGTGTTCTACAAATTCATCGACATACAATCTAACTTCGAATGATATACACATCAGATATATATATATATATATATATATAATATTTTACAATTTATAAAAATGTTTTTATAGAAAAAAATTTTATTATTGATTTCAAATATGTAAATATATGACATGGTGTGTGTGAATGAGAAAAATATATTAAAATTATGACATCCCTAGACTTTTACACATATTATTTCATAATATTAAGAAAAATTAACCATTAAATTCAAACCAATGATCATAATGTCTAGTGTACTTGGAGGATTATGAAGGATTAGGAACATGAAACTGAAAATATGAAAACAAAATGAAGGAATATTTAATTTAAACTATGTAATCCACTCGGAACAACAATTGAGCCCATAAATCTACATAGGATAACTTGAGGGAATACCTGAAAAAATTTATTAGCTTAAAATCCTTGTAATGTATTGAACATATGAATAATGTTTATCACATGGGTTAGAAGGATTACATGGTGACATAAAAAGGAATGTAACATGTTTGAACATATGGAAGAATAACGTATAGAATATTGAATAATGAAATATTGGAATCATGGTAATTTCGAAGCAATATAAAACAACTGATAAGCATGATTTAATGTTTATTTCACTTGGAAGAGCGTGAGAGAATGCTAACCACCAAGACCATTGCACTTAGAGAATGAGTCAAGGCTACTAAACAAGATTATTTCACATGAAACATCATGAGACAAAATATTACACAATGCATTGGAGAATAATATATGTGCACCCATGATAACATGTTCATGAATATGGGTACCACATGAAAAATCATACATAAGGAATCAAACATAAAAAAAGGGTTTCCCGTGGAATGAATTCTGTATGATAATAATGTCGAATGGCTTAGAAAACATGGAATATGATAATGGTGTCCATGAAAAAATTGATTTAAATAATAAATGGTCATTAATAAGGGAAAATAGTAATATATCATGACTATTGATGTGAAAATATATTTAAAACATTTAAAAATTGTGTTTAAGAAACTTTAGAAGTAAAAACATTTCGTGCGGTTGGAGGAACAATTTTTATGATTTATTAAAAAGGTAAAGGCATAATTGTCTTTATAAAACCTGAAATGAACCAAGATGGGTTTTCATGATAAAATGATATATTCTATAAAAACATTTTACCATTAAAATATATAATGTATGGGGCATGAATGTGGGTCATAAATTGGAAAGTACACATTAATTTGGTTTGCACATTAGAAATAATTGAGAAGGGAACCTTATAAAAACATGTATATCCCCATAAAATAAATATATAATGATATAGATAGATGATTTTGGAACATTTAAAAAAATTTAGAATATGTAATTATTTAAGAAAGAATAGTTACAATGGGGTAATGAGAGAGTGTGCGTAACCTAAAAGAAAAATGGATGTTTGGAAATAATCCATTATGTCATTTTTGAAGGCATTCTACACATAAACATAATGTTATGGATAATTAAATTAAATCCAGTAATTAATTAAGTTATAAAATTTTATACATCTATTTTATTTATTATAATTATATTATATTCATTTATGTTCTTTTTTTGAGTTATAAGATACAATTTCCTTATTCGGCAGGGTTAATTTATTTGTTTTTCTTTCTTTGTTCACTTAAATAAATATGAAATAGATCATTTGAAATTGGAATAGATAGTTATAATTTAAGCTATAACTTATTAATGATCATATAAAATATTAAAAGGTTATATAAGTCATTTTGTAATTTGGGGTAAGAATGAATCATTATATAAAATTTTAATAAATATTGTTTTGATTATTTTAGAATTTTTTTATCATCAGGAAGTAGTTTAATTTTATTAATTAATATCATCTATATAGGATAGTTCTATTAAATTACCAAGGATATATTAAAAATATTATAATCTAGTTTATCTTTAATTTTTTATGAAAACCCATTAAGGAGGAAAATTATATTGAAAACTCGTCGTCTTTGAATGCGATAAATAAACACATCACAGGAAATGTCTTCATTTTTAAGAAAAATGGGTGGGGTAAGAATTGATGATAGATTTTTAAAAGAAAATAATGGAATTAAACTATATGTGATATACTGGACTACCATGCCACATGGATAAGGGGAAGTGAGGAGAGAATAATAAAAGAGAATAAATTGGAAATAAATTAAAAGAAAAAGAAATAAGATTTTACCTCTTGAATTATTCTCCTTGAGAACCTCATTGAGGGAAATAAGCATGGTTTTTTATTGAGACCAAAGGATCTTATACATGGATGAGATGATTGGAATGATTATTTTTCATAATTTTTGACATTGATGAAAGCTTATAATCCATGAGGAGAATATAAGTTGAGGTGTGGTTTTTCTAGGGGACTAGAGGGGTGTTTTCTCATTATTTTATTCATTAATTTAGTATTTTTCCTCAAGTATATGAATAGTTTTGAAATTATCAAAAAAGATATTAAATTAATGACCATTAGTTTTATATTATGGTTCTTACATT
Source organism: Viscum album (assembly GCA_963277665.1). Classification (NCBI taxonomy): domain Eukaryota; kingdom Viridiplantae; phylum Streptophyta; class Magnoliopsida; order Santalales; family Viscaceae; genus Viscum; species Viscum album. The sequence continues at coordinate 749,764,400 of OY728123.1, read as the reverse complement.
AGAATGGACTCAAGAAATAGTGTATTTAACTTATAATGTATATATACTACAAATTACATTACATTACTGATCAAAAAAATAAACTAATTTAGAAAAAAAATAATAGTAACCATTTGTTAACATGAATAATTCAGTAATATACTTTATTTTTAGGGAATAATTTTATAAATAAGGTGTATTTAATTTTTATCTAAAATCAGCATTTATTTTGAAAATTCCAATTTTAAAATTATAATTAATTTTATAACACTATGAAAATTAAATCGAGGTCTCACAATGTTATGTAATAATTATAAGAAAACAAATATTTATTTATGAATAAATTTTATGAAAATAAATTATCTTTTAAATCATCATATTAATTATAAAATTGTAAAAACAATTAATTTTTAAAAAAAAATTCAACACATAATAAATTTTTTCTAAAAACTCTATTTGCATAAAAAACAGATAAATTATATTATATATTTTTCATTTTAATATACATTAATTTTTTATACTATCATGGGTTAGGCTATGATTATATTGGACGGTTTAATATTCATAAGGGTCGTATTACTATTTCAAATGACTAGTTCCATTTCATCAGTATAGGTTCCTTAATTTCTAAAAAGCCTCATATGTTATTCATTATTCATTTATAATGTTCATATTGTTTTCCTTATGTGATATTGTGGGATTTATGCTATATGGAATAATTATATGAAGTGAATTTTCATGGATAAAATTTTGGGTCATTAAATTATTCTCTCCTTAAGAAATTTATCCTTAAAAATATCATTTTAAACTAAAAATTTAAGGGTAATTATCATTAATTGCTTCCTCCAGTTCCCATGTTGCGGCTTGGTACTTATGGTTCCACCATAGTACTTTAACTTGGTGAGTTGTCCTGTTTCATAGAACAATATCACATGATCCTCACTATAATAGAGAACACATTCCAATCGTACTGCCTCTAAATTCAATAAACGTTTGGGATCTTGTATGTAATTTATCATTTCTATACATAGATCTCATTTTAAACAAGAGGCATGGTAAGTGAAGGTTCTATTCAATATGACACTACTCTAAGATGACCAAGAATCTCGAAGGGGCTTATATACCTTAGAATTAGCTTTCCCATCTTCCTGAATCTCGTGATCCTCTTCTATGGGGATATATGGAGAAATTACACATCTCCAACTATAAACTCAATGTATCATTAACGATTGTCTGCATAACTCTTCAATCCACTTTGGGATGACCTGACATGTTTCTGAATGGTTTTCACTTATTCTTCCATTTCTTCAACCATTTGAGGTCTATCCGCATACATTTAATGAATTAATACCAACATTATAATATTCTACATATTTCCAATAAAATTCATAATATGGATCTATTTGGATGCTTGAGTGGAAACTATTGTTGAGGTAATACTCATGCAGATGCTAAATTGGGTCCCATCCTCCCTTGACGTGTCCCAACCCGCCATCACCAAGATGAGGGTAGGGACAAGAAACTACCAAATCCTTCCTTATTCAAGTTGAAGGAGAGATAATGACCATCGATTCCCAGATTTAATAGGCCCCAGAATGGAGACTTCCATCAAGGGTATATAATCTCACGTAATATGGAAGGAATTACCCTTTTTATAGAAATAGATCAAGATATAACACTGTAAAACCCAAAAGCTCCAACAACATAATTTAAAATTTAACACAAAAATCCATACACATATGCATGTTTAAAATAAAGTGTTATAAGTAAAGGGAAAATCTGATGAAAAGTACCCAAATAAAGAAAAAATTCAATGACCTTTCTGGAAGCTCGAGTAGGTAGGGTTTGACACGGTCCTCAAAGTCCTCATGGAATCCTGAAAGAAGTTTTATATAAGTAGTGTGAGGATATAGTTATACATAGTATAGAAACTGAAATATCTCATACACAAGTGGGGAGAAATTCTAATTCCCCATGAGAAATAGAGATAACCAAAACAACTAGGAAGGAAACTAACCACCCAGCCTCACCAAGGCACACTCCCCAAATAACACATGTCAGGTAAAGTAATAGTAATATCTCATTGATGTTTGGGTACCCCGCACTACTTTCCAGCTAGTATTTAGGACATCCTACACTGGTTCCACTGCAGTCCCACTACTGCCACAACAACAACCTTATGGGCCACCACAACCACACATCTAGCTCGAAGACATTTGGTCCATCATAACCACTCATAACCATGCCCACAAACACGTGGTCCATGACAACCACTGCCACACCCAAAGACATATGGTCCAATTAAAACTCCTCCACGCCTGAAGAAACCTTGGATAGAACATCCACTGCCGTGTCAGAAGACACATGTGCCTCATTTCGAAGACACTTGGGAAACCAACCTACTCGCACACACATAGGTCAACCACCACAACACACCCTGCCTGAAGTGTCTTAGGCCATAATGAACCTTAGGACATCACATCCTACCTGAAGAATCTTGGGATACTTTGTATTGGGAGTAGAAAGGATACAATAACTAGCCAATCATAAGAATGTTTCGAAAAAAACTCTCCCCCATGAAATGGGGGTGTTCGGCTCAAAGTGCACAATGTAGGTGGGGTTAGAATAAGAAACATAAGAACTAAATTTTATACGTATAGGTAATCAATTAAACATCCCATATTAATTGTTCCAAAACCAGCAACCATCTCGTACGTAACCACTCGTGTTGTTATCCCTACATGCCCAAATACAAAATAGCAACAACAACAATACTAACCAATTTATGGAAAACAATCCCCCATTGTACTCATTCTCATTATCATGTTCATGTGATTCCATTTAAAACATTCCTCCACTACCATGAAACAAATAGGAATAATCATGAACCAAAAGAACATATGAAGGAATATATCCTAGTGAAATTTAACCATCAACACCCAGTTCTCTATCAGTGTAACAACATCAAAAGGTATCGATGAGATATCTTCTAGTACAAGGAGAAAATCGAGCCCCAACATTCCTGATCCAAAACCTCATATTCACAGGCCAAAAACATCTCAACGAGATCATTCCATCCCCCTCTACATCACCCATAAGGCATCAAATAGGACAACCATGCATATTACCAAAACAGAGAAATGGTGTTTTCAGATTTAGACACACCATTAATTATGTTCCTTATTTCCGTTTGGTAAACCAGTGTAATCATACATGAGTTTCTATTAATTGGTAATCCATTTAATCAACCAAGTTTACTTGATTGAATAGTTTCAATGTTATAGAAATTCAATCACAAGGTTATGTAGAAAAAAAGATCTTCATTAGAACGTAGGTAAGGACCATCAATTACCATGATTTTCAGTGGACATAATCCCATACAATTATCAACAAAAATTAATGGAAAAAATAATACAATAACATCATAATCATTCGCATCCCTTCATACTTTAAAAGTATGTTAAAATCTATTTTTTAAGTTGGTTTCATCTATGTCCGTAGGGAACATCATTATACACACCCTGCATGATGTATAGTGAGTAAAGATAAAGGAAAACAGCTACTTGGATGATCCATCAACAATGTTTCCTCATGACTCCAAGAAATGTGGTCGCACGAGTAGTAAGATGAATCCACTAAGGCAGGGTTGGAAGGTCTTCAGCACGAGCGCACGATTCATCTCTAAATAAGATACTTCATGGACACCAAGGAAATGAAAGTGACAAAGGTAGAAGAAGATATTGGTGTCTTAAAAGGTCTGATCCAAGAGTTATGGGATGTGGAATATCGATATTCTTAAAAGAAGATTGTGGTTTGACCACGTGGTTGGGAGGTTGCACATGTTAGTATTTATTATGATTTAATAATTCTCCTTGGAGATGGTGGAGAAAACAGTTATTAGTTAATATATATACTTTAAATGAAGAATACATGTAACATGGGAGTAACTGAAAAACATGGGAACCTGGAAAACATGGTAAAGGGGGGGGGGGGGTGACAGGCCACATGATTTGGTAACTGAAGGGTCTCTCCAGTCATATGGGATTTAAAAATATCATTTTTGTGATTTAAATGGCCTTAAATTACCTTAATGTTGGATTAATACATAAAAGAGATGTTATGAAAAAAATGGGGAAAAAAACTAGGACACTCCATGGTGGCCGATCAGTGACAATGATCAGTAGAGCATATCAGTGAAGCAGATTGGTGGAGTAGATATATGCAGCTAATCGGTGGAACAGATCTTTGAGATGGATCAGTGGAACTGATAAGTGGAGCGGATTGGTGAAGAGAATCGGTGGAGAGGATCCATGAAGGGATCGGTGGAGCCAATCAGTGAAGTAGATTGCTGCAATGGGTCCATAAAGCGGATCGGGGAAGAAGATCGGTGGAGCAGATCAGTGGAGCGGATCCGTGAAGCGGATTGGTGGAGCCAATCGGTGAAGCTGGTCAGTGGAGAAGATCTATGAAGCTGGTCGGTGGAGCCAATGGGTGAAGTGGATTAGTGAAAATTATTTGTGGTGCTGATTAGTTAAATAGATAGGTGGAGTGGATCCGTGGAAGAAATCGGTAATACTGGTCTGTGGAGCCAATCCATGAAACCGATTAGTGGAGCCGATCAGTGAAGCTGATTGGTGGAGAGGATTGGCGAAGCTGATCAGTGGAGCAGATCGGTGGATTTAATCATTGAAGTGGATCTGTTGAGCCGATCCATGAAGTTTTTCGGTGGAGCGGATTAGTGAAACGGATCAGTGGAGCCGATTGGTGAAGTCGATTGATGAAACTGATCTATTGAGATGATCAGTGGAATCAGTCCATGAAGGGGAAAAGTGATTCCAATCCGTGGAGAAGATTGGTGAGATGGATATGTGGGATAGATCAGTGAGATGCTGATTAGTGAGACCGATTGGTGAGACTGATGGGTGGGACCGATCGGTGAGACTAATGAGTAGAACGGATCGGTGAGACCGATCAGGGGAACCAATAGGTGACCCCATAGTGACACCTTTCCATCGATATTGATTCCCTAGAACACCATAATTTGGTAAATTAACGGACCAGGAATGTCTATGCCATTACATCATATACCTCTCGGACTATTCTTATCTTTAAGAATTAATAGTATTCCCGAATAAAATAGAGGGGTTCGAACAACCACCTTATAAGATACCTCTGAAGGAAAAACGACATCGATTTATTCAAAGGCTGGAAAAAACCTCAACATCCTGGGAGACCTCCCCATATCTACCACCCCAAATATCCATACGAACCCCAAGGATTACATTGTCACGATAAACGGATCTCAAATTTATTTACTCAATATCATGATATTATCATTTTTGGGTGGCATTGACTCACCCGCATCAGTTTAACCACATCTATGATGATGCCTCATGATTAGGAATCAGGTTCTCCCTTCACCACAAATTGGATAATTTCACACACATTCGAAATGTAAAGGAAACGACACATCTCATAGCCAAAAAAGGTCAGCATTACATTACAACAAGTCACAAAAACAATAACATCAAGGAAGGCTCAGAACAACAACTCAAAACAGCAATGGAAACTAAGTGTGCATATGATATTCTCACTCCCTAGTACTCTCCTCAAGGACATTGTGGCTCCAAAACACAAGAAAAAAAGGGATAGTCCACCAACAAATCACTTTCTCCTATTTATCCTCAATCCTTATTGGTCACTCAACCAATGTAGCGTCGTCCCTTATATATAATTGTCCCCATTCAATGACAAGTGAGTCATCATGTAGATATCGACAAAGATGGGATATGTGGGAAATTTCATGGATCCAATCCTACTGAGGTGGAAATGCCAGCAGATACTCCAACTCATCGACTCACCCCAACACTTTTAATGTCCCAATGAACCAAGGATGGAGCTTACTCCTCTTGTCAAACATTCACTACCCACGTCGAGGTTAAACCTTTAAGAACACATGGTCTACAACCTCAAACTCCAAGGGCCTCCCCGTAAAATTGAAATATGACTTCATCCAGTCACAGGATGCCTCCATCCTCTTAACTAGAAGTTGAACATTATCTATTTTGTGATGCACTACCTCTGGGATAATAACACCTTCCTCTAAAACCACGGTCTATCACAGGGGTGAACGAAACAGCCTCCAATAAAAGGCTTCTAATGGTGGCATGCCAATAGTAGAGTGATAACTATTATTGTAAGAAATATTTACAAGGGAAAATGTCGCACCCATGATCCCCAAAAGTCATAAACAAATTATTATAGTATATTCTCTATCGTCTGGATTGTCAAATCTATCTGCCCATCTTTCTGGGGGTGGAATGAGGTTCTAAGGCGTAGGTGGGTGCCAGAAGCATGATACAATCCCATTCGAACACATGAGGTAAACTGTGAATCTGGATACCAGACTATGGTACTAATAACACCCTGAAGCTGCACCACCTCACTGAATTATCTTTCTGTTATCTCATCCACTACACTCGACTCCTTGATCGCCACAAAGTGAGGTGATTTCGTCTGTCAGTGTACCACTACCCTGATAGCACCACATAATCCTTGAACCCTGGGTAGTACAATAAATAAATCCAGTGATATTTCATCCCACTTCCTCTTTGGGACATCTCACAGCTACAAAAAAACTCCTTGGATGTGGTGTTCATCCTTCACCTGATGACACACTAGGAACCTTTCCACAAACTCTATCACTGCCCATTTCATCCCTAAGCTCCCAAAATTGTTCCCTCGGGCCTCAGTACATCTCAGAAACATCTAGGTGTATAGCTAGGGGTGAGTTATGGAACTCACAAATAACTCCCTTGTGCATCGCCTGGTGGAAAAACAACTTCCCGTAGAAAAGCATCTAATTATGATCATCCTATGGCCAACCTTCCGGAGCATAACCATGGTCAACACGATCATGCATCACTTCACTCTCCATGTCTTCCCAATGATACTCCTCCAACTACCACAATAGAGAGTATTGATCTATCATATGAAATATAAAAACATGAACACCATCTACCCTTCCATCTATGTGTAAGTAAACCATCTCATCCGTCACCTTCCAAGTATCCACAGATTCTCAAACAATTACCCATTTTGACTTCCTACTCAAGGAATCATCCAAAACATTTCCATTAACTTTAGTGTAAGAGATCTTGAAGTATTAATCTAGAAGAAACTCCACTCACAATCACTATCGCAATTTCAGGTCCTGCTGGGTAAAGTTATACCTCAAACTCTTGTGATCTGCGAAGAATAAAAAGTGATCTCTAATGAGTTAATGTGTCCAAAACATTAGTGTGAACACCAATACTGCATGATTCAAGTCATGTGTGGAATATTTATGTTTTTGAGGACATAAATTCCTATACCCATAAGAGATCACTTCCTACTACTACATCAGTCGACACCCAAAACCTAGACCAAAAGCATAACAGAACATTGCAAACATTACACGTTCCTCTGGAAACCTCTACACTGGGGCACTAACTAGCCTCCTCTTCAGATAACAAAAATCTACACGGCACTACTCAAAACATATTAAGGCTTGGTATTTACCGGTCAAGGACGCCAAAGGTGCTACAACTTGAGAGAAGTCGTGATCGAACCTCCTGTAGTAACCTTCCAATACCCTAAAACTATGAACCTCTTCAACATTCTTGGATGTTTCCCAAGAAACAACAACATCGTCCATGGAAGGGCATACTTATATTCCCTAATGGTACACCATGTGTCCAAGGAAGTGCACCTATCATGTCCGGAATGTTCATTTGGACAACTTCTTGTAGAATTGGTGGTGTTGAAGGACCTCTAAAACATTCCTCAGATGCACTTCATGACCCTCCTTAAATCATGAATAAATTAAGATTCCATTGATGAACAAGAAAACAAAATGGTCCAGATACTCATGTAAAACAAATTTATGAGTGCCTTCATAATGAAAAACATGATGACTATGAACTCAATGTTCCCATATTTTCACTAGAAAAAGATATTCAATGTTTCACCATTCATCAACCACAACAGGTGATATCCAGACTTCTTGTTGATATTAGATAACCAACATTCTCCTATCAACATGTCAAAAAGGTCATCAATCCTCAGAAGGGGGTAACAGTTCTTGACCCTCACCTGATTCAGTAATCGGTTGTCTATGCACAGCATGGGTCGACCATCTTCCTTCTTTGCAAACAAGACTAGAAAACCCCATGGTGACAGGCTTGTTCAGATAAAACCCTATTCATCAGGTCATCAACCTGAATCTGCTACTCCCACAACCCAGAAGATTACATCCGATAAGGATCGATCAAAATTGGATGGACACCAGGTTGTAAGTTTATCCAAAACTCAACTTCACATTGAGGGGGTAGATTCACAAACTCTTCGGGGAAATCACCCATGAACTCTCTGAAAACTCAAACAAAATCCATAATATAAGAATCCAATAATTCTGGTTACAGGTCATCTAACATAGAATGAAGAGTCTCCTCACGCCGGTACCCTACCTAAAAACTCTGTTCATGGACCAAATCGACATGACGACCAGCCTTGTTGAAGAACATTACTCTTCTATGGATGAAGTCAATAACACTGTGAATAAAAAATATCTAGTAAATGCCTAGGATGACATTTTATGGAAGCATTTGTAGCAGAAGTATGTCCCCACTAGACTGATGCGGCCCTAACATTAGTCCTCATCCTAGACAAGCATCAAATATCTTGTTCAAACCCCAAATAGAATACTCAGCACCAGGGGCATAAAGATTCTCTCTACATCATGGCCCAAAGAATATGATAGATCAGGTTTAACAAAGGACTGTGGAGATCCAAAACCAAACAAGGAACATGAAAGAGTACTAAAAAATGATCATACCTCGACCAACCTCAATCCCTTCTAGAACTGCTCCGTCTATGGAGTTCAACTATCTAAGCCCATCTCCTCTTCCCCTCGGCTGTTGGATGCATCCCTGACCAAGCCATGGTTGAGGTCCCTGAGGATCTCCCTGAGGTCAGACTCCTCCGACACTATCTTCCCTCAGTGGAGGTGGAGCTCATTTCCCCTACTACTACTGAAAAGGTCTGGTGAGAAACTACTACTATTAAGGTTGGTGCTGAACCTGCACACCCTTATCATACTGCACTCTATCAGGGAATGGATTTCAATGATTCCCACAGTTTCCAAAAATAAATCACCTCATTACTTGGACCAAGGATAGAGAGTGAGGACCAGGAAACCAAAACTGAAACTACTGAGGTCTTCTCCCCATTGGCTGAAACCTGGAAGGCCTCCATACTAGATCCATGCTGGTGATGGCCTTCCCCATTGATGAGAAAATCTGGTTCCCCTCTTGTGGAACATGTCCCATCATGTATGTCCTCTCTACTACCTCATCATTCTTATGAACTTCCATGTACATTGGTAGAGGGAAAATAGGGAAAATATACTAAAGTGAAGGTCATAATGCCTCCTCTAAGCGTCTTGCTTGCGAATCCTCTTCCCGGAGATGGTCTGTAATAAAATGAAGGAGATCCTTGAATTTTATCCCAAACTACATTACTGACATACTCCCTTGTTGTAGGGAGAGAAACTACTACCTCTTTTCATCCTTCATCAAAGAAGAAATGAATTCTTCTTGGAACATCGTCTCAAAGTCTATCCACAAAACCTCAGTCTCCTTCCTCTCTCTAAGGTAGAGTGTCCACCACTGATCCACTGCTCCCCTCATCTGAATAACTACCAATGATACCCAACACTCTCTTGGATCACGGAACCAGGTAAAGATGATCGCTTGCTCCTCAATCCATACCTCTATCTCCATGTCAGAAACACCTCCCTCGTACTTCTAGAGGGTCTCCCACTGTAATGAATAAAGATTCTTCTTCCACTTTTCATCCTATTAATCTCGATCAATCCTCTGATAATTGACCAAATCAGCCTCCATGGACATGATCTCCCTCACTATGCGTGGACATCATCTAGGTGCCATAGTTTCAAGGTCAAAATGGAATTTCTAAGCCCGAGTAGTGTTGAAGATTAATTTTAAATTTTTATGCTTTTTATTTATTTCAAATTCCCAAAACACCCAAGACACATAATTCCAAAGTTAATTATGATGCATGTACATTTCCTAGGGTCTCTAACATTTAATCATAATAGCCACACCAGGTGATTTGGTAGGCCCAGAGTCTATGCATCAGATCACGGGGGCCCTAACAATATCGTGTCCTAGTAGGTCTTCCATAGACTATTTCACACAATAATTTTTTCTAACATTGTTACCCTACCAACCCATGAAATCCTCACTATACATAACCCTGAACGCCAACCTATTTATAGACTATTATCTCTCATACCATTCTATCATGACCAACCTTCACCAAGATGAGGGAAGGGACAAAAAACTGCCAGAACCTTCCATCTCCAGGTTTAGGGAGAGATAATGACCCCCTGAGTACCATTTTCAATAGGACCTAGTGTGGTGACTAGCACCGAGGGTATAGATTCTCCTGTAATATGTAAGGAATTACCCATTTATATAACTATATTGGGAGATAGGATGGTAAACCCCAAAAAACTAAAACAAATGAATGTAAATGTAAAGAAAAAAAGCCATTTCGATATGAATGTTGAAAATAAAGTGGTAAAAGTAAAAGATAGCTATGATGAAAAGTAACAAAAGAAAGAAAAGTAGCAATGAAAACTCCAAATGCATAAGCTATTAAGGTCTGCCACGGTCCTCAATGTCCTCCTGGAAACCTGAATGTAATTTTATATTTGAAGGGTGAGTTTATAGCTATACTCAGTAGGGAAAACAAAACTGTTCATGCACATGTGGGGATAAATTATAATGACATGTGAGAAATAGAGATACCCAAAACACCTCGCAAGGAAATAATATTCCCAGACTCACCGAGGAAGACTCCCCAAATAACGCAAGTCATGTAAAGTAATTGTAATATAACATCGATGTATGGGTACCCCAAACCACTTTCTCACTAGTTATTTAGGAAACACGACACATCATACCTCCCCCATTGGTTCCACTACAATCCCTATACTACCTTAACAACAACCTTACGGGCCACCACAACCACACATCCTGCCAGTAGACACCTGGGCCACCACAACCACACATAATCACACCTGCAGACTCCTGGGACACAACAACCACCACCACACCTGAAGAAACCAGGGCCAAATCATCCACTTCTTTTCCCGATGACACTTGGGTTAGAACCACCACTTCCATTCTCGAAGACACCTAGGCCTCATTCCAATGAAACTTGGGAAACAAACCTACCCGCACACCCCAGGGTCAACCACTAGCACTCACCCTTCCCAATGAGTTGTGGTTCATAATGAAACATAGGCTTTCACAGCCTGCATAATGAATCTTGGGCTACCTGGAAGAGGCAGAATAAATGAGCTAATAACAAGCCACTCATACGAGTGTTGCGAAAAAAACCCTCCCCCCTGAAATGGTGGTGTTCCACAAAAAGTGTTCAATATGGGTTGGGTGAAAATAAGAAACACAAGAACTAAATATTATACATATGGGTAATCAAGACCACATCCCATCCAAATGGTTATGAAACCAACAACTAGACTATACACTACCACTCTTTTTTCTATCCCTATGTGCACAAATACACACCAGCCACGACCAGAGCACAACTCATTTCTGGAAAACAAATCTCCAATTGTACCCGTTCTCGTTATCATGTTCATGTGCTTCAGTATAGAATATTCCTCCACTACCAAGTAACTAATAGGAATTACCACGAGCTAATACAATGAATTAAGCAAAACACCCTAGTGACATTTAAGAATTCACCCCCAGTTCTCTTGTAAGGTAACAACATCAAATGGGATATGTGAGATCCCTCAATGAACTTAAACTAGACCAAAACCCAACATACCAGCTCTGTGTCCTTAGATTCATTGGCCAAGAACTTCTCAACCAGTACATTTCATCCCCCTCTACGTCTACCAACAAGGCATCAAATAGGAAAACTATGTATATTACCAAAATAGATAAAGGGAGTTTTCATATATAGCCACACAAATCATTAAGTTCCATCATTTCATTTGGTTAACTGAGGTGACCACATAGGGGTTCTTATTCATTGGGAATCCATTTAATCAACCATTTTTAAATTATTAACAAGCATCCATGTTACATTAATTAAATCACAAGGTTCTCCAGAAAAATACAGACTCATTAGAATACAGGGAAGGACCACCAACCCCCACGATTTTTATTAGACTTAATCCCATACAATTAACAACAAAATAATGAAGGAAAAAAGAATACAAAAACATCATCATCATCCATATCCATTCATTCTTTAAAAGTCCATTTATTATGATTGATTAAGTGTTTTTACCTACTTACCATGGGAACATCATTATACACACCACGCCTGATGTACAGTAAGGAGAGACTAAGGAAACGCCCTAAATGAGTGATTAAGGATTGACGTTTCCTCCTCACAACAAGTCCTATGGTGACACGAGCAGTAAGAAAAACTCCATGAATGCTGATTTGGAATGGATTCACCATGATTGTATGATTCATATCTAAAATAGGGACTCCAAGCACACCATGTAAAATAAGGGGACTAAGGAAGAAGAAGGACTAAATATATTAAATGGCCAGATCCTAGAATTACAGGATGTTCAATCTTGATGTTCTCAAAAAGAAGATCATGGTTTAACCACATGGCTAGGTGATTACAGATGATAGAATTTATTGATATTGAGTAATTCCCCTCTGTGATGGTGTAGATAACGTGTAATGTCATGAAAATTCTGTACAATTGTTTTTAATTATATGGAATTATATCAAGTCTGCAAAATCTGACGGTGCACGATTCCAAGGCCCAGAGTGCCCTCAATGATCTGTCGAAATTTTGTTATGCTTTAAATATTGTGTGTTAGTAGTTTTCCTAAAAAAGTGGAATAAATCTTAAACGGTTACTCGGTTCAGAAATCTGGGGGCACCATTGCACTCAGGATGGTGGGTTTACCCTAGGAGCGACTTCAGTTTAGTCGGTGTAAGCCTACGATGAGAAAACCAAAAAATGTAATAACCGCAAATAAAATAATTAAATAAAGATATTTTATTTTTCAAATGCATATTACTCATAAACAATAACTCAGATTACAAATCCAAGACCACCTCTGAACTTGTGAGGGTATGATTTCATTAGGCAGATACAAACATTGTCCGGTTCAAGACACCAGTGAATGTTAGTTTTTGGCCGTAAATAAAATAAAAAAGTGAAAATTATTTTATTGTAAAATCCATAAATTTTAATGGAAACTCAGATTGAAAATTTGAGGGTACTGTTGGGTTATTTGGGTATTTTTTCACATAGGCATAGCCTAACCTCAATCGGTGTGGGTTGAGGGTGACTGTTGATAATTTCTGAACATTTTCTGAGTACATTCAGTAAATGTGCAAGCGGTGTTTTTTTACTTTTGAGCCGGTTCTTGGAATTGAAATCTGTGGACTCTGTTGAACTCGTAGTTCCAATATTCACTTAAGTAGACCTTCACTTCGACCTCAGTAGTTCTGGAGAAATAGATAGTTTTTGGAACTTTTTAATAGAATAAATAAAAAAAATTATTATTTTATTTTTATTTTATTCTTCCAACGGACAAGTGGTAAGTTGGGACTGATGACATGTCAATCCAATAAATGGCTTGACCTTTCAATTCTATGTAACCATACAATTGGGGAATTAGGAAGGTTCCTAATTAATGGGCCTCCATTAATCCCAAAAACTTTGCACAACCTTCCCATCTCCTATTTATATTGGGCTTTGGGAGAGGTGTCAGCACTGTATCACCAAGCAAGGAAGTGCTAACAATGTGTAGTGATTCCAAAACCATGGAGGACAGATCCGGAACAAGTGGAAGGTTACAAGCGACACTGAATCCCCGAACTGGATATCGATGAATGAGTGACATCTTTTGAGGCTAGTTGTGTGGGAAAATGAACACAGACCTCCTTTCACAAACACACAATCACCATCAGTCTTGAGGTAAGGGTTTTATTAATGTTTGAATTTATTTTATTGATTCTACGCATCCTAAATTCACAATGATAATGGCCAAGAAAACATGGTCATCATCCCACACATAAACCTTGCTCCACTTTCTTTTTATACATTACACGTTCTTCGTGCATTTTTCAATGCCTAGTTTTTATTAATGCTCAAAACACGGAGTTTCGTTGAGCACGATATATGGACATGGAGACCACATAGTAAGGATCGTGAATATGCAATAGTTGAATATTTCTAGCTTAGAACGAAGCTGCAGCGGAATGTGGAAGAAGGTGGTGGTCGACACTCAGCCGACCGCGAGGGAGGAAGGGTGGTGTGTGTCCGCATGACCTGTTGTGAAGGAGGCCACGACCCATCGTTCGGAGTGGAGAAGGGAGGTCGTTGGAATCCAGTCGGCCATGTGATAGAGCGGCGACGCGCGTCCACACCCCCGGTGGAGCAAGAGGCTGGAGGGAGGCTGACACCCAGGCGGTAGTTCCGGCCAGCCGCGGCGCACCATGCGGGACTGCTGAGCGGCCCCGCGTGCCAGAAGGGCAACCGAATGGCCATCTGTCCATTTAGATTATTAGTGGGGAGGTGCCTCCCCCCATGTTGCGGCTAGGGCACACCGCATTCCCACTGAAGACCGCACAACATGCCCCCCAGAGGGCCACACCAACGGGTCACACCCATCATGGATCGGGTCGGGCCACCCCTTCGCGGATCGGTCAAGACAATGACCCAGTGGGCCGGGCCTGCTGAGGTCCAAGCCACTTTGGCCAAACCTGGACCGGGTGGGTTGACCTGAACGGGGTCGGGTTAGTCAAGGCTAGGTTGGCCCGGGTCGGATCGGACCGGGGCCCATCGAGACCTAGTTTTACCTTTATGGATATATCTTGGGAACCAGGTGTCTGTTTGATGAACCTTCTATGGATTCGGAATCCATGGTTCAATATTGTCCTTTAGGAATACTCCACTTGAGTTTTGATAAGGTATGTGTGCGACCTAGTTTTATAGGACCCCGAATCCAACTAGGCCCTTGGAGCAAAAACACTAATAACTTACAGACCGGGCATCCGATTGACATTTCGTCTATTGACATGGGTCCCATTTTATGTGACAGTGGTTTGGGATACTTTTTCATGAAAAATCGATGCAGTTGAGGTATGAACGATGGCTTGGAAAGTGGTTTCCCCAAGCGCGCTATGTGCAGAACCCAAAGACTAGCTGATACTTGACAACTGCTGACCATTATGACTCAGAGTAACATGACATGCCCAGTGGGGAGTGCCTCTGTGTGACACGAAAGAATCACGATGGGGAGAACATTTGAGTGATGCAGACAACCCATGGTACTCGACCAGAATAGTACCTCATCAAGCCTTGAGGGAGAGCACCTTTATGTGACGTGGCTGACCCATACTGGGAGGGGGTGCTCTGTGTGAAACGGCAGACCCACGACACTCGATAGGAGGAGTACCTCAGTAGTCCAAGGTTAGTGGGAAACACCTCTATGTGACACGGAAGGCCCGCTATAATTGATAGAGGAGGAGTTATCCACCAGTTGAGGCATTCGATGTTGTGACTGGGGATCTTAATTGTTACAACCCCTAGAATAAATCTTGGTGTGAGATGCTATTAACTTGTGCTTGTTTTCAAGGATATGCTATGTGGTACTTTACTTGTGTGTAAACCTACCATCGTGGTGTTACCTTGTGGTATTCTTCCCCCATGTATGAGATGTCGATATATTAATAACATAGGTGTATGTATGGGAATATATCGAAGTAGAGTAGATGTCTTTATTTGTGATTTTCCTTTGTGGAACATTAAGAGACCTACAGGGTCTCGGCATCCCTAGTGAGTATCGTTATACTCACCCCTGCATGAGCTCTACTAGCACCTTGTTGTGCCTTTTGCAGATGACATACAACATTTATTGAGGCTGAGGGAGCCAGTCCTGGATGGTGCACGAAGGTGGGCCATTTCGGCATGACGTGACATGAAGAAGACAGATGGACATGGAATGCGGAGGAGGCGATCTATACCTACCCTTAAGGTAAGAACCTTGGAGGATGACCCAGAAGGTGTATACCATTTTCATTCAGTTGTATTTTATTTTTAGTTATACTTTTACATTTATACTTGGGCTAGTATTTTGGCCCCCTTTTACGTTCGACACTCTTTTACTACAGTGTTTTACTTCATAGTTCCTTCTTATCGTGTTCATGGTCCATGTGTTGGTACAATATTAAAGGAAATTCCATCCTATTTTAGGGAGTATTCCTTTCAGTACTAGTCACCATCCCCTGGCCTATGGAAGGCGGGCTTGGGGTAGTCACGGCACTGGACCAGGGGGTAGGGTCGTGTCAAAGTGGTATCAGAGGAGTTTGGTTATACCAAATAACTCAGACTCTGATCTTTTATGTGAAGAAATAGTGTTAAGTGTTATGAGTGTAGTTTTCAGTTATAGGAGTCCACTGTTGTTGCATTGGCTGATGTATCCAAACACCAGGACCCTGAATCCTGATTTCTAACTTAGCACACAAAAAAACTGATTGCATGTGTTTTTGAGAAGTTTTTCTTTTGAATTCTATGCAGTCAGCTCACCAGGTATAACATAAACACTGTGGCACACCGATTCCTTATCAGGATTCCACTACTAAGACAGGCACCGAAGTTTCCTATGAGAGTACGCGATGACGGCTCACCAAGCGATGAGGCCTCGCTCTAGGGCCCTCTTAAGGCGTTACCACCATAAGGTGGTGTACTATCAATAACACTACCCATTGGGAAGATGTTACCACCTGCTCCACCAGTAGAGGATGCAAGCCGATTGAGCGTGTTTCATGAGTTTCAGCAGCAGAGGCCTTCAAGGATTCGAGGTGAGACAGATTCCCAGGAATTTGATAATTGGATGGAGGTTGTGGCAAGATTTCTCCACCTATTTGAGACACCAGTAGAGAAGATATTGATCTTAGCTTCTAGTATTTTCCAGTGAGTGTCCACGAGAATGGTCCACATAGTGATGAGGCTTCGGTACGTGGGTCGTTGCCCGAGATAGTTCCATCAGGTAGTGTGTTAGCTGTATCACTACATGTTGGGAAGAATTTACAACCGGGGGTATTGGTAAAGGATACATTTAGGCTTTGTGCCTTACACGAGTTTCTGCATCAGATACCTCTCTGGTTCCAAGGCGATCCCAACTCATAGGCTGATAAGGTTTGGCTTGATGAGGTGGCTGAGAGTTCTATAGAGCTTCAATATCTTGGGTAGGAAGACATGTCTCATAGAAACCATTCCTAGTACTCGAAGAATACAATACAATCAGTGCTTCGGGGCTTAGACTTCTGATCACAGTGTGTTTAAGGATGTCTAAGCCAGCACTATTCCATTATGCATTCCAACCAATGTTACGGTGCAAGAAAGAACCTTTGTGGTTGAATGTTCTTTCTCTGAGCAGATACAACCAGTGAATGTTAGTAGTAGGAAAGCTAGAATCTGGAACCAGTCTCAGAGACTTGGGCGTGTAAAACGTTTTAGGAAGAGGATGTGATGGGGATAGGCAAATATGTAGGGCTATAGATATGGGAGTGGAGATAAGAGAGCAGCATGAGGTGGTGATCATTTCGATATGTTACAAACACCACCTCAATGTGTTCCCCACCAGGCTTAAGGAGCTGGAGGAAGGGGAAGAGAGTAGTTGCATGTGGTCAAAGAGTTTGACCTAAGGGCTCAGGGAATGATTCAATTAAGGGTCTGTGTCTACTACTAGCTGTTATATTAATAGACATAGGTACCAATCATTCCTTCCTTCCATAAATCTTGTCCAAGACCTAGAGTTTTCGATGAAGCTGTTAACTTGACCCTCACATTTGGAGATACCTTTGGGAGGAGACACGATAACCATCCTTATAATGACAGTGTGATCTATCCCTTGAGGCAAGAGTTTCAGTTGGGACCTGTTGGTGGCAGTGTCGAGGCCTTACGACGTTAGTTTGGGTATGTAGTAGACATACACAGTACATACTCATCTTGAATGTGTTATGAAAAAAGGGTTGTGGTTTACAAATAATGTTGGAATGGGATTCACCTTGGTCAGTGAAAAAGGAAACCTAGGAAGCATAGGATAAACTCCTGTATAGGAGGGTGCAACTGATCACTCTTGAGTAAGACAGACTTACCCACGTGGCCATAGGAGTATTGAGTTTTCAGTTCCAAATTGGAGTGGCCGAGCATGGGGAAATATTTTCCAAATCTGTTTCCAGGATTACCTCCCCGAAGGGAGAGGGGCGTCTACTTTGTATAGGTATTAACATTTATTTGTACCCGACTTCTCCAGGGTAGTGGTACCCTTGTTAGCTTTCGAGAAAAAGGGGGAGAATTTGTTGTAGATGGAGAAGTGTCAGTAGATCTTTCAGAAGTTAAGACAGAGACTAAAAAGTAGAACTATTCTATGCATAACCTGGAGATATCAGCAGTGGTCTTTGCATTATAGATGTGGCAACACAACTTTATGGGTGAAAATTTTACAGTCTACTCTGACCACAAGAGTCTCATCTATATCTTCTCTCAGAAGTACCTAAAAATGAGACAACATCAATGGGTATATTTCCTCTAAGACTATAGATTTATGATAGTCTGTACTCCTGGGAAGAAGGCCGTGGTAGCAGATGCACTCAGTAGGAGGTCTGATCTTCAGCTGCTGAGTGAGGCGACAGAGTAGTTATCCGCATTATAGATATTCTTGATTGATTGATATGGAGAAGAATACCCCCAGTCTATGACAGTCACACCTCCACTCCTCCAACATGTCAGGGATACACAGCATGGGGAAACTGACTACAAGGCTTGACGTGCTTAGATATCCTCAGGGCATGTACCTAATGGATTTTCTGAAGGTGGGGACACATCATCCTCTTCAGAGGAAGCCCTATGGTACAAGTGAGGATTCATAAGGAGGTGTTGAGGGAGATCCATACATCCCATTTTACGGTAAATCCTAGACTGCGGAAGATATACCAGGACCTCTGGCATCAGTACTGATGGCCTGGGATGAAGGAAGTAGTGGCATATATCACGCTGCCTCACTTGTTAACAAATGAAAACTACTCAGATCCGGAAGA
The DNA here is from genome assembly GCA_963277665.1 of Viscum album. Taxonomy (NCBI): domain Eukaryota; kingdom Viridiplantae; phylum Streptophyta; class Magnoliopsida; order Santalales; family Viscaceae; genus Viscum; species Viscum album. Next base: position 749,745,240 of record OY728123.1, on the reverse strand, counting down.
AGTCTTATGAAGACAAGAGGAGGGAAACCATGTATTCCTAGGGGTCCAACCTCAATGAGGTTTTCAGATATTTTTCCGGTGCGTCATGTTATCTCCGAGGTTCATCAGACCTATCTATATTTTCAAATGATTAGGCGAGGTATCATACCGCTTGGCTCTTCCACTCCAGTTGGAAGGGGTGCACAGCGTCTTCCACATATCCCAACTGAGGAGATGCGTGCATGACCCATATAATATCATCGACCATGGTGAGATGGACATTGATGATGGGGTGAAATTTACAAAGGTTTCAGTAGAGATCGAGGATCGACCAGAGCTGGTCCTTCATGGGCAATAGATACTTCTAGTGCGCGTACTCTGACAGCATGAGACCCTTCAGGAGATAAAATTGGAGCAAGAGGCTCATATTCGTTCTCAGTACTCTCTTTTGATTATTTTTCCTTTGGTGTGGCTTTTGGGGACATAAATATCTAATAATGGGAGAATGTAATGTCCCGGAAATCCCTTATAAATTTTTAATTATATAGAATTATTTCGAGTCCGAAAAATTTGACGGCGCACGATTCCAAGGCCCGGAGTGCCCAGAATGATTCGTTAAGGTTTTGTTAAGATTTATTTAGCGCACATTAAAAATTTTCCTGAAAAAGTGGAATAACTCTTATACAGTTACTCGGATCAGAAATATGAGGGCACCGTTGCTCTCAGGATGGCAGGTTCATCCTAGGCATGACTTAAGTTTAGTCGGCGCAAGCCTACAGTGAGAAAACCCAAAAATTGCATAACCATAAATAAAATAATAAAATAATGTTATTTTATTTTTCGAATGATTATAACTCAAAAATGGTAACTCAAATAAAAAATCCAAGAAAACAACTGAACTCTGACAGTATGCTTTCTTTAGGTAGATACTATCATTGGTTGGTGGAAGCCACCAGTGAAAGTTAGGATTTGGCCATAAATAAAATAATTAAGTGAAAAATATTTTATTGTCAAATCCATTACTTTTAAACAGTTACTTGGATTGGAAATCTGAGAGTACCATGGGGATTTTTGGGGATTTTTTCACTTAAGCAGAGCCTCACCTCAAACAACATGAGTCGGGGGTGACTATTAGAAATTTTCTGATCTTTTTTTGGGTATGTTCAGTAAGCGGAAAAGCGGGGTTTTGGAACATTTGAACAGGTGCTCGGAATTAAAATTTTAGGACACCGTTGAACTCGTAGTGCCAATGTTAAATTAAGGAGACCTTCACATCGACTATAGTAGGTTAAGAGAAAAAGTTATTTTTTGTAACTTTTTAATAGAATAAATAAAATAACTTTATTATTTTATGTTTATTATATTCTTCCAATGGACGAGTGATAAGGTGGGACTGGTGAAGTTTCAAACCAATAGAAGTAAACACACCATTGGGTAATTAGGATGGTTCATAATTAACGGGCCTCCATTAATCTCATGAATGTTGCACACCCCTCCCCTCTCTTATATATTAGAATCTTTGGGAGAGGTGTCGGCACTACTTTGCAAAGAAATGAAGTGCTGACAAAGTGCAGTGATGCCAGACCATTTTAGGATGGAGCCCGTACCAGCGGGAGGTGATGAGAGACACCGAAACCCCAAACCGGAGATTGGAGAATGAGTTAAATCATTGGAGGCTAGTTTTTTGTTACAACGAACACCGACCCGCTTCCAGAAATGCGCGCTCACCATCATTCTTGTGGTAGGGGTTTTATTTATGTTTTAATTTAATTTATTGATTATTCATTTCATAAATTCACGACGACAATGGAAAAACGAACCTGGACATCATATTGCACATAAACCATTCTCCTCTTTCTTTTTATTCTTCACGTGTTCTTCGTGCATTCTTCAAAACATAATATTTATTGATGCACGAAACAGGGAGTTTCACTGAGCGTGATATATGGACACATATCCCTCAATACAAGGATCTTGAATATGCGATTGTTGAATATTTAGGGCATGGAACGAAGCCACAATGGCTCGTGGAAGAAGGAAGCTGTCGACACTAGGTTGTCTGCGAGGGAGGAAGGGCATCATGCGTCTGTGCCACTTGTTGGGAAAGAGGCTGAGGCCCATCGGCCATGACAGAGTAGGGTAGTGGCTGATATCTGGTCGGCAGCATAGTGGAGCAGCGGTGCACACCCACGCCGCCAGTGGAGAAGGAGGCAGCGACCGCTTGGTCACGACGGAGGCCATAGGGCAGCCGACACCCGGCCAGCCACATGTGGACAGCGGCACAGTCACACCGCTGGAAGGAGAACCGGACGGCCGTTCCCGCCGGAAGAGGTGCACTGTGCGGGACCAATGAGGGGTCCCGCGTGCCTACATGGAGATCGAACAGCCATAGGTCCGTTCCGATTATGTGTGTGTGTGGGGGGGTGGGGGGTCCCCCGGGTTGTGGCTAGGGCGCACCGCCTACCCCCTGGGGGCCACACCACGGGCCGCCTTGCGGGCCACCCAATGAACCGCACCCTTCGCGGGTTGGGTCGGGCTCCCCCCTTCACGGGTTAGGCTTGACTGCGGCCTAGAGGGCTAGGCCCGATTAGGCACAGGCCATACAGGCCGGACCCAGACCGAGCAGGTCGACCTGAACCGAACCCGGGACCATCTGGACCCAGTTTTACCTTTTTACCAATATCTTGAGAACTGGGCATCCGTTTGAAAAAATGTATGTGGAACCAGAATACTTGAATCGAGACAGTACTTTTTGAATACTCCACATGAGTTATGGATCAGGTTGATGTATGATCGGGTTGGATCAGACCCTGAATCCAAAGGGGCCCTTGGAGTAGAAACGCTAATATCTTATAGACCGGTCATCCGATGAACGTGTCGTCAATTTCATTGTGACAATTTTCATGTGAGGGAACTTTGGGATACTTTTTTATTGAACTTCATGGAGGTTGAGGTATGACTGATGGCTTGAGTAGTGGTTCTCCCAAGCGCGCTACGTGGGGAACCTTACGATTGGCTGTGACTTGACGATTGCTGACCATTATGACTCGGAGTGACTCGACAGGCCGAGTGGGGAGCGCCTATGTGTGACACGGCATGCCCACAGTGGGGATCGACTCTGTGTGATGTAATAGAACCATGTTGGGGTGTGCCTCTGTGTGACGTGGCAGACCCAAGGTACTCGACAGTAGGAGTATGTCAACAGTCCAAGGTTAGTTGGAAGCGCCTCTGTGTGACACGGCTGACACACTGTAATCTATAGAGGTGGAGTTGTCTAGTAGCCGAGGAGTTCGATGTTGTGATTGGGGATGTTACTTGTTACTACCCCAAGAATAAATCATGCTCTCTGTTGTCTTTAACTTGTGCTGGTGATTGAGGTTATTCTATGTGGTACTTTATTTGTGTGGTAATCTACCTTCGATGTGTTACCAAGTGGTATTCATCCCTCATGTATGATATGTGTATATCTTAATAATATTGGTGCATGTCTGGGAATATAACTAAGTAGATTTGATGCCTTTCATTATGGTTTTCCTTTGTGGAACATTAGGAGACCTACAGGGTCTCGGGGTCCCTATTGAGTATCGTTATACTCACCCCTGCACGGGCTTCGCCCGCACCATGTTGTGTCTTTTGCAGAAGACATACAACATTGATCGAGGCTGATGGATGTAGGACTAGATGGTTCACAGAGGTGGACCAACTCAGCATGACGTGAGGCGGAGGATATGGATAGATGTTGAGTTTTGAGGAGGTGATCTATACCTACCCTTCAGGTAGGAACCTTGGAGGATGACCCAATAGCTATTTTTATTTTTCTTTCAGTTATATTGTATTTTCAGTTGTACTTGTACTTTTATAGTTGGGATTATATTTCCACCTCTTTCACATTCAGCACCCTTTTACTATTGTAGTTTACTTCACAGTTTCTTTTTGCAGTGTTCTTGGACCATGTGTTTATACAGGATTAATGGAAATGCCTTCTGGTTTTAGGGTGTAAGATTTTCGATGCTAGTCGCGAGCCCTTGACCTATATAAGGTGGGATTGGGTAGTCACGAAACAATCCATGGAGGAACAGTCCTGGCATAAGGACTGTGAGTTAATATATTTCCATTAAATGGAAAAAATAATTAATAGCAGTGAAACATAAAAACACTAGAACCTGGAAAAAGTGGTATAAAGGTGGGGCTGATAGGCCTCATGTTTTGGTATCTCATGGGTTTCCCCACTCATATGGGATTTAAAAATATCATTTATGGTATTTAAAACAACCTTAAATTACATTAATGTGGAATTAATAGATAAAGGAGATATTATGGGAAAATGGGGAATGAAACCCCGACACTCCGTGGTGGCTGATCAGTGAGACTGATCAATAGAGCTAATCAGTGTTACTGATTGGTGGAGATGACCAGTGGAGGTGATCAGTGAAGCTGATCGGTGGAGTGGATGATTGAAGCGGAGCAGTGGAACATATATGTGGAGTTAAACAGTTATGCTGATCCGTGGAGAAGATCAGTGAAACAAATTGGTGGTGTCGACCAGTAAAGCTGATCGGTGCCCATGATATTTGGAGTTGAATGGTCCAACAGATCTGAGGATATGATCTGTGAAATGGATCAGTGGACCATATAGGTGACGAAGATACGTGGAGTTGATCAGTGAAACCAATCAGTGGATATGATAGGTAAATCTAGTCGGTGGAGCAGATCAGTGTGGAAGATCGGTGGAGCAGAGTTGTGAATCCGATCGGTGAAACTGATTAGTTGAGATGATCAGTGATGGTGATTGGAGGAGCAGATCGGTGAGTCTGATCTGTAGAACTAATCCATAGTAACAATAGGCAACACAACAATGACATGTCTCCACTAACGCTGACACCTAGTAATTCCATAATTTGACCACGTAATGGGACTGAATGTCTGGGCCATTACATGAAGTCCATATAACAATGTCTCAACATGTCGTCCAGTTTCTGAATAGTCCTTTTAGATTAGGAATCAGATTGAGGAGGATATGTGGTACTGAAGTTCAACTCAATGTTTAGATCACGTTGGATTATTTTCCAGAACAAAGGGCTGGATCTCATATCTCAACCATATAAAGAACATTTTGGTACTCCATGCACCCTTACCACTTCTCAAAAGTATAACATTGAAATTTGATCAAGTGAGACTTCATCCCAAATATTTATATAATGATCCGTCTTTGAATAATGATCCAAAATGACACATATAGAATTATTTCCTCTATACATATTTAGAATCCCAGTAACAGTGTCCATGGTGATGTTTTTCCATTTCCATGTTGGCATGGGTAATGGCTTCATCAAATCCGTGAACTTATTTATTTTATCTTTCACTTGATAACATAACATATTTTTTGTGTATATTCAGCGATCACATATTTCATATTATCAAACCAAATGTTCTCTCAGATATCTCAATACATCATTGTGATCCTAGGTGAATAGAGATGGCTAAGCTATGTGTGTCATTCATAATATCTGTCTTTATCTCTGTATTGGATGGAACACATAATCATGGACCAAATCTCACCAATCATTCCTCATCCATTTTGAACTCTGATTATTTACCATTTTCACCTCTTCAACCCTTTTTTTAATTTCCATTCATTGATTTTCTCTATGAGGGATGATTATAAAATAATTTGAGAAAGGATTGATGATGTTATTTCCTTAATGATTCACATGTATATCCTTTGAATATCTAATAATACTAGATCCTTCTCAATTCTCATGATTGATAAAGATACAAGATCGATTATACTTAGAGAATCCACTAACATATTTTTCTTACAAAGATGGTAGTGGATTTAGTAGTCAGAAATGATGAAGAATTATAAGCATTTCCACTGGGATAATTTAATATCATTTTGTTTTGATATATATTTGAGACTCTTATGATCAATATACATCTCAAACTTCTTCCCATAAAGATAATACCCCCATATTTTCAATGAAAATATCATAGCGACCGACTCTAGATCTAGTGTGGGATAGTTTTTATCATTAATTTCCAACTACTATGAAAATTTGACTATCAATTTATCATTTTACATTAGTAAAAATCCTAATACCTTATTTCAAGCATCATTGTAAACTAAAAAGAGTTCACCACTTTTCATAATTATATGTACAGGTGTAGTGAAAAGCCTATTTTTTATCTTCTTAAATCTTTTATCACATTCATGGTCCCAGTCATAGTTTTCATATAGTTTCTCCCTTTAAAAATTCATTAGCATATTAATCAAATCATCCTCATGTTCCTCCTAACTCTTGGAGTATATTAGAATATTGTTAATAATTACTACCAATTTTTGGTGTTGTAATATATAATGATTATATTCCTTAATTCCATGAAAATTACTCAAGAATTATTGAATTTGAAGGGAATAACTATGAACTCATAGGGTACATACCTTATTCTAAATGGAGTCTTGGGAATATATTTCCTCTTCACCTTTAGTTGGTGACATCGTGACCAAAGGTCCACCGTTGAGAATTAAATATCCCTATGTAGTTAATCGAATATATTAATTATCTATAGTAAAGGATACTTATTCTTTATCATGATTTTTTGAGTTCGTGATAGTCAATAAACGGGTGCACTGATCTATCCTTCTTTTGGAAAAAGTGGACTGGTTCACCCCATGATGAAGCACTCAGGTGTTTACAACCATTTTAAAAATTATCCTAGAACAAGTTCATTGGTTCTTCCAGATTTATGGTGGCCATTAAATAACAGGTCTCTAATATAAAAAGTGATCCATGACTAATTTTAACTGACAACTCAACATATATTTTAAGACTATGAACAAAAAATCTTTAGAAAATACATTACTGAAATCACCCATGATGGGAATGTATTTGAGAATTCTTCTCTCATTTGTCTAAGTCATTTTAGATTTATATGATTTCAAAAAAGACAACAATATTCTCAATTAAAGAAATGATTCTAATGGAGATTCATGTTGCTCCTTAAAATTGTACAGAATTAGAGGGCACTTCGGGATGTGTATAGTGGTCTAACATTCCCGAGGATCAATGTTGGCTCTATTTAAATAGAGTCAATCCTTTCCCAATATAGCATAAATTTTTTCTAAATGACGGAAACTAATATTTTCCAGGAGGTTCAGTCCAAAAACATTAATTAGGGAGGATTTATATACCTTTGATATTATAATTTCCCCATTTTAAATTCTTATCGATAAATCAACCATCATATTTTGAGGAGCTATTTGAATAGTTCTAAAAAACATGAATGATATGAAAAAATGTGTAGAATGAGAGTCAAATAGTATATTTTGAATTCATGAATGAATAACCCGTGTACCTGTCACCACATCATCATTAGGTTCCACCTCAATAGTAGTGACTAAATATGCCCTTTCTTATTTCTGTGTAATTTGTTGTGGTTGATTGCTTCCAACAACCATTGGATTAGGGGAATGGTTTACATAATTACCATGTTCCTTATACTTGTTACACTGCACTATAAGAAGTACATTTATTGAACCTTCCCTTCATCTTGGACATTAGTGAGCTTCTTTATATCACTTTGGCAGTTGTTATCTAAATTTCACATTCTTCCACATTTGATTCATTTCCTGGTTCCCTTTAGACAGTCCACAAGATAATTATTCCCACAATTTTCACACGTGGGATACAATATTTTATTTTTATAATTGGATTTATCTGTTGATCCACCCATATTATCCTCCAATATTATATTTATCCACAGGATCTTGAGACCAATAAGAGTCCTCGGTCTGTATTTCATTCTTGAGAGCGCAACAAATAATCTCTTCATAACTATAGAAGCCTTTAATCTCCATTGATTTGTGTATACTCAAAGAGATCCACCTTACCTTAGGTGTTCATGAAAAATCCAGAAGCATATCATGCATGGCTTGTGATGTTTTCATTTTACTCCAAAGTATAATTCTCAAATAGTTTCTTTAGGCTAAGTTACTTCATTTCCATCTTATGATGATGTGTTTCGGTGAAATATTTAATGGAAAATATTTTATTAAACTCATCTAATTCCATGGAATCAGTTTACTCCTTGTAATTTGTGTTATTGATTAGATTCCAATACTGTGAAGCTTCCCCATCACAATGATATACCACCCTCAAAAATTTTCCTCTTCACATCATTAGATGAAAAAATATATCTTATCAATGTTGTTAATCCATTTGTCCTAGGGGATGGGTTTGGAAGATCCAGTAAACATGGGAGGCCTTTTTTGCGAGAAGGATTTAACCACAAATTTCCTATTATTAGGGGATAGATGGAATTCCATACCACTCATGTTTTATTTTTTCAACCTTTGTCTTTTGAGAATATTCTTTCATGTCATTTTGGAACCCATTTTTAACTTATTTGTAATACCATTTGGATATCCTCATGTTTCCTATCACATTGAGTGTTGGAACATGTTCTTCTATTTGTATCCATTATTTATGAAAAATAATGTACAATGGGGGGGGGGGGTCTTGAATTCAATGTTAATAAGAATAAAAAAGTAGACTTTTATCATAATAGGATAGACATGTAAATGAAATCTATATCTAACTTGTGATTCCCTAAGTATCAATTTTGGTTATCCATGGTGATAGAGTTATCCTTAGGGTACTTCCTAAAGTTCAATATTGCTAAACTTAAATAATATCAAAACCTTCCTCTTATTCCAACTGTTACAACCATATAATTTTAAACATATTAATACATGATTTTGAGAATAATTAACCAATAAATACCATCAAATTATCGCAATGTCTAGTGTCCATGTAGGATTAGGTACATAAATCCAAAAACCTGAAAATAAAATGAATATATATTTAATTTAAACATCATATTTTTCACTTATCATCCTTTTATCCCTAAAAAGGAATGGTATATCTTGGGGAATAAAAGAACAAGGGAATGAGATAAAAATCATATTATGGGAATTAAGATATGAATAAATCTTAGCACATGGGTTAGAAGATATCACATGAGGAAATAAAAATGCATTTTACATTAATAAACATAAAGAAGAATAATAGAAAAAACATGTAATCATGTAACCATGTAATCAATGTAATGAGGTAGAAACATTAAAATTTCCATAAGCAAGAGTTGAGGAAAATTGCACATGGAGGATCATGACTCAAGGCTATCCACCATGACTGTTGCACATGGAGAACTATTCATTCATAATAACCAGGACCATTGCACATGACTTATAATGAGACAAAACATTATCAAATTCATCTATTCACTATAGGAGCCACTTTCTATACTTTGACTATAGTAATCATGGAAGACATAGTTCTCCAATAGAGTCTCTATATGTAGGTCTAACATGTATGTAGAGATGTGTCATTTTTTATGTTTTTTTTGGAATGGACCTGAAGTTGGATACATGGACATCACTACGTATCACATTAGGAGATGAATCATTTTACAAATAATTCATTAATGTAGGTGTGGATAGAGAACAACACCAACAATGATTTTACTCTCAATTTAGGTTAAATATATTGTCCAGTTTTATGTCATGCAATGTACATCAACCATGTAATGTAACAACATACAGAAATAGATCACAGTGTACCTTTTTTTTGCCTTTCATTCAATACCCAAATAACCATATCGTGAGCATATGTTCCATGTTCGTGTATGGAATCCCGTACCAAAATTTTGAAGCTCACATGAGCTATGCTCAGTGTAATAATTAGAGAATGGAAAGGGTTCCTTTCGAAAAATGGGGGATGTTAGATAACGTATAGGGGTCATTTCGTATCATGTGGTGGCTGAAACCATATATAGAATCTAGGAATTAATACATATTTCCGGAGAATGAGAATCAATCCATATGTAGTTCTATAAAACCTATGCAGTTTTAGTGTCGTTAATGTAGAACATTTTCCATGCAGTTTAATTACTTGTTTTGAGGAGTTGAGTGACTTTATGTGAATGTAGAGGAATGTTTTCAATCATTTTATTTCTACCACATACAACAATGTGATTTTAAAATTATTTTTAGTGATTCAGTAATGATGAAGATCACCATATGTGGAAGTGAAGGAATATTGGTTCTGGTAATAGGAATTGAGGTATGGGCATCACAATATACACTATGGTGGTAAGAATAAAGCCACATGTATTTCTTGGTTGAATAGACTACCTATTTAGATCTTAATCTCACATAGAAATTGTATAATTTGATCTCTATTTCACACATATCTATCTCATGTATGGTGGATCGTCCTTGAAAAGTTTATTCTCTTTTAGTTTAGCTTCAAGTAATGGGGATTTCTTCAATGAAGTTCAACGTGATGCGTTATGGAAATATTTCATATTGTTTTATATAATGTGATCTAGATATGTGGTACATAATGAAATATTTTAAATGAATCTCATGAGAAATAATTCAATTTTGGTGGGGTGTTACATGTTACCCATTCATTTTAGTAAGTGAGTAATGTCCATTATAATAAATGTTATGTCTGATATAAGGAACTTCCCATTTAGATATCATCTTTGTACACTTCATTCCTTTTATATTTGGGGTTCTGAGATAAAACACTAGTTCTCCATGGTGATATAATATCGATGAATGTTTTTATTGAATTATCATCCAATCCGATTGTAATGGCCTTAATGGTTATACTATGTATGCATCCGAATCTCATTGAGCCATTCATGCTCATCCATAAATTTTGTGAATTACTCATCATATGAGATATATCCTCAAATGGATATTCAGAGTGACGAGATATGGAATTATATGGGAAATACTATTTTTTACCTTACACCTTTGAATATTGAATTTCAGGTGTAGTAGTACACATGGTGGAATGGTAAGGCTAGAGATCATAGCGGAGCTGGTTTGGCCTTAGACACTTTTCCATATTCACCATTTTAGAGTATATTTTATAGGTTATTATTAACTTCCTATCTCTATCCATTTTCTAATTCATGATACCTAGATGATTAATTAGACTCAATATTATATTCTAGGTAAAATTTTGTCAAATCTATAGAATATAATTTGCTGTTGTTTTCCATTAGTATCATGTGAGGGAGTAAAAATATTGGGATAATATTGAACATTATGATGTTTTCGATATTCTTCATCCTAACATTCTATTCAGGTCTTCACATAACACATTTGAAAATGATTTATATAGGAGTACAAATATACTTAAGCTTCTTAGATTGGAAAGCTGATATGACCCCACAAAATATATAACATATAAAGAAAATGGATAAAGGTATTTATATTCATTTATAAATTCATAAGGATTATGGACGATGTTTTCATTGATCCAACATGCATTAAATTTCCAATCAAATTCTACACAGTATTTAATCATGAATTTCTAGTAGTATTATAGTATCCTAATTTGGTGGCAGAGCCTAATACCATATTTATTATCATCATAGGAGACAATGTGTACATATTCCCTAATGATTATATTTTAATTTTAAGATGTTAATCTGAAGACAATTCCATCAAATCCTCGCTTGTAGAGGGATTTTCTGAATTTGGACCATCCCTTACGGTAATTTTCAACGCTCGCTATCGTTTTTTTTTCATTCTGACATTATCTTTCAGGATATTCCCATTTTGGAGATTACTAATTATTATCTAAACAATTCTAGGAAAACATATTAGTGCATCAAGCACTGGTGTAGTGTTGACCAATCTAATTTCTCCCATATTATAGGTGGTGGTTGATTGGTCTATTCTTCAGTTCTTAATGTTGATGATTGATTTTCCTTGATCAGGGTCATCCTAGAATATGGATTTATTTTTCAAATTTTCATGTTGAGAAATCTATAATAGGGTAACATTATGAAATGTGGGAACCAAAAGGAACTATTCTAGTATTCCCAAGATGTATCATGTGTGAGGGTCCATCTATTCTATTTGATGGAATATTTTACAATGATATGATTTATCACTAGATAAAAATCATATTTGATATTCAGGTAGTCTATATATATCTATTACAATAATTCCAAGCCTATTATGAGGGAATCACATTCACCCTCATTATTTTTGGAACCATCATATAGGGAAAAATATTAAAGAAAATAATCCAAATCTGGTGAGACCAAAAAATCCCTAATACGGCAAGATTGAGTCTCAGGTTCTCCCATCTCTAGTTGATAATAATTTATGAAGCACCATAAAAATACGTCTCTCATGTCTAGGGAGTGAAAGGGTATAGAAAACTTATTGGTTCATATGTTCGGTATCCATTGGTGTGTTTCTGGTGAAGGTGTTTCGAGGATGAAATAAGGAAAACCGTTCCCTTTCACTCTTTTTAGTGACATAAATTGAATGTCATATTTATGTATAATGGATTCATGTCGGTCGAAAGACCTCATTACCATGGGATTGACATGGTTGAACTTGAGTGAATCAATATGACTGACCATATGAAATTTGTTCACTACAACTAATTCATCATATTCAACACTAAAAATATAAGTCTGATTCAGTTCATCTGATCATCAAAGTATCATGTCTATGTACTTAGCATAAATATAAGGAACTATTAAATATTGGTCTCTTTTACTACATAATTATTTAGTGTGATTAAGTAACTGAGGGAGTCTCCCAAATTAGAAACATATATGTTTTTTTGGATTTCCCTCCACCAGTGTAATTTTGAGTAGTGGTATCATTTGGTACAACTTGATACTTTGAATGTATCCTTGATAGTCATCATCCCATAGATAGGTGTTCACATTCATCATTATCTCGGGGAAAGGGAGAGAATTATAACCTTGTTGGCTCTAATAAAATGAATTTAAATGAAGATACCCTAGATATACCTCAGTTAAATGATATTAATGTGGGGTTACATTTATAGATTAACAAAATTCATTTTAGGATCAACCTATATATCATGGTGTAATACCATAAATCCATGTAACATCGCTGATGTAACCCTGGATGAGCATTTCAAAAGACTCATCTTCAGAATGTGCATCAATAGTTTGTCAATGTATGTTTGAAGACCAAGGAAGTGATCACATCACTATTGGTATGCATTCATCAGGTATTTAGTAATACAAAAATATATTTTTTCCAAAAAGGGATTTAATATGTGAGGCATAGTGCATTGATATGTGGCACCAGTGGTGTTTAAGCCTATGGGAATGAACTGATTGAATAATGTCTACTGCGGAATACTAAATTTAGTGGATTCCACATTTTTATCATCTATATATATCTAGCTTTACCCTAGGTACAAATCCAAAACAGATAGGTCTTGGAATCAATAAGTTTCATTGATCAACAAATCTATGATTTAGAATGGGAAGTCATTATTCATTAAATGTCGATTATGTTCTTTAAAATTGATATAACCCTTATCTTCATATTATTTTTAATGAGTTGGATGATGATGGGGGCCATCTTGGGCATTGAACATCTTGGAAAAAATTTAATTGATAAACTTGTAAACATCTGCTTCAACATTGGCAGAATGAGATGGTTGAATCCTCTTTGATGAATGATTAAATCCTCACTAGTCAACAAGTTAGATGATATGGTGCATAGCCACATATTTATTCAGTAAAGGGAAACTCAATATAGTCCCTAGAGAACACATATTAGTATTTCATTTGAAATGATATGAACATATATTTATCCCTGATCGGCATGGAGGCACTAATCAGTATTGGACAAAAATTTTCTTCAGTTTCTATATTTACCTATCCAAGATCATCAATTTCGGTAGAGAAACCTTCCTCAAATTTAGGTGGGGTTCCCAAGGAGATCCTCATTATTTTCCACTATTGAGTATGTGGAATAATTCATAGATTGTGAATCTGGTCGAGGGTTATCTCATTCACTGTATGGGTGAGGGACACGATGTTAAAATACATTATAATCACCTAATTTTTTATTTGTTGAATAGAAATTCTATAGATAATTTTTTTTCAAATAGTTACAAGGTAAAATCAATGATTAGACTTTTGGGATATATTCTGTTGTCTTGGACTAGTTTTATGGGGAGTATATAATCTATTTTGAGTAAATTTTGGTGATTCATAAGTGTGGTACAAATGCCTTTGGGGGGGAAAATACCATTATAAAATAATTCACCATTGGTTTTACCTCTCATTTTATAGAGTCCTTCCTCATAATATGTGGATCCTCAATCTTAAAAGGGTAATTATAACCATGTAGAATGTTTACAATTCCATTTAAAGGTTATTTCAAACATTTATGGAATATTTATGGCATCACCAGGTGGCAACCAGGATAGGGCCATCTAATAACAACATGGTATGTGTTGTCTTGTTTGGTAACCATAATATCAACATCAGGTGTTTTATTCAAAAAATGAATCATTGATCTTCATCTTATATAGTGTTCTTTTCTAATTTTTGTGAAACAAATTCCCGATAGGATTCTTGTTAGATAGTTCTCTGTCTCCATGTCCCAAAAACTAGAGGGTTCAAATTAGGATGTGGAGGATCTCAGAACCGTTGCAAATATAGGACCTTCAGGTCTTTTTATTGTTATGTATACTAGAAACAAATAGTGTCTTGATGTGTCCGTCAACAACATCATTCAGATTATTTTCTATGAAAGTGATGGTGGCATGGAAGTATAATATCACGGTTTTCACTTAATAGACCTCAGATACACTTACTTCTACCTCTAACTCTTTTAGTATTTATAGGGTTTCAACGTGTTCTTACCAGAGATATTTAGAAAGACGAAGTGAATCCCTAATTAGGATATTGGTTTAGCAAATCTCTATCTATTTGAAAATGTTCTTCATTTTTTCTAGACAAAAGCGCTTAACAAAGTGGGTTTTATCCTTATTATGAATCTCAAGAGAAGGAATATCAAAAGTAGATGGGATCAATTATGGTTCTGAGGTTTATGGAGAATCTACTACTATTTGTGTAGGTCACACTGGCCTTATATATTCTCTAGGATGATCAGATTATTACAACCCCTATAGGTGGTCATGTAAGATAATTAGGTGAATATGATCTCTATATGGACCTAAAACCTCCATACTTATATTTGTAATTCTAGAGTTCTTTCCAAGGGATATTTGCTACATATATATTCTCTTTGGGTACATAACCAAAATATTGTGTTAGACCACACCTTTGTTGACCATTATATCCTCAGTTCTTGCACATGCATCCTCTTTCTCCCTAGTTAGGTTCTGAAATCTCATATTTAGAGGCATATTCATCATCAGGGAAGGTCTATTCAATGTATATCAAGATAAAATAACCAAATATGAGGTATTTTAATGATTGTGGTTCCATTTGGTGGTTTTGTGCCCACGTTTTGGATGTTGTAGGTAATAAATCTGCAATATTCAGAGCTGTTATCTGAGAAGAATATGAATATTTCCCTTTTATCTCTTCCTGTATCTGATGGTCTTGTCCAACTTCGTCCAAAATATTTTATGTCTCCTCCATATGTAAATGGACTATTATGGGATTTCACAGTTTATTTTTCAGGGTGGCATGACCTCACTCAAATGTATTTCGTGTAATCTAGCCATTGAAATTCTTCCCATGCATGTCCAGAACAGTTTTCCAATCACCTTTTCTTTTGAATGGGAAACCTTTATTCATGACACATGTTCTGTAGATTTTTCCAACATCACCTATATAGAAACTACCATGATTTAGAAAAATTCATTTAAGAATAAGAAGTATTAGATGTTATGACTGAAACTCCTATTTAAAGGGCAGTTGTAGAGATGATAAGTGAGTTTGATCTCATTCAAATTCAAAGGATGTGGAAATTTGGACATGTTTTTTTCATGGATGTAATGAAATAACATGGGAGCTATTATTTCTAAATGGAGTATGATGTATTCAACTAGTCCTATAATTATTGTGGATACTTGTCTATTCTATCTTCTGGATGATAGTAGATTTTGTGTTTATTATTTCTCAATGAGAGTGGATGGGTGGGTTGGGACCTTTCTAGGTGATTTAATGGGAAATAATGATGGTTTGGGGTAACAACCATAGATTCTACCTTAAAGTTTTGTTTCCAAAGTGATGAATTCATGATCTGATATTTATCTTATATTCACTAAATTGTTTCTTCTAGACATTGTCTCATTTATATAAACTAACATAAAACACCTGGATAATTTATTTTTTTCCTAGTGTTTCTACTGGTCACCCAATATATCTTCAGCATAGATTTCCGACAATTTTTTCTACCAGAGAGAGATAATTTTTTAATAGGTTAAACCCTTCCATTTTTCTATTAAGTTAGACACCCTCTCATTTTCATTTTTTTCCTATTAATTATGTAGAATATTTTCATTATCCTCGGTGTGGGGTTGGATGGTAAAGGAATATATGGTGAATTTATTCCCATAAATTAATAGATTTTTATAGTAGGACTATATACTAAATTAATTATAACCTTATTAGTGTTTGTATAAACCACCTCGGCCAGGTCACCCCCTGTTATTATTGATATCCCAACATAGGACCACATCAGGATACAAAATATACGAGATGTTGTTCATGGTCTCCTACTATATCAATGGTGGTGAAGCTAATATTACTGAAACTCGGTTGGGGAAAATTGTCATCCACCCATTTGGTATATGGATTCTTCTTATACTACAGAAGTGTGTGTCGCCATTCCATGTCTTCTATTTGAGTAGTCAGGGACTCGATGATGTTGATAAATTCTCTAGGTATTGTTTTTTAATATACATCTTGTTTATAGGGAGTGATCATGGACAAACGATTCCATTTATCTTTTTTATTGTTCCACCATAGAGTTACAAAATTAATATTTGGATGTGCTAGTTTTTGGAGACACCATTGCATATGGGTGTACGCATCCTCAGTGAGATTATATATATCCTCTTGTGGGGGTATCCTTTCCAATTTTTTCCATATATATATACATATATATATATATATATCTTGATCCACATTATCTATTGTGTTGGTTGTGATGATATTTACATAATTGTATCTAGAAATGGTATTCCTCTAATTAATTTAATCTCACCAAAATTATTATTCACTTATTTCATTAGGGTTGTTCCTCGAACACTCATCTATATTGGGATGGATTTCCTTGAGACCGTGGTTGGGTTTATTTCTTTTGAATTACACTAAACATGTCTTGTTCTGTGAGCAGTTTCATTGGGGAAATTTTCAAAATCCATTGAAAATGGCCACGAAGAGCATAGGATTGTCTTATGGTGGGATGAATAGATGGGATTCTAACAACCATTATTTAACTCCTATAATATAGATGAATAATATTCATTGCTGTGACGATGATGATAAAATTCCCTCAATCCTAAAGGATGGGGGATATCCATGGCCAGGATTAGAATTGATTGATCCTTTTGTTTAGTATCCTATGATTCCAATTAGGGATTTTAGGATTCCAAGGACAAACATTGAGATATAAAGGATACCAACCCAATGGTAATGTGATGATATGGATTTACTATTGGTATTCCCAAGATCCCCTTGGGAGATTACGAATTTGGTGATGGATGATTATTTATAAATTCCCCCACCCCATTGTGCTAGTGTTTGTTTGTAACATCTGGTGATATTTCCTAAATCCTCCTAGGAATTGAATATTTGAGTAGAGTAGGCGATTTTATATATTCTCATGGACTACTGGGTTGGTCTCTCTCCAGGAATTATAATATACTAGGTGCTACTATGACTTGTTTGATATGGCACAAATGTTCTCATTTTAGAGTTTGGTGGAATGGAATCCCATGATGGGCGTTAGATTCTATGGAATTTTTTCAATTCAATTGATTCATTCGAATTTTTATTTAAAATGAATTACTATTTCGTTGTGGGGCCATTTAAAATCTCAATGGTATGTCCTCTCTCTTTATCTAATATGTATTGGCACTGTGGAAGAGGGGATATTCTATTGTAGTGACCACCCAGATCACATGTTACCTAGTCCTATTATATACTTGGAGGATATGACATTACAAGATTCCAAATATGAGGGATTATATAGTTCAATGGGATTTAAACATGTGTAACACATTATACATCCCCTATACTCAAATAAATATGAAATACAAGGCATCGAGGATTTGCTGTCAAATAGTGGTGATGGCTTTGTGGCACGCATGTCATAGATTTTGACTAGGCTATTTTGATTATTGTTCTAGGCCACAGATATAGAAACCAAAAGCATCATAAAATAGAGTATCTTCATAGTCTATATTTTACACACATATTCTTGACAAGGGAGGATTCTATCCTCAAGCACTGATGATAATTTCATATATTTTAGCATAGATAAGGCACACATTCCTTCTATATCTAATTTGGATCCCATAGTTAGAAATGTAATGGGTGCATAACAAGTCATATATGTTTTTTTCATCTATATCTTCACATATGTTAATGTCGGTGTCTTATAAATAATAGTTACATGCCTCCATCCGGTTAGACCACATAATATACTTCGTAGGGCTACCAACTAACTAGAGTGGAGTTCTATTGGATGTTTTTTGGACAAGTTATGGTTAACCCTGATGTTTTTATCACCACTCTTTATGAATTCACCTATTGTTTACAGCTCTCTTGGAATAGGATTATGGAAAAGTGTAGGATTTCATTTTTTATATAATAAATAACTTTGGGGAGGTTTACCCCAAACAATGTCAACAGTAAAGTTGTTATGATCAATCTACACAAAACCATGAGGATGAATAATATGGTAATAATTGACTTTTTCTTGAGTTTACTTGTCGAAAAACCCATGAGTTATTGATAATATCTCTCAAATGAATTTTAGGAAATTTTTAGTAGAATAAAGATACAATTCTCATTCGACATCAACAATAGAATATGATAACCTATCATTTGAGATTATTCAGTGATATGAGCTTCTTGTATGATAGTTTCCAAGAAATGATGAAAACTATATAGATCTATGAGAATATGATCCTAACACTAAGATGGTTCTAGGATATTCCAATGAGCCTCTTTATTATTGATAGTAATATGAGCCTTCCATGAGGTGTGTTCCACTCTCACTTGGTAATCCTCTGATAAAATAGGGATATACACCCAATAATTGGCCTTTGGAGTATGTTTCTACTATATTATTATAGTAATAGGTGTTAGTCTAGAGGCATGTGCTACTCTCACATTGTGATCCATCATTGGATAATGAATATGATCCCAGTAAAAATATGAATTCCATATGAGATTCTGCCAAGAGACATGCATAATGGGAAAATGAATATGATCCTCCTTCAAGATAGCCTCAAAAGGATTATTTTTATAATCATTCATCGGGAGTTGTATATATATTATGTTGGATTTTTTTATCTCATTCTATATTCAAGGTACATTCACTGACTTGAGTATGGATTTTTGTAAGACATGTTCCACTCTCACACAGTGGGCCCTATCCAGAATACGGATATAATCCCAATCATATGAATCTGGTGTATGAATTTAGTATTATTTGATAGGAATATAACTCATTCTTGACCCATTGTCACTCTCACATTGTGATCCCCATCAAGAACAAGGATTTGATACCGATGTTGGAAAATTGGAATATTTTTTCAGTCTTTTTAGACAAAATGTACCCATATCCTAAGGCATGTTCCACTTTCATTTAGTGATCCTTAGTTGGAATGGAAATATGATACCTCTCTGGTGCCTCTTCCCCTATTAGAATATTCCAATAATCCTCTTATCCATGAGTTGGAATGTCTTCTTACTCCGGAGAAATCACTTATTAATCATTAGTAGAGTTTTGTGATGCGCTATATATATAGATTTAAATATATGTATATCCCAATATACATAGAGTTCTCAAAAATATTGGTTGAGTTCATCTACTATAACTATACTAAAATGTAAATTCAGAAAAATATGCATAGGAAAGTAATACTTTACATTCACTATATCAACAATAAAAAGTTAGATTTCTTTAATTGAGGTTGGAATATGAGGTTATTTATGTCCTCCATGTGTCCCCATAATATGCATATAGACTTCTTGTATGTGGATATGGATACATTCTGACCCTTCCATTGTAGCTGGAATATTAATATAGACATGTTCCAAGTGATAATGGATATGATCCTACATAGTGGTTACTACTATGATATTCTTATAGCCTACATCTGTAGAATTTGGGATACGAGTCGACTCATAATTATCCAAATCCACCTTCTCCATATGGGACTACCTTATTTCTTGGTCATGGGTATCATATTTGTTAGTGTGTCGAGTGGTACCTTTCCCTCAGGACTGAAGAGTGCCAATGGGAAGGAGATAATGATGGAAGTTGATAGGATCCCACCTCAGTGTCCCCTAAACTGGAAGGGAACTATATTTTAGTCCTTGGCCCCCCTTCATTAGATATAGACGGTGGTGATTTCTTTTCTTCATTGATAAACTCTCAATGTTGATTCCATTACCATATATTGCAAATAGATTTTCTTTATCATTATTTTTTTGGTGAAAACTCATAGTTTTCAGTCCATGAAGAATATTTTTGGAAGCCTCATGAGTTAGGATCACACCATGACAATGGTATTTTGGGACCATGGCATTTACCAACCTCTACTGAATATATCTAGAGGGTGAGTGAGTTTTGAGGCCTGTAGGGGTTGTAGTTGCAGCTGAATTTTTATAATTGTCACTAGATGAAAACCTGAAGGAAAAGGGTGTTTTTTTCAAGCTATATTTGAATCCATGAAGACAATAAGAGGAAAAATTTCAGATCTATGCATCAACATTGGCATGCTATGTGCACAATAAAATATTCATGGGTAACAAAATTTCCCTTTTAATCCTTAATCGGCCATTCTGCGTGCATAGTTTTTTCAAAATGATGATTTATTAATTTTATAATAATCTCATATAGAATGGATAAGCCATCATATCCATTTTAGGTTCGTTAATTTTTTCCCAATAGGATATGAAAACAAAATGAATTGATGTCTGGTTAAAAAACCATTATTACATTTTATATATTCTTGTTGGGTCCATCATTTTTTTGTGTGTATGATTTCCAAATAAAATGATCTGCAATAGGTTTAACCAATCATTTTTTATTTGATATATTCACATAGGGTTCAATTTTTGTGATTGAATAAGGTATGAACACCCAATCTCCTAATGTATGTTTAATCAATCATTGTCTAATTTGAGTTATTCATGTCAGGTTCAATATTTTTTTCCCACAAAAAGATGAAAATGGAAACACCTGAAGTAGAAAACGGATGGTAAAATAAGGGCTTTGTGTTCAATATTATTTATATTTTTAAGGGGATGTCATGGATAACTGATTCCTCATCAGGTTTCCCACATTTTCACTATCATAATGATGTGGATCTCTTTTAATGGGAGTTTTATTGGGGTTGTTCAATTTTTTTAAAAATCATTCAAGTTAGTTTTAAAATTATTTTCTTGAAAGGAAGCTCCCAATAGCTCCTATATCTCTAACTACGTAAAAAAATAATTTTCATATTCATGTGGCCCTTTAAGGTTTCAAAACCAAGGAAACAAAATAAGTCACATTGGTCGATAGGATGTGAGGTCAGTTACATCCCACCATTTCAGGTGGAATAATTTTATACTCTGGGACTCTATTATATTTTTATGATATGTTCAAGAATATCTTCTTAATCCCGATACGATACCAGTTACACTAAATAAATGATAATAGGATTACAAAATTTATATGAGAAAAGAAATATTTTATATTATTCATCTCTATGCATCGATGGTTCTATATCCATTTCCCATAAAGGGTAACTACTTATATGTAGACTCTGTATAGAAAGAATCATTAATGTTTTATTACATGTATGGAGTTTTTTAGTATTCCATTGATTGGATTAAGCCATTATGAGTCATCCTATATGTTATGGTTTATAATAGGAATAAAAACCATCATAGTTAATTAAAACTATTTCATTCAATGTCACGAGGAATGGAAATATATGAGGGAACAATTTCAATTGCTATTTTAGTTTAGACCTCAAGGATTTATCTGATTTATCTTGGTTATAAATTGAAATAGGGTCATAATAGATCAATCATTCACTAGGGAATAGCCACATAGTAGATTAACATATGTGGGGTAAGATATATTTTTCCATACATTTTTTCTAACATGATAAGGCTTCCTAGCCTAGTATAGATTTATAATGAAAAATATATGAACATTACAAATCCCAAATCGGACATGATCCAGGCTTATTATGGGATACACGGGATAGTAAGTAATTAGTCTCACTATATATGGGTGTGAGGATTATTTACTAGGGTATACCTTCAAATTTTTAATATGGATCTTGGTACATAGGAAGTAATCATACATATTATTGTCATCGTATGAATCAGGGATCTCATTTTGGTGTTTTATTTATCAGTTCGAAGATGAAAGAGATAGTGTGATTAGACCATTGGAATAATTGGGTCCTGATAGTTGAAATATATGACACATGCATGGACTTATGAAATAGTATATTCCAATTTGAGCTTAGGACATATTAATGAATCATACATATACTGGTTATAAGAAGTATCGGATTTATCTTATATCGTTTTGATGAGGGCTTGCACAATTAGGTTTCCCTAGTGTGGAGGCAATCATATCATCCAACTAATCAAGGCATACACAAATAAATTCATTGATTATGGATGTAGTAATATCATACCATTGATCAGGGCTTCAAAATTATTCTTCCCTAGTTTGGAGGCATTCATATCATGATAATGAAGGATGTTTACACAGTAAGGCTTCCATATCATGGAGGCAGAAATATCATTAAATTTATCAGTTCATACACCCTTTGGTTTCCCATGTATGTAGGAATTAATATGGTTTTCATGTCGTATGATACCTATTTGAACTTGTATGGGTGACTTCATGACTTGCTATATTTCATAAAAAATATGAGTTGATTTTCTTCCAATCATGTGAGGGGATGTTTGAACTTGTACGGTTATATTTCTTACATAAATGAGAAAATATCATGATCCAGTTGACTAAACTGAAGGATATAGAAAAATATGAGTTAATTTTCTGAAGGCCATCCTGATATCAAAGATGACTTTCCCTGAGGACACCAGATAACCTGGAAGAATTTTACTGGTGTACATCACATGGTCTCTTCTACCATGCATGGAAGGTTTTGCATTGATATGGTTGACCGATCTTGATGTCATCACAGAAGCCAGATGACATGTCTGGAGGATGTCACATGAACCGAGTGACTTGAGTAAAAGATTATGTGATATCCATTTTACATATTTGGGGGTTTGCACAGGGCCCGACTGACTTGTCATGGGGACTCTATAATAGCTAGTTGACATTACCTAGTTCCAGCATGAGTCCCTGTTGATAAGCACTAATTTCACCACTTCACTAGAGAGTCTGGTCTAGAGGATGTTGTAAGGATTGGATTGTGAGTTTGGGGGGATTATATATACTTGGATAGTATGATCGGTGGATTTAAATGACTCATGTTGACATGTGCATGGGATTTCACATGATCCCAATGATATTCTCAGGAAGTCATTGAACGATCTAGGCGCCGTGTCCTGGTGCAGTCTCATGACCTCGATGGTTCATACAAAGCACATGAGGATCAATGTTTATTTTCTTCTATTATACCATCATTACTATCGAGTATTAAATCCAACCTTCTATTTTATATGTTCTTTAGAAACATTCTGTGTTATATTTTTTATGGATCATATGATTCGTTATCTATACTTGATTTCACTCGCATAATCTTCCAAAAGTCCCTCATGTGAACTAATGTGATCACATGTAGTTCCTATACATGATTCATGATCCACTAGTGGTTCCCCATATTTTACTTGATGTAAAATAGATTGTGATAATGGTATTATACTTTCTCTTAAGTCCACTATGATTCATGGGTGATCTGGTGCATGAATCCAAGAATGCATTTTTCATGCTACGGTGGGGGATCTATAGGCCTCCATATAACTATTATATGCCACATTTTCCTTCAAGTATTGTTTATATCCCCATAGGATCCAGTGTATAATCTTGATTTCACATGCCTTCTGAACTCATTTCATAAGTCATATATGGGACATCACATGATTCTCAGTGACCATAAGATCACCCTTGCAACACCCCATTAATTTTTCCCTCTCTAGCCAAAGGGATCCTCAGTAATCCGTTGGAAATAGTATGGGGATTTTACAAGTCAATAATAACATGACCCACAGATTTAAATTTATTATGACTCTAATTGAAAGGATTTTTAATGATCTCAGGTGGCATGTATGGGGTCTTTTTCAAGATCATGTTGTCTTGTCAAGGGTGTCTTGTGTCATATTTGGTTATCACATTTGTAAATAACACTAACCTCATAAGATCATACTATCATCCCCTTCCAAGGATCTCTAGAAATATCACTTCTTATTTCCTACCATATTTTACAATTTCTAGGAATATATTGAGTTTTAACAACTGTATAGTAGACAATCACTATCTTAATCGATGATGTTTCATAATACCAACGAAGGGTCCAATAGTGATGTGTGTTCATAGTCATGGGAAAACCACACATTTTTTAATATGAGGGGCAGTGTTGGATAGTCGAAACATGTCAATAACCCTTCACATGATGTGGGTGGAATGCCAACATTCTCTTGTGTGACAGTGCATGAATGTCACCAAGGATTTTATAGTGTCTTGCAAGCCTCATGGTTGCATTATAAGTATTTGACAACCCTAATGTTATTCCAATTTTGGATATTTTCTAATTATTTTCCAAATATTTTATGATGTATAGTTTTCTGTGCATTGGTTTTGATATCTCATGATTTAAGGAACTCATATTGAAGTCTTATCTTCATCACTAATTTTCTCAGATGGCTTCTAATGTTTAATGTGTATTTGTGAAATGGTATCTATAAAATCATCCAACAGGTTTTGTGTTATCCATGACCTTTCATGTTTCCTTATAAATCTCATCTAATAATGTGTCATTTTGATAGTCACATGATCCACACATCCTTAGTCACCTTCTTCTTCCATTACATTATAGGGGAGAATGATAATCATATTCAATTAATTCTCCCCATTTTTATTTCTAGATTCTCTTTTGGTGGGCATCAATATTGTATCCCTTTTTTCAATAATAAAAACATCTAAATCCTAGAATCTGTTTCTCAGTTTTTACACACAAAATAAGTTCCATCATGAAGGATATTAACATCCACATTCCTTTGAGGTATTGATGAATGATGTCTAAAACTAACAAAGGCTATCACCTTTTTTCTATAATGATACACAATATATTTATAATTAACATTAATGTGTTTTACATAAGAAATATTAATTCTTTGATCAATGAATCAGTTAGATAAATTTGAATTGTTTATTTTTGAAACATTACAGGAGCCTTATGGTTTCATTTCAAGTTTGAGTATCCAATCTTAATCCTCACATTTACATTTCAATTTCATGAAATCTTCATCTTGAACCTTAATTATCTTTATTTTTTAACTAATGTACATATCTCTTCAATGAGTTTTTATTTCTGATAATATTTTAGCAATAACAGAACATTATTCACTAATGTTTTTAAATTTAAGGATTTATTATTTGTGATTTAGGATTTTAAATATAGAATATATTCCATTGTTTTTTGTATATAGAGTTTATGGTCATGAACAACTATAATGGAAACCATATTCTTTTTCTTGAAAAGACCAATTTCACCATGTTTTACCTCATGTTTATCCTCATTTATAATTCAAATTAAGGTTAATCCAAATAAATAAACCTGAATGAAATTGTATCATACCACAAATAAAAACTAGGAACAAACAAAAAATTTCATAACAAAGTTCAAATCATGAAAATTCTCAATCAAGCTGGGGGATCCAATGTTCATAATGGTCTGCATGGTTTGTTATATTTATACATCCCAAGATGCATGAACATCAGAATGATATAGGGCCCATTTCATAGTTTTTTCACATATGTTGAAAATGGGTTTTCTAGTCATTAACATAGCATGGAAAAGTGTTGAGATAGATAAACATTTTATCATGGTTTGAAAATGGAATGGAAAACCATGTAGACAAATCATGGGAACTCATAAATTGGGGGTGAATTTATTATTTTTCCATTTCCCCCTTATGCGATTTAACCTACATATATCCTCTACCTTCCAATATAAAGTTACTCTCTTACATGGGAGCTCCCAATTGGAATCAATCAAGGAATTTTTATATATTCCTTATAATTACACTCATCTATCCATTATTCATATCATTAGATCCATATCAGTAAGGTATATAAATCATGTACTTTATTTAACTTTTTATCTTTCCTTCATGAGAACTATTTTTGGTGTGAGATATTATTACCCATATTAATGGTATTTTTCAATTCATCTACGATCATATAATTTATTCCAATCCAATGGACGAGACCATTTTAGTTTTCCTCTAATAAAATAAGGTAAGTGGAATATGACTTTTTCCTAAAGATTTATCATTCTTTAATTTTCATCGTTATGTGATGCACTAGTTTTAGCAATGTATTTCCTTTCAAATATATTTTCCTTAAATTTTTTATTTAATTTGGAACAGAAAAACCAATTAGAAATATTTACTATGGTTGGAGGCTAAGGATATCACCATTAGCCACCCCATTGGGGTTCCACACCTGTAGAATATTCCCCTCCTAATGTAGAAAACTAAAATTTTCATTGGACTGTTTGTATTGACTTCTTCAATGAATTAATTAATTTTAGTGGATGGATTTACCCTTTTCTATTGGAATTAATTTATAGACTATTTATTATTATAATTGAATGATATTATAAATGGTATAACACATTTTTTATATGTTTTCTTTGCTTAATGAAAAGGTATATAATTAATGTTGTATAAATTGAATGAATTCGAATATTTATTATATGGACTAGATTATTTAATTAATTTTATTTTTTATATTGACACTATGGAACCTTTTCTTATTATATAATTGGTATTACATAGGGATGCATTGGATTCCAAATGGAATGCTATGGTCACCATGGGGACACCAGCTGGATTTATTGGGATGGATTACAAGGAATATACCACCATTAGAACATGGTCAATGTCTTATTTGTATGTGACATCATTTCATAGTTCAACGACTCACCTGGTAGATTATTGGATATGTAAATTCCTAGAAAACATCACTTAGATTTCGAAAATGTTTTAGGAATTGAGGCACCATGGATCTTTCCCCTCGGCCCCAATTATTCTTCACATGGGCTTTACAACAAAGATGCTCCATTGACTCGATTAGACACTTTTATAATGGAATTTTATGAGAGAACCACTTGTATTACATATTCTCCTTTATAATTGGGTTTCAAATTTCATGTTATATGAGGTAGATCATATTTCTACGGTCAAGGATGCCTTGATTCAATGTGTATCCTATATTTCTATCATTACTACTTAGACAACCTAGTTTCACTTTATGTACTATTTATGAGTTCATAGACTATTATAAATTAATTATAAAAGAATGACTATAACGTCTTATCGTTTTCAAATATAGACATTACTGCCATGAATTAAAGAAGGTATGTTCATCGAGGCATCGATACAGATTCTGATCTTGATAAGATTATTATTTCATGCATGTTATTCCACTACATTTTCTTATATATTCTCAATATAATTTTTATATTCATAGACTTTATTTTTATAGAAACTATTGGTGTTTCCCAAATGAGTTAATCTCACACCCTATTTGGACTGCAATTTTTTAACTTGGATTAATTTAGTGGTGTAGGTAAGGTTAAGGAATAAATCCTACACTTGGATTCTT
Source organism: Viscum album (assembly GCA_963277665.1). NCBI lineage: Eukaryota > Viridiplantae > Streptophyta > Magnoliopsida > Santalales > Viscaceae > Viscum > Viscum album. Next base: position 749,717,363 of record OY728123.1, on the reverse strand, counting down.
TATTGACTATATCATGGGGGATTTGGGGACATGGACCTAACCTTGCCTCGTGATTTTATTGGATTAACTTTTTCTGTCATTTTTATTTTTAATGTACATGTACTTATTGCAAATTTTGAACAAATCTCTAACATACTCATCATTATATATATGTTTCCAAATTTTAAATGATGTCATTTTATAGTTTGGAATATTTTTTTCCGCTACCCATAATTTTTTATTCACCTGATACTTACTCATTTATTTTACAATTGTCATACTGTAAACATGATTATATAGTCTCCCTAAAATACATCCATAGACCCTCACTGCTAGTCAGAAACCTATACATTTTGGGGATGCATTACTGAGGACATATAACCAACTATGTTTAGTTTATTATGAGTGAACCAGGTCTACAAAATTGCAAATAGGTATTAGAGGTGTTCTCTTCCTTTTTTCTTACTCTTTGGGTATTAGATAAGAATCTTGGATCTGTAATTATTTTTTAATAAGACATTTCATGGGATTAGGTAACCCACATATTTGGTAAAATGATGAATGAATGGGATTGGAATTATTGTTTCATAGTATTCCTATAATGGTTATACTAATCTAACTTTTTGGCGACACACATGGATTTGGTTTCTCATTGGTATCCAAAACATTATTTTTTCCATTGGCTAAAGAGATCATGGATATATTGTCTCATGAACCATTTTAAGAACCAAAAGATTTATCATTCATGTTTTATTCCATTCCATGTTTACTTACTAGTTCATTTTTTTTATATTTTTGTTTCCTTTATAATTATATTTTAGATTTTACTATCTTTTATTATACGGATAAATAATTAAAATAATAAAATTTCCTAAACTAAATTATGTTTCCATATATAGTATGATTATGGAAAATTAATTATCCAATTATATAGACTTTGGTCCATGAACCACTGGTTACATGAGTGGAAACAATGGTTGGATAAAATTTTATGTATTCCAATTAAACTTTATATAGTGTATGTGACTCTCTAAGTTATGAAGGTTGATACATTTAAATGAAAAAACATGAAATCCTTGATTAAGATAAGTATTGTAGAATTTTATATTTATAAATGTTAGTACTTTATTCTATAGGATGAATATACCGAAATAACATGGCCTTGGTATAGAGAAACATATAGATATACATAATTCAATATTTGAGGAATGATCTGTTCTATTTTTTAATATAAATGGTTATTGTTAAATTTTGATTCCAATTGTATCATAAACATATTTTTCCTCTATAACATTCAATTGAAAATTTATATACTGGAAGACCTGATATAAACTACAGAACATGACCCAGACTCGTACATAGTAGTGGGTAGTTGGTAGTATCTCTTTTATTTCATCAATATTCTGTACAACACATAACAATGTCTTTATAATCACACAAAAGGATGTAGTTATTATATAAGAAGGATTGTACTTATCATATTCCTGTATATATGATGTTTTCAAGTTAAATATAATATGAGGTGTGTGTTTGGAGTTGTAAAGATATGCCAACAAAACATCCTCAATGCGAGCACCAAGAGGGTAAAAATGATCATATTGTTGTTGTGGTGGGACATAAAACTCTAGTAAAACCTCTTATCGAAACCATTTTATAGCAAACATAGGCATTGGTACCCAGTTTCGATAAGGTTTCTAACTTTTTATGAAAAAAATTTACATAAATCTATGTCCATCCCCTACTATGGATAAGCTGACATGAGAGTTTCAAAAATAACATATTCTAATTATTTTGGGGGATGGAGGTCTATAGGACACTGAGGCATCGATACAGACTATGTTTCTATCTTTGAAAACCTGGAGATGCTACCATATTTGATGGTGAAGATCTTCACTTATATGCTTCATGGACATTCCATCAATTGAGGGGACACTGTTACTCATGCTGAATAGAATCAGGATATAGTATAGAGTTATTTCTAGGAAACTTTCTAAGTCTATTTATTTTTAACGATTTTAAGAGAAAATAGAAATATTTAGTTCCTACATCTATAACATATCCCCTTATACGTTATGTATTATTCAACTAGCATTATGAGTATTTATTGTTTTTCATGTCATGCTACAACTGATGGTCATTCTAGAGAAGGTCGCTTTTATGATGGGATCATCTGTTCCATCCATTCTCAAGTAATTGTTTTCTGCAAGATTATTATATCCATGAATTGTGAATAAATCCCTTAATTATCATCGTAAATTGAGGGAAGTTTATTGTGCAAGGAAAAATATTTTAGTGCCTATGTAGGTTAGTAGCTGATCCTGTGTAATGAAGTTCTATAAAGAGGGTTCATGGTAGGATTATGGAAGCCATACTATCCACACATGTAATTATATTATATTTCATAACCATGGGAGATATGGTCATGTAAAGCCTTACTGAAAACAAGAACTAGTTGTGTTACAAAACATCGGAAGAATGGGGAATCATAAAAGATTTTACTGAACCATTCCTTATATTCCTAGTGGAATAGGATACGCACCAGACCATTCTTCTAGTATAGTATTAGAATCTCAATTATAGGTCCAAATCATGACAATCATCAGTAGTACAGGGCAATGATGTGGATGTGTTTTTAGACACTAGACATAGGATACTCTATGATAATATAGTGGACCCTTTTTGAGTAAGAAGTTTTAATATCAAGGACAAGGATTATGCTAGATATATATAGTGAAGCCTCTACCATAGGAGAGGGTTTCAATGAATATATTGTTATATGTATAATCTTACCAGCCTATATATTAGTATCTACTCATTTTTGTTACATGTGATTTTTATTCTTTTATCCATATGTCTATAGTGGAATGACTTGCGCTTTTCATTGAGTATTTATGTGGTGTGATGAGGCTTAATAAATAATTATGAATTTAATCGGTGAATTTATTCCTATGTATGTAATTCTCCTAGAAGAAAGAATCATTGATTTATATTGGGACATATTCATCCTAATGATGACAGGTGAAGATGTTATTCTTGAGAATGACTAGTTGGTCCACTAACATGATTATGTACACTGTTATCAATTAACGATATTTTTTACATCACTATAGGGTGATAGTTATCATCACTATGATGAATAGAATCTTTGGTACAATTGGATCATAGCATCATGGGATGGATGAAGTGACAACCCAGATACCTATATTGTATGTAGATGGTCAAGGAATGAATCAATCTAATGAACCTCCTTTAGTAGATAATATTTGGGATGTATGTCTAAGAATATTTTTTTATTAAATCATGAGACATTGGTTTGTTGAATAATTTATAAAGTACATATATTTGAACTAGTATCCATTCCCCATTATTGATTGGAAATTACGTTGTCATATGATAATAAGATGTAGCTAAAGGAATAAGAGGGTAATGATTTTATACAACCCAATACATCACATTATGTTCATGAGTCTTTTTTTTCATAAATGTGGATGGTGCACTGAAATGTTATGTGGATTACCATCAATTGAACAAAAATACATTTTTAAATTATGTCCACTGCCTCATACAGACAACCAGTTTTAAAAACTATAGGATATATGGGTTTAAACAATATATATTTTAATTCATGTTATTATCAGGTATGAGTAGGACCTTTATACATACCTCATATAGTGTTCCATAGAATTTGTGGTCTTTATGATATCATTAGGTATGTGGTTATGTTGATTGATTTTATGATTGTTCCAACTATTTTTAAGAAATTTAGGAATATGTTTTCTCACCCACATCCAGATAGATCTTGGTAGTCTTTATGGAAAATATAATAGTGTATGTTCACGCATAATATGTTCATGTACAAAATATTAAGATCATAATAAATACAATAAAAGAGAACCAATATTATTCTAATCTAAAAAATTATTATTTTTCATTGAAACATTAACATTATGGGTCATATAAAATTATATTATGAATTGTCTATTGATATTAAGAAGAGTAAAGTTTTAGTTTTTGATGAGTAACCAAATTATTTATCTAACATATTGAGTTTCCTATGGAAAATTAATATTAAAAGAACATTATTCAAGAATTTTCATTCCTAAAAACTCCTATTTTGGGTTTTGTTAAGAACAGTGTGATTTACCTATGTTAAAGAGACCATTTGGTTCACTTTTCATGGATGAAAGGAAGATGTGATTCAATATAAATGATGTTTGATCTAGCATTAGGAAGAATCTATAAAGTTTGTTGAGATAAATTTTGTATTTGCATATTGGAAGTTGTGATGCAGGAATATTGTTTCATAGTGAATGTGTGTTTTTAGTTATGGCAACATGAGTTGAATTACCTAATGCATAATCTCGATACCACTACTTTAGTTCATGGATTGAGATGATTCAGACATTATTTTCTTGTAGATATGTTTGGGGTTTTTATAGACTACAAAAACCTCAAGAATATATTTCCAAAGATCAAATTTTACCATAGTTAGTGAATTTGGGAATAATACCTACAGTCATTTTACTTTTAGCTTGACTAAACACATGGGAATGGAATTTGTGTTCTAGATGCATTGAACCCAAAAACTCAAAAAAATATTGTTTGAAAGGGCAATGATGAGTGGTAGTTGATGGCCTAGTTTTAGGATACACACATTGAGATCAAGAATTACTGAAGGAAGCCTACCCTTATAGATTTGATAGTGATGTACTTACTCAAAGAGAAATTGAAGATGAGGATGTTATCTGAACCATATGGCCTATTCCTAAGGGAGAGTTTTTAGGCAAGGTCCCACAACCATGCTGGATAATTGTTGAGGATGTGGACTTGAACATCCATTGATACATCATTATTACTACACTCATATAAGTGGAACTGAAAGAAGAGTCTCGTGAATCATATTTAGAAATAAACAATGGACTTACAATGATTTATAATGATCTATGTCGCTAATATTGGTGTCCTGATATGAAAAGGAAGATATACATAATTGTTAATAGATATTCAGACTTTCAAAAAGGGAAGGTCGAAGACCATTGAAGATCATGTATTTTATAGTGATTTTCTATAACTATATTGAAATTTGATGAAATCACCCTAAAAAGTTTGACTATATTTTTAGGACCTCCTTGAGGTAATAACACATTTTGTGTGATATTTTACTAGATCATGAAAGAATCTCATTTCATACATATTATGGTGAACTATTAGAGGATGGTATTGGAAGGATACATGTCTCAGAGATTATCATGAATCACGGGGTCCCGTGTTCCATTATATTAGATAGAGACCATTTTTTAACTTATTTTTTCTTGAACAGGTTTTATATAAAATTTGGTTCAAGTGTACATTTTTTTTACAAATTACACCCTTAGACCGACGGGTATTTAGAGTGGACTATAAATGTTCTATTGTAAATTCTTCATGCATGATTCCATTATATTAAATGTTGTTTGGAAAAAATAAAACCATATTGAGTTTTCTTAAAAAATCATCTAATGATTCAAATTGATCCATAAGAATCTTTATACAATAATTCATGATGGTCATCTCTATACTGACTAGTGGTTAGGGTGGCCACAATTATTGGATGTCATCTCGTTTAAGAGAATTTAGTGTAGGTTGAGTTCCCTAGGAAGTGAAGGGACATGACCTATTCTAGGAATATATCATCTATTTTGTTGTATTAATGACCTAAAGATTTTGATGTTGGGGATCAAGTATCTTGGTGTGTATTGGATTCAATGGATAATTGATGGTTGAGGTTGAAATGTAAGTTGTCTCCCTATTTCATTGGATCCATTGAGGTTTTGGAGAGGTTTATACCATTTCATTACAAGGTATAACTCCTGAGAAATAAAATGTCAAGAATGATGAGTGTCACATTTTCATTTATGATTTTGGGACTCATACCCATCCCACATCCGTCAGCATGATAAGGATTAGTTTGAGTTAGATTCATCTTTTAAAGATCATATTATATGCATCATGGACCAGAGCATGGAGGATATATAATGAAATTATGTCTCTCTTATATGGGTCTCCTCGAAAAATTGTCATCTATATGATAAGACTTCGAGAGAGATTCTGACATGCATTCTTAGGGGTTACTGTTATTTTTAGATGATTGTTTTCCACCCTTATAAAGGAAAATGAGGGATGAGTTTCAATAATGGGGGAAGAGTGTAATACCATGTAATTAATTTTTGGTTAAAACCATTATAATTAATGTTTAAATATTTTTCTTAGACCTAATATGTATGAATAATGAGGTTTTGTAGGTCTTAGGGGGTGTCTATGTCTGTTTCAGAGCATAACGACATGTTTTTTGGAGGATGCATATCAGACACATGGTTGGTATAAACTATTACACCAAGGCCACAAGGTTTGGTTAAACCATGGTAGGTGATCATGTGTAAAGGAAGGGGCAACATGGTTACTTATAATCATTCCACCCATACTTCAAAAATGTTTGAATGCTTGATGCCCCATTTCAGAGGTGTTTTGCATTGGTAGTTTGTGATTATTCTCATTGTATGTCGAACACATGTAGAGGGTGTGTCTTTAAAAGGGCTTATCACATGGTTTACAAATAGTTGGGATACATGTGTTTCCCAAACATGTGACCTATTAAATAGTGGTTAATTTATGTTTTCTCCATTAAACCCTTATTTTTTTAACCCCATATTTTCGTCCTCCTTCTGACATGAATCACCTATTTTTTGGAGATCCCCATTAGACACAACCTAATAATTTGTATGGCGTCCACTTCTAGACTGTAATTAATCTTCCATTAACCTAATTGGATCCTACACAATAAGATATTAAATCCACATCCTTTCATGGGTTATCTCTCCATATTCATCCCTTTTTTGTGAGAACTTAACCCCCTATATTTTGGGGAAAAATATTCTCCAATTTTAATCCAATTTAGAAAAAAAATCATGTCTTGATACTAGATGTGTGTTACTCTAACACTATAAGGTTGGTGGTCAATGGATTTTTCCAAATGTTTCATCAATCTTTATCTATTGATGTTCTTTCATGCAGCAGTTTTAGCCATGTTTTCCCCTAAAATCCATTTTCCTCAAATTTGTTATTAAATTTTGAATTAAAACACCAAATATGCCCAATTATTATGGTTATTATACAATGATATCATTTTTATCTTCTCCTCTGGAGGTCCATGATTATGCCAATTTTCCCATTCTTTTGTAGATAAATGAAATTCATGTTGGGGTGTTTGGTTCTTTATATTTATTGGATAAATTAAATTTAGTTGGAAAATTGACCATTATATATTTGAAAGGATCACTATCCTTGTTATTTCTATATTGGAATTTTTTAACTAATGGTATGGAAACCTCTATATACATTTACATCATTGAATGATAAGGTATGTAATTTAAAATTTATATGGTGAATGAATTTGAATGAATATAACATGGCCTTTATTATTTCATTGTATTTAAGGTAAATAATGCCATTATAGACCTTTTTACTGCTATTGGAGTAGTCTGACTTGATAATGCATTGAATTTCTGAGGGAATTCCTTAATCACTTACAGGAAACCACCCCTATTCATGTACCAAGTTTCAATGGTAGAAACCCACCGTGGATCATAGTCAATGTATTATTCATTCACAAATTCCTTAATATATTCTGATGATTCACTTGATGATTTTTAGGAAATTACAATGGCTCAGATACACTCCTTATATTCATATAATGTATTATCATATGAGTAACCTTTGATAATTCACTTGGGCCCCCTAATTATTATCCCATTATTTATAGTGGAGATTCTTCATGGACTATGTTAGACAGATTTCTAGTGAAATTATTTGGATTACTCTTTCTCCCTAACATCTTATCTATATGTTTTATGTATATTTTTCTGGATCAAACTTCTATGGTCAAGGATTTCATGACACCTATCAGATCTGAAGTTAGTATAATTATTAATTCGATGCAAGTATTTCAATTTCAGTAATATTTTTGAGTACTTAAAATACTACCATTTTGTTATATATTATAGAAAATATCCACTTGATGGTATATTTTCCATAAAATACTTCCATGATTTGTATTCGGTATAGTCGGCCTGATATCCCAAGTGTATTCTTAGAATAATGTGATTATTATTTCCTACTTGTTATTCCACTACATATCCATGTATTTTAACACAGTTTGTTTTATATTAATAGACTAGAATTTAATAGAAATAGTTGGTGGTGACGTGGTGAGTATATCTCACACCATGTTCAAGATTCCATTTAGTACCCTAATTGGATCATGGATGAAATTATAACAAAGGTAAACCACCCTCTTTTGGATTTTTCATTGACTATATTATGGGAGCATGGGAGCAAAAGACTGGTCCTTGGATAATGATGATATTGGATTGTCTTTTTTGTCCTTTTGTTCATTATTATGTACATATATGTTTTAATTCATTTTCTATTTATCCCGGACATACTCAACGTTTTGTTTATGGTCCCACTTTTGGAATGATGTATTATTAATATTTTGATTATATATTTACACTCCTCAATTAACAAATCATTGTTTTTTTACTAATTATTTTATTTTACGATGAGCTACTCCTTCAACGAGGGTATAGTATTCTCAGTATATTACCATTAACCATCACTTCTAGTTAGTAGAATTTTGAATATAGGGAGGTACACATGAGGCCTTATGACCAATCATGTTATATTACTTATGAATTAAAAAGGTATGTGGTGTTACATTTATACTCAATATGTACAACATTTTCAAATTCAAAATAATTATTGGTAATATTAACATTAATGATTAATTTTACTCTTCTAGGTCAAGTGGAGAAAAATGACATCATCTCATAAATTTATTCATCTTTTGGATATTCTTTCACCATGAGTTTTTCAATATCAATAATAGAAACATAGTGAGAATTTTCCTTTATCCTACACCCATTGCCTTAATTCTTCATCTCATATGAAATAATAGTGGTATTGAATATGTCTATAGTGATTTCCATCAGTTCATTTTCATTTACAACTGAATCCTTTTCATTTAACTAGGGATGATGTATTCTCATGACTCTCTTCACAATATCCCCAAATTTGATACCATCACCGTGTTCATATATATATATTCACCAAGATCATTTAGTTAATTTAAAAGGTAATCAACCATATCACATGGAATCATTCTTAAAATCTGAAATTTTTTCTATAGATCATGTAAATTGAACTTAAGAACCAATGAATCTACATCATATATATATATTTTTAATATAACATGAGTTGGTTTACAATGCACTTCCTTCATGAAATTTGGTTTTACAATACACTTATTTTATGCATTGAATCCATATAAACATCCATTCCCGATAATCATAAAAAAACATATTAAGACTCTCGTAAAACTGAAAATTATTATATTCGTTGATAGAAATGACTTTGGGTTTGCAACTTTCCACAATTATTTATAGGGGGATCATGTCACTAATATAAAAGTTATTATATAGTAAAAAATATTGGTACTTGATAATTTAATATAACCTATGAGTGGTTTGAATAAAACTATTACCATAATGTGATCAGTATGATGTGTAATATGTGATCTTCTTGACTCAAGTTGAGGAACACTTCAATTTATCCCTTTTATCTTCCCTATATAGAATAAATGAGTAAATGAAACCTGTGATTTTAAATGGTTCACCCTCAATACGATATCCCATGGATAATTCAAGAAATAATCATATACAAAAAACATAACAAAAACTACCCACATAAAAATTTACAAATATATAGAATCCTTGTATAACCCCTAGTTCACTTCAAGCGATGATTGGATATCTCAATACTCTCCTACATCAGTGACCTCACAACTCCTAGTGAAGCTTTTTAATTCTTATTTATTTACTTTTGATGGATATATACACCCTAGAGGACTTTTCACTGTAACATAGTGGTGTAGAAGTTCTATATGTAAATATAACTCATAGAACAAACCCATCATTCACTTGGTCTCTCCCGAAGTGATTTGGAATCACCAATGATCTTTCCAATGAGATAAAAAAAATTCATTCACTATTTCTATATCTGTTTTCACACAACATCATTCATCCCAAATATGTATCCCTCTAAAATCATCTATTACATTTGTCGTGACCCCGTAAGATTGAATTCATGTAATTAAATTCGTAAAATTTGACTATATACATTAAAATATCAAATACTAAAACTTTTATAGACACCCCAAAACTTCATCCAGTAACACATATAATTTTATAATTTATACTAAAATACATCTCTAAACATTCCTAAATATGTCTCACCATGGTGTAGTTGTCTTCCAGATTCTCATCAATGTATCGCCACCATAGATTACTCTAAAACTATATAGATAATCCCCATGTTTCACAGGTGGATTTCAATTCCACTATTTATAAGGTGTGGTCTAAACCATTATCCAATATAACAACAATTAAATTTAATTGATCTCCTCCTTGGGAATTAATCACCCTCATATTTTATCTATTATATAGTATATTTTTAGAAATATTAGTTAAGTGGGTCCACTTTAGTCTCTCCATGGATTTATTGAGCTACCATGGGATGCATAGGTAGACACCCAGGTCACCACTCCCTATTTAATAGAATATTTCATTTCTACAAGACTTTTTGAATGCCTCAAAAATAAATATCCATTTATGTTTTTTTCATCATTCTACAATCACAACACACCCATGGATGACCTGAAAGTTCAAGATATGTGACATTCCACATCAAAATTCGCACAATAATGAGTATGGTCTCCATCTTTAAACAATATAAACATTAGCACATCCTAGATAAATTCACAATAGAGTAGACAAACCCTAAAGGACCCAGGCTTGACATTTATAGAGATTGATGTTTATTGGTATAATTGATACATTACCGAAATAGAATCCCATAGATCATATTTCTTTACTTTCATTAGAAACATGGAAAATAAGCTTCTAACATGATGAATGAACTTCAATATCTGGTATAAATATCAAGTCCATTTTTTTCCAACCTAAAATCATTCTTAATATCCCGAGGAAAAGAAAATGTAAAAAGGGTGAGATTAAATTCTCAGTAAGGGTAAAAATAACGAGCATCAAACAATATATAAATACAAGAAGGTGAAAACATAAGCTTAAAATTTTCATATCCAAATCTGGAGTCATGAAATAATTCATTGCAGTGCGTAAGGAATAGATCATAAAATAATATTAACCATCATAAAATTATATTGGAATAAAACATGGGATTGTGAAAAAAAATAAGCACATAATATGATTTATATAGTATCCAAACTATTTCTTCCATGACCATAATAGTGGAAGAAGTCCTTTACTGAACTATGTTTACTGGTCTTTCTGGCCATGGTTTTATGAACAGGGTTTACTTTTCATTCAATCCATGTTTTACTAAACCAGATTTACTTGTCGTTTGAGTCACATCAATCTCAAGAAATATAAATATTTTCCCAATACATTGTAGGGAGATATAGGTCCCACACATCTCTTAATTAAATTATTTTTACATGTCCAACAAAAACATATATCCTCTATCATTTCATAAACCATGAAATAAGATGGGTTTCATAAACCTCATTTCATCTCAATCAATATAAAACAATTGATTTCATAAATAGCATTCCATCATAGACACAACTAAAAAAATATTGATAATAGGGATGAAAAATAACTCTATTCAACTAATTTCATCTTTGATGGAAAGTAATTTTGATGAAATAGTTGAAATTTGTTTTTGTGGAGAGAATCCTTTCTTCATTAAATTTTGTTTCTTTTCTAAAAAATTTACAAAATTTTAAAAGGATAAAATTTAGTTGAAAATAAAATATAAAACTTGTAAATGAAGCTTCAGGTAAATAAGTTATTATGAATATGTAAATATCCATTCAAACCATATAAGTTAAGAAACATTCTCCTCTTACTTTTTCCTGAAAAGTTAAATATTTCCTCATATGGTAAAAAAAAAAGAATGATTCCTTCCATTCCATGTAGTAAAATGTCAAAAATGGGTAAAAATGAATTTAAACATACATATAAGAATAGTAAACATTTTATGAGATAATTTTTAGAAAACATGTTCATTGATGATAAATATATCCCCTGTAAATACCTATGCATAAACCACCATAGATAAATATGAGATTGAAATATTATATCTTACCTTAAGTCCAATATGGTTCTTATGTGTATGAATCTCGTTTATAATGATTTAGATAATGGTAATTAATTATTCCAGAGTCATGTCCATTAAATAAGTTTATATTCTTCTTTTTTTATTTGTCACAATTCATTATTACTCGTTTTTCTTGTTTTAGCTGCTTTTTGATCGTATACATGTTTTGTCTAATATGATCTAGTTATCCTTCTTAGGTCATATTAATATCATTATAAAATGATATTAACATAAAAAATACTATAATTATTAATTATTTATATTTTTATAATCATCCTGGAGTGGTTATCATGTGGAACAAATAATATTTCATTGTTGAGATGGTAGGTCATACGTACGCACAAGCTACGATATCATTACAATAATTGTATAATGGTATTTATTTTCATGTTTTACTCTTTTTCAAAATAAATATCATTTTCTAATAATTATATACATTTATTAATTCCATTTTTATACCCATACATGAAATGTGGTGTTGAAAAATAGTTTACACCACGATGTGGAGACGGTAAGCCATACGTACGCACAGAAGGTAATTTCTTCTTTATGAGGATGGATATAAAGTTGAATATTGTTATTTTATAATTATAATAACATATCAATATATAAGTGAAACTTGATTTATTATTATATAAAGAAATAAATAATGAAGTAAAAGTAGAAGTATAAATAAATATGAATGAATCAGTACACGAGATTACCTCTTCTTGGACGTGGTATCTTTAGATCTCATATTAATGGAAACACGGTTGGTCTTTTGAAAAAAATAGAACCTCTATAATTTATCTATGTATTTTTATAAGATAAATTGGAAGGTTATGGACGAAATTGTAAGCTTAATGAGCCATTGATAAATAAAGTAGGAGGTTCTATTTTATAATTGGATGAGGGGCACATTTGGAAACCTCAATTTTATTAATTTATATTTACTTTAAAATCTATCAAAATACCTCCAAAATGAGATATATTATATGATAAGACATTATTATATTTAAATATCATCTTGAAATACATTTTAGACATGTTGTTGTGTACATTCAAACCTTATCCCTTCAATTTGACACTTAGTTATTCTATTTCATATTAACTCATGTAAAATATATTTCAATATTAAAATGGTAAAAAATTTATTTATTTGATTTAAATTAGATTATAAATAAATAATTTAGAAAAACTTTTACCTTATAATAATTATTCTATATTTAAAAAAAACTTAATAATTTTATATAATATAATAAAACATTATTTTGATAAACAGTCAATAGTGTCAATTTTGACACTATATCATTTAATGATTTTGAAAAAATATAATGATAACAAGTAAACATCGAAAAAATATATTTTTTATATTCCTAAAAGGTCAAGGGTATCTTGAAAATTCATTGGATAAATTAATTATCCCAAAATATATTTAATTTAATATTTTTAATAACATTTATTTGATTTCTCTTTTAATAAAATAATTAGAGCAATGATATTGTGTAAATATTTAATATACTTATTTCAAGAGTAAAAATAAAAAACAAAATACTATAATTTAGATAAATTTAATATATTTTATAAGAATATATGTATTATAAATTATCTTATATAAAATTATAAATTAAATATGTTATACTTATTAAAGTATGAATGTGACAACGTAAACATTTCTTTAAATGAAATAATATAAAGGTATTAATCTATTCACTAAGGCTCCAAATAGTGACTAGATTCAAAATTGGAGGACTATAGTCGTGATATACCCAAACAATAATATTTTTCAGGGGTTTTAATCTTTTTATGGTCATTAAGATTTTAATATAACTTGTTTCATTTATTTCTCATCAATTAATTAATTTTTACATCATCAATGTATAATAATTTATGGTAATTATTAATTTACTAAAAATGAAAAATAAAATATGATTTGGTAGGTAATTATTTTATAGTTTAATGGACTATTTATGTTCTAATATATCACTAGGTTATCCCTGTTTTAAACTTATCATACTTAAATGAAATGTGAGTTTGACATTTTGTCACTTTCATTGGTTTTAAGAATATCTATTCCAATTTCATTATTATGTGGAAATTAAATGAATATTTTTCTAACCAAATATGTTAAGGATATAATTTTATTCATAAAATTGGATTTTGGTAGATTTTAGGATAATTTTATTGTCCTTATCATATGCTTTTTGGCACTAATTTTCCCAATTTAACATTACCTGTTGATAATAAAAATTATCGTAGTTACTATTCATAATATCGATAAAATATAATTAACCTATTAACATAATTTAGACCCATTAATTCTAAATATGGTTTCTATGTTTTTTAATTAAAAACATAAAATTGGAAGAAACTAATTTAAAATTTATTCTCGTTGTCAATAACAAAAATAAGCATTTTTGTTTAAATGTTAAAACAATGGAAAATATTGAAAGGATTTTACATATGAATTAAATATAAAATTAATTAAATTCATTTAAATTGTATTAAATTATAAAAATATATTTTATATAAACTCTAAAACCATTCGATAATATAATTTAAGAATATAAATTATTTTGATAAAAAGAGTTCCTATCAATTAAAATGTATCATATTTTAACTATTCATCAAAAATATGAAAGTTATTAGAAAAAATATCAAAAAATAATCTAATATAAAATTTTATATCCCTATTCCATAGAATACATTTATTTTTTGAAATTGAACATATAAAAGTGTCAAAAAAAATATTTAAAATGGGTACGCCATCAAAAGGCGGTAAAAGTGCATTTTTTTAAAAAAATACTACATTACTCCGAAAAAAATGAATTTTTTCTAATATCATGTTATAGATAATAGATAATATAAATGTTAATATTATATTAAAAACAAAATTCGGTTGATAATATTCATAACAATGATTTTATATCCCATTAAATAACTGAATTTTAATAATATATTGTTGTTTAGTGAAACACGGTAATGCGTACAATGCAAGCAATCGAGGAAAGTCACTATTTCATGTAATGAAATAGAAGTTAGTGTTGAATTTAGTGCAATATTACTTTTGTGTTCATATAACATCATCCAAACATAGTTTATTTATGCATTGAACAAAATCTATACTCAGTGTTCCGTGTATCTTACGCCAACATGGTTTTGTGTGAAATGGATTCTATCAAAAGAAAATGAAATTATTTGTATCACAAGCCCTAAATAGTGTTGAATATACTGAAAGATATTAAGGTTTTGCATATATAGCAAGATAATCTTGGTGTATCATACAATATTCTAATGGAATTAAAAAGAATATATCTCATAAAAGATTAGGGTGTCACATTATTTCAACCATAAAATAATTTTTCCCTCAAAATTCATTTGGATATAAAAGGTTTACTACTTGAATGTTTCTATCTCATAAATCCACATCATAAAAAGAAATAATAAAACTTCATTTTTAAGATAAATGTTAGAAACATAAATTTTACCAAATGTAACTATCATTTGGTTTTGACATATGAGAACAAAGGTGGGAAGTGAAAAGCGAGATATGAAAGAGAAATATTACAATTGTGTTCTGATGGATTATGGTAGAGAATAAGGTTTGAGGAAGGTTTACTCAAAAAAGCCTTAAATATGTAATGATTTATGGAACCATATGAATTATTAGAAAATAAGGTACTATGATTACATTTTTGTTTCAATATGATTTTCTTAAAGTTGATGAATTATTTTATACGAAGAAATTATTAATTGAATTTGTTATATTATTATCTTGTTCAAGACATGAAAAATTTCCACTTCCTCCATTATTTAAATAAATGATGTTGAATTTAAATATCTTAATTTGTTAGTAGATCATGTGATAGAATTATTTTTCATTCCATCTGTCTCAACAAAACATTTACCACAGGTAATAAAATATGCATTAGTACACCTATGGTGTTATAACACATTATTCTAAAAAATGTCATATGTAGAATAACATAAACATTTTATAAATTAATATAATTACAATCCTTATAATGGAAGAAAATATAAAACTATTGAAAAAGGATCCCTATCTCATATTAACATTTAACCCCCATATATCACAAGGTATTTATGGTTGGTCACATTCCAAACATGTGAAAACATTCATCATGTATTCTATTGAGTCATGGTAATTACCTAAATTATGATATATGCTTATTAATAAAATGCATGTTTTAATATTCCAAAACTTATTGTATATATTCCATAAGTGCCAAAATGTTGTATACTTCATCCATGATAGCATAACCCTCTTGTCAACAATTCCACAATTAGTTCCCATGAAACTAGAATCATATAATGTGATTATTCAAATCCAAAATACCTTTATCCAAACATCATTATCTTAACATAGGGACATATTAAGGGTTATATTTGCCTTAATCATGTGTTCTCCACATATATCACCTTACCCTTAATTATCTTTTTGGATTCTTAGAACTATTCAACATATCCTTTTTAATCCTTAATGAAAAATAATACAAAAAACACTTATATATTTCATTATTCATATAACATAATATTTGAATTACGAATCATCTACTCCTTAATCATCGAACATTATTCTTAAACCAGTAATCAGAATTCATTATCTTTGTATTTCCTAAAATATGAATCACGACTTAAGGATTATCAACCTCAATAGTCATAGGTTTAATGTAAACCATATTAGAAGAACATCACATACCTTTGACATGTCGTTTACAATATCTTTATCCTCAGCAGTATAACCAATACTAATACCATCATCATGATACTCTTCATGATATTTCATTATAGGAAATCGGCATTTATAATTCCTATAATTTAAAAATCTAAAACATTCAATGGTTTTAAATGTTCTATGTAGTTTTGGTTATTGGCAATGACAAAAAAAAAGTGTAAGAAATAAACCTCAGATATATGAAACACAAAAGTTAGTCAAATTACATATAATATTTAAATCTATGATATCTTCGGTTTAGACCTAGGATAGTCATGATTATTTCAAAAAAAAACCTTTGATTGTAACATATACATATACTTATCATAAGGATATCCCTTTAACTAACCTTATAAATGTATATGGGGATCTCACTGAATATTTTTCATCCTAGTTTCCAAATGTTAACTGAACATTCACACAGATACCAACACTAAAAAACCATGCTTGACACACATAGATATTACATTTAATTTTCAAAATACTTAGTACATGGAACAAACAGAATCCCAATGTCCTTATTAGTTTAGTGTATTTGTAAAAAGGAACATAATTTTCCAGCTTGGTGAAAGGTCTTCAACAACTCATATAATTATCTTCCCCTTTATCTTTCCAACCAAAAAACATTCTTATATTCTAAGGGAAAAGAAAAAATAAAATGGATAATCTAAAATGATCAGTAAGGGTAAGCATGAATAACATCAATAAAACTATAATTATAAGAAGGAAAACAAATAAACATGAGTCATTCATATCAAAATCTTGATTCATGAAATAAATCATGGTATATGTATGTCATTGATCATAAAAGAACATTATCCATGATAAAATATCATTAGAATAAAACATCGTATTGTGGGAAATATATAAGTACATAATATAATTTCCATAGTAGTCAAAACATTACTTAAATAACCATCATAGTGGAAAAAGTCCATTACTGAACAAGTTTTACTTGTCGTTATAGCCATGTATAACTAAATCATGATTTCTTTCCATTCCATCATTGTTTTACTGAACTAGATTTACTTTCATTCCAATCATGTTTATCACATGATATATAAATCATTTAAAAATTTATTGGAAGGAGATATAGGTCACACCCATCTCATAATGAAATTATTCATACATGTGCCACAAAAACATAAATCATCCATCATAGAATAACAAATGAAATAAAATGGGATTCTTTACATTATTCCATCATTATCTATAAAAGAAAATGGATTTCATAAATATCATTCCATCATAAAAAAAAAAGAATAAAATTAATAATAGGGATAAAATGATAACCCAATATAATGAATGTCATCTTAGATAGAAAATAATTTTGTTATAACAGTTGAACAAAATTCTTTAGGAAAATATGATTTCTTCTTCAATTTTTTTTCTTTTTTCAAAAAGAAACCTAATTTTAAATGAAAAAAATTAGTTTAAAATAAAAATAAAAACTTTTAAAAGATTCTTCAATGAAATAATGCCTTATGAATATGTAAAAATCCATTCATGACGTGTAACTTAAAAAATATTTCCATGTGCATTTTCTAAAAATGACAAAAAATACCTCATATGGAAAACAAAAAAACGCATTCCATACCATATAGTAAAATGAAAAAAATGGGTAAAAATGACTTTAAACATACATTGAATAATAGTATAAAATTTATAAAAACATTTTTAGAAAACATGGAGATGGATGGTAAATATAACCCCAGTAATTACTAAGGTATAAACAGTCTCATATAAAGATGAGATTGCAAAATTATCTCTTACCATTGGTCCAATATAATACCCATTTGTCGAAACCTCTTGAATAATGACTTAGATAATGTTACTAAACTAGTACAGAGTAATGGTCCTCATATATGGTCATATTATCATTTTTTTGTATCTAATAATTCATTGTTACTCGTTATTCAGGTTTTAACTTCTTTATGACCGTATGCAGGTTTTGTCTAATATTATCTGGGTCTCCTTCTAATGACATATTTACATCATTAAAAAAATTATTTCAACGTAATAAATACCATATTTATTAATTTTTTACATTTATATAATCATGATTTAGTGGTTATCATGTAGAACAAGTCATATCACATTGTTGAGATGGTAGGACTAAATTACGCATGAGCAACGATATCATTCAAATAAATTTTTAATGGTATTGAATTGAATGGTTTCACCTATTTTTGAATAAATATAATTTTATAATAATGATATATATTTATTAAATCTATTTTAATACCCATATAGGTTAGGTGGTGGGGAGAAATAGTTTATACCACGACGTGGAGATGGTAAGTCGTACACACACATTAGAGGTGATTTCGTCTTTATTGGGATGGATATAATTTTGACTATGGTTATTTAATAATTATAATAACATCTTATTATATATGTTATACAAGATTTATTATTCTATAATGAAACAACTCACGATGTATAAGTATAAGTACAAAGAAATATGAATGAATTGGTAGAGGAGATTACCTCTTCTTTTACATGCTCTCTTTAGATCTCATATTAATGGAACTTGGAGTGGTATGTTGAGAAAAGAAGAACCTCTAGAATGTATCTAGGTAATTTGATAGGATATTTTTTTTAGTGTGGAAACAATTGATGGCATAATGAGTTGTGGAGAAATGAGGGAGGAAGTGCCCTTTTATAATTGTGGAGAGGGGCACTTTTAGTAACCTCAAAATTATTAATTTATTATATTTTGAAAATAAATTAAAATACCACAAAAATGATATATATTCGAGGATAAGATAATATAATATTCAAATTTCAACAACCAATACATTTTTAACAAGTTTCTATGTCTATAAAAACATATCATATAAATTTAACACTTAGTTATTCTATTTCATTTTAACTAGGGTAACATATATTTCAAAATTAAAAGAATAAAATATTTACATATTTTATGTAAATTAGATAAAAATAAATAATTTAGAAATTTTTTTCTCTTATAACAATTATTCTATATTTTCAAAAAATATTATTATTTTTAAATAATATAATAAACACTATTTTGATAAATAATATATAGTGTTAATTTTGACACTATTCAATTTATTGATTTTTAAAAAATATTAAGATCACAAGTTAATTTCAAACCAAATATTTTATTATATTCATAACAGGGAAAGGGTATCTAGATAATTAATTAGATATATTAAATTTCCAAAAATATATTTATTTAAAATTTTTAATAACATTTATTTGATATCTCCATTGATAAAATGATTAGTTTAATGATTTTGTGTAATTATTTAATATAGGTATTTTCAAGTAAAAATAAAAAATAAAATACTATAATGAATATAAATTTAATATCATTCATGAGAATATATGTGTTAAAATTTATCTACTATAAAATAAAAAAGAAAAAATTTTATACTTATTAATGTATGAACATGAAAACGTTAACATCACATTAAATAAAATAATTTAAAGGTCATAATCTATTACTAAAGGCTCCAAATCGTCACATAAATGATATTTGGATGATTATGGTCGATATATACACATCCAATAATATTTTTTCATGTATTTGGACATTTTATAGTTTTTGTAATTTTAATAAAAATTGTTTCATTTATTTCCAATAAATAAATTAATTTTCACATAATCAAAGTATTATAGTTTAAGGTAATTATTAATTTTTTTAAAAATAAATAATAAATTACCATGAATTAAGAAATTCTATTATCTTTCCATATAGTATTTATGTTCAAAGATATCACCTATTTATCCATATATTAAAACTATCAAACATATATGAAATGTGAGTTTAACATTTTTTCACTTTCAATTATTTTACTAATATCTTTGCCATTTCCATTTTCAGGTCTCCATTAAATAACTATTTTTCAAACAAAATATGATAAGGGTACAATTCTATTCATCCAGTGGAATTTTGGAAGGTTTTATGACTATTTTATTTTCATTATCATATAATTTGTTACACTAATTTACCTAGTTTACCATTAATCGTGGTAAATAATAATTACCTTACCTACTATTCATAATATCCAAAAAGTAACCCGTTAAATTTTTTTGGATCCCCTCATTCCAAAATGTAATCTATGTTTTATACATCAAAACCCATAATTGGATGAAATTAATTTAAAATTAATTCATATTATCAATAAATAAAGTGGGTTTTTTTAGTAGTTAAAAAATTTCAGAATATTAAAATGTTTTTATATATGAATTCAACATAAAATTAATGAAAATGACTTAAATTATATTTAATTATAAAAATATATTCGGTTTATACTTTAAAACCATTCAATATTATAATTTTACCACATATATTTTCTCTATTAATAGAGTTGTTATCAGTAAAAATTTATCATATTTTTTTCCATTCATCAAAAAATGAATGTTATTAGAAAAATATCAAAAAATATTCTAAATTAAAATTTTATATCCCTCATTCAATGAAAAAGATTATATTGTCAAATTGAAATAATAAAAGTGTAAAATATATTTATTTAAAATGGGTGATCCATAGAAAGGTTGTAAAAGATCATTTTTTTAAAAAAAATAATTATTTTAACTGGAAAAATTGATTTTTATTCATATATCATGTTCTTTAAAATACATATGATGAATTTTAATGTTATATAAAACACAAAATGTTGTTAATAATATTCATAATGGGAAGTTTATATACCATTAATGAAAATCATTTTTAAAAAATATCATTGTTTAGTGATATTCAGTATTTCGTACTACGTAATCTATCGAGGAAAGTCACTCTTGTGTGTAATTCAATCCAAGTCAGTGTTCCAAGTTGTGAAAGATTTATTTGGTGTTTCATATATCGTATTCCATATATAGTTCATTTATACATTAAATAAAATATATACGTATTGTTTCTTATATCTTATACCAACTCGGTGTTACATGAAATGTATTCAATTAAAAGAACTTGAAATTTTGTGTATCACAATCCAAGAATAGTGTTGCGTGTACTAAAAGATAATAAGGTGTTTAATATAGTGAAATATAATCTTTATGTAGCCAACAACACATGACATTAATGATATTAAAAAATAAATATATCTCCTAAAATTTCAGGGTGTTAAAAAACCAATGGTGATGAACAAGATCACCAATTTAAGAAATGTAAATTATACATTTTAAAAACAACTTCTTGTCCTGAAAAAACATCCATTAGTTTTGTTTTTCAAAAGGAAAACAAAAAAATTCCAAATCTGTGATTTTTTTCCAAATAGTTGTCCATTTTTTACTTCAGTACTTTTTCATTTTCACTAGATTAAAGTAATTAATATATTTATAATTGTTGAATAATTTGATGATTATAATATTACGAGTGATTAATATAATATAACCATCATAAAAATAGAGATATCAGATGTTATAATACAAAATAAATTACAAAATATATAAGTTAAATTGACTTCAACATTATTGAATCATTTTCAAATTTTTTCCCATAATCATATTTTTTAATAGTAGGAGAGATAAATATAAACTTGTGGGATCATAAAATTTGATTTAACATGAATAGGACATACATATTTAGAGAATTTTATTTCCCACTCAAACCTTATTATTTTTAAAATCACAAATGGGTGTAAAAATATAATACTTTTTGGATTTTTTTTTAAAATCTTATTGAAATAGATTGGGTTTTTTAAATATGGTAGAAAATTATATAGATTTTTGCGAAAATATAAATCTTTTCAAAGATTATGTTACTTTAGAGAATCAGATAATTTTTCTATATAATTAACTTATTTTTAAATATTGATGTTTTTTATAATTTTTATTTATTTAATGAAGTAAATCCATTCAATAATTACCTATAGGATGTTTTCTTTGTCATTTAGTTCAAATTTAAAATTTCCCAATGTTATTTGTTTTTTCTAAAATGGTGATATTGTTGTGTCAATAAATCACAAGCTTCATTTAAATTGAAAATATAAATAATCCTAATATGAACATGACTTCACATGGGAATTATTTTACTGAATTTTTTGTGTGTATAATTAATTTCAAATAACTAAAATTATATTGAATTCAATAAAGAAAGGAATAATATAGTGATATGAGATTTCATCCCAGATTGCATTTAATGTATTTAGAGGCACTATATTGGTTCTAATTAATTCATTGGTGGATTAAAATATATAATTAATATAGAAAAGATCTAACAAATATTGTTGAAATAGTTGTAACTAAATTCATGATTATTTAAATATGGTCATTGGTGTTTTTGACCAAAAATATGTAGATATATAGATGTTATTTTAAGCATCATAATATAAAAACAAATCATGCATTTCAAAAGTCTGAAATCATTTTTATTTTTTGAAATTTATTATTTTTGAGTGTCAACCCAAACTGTTTAATTAGTTTGATGCGGTTTTACATGATTTATCATAAGAGAGGAATCATTTTGTGGAACATGGTATTTTTATTCTTGTTGTTTGGTTAATAATACTATATGGTGGATGAATTTTGATGATAATATGGTAGAGTGTTTGGGGATATAACATCAAACCCACCAACATGATATTTGTAGTCTACAATGCATAGAAGGGAAGTGTACATACCAAGGGGTTTATGTCATGGACTCCTAGTGATAGGATAATGGATACACATTGTGTATATACTAAATAACCACCTTAAATATTGTCTTATTTTTTGGTTTCATAATATCAGTTAAATAATTATTTTGTTACATAAATATTACTCCATTTTTTTCAAATAGTAAAATTATACATATTTGAATTTCCATTATGAGAGTACCATTATCAATTGTTATAAAATAAAGATAGATTAATTCCATTTTGTTATATATTTTACTAATAGTTTTTAAAGTATAATATTTATTAATATATGTTTTGTGGACAATTTATAGTTAGATATATTGTAGGTATATCATAAATTAATGTTTTTTTGTTTTAAAAACATGAGGAGGGAAACAATTATAATTTCATTAAAGAAAATTTCACCCCATTGTTTTAAATATTCTATCTATCCCATGTGAAATCGTTATAACAAAATTATATTCTAACCATTGGGATTATGATTTGATATTCATTATAATTTGAAATTATATTTACAATTACCTATTGATTACCCTATTAATACATCAATTATAGTGTAGCCCAAGAATTTCACGGTTCTGTATAACGCAATCAATTATATAAAAGACAAAATCACTGATTCATCTTGAAGTCATCATGATTTCAACAGAATGTGTTGTGATGTTATTCTAATGTTATTGTAAATTATTCATCTACATCAATTCATTATAGAATAATGGATACCCATATAATGTTTGCTACACCGGTAGAACCACACAACCAATTCCTTAAAAAACATGTAACTGGGAGAATACGTCCATTGCAATGTAAATTCTTATAGAATGGTTTTATATTGAATTAATTTAATTCCAAGTCTCTAATATTTCCCTAGTATTCTATAACATCTAAAATATATTCCAACAATATTAATATGCCTTCAAATAGAATGAAACTCATTATGTTATTTTGAGCCACAATCTTTACATTCATTCTCTATCATCCAAATGATAATAATGTGATGTATAAATCTCTATGTTAATCTAACTGATTCCTTCACAAGAATGTTTTCAATATAAAATTAAAAAATATATATATGTGACATTTTCTTGTGAGTAATTGACCCCATGTCTATGGATAAAATCCAAAAAAAAATCTATTCAGAGGTTCATTCTACCATAACATTTTTTGGATAGTAATTGTGAGAGAACTCCATCCATAGTTGATCATCCAATAATTTGAAAAAAGAAAATCTAGTTTTTCATTAGATAACATAAAAAATATATTTTTCATTATAATCCATTGTAGTCTTTATCATCCAAGAGTTTTTTTCATTTCAATTTAAGGTATGTGTGCTTCAATTTATTACTCCCAAAATAGCTCTATATATTTTTTCGTAAATAATTTCCATGAGATAATAAAGGAATATGATAAATACTAATACCTTATTGATTTTAATATATAACATAGAGCTTCATTAAAAATTCATCCCAAATCATATTCTACAATATCCAATTATCTTTATTTGATGACTAATCATTTCATGTCGTCTTTATGATTTTCATCTCCATGTTCCATTAAAAATTAAATATATTTCAAATCATGGATAGAAAATATTGACATTTTACATTTAATCATCTCCATATTGATTATCAAATCGACTATTCATGTATATTGATGAACATTGGTAAAAAAATACAACATGAGATCAATCTCCACTGATCACATAAATCGTAATAATATTATCTAAATTGATAATACACTAATATTAAACAATTAAAAATCTTTGAAAAAAAATTCAATATGTTAAAAAATATATTGACATCATAGTTCTAGAAATAAATGGTAATAGTAACTACAACATTGTATTTATTGGTAACATAACCATCCTAAATCATTTTCATCAAAAGATAGATAATTTATCGACAAATAAAGAATGAAATTAAATATACTTTAATTACAAAAAAGATATAGATCACTATTCTCACATCAAACCCCTCCAACTTTTTAATCCAATAGTAGAACATTTGATTTATATCATTTCCCCACCTTGGATAAATAATACAATTATATATTTTTGGATTGAGTTATTAGGATTGTACCATATTCAATATCCTTTTGTTGATTTGATAATTTCATCCAACTAAGAATGATGAAAACACTTTCATCTTCAAAGGATCAATAAAGTTTCCTTCCTGTATGAATTTATGCCCACTTTGGAATAGTGATAATGTTTTTGTGCTTCCCATTTGATAACAATTAATGTGTTTTAGATATAAAAAAGTATGATTAACTTTTCTTCAAAAAATTTAAGTGAAACCACACTTTTAACTATCATTATATAATTTCATTATATAATATTCCTTAATTAAAATTATTTGTAATTTAATAAATAATTTCCTATCAATATTAATATTAAATTACCACCATAATAAAATGAGAGATAACTAATTCTATAATATTAATTTTCCAACAAATATTGATCTGTATTCCGTGTAAGATCCTATAGGAAAAAATATAATTTGAATTACATTTTTTATTTTATAAATAAATATCATTTTTGATGCCAAAGGTTCACTATTTATTCAGTAATAAATTTGGGAATATGTTTTGTACATTTATAGATCTGTTTTTGAAAGTGGGAGGATGTACCATTTTTAATGACCTTGACTTCAAAATATTAACAGTTTTACCATTAATATTTTTTGAAGATGAATATTTCCCCTCAATATAATTATTCCCATTATTGGATTCATTTTAACAAAAATAAAATGTTGTGGTCTTAATTTTTTAATTCAATCCACATTTTTAGGTCGATAATTCCATCAATATTTTGATAGATTTTAATAGTTCTCTACATTTTTTGAGTCACTACAACACTCCCATTTAATTTATATAATGACATAAAATTATTTAATCTTACCATTTATTAAAACAAATAAATTTTTAATGAGTGATAATGTTTTAGAAACTCATTCAGTGGTTATATTATACTTCTCTTTGTGATATGTTCAGCGTTTTGTTAAATCCAATTTAGTTTAGACAACTACCTTTATGTGCATGTCATTAGAACTTTACTCCATGTTTTAAATAGAATCACAATTTATTTTCAAAAACATTACTATCCATGTGAGATATGTTTTATTTGTGAATCCTAATTGATTACACTACCCACTAGTCTCATATAGTTAACCAAGATTTGTGGGAACATTCTTCTCACCATTATACTATAGAATATCACTAAAATAATTTTTTATGAGTAGTTAAAAATATATTGGGTAATGAAATAAAACTATAATTGACATTAATATATAATTTATTATCCTGTGGATCAAATGATTCCATATAATTATATGATTTTATGTGAAACATTTTTTTTGTTTTCGGCACTATAGCAGGAACTATAGTGGGAATTGTAGCAACGCGGGTACTGTAGCAGTAATGTTCACCGAGGTGTCCTTTGGGCCAAAAATGGGCCTTTGAGCCTTGTATTCAGGCCACTTGGCCTTGGGCCTTCAGGCTATGTAATGGATCACCCTCTACCTAGATATAGTAGAGTTCTTTTCTTTAATAATAAATTTGTGCTTCGACCCCAAACTTTTAAAAATAATTTCAAATATTTGATCTTTTCAAAGACAACATCTAATATTTTACCACCCATTAACGCATAGGTTTATTCTTCATAAGAGTAACTAGATTAGAGTCACCCCATCTCTTCCAATTATATATTTCACCATATTAAATAATAACATATAAAAATAAATTATATTATAATATATTTCATTAAGAGGAAATTTAATTCCATTGATAACATGTGATGCAAGAAACATCAATTTTAAAGAAAACAGTATTTTGTCACCCTACTCAAATTTAATTTCAAATTAATTATTAATTGTTTCAAAAACATTTATACGGAATTATAAAAATTATTTTCTAAATTGGGATACCAAAATTATCTTCGAATGAATTTATTGAATTTTTCTAAAAAGTATCAATTTTTGATTTCTAGAGCAATATACTCAATTTTAATTAAAAACTTGTTTCTAATTAAATTAATTTATATTGTTAAGTAATATTTTTACATTGAAATAATGTGAAATAACTTCAATTTAATATCTATAAATAAAATTTTGGTTATTATAATAATTTCTCTATTGAGTTTTGATATCAAAACGTTCTAATATTATAAATATTTTCACTTTAAAAACCCTCTTTGTCATACTGTCTATGGGATTAACATTATATAAATATTTAACCATTAAATGGGTTGAATTCAGAAAAATTAGAAACTATATATTAAATGAGAATAATTTATAATTTCATATAATTTCCACATTATCTTTGACCACAATAAATAGTGATTGTAGAAAAAATTAATTTCAGCAGTGAAGGTAATTTTTTTTAATATGGGTATATACTAAGTATATAAGGGTAAATATGGAATATAATATTTCCAAAATCTATTGGTTAAAATATTACAATCTTTTATACTAAAATTATTCATAATATTCCATTTTGAAACCATTTGAAATATAAATAATTTTGGAGCACCCAATTCATTCAAAAATACCGTGTGTTTCCTCTCCCAAACATATAAATGGACACCCCTTTCCTCAATTATTAAAATATTTAAAGAATGGTTAATGGACATGAACATACAATATAGAATAAAATATTACCTACCCTAATGCATGATTCCTTATTTTTTGAAGATAACTAATATCGAATGTTAGCTGAAACTAAAGGATGCTAACTGAATAAGAGAAAATGTTCTTCAATAAGCGTCTTTATATTCCTTCTTCAACAACCTAATTAAATTTTAATTAAAACATACTGGTATAATAACAAATTATATTACTGTACAATGTTTTTTTAAATATGTTAATTACCAAATAACAACACGACATCTGTCAAAGGGGTTATGAATTCATTATTTGTGTGTACAATGTACAATCACCTTGTGAACCAATGTAGTTTGTTTTTCCATTTTCAAATCTCATGATTGGGTATGATGATGGATATAATGTAAATATATTATATTTATAATTTATTTATACCTATTGAATCACTAGGTGATATGTAGATATATATATTTATCTTCAATTATGTAGGAGATATGATTACATCAGGTGGGAGTACGACGGACTACCGCTAAGAGAAGTGATGTGACTTGTATTTCACTAAATCTTAACATGGAAGGTTATAATGATAATGATAATGAATATATATGATATACATGACATAATTTTGATAATATTTACACATTTATCATTATAAAATCATATTTGTTATCATTTTCATTCATTTTCACTCATGTAATGATGATTACATCAATCATGTAGGTGTGGACTTCCAACTTCATGAAGCGATGTGACTCTCTTTTTTTCACAACACCACAAAGATGATATACAGAAATTTTAATGTCATAGAATGGTTAACTAGAAAACTAGTATCTATAACTATCCATAAATGGCCCCAAGTGTGCCTCCTTGTATACCAGAGAGTGTCGTCTAGAAGAATAGTTCAAAGATTGTATGATGGGAGACTATTCCCTCATGATCAATGTAGTACAATTGTATAAGTGATAATAAATAAATCAGGAAATAGTAGATATATTTTCAAATAATGTTATATAAATACAATAATAAATGGTAAATTGGAAAATTCAAAGTATACAATAATGGAATCAAGTCCAAATTGAGGGGAAAATCTTAATAGTAAACATACAGATAGCGAGACAATAGAGAACAATACATGTACAAAGAAAAATAATAAAAATAACAATGGGTGAGAGCCACAACCATCATTAGTACTAGATTTGTTATCTAATCATAGTATCAAATTTACCTTTCACAATAAATGAAATGTTCTATTAAACATTGAAAATTTTGTAAGCTCAGTTACCCTAATGAAATGGAGGCACGGGTTGGGTGTTAGATATACATTGGAGGCCACCACCGACAGTGTATAAATAATAACCTAGTATATGAATATAAGTATATTAGTTTTTAGGTATATCAATAATGCATAAAATAAATACGTGTAACCAAGTCGTCTTAGCTTCTTAAGGGACACATGGCCAACTACGGCAACATCGTTCTAAGTTAGGGAAATATTTGATCAATAATCATTATGTGAATAGGAGTAATATATGTAATTAGATATATATATATATATATAATAAACATTTAAGGTGTATTCTCATGGGTACATATCTTTTCCATCACAACGTTGAATACAATTATGTAATGAACCCATTCAAGTTCATTTTCTCAGTAAATGCATCTGTAAATCTATTGAAATAATATTAATTTAGTTTTTAAACAAGACACAATAGGTTTATTAAATAAAATGAATCCCATTGACCTAAAATTATATTCATAATAGGAAATATTGATTATTTCCAAAATATTACTCTTGTTACCCATAACCATAAATTTATTCTCAGGCGATCCATAAAGTGGAATCCCATATATCACTCTCAGTTTGGTATAAAGGCATAATCCACTTCACATGTCCCTTCCGACACATGTTGGGAACCAAGTTTCACTTTGGTAATGTTATAAATCTAATATAACTACGAAAATTCAAGGTATCTCCCCTAGGGTAGTTGTATTTCTCCAGGTATTGATAATCTATATTATCCTATGAGATAGTACAAGGAATACATATATAGTAATCCACAAGTCTCCCATGAAAAATAAAAAACACACCATAAGAGTACATACAAGGAATTACTACAAGGGAATCCTTGTATCACATAAGTAATAATATAGACAAATTGACCTATGATCCTATCCAATGCGTTCGACTAAATATAATGTATTTATAGGTCAGAGAGAATACAAATCATTTAATCATTCATGTTCAATTACCAAAAGAAAATATTTGTAAAATAGGAATAGAAAATCATGTATTCAAAGATGGGCATTCCCAATATTCTATTCAATTATAATAGTAAAGGATTTTTAATTAATCATTATTATCATAACTATTTAAATTCATTTACCATCCCAAGGATGAATTCACAATTAAAGAAATTCACATGACATTATCTTATCAATCACATTATATATAATTTAGGTTATCTATGTAATATGATATATGTAAATCCACATCGGATGTCGTCTAGTGAGAAGGTATTAATACGTTAGACTATCCATCCTCCCCACATTATGTGTTAATACATTTCATTGTCTTGTTCACATTTGATAAGGCATCACACCATGAAAAGTGAATTTGTTATAATAATAAATTTCAAATTAATTAGATAATTAAAGTACACACCCTAAGGGGTGGTCAAATTTGATGTGGAAAACATTCAAAAATTCCATTGTAAAACAAAATGACTAATTTCACTATAAATTAGGTTTCACAACTTTTATGTCATATTTTATGGGAATCACAGAAAAATACAAGCATACAATACAATATCATAATTAATAAATCAACATAATATTAAGGGAAAATTAATAGACCACATAATCTATACCATTTATTTTCCATTCATCCAATATTAAGGCTTAAATCGATTTGGTTATAAAAAATCAAAGGAATGGTGAAATACAATTAGAATAGGAGAGATTACCCCACACGAAGATAAGAACAATGAGGGAGAGAAACACATGGAAGGTTGGAAGAGGAGTGGGGAGCTTACAGATACACATCCAATGATATTGATAGAAGTATATTTTGAAACATAATGGATGGGATATCTCTTTTCCTATAATGACTAGAAGGAGTGCTCTATCTAAGGGGAGAGGTCTTGCATGTATTGGACCAGGGAGAAGAAAATACAATTTAATGTTTTGTGAAGAGAAGTATAAATTTACCACATTAAATGAGGTTTATGGTTTGGATATACAACTTTCAGAAATGGGCACTAACCATGCTTGAGTCCCTACCTAAGAAGGAGGCATGCATTGCTTATGCACATGGTTTGAGAAACCATGTGATAACTATAAGTCTATCCACTAAAAATAATCCTATAATATCCACAATATCATGTATCCTGGTGTGCATAGTATGACCAAACTAGATGAAAAATGCAACCCCTTTCAATAGGATACATGGTTTCCCCAGGTGGACTTAATGGTTTTAGAAAAATGATGCACCCTTACCAACTTCATTGGATATTGAGTTTTTGGATCCTAACACTCACGAATTATTAAAACAACCGAGGCACCACATA
Organism: Viscum album; assembly: GCA_963277665.1. Taxonomy (NCBI): domain Eukaryota; kingdom Viridiplantae; phylum Streptophyta; class Magnoliopsida; order Santalales; family Viscaceae; genus Viscum; species Viscum album. Next base: position 749,685,682 of record OY728123.1, on the reverse strand, counting down.
TGGTCTAAAAATGTCTATGAAATCCCATTTATGTGAGCTAACTTGTATAATTATGTTTCAAATCCTATATTACAATTTTGTCCCCCACCAATTAAAAGTCACCAAATTCTTTTGAATTTCAAATCTAACCAAAACAAGGGACATTACAACCAACCCACATCAAAACATATCATCTACGAAATTCTAGAATAAAAAATGAGCAAAAAACAACCTACATAGAAAATATAGTATCATTATAATTTTTTCATTTATTTATAATTACCAATGAACCATGATTAATACATTAAATCCAATGGTGGATGAGAATCCAAAACTACAAAAATTGATTATACTCTAAATTTGAAGCTCTTAGACATAGATTCCCTAAGCCTGTATATCTTAAGACATACTCAAATCATTTTTTATATCACCATCCATCCAATGGCGCTCCAAACAATGGTTTCTAGAATAAAAAGATCAATTCTATGTCAAGGTATTTCAAACTTCTGAAGTTTCCCAAAAAAACATTATGAATTCTAATGACTATTCTACCATTATTCCCAACTTGATAAAATGGATCAATCATTATCATTTTCAATTAGCCTACTCAATATTGATTTTCATGAAAATAATCCGCTGACTCCAAATTCCATAGCCTCAACCAGAAGATATTCCATGTTCAGTTCCTTAGTAATTGAAATTAACATTATTAGGGGTAACAAAGTCAATCCATTATTGGATCACTATTTTCATGGAAGTCAGCTTTGACTTCTGGTGTATTAGAACCTTAAACATGTTGCCTTCTCCAATAAATCCTTCATTTTTTGTCATCGACATCCCCTGAATCAAGTATCATACTTTAATTAATGTCATAATGCCAAAAAATAATTTATTCTCTCATGTCACCACACAAACATATGTGTATATGATATTTATCACAAAAGGATTTTCACTTATAAAAAATCACATCTAAGCCTAAATGAAGTCTGGGGGATCCCCCAAATAATCAAATGGATTCCATTTTGATTATTGAATTAATTCCATAATTTTACATATAAATATGTGTCATAATTTATAATAAAAAATTCTCACGTATCAAGAACTCTTAATGAGCCCAAAGCGGAACTACCTTGGCATTAAAGTTAATGGAAAATAGCCTTATCCGATTAGCCCATGAATGGAATTGCTACATGGGAACCTAGTTATCACTTAATACAAACCATGATTCCATAATTCAACTCTTACATATTATTTTTATAATACAAGAATAATTTTAATTCATTCGGTAGTTGGAGTATAACCAAACCTCAAATAGTGTATCAAGAAAATGTAAAGATATGGGACATGATCACCAATAATATGAGAGTGAACTAAGAGGATTGGAACAATTTTACAAAATGATTCGAGACTCTCCCTATAAATAAAAAATATATTCTTAGTATGGCTTTGAGCCAAATGTATCTCGCTATACCATGAAAATAATGTTGAAAACCCTTAGGATGCTTCTTTTAAGAAATCAGGGATGCAATTGGTGATATTTCATCATCACCTGAACATGATTCCCTCACTATCAAGAAATACCATATCTACTAAATCACTAACACAAAAGTCGATCCCTGACTAACAGTTTTCCCGAATTATTCATACAAAGAAAAACTATATGTCATATTGCTTCCATGAAAGCACTAGAATATTTCAAACATACTAGATCCATGACATTTAAAATTATACTAACCATTTACAAAATATCCATTATAGAGTGTTTTCCTTTTATATGGATGAACATGTTTCTTCATAATTGAAGAGATTATCCTTACCTTAAGATTTTCTTTATCAACATATTTACTGAAATGGGGGACACATCCCACGAATAGGCTCTCTCAAACACTAAATGTGGGTTGTTGATGTTCCCAACTCACTTTATGAAGTGTTAAACTAAAAATAGAGCCAAACTAGTACCTTAAAAGTTAACTAGTAAAAAATTACATTAGGCAAGCACATGAAACAACATTGGAGCTTCATCCACGTGCTCTTAAACATAAGACATAAATTCTAATCCATCCTGACTAGTGGTGTTGTGAAACCCAATGATTTTACAACATTGTCTGGGACATTAGGATGAGTGAGATATATATTAAATAGAAGGTCACTCTACCTTACATTTGTTTTGTGATCGAAGCGTAATAGTTCCAATACCAAATTTTTACAACCAAACTCATAGGTTTCACTATAGCAATTATTAACTCGATGGTCAATTCATGTATCAAAACACTAATATTTCAAAAGAGAATGGGCCCATCCTTGATAATACCCATAATATTATTAACCCAATGCATCCTTGTATCAGATTTTTTATAGAATTTTTTTTCATTATAGAGGCACATAATCATATATGAATTTTTATAAGGATGATGATCTATTAATTAATCCCTTACTGATGTAGAAGAAGAAGGAGGGTCACAAGGCCTACACTACAGATTAATATGACGTAGAAATCATTGTCTCATTAAAATTTAGAATCATAACAATGCATATCCTTTAATAAGGGTCAATATATTGAATTATCACCCATCAATATCGAGGCGTCATTTCAAAACAATGATTTCTAATTGGAAAAAATGGAAACCAAATAGTACCACACAATAGAATGGATTTCAAATCATTTAACAATGATTTAATGTTTTAGGGAACTAACTACTCATGTTAGACTACGCTAAATCGTAAAACATCAATCCGATGAAGAGATCATTCATATTATGTCCATTAGGTTCTAATACCTATCATTTGGGTTTATGTCATAGATTAATAGGCCTACACAAAAATGATCATGGATAAATTCCAAGGATACATTCGGAAATATTTAAACTATCCATACATGAGGGTTTATGCTAAAATCACACTTTAGGTTTCATTTATGATATTATATTAATTAAATTTTATCTCTTAATAATTAAAATGTTCAGTTTAGAACATTAATGTTTTATTTAAGCTAACACATTAATATACATTTGATCAGAAAATAGTATAAATTTTTAGTTTTTAAAGAATCATATACCAATCAGAGTTAAACAGTGGTTGGTAAAATATATAGCTACCACCCAAAGGTTATATGAAAATTATGTTAAACTCCCTTTAAATAATTAATTACTTAACATTCACCACATCATATTTATAATGTTATTACATATACACCATTTGAGTAATCATTTATTTATTCCTATATTTGACAATAGGGTTTATTTAATAATATCTCAATTTAAATATATAAATTAATACTACACACAGGTTGAAATTGGAGTTATAATTAACTGATGAATCATATAAGTACAAATCAAATAAAAATAGAATGTATATTATAAATTAATGTTGGAAGCTGTCAGTAATATTCCACCATAAGGTTTCATTTAACACTATATTAGTGGTTGTAAACACGTTAAATAACCATTCATATATATCATAATCATACCCCCTGGGGTTAAGCAATATGGAATGACATGATAAAGGGGACCTATGAAGGTATTTTTAAACCATTATAGGTTTACCAAAATTGATATCTATTTTATTTATGATGTTAAAATATCAAAAACAACTCTAATATTTTTTTCTCATATGGAAAATCACAATGAATGATGTTCTTAGGATGAATCAATGTAAAGGTTCACAACAGAACAATTAATGTAGGATTTAATGTTTAGAATATTTTACATTAATAAAATGATTTCAAGGAATATTATATTCATAATGATGGTTTGGTTATAATATATACAATTATCCAACTTATAAATATCCCGTACAATTGAGAAATTTACAATTGGACCCCTTTTAATTGAAATCATCATGTTTCAGCTCATGCAACCAATTGTTCATGGATCAATCATGTCATGATGGGTTATTTATTGATCTGAAACCATTAAATGATGGAATCATTAATGTAATATGATGATGAAACTTTACAAAATGATTAAATATATTAATTTTAAAAAATTAATTTATGACAACCAATAGAAAAATGAAAACATGCAAATGATCAAAAAATAATGTTAAAAAACACGGAAATACACTACATAAGTAGGGAAAACCCCAAAAAAGTTACAAATACAATCATGTTATTCATAAAAAAATCAGATAAGCTTGCTGTATAGGAAGACATTATAAATAAATCACCCATCATGTTATACAAACATGCATGCAGACAGATCACCAAAGCCACTTATATCAATCCAACAACAAAACATTTCATATTTAGGGAATTTTAATCACAATGTTCATAGAATGATCCATAAAATACTTCTTCATTTCTATACCAGTACAAAGGTAAAATTAAATAAATACCATAAATAAATAATCATTATAACATACAATATTAACCAAATCTAAAATAATAATTGCCTATAATAACGATCATCAAGATTATTAACCAAATATTTGTTCACTTGGGGTTTTCCCCTTGAGTGTGTAGATAACACCTAAAAATAGATGTTTAACAATATTTAAAACATTAATATTCACATTTTTACAAGGATGTAGTATCAATGGAATTAATAAGAAACACCAATGATACTATTCTGTAACGTCCCAACCCATTTGACTATTAATATAGTAGGCAAACTGGTAAGCAAAATCTATCATGCAAGCTTAATTGTATGCCATATGATGCAGACTGGTGGTTAGGGTCATATTATGGTAATGTTGGGAGAATATAACCTCAAAAAAGTGTATCTCAATGGTACATGAGATGATAAATAAATCAAGACACAATAGAAGCAATGTAAAATAAGGGCACTAAAATATGATAAAAAAAGATAAAGTGGAAACACCAAATATACAATCATGAATGATTGTCTAGTTAACTCTACAATACTGGATAATTAAACATAAAGTAAGTGAGATAATAAATAAAAAATCATGAACAATTAAAGATAATAAAATTCCCCATGGGAGATCTCGGGGAGCATCTTGAGTACTTTCTCAATCATGTTCTCCAAATCCCCAGGGACTTATGAACATGAGGTCAACTCAAGAACTCCAATGCATGGAATAATGATTTGTGTAATAGGTATACACCATAATCCACCACCAATGGTGCATAAAGAATGACCCAGTCTATGAATATAAATACAATAGTTTAATAGAATATTAATAATCTAGTAAATAAATAATAGTGAAAAATTCGGCTTAGATTTCTAAGGGACACCTTGTCAACCATAACAAAATCAACCTAAGATTAAAGAAAACTTAAATATTAGTCACCCTTTAAATATGTGTAGTTTATTTGACTAAATATATATATATAAATATATATTATTCTCCCAGGTGAATTCACATAGGAAAAATAATAGGCCATCAGATTGTGGAATAAATCATGGATTGAACCCATGAATATTCATTTTCTAGGGGAACACATCAATAAGTCTGTTGAAATATCATTCCTATAGTTTTTAAATAAGTTCCAACAAGTTTATTAAATAAAAATAATCCTCAGACTATCTAGGTAAATAAATAAAGGGGAGTCCTGAGCCTCACTCCAAGATCACTCTAGTTACCTTTCACCAGAAGTATCCATCCAAGGATATATATAAAGAGGGATCCCATGTATCACATTTAGTATGGTATAAAGGCATAACCCACTAATACCATCTTCTGTATCTCACGTTGTAAACCAAGTATCACTCATGGGAAGGGATAACCATATTTCCCCCATGACCCACCATGTTATGTTTTCTAGGGTTTCAGTCTCAGTCGTGAGGATGATTATCCCAATTACACTATGATCCCATCCTAGAAATTTATACATTTGAATATGAGTTATTACCCACTAAAATAAAAACAACTCTCCATCAGATTTCATCAAATAAATTCCTACAATAGAATCCACTTATCAATGTATCCATAATATAAATCATGTAACATGTGATGCTATCAAGGGTGTTCTATATAATGGAACCTGAGTATCACTCAAGGCATAAAAAATCTGTTTTTTATGCAAGGTCAATTACAAATGAGGAAATATTTACAAACATACCATCAAAACTCAAGTATATATAGATGGTATTTCTAATTATTATTTTTAATTATAAAAGTAATGTTTATGTGCATTGAAATTCCAATTATTACTACTAATATTCATTTACCATCCCATGTAATAATTGAAAATAAAAAAGTCACATGACATGGTATAATAAATCCCATTACATTTATTTTTTGTTATCATTTTAAAATTACCCAATCCCATCCACAAAGGTGGTCGATTTTCTATAGGGTGTTAATAATATGGAAAATACATATTCCTGAAATATGAGTAAAAAATTTAATTTTCTCATTGAAAATTGAAAATATAAAACACATGAATTTTTTTTATAATTTTTAATAAAATTAATCGTACAATTAATGAAAACACTATAAGGGGAGTTCTACGTTGTGGTGAACAACTTACTACTATTCTATTGTAATAATAAAGGGATAATTTAATTGAGCATAGGTTCTACATATTTCATTTCATGTCTAATAGGTATCAAAAAGAAATATTAGTATGCAAGAAAACAATATAATCAATAAATCAACATCACATTGAGGGAAAAGTTTTAGATCACATATATTATACCAAGGAAGGTAAAATCATCCAAAATATTTGCTTGAATTGACTTAGTTCAAGATAAATCTATGTAAACATAAAATACCTAGATAATAGAGAAAATTATATCATATTAAGATAGAATAAATTATGGTAAAATAAATTAAATAATGATCATGTTGAATGAATATCATACCAGTATATACCCTTTAAGGCTAACAATAGTATATTCTGACACTGGATGGGGGAGAACACTCCATGCCTTGAAGTGGATGAGGAAGAACTACATGGAATGGGGAGAGGTGATGCATGAATCAGAGAGGATATAATGAAAAATAATAAAAAATATGGAGGAGAAAAAGCTAAATTTACCCCTTTAAATGGGGAACACGGTTTCTCCACATGGATTGCCAAATCAATTTCAAATCATTCTTGAGAAAATGCCTAAGAAGATGGATCACACAATTCATGAACATGATTGTAGAAACCATTATCAAAACATGATTTATCATATATAAAACAACATGAAATAGCTTCACAAACATGTGGCCTTATGAAAATTGTTAGAAACATTATACATCACCATCTTACCATCTAAACGGGATACACAATTTCTCTAACTACATCGCATGGTTGAAGACAAATTGGGTTCTTTTACCAGCTTCACTTAGTTAGTTTTAATTTCACAATTCTCTCAAAAGTCTATGAAACACTCAAGAAACCACTAAATCCTTAAAAAAATTATAATAAAAAACTTTTTATTTTCCCAAATCTCAAAATTACATTATGAGGACTTTCTTATAATTTAGTGTACCCCCAACCAGACAACCTCAAATTTTGATTTAATTTTAAACAATTCCTAAACAAGTGATTTTAAATTATTATAAAATATGTTTTTTATGATATTAGGGTCATTATGGAAAGGTAAAATATTATTTAACTCTTTCCCATAATTATCATTAAAATATGGAATCATAACTCATTTATACTCCCATCATCTCTAGAATTACAATGTACTTAATTTTTCAATACCATCATTAATTATTAGTTTTAAATGTAAAATTTATTTAAAGAAATATAATAAATTCATACTTATTATATTTAGATTATATTACTTTATAATTTGTTTCAAAACTAGACCATTAATAAAAAATAATTAATGAGAATACAAATTAGTTAACACCCAAAACAATGAAGATAATAAAATATTATTAATAAAAAAGTGATAATATTTTATAAAAAGATAAGATATGATATTATAAATATTATTGTTGTTGTAGTGTAATTTCATAGTATGTTTAAAACCAAAATATATGAGGATAAATAATTTTCAATCAAAGGAAAGCTTGAGGTATGTTATTTCTTAACTCAATTTACACATATTAGGTTAAATTTCTATTTCATTGATTACTCCTTGATAAAATCATGTGTGTAATAACGTATTTGTTATCTTATATTTCACTCATACTTTTTATGGGTATTTATAGTATATACATATAATATATTTATCTTTGAATTATCATATCAAAGTTATAGTCATTGTAAGGGTTTACATTACAATCATATTCTAATGAATATAGTTTACTCTTTAATTGTAGTTAAGGAAAGTTTTGTCTACATAATAATAAATATATTTAATTTTGTTCCCCTCTGGATGATACTGATATTTTCTTGTATTTGGGTCATTTATCAAGTATTTATTACATTAAATAATGGATAAATTGTTTTAATTAAATCATTCTTCATTAATGTCTTCATTCGGAAATCTGTTTTCTTCCAAAAACAATGTTTTCTAAACATTTGTTAAGAAATTATTTTATCAATTCCAAAAATTATTTAAAAATGAATTTTCTCCCTTTTTTACTAGTTAATTTTTTTCAATGGAATCTTATGTAATTTCATAATAATGTTTGTTTTTGTAATTAAAATGTAAAAGGTATCAACATATTTTTTGTGAATAGAGAACATTCCAAATCTTTTTATAGTATAAAATGAATTTTATATTTAACAGTTATGATATGTATAATGTTACCACCTCAATATAATCATTTAAATAAAACAAACATTTCATGTTTATGATGATATTTTTAAATAAAATGTTTCTAAAAGTAATTATTAATGAAAATGTTTTCAAAACAAAAATGATATCTTCCTCGTGCCTTTTTTAAACATATTAATATGTCATTTATATTCATCAATGAAAACAACACTTTAATATTACCCTAATATTTATAACGTGATACATTCATTATTCTTCCCTATTATGGTTTATGATTATTTAGAATATGGAAATTATTTAAATTCACATCGTTTATTCAATTTTTTAGTCATTTACATTGCCTTGAATTATGTACTATATTGTGAATATTATATTTCCCTTAAATGTCACTGTTAATTCTAAATTAAATGTTTATTACCTAAAACATAATCCCTGTTTACATATAGTGTTTTCTTTTGATTGTTATTTTCTTAATTGGGAAAATATTGATAAATTAATATCTTGTTCTCATTACAACTATTTAATGATAATGAAAATTATAAACGAATTAAATCTATTATTCGATATATAAATAATTATTTTAATATAAAATAAATTGGTTGGAGACAAATCAATAAAATCACATTAATTCAGTAGTAGCCTAATGAGACAAAATAAGTTGGTTAAACTCGATGTGTTTCTAACTAGTAGTTTTAAACTATCATTCCAAGCCCTTGAAATTAGGGATATATATGAAAAAATGTAATTGGTATGTACTGATTTAGTTTTATACTATTTTTTTGAATATTTTTTTTGTAAATGTATCATATTTCTATGACACATGGCAACCAATAATTACAAATTTATTTCATTCAGATTCAGTTATATTTATCCATTGGATGTTAACAATGATATTATCTATGGACGTAGTCATTTTCATTATATTGATTAAATGGAATGTGTTGTATTTTATTTAACTTAGCATATTGATTATACATTATCTTATGAAGATATTAATGTTATTTAAATTACATGGTTGTTTAGTTATTTAAATTTCCATGTTGATTATGTTTATTGATTCAAGACATCTTCTAATGTACATATCCCTTAATGAGCATGTGATAACACCATTATTTTGATTCATTTACTAGGAATCCATGATTTGTATTATAATTGATATGGAAAACTTTTCAAGGTGGAATAATGTAATTCTAAAATAAAATTAATCTGTGTATTAAAATGTAATATAATAATCATATATATCTCTATTTTATGAAGAATAATAAAATATTATTTGTTTCATGTTATGATTCATTGTATCTTAGAACGATGTAATAATGTATGACACCAGCTCTAGTCTACTAGCATTAGGGTCACTAAAATTTTAATTAGATAAATTATAGTAGAAACCCCTTAGAAGTATACAACATCCTGACCTAGGTTCCACATAAATCATTCCCTAATCTAGTGGGTCGAATGGCATTCAGAAACCTCCTCATATACTAAAGCCTACTGACTAGCAGTGAGGGTGTGAAGGTGGTATAATGGTGGATAATATACGCAATTGTTAGAGAGGCGTAATGAAGATCGACATAAAAATACATGAGTGGAATAATTATAAACACTCATAAATTTAATGTAGTGTAAGGCTAAATTTTATAATATTTATGTTGTAATATGATAACCTTTTATGGATTTCATATATATGGTCACATGAAATGATAGTATAAAAATGTGGAATATTGGAAATAAATACCATCACGCTATAAAAAAGATAAAAAAGTATTCTCTAATACCAGAAAAAGTGTTTTCTTGGTCAGGTACTCCTAAGCTCCAACTATTTGTAAAATGTGAAAATAAAATATAATATTGCTATTTCATTAATCCTAATCTATAGAAATATAATATTCTCAGGTACATAAAGCTGCCCGAGTAGGGTGTGGCCTAAAATATCAATATTCCCACATCAATGATTTTTAGAAGTAATAAAAGTAGTTCTACTAACTAAACAACATAGAGGAATGATTGTATTAATTAAAAACTAATCAAATAAATAGTCTCCCACACTACTTCCTAAAGAACACCTTGCGGTTACACCTTCTTTGGATCTCGGCCAAATGTAATGTCTAATATATCACTATATATATAGTAAAAACATTTATATAGTATATTTATATATTGAATCCACCTTTGTTAACCCCTAATGTGAAATATTTTGTGGACATATACCAAGGATACTGGGTTTTGGCTCGATGGGGGAATGAATCCGACATCCCTGGCCAACCTAAAAACTATATAATCTCAATAAATATTGTAAATTACCTCATATGAAAATGATTGTGAGACCTCATTCTCTTCCCTTGATATAGTTAGTGTTCAATCATGTCAACACATGAATAAAGGAACATGGTATATCAAGAGTATTGTCTTAATCGTTTAAATGTTGTAGGATGTCATGATCAATGCACAATGTAAGGTAGCTTGATATCTTCATGCTCAAACGAACCCTTACCATCAAACATAGTCTATATGAAGGTGTAATTATTTCTATAATATAAATCATGGGGTGTTACCTCTCATGCGTCACAATAGCCATGGCCAATCAAAAGCAATGCATTACAGTTCATTTACGAATTTTATAATGAATACTAATTATAATTGGCCTTACAACACATTATAAACCATTTCATTTACATCATTCAGTTAATTTGAGGAATAGAAAAACAACATGTATATTACATTCCATTTAATTAATCCACTTACATCAAAAAAACATGTAAGTTGAATTTATAAATCTAAAGGGGAATAGTAGAAAGGTGTCATTGTCAATATGAAAATTTCCATCATGTGAAATTCAAACTATATGTGGGAAAATTACATAATAGGTTCCTTGGGTTCCCACAAACATTCATATTATGGGGGAACTTTAATTTTTAATCTTTTTTGAACTCTTAGGAGGCCATTCGGGAATACAGACCTTTAATAATGTGTGAATTTCAATAGGGAAGACCCAATGGGTGTCCATAAATGAGATAAAAAACCAATAAACTATTAAATAATTTTAAAATGGATTTTATTTCAATGTATTGATCAATTGAATTTTATTCAACAAATTGAAATGAAACTCTTGTAAAAATACAGTGTACATTATAATGACATAGCTTTAATGCATCAAATCCAATGGGAAAAAAGATGAGACCACCTACCTCAACTCCATAGATGACATCTCTCTTAATATCATCCTTGGATTTTATGTAGGATAGAAGAAATTTATGAAATAGTCTAATGACTAGAATATTGTGAAAATGTGATTTCAACTAAATAGTGTCATGGATACATTTATAAAAAATCATTGATGGTAAAGGTAATAAATATCATTAAATAAGCTATCCAACATCTCTAGTGGATCTAGATTAGGTGATATGATTTAGGAGATTGAGATGAACGTATATTGGAGGATCTTGGGAGTTCATTGAGAGAGGGATGAGGATATCTGCTGGAAATGAAGATGGAGGAATGAATAAATTATTTTAAAGTATTAATTACTGGAAAATGGTCTTTTAACCTAAAAACCAAGGGTCACATTTTGGGCCCATGGTTGTCAAAACCATGTTCCAACTGTGCGCTAGTTAATTTTTAGAAGGGGAACCTCCAATGAATAGGTGCACGGTTTTTCTGACCCTACACAAGCCATGAAAACCAAATCTATCCTAGAAATGTAGGTATCTATATAGGAATTCATATGGGGTCCCATGATTTTAGATAAATAGTGTGACCCATACTACTATATTATCTACAACCGCACAGTTTAGGGAAACCATGCAGGGTGGGATGCTTGTTTTCTCTTTACTGTGTGTCCCAGTATTTTCATCGCATTTTAGCGATCTGACCTCTAAATGTTCCCCATGTGAACCTAATACCTCCTTGAAATAATTTGGGATCACCATTTAGTCCATGTAGTGGAATTTTAAACCCAAAAAAATCATCTGTATGTTCATGGAATAATTGGTATTTACAAATTCCCCTCCATCTAGAAACTCATCCATGAGATGGCCTTCTTAGGGTAATGATGTATCATTAGTGAAGAGTTTATGTAAATGAGTTCATACATCAACCTCCCATTCATTGTTCTTACCCTACACCCATACAAGCTTCCATATCACCCATACCAAAGTAACATACCTTCTTTAGTGTGTCATTACTCCCCAATCCACAATAGAAATTGGGTACTCATTGACTGAATCAAATACATAAAATTCATCCTCATCTAAATGAAAGTGATGTGATGGGTCTGGAAAATATTGACGAAGCTGATATATGTGAAATAAATAATTAATATAGAGATATCTTTGAGTATGTTCCAATTGGTAAGCCACTAGTTTGATCTGTTTCACAACCATGAATGGTCTAATGAACCTCAGGGAGAGATTACAGTAATTATCAATACATCATGTCCCAACCCATGTGGGACTCGAAAGAAAACTCAGTCTTAGGCCTTGAACTCAAGGGGTCACCAAAATCTGCTGGGATATGATTTATCTCAAGACTAATCTATCATCATGAACTGTCTGATCATCTAGACCTTCTTTATAGTTACTTATAAGACATGCGGTCCAGTCATAGCTGTATACCCTACATCTGTCCAACACATAGGTAATCATAAACCTAATCGTATAATCCTTATTAAGGATCCATATCAATGACTTATTAAAATATATTATTATAATATAACTCAATGAGGGGACTATTCTTCTCCTAGGATCCCCCGAAACCAAATAACACATGCTTGGAGCATGTCCTCTTGAACTGGAATAGTATTGTCCATATATCCATTGGTTTGTGGGTTATTGGCCATTCTAATAAGCACTTGTAAAGCTAAGACATTTGGTAACCCATGACTAAACATTCATGTGAAGTGAGAATCTATGTTAGAAACTATAGGATGAGTATCTCAATGATGATGTAAAACAGTACAAATATTCAAAATTACTAACCCATCTACCGAGAATGTCTTTTGCATAGGTAATAAGTGTGTGAACATCATCCAACAATCAGTGACAACCCAAATTTTATCATTGCAATAAGGCGATCTCACTTAACCATTTCTCAAATCCATTGAAACATTATCCCATTTCCACTAGGGATTGGAAAACAACTATAAATTCCAATCAAGACATTGATGTTCCCCACTCACTAACTCACAGGTGGAACACTGAGTGATGAAGCTATAAATATCCCATGTTATATTAGGACACCGATACTGATTTCACAAGTTTCAATTCATTTAGGGGACATTGAGGTGAACCGCCCATGTAGTGGCATGGAATTATCACATCATCATTTCTATAATATATTCTAGAACCCATAGAAAACAAAAAAATACTAATATATTATTAGCATTTATGATACAACCTAAATATGTATAATCATCCGATATGTTTTCTATAAGAATAAGGCCTATAGGATTATATAGCTACATCAATTCTATGAGGATAGTCTGACCGTGGTCATCCTAAACCTCAATATGTATCTCTGATAATAATTTCATAATCTTCCATTCAACACAAGAAATTTGAAATACATTTATCTCAGTCTGTCAAATTTGGGAATTAGCTACAACCTTGCATTTACAAGGCATGTAGGAATGCTTTAAATCAAATGACCCTAGGAAATCCACCCACATGTGATCCTTAATATTGATATCCCTTTGTGTGGCGATGTACTTGAGTATTTTTTTATTTGTGAAAAACATAAAAAACTTTCTATGATGATTGTGTCAGCCTTCTTGTAAGACATGCAAAACAATAGTGAGCTAGAGGTCATGTGTTGGGTAATTCCACTCGTGAGGCCATAATTGATGAGGCATGTACGAGAATAATCAATCATCCTATATTATAACATCTCGAAGGATGATTCCTGATGTATCACTATTGATTCTATAGCTCATTTTGACTGCAGCATAATGAGTATCAGCACTGAAGTCAAGTATCCTTGCTTAGTCAGGAAGGATTCCTCACAATATTTTGACCATACTAATTTCACACCACTCTTTATTAAGAAATTTATAAGAACTAAAACAAATGATAAATCATGGTTGAATTATATATAACACCCAGTAAGACTAAATAATCATTATTTGTCAATGTTGTTATTGGGATACACCCACGAAATGATGTCTTTCAATTTCTCTATGTCCACTGAAACTCCTTACTCTGATATAATGTGTCACGGTATATGGACATTATCAAATGAGAAGTTACATTTATTGATCTTATCATAGATATGTTTATCCCATAGTGTACTCAGCATGATCTCAAGATGATTTTAATGGTAATTTCTATAGAGATAATATAATATGATATCATAAAAAATACTACTAGGATTGAATCTAGATATGAGAGTAAAAGACAATTACTAAGCTCAATGAACACTGCAGGTGAGTTCATTAGATCGAATGAACGTACCTGTTACTCATATAGACCATATATAGTCATTAATGATGATTGAGGAATGTATGAGAACTATACATGGACTTGGTGATATACGTGGTTCATTTCCTGACTTCCCAAAGCAAGACCAATCTACTAGTGTAAATAATCATAAGCCTGAATGCATCTACCATGAACACTACCTTGTCCCGATGGGCTGATGGTATTCTAACTTCCTCTGTGACATGGTCACATTAGGGCTTCTCTATATTATAGAGTAGGATTAGATCCCCACTCACTGGTTATTTGATAAATATTCATATAGATGCGTTATACGTGCCCCATTATGACACATACTCTTCACTAAACTGGATCATTATTGCACTAAGGTATTTTGTATCCTTACTTCCTATACTGGTGAAATGTAAAAAAACTATTAATATGAGGATAATTGTTTTGGTTTCCTCCTATAGTAGCCTCATAATGTCTCTTTCAGCCAGATGAAGAACCATTGGTCTCTCCAGGTTCCAAACTACCATTATAATCACCATTATCTTCTCCCAAGAATTACTTTGTATATACATTCTAGATGAGGATCTATGATTTGGTTTTTAAATTAATGTTATTGACCAGATAATAGATGGCATACACATGATGATCCTCTAGTCACCTATTGGTCAAAAGATCATCACCTTCTAGAGTAGGAGTAAACCACTACATATTAGTAAAATGGGATGAGTATTCAATAACTATCATGCTCCAACTACTGCATGTTTATGAATTATCTATCTCTTTTATCACTTAGAGGGTGAGGTAATAAATCATCATAGATGACCATCTGGAAATATTCCTTAAACATATCTCTATATCAATCATCATGGGTGATGACATCCCACTATCACATGAAGGAACCATATATCATGTACACAATTATTTTGGCCCTCTACACTAGAGGAATCTCTATAATCTCATATATGTATATAATAGATTTGAGATAGGATAATGTAGAATGTGTTCCACCATCCCTAGAAAAGTTGGGAGGATGCTTCTGCTTGAATAATCTAGTCAACTCTTCCATAATCGGCGCAGGCTGAACAACTCCTTCTATATACTTAAATAGATATAAGACGAAAACATGGAAATGAGAATCAGTTTCCATATTAGGTACAAGTAGAGGTGCGTAATGTGAAAATATTAGAGGGAACACTATAAAATCAAGGAATGTCATTTAATATGTATGTTTCTAACTTCTTTCATGGAATGTGACTATAGGATTTCATGGAGGCATAATTCTATAAGGGAATGTGAGTTACTCAGAATATTTTTGAATAATTTTAGAGGTTTTAAATATAAAACTATGATTGGTGTAAATCCTTCCTATAGAAATAATCAATCTTCTCATGATGCTCAAAAAAACCTGGTCTAGAATGTATAAGAGACCATAATAGCCTATAAACGCAATATATACCACACTACCCACTAATAATGATCAGTTTGTGCCTATGTATCCATTTCATATATATTGGATAGATAATTTAAATTTATAATTCTTATTCAGTTGGTTATTTTTCATTTTAAAATATTTACATGACATTAAATTGGATCAATTAAATGGTTAACCAATTCCCACCCATATGGTCCCATACTCATTATGAACAAAAATATGGAATCCACTCAATCCACACTATAACATGTTCCGGCCCATGTGATAAATGGTCCATGGATTACTGTGCCATAATTACATTCTTAATGTGTCTGCATTATCTTATTCAAGAAACACTATTCTGTTAAGGCATTCAAATTAAGAATCAAATATTTTTTCAAATATCCATAATAAGTGAAGCAAAAAATCAATTCATATTTAAGGCATTATAAATATGAAATAAGAAAATTTATCTTGAAAATAGACTTGAGATTGAAAAATACAAGGCATGA
This sequence comes from Viscum album, assembly GCA_963277665.1. NCBI lineage: Eukaryota > Viridiplantae > Streptophyta > Magnoliopsida > Santalales > Viscaceae > Viscum > Viscum album. Next base: position 749,668,791 of record OY728123.1, on the reverse strand, counting down.
TAATCCAATTGTACCTTTGATGAGGCATTTACTAAGGAAAATCCCTTCTTTCACCTATACAAGGTAAATAAATCGACATTTCAATAATTAAAATATCAATTACATAATATTATGTATGATTCACCCTACGATGTATTCATATCTACTATAAATGGAATAATAAATTATTACAATTTTCTATTCTATGTAAATTAGGTTTACCATATATATGGGTTAGATATGTCAAGGAATAGGGTAAATTAAAAATTCATTTAAATCCTAGTCTCATGTATTATATAGAATGTGATTGAAATTGAAAAAACATTGAATTGGATACCACTTTTTAACAACCTGACTCGGGGGGAACATAACATATGCCTCAACATGGTATGTCCAATGGCCTCAAGCACACATCCCTATAATCTAGAGGCTGCCAACTAGAACCAAAGGTGTGGAGGTGGTATGATGGGGAATATATAACCTCTTATTATAGTTTCATATTAGATAAAAACATAAACATACAACAGAAGAAGAATTATAAAAATCATAAGTGAAAAATAAGTATAAGAATAAACAACTGAATATCAAAGAAATAATATCAAAATCCTCTAGGTATTTTCATATACAAGGATTCATAGCATGTTGATATACTAAAAGGAAATAGAGAAAATTCATAAAATCATTCTATAAAAAATTTAAAAAATAACCAAAAGAATCTCCACTATAATCAAGAGCATATGCTCGATCCTCTAATCCTAATATAAAATTATATGTAAAATGTATCAAAAATTGTAGCATAGAACTTACCCTAAACTGAACATGTAGATGGATAATCTTCTCTGATACAAAAATAATACTGAGTTTGGTGTGAGGTAAAATCTCACAAAGCATCCACCAATAGGGTATTGATGTAATCAATGTAGTTCCCATAACTAAACAGTGTGAATGTATGATATTATTAGTTAACAAAATTTCAAAATAAATAACTTCCCACTCATGTTTCTAAAGGAAACTGGATGGTACTACATTATTTGGATAAAGGATGGAATGTTTCTCCAACCAGTCACTACTTATATAGTAAATATATATATATAATATAATTATATATTTCATCCACTTATATAAACCATGTACATGTGGAAGTATGTGGCCATATACCAGAAATACTAGGTTCCGGCTAGACTAGGGTGTAACACAAACATCCATGACTATTATAATTAGCCTATTAGATCAAGAAATATTGTACATTACCTCATCTAAAATTGATTTGGACACATCATAATAATCACTTGAGATGGTTAGTCTTCCATTCCATCAACACATGAACAAAGGAACATGACACAACAAGACCAACATCATAATTCTGTCAATCATGTGTGATGTCATGATCAACATCCAATGTATTAAAGCATCAAATTATTATGATAAAGTGACCCATTTACAATTTACTATAGCCTTAATCAAGGTGTAATTTATTTTTTATATAAAACATTAGGAATTATCTCTCATGTGTCACAATATCAATGTCTTATCATACGAATTAAATTTGAGTTCAGATAATCATTTTATAAACAATTAGAAATTGTTGTGGTCTTACAAAAAATTTTAAAACAATTTCATTTGATTAATTTAGTTAATTTAGTGAAATGGAATACACCATGTATAATCAATTACATTTAATTAATTCTTCTCAAATTTATAAACAAGATAATTAAACTTATAATGCTAAAGGGGACATTTTAAATGGTGTCATTGGAAATAAGGAAATTACCTACATGGAAAATTCTATGTATAAGTGGGCCAAGAACATAAAAGGTTCCTTGGGATCTATTAAATTTTTATAAAATGGGAATTTTTTTTTAAAACTACGAAAAATGTATAAGAGGTGATCCAGTATATATAAATTTAATGATAAGGGTAGAATAAAAGTTTCACACCATATGGGTGTCCATAAATGAGATCAAAACCAACTACATTACAAATCATTGATTAAAGAGAGTGTATCTTGGCGTGTAGATAAATTTGATGTTAAAAAATCTATAAAAATATTATTCATGAAAAAATATATCAAGACACAAAATAACATTGAAAAATAGAGTCAAAACATAATGGTAAAACTATGAAACTACCTTCCATAAGATTGTAGATGACTCCTCAATTGATATTAACCTCATATTAAAATTAGGAATGAAGAAATTGAGGAAACATTCCAATTCCGGACAAAATAGTAATGTTCATTCACAAAATTACTGAAATGGATCTATAGATAAAAATATATTGAAGGTAATAGTAAGGAAGAGAAATCCTTAATACATCCAATAACATTGGCGAATCATGATTCGACAATTAGATATAGGAGATAGAGAAGATCCAAGATTGGAGGACCTTGGTAGATCAATGAGAGAGGGAGAAGGTCATCCACTGGAAATTAAGAGGGAAGAAATAATATAATAGGATAAAATATTTAAGAGAAAAAATATAATTTTATCCCTAAAAGAATACGGTGTAGGGTTTGGCCATATGGTTGGCTAAACCGTGTGCTAACCATCCACTAGTTACTGCATCAAAGTGGAACCTCACATGGTTAGGTTAATGGATTTTCTGACCATGTCAAATCAATCTGAAAATTTCCAATACCAATGCTAAAATTATCCATATTAGAATGTGCTTGGGGAACATAGTTTTAGAATAATTGTGTTGCCCTTGGTACATGACAATCTACAACCTCACATTTTATGAAAACCATGTTTGTTGGACTAAAAGTTTTCTCTAAACCGTGTGAACCAGTCCATTCATCCAATTTTGGGGCTCTGGGCTTTGAATGATCCCTAAATACACCCCATTCCTCCTTGAATCTATTATGATTCATTATGGAGGGAATTTATTGGAATTTAAAACAATAAAATTATTGGTACATTCATGGAATGATTGTTCATTAAAACTATATTTAGGACAACATAGATTATGGAACATTAAACTCTGATAAAAATTGAAATTTCTTTTTGAATAACAGCCTAATTTTTTAGGTAAATATTTTTAGTCCTTTCCTAGAAATAAATACCTAACTGGATACTACATTTGAAAAAATTTATCACACAGGTGTACATCTGGGTAAAAACACAAAAATGACACATTGGGTTTGACCTGACCGCTACCTAGTGCTTGACATGTAGCCTTACTGGTCACATGGTTTGACACTCATAGGGTATTTTATTAGTATAACTAAAATTTTCATTAAATAAATTATGATGGATTTGAAGATATAATTACAATGAATAAATAAGCTTATTTCTATGATTTGGGAGGACATGTTTTGAAATAAATGGTTTGTATTATTTATGTATCAGGATACACAAATTTAATATGAGAAGTATTTTTTCCAATTGTATTTGTGTGATAATAGTAATGAAATATATATGGATTGTGTAAAATTGTATAACAACATGTTTATTCATTTACAGAAGTGTTTTGAATACCATAATGGGTTCATGCAATTAATATTGATCATATGGTCATTGTGTTAAACACTATTTTCTATAATTTTGTTGATGGGAGCATAAAATGATTAATGTTATTTTTTGATATATTTATATTAATTTTATATTTTAGAGGTTAGTGTATTTAGGGAATACTTTTGTCACATTTTATAGATGAAAAAGTATTTTTATTGATAACCATTAGGGTTAGTATGATCAAAATTGACAATATAATAATATTAAAATATTAGTATAACATTTTATAAATTAAAAATTAAAAATTTATTATATGGTAGTGAAAAACATACTAATAAGGCGATTTAATGATTCATTTTACTTGATGTATGTCCATCATATTTGTTTTGGAGTATTGTTTGAATTATTTGAATATATTTTTATAAAAAGGATAACATTCATGTTGGGTGACAACCAGAAAAATCTAGTATGGCAGTAGGGGTATAAACACATACGAGAAGGATAATAATGTTTTCACACATACCATTGGATGATATGATGTATTAGATAATATGACATTATTTTTAGCTAAAACATGTTATGAGAAAATATTAATGATGAACTAGTCTGATGACATTTTTTGTTTAGTGAATAATATATTATAATTGACAAGTTATGTTTTCTATATTGGTTATGGGAAAAATTAAAATATATAATGAAATGCCTTTCATTATTTTATCAGTTTTAGGATCCATTAAATGTTTATTTTTGAATTTGAGACATAAAATAATTTATTTTTAGATATTCATGTTGTTCATTAAGGGATTAAAATGAAATTTAGCTAAGAAAACCCCAATGAATAAATTGTTCTTATAAAATACCATTGTATCAATATGTATATTTCCTTATATTTTGATATAGTAAAATAATTCCTCAAATTTAGGATGAAAAATCATGAAATTAAATTTTATCATGTTTACATAATTTTTTATGTTATAAATGCCCTATATCACACCTGTTTAATTTATGGTTTGGTGGTTGTTAGCCTTCTCTAAATCACCCACATTTTTAAAATTGAATGTTATTTATCACCATCCATTAGGATATTGGGGTAATTTTTATTTTATATTTCCATTTTTTCATTTCCCTCATATGTTTTCATACTCATAAAAAGTGTTTTGGGGTTATTCAAGATGACCTTTGTACATCCCTTTGACTTTTTTAAGAGGATATAGAAGTATCCTTTTTTACAATATGTGTCTATCAATTCAAGTAATTTCAAATATCAAACCCTTGATTAATGTGATCTTGTTTAAATTATGTGGATAAAATTTATTTATGTTTTGTTTTTTGTAAAACTCCAAGATATCATAATATATATTAGTAGGAATAAAATTAATTTTTTCCAATATCTTATGATACATGAAACACTATGTTTAAAGAGAACATTGGTTTGTCACTCATTTCAAACATAATTTAAATTTTTTTAATTATTTTGAATCATTTATATGACTTAATAAAAATCATCGTTAACTCATTAGATGAAAATTATAATTGGTTGAATATTCATAATTTTTGTGAATTGTTTTTATTATTTAGGAATAGAGAAAAATATTAAATATAAATTGAAAACTAAATTATTATATATATAATTTATATTAAAAAATTGAATTTTGAATTATTTTTAATATAATATTAGTTCATTATTATATCCATTAATCTTATTTAGGTAATTTTTGTGATTTTAATAATGAATTTTTATTTTAAAACATTGTAAATTTCTAACCATTTTCAAAATTTCAACCTACATTATCCTCTCGTAAGCTGGTTTAATTTTTATTTAAAATTTTCCATTTCTATGAAAATTATTTTAAAAATTTATTTTCTAATATTGAATCAAAATATTTTATAATTTATAATAATTGCATTTTTTTCTCATAATTAATAGTGAATTTTGTAAAAAAAATTATCGCCGCAGGGACCATAAAAATAGGTTTACAAAGGAGATAAATTTAAAATATTGGGATAACTGGTCTATAAAATTTTCAAAAAAATATTTGTTGGACTTTTTGTAACCATTCTTCAATAATTATTTGATAATGGTCCATTTTTGTACCTGAAAACATATGAAAAACCAAATATCACTGTATTATTTAAAAAAATATCAAGTGTCTCCTCTCCCACACAATTAAAAGACCACCCACTTTCCTCTCTTCATCACACCTTCAACCCACTTTGATTCATCAATGAATGATCTGAATAACTAACCATCTTCCCTCTCCCAATCCAAGAATCAATATATTGGGAATTAATACAGTGTATGAAGTATTTAGTGAAATCTTAAGGAGGATACCCAATGAATATGTAATATTCTTCATTGAGATTATTTATCTCAAATATTTCTCCACCTAATTGAATTGTTATAAAGATATTTAATTATAATAAATGTAGTACCTTAAAAATAGTAGTATTTATAATCAAAATTTTATTACCCAAAACCATCTCTATTTCCATAAATGATCAATAGAAGCATCATTCATGTGTGCCATAGATTTCCAAAAAACAAAAAGATGTCATTGGTTTTCTCATTTTCAAATATAAAGGTTGGGTATGATCATGGATCTAAATTATGAATATTTACTTTGAAAAAAAATAATACCTATAGGTTCACTATATAATATAGATTTATTACCATTCATTCTATATGATATATTGTAATGATGTTCTTGAGTCTGGTGGACTACTTCCTCATGACGTGATGTGATTTTCCATTCACTAACACATCACATGGATGGTGATAAAGATAAAGCTATATATTATACATGACATGCATTACATATTATGATATTAAGGAACTTTTTTTAATTATAGAATTAAAAAAATGTTACATTCTTTCATTACATTTCACTCACAAAATGAGGACAATATAATTCAAGTACCTTTCGACTACCACCTTCACCAAGAAATGTGAATCTCATTTCCTCAAAACACCACATAAATTATATATATAACTATATAATAAAATACTAAATATATTATGATCATTTAGGGAAGGAAAAATATTACATACCTCTATTCCATAGTGATTATTAAAAAATTGAACTATATAATATATACAAAAATCAGATCATTCGTGATGAAACAAAAATGAAAAAAAAGTAAAAGTAAAAACTAAAATAATGAAAATAATGAATGATTATTAATAAATAGGGGCTAATATTTAAAAAAAGTTATTATGTGATATTATAAATATGAATATGGTTCTATTGTAATGTAATAAAATGTTTAAAACCATTGTAACAGTTTTTAAACAATGTCCAATTAAATGGATGTGTGTGCTTAAGGTTTTCTTAAATGAATTTCCACTCATTGGTTTAACCTTAGTCATTTATTATTATAGAGACCCTTACATTACATACATGGTTAACACTTCAAAATTAATGCATAATTATTGCAACATATAACAAAACCATGGAAGGACCGTATAGGTATAGTTTCTTTAGAAACTGGGAAACATAAACAACTGGTTCATAAAGCATCTACACTGTCTCCCATTTATTTCATCATATCTATAGTCCCTTTTGGGATATCTTACTTAATACCCTTTTTCCTTACCTAGGTAAAGAAAACATACAAAAGGGAGAGCTCAAATGCTCAGTAAGTGAAACAAAAGAAATATCAATCACATCAAATTCATAAGAACGTAACATTTTGGAAATCTTATCCTGCAAAAGAGATCATAATTTAATAACATGGGATAAATCATCGTAGTGAAATATAATCCCAATAATAATAACTTAAAACATTAAACTTTGTTTCATACACACATAATCATATATAATCATTTCTTATTAGTCAAGACTCATTGCCAAGACTATCTTAGTGGACAAAGTCCATTTCTGAACCGAGATCACTCCTCGTTTCAATCCTGTTTTACTAAACCGGTTTAACCTACCATTTCATCCATGTCTACCTCACGAGATATAAAATCATTAGCCAATGAATTGGAGGGAGATATAGGTCCCACCCATCTCATAATGATACCATTCTTATGTGTGCCACAAAATCATAAATCATATATCAATGCATAACCCATGTAATAAAAATTAGATTCTTAAACATCGTGACATCATAAAACAATTCATATAAGATAAATGATTTCATAAAAATAATTCCATCACAACATAATTAAATCAATTTAATAATAGAGATAGAAACAGAACCCTATCTTATCTTAGGTGGAAAATAATTTTGATAAAACACTGGAACTCCATTCTTGAGGAAAATATCCTTTCTACGTCAAAAACATTTTTCCATTCATAACATGTCATACAATTTTAAACTAAAAGTAGTTGATTAAAAATAAACATGAAAACTTGTAAATGAAACTTCTTGGAAATAATGATTTAAAAATCCATTCAAGCCGTATAAGTTAAAAAACATTCTTCTCGTACTTTTGTCGGGAAAGTCAAAAATTACCTCGTATGAAAAATGTCAAAATATTCCTTTCATATCCTTTACTAAAAAATCACTGAAGGGTAAAATTGGATTTAAAAAATTGTAGGTGAATGGAAAAAATATAACATATTGAGGGAACATGAATTTGGATGATAAAATACATCCCAGTAAATACCAAAGCATAAACAATCTCGGATAAAAATGAGATTGTGATATTTTCCCTTACCTTAGGTCTGATTTGCATCGTAAGTTCCCAAACCTCCTGTATAATGATTTAAATAATTTTATTGACTTATTCCAGAATCATAATTATTGTTATGATATCATATATGGTCATATTCATAGCTTCTTATTAGTAATATTTCATTACTACTTGTTATTCGGTTGTTTATTACTTATTGTTTTTATGCGTGTTTTGTCGAATAAATTATTATTCTTCTCTGTAGGTTATAGATACCTCCTTTTCAGAATTTTATTAGTGCACTATATATAATATTTATTCATTCAATGCATTTATATAATCATTATGAAATGAAGATCATGTAGAACGAATCGCATCACATTGTGGAGACGGTATTCCGTACGTACGCACGGGCGATGATATCGTTCCCCTAATCATGGAATTGTATTGGAGTGTATATATACTATTTCAGAATCAATAACACTTTAAAATAATCATTTATAGTTATTTATTTGCACCATTATACCCATCCAAGTAAGTGGGTGATGGAAAATATATTACACCACGGCGTGGAGACGGTATTCCGTACGTACGCACGCGTAGTGATTTCATTTTCCGTAGGATGGATAGATGGTGAAATAGGGTTGTTTCATACTTCTAATAACATATCAGTATATGAGTGATACTGATGTTATTAATTCATAATGATACAACTAAATAAGAATAAGTGGAAGAAGAAATAATGTTGAAAGAATCGGTAACTGACATTACTTCTTCTTTGAAGCGCCTCTTTGAGACCTCCTCTTAGGGAACTAAAATTGGTCTTTGAAGAAGACTAGGACCTCTAGGATGTTTCTAGGGAAGTGGGGAATTGAAATGGGCATTGATTGGCTGACCATGAAGGCTAAAATTGGTGTGAGGAGGAGAGGGAGGAGGTGCCCTTTTATAAGGGAGGAGAGGGGCACCTTTGGAAATATATGAAATATTAGTTTATATTAAATCCCAACCCAACATAAAAACTTCCATAATGACTCATATCCGAATATTATATGAGATATGGTTGTAATTGCATCAACCAATAAAATTTATAGATGTTAGGAATTTATTTTAAACATTATCAACTTGATTTATCCTTATTTATCAATTTAATTTTATTTGTGGTAATAATACTCTAAATTTTAAATTATTATAAATAATTACATATGTGTTGTTAATTTTCCATAATTTGACACCTTATGACATTGTAGACCAGATAAATTTTAAT